>OX638310.1:170074608-171380801 GCA_951812415.1 Beris morrisii
GAAATTTTACTCGTTCAGAGAAAGTATAAAGCTGGTGGTTATAGATGTTATAATCCATAACTGCGGCTTCCGTGAAATATGTTAAACATATTGTTATTCACCTTATTCTGCTAAAAAATTATTTTTTTTACAGTATTAATGTTCAACAACACAACATTGTAAGAAGCCTTGAACGAAAATATAGGTATATTATAGGTTTACTGTAAAAAAAAATTTAATAACAAAGCTTTTTTATTTACCAGACCTCTGTTTTGTTGATGAATCAACTATAAAAACTTCCTTTTCTTTTTTTCAGCAAAAACTTTTTGGGAAACGATTACCAAAGGTGAAGAAAAATGGAATACAGTAATCCCTCCAACTGCGCGGCTTCTGTCTGCGCGGTTTCGCAGTTGCGCGATTTTGTTTTTACCACTAAAATTTCGCATTGCGCGGTAAAAGTTTCGCAGCAGCGCGTAATTATTTCTCCATTTCCCATGGACCAAGGTGTCATTGCTGCATTTAAACTATATTATCTTAGAAGAACGTTTTTCCAACTAATTGAAGCTACATACAGATGGACCAGATAAGCTCTCAATTCGTGAATATTGGCAACAATACAACATCTTAGACGCCGTACAAAATATTAAATTTGCTTGGGATGAGGTAAAGAACACAACTATGAATGCCGTTTGGAAAAAAATATGGCCTGAGTGCTGCATCAGGGAAGCAGTTGTGGATATGCCACCACTAGTGGAAATTGTGGAAATGGGTAAAAAAATTTGTGGTGAAGGATTTGAGGATATAGGGCCAGAAGATATTTTTGAAGTTATTGAATGCCCTGAAGAAGATCTTTCTGTTGAAGAAATGGTAACGTATTTCTTCTGAACGCCAATAAAAATCTGAATTTTTTTTTTGTTTTAGTTACTCTAATAGCACATCTACATATACGTACTAAGTTTCAACTTTCTAGCATAAGCCGTTTCTGAGATATAAAAAACCACCCCTCACCCCGTACCTTGCTACCCCTTTCCAGGATGTCTCTATAGTGGCTCTATATAATCCTAAATTTTTAACTTTCCACTCATTACGGTTTTCGAGAAATAAAAATTAGAATTTTTTTCCTTTCTACCCCTTTTCACCATCACCCCCTACACCCCCACCACTAAATTCCCTACTATAGGTCTGCCGATCCCAACTCCTGTAAGATTTTCAAGATCATATCTGATACGGTTTCTGAGATATAAAAATGAAATTTTTTGAGAAATTGTTTTGGACTCATTGTTTCTTGCTATTTTGGTGTTTACTAGTCCTAAAACGTGTAAATACAAAATTTCATTGTAGCAAATTTTTTTGAAATTTCAGGTGGATCACAATACTTTATTATTGAAAAATAATAAAGTAAAAATCAGTAATTAGTCGGTCTGTTCAAAGAACCGAAATAGATTCACTAATAATTCATCATAATCTTCGAAATTAAATTCACTTGAGACAGAAAATCGATTCCCCAATGGTCATTCATTTACGAATCCTTAACATGATTTAGAAACGATTCGCTTAACATTCACCAAACTGAATATATACATCATTCATCACTTTTTAATCGCAAAAAAGATTTTTAAGTTGATGTCCATTAAGTACAGCAAGAGAGTCAATTTCGAATCGTAGGTGAATTCAACTCAGTGAAGCGGTAGTTTGAAAAGAACCGGATTGGCAATTATATTTGACTGTCACCTATTTTGCTTAGTCTGCTAAAAATCGATCATTTTTTGTTATTGAGTCTTCATGCAAATTTTTGGAAATCGAACTTTTAACACTACCTTGTTGACATTGGGTGGACCTTACAGCCCAATAATTGAAAGACTAAGCAGTTTCCGGTCTGAATTCATTATCTTACATTAACTTCAGCATAAACAGAACTTCCTGATTCAGTTCAATCCAATCTCAAGCGGTTTCATATTTTTATATCTTGTGATAATTTAAAAATGTTTACTAAATTCATTGCCGAAGTTTACCTCTTCTTTTGTACACAATTTTTAATTATTAAATAATTAAGTCAGAAGAATTTCTATTCGATATTGAAAGAAACGAAAATGTTAACCTTCACTATCATCTCCACAGTTTTCTGAATGAAATAAATTTTATTGCGTTATGTAACACCACAAAAGTAAGCAACCACTTTGATGGTACCGATAGTCACTTATGGTCTAAGTAGTAGCATATTATACCTGAAAAGATAAGACCACTCTTACTTTCACTGAATATATCTGATCTTGAATTGTTGCAATGGTTTCGATGCTAATAAAAACCCACACTTTCACTTTAAAAAAAAACTATTAGTTTTCTGATAAACAGCCAGGTATCAAATTATTTTTTAATGTACCTATTTTTTGTATAATCTCATTTTATAATTATTGAACACGTAAATTGAAAAGGTTGAAGGCGGCTAAATGTGATGACCTTAAATTATGATTAAATTCAAATGATGGACTATCCAAATTGTTGTCTACCTTGGATTTAAATAATTTGGTCAAATAAATTTTGAGATATCTGCAACTACATAAATAAGTTGTGTAGGTACCTTCTAATATTTATTGAAATTTATTTGACTTTCGTTATTCCAATTTGTTCTTAATTTTGAATTAGTAGCATATAGTCATATTCATCTCCAATCGTTTTCGTCATACTTTTATAGGACAATTTAAACCATTAGTTCAGTAGTACATTCAAGGGCACCCTTAGAGACACCTCTGAAACTATTATATATCTCACCATATTAATTTTTCAAAATTTCAAATTGCTTGATAATAAGAAATAATAATTTTATTTTTTGATACCTGTTTATTCTATTTAACTTTGAATTGCAGAAAAACGTAACATTTTAAAAAATTCATTAACAATTTTTGACGTCAGCTGTTAAATTTTTGAATGTAAAACAAATTTCTTTAGGACAAGTGCGAAACTAACGATGTAAATCAGCTTTAAAATTTATTATCAACATCTTACCAACGTCCTACAAAGTTATATATATATATGTATAAAGGGATTATTTAAGAAAAAAAATTTGTTGATGTAGGCTAAATTTGGAAATTTGATTGATATCAGGAATCATTTTGTATCATTGATTGTCACTCCCTCAGGAATCATTTTGTATCATTCATTGTCCCTCAAAGATCCATGCCTGTCCTGTTTTATAAATTAAAACTAAAAATTACAAACAAAAATTAAAAAAATTCAAATGGATTGTTAAAAAACCAACCGCATATTTTACATTACCACAAAAAGCGATAAGCGCGTTTGTTCTGGACCGATACGATAATATTGCCCTGTTCGGAACTCCATGTATAATTTCCACGAATAACTGTGCCACCCTTACGTGAGATGAAAGCGATTTGATTCCAGGTGGTTTAGCATAATTTTCATCATTTCCCGTATATAGAAAATTTTCAGGTACGAAGAAGAAGTGTTGTAGGTCGATCGTGTATCTACATTAAACATAAGGAAAATTATCTAACAATCGACTAACAGCGCTTTTCATTTCGCTTTTCCAGTTTCTTATTTCCTTTCCCTTCATTAAAGAAAAAATGATCGAGGTTAGAAATTATATAACGAGTTTAATGATTGCCTTGTGGCTGGTTACTTACGGTACATCGAATTATACATGTGAGCATAAAATTGCATCTCCCAATACAAATTGATACTAAGTACCTGACATACACGACCCGTAATTAGCTGGGTGACAAAAACGACTATCCGAAAACTGGTTCGGTCATTAAACGAGTATGTAACTCTACTTACTGCGTATACTGGCCTACGACTACGATATATAAAAACTAATGTTATATAATTCGAGTATAGTGTTAACGTAAGAAAAATAAATACTGGGTCGAGTGGAAGTGCGCCCGAAGGTTGTTAGCTTTTTCTTTATGGTAACCTGTGCACTAACCTTTTTTTGTTCTTAGCTTTGAATTATGAATGCTGGAGCCATGTAAAAAATCGATTTTCATACCTTTTCACTGTAGAAATTTCTTTCTATTTTTCTTAGAGCCAATTAAATAATAGCATGATTTATCTCTTTTTTCGCTGACTATTTTGTTTATAAATTGCTTTTATTGTTACTTATTAAGCATATAATAAGTTATACACAAAAAGCTTTTTATCGTTTATTAAATTATTCCAAAACTTAAAGAAAAATGTTAGAATTTCATACTTATTTCGTGTGCATGACATGTTCTGTAATATTGGCGCCCAACTGTGTCTCAATTTCGACAATTACTGAACGTATATCCATCAGGAGCAGAAGGGATGAAGACGGTAATCGTATGTAGATTCATAAAACAAAACAGTCTGGGCGCAACTTTCTATAATAGTATATCACTGGTGGCACTATAGACACATTTCAAATTCTAATATTGTACTATAAGCGGTTCATGAGATATCGAAGAAAAAAAGTTGTTGACCCTACATCCGCACACCGTTCACTGTATACTAAAAACGTAACACAAATCCTTAGATATTTTTATATATACTTTATTCTACTATAGGATCATTCCATGAAGATACTAAGAATGTAAAAATTTTTGATCTTACCATCGCCGATTCTTTTCAAACTTTGTACGCTCGAAGAATTAGTAAAAAAAACATACTACAGTAACGATCGGCTGCAAGCCAATCGTATAATACTCTAGATGAATACTGAACTCCGATTTATATTATAGTAAAAAGTATAATTGCGTGTGTGCATGTTGTATGTCCTTTATTAAGGACTGATATTAGATTACTACTCAAAACTAAAAGACAATATTCAGTGCTTAATTTCACATCTTGAACTGGGTTAGTCACCGAAAAAAAAATTTCCTTTTTGAAGGACTTTCACATGCGAGGTGCAGGAGGGACTCACTCAATTTCTTACATATTTATCCTTTTCCTTGGAACCATTCAAAAATTAATGTGTACAATATTTCAAATTCGTAGCTTAAATGGGTGTAAAGCCATCGACAAATCTTCTAGAACACGTCTTCTTAAGGATTTTTTGTATGGAAGCTTCTCGAAGGAGAAAAGAAATTTCACTGACAAACGAAGTCTAACTTCATTTTCGCTCAAATCTTATTTGTACAAAATTTAAACATCGTGGCTAAACGATTTCTTGAGTTATAGTAAGTTTCGTGAATTGAATGAGGATATTTTAACAGGATATTTGTATGGCAGCTACACGAAGGACTAATAGGATTTTCTTTATAATCATACATTTAGCTCTATTAAAAAATTAACACATACAAAATTTCAAAGTCGTAGCTTAAACCCTTCTGAAGTTATCGTCCAATATTCTTGAACACGTGTTTTAAGGACATTTTATATGGCAGGTACCAGAAGGAGTAAAAGGATTTAGCTGACTAGTAAACTTAAACTTCGTTTCCACTCAAAACTAATTTGTACAAAATTTCGAATTCGTAGCTAAAAGATTACTTGAGTTATAGTCAGGGACGTCATTTCAGTTTTTTCTAAGGGGGGGGGGGGGAGCTATGTTAAGTTTGTATATATTTTTATACATAAATATACATGTTATATATAATCTATAATAATACATTATTCGGGGGGGGGGGGGGGGGGGGGCAAATGCCCCTCTGCCAACCCCCCCCCCCCCCCCCCGCCCACAAATGACGTCCCTGGTTATAGTGAGTTTCGTAAATTAAGTGAAGACATTTTAACAGGATTTTTGTATGGCAGCTACTCGAAGGACTAATAAGATTTTTTTCATAATCATACATTTAGCTCTAACTATTGAAAAACCAACGTATACAAAATTTCAAAGTCGTAGCTTTAGGCGTTCCGAAGTTATTGGTCAATATTCTTGAACACGTGACTTAAGGACATTTTGTATGGCAGCTACCCGAAGGAGTAGGACGATTTTGCCCGTTAGCGAACTTAGCCTTACAAATTCAACCAAACACCCAGATTCAAAATTTCAAGATCCTGGGTGAAGGCGTTCTTGAGTTATCGCGCTAACGGACAGACAGACAGACGGACGGACGTCAAGCGGATTTGGAGTTTTTGGCCACAAATAAACACAAAATAATATATAAAATTTTTTCGTCCGAGGCCCGGTTCTATGCGTTACAAACTTTTGGGCTGGATTAAACTTATAATACTCTATATGATTTCATCTAGAGTATAATTACTTTAAACTTTTCACTTTATAATTTAAATTTTTTTTATAACCTAATTTAATTTTTTTTATAACCTAATTTAATTTTTTTTATCGCACAAGGTTTTAAATTTTGTTTTTTTCCTTCTTATGTTATAAAACTTTCAAAAAGATCAAAAAATTAACCTGAAATTGATTCTGAAAGGAGTCACAAAAATCGACGAACGTCAGTGATAATTAATTAAAATAATTATAGTTTTATTTTAAAATAATTCATGACTGATGTTAGTCGAATTTTATCATGGTGAAGTTCACGAACGAGCAACGTTTGGAAATCTCAAATATTCTGTGTTTTATTTAAATACAAAATTGTTATGTCCCTACTGAAGAGTTGTTATGTCCCTATTGAAGGGTTCTTTACATACCAGTTTTGTATTTAAATGAAACACAGAATAATTGAGATAATTTCTAAACGTTGCTCGTTCGTGAACTTCACCACGATAAAAATGTAAACCTTGACTGACGCTCTGACATAAACAGACCAGCAAAAAAGTTGAAGGGTGCGTTTGTATTAAAATACAAAATTGTTATGTACCTATTGAATAACCCTTTACTTTTGAAAGTTGGGATTGGCTGGAAATTAATCAGGTTTGTACGATGGTAGTACATTATACTCATCAGAAGGGATGTTAATATCAAATAATGTCTATTATAAGTTATAAGGATAGCAAGATAATAACCTTCAATATGGTTTCTGTTGAATATTCTCTGTAACCTCATATTCCAATTAGTCATTTGATTTGTTTTCACCTGTGTATCATTGACGACAGCGTACACATGTTTGTTTGTCACCTACAGAGGCGCTTTCTTTTAATTTCGCAATCAAATGTTGAATCAACGACTAACAAGGTGAATTATGTATGAGTGAAGCGATCGAAACGCGCACAGGTTTTTTGTAGTAGCCATTGAAGATACACTTTCGTAAAATGCTTCAAGAATAAGTAGTAATGAGTTGCTCAATCATGACGTTCAATTTGGAAATGCCTATATTGTCTAGATTACATAACGCCAGGTAGAAGCTTCTAATGCACTTTAATAAATGGAATTATGAATTAATTTAGTTATTAAGAGTTGCCCAAGTCATCCATTTGCAGCAAAGAGCTACGCTCTTTTCGGTGCGCACTTTCTTTTTTATCATTCATAAGCCGTGGTCCGACCTAGGGATGTTAAAACAATTTCGATATATCGAAATTGCGATATTTTTTGGACGATATATCGATAATATCGGCCGATATTGTAAAAAGCGATATATCGATATTGAAATCCGACTATCGGACTCGATATTTTTTTTAAGTATAGCATATTTTAGAAATCGAACGGGTTTTTTGCATTTAATCTGCATTTGTGATTATTTATGAGGGATGCCAGAAACGTTGAAAGTAGAAAAAAAAATTTCGATCATGGAAACCATATCTGTCGAAACTAGGTTCAAGGCACGTGATATATACGGGCACATGCACGCAAATCTTCACTTTAGGCGCCAATACAAATATATGTACGACGAGGCAACCAGGCAACTATCAGAAATACCTGATTGTCCCTGCCTCATCGTTGTCATCCGAAAGAGTTGCGTCGACAATAATTATTGTGGTGCCAAATAATCGCAGTCGGCTTACTGGAGATCATATTAAGGAGCGAGTATTCTTAACAACTGTCCCAGAAAAGTACTGGTTCTCATAAGCTTACATTTTAAAAATATGTCAATATATAATATTTAATTAATAAATAATTAAAATCAAGTTTGCTCTTAATACTTTTTTCGATTTTGCCCCTTTTATCCTTAATTCTTAAAAATAATAAATTTAAAAAATAACAGTATTTCTATGCGGAAACTTTATTTCGATCAAAAAAGGCATTATTTTGATTTCATAAGTCAACAGAGAAGAACTTTCCGCTTTTCACCAACATTTCCAATAGTTCAATCAAAAAACTCTCAGATATTGAAATTGCAATGATAAAATTGAAATTGAATTTCAGACTCTAAAAATAGATAAATTTGGCAACTGTGACCGAAGAAATCAAATGTCATTTATTTATTAGCTTTCGGTTTGCTAAAAGCCGCGTGCGCCGTATTTTTTTATTAATGTTAATTTTGATGCAGCATTGGAGTTTATTTTTCATTGGAAAAAATATTCGACATATCGATATATCGATATTTTTTTCCGATATTAACATCCCTAGTTCGACCTAAATATATAGGATTCAAATTCATGACCTCTAGATTGTTTGCAGACTAGCGTATTTTATGCAAGACTAGCGCTAGGTCTTTTCATTCAACAAATGCAATACTAAATCCAATTTGTTATAAAAATAAAAGAAACATATTTTAGATCAAACTTTGATATTTTTACTTGATCAAATTTAAGGCTGTAACAATTGATGATGATGCTTTTCAAATACATTTTTAATACACATCTTTAAATGTAATTTATTAAAGCAATCACTTCGATGTTATGCATAACATGAGCATTCCTATATCGTCAGTACTATCCCATATCGTCAGTACTATTTAACAAAGGGAATCACATACTAAAGTTTTAAAATAAAAAAATAATTAAATATTTTTTCCCGCTGCATTCTACAGTTTCCCAGAATACTTCCCTACTACAGTTACAAATTCACTGCATTTTTTGCATGACTTCAAATATAATGTAAGATACTATGTACGTAAAATCTTTAGAATCATTTAGAATTCTCTTCACGATCAAAATATCCGAAAGCTCATGGAATTCACAACTCGTTCAAATCGCGATGAAAAATTAAGAAAAAACCAGAATAGAAAGGACTCTGAAGAATTCTTACACGATTCTGGCTTGATATATGGTCTGTCAAATTTAAAAAGCAAAAAAGATAATGCTTTAGAATTTAAAAATCATTTGTAATGCGGTGAAATGGAAGGAGTGGGAAGTTCATTACTCCGAATTAAATAAGTTACTTCTTCAAAACTAATCCAAAACAAACGTTGGCACTTGCCCACAAGGAAGTTGCGGTTAACGATGTAATTAATGAAATTTACCTCAAATTTTGACTCTAAATCGGAGAACTCACTGATTCTCTCTAGTATTAACAATATTTATTGTATTGAAATAAAGTTTTAATTATTTTTATTGAATTGAAGTTAGTTTACATTTTGGGTATTAAGTCACCTTAGTACTAGTTCGAGTAAAATCTATTAGGTTTTAACATTTTCAATTTTCCTTACAAAGTTCACATCCATATTCTATAATAAATTCTTGCGCTTTTACCAATTAATAATTTTGAGTTGTAAAGATAGTGATAGTTTCTGAGCTCTGCATTACTCTACTATAGTCTAAAATATAAAAACATAATACGGAATAATAATCTTAGCAAGTTAATTATTATGTAGATGAAAAAAACCGCTTAATCCGTCATTTTATCATTTCGTATTAAAAGAACTACGAATGATGCGTCTCACATTTGTAATCTATTAATTTTGGTAAATCCGAATTACATAAACAGGTTTCTTAACAGAAATATTCATAACTAATCGTTGAATTTTAAAAATTTTTAAAAGAAAAACCAATGTTTCATTTAAAATTCTCAAAGTGTAATAAAACTTCCAAGTAAAATACTGAAATAATCTTATAAAGAATTTTCTGTCGAAGCAATCGAAATAATTTTTAATGCTTATTCCAACAAGTGAGTATCTTCCGATATAAAATTAAATAAATCAATCCAATTTTCTATGAAACTAAATACGGTGTTAGTTATAAAATACATACATACTAATTATACGTATCTGTTTGTACTTATTGTTCATATTTAAACAAAAATAATAAATAACCAAAAAATTGACGATGATTCCGTCTAAAGTTCTTCTACATGTCACGTACGTATTCGGTATAAAGTGAACTAATTAATAAATAACTTGTATGCTAACTGTGTATGCACCTTGAAATGCGCTACCTATAAAATGGTTTATGGTTTGCTAATGACTTTCTACCGAACTTAATTTTATCGATTGCATGAATTTCGATTATTAATTGATTCGTTTGATAGATAAATGGTTCCATAGTGTTATTAATATCGATCACACACAAAGGCAGGTGAAGAATTTTGACCACGAATGCAACAAAATAAAGACACATAATCTCAATCTCGTACAGTGTAAACAAAACATCCATGAGGTTGTTTCATTTCAAATGGGTGTGTGTCTCATGGGATGTGTCGTTTCGTCTATCATATCCTTAAAGACTCTCGGACAAATGTCTGGGCTTACACTATTTTATTACAATTTATTAAAAAAAATAAAAGATGTCCAAAATGACCAATCATGGTGTGGCTCAGCCTAACCGTTTCGCTTTTATTTACGTTACAAAAATTATCTCGTCTATGTAAGGATTAAGGACGTACCACGATTAGTATGTTTCATCTACTTCTGGTTGGTGTATTTACTTTGCTTGATTTGTTTTCATACAGCTAACAAAGTCAACGAGGGAGCAGACTTTTTTTTTTATTGAATAAAAAAGAACAACAATTTTTTTTTCAATCAATATTGGCAGTATTTCATTTCCACTTTGTCTTCAACGTCTCTATCATGTAGTAAGATCTGACTATTTGTATGGGGTTAGCTTAGCTTTTCTGAACTAGTAGACGTAGACATAGGCGAAGAAAACAAGTCCGATACGTCCCAATTATATAATAAAACAATTTTACAATATTTTGAAATTATACGTAAATTTTTAAGCATATATATAAAAAGAAATAAAGAGAGAACAAAATTAATAAACTTCAATTTTTAATAGTATTTGAATTGAGGCTATTCGAATGTAAGAGAGTGACTTCAGTCATATTATAATAAGTATATTATTATTGTTAAATTATACGCGAAATTAAGTTTAAGTTGGTCCAGAATCCGAACAGGTAATAATATAAAATATCATCGCGATGGCAAGACTGCATATTAGTATTGTACCTACAACTGTGCAAATTGATGTACAATAAAAAAAAATTTAAATGATTTATGATGCTTTTTCAAGTATATTGTTTGGTGCACGTTTCTGTGAAACATTATTCTGTATCATAATTTGTGGAGAAAGTTTTACTCGGTGAATGACAAAAAGATTAACACAAAGATTTTAAGATAATTGCCGAGATGAAGTCGTAATGTATGGACTGAGTTTTCATAGTTC
This sequence comes from Beris morrisii, assembly GCA_951812415.1. NCBI lineage: Eukaryota > Metazoa > Arthropoda > Insecta > Diptera > Stratiomyidae > Beris > Beris morrisii. The sequence goes on from OX638310.1 coordinate 170,085,943, forward strand.
GTTAGTCGCTGGACACGCGAGAAAATGAATTTGTAGTTTGAGCAGTTATTTAGCTTAGCTTAGTCTGTTTGGGCAGTAGTTATGAAATATGAATATATTATTAGTTATTAATTTTTAGTTTCATGTCTGACGTTTCTACACGTCTGTACTGTTAGTGCTTATTCAACGTCTTGAATTTTTTCTAGACCATGGGAAAATTTCGTTTTGTCACGGGGTCACCAATAAAACGTTTATCAAACTTTTTTGATAACTTCACTTGACTCAAAATTACTATTTTAAATACAATTTTTTGGACTATAACAGTCCTATATCAAATGAAGCTACTAAAGAAATGTGATTAAAAAAATACGAATTATCGGTGACCCCGTTACAAAACGAAATTCACTGCTTACACTATTTATGTGTTTTCTCCTTGTATAGTTGTGAAGTTTATCTATTTAATTTTACTAAGTTTTTTTTTTGACTGACTGTATTTTAAGAACATAGTTTTTTTTAGAAAGTGTTAGTTCGGGATACTACAAGCCGCCATCGTTGGTTGGGATTCGATTTCACGAATTAGTACTTCAAATATCTACAGAGTTTTGATGGTATAAACGTATAGACAGTTAGTGGATGCTAAAATAGAAAACTCTTAATGAATAAAGATTGAATTCTGAGAAAATAATTTTAGGGGTGGCTGGTCCGATAAAAATGGGGTGGGCGGAGTCCTCCAGAAAAAATGGTATTCATATCTCGACGGATTGAGGTATTATTTCACCTTCAAATTTGTACTACTTCGACACTACCTTTTCGAGTGATCATTTTTGATATTCAAAGTGTAAGGAGTGGTAAGAGGTCTTTTAGAAAAAGGTTTTGATTTTTATATGTTTTTTGGAGACATTAGTTAGAATTGCAATTTTTGTAATTTATTTTTCATTTTTGTGCAATTTCAATTTTGAAGTTTTTATTTTATTTACTTGCAGGATTTTTCTTCACTTAAATAAGTCATAAAATTTTATTTTCAAAGTTCAACATATCTTCTTTCAATTTTAAATATTAATTTTACTAATTAATTTAATTTATTAATTTTACCCAGAAATTGGTAAATTAGTGTATTGTACAATATTTATATAGGTAATATGCGAAGCTTCAATGGATGAAGGCAACAATGAAGTTTCAATGCGTTAACGTATTTTCGGGCTATCGCGCGATCAATCCGATAGATGCACTAATTTTTCAAGGACATTTGTATGGTGGTAATGGATATTATACCAACTGAATTCATCACTTTCTATAATTTTATTAATTTTTTCCCAAGGGCAATCAAAGTAATTATAATCCTTATTACAGATAAATTAAGTACGTTTAGCGGTGTAGCTGTGTAAATTGACCCGAAAATAATAAATGAATTGTGCTAGTTTTTAAACTTTTATTAAAAACTAACTGAAATAGATTAATTTTTTGCCGGTCATCGTATGCATCTACCATATGACTACATGTAGGTAAAATTTCTAAACAAAGTTTACTTCCGACATAATTCGGCGGTTTTAAGTACGTACTCTTCTACGTGTCTAGTAATTTCGTAAATAGGAAATTTCTAGGACAAACGGCAAGAACTAACTTGAACTAGATTCCCAAGTGAGCGTATAATCAAAAGCTCGTTGATTAAAGCGATCAATAATTTCTTTTCTGTGCTCGAATTCAATTAATACTGGTCGAGCTCAAGATTTAACACTAAGTATACTTAGTTTTTCTGTTTTGCGTTTTGTATCTCAAGTCATGGCTATAAATTTATTGGCATTGGTGAAAGAAATGTTGTATGAGAAATGAATTTTGATTTCTTTTTTCTATATGATTCGCCGCGATATCACTTAGACACCTCACAATTCGTTAAGCAACAATAAACGCTATTCACAGGCCGTAAAATAGTCACACAGATAAAATCGCGTTTCAATGCAAATAAAAATTTCTATCACGTTAGTGTTTCGCTCAAAGTATTTTTTTAATGGGTGATCTTGGGCGAAATGTTTTGTCCAGTAGATCTGATTTCACTGGGTTTATGTCGGTGTGCTATAAAAGTTATATCCCTATGCTAAGAAACTTATCCATTTTTTAAGACAGTTAATAAATGGATCGGAGAAATGATAAGGCCTTCTGGAAAATGCTGAATTCTCGATAGGGTGATATAGGATTTATAGGATATACTTTTAATTACAGAAGTGATGACGCTCGAATAAGTTATTTCGGAAGGTGATTTGACCACGATTTTTAAGGACATTAGTCTTGGAAAGCGAAAGAAGCAGAATAAATTAGGCCGCTTATACTTCTTCTGTCATGAACTGCTCAGGAGATAAGGGCTTTGCAGATTATTGAGATTATTTCGACACATTGTTCTGCAACTACTTCCGTACCCATAAATCAACTCTGAAGTTCAAGAGGTATCTTTTTGCCTTCACTTTTGCTCACACAAAATTTCAGGATTGGCTATTTTTTTTAAATTTTAAATCAATTGCTAAAAAAATTTAAATTTTTTAATTATCTATGGTTCACCCAGTTTTACTTTATTATTTCAATAATACAGTATTGTTTTCTATTTTTTAAAAAAAAATTTGCTACCCTCAAAATTTTTTTTTTCACGTTTCATGACTAGTAGACACGAAAAAAGCAAAAAAATTTCAGTCCGTCTGTCCGCCGTACGCCGTACGTCGACCGCTGTACGCAAAATCGTTTGAAGGCTCGTAGCTCCCAAGCCCTTTGAGCTATTAATTGAATTTTTTATGAATAGAATGGGTAGGCCCCTTAAAGTGACCACATTTTTAAGGGTGGGAGTGTGAGGGGTGAAGTAGGAGAAGCGTTTTAGACAAAAAAATTTGGTTTCTAGATCTCAGCAACCGCTTATGCTAGGAGGCTGATATTTGGAATTTATATAGAGCTTCGGTAGTGGATCCATTTGCAAAAAACTTGCCGATATAGGTGAAGGGGTGTGGGAGTGGGGGGAAAAATAATGCGTCCGAAACGCAAAAAAGGCGAGATCGACACATTCTACAATCCATATCTCCTAAACGGTTAATGTCACAAAATTGAAACTTAATGAATATCTGTAGGTATACTAGGAGAATAGATCGGAAATAAACTTTTGAGTGGGGCAGTGGCGTACGGGGGTGGGTGGTGAAAAACTTTAGATTACGATATCTCACGAACCGATTGCACTAGACAAATAAAATTCGGTTTCTGTATAAAGGTTGACAATTGAAGTTTGATGAAAGTAAAGTTTTTTAAGGGGCGGTGGAGCATGACAGTGGAGGGGAAACGAATTTTTCTAAAAAATCTCGTCAAATTAAAAAATTTCAAATTTCCATTGGCGTTCGGAGGGGGGGGGGCAAAAAAAATGATCAGTGAAAATGGAAGGCATATATGTATTTTCACGGTTTTCGTCATATCTATTAGGTTTTTTCAAATATTGAATTCATTTTTATTGTACGACTTCTTCATATAAATACCTAGAAAGTGTTTTCAGGATTTTTGGAAATTCAACCCCTGAGGGGGTGCAAAGGGGGTTGTATACTTTTCCACGAATTCTGCCATATCCCCCAGGTCTGATCAGATATCGAATGAATTTTCACTTTCACGTGCTTACGTAATAATCGCCTAAAACTTGTTTTTAAGTGTTTTCCTTTTTCAGCCCCTAAGAGGGTATAAACGGGTTGAACACGTTTTCACTAATTCCGTCATTTCTTTTAGAAGTGATAAGAAATAGAATTGGTTCCTACTTTCTCGTGCTGTCTTCATATTTATTTATTAACTCCTTTCAGGATTTTTGGATATTCAACCTCCAAGTGGGTGTAAGGAGGTTGCATATCTGATGATATATCGAATTCATTTTTACTGCCTAAGGTTTCCTATATAAAAAAGCCAAAAAGTCAATTTCAGTATTTTAGATATTCAATCCTAATGGGTTTCAAAGCTTCGACATATTTCTTAGGTTTGATGAGATATTAGATCGCTTTTCACTTCCACAGACTTTTTATATAATCGCCTACAAACCAATTTCTCAATTTTTCGATATTCAATCCCCAAGGGTTTGTATATGTTTTGCCATCCCTTAGTTCTGATGAGATATAAAATTGGTTATTATGGCCAACCAATTCACGATTTTTCGAATTTCCAGAACCAAGGGGGTGTGAAGGGTTTGCTTACCTTTTCACAAATTTTTCAAAATCCCTCGTGTCTCATGAGATACCAAGTTGCTTCTTATGAAATCGTCTAAAAACCTGTTTCACAATTTTTGCGAAATTCAAACCCCAAGTGGAAGTAATGGGTTTGTATACGTTTTAACAATTCGTCATATCTCTTAATTCTGATAAGGCAACAAATTCGTTTTTACTTCTATGGGCTTTTAGTGTACATAATATACTGAAATTCGAATAGTCTACACGGGCTTTTCCAATGTTTAATCGGCTAAAAATCTCTATTTTAAATATTTTTATTTTAAGAACAAAATTAATTTTCTAAGAAATCTAATAATCTCGAAGCAACTCATGATATACTCCGACTTTGACCGCTCCTGAACTTTCACTCGAAAAATAATAAAGTTTCGCCCAGACCATTGGCAGATTTTTTAGAATTGCTCTCAGTTCTTTACAGCATTTCGTCAAATTCATCGAAATCTGGACAACAAATTTGGAAAATTGTATAAACTGCATTAGTAAAAAATATGAAATGCTCCATTCATTCAATTCATCGCACTATTAAACTGAGCCGTCGTTAAAAATATTTTGGTGTCAATTTATGATTTTTTGATCAAAGTTTGGTATACGGTTCAAAGAAAAGTCCGACAAATTTTAACAAAACAATTTTTGTCGTACTCTTATCGTAGTATATTAAACACGATTTTATCGTGGTATATTAAACACGATTTAAATTTATAATAAACTCCTAGGTTTTACTTAATTATCAAGTAATACATTATTCAAGTAATACATTATTTTTAAAAATGAAAATTAAACATATTATTTTTTAGACCGACTTTTTGAAATTCTATTTATCAACTGTTCTTCTTTTTTCTTCTCTCTGACTTTTTAAAATGTTTTTTTTTTACCGGTTGCTTGATTTCTATTTTAATTGAAATCAAACAACCGTCTACTTGATTTTGACAATGTGTGGAGTGTTCGAAATAAGTGTATTGATTAAAGTCGTACTCCCCACACTCTATCAAAGGAATCGTCATAACCTAGTAAACAATTTTCTGAATATTTACGGCAAGTGTATCTAACAGTTGTAAGAAAAATTTATATCATGCTCACATCTCCGCACAAAGAATCATAAATGTTCACTGCTGTGAAGTAAATTAGAATTTTAAATTAATTTTGTTTTCGATGAATTGTAAATGAGGTGCACTGAGATGTTTAACATACGACCCACCTAGATGATTCCCTTTCGGTTCGCCTACATGATTCACTTTTCTCACATAAGAAATGTAAGTGCATTCACCGTCATGCAGATATTTTCGTCAAGGTTCATCAAAATACAGTGGATGCCGCTTATTGTAATCACTTTGGGACCGGCCATAAACAATAACATTAACCGGATGATAACAATAGACGAAGGGGAAAATTTTTCTCATTTATTTTCCTACGCTTGAATATAGATTGCTCGAAGCATCTAATATTTTTTTTTTATTTATTAAGTGTTATTTACAACTCTAGCTTCAATATTTCACAAAGTTACAGAGAATATAAAATACTGTTTCCTCTTCCTCCTCATCCAGGCAGCTTCTACAGAAAAGAATCGCCGTCTTTTAGCATGCCCGATCATAAGACAGTGTCTGGTCAGGACACTTAATTCAGCCTTGTTCAGCGTTTTAGATCCAGCTTCGGTCATATCTGTCAGCTCAGCGCGCCACTTCTATTAAACTGTCTCGAAAACTTACTCGAAGTTGAGCTCATTCTGTTGAACGAGATCAACATCAACAGTTTTAAGAAGCTACGAAAAGACTGAAATTTCTCATAGTAATCTATGATATGTATCGCCTTGTGTTTACATAAATGTTAAATCAAGAGCAATCATCTTTAATTTTGAGATGGTTTTTATTTTGCCTTTTTGATCACATTCACATGAAGAAAAAAGAGGAGCGATTAAGAATACAGTCACAAAACTTGTAATGTTGTATGGAAATCTGGCCCGAATGATAACATAAAGCGAATTTTTATTCCAATAAGCGATGAATTTCGTTTGTGGAAAATGGGACTAACTTGTTTTGATAACAAAATGCGGCTTATAAAATTATCCGCGATTACTATAAGCGGCATCTACTATCTTTGAAAAATCGAATGTGGTAAAAAAAAAATACTGAGGGTATTTAGGCATCAAAACTGAAGAAATATCGAACTATTATTTTTTCGTGAAAGAAAATTAAAAAGAATCAATAAGTCAGTCGGCTTGTGACTTTGTAGAAAGCATGTGCTCCTTTTTTGTATACAGTACTATCTTGTTTAAGTTTTAAAAAGATCGTTCTATGCGAAGCCACGTATTGAAGGCGAGGGTTGAATAGGGGTTGATTTCGAAAATGACCAATATAGATTCTGCTATCTGTATTATGTGCATTTCACTTACTATATTTCAATAAGTTCACATCCGAGCAGTAGTTTGTCTGGTCCAAGCTCTACAACAGCAATCGTCTGATCATGATGGTAGATCATCAACAAAGAGTCATTATGGAGTCTGTTCCCACTAGAATCGTAAAAAACAAAATTAAGACATTTTTTATTACAAACACGTAGTACACCACAGATCCATCGCTGATTGCATCTGCATTTGATTAACTCACCTGTAACTTTTCATCTGATGTTGTGTCTTCTTCTCGACGAATTGTTGTGTGAATGATGTTAACGATCGCACCGGTGAAAAAGATTTCGCAAATGAAAAGCTCAACGTTGGCTTAGCACCGGCCGTACTTAACAACGCCAGAACGGCACTAAGAATTATCACGAAAATTTGCAAACGTCGTTTTATAATGCAACGCGTCATTTTCATCAATCCGCTGGTTTTAAATTTTTTTATGGAATTATTCTATTGTTAATGCAAGAATTTTGCTTTTGTAATATAGCAATGTGTGTTAGGTTTTATCGAAATCATGTGTGAGACTTGTACGTGATTACAGTTTTTTTTTAAGATTTATAAACAATTTTATCGTGATGGCATATTATTTGTTTGTTTTTATGTTTAATTTATTTTTTTTACACGAGTATTTAGTTACAGTATCGGCTGCATCAGGAATGTGGCGAAATCAAATTTCTATCGAAATAAATCGAAAGGATTGTTGGGAAGAGGTTTTCGTAATTCGTGGATTGCGTGACCTGGAAATTCACTTTATGTTTTTTTTTATTAACTCCTGATAAATAATTAAGCATTTTTGGTATTAGATGGCAGAGAAAACTATTAATTTGTTAATTGCGATACGTGCGTTGGTAGTACTTAGTAACATTCTCATGATGTTGGCATTTCGTTAAAATTCCATGTTGAACTTTAATATGTGTAGGAGTAAGGACAGTGCGTTCAGTAGGTTTTGTATTAGTTTAGTTACAATAATTACATTATCATTTTAATATCTAATGTAATTACTAGGTACACTTATACCTATTGGGCGCCCATCATTTCTTTTTTCGCTATAACTGCTTTTTAATTCGAACTCAAGCTATTCAGCCAAGGACGCCCATACAAATTTTGTAGGGAGGTACAAGGCCATGGTTTAAAATGATGGAGGTTGGAAAATTTCATGTGACGAATACTAATGCAATTCCGAAAATATTTGTTCAGTGCAGAAATAGTATAAACAGTTGCAAACAATTCTACATATTTTAAAATATATAGATTTGTTTCAAACCAAATGAGACACCATTTTTTTGTAATTCAGTTTCACTATAAAATGTGTTCTTACTTCTTCTGTCATCCATAGATCGCTAGTTTAAATCCGAAATCCGGCTCGGCATACAAAGAATTGTTCGCTTCTTTAAAAAAAAAACACTGTTAGTTGGGTGTGAATGCACACGGCTACTTAAGTTTTTGAGTCTTTAGGTCGACTGAACCCTTTGTTCATGTTCGTGTTAGACGTGTAGCTAATGTTTTTTTCCCCTTTTATATATGTAAATGTTCGTCAAATGGCTTCACATTCTAAGCCAAAATTTTGACGCTCCCAATAAATTTGGTAAGGATGCCCTGGGTCTGCCCCTTCTAAGGGTGCCATTGAATAAATTACATATTCTGACCTGAAATTTAAAAACAACCATCTATCGGAAATTTCATATTTTCACGTTTTCATGGTATTAACACGTCTGATCGCTATATGCAAACGACCTTGCGGCCTAAGCTGAATATCGTTTTAAAAGATGTGGTTAAAATTTGGAAAGCGGATAAATTAATATTTATATAAAGTTTTTGGAGGAGGATATAAGACAGAAGGTGGTTTCTAGGTCTCATTAACGGTTTATGCTAAGAAGTTGAATGAATTTAAAACTTTCACTACATAGAAATTTACAAGCAATTGAAAAAAAAATGGTAAGGCAACCAGTAGACAACGAGTGGGAGCAGAATAACGTCTCGGATCTCACAAAATATAATCTTATCAATATCCCGTTTATAAAAAATCCGTTTGTCAAAATCCCGTTTTCATGGATAAAATGGATAATTTTTTTTTTCATTCGGTCATCATTTTGAATATTCCAAAATAAGTTTTTATTATTACACATGCAGCTTGGACAAATCGAAAAACACCTCCACCTTTAATAAGAAAATCGGATTTTGGAAAACGGGATTTTAGAAAACGGGATCTTAGGCCTTTTAGTCACAGTGACTTGTTTGACGACAAGCCTTATAAGTATCTTCATTAATTTTATAAAAAAAAAGTTCAAAGCAGAAAGTTAACTACGCCATTACCTTCATTATCCTTAAATTCGGCAACATATATCCATAATTATTCATAATTTTTATTTATATAAAATTTAAATTATAAATTCAAGTCAGTACTCCCAGGTATTGCCTAATTATTATGCAAACATTAAGTTATAACGAATAACCGTTCGTCCCGTATTGGATCTCGTAGGTATTTCCAAATGGACACACCGAGTCAACAAAGCCAACAATTAAATGCTCAATTATTTATACAATCAAATTTTTTTTTGTTTTTACGCTGGAAAAATAGTTTTTCAAATCGATATTATGCACTCGTATTCACTTGTTTATAAACTTTTCGTATCGCTCAGAAATTATAATTGAAATGTGCCCATGAATTGGGCGCTATAATAACAGCAAGAGACAAGAAGGTTCCTATCACAAACCTTTTTGTTATATCGATTTTTAAACAATACAGAAACAATACATTTTCAGTAAAAACTCAGCTCACAATATCAACAAATTCAATTAACAATTCGCACAAGGATAGTGACCACTTTGAAACCCCGATTCCAGTGGAAATTAAATTGTTCTTATTAAACGCCGAATCACGACATGTACCGCGCGAACCGATACCTTCGATATGCTTTTACTAACTGAAACTAACTCAGGTGTTCCACCATCACCTGTTTCGTCCAAGACCACGACCATCCGAGGGAAAATCGAGGCCGACCACAGTACACAGTACGTCGTCTTGGGTCTTCCAATTTCATAAAGTAAGCGATTTTTAGACCGCATTGTTTATTCTGCAATTTGAATAAAAGCGTGCCTATCTTTTGCATTTTATGAAGTTGTTAGTTTTGCTACCGGTTTTGATATCTCGTTCGCTTTTCACTCGATTAAGCGTGAAAACTTGCAATTTCCGTCTGCAGAAAATCCCAGTACATCTGTCTTAAAATTTTAAATTTTTTTAACGAAAAGCTCGGCACTCCTAAAGTGAAATCTTATAAGCAAATCGTCCGATCGAACGAAACAGAAATGGAGAATAAATTGATCAATTTCAGCTTGATATGAGAAAGATAAAATAATTTAGTGGAGTAATTCAACAATAAAGATTAAAAATTTTTTATTTGATCATATTCAAATAGTTTAGGCTAGTGTTTAGGAGAAATAATACCCGAAGTGCTTCACTTTCCAAAATTTGATTTCTGCCGTTCTCCGTCTGAATGAATGGAAACTGCACTAGTCTACCAATTTAGGGGTGAAGAAATGCTGGTTAAAATCGCAAGGGAACGTCGGCAAGACCCCCATATTCATTTATGTCCAAAAGAGCTCAAACATAAAATGAATTTTCCTAGAAAAAAATTGTCTACTACCAAAAATTTGTTTATCACAATTTAGAACTAATAGACCAAAAAAAGATTTGGTCCACAACTCTTAGGTCTTCTGAGATATCGAATAAATTTTACTTCTGCGGGCTCTTTAGATAGATAGATAGATTGGAAAAAGGGGTTGGTATGGTTAACCTCTGTCACTGCAGCCACAGTTGGGCCTATTGTGACGTACCCCCGTTTAACTATGATTCCTCTTCAATCCCTGCGCTTTCAATGAAACTATGATTCCTCTTCAATCTCTGCGCTTTCAATGAAGCCTAGTATTTTGTGAAGAGGAATGGTCAGGAATTCCGATGGGTCCATGAAACCCTGACCGAAGTGACGAAGTCTTTTGTGAGTTAAGCCCTCACATTCACAGAGGATATGCTCTGGTGTTTCGTCTGCGTCATTGCATATTCTGCAAATTTTAGTCTTGGAGAGACCAATCCTATTGAGAAGCTTCCTCATGTGACAATGTCCAGTTAGAGCTCCCACTAGGGTTCGGGTCTGATATCTGCTTAATTTTAGATAATCAGATGTTCTTTTCTCCGAATGTTTTGGCATAAAAAGCTTTGAGTGCCTGTTGCTCGGTGCCAAGTCCCAGTGAATGGTACTTTGCGATTTTTGCCACATTCGGATGTTCATTCTGGCTGTGCTTAATGGTATCCCACAGAATTGATATGGTCCCATGAAGTCAGCTTCTGAACCTTTCCTAGCCATTAAGTCGGCCATTTCATTACCTTCATAGCCGCTGTGTCCCGGAATCCAAATGAGGTTAACTCTGTTCTTATTTCCGAGTTCAATCAGGCATTGGAGGCAATTCCAAACAAGTTTGGAGTAGATTTGAACGGACTCAAGTGCCATTATTGCTGTCTTGCTGTCCGAGAGAATATATATTTGTTGGTTTTTGTAGCCCCGTCTGATATTTTCTCTAATGCATAGTTCAATAGCATGAGTCTCCGCCTGAAAAAAAGTGGATGTTATGTGCATGCTACAGTAGAATTTCACATTTGGGCGCACTCCATAAACTTCTGCTCCTACACCTTGAACCGTTTTAGATCCGTCTGTGTACCAGATTAGGGATCTTGGTTTTGGAGTGGGTTTGCCAACAGTCTGGGTGCAACTTTATTATTTTATGGGTAGAAGTCCGAAACGTGCTTAATGATGACATGCGGTGTAGGTTACTATGCGACTGACAACCTAAAAGATAACGTTCCAAATAGCCTCCTGCTTATTTCTGAGGTTGTCAGTCGCATAGTAGCCTACACCGCATCTCATCATTAAACACGTTTCGGACTTCTACACAGTAAAAAATATTAGATGTCTTATTACACCACCTTGCAGATAATAGGTTTTTTAACACCAATTAGGGTCAAAAATGCCTCACAATACACCAACCTTGTGGTGTTAATTTCGTAGTTTCCCTTTGGGTGAACATTTTTTCTCTCTCACCGCAAAAATACACCAAACAAAATTTTATTTGGAAAATCGCGAAAAAACCCCCATTGGATAAATTTCGGGAACAATTTAGCACCGATTAAATAACAATGAAAACGCACACTATCATGTTTACGATATATTGCCTTTTTCGGTGTAATTAAACACCGATCGGATAAATAGTATATTAAAATCACCCATCGGATGACACGCTGTTAGTGAATCGGTTTTTCTCGTTATCGATCGAATCTAGTTTGAATAGTGGAAAGTGTTCTTGTGAATTAATTATGGAAAAACTTTTCAAAGTAAAATTCGGTGGTGACCAAAAGTTTGTCGTTGTGAAAAGCGAGGACGACGACATCAAATTTGTTCAATTTATTGCTGCATGTACGGCAAAAGTAAAAGTAATTTTAGTTCCTTAGATGTACAATTATTTACTTTAATTTACGAAATGAACAAAACAAAGTTATAATTAAAAAATTGAATAAAAATTGATTTATATAAAAAAAACAATGTTTTTCACTTAAATTAAATTTATACGAATATGGTAATTATGGGCGAGTAATATCACCCCGGAAAAGGACTTTTTGCATGTTTAAAAATACCCCCAAGTGAATAATTTTTGGCATAAAAATGCCCCTATCGACGTTTAATATTATGACCTAAAATAAAAAAAAATAAAAAAAAAACATCCGAATCAACACCGGCCGGGTGTTTCTGTTAAACCTTCAACGAACGAAAAATACACCTCCTGTGTCCGTTTTACACCGTTACTGGGAAATTATAAATTATCCTAAACAATTTTATTTTTATCACCACTATTTGGGTGTCAAATAACACCGCAAAAGGATGGACTCCATCGAACACCAGGTGGTGTTTTTTTCCTATGGACTTTTGGTACAGTGTACCCATAAAATAATAAAGTCGCGCCCAGACCGTTGGCAGATTTTTATTATTTATTTATGTATTTTTTTATCAATGGAATAATTCATAGTAAAAAGAAAATTCGATCACATTAAACCTAAGAGATTTTCGGAATCAGTGAAATCTTGAACAATACCCCCAGGGGGTTTAATAGAGAAAAATACTTAAATCGGCTTTTTCCCCGACTATGTTTAAACCAACCAACCATGTTTAAAGCTTATAGAAGTAAAAGTAAATTCCAAATCTCAATATACCTTAGGAATATATAAGAATTCGTGAATATGTACACAACCACTTTACACCACCTTAGAGGTTGGATATCGAAAAATTTTGAAGAACGTTACTAGGCGTTTATATAAATAGCCCGCAGAAGTAAAATTGCTTTGATAGTTTGACATGTCTAAAAGTTTTAACGAAATTCGTGAAAATGTGGATTCACGGTAATTTTTATACTCAACCTCTGAACGCCAATAAAAATCTGAAATTTTTTTTTGTTTTAGTTACTCTAATAGCACATCTACATATACGTACTAAGTTTCAACTTTCTAGCATAAGCCGTTTCTGAGATATAAAAAACCACCCCTATGAACAATTTTTTTTTCTAGGTTGTATCTATAGTGGCTCTATATAATCTTAAATTATTAGCTTTCCACTCATTAAGGTTTTCGAGAGATAAAAATCAGAATTTTTTCATTTCTACCCCTTTTCACCATCACCCCCTACACCCCACCACTAAATTAATTGTTTCCCTAGTAGGGGTCTACCGACTCCAACTCCTGTAAAATTTTCAAGATCATATCTGATACGGTTTCTGAGATATAAAAATGAAATTTTTTGAGAAATTGCTCCACCTCCCCCCTCAAAAAATTTACATTCATTAGACTCCTCTTGTGATCCCATATACAGAAACTAAATTTTATCTTCCTGCTGTAATTGGTTCGATAGATATTGTAATCCAAAGTTTTTCACCCCCACCCAACCCCACACCCCACCACCCCCCTTAAACATTTTAGCCCTTGTCTATTCTTCAAGTATTCCTAAGGACAACCACAAAGTTTCAATCTTCTGACATTAATCGTTCAGGAGATATGGATTTTAGAATGTTTCAATCCCGGCTTTCAAGCGTTTTGGACTCATTGTTTTCCCCCCCACTTCCACACCCCTCAACCCTTATCGATAATTTTTTTTGCAAATGAGTCCACTGTTATAGTACTATATACACTACCCTCGGAAAGTTTAAATACACCAATTTTTTTCTTGTTTTCGTAATTTCATTAATTAAAAAAAACATTTTATATAATTCATATCAATTTATTTTGTATTAGTACTCGTTTACACGTTATAAAAAAATAAAAAACTTAATCAGGAACCATTCATTTTTCGTAAACATCCTTTTCATCAAAAAAACCACCATTTCGAGGAATTACTATTTCGCACAAACGAGGCATTCTGTGAATTAGTTTGTCAAGAACATCTGGTTGAATTTCATTCCATGCTTTTTGGAGGATCTCCCACAAGTGTTTTTGTGAGGTAGGACATTTAAGTCGGACCCTACGATCGAGTTCGTCTCACAGCAACTCAATAGGGTTCAAGTCCGGAGATTGGGGTGGCCAAATCATATAACTAAGAAGATCTAAGAAAATCCTCTACACTGTTTTGAGGAGTGTTTTGGGTCGTTATCTTCTTGAAATATGAAACCCCTTCCAATCAATCGACGCCCAGACGGTAATGCATTCTCCTCCAAAATTTTCTTATAACCCTCTTTTTTGAGTATTCCGTCTATCTTAATGAAATCACCCACACGATTATTCCCTAAGCATCTCCAGACCATTACTGAACCACCTCCGTGCTTGACAGTTGGTATAATACATTCGTCCAGAGCCCACTCTCCCATACGCCGTCGGACAAAAACACGTCGTTGGCTGCCAAATACTTCAAATTTGGAATCGTCGGACCACAACACTTTTTTCCACTGACTAAACGACCAGACTTTATGCTTTTCAGCCCAAGCTAACATTTTAACTTTGTTTTCTGGCCGAAGTAAAGGTTTTCGCACCACTATTCGACCAGTAATCCCTATCTTATGAAGACGATCTATGATTGTGGTTTGGCTGATTGGATTTGAGCGGAATTCGTTTACTTTTGCGGCGATCTGGGGTACGGTAAGTCGTCGATCTTTTATACTGGTTCTGACTACAATGCTGTCTTCACGTTTTGTGGTAATTCTAGGTCTCCCAATCCTTTTTCGGGTCTTATAGTCACCGGTTTCCTTGTAGATCCTGATAGCGTTCTGAACAGCGCCTGGTGAAACATGAGTTTCTTTGGCAATATTTCGGATCGACCTGCCCTTTTTATAAAAAACATTAAATATGGAAGGTACTCTAGTAAAAGTGAACTTCAATGAATTTCGTGGAAATAAAAAAATCGGATTGTGTGCGATCATCCCCAGCCGGATTATTGCTAAGTGCGGAGGAAATTACTTATTCGAGTAATATTCTAAAATTTTCGATTAGAAGTTAACTTATAATTTGAATTCTCTAGTATTTTTGAGCTGTGAAGAGGAATTTGTGAATCCCTTTAAAGTTTTTGACAATCTAGTCAATGAAATTGACAAAGAAATCCTACTCAAAGTGATAAGCCAATATGCAGACGTAATATGGTGACGCAAATGTTCAAACTTTTGGAAAAATTACTACTATTATAATTAATCAAAATAATGGTTATTTTAAATTGAAAAAATGTATTACAAAAGAATTCAATGAAATATATAATTGCTTTGAAATTGACATTTCGGATTGTACTGATTACCTTAATTATGAAAGTCTTAAATTTAAAAATACTTTTGAAATGTATTCTATTAATAACACTTTATATGTACTGAAACAATTTAAAAAGTAATGGATGTTTTGTTTAAAAAATTAAAAAAAAAAGAAATACGTATTTCATTTGCTCTACTTAAATCCAAATATTTCAACAATTGAAATTAGTATTTAAATTGCCAAATTATGCAATAGAAATCTGTATTGAATTATTAAATACAAGAAGGCTACATTTCAATACAGAAGAATATTCCATATACATAGGTATTGTATTTCAAATCTAATTCCTGTAAGAATACATGAACTAATACAAAAATATTACATTTAAATAGTTGCGCTGAATTACAATTAATTTCAATCATTCTTTCCAATTGTGTTTTAATACAGCGTTGGAATGTATGTATATACAATATAAATTTATTGAATTTTAGTCCAATATTTTTGACCGTGTAGCATAAGTGGTTCCTGAGATCTGGAAATCAAAATTTTTCGTCTAAAACGCTCCCCCCTCATCCGCCCTTACACCCCCACCCTCCCAAAAGATACCAGTTGTAGGAGTTTCCCAATCTACCCACCATAAAAATTTCAACTTAATACCTCAACGGGTTTGGGAGCTACGTGCCTTCAAACGATTTTGCGTACGGCGGACGGCGTACACGGCGGACATTTTTTTTTGCTTTTTCGGTGTTTACTAGTCCTAAAACGTGTAAATACAAAATTTCAGGGTAGCAAACTTTTTTGAAATTTCAGGTCGATCACAATACTTTATTATTAAAAAATAATAAAGTAATTCTTTAAACACACGGTCAAACATAATAACTTTGGAAGACAACAAACAATAAGAAAGTAGTCCCAATTTTTGCATACGGTGATTTTTCTAAAAATCCTCGTACAGAATTGGAAATATCGGAACAATATTGGCCTTCTTCTTCGAGTAGCGAATAGTAGGTATCTACCTGTAATAAAAAAAGTTCATACCACATAAGCAATTCCTTTTTTTATTTCTCAATTACAATATATTTGGAGTTCGGTATTCCACCTAGAGTTTTACATTTTACTTTTATACTTTTTTTAATGCTCGTAACTCCCAAACCCTTTAAGCTGTTAAGTTCAAATTTGACGTTATTATTCTTTATTGTGATCGACCTAAAATTTCCAAAAAATTTGCCAGTCTGAAAATTTGTATTTTCACGTTTTAGGACTAGTAGACCAAAAACAAACCAAAAAAAATGTCCGTCTGTCTGCCGTATACACCGTCCGCAGCCTGTCCCGTTTCAAGGCTCCTGGGTCACAAACCCGTTGAGATATTAAGTTCAAATTTTTTTGGTGGGTAAATTGGGTGAACCCTTTAAGTGGTGACCTTTGGAAGGTTGAGGTGAGGTTAATGTTTAAATAATTAACTTTCCAAATATCCTTCAGGTTAATTCTTAAGGGTGTTTGCATCGACACAGCCAACCACGCCTGCGACTATGACCCAAAACCGAAATTGATGTTTTACGGTGGCAGTGGCGTAAGCAATTTTGTCGCACCCCGACATTAACCACTTTTCGGATTTTGCCCCGAAAAATAATAAAGTTGCGACCAGATTGGAGTTTTTTTTATTTCTTGAAGGGACTTGCTTGAATTACGTGTTCACATTATCTGATTGGAATGGAACTTAAAACATTCTGGAGGTGCCGCGAAAGAAATGCAGAAAATTTAGATAAAAGCCACCCTAATCCACATTCTGACCAAACAAATTTAGTTATACTTTCAGCTAGGGATCAATTTTGACCCATATCCACTACGGACCTTTCTCATGGCTACAAAAAATTTGAACAAAAATAAGTTTTAGTTTCTACGATTACAAACAACCATTATAAATCATCAAATCCATTCGTTAAGCACAATAACGACTAAATTACAAATCTTTTAATATCCGAAAAATTAGGCTTCATTTGATTTGGGATAATAGTACTTTTGATTTGAACCAAAGAAAAGCTGATAGGGTCAAATAATTATCTTGTATTGTTGGTGAAAAAAACTCGTAATCAACTATACGAAAATTTTCATCGGTGAAAAAATTCCAAATAACAAAAAATCATCAGGTACAATTTTCGTTCATGAAATCACTTTCAATTTTCACACGATCGAATCGATCAAGCGTTTACAGTGAAATGTTGCGATCAAGAAAAAAAGAAAGTTCTTGCATTGATCACTTTGCGATTTATTAGAACGCGATCGAATAGGTGATCGACGTTGTTATCATTTTTGCTTGATGTCCGGACGTTGTGACTACTTTGGTGTTCTGTGTCGCCGGCGGCATTTTTGAAGAAGCACAGGTAACATCAGTGACCTACATTACCCTCCCCTGGTCTTCAGAATTGCAAACAATATTAGACGAGTGTCATGATACACGCTTATGATACACCATTGAATCGAGCCGACAACATACTCAATACAGACAGGTAAGATGGTTATTATTGTGGTAGAGAAGATCGTCGTATAGGTGGTAGATGCTTTCATCTGGTGAAACCAGTTCGTCGTTGTCCAGTTCATTCAGCTCACAATGATCTTCTGAGACAAGATCAGGAAGAAAGACAACGGTAGAGAGCATACAACGAAAGTTCATGAACGAATACTAGCATACCTGAGCTGTTGCTAAACTATAATCTCATTAGACTTAAGCTAAATTCAAGCTAGACAAGGTCTTTTTCTTATTTTCAAATCACAACGCATTCACAAACGTATGAATGCAATTGGTTCCGGTTTAGTTGGCTTTTGTCACGATTCGAAGTTCCGAAGCGATGTGGTGGTTTGTTAACAAATTCATTTGTGATGTATTCACCTGCATGCATATAATCGAATCTTTATTATCTCTTTATGTTGGCCGGATGTTAAAACCGATCTGCCTGTATCATCAAGTACAAATTTAGTTTTAAGCTTTCCGAGTTTATTCATGCACAACAGTTGGTAATTATCAAAAGCATTGACATACTTGCTTGTTTAAATTTTGTTGATAACATTTGATAGTGACTTAAGTTGTGCACGCATATGATGAATGCAAAAATAAAGAGGTAGTTCCTAGAGAAGAATATCGCATTTCGCATACTAGATGCCAAGCGGGACGCAATTTCAAATATAATATTGGTCAGTGCAGTTTAATTACATAGAAACCTGTGAACAAGCTATAAATGTGATTGAGCACCGCAAATCGTTAAATTGAAACTGATTTTACTACAAGGATACCTCGCAGCATAAACACAGTAGACGGCCATGAAGGATGGGTATGGGTTCCTGTTCGAAATTATTAAACAGATGACAAATAGGAAATTTCACCGCCGAACACCTCGTTCATAGCAGAGCCGTCTTACCAGCATTGGAGACCTCAGGAAAAGTTCTACATATTTATAAAAATTTGGTACAGAAATCTACCGGCAAATTTTCATGAGATCTACACACCTTGCACGACCATATTCGATGAATTAGCGAATCACGAAAAAAAAGGAAATGCATCTTGTTTGCGGAGTATCCCACTAGAACCTGAACATTTAATTACTGTCTATTATAGCGGAACGCAAGGTTCCAATAATGAATTATTTTAGGTGGATCGTTTTCGCTCTCCCAATTTGGTATCATGAACATTTTTATCAACAAACATAACGCAGTCACGATCGGCTGCAAGCCAATCGTATGATACTCTAGAAGATGAAATACTAAACTCCGATTTATATTTTAGTTCGGATTATATCAAAAGAATGAGGAGTGCACATACAATTATTGCATGACCTTTTATTTACAGGTAGAAACTATTGTATAGTGGCTACTCGATGGATGGTTAAACGATTTCTTGAGTTATAGTGAGTTCCATAAATTAAGTTGGGACATTTTTACAGAATTTTTGTATGGCAACTACATGAAGGACTTACGGGGTATTTTTCATATTACTACCTTCAGCTGCGACTATTATAAAATTAACGTATACAAAATTTCAAAGTCGTAACTTAAAGCGTTCTTAAGTTATCGTTCAATATTGGTGAACACGTGTTTTAAGAACTTTTGTATGACAGCTACCCGAAGGAATTGATGGATTGCGCTAATTAATGAAATCAGTCTTGCTTTTGAAATAAAACTAATTCCTGTAAAATTTTGAATCCCTGCTTTAACTTGTACTAGAGTTATAGTGGATTCTGTAACTTGTATACATTTTTGAAGGACTTTTGTAGGCTGCTACACGAAGGACTTATTCGATTTGCATCATATTCGGAACTTTCGTTTCAAACATTATAAACTTTAAATATGCAAAATTTCAAGCTCCTTACTTGAAGCATTCGAGCAATAATTGTGAATTCGTGTTTTAAGGACTCTTGTATGGGAGGTACCCGAAGGGGTGGAAGGATATCGCCCATTAACGAACTTAGCCTTACTTTTTCGTGCTGACAAAATTTCAACTTCCTAGGCCAACGGATTTGGGGTTTTTGGCCACAACTAAACACAAAATAATATATAACTTTTTTTCGTCCGAGGGCTGGATTAAACTTATAATACTCTATATGATTTCATCTAGAGTATAAAAACGCGGTATCATGGGACGAAAGTTTTCGCTGTTCATTCGACTGGTGTAGATATCGAAGGATTCATCTCGTTTTTTAAAAGGAGTTAAGCAATAAATAAAATTGAGTCATAGAATCGGGAGGTCCCGAGAGTGACCCATACGTTATGACGACCCTGGGTGCCAAAGCTACTAGGCCGACGGTTCACCTTTTTATTTTGCAATTTTTAGTAAGTTAATATCATTATTATTTTTTTTAAGATAACTGACTTACAAATCTAAAATTTGTATGCTCTACGCCTAGTTGGCGCTGTGGCTAAGCATACTAGCATTCAAACACTAAGGGCTTAGTTTCAATACCACCTAGACATTGGCTTATAACCCGTGGTCTAGATATAAAAAAAATATATTTGAAGCAGTAACACGGTCTCAAATGATCGCTGTTACTGCCCTATGTCCCGGAATGGGAAAAATTAACTGAAGACCATAAATACTCGCCTGATTTAATTTGTTAACTAACGAACCTTCATTCCAAACCAAACTGTCCATGCCTCTTTCTGATTGTTCTATGAAATTCGTAATGCTTTTCGTGTTGATAGCATTCTGACGAAATGTTCTTGTTAACATTTTTCCGGCTTACTGTGAAGATAAAAAAACATATAGAGGATGTTAGCAATTAATGGATAGCTCTGTTATCGAAAATTCAGCAATACTTACAACTGATAACGGCGTTTTTCGTTGCGTAACAAATATTGGCTGCTTACATCACATTCTTCGCTTAAGCCTATTGCCGCTAATAGACTTTCTTAACGCAGTTGGAGATCTTGACTAAGTGAAAAAAGCGACAATTTT
This sequence comes from Beris morrisii, assembly GCA_951812415.1. NCBI lineage: Eukaryota > Metazoa > Arthropoda > Insecta > Diptera > Stratiomyidae > Beris > Beris morrisii. The sequence continues at coordinate 170,106,744 of OX638310.1, forward strand.
TTAAGAAGAAGCGAGCAGATATATTAACATCTAACTAGAGGCATAAATGTTACTGTCTAATGGGTTTAAGGGGGTACATCCGAGTAGAAATTTATTTTTTTTCAAAAATTTTTTTTTTTTTCAAAAATTTTTTTTTCACTCATCTTAAAGTTTGCAGTCTTAAGAATATTGTGTGTAAATTTCATATTGAAATTCCAAGAATTGTGAAAGTTATGGGCAGTTAACCGGAATGGGACCTTCATGAATTCTCTACATAGAGCGGCATTCAAACGCGATTATCTCGAAACATACTTTTCAAAGACGGTCCCCAAAATCTTCGGAAAACGGCTTGACCGATTGCTTCCAAAATTTCACATAATATTTTTGGATAGGTTTTCTACTTCGCTACGCAGGATTTAAAAAAGAAAAAAGTTCAATCGGCTTCCATTTTGTGAAAAATTTTTTTTTTCAAAAACCCCTACGTATCGAATAGCATCATACTTTACATTTTCAGAATCTTTTTGAAATTTTTGTTTTGAATCAACCGCCTGCATGTAATCTTGGGAACCGCAGAGCGTGCGAGCGACGGACTTTCTTTACGCCGACCCTGACAGCAGCGCCCCTAATTGATATGTATTTATAAAAAAAAATTATGAGCGTACCTCAACATATATACTTTCGAATAAAACCAACCTGGATAACATCAAGCAATTAGTTTTTGAGATAATAATTTCTAAAATTCACCTATTTTTTTTGCTTTCTACTCGGATGTACCCCCTTAAAGAAAAACACACGATTTTAGACGTATTCAAATTCATTTTTCTTTTTCTTTTTCTCTACAGAATTTCATTCAATTGATCAGATACTTAACAAGCCCGTATTCTACTCTTGTGCAAAATTCACAGAAATTAATTAAAAAAAAACATTACATTACATAGTCGACATGTTTAAATTCTGCATTACATAAATTTAATTAAAATAATTAACAGCTTCTCTTCTAATATCTCAACGTTATTGTGAAATCTTCAGTCATACTGATGCCCGGCTTGCGAACTACAATTGCTTCACCGTCTTGTAACACCTCCAGATCAACACCTTCGCCGGTTGTCTTCAGTTTAGCAGACTTAGGAATCTTTTCCAAACCGACTAGAACGACACGTTCAAGCCACGATCTGGGCGAGTATTTTGCCTTTTTGTCGATAAAACTGGAGAAACAGATGAATTAAATTAAGTTCTGCCTTAAAGTTTTTTTACTATTTACCTATTCTTTAACACTCCGTTTTTATAGTCGTATTCAATGTAAAGGTACTGACCCTTACGATATTCGTAGCTCTTTTCGTCGTCAATGTACAGAGTTCCCTTGGATGATTGATGCTCGTCTAAACAAACGATCAAAGTGTACGGATCGTCTTTCATTAGTGTTGCAGCACGACGAATTCGTTCTTTCTTAGGTACAATTGTTCCACCACGTTGAAAGACTGGAATCTAAATTTCAAAAATTTACTAAGCGTTCATAAAATTTTCTCGACCGTAAAACACACTCACCTTATACTTGTCAGTTGAAATTGTTTCGAATCCGGTTTTAGTAATGCGGCGATAATTGTCTATATCATACCAAATATCACCCTTATTGTCATCCTTCACCGGGAAATAGACATCAACTTTCGAAGTACCCTGTTGCATCACGGGATGTACCAAAAGCCGGTCCTGTAACAGATACTCATTGTCCATAGCAAAACTATCTTTGTCTTTAGGATACTGAGCGAGTAGTGGTCGCATAACGGGATAACCGAGACGTTCGTGCTCGTAGAACATCGTGTACCACAACGGCAAGAAGCTGTAACGCTTTCGAAGAGCGTCGCGAATAATCAGTTTAGTTTCTTCGGGGAAAAGCCACGGTTCGCGACGCTTCGTATCAATGTGTGCATGTGATCGGTAAAATGGTTGAAAAGCTGCCGCTTGATACCACCGTGCCAATAGTTCAGCATCCGGATTGCCAAAGAAGCCGCCAACATCAGCACCGCAGAATGAAAAGCCGGCAACACTCTGTGACAGGCACATCTTAATCGTAGCGACCAAATGACCCCAGTCGGCTTTGTTATCACCCGTCCACATAGTAGCATATCGTTGCGATCCGGCGAATTGAGCTCGAGTTAAAATAAACGGACGTTGTGACGGATCGCGACGATAGATTCCATCGTAAGTTGCCATCAAGTACATGTGGCCGTACAAGTTATGAACGTGACGATGTTCCCAGCCGCCAAAATGGATATTATCCTTGAGCATGGTTATTTCGGGACCGTTGAATACTGACGGTTCGTTCATATCGTTCCAAATCATAACATCCTTTGTCGTTCCTTTGAAATTCTCCACGAGATACTGATCGGCAAAGTATTTACGTACTTCGGGATTGAAAAGATCCGGATAACTGGATGAACCGGGCCAGCACCATCCTTCGTAATCGTTACCGTCTTTATTTTTTGTATAGTATCCGCGATCGGTACAGTCCTGATGGAAGAAGTAGCCGGATTCACGTTTAATATGCGGATCGATTATAATCGTCAAGTGACGACCCAATGAAGTCAAGTTTTGGATCATTTCCAGTGAATGGGCGAACTTGTGTTGATCCCATGTGAAATACTTTTTACCATCGGTGTATTCAATATCCAGCCACATTGTATCCATTGGAATGTCATGTTCGTCAAATTTATTGCTCACTGAGTTCACGTCCTGCTCGTCGTTGTAGTTCCAACGGCATTGATGATAGCCCAACGCAAAGACCTGAATTCAAACAAACGAACTGTGTTTTTCTAGTCGTAGGAAAATATCATCAGAAAACTTACCTGCGGAAGATTGGCTGTGCCGGTCAAATCAGTGTATTGCTTAAAAGCATCCAAAGGTGACGGTCCAAGTAATATAAACACGTCTACAACGCCGCTCTCAGACATAAAGTGCGCTGCTGGAGGATCGACTGGTCGAGAACCTATCGTGCAATTTTTTTTTTAAATAAGCTCAACAATATTTTAATCGCCACTTACCTGATACAAAGTTTACAATCGACGACATTACATTCTTCTCGGAATTCGAATTGTAAATATCGACCCACGTCTCTGAAGGATTTTGCCAATAAACACCAATTGTCTGGTCCGGACTAAGAACAAAAAAAAGATTTTTTAAACACTTTTTTTCCATCAGATTAATTTCAAATTTAAATTTACCCATGTCCGTAAATAACTGGAATCGATCCATAGAGCGCCATCTTACTGTCCAGTTCGTATTCAAAAACGTCCAAATTATACAGACGGTAAGGATCTGTGCCGGTTGTTGGCTTCAAAATAAACGAATCGGCATGTTCGGGTATTCCGAATAAAACTTGTGCCTGCGGGAAAGTGAAATCGAGAGCGACAGCTTCGGGGCCGTTTGGTTTCGAATCGTGATGTGATTTGTAGTTTTCTTCCCACGAACCCGGATCATCGTCTTCAATTGATTTTGGTAGTGCCTCTTTGGGCAAATCAAGATCGGGATGTTCGTCGTTTTCATTCTCTGGCGGTGGTGGTTCGGGTTTCTTGCGTAGATGCTCGAAACGCATCAAGCCTTTAGCGTTCACCGATAATGAATGGACATCGTTTTGATAGAAATCGATTTTGAATGGTGTTGCAGTAATGACGGCCTTACTGCTGCCTGCAGTCACGGTAAGCTGATTCTCAGCTTGCTCGCTTACTTTTAGACTAAATCGTTTATTACTTTAGTTTTTATTTAAATAATTTTAACAGTGTTGCGATAGATTACCTTCCGGGAATTGGATTCGATTTCAGAGCATCGACTACTCTGTAGCGAGGCTTCAACGGAGTCTTCTCGTCGATAAGTACACGGAATGTGTTTCCCTGTAGATTTTAAAATTAAAATACCACCAATTGACTGTTAAACACGAGGTAGCAAAATTTACCTGAATAGCTTCTAATTTCAGTACGAATAAATGATCATTGTCTTTATTTATTAAGTCGGCAGTTATTGAGTCGGAGTAGGTATTTACCGAGCCCGGCACTAAAGCATACGGTGAGTTGCCCGGTTGCACTTTACGACAGCGTCGACAGAAGCTACTTTGTTCACATGTTTTGAAATTGTTCGGGTCGACTGTTGAAACAAACTGAACGGTACAGAGTACGACTAAAGCAAGTACCGTGAATCGCATTTTAAACCTGAAATTCGATCGAATCTTGTATTAGATCGATTTGTTTTTTTTTGCATAAGGTGTTAAGTCGATTGTTGACATCAATTCAGTTTAGGCACAGAGCTGCAACAGTTGTGTTATAGTGTTGTTAGAATTAGTGTGCGCTCATCTTGATAAGGAGGCAGATGTAGTAGATCTTGCCAAGGAAGACCTTTAAATGCGAATCGCAAGAACCTTCTGAGAACCGACTCGATCCAATTTTTATGAACATCATAGTATGGAGCCCATACCGGGCATGCATATTCCAAAATAGAACGGACAAAAGTGCAGTACAACATTGTTGTAATATGCGGATCATTGAAATCCCTGTACCGTCTTCGCACGAAGCCCTAGACGGAGTTAGTTATCGACAAAATAGTCAAAATGGACATTAAATAAAACTTAGGGATTAAAACATACACCTAAATCTTTTACTTTGTCAGTTCTATGTAATGGGGTTACTTCTAAACTATAATCAAATTTAACTGCCCCTTTTTTCCCCCAGAGAATGATACAGTGCCACAATTACTAATATTCAAAGCCATACAATTTAATATACTCCAGTCATAGAAACGTTCTAAGTCAATCAGCCTCATTTGTTACATTTCGAAAAATCTTTGCATCGTCAGCATACATTAAAATTTTAGAGTGGGAGAGAATCGAACAGAAGTCATTGATAATAAACAAAATAAATCCCCTGAAGTACTCAAGTACGAAATATATCGGATGAAAGAACTCCACGAAAAAACACATTTTGGGTGCGATTATGTAGATTCGAGCTGCCCACCTCATCCCCCGATCGCTTAAATGGAAAAATTAGCCAATTCCATTAAATTTGTTGTAGTAGACCTGCCCTTAGTAAAACCGTGTTCGGAGTAATGATTGATTTGCAATTAAAGTCCATTGCATTGAAATAATAGCCTCGAACAGCTTCGAAATACAAGGTTCGCGACAGGCCGATACTTTATCTTTCCTTTTTTAAATGACGGCTTAATAGTAGACTAGTTCCATGAACTGGGGAATAGTCCGGAACGAAGAGAAGAAATAAATAAATAGAACAAGGCTGATGCTAGAAAAGGGCTACTTGGTTTTTGCACGCTTGGAGTAATGGCATCTGAACCAACAGAAAAAAACAGTGGCTTCGTCTATATACAAATCCGTCATCTCCATTGAAGTCTCTGCATACTGTTTTCACTTAAAATTTCTATTGATTTTGATAAGAAAAGTGTGACAATTGTCTGTTTGGTGTTTTTTGGTTTTGCTGGCGAACACCCCTAAGAGGGGGGTAATCATTTTATCTTTTTAGATTTCTTTATGATCACTTCGTGAAGACACCCGCCCGCTTGCTAATTTTTATTTATTTTTGATTTCTTTGTTCAACCGATTTATCAGGACAAATTAATCGATGAAAAATTGGGGTTTTTGATCAGTAAATCAATTCGTGTTCTGTGCGTCATACAGAGATTAAAGTCCTCTCTGTGCTGCAAATGCTGTAACATTGCGTCAAGTCTTAAAATCTAAAACTAGGCTGCATATTCTTCAAAAACGAGAAAGACAAAATTATTTTGCCCGTAGGAATCTGCAAATATTCCAGCGCTACATTGTAGCGAATTGTAATGAGGCCACGGTAATTAGGTACCTAAGCGCGTTAGCTACAAACGCTGAGGCCGTGGCTTCGAATCCCACTTAGCAATGGTCTTGCCACCAGTGGTCTAAGCAAAAACAAGTGTCTGTTACTTGCCCTATGCCCCAGAAGGTACCATATAGAAACTAAAGGCAAAGTCCCTTGATCGACGGAACAGTTTGGATCACCGCGGCTTTTTTATTTTTTGATATCTCAATTAACACAAATTTACAGAAATCTGAAGACTGCGCCATGACCTCTTCAGAGTTTTTAGTTGAAATATTTTAAACCGCAATTCACAAAAACACGTCACTAATCGGCCTGAAGCTCCAAGATAAAAAAAACTGACCGGAAAAAAAAGTTCCGCCAGTTGTCATTGCCCGTGAATAAGCTCGACTGTAATTTCTGCTTTTGGCTAGGCAAGTGGAGTAATTACATAAGTTGCAGAAAAGGGAACAAAAACGCCACCCTAAATCCAGTACATACTTGGCTCTCCTTCCTTCAGAAAAACCAAACTTTAGAAACATATTCTAGAGCACAACAAAATGAGCACTTACTCCATTCGACTTATAGAAAATTGGACAATTCGTCAGGCCAGAAAATTATTAAAAAAATTCCTCGCACTACTAGGCGTTATAAAAGACGCCATTTATATCACAAAAACTTGCGAATAACAAGAAAAATTGCAAAGAAACCCGGCACTTACCTTTTCACCGACTTCGTAGCCATCTTAACCAAACAAAACGTCAAGGCGGTCGGACAGCAACGTCACTTTGGAGGTCGTGTTTTTGACAGCTGTGTATGATAATGCAGTTCAGTGAGAACATTTTGAGAATCGCTGTACTTAACGCAACAGGAATTTAAATTATTTCCGTTACGAACGAATCAGCAGTAAAACACCAAAGTCTCGGTTTTTTAACCGTGTTCGTTTGTAAAGATTTTATGTAACGTTGTGGCCACGGAAAAAGAATTAAATTTGCCAAGATAGCAAAGCCATCTTAAAAATTAGCAGCTGGAGGACGCGGTCTTTGTATCGAGACGATTGGAGGCGACGACTTCGAGAGGCCAGGGCCCGATTTGGGCTGACGCGCCATTGCTGATGTGTCTGCGCAAGAGTGTCAGAAGGACATAGAGGTAACGGTTGGAGAGTTATGGACACCAAAACAAAAGAAAACGAAATAACTGGTTTGCCAACGACGATTCACACGGTCTCACAAAGTAACAAGAATTTCACGCCCTTTGAACCATTGTAACGTGAAGAAAAATTCCAAAGGAAACAAATAAAAATTAAGCACGACTCTTTCTTCATTTAAAGTCCAATTCATCGTCGTACATCACAACATAAAAAATCGATTAAACAAAAAAACAAAAAAAAAAATCAATTAAAAATCAAATCAGCATCGGGTGCACCCTTCTGATGTTTAAATTTGGCGGGTTTTTGTCGCTGAAATCGGCTCTGAGCTTGTTGCTTTTGCGATTGCAAGAGCGATTCCTGGTAATCTTCTTCCTCGATCCGCTCGGTTATATTCAACGTAAGCCTTTTGACCTTTTCGTTTTCCTCCCGAATCTTTTGCTCTTGGAGCTTTAAATTAACCGCCAACGGACTGTCCGATGCGGCTTTGAAACTTTTAAATTGCTGCTTGCCTCCCTTTGCGCCTCGTAACATCAGAACAAATGGAACATCATTTTCGGTCGGCTCGACATCTGAACTGCAATTACCTTGTAATTGATCGTATGTTTTCTTGCTGTTTTTCGTCATCATCGGGACGGGGATGTCTTTCGTACTAGGCTTAACTGTTTCGCGTAAACGTTCCTGGTAACTGTCGGCCGACATTTTTTCGAACATTTTCTCGAATTCGAGATCTTCGTGTGTACGCTCGGGTTCAGGTGACGGATCGTCGCGCTGATCGTTCGGCGAATCCTGGAATATCGTAATCTTAGAAATTCGATGATAGGCTAAAAAGGAAAACATTTTACCGGTCGATAATCGTCGTTGTTGTCGTCGTCGTTATCACGACGTATTTCGTCGTCGGAATCGTCGATTACAGCCTCGGACGTATCTTCAGTCAGCTAACAAGAAACGAGTTGCGATCAACGAAAGCTAGAAATTAGGAAAACATTTTTTTACCTCATCCACTTCACTGTCTTCCCGAATGGAATCCAAATTTGTTTCGAACTCGGTATCGCCAGCTCCGTCATGACTAGTCGGCTGGGCAAATAATTGCGGATAGAGTGTACGCTTAAGTTTTTCAATAGCCTCTTTAGCCTGTTCGTAGCTTTTGAATAACTGAAAACGAAATTATTAGCTACTACGCGATTTGATTCGAAAAAATAAATAGCCACCTTCAATTTTGGCCGCACAGTTCCCAGACAATCGCGGTACATGTGATCTACAAGAATCGGAAATAAATCCGAAGTGTTGTCACGACTAAACACCGGATTGCTCTTTTTATACCAGTAGTAGTGTTGGAAGAACACCAGGAAATAGTCCAATCGCTTGCGACTCACAGCACTGGTGAAATATTGTCCGCTCGTATCTAAAAGCACGCAAGACAGCTTCAGTCTGAACAAACTATCGGGCGGATCGAGCGGCGAATTCACTCCTTCCTCCGTTGATACCCCTAACGATATGATCGAATAGAGCGTGTTCAAAACGTTCGCTGACTCGACCAGCCGATAGTTGTACAGCTCACCCAAATACTTGGCCATGGCAATTCTCCGTTGCGCCAACTTGGGCGAATGTATTTCCAAGCCGGCTCGTATATCTTCGAAGACGGTATCAATAATTCGCGTCACAGCCTTCTCTTGATACGAACTCAGACCCGAAACTAAATCGGCCAGGCATCGAATCAACGGAAATCGCAACAAGTACGCCTTGGACAGGCATTTACAAGCGTACGCCGAAGTCTCGGGATCGTCCCAATTCAAACGGCGCATCAACTTTATGCACTTGTCGACATTCGCTTTGCACAACTCTTCGAAAATCAAATGACGAATGTATTCGTGCAAGGGCGGACGGACTTTCTGAACGCTGGCCACCGAATCGGGCGGCTTAACTAAATAGTAACAACTTTCGACTTGTGCGGAATGACGCGAATCCAGAGCGGTCACCGTTTTCAATCGAATCATTTGTTCGAGGTAGACGTTAGTTCGTAGTCGAGTATCGCGACAATTGTACAAGTAAATGCCGGCTACTTCGAGAAATGCGACCGCCATTTCGATTTGATGATGTTGAAAGTCGTGAAGGAGAATTTTCAGACAGAACAGTGCTTCGATTTTCAGATACAGTCCGAACTTGACCATTTCGCCAATGAATCGTACCACTTTGATTTTCGATTCGATGTTCATCTGATTCTTCTTTTTGATGTGCCATTTGAATTCCATTTTGAGCATGTAGGCAAGATCGGTTGCCACATCACGCGATACAAGGTTTATCGTGGCTACGAAGCGTGCCAGGAAGGGAAGAAGATCGAGACGCGTTCTATGATTTTATTTTTTTTTGTGAACTGTTATTAAATTGTTGCTGCAGATGTTCACGGAGGACTTACCTTTGTACAGCAAAAATACTCTTTGTTAATTTTTTACGATTGTTCTTCGTGTTAAAGCTGAGCAGGAATTCGATGGCAGCGGAATCGATGAGTTCTTTGTTTACGCAATTGTTTAGATTCTGTAGGAACTGTTCGAATTGCTGTTTCGTATTTCCACTGGGACCGGTGCTAGTGAAGGTTGGTGATGGAAGCTCTTCGGCTGCTGGTTCTGGTGTGCCAGGTTGTGCGGGTGGATCGGAAGATGTTGATGGCGGATCGTCAATGTCGAGTTGTTCGGGTTCAATGTCCATGTCGAGAACCTCTTCGGTTAAAGCGGGCTCTTCGGGAGGTGTTAAGTCCTAAAATAAAAAAGAAATGATAAGCGATATAAAGAATGATAACACTTTGTGCAGTCGCTTCAGTCGTCATATGAAGACAATCGACTTCGTAATTAGTCAACTGCTTTCAATCTTTTGGTCTTTTAAACGTAAAACTCTAAGCAAACACAATATTAATATCGAAAACCGTAGTTTAAACATTAAACTGAAAACTTAACAACTGCCTGAACTTCTTTTAGAGAAAACTGGACAGGAAGGCGATCGGTTTTATCAATCAGTTCGTGCCACCTTATATCCGATTAAAGTATTGCCAAAAATACAGGCAATGTATTTTCTGAAGGAGAATTAATGCCGAGCACAATTGGTTCGAATTATTTCAAATAGTTACAGTCGCCTTCGATCCCAAATATACACTTGTCCAATTGTCCTGCAAGTGGGGGTAATAAAATATCCAAAAGAATTTCTGGAGTTTGGTGAGGTAATTTAAAGTACAGGGCAGGTCCCTCCATTCAAAGGACATTTTCATTTTTGATCTCCCTCCTCAGGTAAGATTGTTCTCAAGTGTGGTCAATAGCCAGGTGACCAAGAGAAAAACAATTCTTCGAACCTGTGAAAATTTGTCCAAATTCCAGCATAAATCTGGTAACTTCTAAGTGTCTGGTGCGCAGGATAAAGCAGGCAAAAATCATCCAGACGACTAGAGCTGTTAGCTCGTTCAGAAAATAATGTTAAGGTTGAGAAAGAACCTGGCAACTCACCTGTTTCGGTGCCGAATAGTTTGGCAAAAATTGCCTCAAATCGGGCAAATCCGTGTAAAAACTCTTCGTCTCGTCATCACCCCACGGATCCAACTCGACCCCGCTATTGTCCTCAATTAAATTATCCAAAACGATTCCGCCACCACTGGCCTCTTCGTTCTTCGGCAGGTCGGGAAGCGGCTCGGACAGCAGATCGGAAAGTGTCTGGGCCGACGTGAACAACTTATCGAAATTGGCCTGCATCAGTTCGCACTTTTCGCGTCTTTCGGTCGACACTTCGCCCTTCGACTCCATAATTCGTTGGATGTTTCGCGTCATCGATTGCAGTTCGGAATGTTCCGCGCGCAAGTGTGTGCACAACGTTCGGAAATAGTCGCGCAACAGCGTCTTGAGATTCTGTTGCTTTTCGGACGATAGAAAATCCGATTTCGGTATAGTGACGGCGTGCTTCTCGGCCAAATCGACAATTCGTTTCGGTATCAATCCGGCGTATTCTTCGCCGCAATGCCGACAAAACGACAGAATAATCGAGAAGTTGCTGTGATCCTCCTTGTCCTGCGAAATGATGTTCATCAGAGCACCGCCCAGCAAGGACAATCCCTGCTTGTTGCTGATCACACCCGAACTGACCAAGTCCGCGAACAGTCGCAAATCGACACGCATTTTGCTCGCATTCGAGATTTTCTCGCCCGTCTTAATCGACAGGATCTTTTGCCAGGCCTCGAAGAATTGCGCCCCAAAGTCCGCATAGATCTGATGGAGTTTCGAGCAGAGCTGCACAACTGCAGCCACGTCCGTCATTTTCAATTTCGCCTCGGACAGAGCCGTGCAAATCTCCGAAATGTACTTGGTCAGATTCAGGCCGGTCATGTCCTTGATGAGCGGGTCCAGCTGCGATCCGGTGAACTGTTTCAGCTTCTTCACGAACGCCGTGTTCTTCTTTAGATTCGAGTCGAGCCGCGAGAAGTATTCGTCCGGCGGTCGTACACATTTCACATTTTCTTCGCGCAATTTCGATTTAAGCGAGATTTTCGCGACCAGTTCCGCGTTGAAGGCGGTCAGTTCGTCGAGTTCTTTTGCCGCGATTTCCTCGGCCGTTTCCGCGGGCGGCGGATCTTCGTTCTCTTCGCCCATTTCTGATACGTTCGCGTTTTGAATAACGTTTTTGAAATCGTTTACTGATAACTAGCCACCAAACCGAAAAAGTTTTACTGACTTTTGTTTGACAGCTGACTGATTTCCATAACCTCAATTTGTGGTTGTGAGTTTGTTTTTGTTTAAATTGACGGAGGGAAGTGTGTCGACTTTGTGTCGTGTCGTGTCGATTTGTGACGCGACGTCAGTTCTTAGAGGTTGTTAAACGGAAACGCAAAGCCCGTTGCACTTGAAATGAAAGGGGAAAATCTAGGAAGTAAATTGCGAGACTTTGTCACCATCGGAGCAACTTTATTCTACTTATATAGGGTGTTTTTTTAGGTGCATGAGAACTATCGATATCGATAACTGTGGTTTGACAGCTGAGAATGTCAAACTGTGTTGACATTTCTGTTCAGTAAAGTTTGACAAGAGGTCTGTTCTTTTTGGCTACACCTTCTACACTTTTTTACACTGACTTTTGAGTGTGTGCAGAGAGGTGAAGAGGGTGAATGAAAAAAGAACAAACCTAATAGGTTTGTTCAAACCTAATAGGTTTGTTCTTTTTTCATTCATCCTCTTCACCTCTCTGCACCCGCTCAAGAGTTAGTGCAGAAAAGTGTATTCTAGTGTAGAAAGTGTATGCAAAAAGAACAGACCTAAGTCATCATGAATCGTTTAACGCCAGAACAACGCTTCCAAATTGTGGAAATTTACTTTGAAAAAAATAAATCTGTTCGCGAAGTTCATAGAGCACTTCGTCCATTTTACGGTCAACATAATCGGCCTAGTGAGCAAGCAATTCGTGCAGTTATTGATCGTTTTCGCACTAATTTTACTCTTCTCGATTCAAAACCATCAACAAGACAAAGAAATGTGCAGTTTACACGCTGGCGGCATCATCGGTCCTTATTTCTTTCGAAATGAGGAAGGAGCTGCCGTTACGGTGAATGGCCAGCGCTATCGAGCCATGCTGACTGAATTTTTGTTTCCAAAAATTAATCAGCTAAACATAGCCGACATTTGGTTCCAACAAGACGCAACTTGCCATACAGCGCACTTAACAATCGATTTATTGCAAAATCAATTTGGTGACAACTTGATTTCCAGAAGTGGTTCTGTTAACTGGCCCCCTCGTTCGTGCGATTTAACGCCTCTGGATTACTTTTTATGGGGCTATATTAAGTCATGCGTTTATACCGACAAACCAGCAACTCTTGAAGCATTGGAAGCCAATATTCAAGCCACTATTGACGCCATACGGCCAGATTTATTGGAAAAAGTAGTCAAAAATTGGACTGATCGAATGGACCATGTAACTCGTAGCCACGGCGGACATATGACGGAAATCATATTTAAAAAATAAATGCCATGAAATTATCTACCAGAGTATAATAAAAAAAATTCATTCCAACAATATTTCTGTCTTGTATTATAATTTTAAGTTCTCATGCACCTAAAAAAACACCCTATAGAACAGCATAAGCCTGGAACGAATAAATCTGATTTACAATATTGTTGTGAACGGAGTCCTTATTTCGACTTAAAAAAGTGAAAATAGCTGAAGCCAATTCTATCTACGTCTGGATTGGTGGTTAAAATGTGAACTGGAGCGACGTGCTTGCTGGCTTCCTGGTTAGTTGGGTTGGGGTAGTCATGATAATATCAAGAACAATTCAACAAATTAATCCACAACCAAAAAATACACAATTTTCACGCAAGAAGTGTAGATTCTAATAGACATCAACATTTTCCTAGGATCAGTCCTTAGAAAGGATCCTGTCTTTAAGGCAATACGAGAATATAACGTATTACCGACAAAAATACAAAAAGAATGTCTTTCAGTTAAAACACCTTGCAAGGAAGCATCTTCTATGTCGAAACTAGGAACGGAATTATATAATTGTTGCAAATACAATCGATCTGGAAACACATTGATTTGGTTTTTGGACAAATAGACGAGACTGACGCCCAAAAGAATGGTTGTTTTTGCATGTATTACGTATGCTGATACAGTCAAAAATTTTCGAGCTCATTGAGCTGAGTGACTCAGTTTTGAAAGTGTTCCCAAATGGGGAATTTTTCGCCGACTTTTTGAGTTTGGAAGGAGTTGCCATGTTGCATGAAGTAATTAAATCAATTATTATTATTACTATAATATAATTTGGAGCCAATTATCGAAATATAAACTGGATAAAATTTATAGGATAATAAACAAAGCCATTAAATCAGTGTACAATTTACCTAAACTGACGCTCTCGGACGACCTATACAAAACTTTATAATCTATGAACTTATAGGGTTGGAGAGAATCAAGATGGTTTGCAACGTCAAGAACGGAGTAAAGGAATAAGGTGTGTGACTACCTACTTAAATAAATAAGTTTCAAAACACCCTACTGGCGTCGCGTAACAACCTGACCTTAAACGCGTTCCAAACTATAAAAATTTGGGTAAAATTTACCTTTGTGATTGGACACGGAAAATGATAACCCAAATTTTTGATATTTTACATTTAAGTTCTAAATGAAACTTTGGTATGTTTTAGGATTCGGTCAATAAAAATTTTTGACATTCGGGACGTAAGACTATGTATATAAAAAACCGATTTCAAATTTTTAATTTTGCTCACCCAGTACATTTTATTCGAACCGCCATGACGGTTTCGTTTTACGTTTCTCGTCACACATGAACGCGAAAAAGGGAGTTTAAATCCCTTTAGCCCCGCTGGGCTGCACGAAAGGTAGTTGGAGCGTAGCGCGCGTCAGCCAAACATGAACGCGAAAAGGGAGTCTTAATCCCCCGCAGGGCTGCACGAAAGGTAGTTGGAGCCCACGTCAACCAAACATGCCATAATGGCGTCTCGAATTGTACTGGTTGGATGAAATTTAAAATTTGAAATTGGTTTTTTATATAGTCATACGTCCCGAATGTCAAAAATTTTTATTGACCGAATCCTAAAACATACCAAAGTTTCATTTAGAACTTAAATGTAAAATATGAAAAATTTGGTTTATCATTTTCCGTGTCCAATCACAAAGGTAAATTTTTCCAAAAATTTGTCCTGTGAAGGGAAGGGTATCGGTAGCGTAATGATTTCAAATCCCAACTTTGATCCGAAAAATTCGAAAAGTCTTTACTGAAATAGTAGCCCTTGAGTTCAATCACTAAAAAATTCCCCGCCTGTCCTATATCGCATCCACCGAAAAGTTCTGTTTCATATTCGTGTTCTAATATTTTCTATTTATCTAATAATTTATGTATTAATTTATTTATTAAATAATTAAGTTTGTTAAGCATGGCAATGAAAATTGGAAGCGGAATTTTCCAGTCTCCTTCGAAATCATGGGGCACAGTTCGTCCGCCAGCCTGTGTCGTGCCCAAGGCTGAACGTTCAGGTCCTCTAAAACTTGAAGCAGAGTTTCAGGTAAACTGCTCTGATCCGTTCTAATGACGAAAATGTTATTTTCCGCTTGTACTCCAGTTAAATAAAATGAATGCTTGGAAACGTATCCCTGGATATGACACAGTCGAATTGGATCTGCTTCCCCAACAACCGATCATCAACTTCCATGTTGGTCCTTGCTTTATTCAAAAAGGAATGTCCACGGAACCAATTCACTACCCTAGTCTTGTTACGGGCTTCGAAAGGAGTCCCCAACACGCAGCAAGGGCAGCTCTGAATATACGATACACGCACAAAGAGTGGATTCAGAACTGTAAGGCTCTTTATGCAGAATCGAACAAAACGAGGTAACAGGATAACGTGGAAAGTGCAGCCATCTGTTGGTGCGCTCTCATTGCTTTTTCCAACATATAGTAGTAGTAGTAGTAGTAGAGCTGACACAATTTTTGGATTGATAAAATCCGTACTATCTAATTTTTTTAGGCGAAATTGCCACCTTGTTCGGAGCGATGCGATACGCTTGATGCGCGAAACAGACGAAAAGACCGTCAGTGGTCAAAAGGACGTTAAGTATCGTATCGAGGAGCGCATAACCGATATGACCTTTTGGCGAGACGAACTAAACGATGAGCTCGAAAAGGTCAAAGCTGAAGCAACTCTTACGTACGACATCCAGAGGAACCTCTCGAAATCCCTTCAAGATCTCGAAGCTCCAGTGCACATTGCGCAAGAATGTCTTCGACATCGGGAAGGACGTTTAGGCGTTGAAAAGGAATCCGATCCGATCGAACAGAATCTTTTACGTGAGATCGATAATCTTCGAAATAGTCGTCATAAATATGGCGAACTTCACGAACTTATCGACAAACAATTGTTCGAATTGCGTAATGCCCAACATGGTCTCGAAAAGGATGTCGTTCACAAGGAGCAAACCATGTGCATCGATCGAATTTGCAAGGATCTGGATAACTACAGTCGTGGCATTAATTATCGTGGTGGAATTGAGAAATCAGTACACACGATCAGTACTGCCGAAAGTTGGAACGAAGCTAGTGCGGCAAGGGTTGAAACGTATGGCGCAACTGCTTGGAATTAAAAAAAATTTAATCAATATTAGTATCCTGTTATTTTCAGGTCTCAAGCCGCTCGAGCCAAATCCGCACAATTGCGTAGCGATATGGATACTTTGGTGACAGGAATCGTTGTTTCTGTCCAGGATCAATATGCCAATACGAACGTGGCGTTCGAACGCGGCATTATTAAATTGACGACCGCAGTGGAAAAAGTTAAATTCTATTTGGATGAGGTTCAGGAGGAAACTTTTCAGTTGGACAAATACGATTCGCTGTTGCGGAAAGCCATTCGGGATAAGTTGAATCCGCTTATGGTTGCACAAACTCGTCTCGAAGCGAGGTGCCATCGTGAAGGTTTGGAATTATGCGAGTAAGTACAATTCTTGAAAAATTTCTTTTTCCAATATATTCAGCTTCTTCTTCCGTTTTTTGGGGCGACTGCCACTGCCTTGAAAAATATTTAATTTGACCCTTGTTTCACATTCTGAAAGAAAAGATTAAACATTTTTTTGACGGGCTTAACCCTTGATAGTGCGTTTAAATATGGTCTGCAGATCAATAAAATTTAGGAGTTCTTCATTAAGGACTTACATGGTTCACGAATTTATATATTAGTTTATTATTTTTCGCGGTTTCGATTTCGATTCGAACTTTCAAAATGTGGATAAAAATTACGGGTCAAAACTCTTTACTCTTTTCCTTTCTATACTTTTTTTCGACTAAGGGAGAACAAAACTGAAGAGCTGAAGAGAATTGAAATAAATTTCGAAGTCCACTCATATTATTTGTCACGAACGCACTTGCCATAGATTTTCGTCAATAATATTATCTACATTAACTATTTTAATTTTTAAGCTGACTTTTCTATATTCAACTTTGAGAAAATATAAAAACCTATAATTATTTTTCGTGTAAAACGCTATTAAGTGAATGGAAGTCATCTTCTATAAAATGTTTCAAAAATGAATGATGAAAAGCTATAAATTAAAATTATAGAAACTTTAGCTTCTGTATTCCCCAGTATCAACAACCCTTAACAGCCGAGTTTAACACGAGTTTGTGGTTTCAAAACGGCCTCTGAGCTAATTGAGCCCTGTCTGGGTGACAGGGCTGCCACTTAAACCAACCAACCAACCAACTTTAGTTTGACTGGTTCTTCATCGACTGTCCATAATTTTGCACGCCGTCTGAAGCAGTCTCTCCACAATTATTAATTTTTTTTGCAAACTATTTTTCTTTTCATCCAACCTTTTTGCTACATTTATTAAAAATTTTTGAAAATTTTTTTTACGCTTTGATTTCTCCACACTTTGCGAATGTTGAAGTGGAATTATTTTCCAGGATCCTATCGTCCACTTGAATAAAAATATTAATTTTTCGCTTTTTACCATTTCAGAGACTTTGCGCATCGTCGACTGATCAAAGAAATTGCCGATATTCAAGATTCGATCGAGAAATTGTATCAAAAGTTAGGCGAAGCTGAATCCAAATATCATCAATTATTGAAAACCCGAAATAATTTAAAGGAGGATCTTAAGCGAAAAATTAGCAACTTATTTGTTGATCGCGAAAAGTGTATGGGATTGAGACGATCGTTTCCAGTAAACAAAATGATTAAATATTAAATGTTGTATGCTTGTCTACCATTTTTCTACGTGTAAGTAATTTATTTATTGTTCAAATAGTTTTGATGTCAAAGGAAATAATAATTAATTTTCAAATTGTATACGAATTTCTAAGTTTAAAAAATTTAACAGATGATAAATCTTCGTTGGATCTATTTAAAAACGTGAGTTTCAGCAAAGAAGGCATCTAGAAAAATATTGTGAATCGACAAGCTTCAAATGAGTACTCTTTTTAGAAGTTAGTTAGGAACGTTTGCCAGCTACTACCGAAATGATCGCCTGAATTTCATCGGTATGGCGAATAACTAAGATAGTATTCCACATAACAGAAATGAGCAAGATTCTCAAAAATCAATTTTAAACCGTTATGTTCTAAACATTAATTATCAAATGACCGATACTTATAAATTTGCTGAAACCACAAACAGTATTCATGCAGAATGCAAACAACAAAAAGGAAATCGATTGATACAAATATATTTGTATTACTATACATTAGAGTAATTTCAATCCGATAATCCATCCGAGTAAATTTTCGTTTCGATTCCAGTCCACCCACAAAATTTTCCGCATAATTATTTCCGCCATTGCGAATCGTATATCCATTCATTATTATCGTCATCCGATATCCTATAAACCATTGAAGCCCTTAACTCCTCGAATAATTGTTTGATCAATAAATAAATTGATAGGGAAACAACTTGCCATTAGAATAATTCCATCAGTCCTCAACTTGGAATTTTGGAATAGTTTGTTTTCGGGCCACAATTGCAGTGCAATGTTGTGTTGGCAGGCTCAAGATTCGCTCGTTCAAAAACTCTATCCGTTCCCGTTTGCACCAAAAAATACGCTAAAGGCCACACTACAAAAGTCCAGCATTCCTTTGGTGAGTGGTTTCGTGTCCTTATTTCAAAATATCCATTCGAATTTTATATCGAGGAGATTTTTTCCGTTTACATTATGATAAGAATTTTTTCTTAGGAAATATCTTCGTAGGAAATTTTATTGGTGTATCGATTCTACAATGACCTAGTTTTTCGTATAATTAAAGTACAGGAGATTCAGGAAACCTTGTCGAAGAATTAATCGGGACGGTATCAATTCAACGGAATTCGATTTATCACAATGAAATGGTATTCGTCATCGTACCTAGAAAGTCGACTATTCGATTCGAGACTGGTTAAGGAGAATTTACTGGACAAATGGAATATAGACGGCGATATTCAGCGCAGAGACTATCGACAATTCCAAGAGAATTATGTACATAATTATTTGCCTCTTTTCCTATTTCGTTTTAATAGCTTTGTAATAACACTTTGATTGGTTTTGTTTTTTGCACCACGAGAACGAGTGTTTCGAACTATCCGAAGAGTGATTGCCAACTTATTTTCAATTTCTTATGAATTTCAGCCATGGAGTTCGATTGGTGTCGAATCTGGAGGACCTCCGATACCAACACGAGCCGGAATCCCGTATCAAGTAAATGACACATCGTCCAAATCTTGTTCTGATTTGCTATCGAAATCCTTGAATTTCAGACATCGCGTGGCCATCCTTGGAAACCGACGCTCGGCTATGAAATTAACGAACCCGTCCATCTTCCGCAACCAATTCATCATCAAGCCGTGAATGTCAACTATAATCCATCGCAGATGTCCTCGGAGCCTTTAACATTTCCGAATCTGGTCACAGGATTCGAAAGTAATCCGCAACATGCTGCCAGGACGGCTCTTTATACTCGATTTACTCCGGGCGAATGGTCGAACCATTGCTTGTCCATGTATTCCGAGTCAAATGCTAATAGGTACGTTTGGTATTCATATTTTGGGGGTTGTGCATAATTTTTGGGGTTGCTTAGTTTCGAAATTTTGAATTTAACATGTGGTTGTTGTCTGAATCATGCATACCAAATCCTAGAATTTTTAATGTACGCATGAGAAAACTAGCCTAGATCAATCAGAAAAATGTTTGTTCGTTCAAATTCTGTGGAGTAATTCACACAAAAAAGTCCTCTGTTTTATTGATGAAGAACTTCTCGTAGAAACCCACTCCGTGCCAATTCCTACCCTTTCTCGATAACTCCACTGTGTTCACTTCCGAATTAATTTTATTCATTAAAGCATTAAATCTATTCCCCAACTTATTATTTCGTTTTTAGATTGGTTTTTTAGTTTTCAAAATGCCTTTCATTTTTTTTAAGTATTAAAAAAAAAATTGATTTACGTGGCAATGATCCCGAAGGTCCTCACAGTTAACCTACAGCTTATTATTTAGAAATAAGTAACTTGGCACTTAATTTAAAGTTCAAAATAATTTGAACGCAATCTAAAAAATCTGCCAATGGTCTGGGCGAAACTTTATTATTTTTCGGGCCAAAGTTCGGGAGCGGTCAAAGTCGGAGTATATAATCAGTTGTTTGGAGGCTATGAGGTTTTTTTGGAAAGTTAATTTTGTTCTTAAAATAAAAATATTTAAAATAGGCATTTTTAGCCGATTAAACATTGGTAAAGCCCGTGTAGACTATTCGAATTTCGGTATATTATTTACACTAAAAGCTAATAGAAGCTAAAATGAATTTGCTGCCTTATCAGAATTAAGAGATATGACGAATTGTTAAAACGTATACAAACCCATTACTTCCACTTGGGGTTTGAATTTCGAAAAAATTGTGAGACAGCTTGTTAAACGATTTCATAAGAAGCAACTCATGAGACACGAGAGATTTTGAAAAATTTGTGCAAACTCTTCACATCACCCCCTTCGTTTTTGAAATTCGGAAATTCATTGTCTGCCAATGAATATTTGAAATTTTTTTTATCTAAATTACTTTTCTAGTTGATTTACATATACATACCGAGTTTCAACTTTGCAGCATAAGCCGTTCTATAGATAGTAAAAAACATCCCCCACCCCCGTACCATACCACCCCTATGAAAAATTATATTTTTTCAAGATGCTACTATTATAGCTCTATCTAAATACCATGTTTCAGCTTTATATCATTATAGGTTTTCGAGATATAAAAATCGGAACTTTTTCCTTTTCACCCTCCCCCACCCTCACCCTCAACATTTTTTTTTCTGCTAGGGGTCTATTAGGCCTACTTCTGGTAAAAATTTTAAGCATCTACCTTACACTGTTCTTGAGATATGAGACGTGATTTCTTAGAAAAATTCGTATCCCCTCCACTTTCATGATCCACCGTCCCTTTAAAAAATTTTACTTTCAGCAAACTTCATTTGTCAAACATTATGCACAAACCGAGTTTTATTTGTCTAGTGCAATTGGTTCGTGAGATATCGTAATCTAAAGTATTTTACCCCCCACCCCCGTACGCCACTGCCACCACTCAAAAATTTGTTTTCAATCTATTCTCCTAGTATAACTACAAATATTCTTTAAGTTTCCATTTTATGACGTTAACCGTTTAGGAGATATGGATTTTAGAATGTGTCGATGTCGGCTTTTTTGCGTTTCGGACGCATTATTTTTCGCCCCACTCCCACACCCCTTCACCCAAATTGACAATTTTTATGCAAATGGGTCCACTATCAAAGCTCTATATAAATTCCAAGTTTCAGCCTCCTAGCATAAGCGGCTGCTGAGATCTAGAAACCAAAATTTTCCGTCTAAAACACACCGCTCTCCTCCCCCCTCACACCACACCCCTTAAGAATTTGGTCACTTCAAGGGGCCTACACAGTCTATTCATAAAAAAAAATTCAATTTAATATCTCAAACCGTTTGGGAGCTACGAGCCTTCAATCGATTTTGCGTACGGTGGACGGTGTACGGTGTACGGCGTACGGCGGACAGACGGACTGAACTTTTTTTTCTTTTTCTTTTTTGTCTACTAGTCATGAAACGTGAAAAAAAACATTTTCAGGGTAGCAAATTTTTTTTTTTAAAAATCGATCACAATACAGTATTATTAGAAAATAATAAAGTAAAATTAAATGAAATTAAAATCAAAAGAATTAAAATTAGTTTCCATGCCTACCGACTATATTCATTTATCTGACGGCACCCCTACGTTGGATGGTCACTTAGCTGCTTGCCTCGTTATGGCGCCCAGTGTGGGGTATATACTTCCTGTTTGGAAACTTTTTTTCATTCGCAGAAACACTTCCGAACGACTTCGTTCCGAAGCTATTCGAGCAATTCGTGAAACGGATGAGAAAACTTCACAAGGACAACGCGATGCAGGACGTCGACTGGGCGAACGAATAACCGACGTAACATTCTGGCGTAACGAATTGACTGCTGAACTCGAAAAACTGATATCCGAAACAGCGTTATTATGCGATACAAAACGAAGTTCGGAAAAGGCGCTTGCAGATCTCGACGCACCGTTACATATCGGTCAAGAATGTCTCTACAATCGTGAAGGACGTCAATGTATCGAAATGGTTCACGATCATGTCGAGAAAAGTCTTCTCCTCGAAGTCGACAATCTTCGTAATAGTCAGGAAAAACTTCGGGTATTGTTGAATAAAATCACGAGGCAGCTGACGGAATGTCGGTCGGCTCAACATGCTCTCGAGCAGGACATTGTTCATAAGGAGTCGACGCTCGGAATCGATAGTGTTTGTCATCACTTGAATAACTATAGCCGGGGAATCAACTATTACGGAAGTATTGAGAAATATGATCCGACTTTAAGTAGTGCGGAAACCTGGTCACAAGCCAGCTCAAATAGAATCAACAAGTACTCCTCGTAGCTGATCTACGTCATCCTTTCTAATTCTAACTTAAATTGCAGATCACATTCTGAAAGGGCTAAATCAGCTCAACTTCGTAGCGATGCTGATACCCTTATAAACGCTGTAGGGTCATCGGTTTGGGATCACTGGAGCAACACCAATAACTCACTGAATCGGCGATCTTCCGAGATGTGCGAAGCAAAAAGTAAAATGCAAATACATCTTCATCGCGTTCAACAAGAAATCTTCGATCTGGAGAAGCATATCGCTTTGCTCCGGAAAGCGATTCAGGATAAAGCAAATCCCCTTAGAGTTGCTCAAACTCGGCTGGAAGCGAGATCACATCGAGAAGGACTGGAGCTATGCAAGTATGTGATCAAGCAAATACTATTTTTCAGCCAGTCAGTTATTTGTTGTTGAATTTTGTCTTTTTCAGAGATTTCGCCCAGCTTCGCCTCGTTCAGGAAGTTTGCGATATTCAAGACTCTACGGCTAATTTACATCGAAAATTACAAGACGCAGAATCTCAACATCAGCAGCTGCTTAAGACACGATCAAGTTTAGAGGCGGATATGAAAAGAAAAATCAATGCACTTTTTATCGATCGTGAAAAATGTATGGGTTTGCGTCGTACTTTTCCCGTGAATAACATTATAAAATATTAAAACTCGAATTATGCACAATTTTCATTTTCTAATAAAATACGTGTATTATTATCAGCAGCATTAAAGTTTGTATTAATTTAGTTTTAGTTTGATTTATTTCAGAGGTGCTTCTTTTATTATACTCAAATATAATGTTTCCTTTAGAAAACTTAATAGTCTTCATTGGAAAAGAGTCGAACATATTTTGGTCCGTCGGGCCGGGTTTGAAATAGTGACCTATAGAAGCCACAAGTAGTGAGAAAAAATTTAAAACTGAATCTGAATTGTCAAATAGTTTTTTTTAATTTTATAATTTAAACATTTTTGGATTGTTGAAATACAGGTGGCGTCATGTCTTCTTGCCCTCTCAAGACGGCCTTGGACCGCAGCACTATCCCTGTAGGAAAAGTCGTAAGGCCTGATTTAAATAATACCAAAATCAGACCTGATTTCGGCCTATCGATAGGCCCAAAACGCAAGGTATGACATTCGCTGGACATGTATGATATGAATCATACCATTTTGGATGGAAAATTAAACGGTATGATTTCAATCACTCCAAAATCAGATCTGATTTTGACCTATCGATAAGTCTGAAATGCATGGTCTGATTATTCACCATATGCGTATGATATGAATCACATCATGATCTAGGGAAAGTCTTAAGGCCTGATTTTAGTCACAATAATCAGACCTGAGTTTGGCCTATTCGTTAGGTCCGAAATGAGCTATGACATTTAATGTACGCGTATGATATGATTCATACCTTTCTGATGGAAAAGTTGAAAGGTCTAATTTTAATACACCAAAATCAGACCTAATTTCAGCCTATAGATAAGACCGAAACGTCCAATAGGATGTTGATAATCACAAACGATTTACGGCATCTTTCAGTTGTGATAGCCGAATGTGTGTTCCGCCAACCGAATGTACGTTGCGTTAATCCACAGTAAGTTAAGTTGCACATATGCACAAATGAAAATGAAAGGTCTTCTGTGGCGCAGTGGTTACGCGCGCCAATCCAAAAACGTTCAACACCGGGTTCGATTCCTATATATAGGTAAGAGTCAGACCAAAATGTCAGGTATGATAGTTCATACTGGTTGGGTGTGCATATCGTGCATAAAATCATGGAACTATGATGGCATTGCAAAACAATAGCTGATTCAGGGGTGGAATCATGAATCTCGAAACGAGCTTTGTTTTCGATTTTCGAGCTGATTTGGTACTACCAATCTCGTTTCGACGTGTAATGTGCTCGAAGTAAAAAAATCGTACCAGTTTCGAGTTGAATTAGGAACTAACAATCTCGAATTTGCTTTGTTTGACAACTCGAAACAATTAAATTTTAGTCGTCAAGTGTATAGAATTCGAATTACACAGTTTTTCTTTTAAAATGTAAGTATATTATTATAAATTTGAAAGGTGTGGGTTCGTGCATTTTAATAGGGCCACCGGTGATTTAAAAATATCACAAAGTGTGAACCGGGAATTTTAACTGATTTTATGGCGAACCATTCAGATTTAGCCAAAGGTCATTTGAAGGCTTTAAATTCAAAAAATGTAGTCCATGATTTATGGAATTCGTTGTCTACTGAGCTCAACGAAAACGGACCACCAGTAAGAAAAACTCATGAATGGAAAAAGGTAACCGATATCAAGCCGTATGCATATCCTCTTATTGTTGATATATAAATTTAGGTCTGGGCTGACTATAAGTATAAAGTTAAAAACAAGTTGCGCTTCAATAAAGCGCATAAGAAGAAAACCAGTGGCGGACCTTATATGGAAAAGTCGCTCGATGCGTTTGAGCTAAGTCTTATAGAGTCTGCTGGCTTGGAAGTTGCTGTGGAAGGAATATCATCTCGGAAATCACACGGTATTTCAACTACAATTTATGAAAAGCCTTCTATTTCTAATCAAAATGACACCAGGCAAGAAGCATTGAGCGAATATCTTGATGAAATATCTCAATCTGATTCCGAAATGGTACCAACCCCAAGCAACGCAGGTGGGAAGTCAACCAAAGCAACGAAAGATAATTTAAGAAAAATGTATGTTTCGAAGTTAGAAGAAGGAAATGTGATAATGGCAAACATTTTGCAAGGCAAGAAAAAGGAGAATGAAATAAGAAGAAAACAATCATAACATTTATACTGTGTGTCCCCTTTCTATTGAAATACATATGTTCATTATTTTTTGGTTTTAAAATAATAACATGGGAACCATCTATGCAATACTACGCCAGGTAAATTGTATTTTGCAAAAATATACTGCTTCATTCGGTGGAAATTTTGTGGATCTAGCTTTATCCATTTCGCACAAGTCTGTCTCCAGAGTGGAAATAACCTCAGCAACAGCTTTTGAGACAGTTGATTGTGCCATCCCAAGTAAAAAATTGCTCCCAACTCCTATTTGATACGATCCGGACCCTAAAAAGTTTAGTGTAGCGGCCAACCTTAAAATAGGTGGAATACCTGTACCTTTTGAGCCACAAGGCATGGTACTACCGTCTAAAACAAATTTGAACGCCGCTTTGCTAAGTCTAAGCTAGACATAGAGGGTAACTTCCATCTCTTAATGCACGACGCTTTATCCTCATGCAAGGCACTTCATCATCATCGCTACTACTGCTGTCTATGAAAAACAGTTTGAAAATAACCGATGCCACCAAATTGAAATTAATCAGTCAACTGTCATCCTACAGAAATATTCTAATACTTTCCTGTTTAATAATCGTGGCCTTACGAATTTTAAACTAGCCCCGAGATTGGTGCTGCCAAGATGAACTCGAAACGAGTTTAACTAAACTCGAAAAGACAGACTCGTTTCGAGATTCATGATTCCACCCCAGATCTGAATCATGCCTATTTTTCATGCAGGGATGAACGAAGAATTAAGAGAAAAAAAGTTCATAAAATCAAAAGTGATAGCAATTTATTTTCAGTTCAAATATAATTTCATTTTCATTTCATTCATGTTTTTCGCACAGATTTCCTTTGAGTACATCATTTTAAACGTTCAAATCATTAAAAATTTCCATTTCGCTTAAATTGAATCTTAGTAGTTGTCGTCGTAGTCGCCGGATTTGATTTAACAATTTTTTCAAATATATTTCATCTAAAAATTTCATCAGTATTTTTATATGTATCTTATGTCTGTATGTCCAGGCATTTTTCTTTTTTTATACTCAATAGATTTGACTTTTTTTAATTTATTTAATTTTCTTTCATATATATAAACAATTGAAACGAGGAATTGACTCGGTATCTAGAAAAAAATTCGATATGTACACAGTTTTTTTAAAGATATAATATTTTGTTTAGTACTTAAATATATTTTTACTAGTTTTTTTTATTTTTTTTTGGATATATAAACTTGTCTTAATTTTACTATATTTAATCTAGAATTAATGATACGTTCTATTATATAATAACATTTTATCTTAGCTTCTTTTTTTGTTTTATAAATATTTATGCTTTTGTTTTTGTATTTTACACAAGTTTAAAATTTTCTTTGTTATATTAACCGTATTTTCTAAATATATTTGAATAATGTTTACAGTTTTTATGTCTATGTACAAATTCAATTATTACACAAAATTCGTTTTTTTCTTGTTTAAAATTTCGATTGTTTTTCTTAAAGAAATTTACAATTTTAATTGAAAATCTATCTAAATAAAGTGATTTCCGTTAGGGAAATCTTTTAACTGTCTATTTGATTTAAAATTTTTGCTAATTGTTATTCTTCTTCTTTTTTAAATATTTAACACAGGAATTTTCTTCTTTTAAATATGTTTCATTTTTTTCTCTTTATTTTTTTCATTTAAAACTATTTTTTATTTAAATTCAGTCGAACAGTTTCACTATAATTTTTGAAATGTTTATTCTCATTATATGTAAATTGAGATGCGGTTCCATTTATAAGCAAAGCTAAAATTAAGTATATTTTTTTCAATTTAATAAAATGTTATCAATTTCGTTTAAGATATTATAAAAATAAAGTAGAGGAAAATTCATAGTGTACAGAAATTCGAAAAAGTTATTAAAGAAAAAAAAATATTTTTAAATAAACGAGAACGATGTAAAATTATTAAAATATGAAATTTGTGACAAAAATATGCGTATATATATTTATTTTGATTAAAAATTTATAAGCATTTTTAAAATATTATTAAAAGAAATGGAACGTAAAGGAAATACGAATTAATGACAACGCTTTGTTTAATTTGCCAGACCAAGCACATAAATGTTTTTTTAATTATCCTTAGCATCAAGTTTTTTTTTAAAAAGCATCTTTATATAGAGCCTAAATATTAGGACCATTCATGAAAGAAAATTAACAACGAGTTTCGTTGTATGTACTAATTTTTTGGTTTCGAACAGGAAAAAAATTCAAATTGGGGTCGGTTGCAGTGCGAAACAATTATTTTTTAGTTTTTTTTTGTAGACCAAATTGGAATTAACGTATCACCTGAATCAAAACGAACGTATTTCTAAATGAACGCATCACACAGCAACAACTCTATTCCACAAAACTAAGAAGTCTAACAAAATTCTCTAAAAAAAGTATTATCTGCAAGTCATCTGTAAATATTGATCAGCCTTTGAGCATGTTGCTTTGACCGGAATTTGTTCATCTGTTAAACTCAATTTCTTAAGCAGGGAATACAGGATACAACGGTTGTACCGACGTGTGTTATTGTTATATCTGTCCAACGGTTGTATGCACGGTACACACGATGCGATTTGCTTACAATTTTCTTTCAACAAGATTTCATAGTTATTCCCAATACAGTTTTTGATAACATAGAAGCACCAACAGTTTACGAATGAAATCCCTACAACAGTTGTATTCATGATAATACACTATACAATATACATACAAGCTGTCGCATGCGACCGCCGGTTTTCGGTTGAGAGCATACAACCGTGCAATATCGGTCCAACCGTTGTTCATAAGCGCATACACGATACAATCGTCGCATACAACGACAAATTGGGCCAAACGTTGGTACAACCGTTGTATCGTGTATTCCCTGCTTTAGATTACTCATTGGTAACTAGCCGAATGGTCGTATATCCACTCATGAAGAACGTATTGAAACATTGAACAAGAAAAACTAAGTTCGGAGGACGTTCACATCCACTGGAGTTACTTCATTAAAAATTACTTAAATAAAAAAACATTAAATTTGTTAATGATGGGAATATTGGCTTAAAATGAATGTAAGTAAATTTTTACAGATACGTTGGTTGTTGATTCGAAAAAATTTTTCGATTTAATAATGCTGAAAATATTAAATATTTTCCAAAAAAAAATTTAAGATTAATCAATGTTTTTGATTTGTTAATGGCTGCGCAAGGGAAATAAAGACAAACGTTCGGCTTGTTTGTGGATTTCTCAAAAAATCCTTATTAAAAAAAAGCTGTAGCTGAAAACGTTAGTAATATCGCCTTAAATGGGCTATCCGATAGATTCCACTTAGATGAATCGTTAGTGATTCACTTACAATGTTTTTGATTTGCTACAACAATTCTAATAGCCGCGTATGGGCAATTGAAAAAAAAAACCTTCGACATGTTTGGAAATTTGCAAAAAAACCCTTATTAAAAAAAGTTATAACTCAAGAAGTTGCTTAGAAATTTTTTACTTGTGTTCCAGAAATGAATCTCATATTATTTTTATCTCTACACGCCGCTATAATGCGATGAATCCCGAATGGATATTTACCCTCCACTCTTTACTCCCTGTGGCAGAAAATCTTATTTAGTATCCTTCTTATGAATTGTTTTATCAAAAGTGTGAGTGTCTATTTTTTATTTCAGCATGAAGCACTGTGTTTAAAGAGAACTAATACGAAGTCCTGTAAATTTAATTTTTTACCTTGTTGTTAGTCTTTTCACTAAATGATATATTTTGTTCTGGCATCCTACAAGTACTGACTCAATCCCCAAGACAACAGAACCTGTTAATCTCACCAAAGGTAATATAACAAAGTATAATCCAGCTTATCTTATCCCCCAAAAATGAACAAAGTATAATCCTGCCTGCCCATCCATCCCGAAACGAATAAAATACAACTCATAGTTCGTTAAATTTATCATACAAAAAAAAATTTTTTTTTCTCCAAAAACTCACCTATTTTAACTATATGGAGAAAACAGACATCCTCCACCCAATAATTAAGCACATTGCGAATATCCAACACAACATTGCAAATATACAAAATAGGGGATAGGTCGAAGAGATAAGCTCAGGTAGTGTATAAAGTAGAGAAGACAGGATGATGCCAAGGCTACAAGAAGTGATAAACGTCCTTCATTAAGTCGGAAAATCCCTTTACGTCAACAAAAACATCTTCCAAGGAGGATAGGATGTGTATGGTAAAAACCCCTGTTAAATTGAGGCCACAAGGAAGAATGACAAGACTCAAGACTTGCTAGCTACTTTACTATAAAAAGGAAAAACACAAAATCCAGTAGCTTCTGAATGGTTGGTTCTCTTCTTCGCGTATTTTTTTTTTCTTTCAGCAATTTAAAATTGAATTTTTTTTCCTCCGCTGAAAACACGAAGGTAAAACACGGTGTGTTGATTTTTCTTTTTTTACTGGCAGCGTAGGAAGGAAATTATTAGCTAATCTCAGTTAATCCTTTTGCAAAGAGGTTCTCAACGTTGGGCAATTCGAGATGAAAGTAATTTGAAAATTGTATTCGAGCGATTCGCGTTTTTATTTATTTATTTTTTTTTGGTTAGAAGTTCAGAACGAAAGAAGCAAGTTGTTTCGGAAAAGTTGAGGAAAACCATAGAAACTTTGCAGTTCCCGACTCTGGGGAGTTAATGCGGCTATTAAAATTAATGACAGTTATTTTTTTCGCTACAGATTCACCACAAGATCAGACTTTTAAAAGATTAATTCATTTCGTTGCTGTTTTAACACAACTTCTGTTTTAGAAAAATTACTTAAAATTAAAAAATGTAAATAGTAAGAAAAAAAAGAGTGAGGAATATCTACTCATAAATTTTACACTGTTTAATGACAATAAAAATTTCGAGCTAGGTTCTTTTCAAAAATTTGTAATCAGAACTTTTGTACGGCAGCAATTTTGGTCTCTAAGTACACTCAACACTCAACTCAAAAGTATAAAAATTGATAGACGTTCTTGCAGTCCAAACTAATTTTGATTACCTAATAGACTGAATGATTTCTGGAGTTGTAGTACGCCACTGGAAAATCGTTGCACGAATTTTTAGAGGACTTTCGTATGGATCATATGATTTTTCCTCCATATAAAAAACTTTTGAGAGTTCTTCGTGAAAAAAAAGCTAATGAAAATATTCGGAAAGAGAGAGTTTCTATTCTTTTAAAACAATCCTACCCAATTTGTATTTTTTCTGTACATGTTTTTATATTTTCTTAAATTCCTCTCATAATAATCAATAATAGTTTGTGAATTTTTTTTACAAGCATAATATTATGACTTTGACCTATAAATTGATAGCGTTATTTTATCGTATCTAAGTAATTATTTAATTTTAATAAGGCCACTCTTTGTTTTTTTTAATTTAATTTTCATACTGTATTTCATTTTGAAATTTTTTTTTCTGTTTTTTCTTTGCATTTTATAAATAATTTTTTTCCGTGTTTTGCTTTTATTCTTTTTTTGACTATAAGAAAAGAAAAATCAAAACACACAAATGTACAATTGTAAAATAAAATCTTAGGACTTCGCTTGGGAGACTTTTTTCGTTTTTGTTTTTATTTTTTAAATTTAATTCTAGTTTTTTTTTTCAAATTGAATATTTTACAATAATTTTACAAGGATAATAGGAAATAAAACTTAACTAAGATGAGATAATTTAATTTATATAAACATAAAATATAATAAATGAGATTTCCAGTTTAGTCTTTTCATTAAACGGTAGGCTCACTTAATATTAGACGTGTGTTGCTAGTGCACCTTTTTTAAGATTGCCATTAGCTGGAAGAATGAATTGTCCTGATGGGCTGGCAGCCGTATGAGGTTGGGTTTGTTGCTGCTGCTGTTGTTGTTGAATTGGCTGTTGTTGAAGTGATGACTGAGATGGTAATGTACATGTGCTACCAATTAATAAACTACTGCTGTTACTACTACCTAGGCCGATGATACTATTGCTACCGGCATTGTTATTATTTATAAGTGATTGTTGATTTCGGGTTGCATGATGATATGGTGGTGGTGCCGGTGTTGCAGCCGGATTTGCCGTACTGGGCGGTGGTAAAGGTGGTAGTGATGAATTCGATGTACGCAAGTACGGGTTACCATAGACTGCACTGTAGCGTGGGTCTATACTTAGACCGTTTTGTAATAGTGGTTGACCTAAAGACGGCGAAAGAAAAGATGAAGTTTGATTTTTAGGTTAAATTATAAAAATAACGATAAGCTAAGCTAAACCGTGAGTCAGTTATCGGTGTATGCAAAATATTTTCAAGCATCGAATGTTACATGGCCGCAGGGACGTCATTTCAGTTTTTTCCAGGGGGGGGCAAGATGTTATGTTTGTATATATTTTTATATATAAATATACATATGTCATATATAATCTATAAAAATACATAATTCAGGGGGGGCAAATGCCCCCCCCCCCCCACAAATGACGTCCCTGCATGGCCGCAAAGATAGAACTCGGATAGTAAAAGAAATTATTCATTTCTATTGTTATTGTCATAATTCTAAAATCAAATTGCATAAAAGCTGCAGCAGTACACATGTATATATCGACAGAAATTCTGTTATGATTTTTGGAGTAATTAGTGTAATAAAAAGGTCTGTATAGCGAGGTACTGGCGGTAATATCTCTTGAACATCCAAAAATTTTAATTTATCAATTGGGTCATCGATGAATCGAAACTGCTTTCAACTTATTTCCTAATTAATTTTTTTTAATTTTGCTCTCGAACCAAGAATTGATTAGGAACTAGTTTTTGCAGTTCCTGTATTGCATATTGAATTCTAGCCACCTTATGCTAAGATAGCGTCTGTATTTTAAGTCAACGGAGCTTAGAATGTTGATGTGGCTCGAACCTAAGACTTCTATGCTGGTGGACAAGTAGGACATTTAAATAGAACGCTGGTGAAAGGTAGAGAAAATTCTGTACCTTGTCGGTTACAGTCCTAACTTATTTTAAAATTATTATAGTTATATTAAATATAGGTATCAAACATTCAAAAACCCACAAAAAAATGTGTCGCCTAACATCTTTGAGTAGCATAAATAGTCAAAGCAGTACACACGTCTTCAACCCTAAAATTTCTCTGCCGCAGACTAGTGATGGAGAACGCATGTTGGTTAGGTTGGTAAAAAAGAATCCAGGAGGCACTAATTCCGAAACACCGCGCAAGATTTACGTTGGATGGTGGTATTTCTACATATTTATATTGCCCATGAATGCATTTTCGCTAATTATTTCCTCTGAAATCTCCTCCAAGTTTTGGAAAAAAGGAGAAAATGGGCAGCACGGAAATAGAATTCGAAAATTGCAAAATTATGAAGGAAACAACTTTAAAGTTCAACCTATACGTTTTGTAGTAACCGTGCAAATATGATTCTACATATGCTTACAGTACTGTATGGGAGTTATCGAAAAGAGTGAAGGAGTTTCTGACAATCTACCGTTGTTGTTGTTTTTATATCTCTAAAGTTACTTTTTTACATTCATTCTTGTCCTCAAATCAATTGCAAAATTGTTGGTTAGGAAATTTTCTTTGCTGGAAGCGTTCTGAAGCTATCGGCCAAAATTAGACTTTCCATTGGAGTTAAGTCTCAAGGAAAAATCGAAAGCTATATTGAAGAATTGACGTGCAAATTGGATATCGAGTTCCGAAACGATTCGAAAGCATTAGTTCGAGGGCCCATGAACATGGAGTCCTTCAAACTATAAACTTTAAGCCAAAATCTAATCATGAAGCGAATATCAATTTAATGACTCGATACTAGAGTACAACAGCTTGCGAGGACTCGTCCTATTCCATACATGCACTGCATGCATTTTCATACTCCTATGAATTACTACTTAACTCAGTTCACTGGGAAGCAAGGATATCGCAAATCCATAGACCAACGAAACGCAAGGGTGGTTTTCGTATAGTCCACAAGTGGGAGTTTTGACGATCACTCCTCCACGTTCCCTTCACAAAATACTCACCCAAAAGGCCGTTCTGCAACGAATTCAAACTGCTTTGTACATTGGGGAGTCCATTATCCTGTCGGAGGAGATCATTTCGGTTTCTCGTTAAACTTAAATTTCCGGACGGTATTTGCCCATTCATGTGTGCCGTTGACATTGTTATTGTTGTATTGCTTAGACTATTACTATTACTCGAATTGTTATTGTTGTTGTTATTCCGCATTGTCGGATGTTTCGGCGCTGGCGGACTATAATCGCGAACATAGTCCACATATGGCACATAGCCGTTATTCTGTTGACCACCTTTTCCCGCTTGATGTTGTTGCAAATGTGCCAAACTATCGGAATATTCACCCGAATATCTGAAAATGAATACACCGGAAACGATTAGTTGCTGAAAACTATGCAATTGTGTTTCGTGCGAAAGCGAAAAGTTTTGTAAGATGATTTTGGTCGGAATTTCGAGGAACGAATCTGGAGGTGGCATAAAAGTTGGTATTACAGCGGCAATGAGCCTATGAGGATTTTAATGAGAGGCATATGTGTACTATGTGAACACAGAATTTGTTTCGTTTGGGAACGAAAAGAACACTAATGTTAATTTTACCGTCTGAACTTGTAAGAATATTGCCAAGCCTTTAGTAATAGTGTAATTCTTCACTTTTCCGGAGAAATGTGGTCAAAAGTTCACTTCAAACGTGAAAAAATAGAGACTTATGATGAAAACCGATCAGGGTCTATTTTCTCATAACGTATACACTTCAATGTCATAATCGAAAGGAGATTCCTACTTATTAAAATTGGAATATTAGAAATATTATGAATTGTTAAAAAAAATTAATTTTTAATTTATTGACAACTTTTATATCGACGTTTCCAACAAAGACGTACTCAACAATCATGGATTAAAAATTGTGTGCATTTTGAGTGCAGTTCTTAAATCATAGAAAGCCCAACAAAATGTTATTGAGACTCAGTGCAACGCACTGTGTAACCTGATTTGATCCCTTCACATAAACTAAAATAATTGTTTTAATGCACTATACTAAATTCTTTTTT
The DNA here is from genome assembly GCA_951812415.1 of Beris morrisii. Classification (NCBI taxonomy): domain Eukaryota; kingdom Metazoa; phylum Arthropoda; class Insecta; order Diptera; family Stratiomyidae; genus Beris; species Beris morrisii. The sequence continues at coordinate 170,140,991 of OX638310.1, forward strand.
ACCTTTTAAGGCGACAATTTTTATTTATTTTTTTTTAGAAAAAAATTGTTATTTCGAAATCATTTGCTGTCTTTTTCATATTTCAGTTAACGGAATTTTTTCTAAAATAGCTGAGATCTAAGTGCCATTTCTGAAGAGAGATTTGCTTTTTGGAGGCATTGAATTCGATTATATTTCTTCCCAGTCAGGATTTTGAGCTCAAGCGAACTATTTCATCTGGACTAAGCTGGTCCGAGGAGCTGAAGCGCACTTAGTTGATAGGCGTAAAATTGGTGAAAGGAAATCATCAAAATATGTCCACAGAGATTCTAATTGGAGTGGGATGGATGTGGTATGGTTCATAAAGTCTAACTTGATATATTTATCCTTACCTGTACTCGTTTGGAATTTTGACGGGACCGGCCAGCGGTACTCCACCACCTGCACTACTTCCGCCAGTTGATCCTAGGATATTGGCGGCCAAACGCGTTGCTATACTCTCTGTTCCGGAACATGTTTCCGAATAGTCTGGTTCGCAGGATCCCGCACGAATATCAACCTTCAAATCGCTAATATTCGAGGATCGGTCGCTCTCCTTGCATCCCTTCTCGTTAATATGGTGTTCCGGAATAACGTCGGCCGGTGGTAGTTTCTTCTTACCCCGCTTCAAGTACAACACCAGCAACATGATAATCATCATAAGTATGGCCACTGAGGAAATAGCTCCGACTATAATCATCAGAAGTGGGACACTCTCTGTATCAAGGAATAAAACAAAAATAATCGAATTGGAAATTAATTAGAAACGTTCCAGACTAGTGTGATTAAGTGTTCAGAGCAGGCCATAGAAACTAACAACAACTGGACAATCAATGCAGGGACTAAAAGGACTTTTCGGAAGCAATGACGGTACTTACTTTGTGCGATAAAATCAATCTCTAGTACATCGCTACCGTAGTCATTAACCACTGTGCAATTGTAGCGCCCGAAGTGGCGAGATTGACTCTCCCGGATAATCAAAGTGGATTTGATGCCCTCGGGCAATGGATCCTCCAGAATTGAGTAGTCCAGATCGTTACTGGTATTTATTTCGCGTCCGTTAAATGTCCACGCGATATGCTTAGCTTTCGGTATGCTGAATGCAATGCATTCGATCCGAGCGTTGTCACCGATAATCCCGAATTGCAAACGTTTCGATGTAATTGTCGGCGACCGTTTCAAATAGACCGAGGCCTCGGATCCGATTTCATTGAAGCCCATAACACTTGCCTTGCAGAAGTACCGGCCAGCTGTTTCCAGCGTTACAGTGATTGTCAAGTTCGGGGAAGTACCGACCACCTGAAAATTTATGGGAAATTAGAAAGCTGATATGTGTAATGATAATTGTAGCTGGAGGGTAGCTATTAATGTCATTGCGGTGGAATTAACGACGAAATTCTATCGAAATGAATGAGCATCGGACAATACTGCATTGGAATTGGAAATAAACTGATGACCACAATTTGCAGAGCCAAACAGAAGAGCTCACCTCGAATTGGAATTGTTATTATTATTAGTTTTTGTACTAAAAGGTGTTCAGTATAATGTTGAAATGATACGAGTACATCTTCTACCAGCCCTTCCCTAGTTACAGTTGTACTAGGATTTTTTCTCTATTACTATTTTGAATGAATCACCGATTTATTTTAAGGCATTATGGTTAGTACCATCGTCCAGCTCAGTTTTCTCTAAAAGCTTCAGAGCTTAAAGGTTTTTTTTTCGGGGATGGAAAAGTCTATTGCCCAACCGTCGAAGGTGAATGACTTTGAAAGGATGATGATTGGAATAGAATTTTTTGGAAACAAGAAAGCATGTATGTTACTCTGTACCCTGTGGACAAGTCTAAAATATCGAAAATAATTTGGAATTTTGGAGTTATATACGTACCAAGTTTCAACTTTCCAGCTTAAGCTATTCTTGAGATAGAAAAAACCTGATGCTTAGCAAAAATCTGCCAACAGTCTAGGCGCAACTTTATTATTTTATGGGTAAAAGTCCGAAACGTGTTTAATTCTGAGATGCGGTGTATAGTTTATAGTATAGTTTAATATACTTAAATTGGTTTTTCCCCGACTATGTTTAAAGCTTATAGAAGTAAAAGTGAATTCCAAATCTTAATATACCTAAGAAATATATCAGTATGCCTGAATATGTACACAACCACTTTACACCTCCTTAGGGGTTGGATATCGAAAAACGATCGAACAACGTTTCTAGGCGCTTATATAAATAGCCCGCAGAAGTAAAACTGCTTTGATAGCTCAATACGTCTAAAAGTTTTAACGAAATTCGTGAAAATGTGGTTTCACGGACATTTTTTTTACTCAACCTCTGAACGCCAATAAAAATCTGAACTTTTTTTTGCTTTAGTTGCTCTAATAGCACATCTATTATACATATACGTAAGTTTCAACTTTCTAGCATAAGCCGTTTCTGAGATATAAAAAACCACCCCTCACCACCGTACCTTGCCACCCCTAAGAAAAATTTTATTTTTCTAGTGGCTTTATGTAATCCTACATTTTTAGCTTTCTATTCATTACCGTTTTCGAGAAATCAAAATCAGAATTTTTTTCCTTTCTACCCCCTTTTACCTTCACCCTTTACACCCCACCCCTAAATTTGTTTTCCCTACTAGAGGTCTACCGACCCCAACTGCAGTAAAATTTTTAAGATCATATCTGATACGGTTTCTGAGATATAAAAATTAAATTTTTTGAGAAATTGCTATCCCCCACTTTCGTGCTCCAGCTCCCCTTCAAAAAGTTTACGTTCAGTAGACTCCTCTTGTGATCCCATATACAGAAACTATATTTTATCTTCCTGGTGTAATTGGTTCAGAAGATATTGTAATGCAAAGTTTTTCCCCACCCTAAGGACAACCACAAAGTTTCAATCTTCTGACATTAATCGTTCAGGAGATATGTATTTTATAATGTTTCAATCCCGAGAGTATGAGCAAAGTAACGAGGCCCCATTACATAAAAGGGCGCAGAGCCATTGATCCAGAAGAAATTCTTTTACTTTTATTGTTTGTATGTTCACAACAAAACCGCTTTGAACATTTTGGAAGAAGTGCTCACGTGGCTCGAATCGGAGTTTTGCAGATTAGAAAATTTACTCCGGAGGAAATTTTACTGTTTTAAACAAAAGAAAAAAAATCTGCCAACAGTCTGGGCGCAACTTTATTATTTTTTCGGTAGAAGTTCGGAACAAGTTTAATTCTGAGATGCGGTGTAGGTTACTATGTGACTGAAACCACAAAACAAAGTTCGGAAAGCGGTTAGAATGGGGTCGCGCTAGAATACTTACGCCGCTGCCACATATAACATATGAATTACATAATTGGGTCATACGCCGGGACGAGATCTAGTCCTAGTATAATATCAATTGTTACTCCATTAGAAGGTTTTTCGTGATTTGGTTTCGGGCCATTACATGTAATCGGAAATGCGTTTGAAGACGATTATATAAAAAGTCTGTGGAAGTGCAAACCAATCTAATATCTCATCAATCCTGAGAAATATGTCGAAAGCCTTACGTCCTATTGGAGTTGAATAACAAACATCCTGAAATCAACGTTTTGACGATTATGTAAGAAGCCTTAGGAAGTAAAAATGAATTCGATATCTCATTAGAACTAGAAATATGTAAGAATTTGTGAAAATATATGCAACCCCCTTGCACCCACTTTGGGGTTGAATATCCAAAAATCCTGAAATGAGTTTTTAGATATATATAAAGAAAGCCCGAGGAAGTGAAAACCAATCCGATGTCTTATCACTCCTAAGAGATATGACGAAATTCGTGAAAACGTGTTCAACCCGTTTTTACACTCTTAGGGGTTGAAAAAGGAAAACCTTGAAATCAAGTTTTAGGTGATTATTAAATAAGCCCGTGGAAGTAAAAAGTTATTCGATATCTAATCAGACCTGAGGGATACGGCTGAATTCGTGAAAATGTATAATCCTCTTTACACCACCTTGGGGGTCCAATTTTAAAAAATCCTGAAAAAACTTTCTAGGTATTTATATGAAGAACCCGTAGAAAAAAAATGAATTCAATATTTCGAAAGACCTAATAGATATGACGAAAAGCGTGAAAATATATGCATTCCATTGTCACTGATCATTTTTTTGCCCCACTTCCGAACGCCAATGGATATTTGAATTTTTTTTTAATCAAAATTACTTTTCTAGTCGATTTACATATACGTACCAAATTTCAACTTTCTAGCATAAGCCGTTATATAGTTAGAAAAAACACCCCCCACCCCCGTACCATACCACCAATATAAAAAATTATATTTTTCCAACATGATACTACTATAGTTCTATCTAAATACTAAGTTTCAGCTTTATATTGTTATAGGTTCTAGAGATATAAGAATCGGAACTTTATCCTTTTCACCCTCCCCAGCCTAACCCTCTACACCAACACTTTCAAATTTTTTTTTTCCGCTGGGGGTCTATTAGGCCTACTTCTGGTCAAAATTTTAAGCATCTATCTTACATTGTTCTTGAGATATGAGACGTGATTTTTTAAAAAAATGCTTACCCCCTCCACTTCCATGCTCCACCGCAAACTTTATTTGTCAACATTTGTACAGAAACCAAATTTTATTTCTCTAGTGCAATTGGTTCGTGAGATATCGTAATCTAAAGTTTTTCAACCCCCACCCCCGTACGGCACTGCCCCCTCTCAAAAATTTGTTTGCAATCTATTCTCCTAGTATACCCACAGATGTTCATTAAGTTTTAATTTCGTAACATTAACCGATTAGGAGATATGGATTTTAGAATGTCTCGATCTCGGCTTTCGAGCGTTTCGGACGCATTATTATTCCCCCACTCCCACACCCCTTTACCCATATTATCATTTGCAAATGGGTTCACTATCGATGTTCTATACAAATTCCAAGTTTCAGCCTCCTAGCCTATGCGGTTACTGAGATCTAGAAACCAAATTTTTTTGTCTAAAACGCTTTCCCCACCTCCCCCCTCACACCCCCACCACTCGGTCTACCAACAAAAAAAAATTCAACTTAATAGCTCAAAGAGTTTGAGAGCTATAAGCTTTCAAACGTTTTGCGTACGGCGGACGGCGCACAGACGGACTGAAAATTCATGAAACGTGGAAAAAAAAAATTTCAGGGTAGCAAATTTTTTTTTTTTAAAAATCGATAACAATACTTTATTATTAAAATAATAAAGTAAAACGAAGTTTTGATTTAGTGAGCAGCTTGTGTGTCGAGGTTACGGAGAAATGGAAAATTAACTTTAATAGACTTAGTTTGAAAATGTAAAAGTTAATTATTATTTCGCAAGACAAAGTTAATATTTGGCTGGATCAGGTTCCAGCCATTTCTTCGAACGTTCCGTAGAGACAAACTATCGTTTCGACCTATTTTATGGGAAACGGAAAACGTCGGATACAATAAACAAGTCAACATTTGAACAAAATTTCGTTTCATATTAAGGAAGGATATTTCAAAATGAAGTTTTTAGATCAACAACGATGAGATAGTGAACGTATATTTCGTAACCTCCGGAAAATATTGCAAATATCTCAAACGAATATGTAGGGATAACAACAGTCACCTCGCATCACAGTACATTCTAGATACTCGGCATCTGTCTAAGCACTCAAGATACAATCATTATCCTAGAGAGTAAATATTTGGCAGCTTTAAGTTCAGTCGTTTTCGACTATCTTCCGGTGATTTTCCATTCAACTTGTCTGCATATCTAATTGCAGCATCGATAGGAGTATATTGTATCACTATATCCGTAACTACTCTTAAATAAATCAACACATGTGTATAAATTGGGCAAATAATGTTTTATACTTGGAGAATACCTACCCTATCGGATCCTTCGTTAATCCAAACAATGTCAGCAGGTGGATTGCCATCTACATCGCACGCTAATGACACCGATGAACCGATGTCAGCCTCTACCGATTTCGGATGATGTCGGAAAACTGGACCATCTGTAATTGGAAAGGTGTAGTTAATATTTTACGTAGCTGAAGGTAGGAGGCATATTATCAGAAAGTTCTGCAGAAGGACACATTTCATTCCAAACAGAACCAATTAAATAAGAACAGTGCTTCCAGAAACATACATTTTTGATGAGAACTCTTGAAGAAGCTGGTAAATTTCTCGAAAAAAATACAGTACAATGAATGGCATACAATGTTCGTAGCATAATATATTAAATTAATTATTATACAAAGTAGAAGTTAAAAGTTATGTGAAAAAAGCTGCTGTATGAAGCACAAGTGGCACTCACCAAATTATATTTAAGACTTGATTTCGGAACATTTCGAAACTCGAAACTTTATTCAATTTCTGTTAAAGTCTCGTTTATTGGTAGTATTAGGGTATCTAAAAGGAAGCTGCGCAATGGCACTATGGCGGTATATCAGCGGCACTATTTTCTCTTCGTATACTGGAGTATGCAGATCTCTAGCAGAGCATTTTCAGTACCGATTGAATTCTGGCAAACTTAATTCATTCAGTACTATAAATATAGATACCGCTTCAGTATTACGAACCCTGTACTGGATGAGTACCGAATTGATGGGGAAATTTTATAAGGAAGAATTTGTTTTAGTTTACATTAGAGATTTTTTTTTGATATTGGTTGCTTAAACTTACACCTATCGGGATTTGAACAGAGGAGTTCAGAGGAGTTCCTCAAGGAACTCGACGTCTTGCAGAACCAGATTTTCAAAATAAGAGTAAATTGAGTAGTCTCAGCTGTTGCAGCGTTCAAATTTGAAATGTTTTCTATCTGCGTTCCAAGAATACTACAGGAATTGCTCAAATACTATACTCACAACTTATATCCAGTGTTTCACTTTCCTCGCTCTTCCCAACTGCATTGTACACTTCGCATTTCACTATCGCATCGTGATATTTCCGCGACACATTGTGAATTATCTATAAAAAAGCGCCCATTAGATGTTAAACCTCCACAATAAAATGCTTTGTTAAATTTACCATTTCGGTGGTATAATCGCCAACTACCAGTTCGTCATTGATGAACCATCGATAGTTTAAATCGTTTGGATTCGCATCGGCATGGCACGAAAGTCGAACTTCCGATCCTTCCGGTATTCGTCCGCCGGCCAAAGCACCCCCTATAACCGATACGGATACTTTCGGTGCGTATTTTACCTGGAAATAATAAAAAAAAATATATAATAAAATTGGCATTGTAGCCTGAAATAATTGGAGCACAAAAAAAATCATGGTAGAAAAAATCTCAAAAATTCGATTTGAACCTATGTACGTACAAAGTCGTACGTAGAGCACCTGGTTTGATACACGGTTCGACCGAATTTTAAGGATATGTGAAGCACGTTATCCTGCGGAAGTATCCGTCCCAGCTATACCCTACATACGCTCAAGATGATATATCCCGATGGATTTTATTTGTCAAGGATATTGCATCCAATACTTTTCGTTTATTCGTTTTTTCTTCGCCATCTTTCAGGTTCAGGTGGTTTACGATTACGAATTGTGGATAGAAGGATCTGTGACATTATCCTGTCGCTCTAACTTAGATTTGAGCCGACACCGTAATATACACTATACGCTAGTACAGCATGTAAACATGTGAGCTGGTATGTATTTTTGGTATGCCCGGCTGTGTGATGAAGATGTATATGTGACAAGGATACCAGATGCGAAGACACCAATTCTGTTCGGTCTTTTTTTTGTTCCCAGAATCCTTCATGTCTTTTTTGTTCATGTTCACAGGATAATGGGAAATTGTCGGAGATGTTTTCGTTTTCAAAGCAATTTATCGGATCGCTGCCTTTCGAAAATAGGTACCTTCTTCTCTCTATACACCCAACCCACACGTTCACCGATAAATGTATCTTTTATGCTACACTCTTGGATTATTAATACCAAAAGTTATGGCATTAATCACGACATAGCATTTCAGCAGAATAATAATACAAAAAAAAGGGAATAAAATTAAAAAAAAATTTGCCAACAGTCTGGGCGCAACTTTATTATTTTCGGTTCTGCCCGAAAAATAAAGGAACGCGTTAGGAGCTTAAAAACAAGTTTTAGGCGATTATTACGCAAGCACGGGAAAAACAAAAATATATTCGATATCTGATAAAACCTGGGGATATAGCCGAATTCGTGAAAAAGTTTACAACCCCCTTAAGGGTCGAATTTTAAAAAATCCTGAAAACCCTTTCTAGGTATTTACATGAAGAAGACGTACAATAAAAATGAATTTAATATTTGGGAAAACCTAATAGATATAACGAAAACCGTGAAAATATATGCATTCCATTTTCACTGATCATTTTTTTTGCCCCCCCCCCCTCCGAACGCCAATGGATATTTGAAATTTTTTTTATCTAAATTAGTTTTCTAGTTGATCTACATAAACATACCGAGTTTCAACTTTGTAGCATAAGCCGCTCTATAGATAGGAAAAACACCCCCCCCCCCCCGTACCATACTACCCCTATAAAAAATTATATTTTTCTAACATGCTACTAATATAGCTCTATCTAAATACCAAGTTTCAGCTTTATATCATTATAGGTTCTTGAGATATAAAAATCGGAACTTTTTCCTTTTCACGCTCCCCTACCCTTACCCAATTCATCCAAAATTTTGTTTTCTGCTAGGGGTCTAATAGGCCTACTTCTGGTAAAAATTTGAAGCATCTATCTTACACCGTTCTTGAGATATAAGACGTGATTTTTTAGAAAATTTCTTATCCCCTCCACTTTCATGCTCCAACGCCCTCTTAAAAAATTTTACTTTCAGCAAATTTTATTTGTCAACCTTTATACACAAACCAAATTTTATTTGTCTAGTGCAATCGGTTCGTGAGATATCGTAATCTAAAGTTTTTCATCCCCAACCGCCGTACGCCACTGCCCCCACTCAAACGTTTTTTTCCGATTTATTCTCCTAGTATACCTACAGATATTCATTAAGTTTCAATTTTGCGACATTAACCGTTTAGGAGATAAGGATTTTAGAACGCATTATTTTTCTCCCTTCAAACGATTTTGCGTACAGCGGTCGACGTACGGCGTACGGCGGACAGACGGACTGCTTTTTTCGTGTCTACTAGTCATGAAACGTAGAAAAAAAAATTTTGAGGGTTGTAAATTTTTTTAAAAATCGATAACAATACTGTATTATTGAAATAATAAAGTAAAATGGATATATACATCTTTAAACATTAATAGTCCTACCAGTGGCGTAGTAACGACAATCGGGGGTCTTGGGATAAAACCCACACCCGAAATTAAATTATTGTGTCCTATTTTAGAAAAATCTGCTTATAACTCGAATAATACAACTTCAAAATTTAGTCAATAATATGTACACATATGCAATAAATATTAGCAGAACGCGCCATCCGACTTCACAAAACTTCTAGTTGTTTTTCTGCGTCGCAAGAATTTCGGTATCGGTTTCCGTATTTTACCCGGTAACCACCGGTTATCGTTAACCAAGAGTAAAGAAGACGGCAATATTAAAAGAAAGAGGTAGAGAATCACACGCATGTACACCGATACGAAGTATATAAGTTAATTTTGTCCCGAGGCGTATTCGTTTTAACTGAAAGATTACCGGTTAATGCTACGCCGGAGCTCCGGCGGACTTATCTGGTAATTTTCTTGCAGGGTAGTTCGCAAAACCATTTCACAACTACTTTAACGAAGTAAATGGTCGTACGACTGTATAGTACTGATAATAAGTTGTTAGGGAGTTTTCGCAACTAAAAATAGTTGTAAGTGCCAACAAAATTAAATACACACCAGCCACAACTAAAAACTCGTTGTGAGAACGTTTGCCGGACTACAGGTTGTGATCAAGAACTATCCGTGCTACTTGGGAGACTACTAGGCCTGTCAATGAAGACATTGAACTTACCAGAACTCCGATCTTTTTGAAATTGTGGGAAATGATTAAGTTTCTTAAAGTAATATATCTTAGTTTGCACCCCTCTCCGAGGTCCGCAACATGCTCAAAATGGTTAAAAACGTAGTTTCGTTATGTAGACAACAAAAAAATTACAAATGTTTTGCAAACGTACGATAATGTTGAACAGGGTATTTTCGATATTGTATTAGATTTGCAACCCATTTTTAGGGTCGCAAAATATAATATTATTAACAATTAATATTTTGAACAAAAATGACCCCAAGGAAATAGCAGGACAATAGCTATGCAAATTATGATCATACTTTTCACTGGCATCGGGAACATCTGTGTAGATTTGCAACCCTTTTTTTTGCACGCAACATACTTTTAACAGGATTAATAGTAAAAAAAAAGGTATATTGAAAGAAAAGCCACGAAGAAAATTACCACAGTTTTTAAAATGGGTTGCGAATGTTGCAATTAATGTACTGAAACTCGTGTTTATAGAGAATGGCCCTCGCCTTATACAGAAACCAATTTTCAGCTTTTCATCTTCAGTGATTCTCGAGATATCAAAATAGAAATGTCTTACTTTCCACCTAAGGCATAGTTTCCATTGGAGCTAGTCATTAAGGGTTCAAATAGTTTCGAGAGTTAACTTGAATTTTTTAGGACTTCTTCTTGCATACTATGTCCAATGAGATATAAAATTGATTTAATTTCTGAACACTACTTATAATTAAAGCCTAAAATGCGTTTGCATAGTTTTGGTTATTAAACCTCGAAGGGGATTAATATGTTTAACGAATTCATCAATATCTGCTTCTTAGGACCGATGAGTGGCATATACCGGCTACAACTATCATTTTCGATATTTTGGGCAATATTTACAAAGCACGAATAGGGGATAAACATGTTTTCACGAATTTCTCATATATCGACAATGATGATTCACAGAATCTGATTTGCAAAAAATAATCCTAAAAAATTCAAAAAGATGCCTTTGAAGTCCTTTCAGTATAATTATAACAATGGCAAATTAGAATATTTGCAATATGTAAATAAATTTTTGTTATTATGTGATTTAATTTCCAGCGCAATTTTCTAAACTAATTACGAACATACTGCAGTCACGATCGGCTGCAAGCCAATCGTATAATACTCTAGATGAATACTGGACTCCGATTTATATTGTAGTTGGGGATAAAGTAGAATTACGTGTGTGCATGTTGTATGTCCTTTATTAAGGACTGCCATTAGATTGCTACTCAAACCTAAAAGACAATATTCAGTGTTGAATTTCATATCTTGAACTGGGTAAGTCATCGAAAAAAAATGTCCTTTTTGAAGGACTTTCACATGGAAGGTGCAGGAAGGACTCACTCGATTTCTTACATATTTATCCTTTTCCTTGGAACCATTTAAAAATGAACATGTATAAAATTTCAAATTCGTAGCTTGAAGCGTTCAAAAGTTATCGAAAAATATTGTTGAACACGTGTCTTAAGGACATTTTGCATGGCAGCTACCAGAAGGAGTGAAAGGATTTCGCTGATTAGTAAACCCAAACTTCGTTTTTACTCAAAACTAGTTTATACAAAATTTCCAATTCATAGCTAAAAGAATACTTGAGTTATAGTAAGCTCCGTAAATTAAGTGAAGACGTTTTGACAGGATATTTGTATGGCAGCTACACGAAGGACTTATAGGATTTTCTTCAATATTCTTGAACACGTGTTTTAATAACATTTTGTATGGCAGCTACCAGAAGGAGTAAAAGGATTTCGCTGACTAGTAAAGTCGAACTATCTTTTTACTCAAAATTAAGTTGTACAAAATTCCGAATTCATAGCTAAAAGATTACTTGAGTTACAGTGAGTTTCGTAAATTAAGTGTATACATTTTGACACGATATTTGTATGGCAGCTACACGAAGGACTAATGGGATTTTCTTCATAATCATATATTTAGCTCTAACTATTGGAAAAATAACACATACAAAATTTCAATGTCGTAGCTTAAACCCTTCTGAAGTTATCGACCAATATTCTTGAACACGTGTTTTAAGGAAATTTTGTATGGCAGCTACCCGAAGGAGCAGGACGATTTTGCCCGTTAACGTACTTAGCCTTACAAATTCAACCAAACATCCAGATTCAAAATTTCAAGATCCTAGGTCAAGGCGTTCTTGAGTTATCGTGTTCACGGACAGACGGACGGACGGACGAAGGGACGGACGGACGGACGGACGGACGAACGGACGGACGGACGGACGTCAAGCGGATTTGAGGTTTTTGGCCACAAATAAACAAAAAATAATATATAACTTTTTTTCGTCCGAGGCTTGGTTCTATGCGTTACAAACTTTTGGGCTGGATTAAACTTATAATAATACTCTATATGATTTCATCTAGAGTATAAAATGTGTCGTACTTATAAGGTGCACTTTTCTTCTTCAGAAAGGTGATGAAGTATCACTCAGGGTCGCTGCTATGAAACTCTTTAAACATGCAGTTTTATACCAGTCGAGTGTATGCAAAGTAATAACTTAACATAAATTATTTTCGTAAGTTTTACGTGTAAAGTAGTCTGAAGATTCTTATGTAAATTATGCATGTAATTAAGTACAACATACATTTTCCAATTAACTCACATTAAAGTAATTTTCAAGATGTCGATGAAATTTTTCAAGATGTTTTTCTATATGCCTAATTTTATTTTAATTATCCAATTTATTGCAGCCGAGATTCCGAGAACGGTTGAGATTTAGAAGTACTTTAAATTTGCATAACATTACTCTTGTTATTATTAATTTGTAGCGGATACTGAACTTATTGTGGTCAAAGTTGCTAAATTACTGAAGTCATAGCCCATGTCCGTAGTAATGCGCAAAACTATACGTAAACTAATAATATTCTTGGTTGTGTACTTTTAGTCTTAGTTTTAAATATAGCAGATGTGATTCTGGACTTTGACTCTTAGTTTCGCTCTTGCTCTGTACTTAGAATTTTAGTTTTAATGCAATTACAGGGACCTTGAAGCTTTGTATCAGTATATCTTTTTAAACGTCAATAAAAAGGATTGAACTAAATTTAAAAATTCAATTCGCTTGTTTTTCGTCTTGCACACTCAAGTCTTGGTCTTATTTTTATAACCAACTTACCTCTAGTAAAAGCTTTGCAGACCGATAGGTTCTATCTGCTGTATTTTGTGCTTGACACGTGAATGATGTGTTATGGTGCTCCTTTTTAGGTGTCAATTTCAGAATGGATTTGGCTGTAAATCTCCTGGAGTCGGAAAGCGGTTCTTTGACATAGTCTATGCCTTTTGTTAAAACATTCCCCAGACCATCTATCCAAGTAATCTGTGGAAAAATGCAAAAAAAAAAATATTAGTGGTTATTGCTCAAATAAAAAAATAAAAATGTTGATGGCTAAAAAAAATAATTGAATTTTAAATTAAGTTTGTTGTTTAATAAAAAAAAACAGTAAGTAATATTCGAAACTGTAGAGTGCTGCAATCTCCAGTCGAAGATAGCGTGTAGATATTCTGACACCGGGGAAGGATCTAAGAACCCTTAAATAGTATCAATTCTAAGAAAAAACCTTCTTTAAAATTATATTAAATTAGATTAAATTCAAATGGGATTTCGAAATCTGAAAATAAAATGACTAGAAAACTGCCCTAACCTTCTCCGAATTGAAAACCTTAACTTTAAGCACTTCAGCACTCATTTTCCACGTAGAAGTAAAAAGTTTTATTGACCCCGGATTTCAGGGTGTTTAGAACTACACCCCTTCTGGTTACATGAGTTCCTTTTGATGATGGAATGCCGTGCTATTGTTCGTTTTCCCATGTCGTTACTTATGTATGTACTCGGTCAACGTTTCGGCTTCACACGTCTCCGTACACAACATGCATCGCATACAACATAAGGAAACAAATTATTGATTTTCCCGGAGGAATCATGAAACAAAGGTGAATTACACCTGGGTATAACCAGACGGCCGAAACCCGACCTACATGTAGACTTCTATAGCTCATAGTTATTTTTTGGATAAGGGATGATGTATGCTACGCTTAGTCACGCAATGACAGATCATTCTGTTGTGGTATGGTAACTGTATCTTAGAAAAAACAAATATTTTTAGTTATTTTATATCTACTATGTTCAAAAAAGTACTGCACAAAAACAAAAAAGGCACTCTCTTTTAGAAAGCAGTAAAGACCCTTCACTGGAAAACTGGTCAAATTGTCAGTCTTAATCGCTTACAAGCAGTCGAAACCAGAAGATATTTTTCGATCGTCAGGATCACTGCATAGTAGTGTTGCTTAAACATCGATAGTGTCGGATTTCGATAGTATCGATATTTTTTCACTAAACCATCGATACTATCGATACTATCAGAAGTGCAATAGAGTGTTCCTTAATCAAAGATTATGTAGAATTTCAACAGTATGGTAATTTTATTTTAAACAATACGAAAATACTAACAAAAGCATAAATAATAAAAAAAATTATTGCAAGGATATTATTTATTAGTTATATGCAGGAATAATTGATAGTTTTCAAAAACAAGTTATACATACAATTTATACATAAATTCAAATTCAATCAGACATACTTATATTTTGGTTTAGGAAAAGCAACGTATTTAGATTTTTATCTTTAAGTTTATTGCGTTTCGCAGTCATTATGTCACCAGCTTTGGAAAATATTCTTTCCACCAGAACTGACGTAGCTGGAATACATAAATATTGCTTTGAGAATTCTCGGAGCATATTTGTTGATTTTCCCAATATTCCAAAATATTGCAGCGTTTGTCGGTTGGTTGACAGACGTCTATCATAGCATCAGTTACTGCAGTTGATACCGAACGTGGTTGACTATTTGCTATGAAAAGTAATTCATCTATTTTGCTTTGTTCAGTAGATGTATGTAGAAGATTGGGAAGTGGAGCTTCCGCGATGGTTTGCCTGGATCCAATAAAAGACGCGTATTCTTTTTGCAGCAACTGTATGGCATTATCGGCATCTTGAGAAGTGTTGAACCCATTCTCTTTAAATCTTGGGTCTAATAAGGTTCTAAGAATGGATACAGTTCTTATGTTATATGGCTGCAGCCGTTCCTTAACTGAACTTATTACTGACTGGCGAACTTCTTTCCCTTGTGCCGTTTTTAATTTTCTCTCAAAGCTGGCCAATTTAAAAGTAATTTCTCGAGTAAGTGGAATTATCAATGAAGAAGTTACATATTTCTCGCCTGAAATATTGGTTGTTGCAGTATCAAATGGCTTAAGAAGAGCTAATATTTCTTCTATAGCATTGAAATTTTCTGCGGTGAGTGAAGGCGGTGCCCTTGGACATTCATTCAGGCAATTGCTAGTTCTATTCACAACTCAAAAATCCTTTTTAACATATAATATGAGCTATTCCAACGAGTCGCTACTTCCTGGGTCAGCTTAAGCTCCATTTTATTGAATCTTTTTTGAGTACTACGCAAAATATCACTTGCTAATGTGCTGCTTCGGAAAAAAGGGTCACAATGGATTTATATTTAGACAAAATTTCGGAAAATGTTTTAACTTTGAAAGAATCCTGCACTGTCAAGTTGAGACTATGTGGAAAGCAAAGCAAATGCCGAATTTTTAAAATTGTTGCTGTCTTCTTCATACTGGCAGCGTTGTCTGTAACTAACCCGACAATCTTATCTCGTATACTGTATTCTAATATAGGTACTGTATTCTAATAAAATTCTAATAAAATCCGCCGTACGCCGTCCGCCGTACGCAAAACGTTTGAAAGCTTATAGCTCTCAAACTCTTTGAGCTATTAAGTTGAATTTTTTTTTGTTGGTAGACTGAGCAGACCCCTTCAAGTGGCCACCTTTTGAGTGGTGGGGGTGTGAGGGGGGAGGTGGGGGAAGCGTTTTAGACGAAAAATTTTGGTATCTAGATCTCAGTAACCGCTTAGGCTAGGAGGCTGAAACTTGGAATTTATATAGAGCATCGATAGTGGACCCATTTGCAAAAAAAATGATGATATGGGTGAAGGGGTGTGCGTGTGGGGGGAATAATAATGCGTCCGAAACGCAAGAAAGCCGAGATCGACACATTCTAAAATCCATATCTCCTAATCGGAAACAAACTTTTGAGAGGGGCAGTGACTTATGGGGGTTGGGGTTGAAAAACTTTAGATTACGATATCTCACGAACCAATTGCACAAGAGAAATAAAATTTAGTTTTTGTATAAATGTTGACAAATAAAATTTGCTGAAAGTAAAATTTTTTAAGTGGGCAGTGGAGCATGGAAGTGGAGAGGGTAAGCATTTTTTTAAAAAATCACGTCTCATATCTCAAGAATAATGTAAGATAGATGCTTAAAATTTTGACCATTAGTAGGCCTAATAGACCACCAGCAGAAAAAAAAATTTCAGGGATGAGGGTGTAGAGGGTAAGGGTGGGAGAGGGTGAAAAGTAAAAAGTTCCGATTCTTATATCTCGAGAACCTATAACAATATAAAGCTGAAACTTAGTATTTAGATAGAACTATAGTAGTAGCATGTTGGGAAAATATAATTTTTTATAGAGGTGGTATGGTACGGGGGTGGGGGGTGTTTTTTCTAACTATAGAACGGCTTATGCTAGAAAGTTGAAATTCGGTACGTATATGTAAATCAACTACAAAAGTAATTTTGATTAAAAAAAAATTTAAATATACATTGGCGTTCGTAAGTGGGGCAAAAATAATTATCAGTGAAAATGGAATGCATACATTTTCACGATTTTCGTCATATCTATTAGGTCTTTCGAAATATTGAATTAATTTTTTTTGTACGGGTTCTTCATAGAAATACCTAGAAAGTGTTTTCAGAATTTTTTAAAATTGGACTCTCAAGGTGGTGTAAAGGGGATGTATACATTTTCACGAATTCAGCCGTATGCCTCAGGTCTGATTAGATATCGAATAACTTTTCAATTCCACGGTCTTATTTTTTATATACTTTCAGCAAAGGAGAAATAAATTTTTCGTCTTGGATGAAGTGGCAAGTGACATATCACTCCACATATCTGCTGTTAAGATTACATCAGTACATTTCGATAGCGCCAATTTTAGTTTATTTTGTGTATCGTTATAGTACTCTGGAATTAGCTTATGTTTGAGGGTATTTTTATCGGGCAATTCATATTTAGCATTTAACCCATTGACAAATCTTTTAAATTCTTTGTGATCTGAGGTTCTGTAGGGCAACATATCTGTTGCAATCATTTCAACGTATAAGTTGTCAAGATTTCGTTTGATTTTAGACTTTTCATCTTAAATTTGGTCTCTAGCAAAAACTTTTTTACTGAATGATCGCCGAGGTTACTGGTATTGCCGGAGTGTTTGTATTCCTTTTTTTTTTATACAGTCATGTATACGCAATCTGAATTCATTGGTACACTCATTGCAAAAACACACATTCATCTGTTTTCGCATGTTTGTATTTGGCCCTTAAAGGGATGGATGGGTACGACGTACGAGTAATGCTGTTTATCATCTTTATGCCAATTGCCTCGATAGTTATCGATAGTTTTTAAAACCTATCGATTGTTTCGATAGTACAAAACTATCGATACTATCGATAGACTATCGATGTTTAAGCAACACTACTGCATAGTGCATACTGAGAATAAAGAAGAAAGTACATTCTTATTATCATTTAAATTTCCATTCCTCCTCACAGAAAACAATAAAAACTTTTTGAGAATCAACAGGAATTAATTTTAAAACTTATTAACAATTACGAGTATGTAAAATTTTATTTTATTATTAATTTTTTCGACAAATTTTTCCAAAGTAAAAATACTCTTTTTCTTTTGATCAATAAACAAAGAATGGGTCCAACTAATGTCTCTATAATTTTATGATCAAGATAAAGAAATTTAAAAAAGTGGAATTTCGTGGAAATTATGTAATAATAATTTTCTTATGTATGTAAATTCTCAGTGAAAATTCATGTTTTAACTTTCCGGAATATGAAATTCTGCGAAAGAACTCTTTTCTCATTATTGAATTTTTCCAGGAAATTCTTTTTCTTTTACATAATTTTGAACAATTGTCATAATTTCGAATTCTGCTTAGGCATTAATATTTTGTTCTCTCACTCGCTATGAACGAATTTAACTAGCAAAGAAATTATACGGATTTCATTATTTCCTGGATTTTGAAGTGATTTTAAGTCTTTATCCCATCTCGTTGAAAATTTGAATTTATAAATTTAAAAAACCGAATTTTTATGGATTTAATTTGAAATTAAAGCAAATTAGATTAGTTTTATAGATTTGTTAACGGGGTTCACGGGCCGATAAGGGATAAACACTAAAAATATTTTAGTTAAAATAAATTTTCTATAGTAAAGTCAATAATTTTTATATGAAGTATTACATTGGCGACCACGAGGTTGGCTATAAAAACTGTGTATATACATACGAAGATATATATAAAATAGATAAATATAAAAATTAGTAAATATCAAAAATTATTCAAGTACTGAGTTGCAAATTTGTTAATCCGTCGGTCAAACGAATTTAACTCAAGAAATGTGAATTAAATTTTCTTATACAGTGGGTGGTCCTAATACACTTGCAGATACTGACAATCAAATTCTGTTTTTTTCTAATTTTACATCGAAATTGGTTCAGCACGTACAAGCTAATTCTGAAACAATTCTGTGTTTCTGTACCGAAGTAGAACTGTAACTAGTGATACTATTTATTTGAGAATTCAGTACTGCGCCAAAACGGAATGGGGTTTGAAATTCGTGATAGTCGTAATGTTTTCAAAGTGAAAATTTTATGCTAGAGGTAAAGAAAAGAATTTCGAAATCTCTCCAATATAAAAGTACTTCCACCATTATCAAGGTCATCTGTGGCGAAGCTCGAAAGAAATTTCTGGTGTTTCCTTTTTTCTAAATTATCTGAACTATCCGAACCAATATATAATAATAGTATATGTATATGAAAAGGGAATAGTCGGTATTCCATCAGAATTCGAGCGGAATCCTTCTACTTTTTAAATACTAAAACAACTGAACATTTTTAGTATTGACTGAATGCTGTTATCACGTAGCGAGCTAACAGCGAATGTCAGTACTTCACCAATACTGAAATTTAGTACTGTTTACAAGAATGTTAACAGTACTCGAATTCTGCTGAGATACCGATGTATTATGCGATAGTGTGACGAAATAGACATAATATTAAAAATACTATGAAATTATATTTAATTAAAATAAAAATGATAAAGTTTACTAAATTATTTTAATGTTAAAAAAATAAAAAAAAATGTATTCCACTCACCTCAGCAGCTGGTTTTCCTCCTATTGAAATACACTCCAATTCGATTTCACGATCCTCCGTTGTAACCAGAAAATCTCCTTGGACTATTTTCGGTGCTTCAGGTGGCACTAGGATTGTTAACGTTGCAAATCTTGAACGTATACCAGGTTCACCTGTATTCCCGTAACCATACAAATACATTCGCAGAAATTTGTTTTTATTCCACCCAATTGCCGTTTATTTCATTTATCATCACATCGTTTGATATAGGGTCCGGATGTGTATATGTGTCGACAATTTTTCATATGAAATATCGATATGTCGTGTAAATTTTCATACGTCGACCGAAGGACGACAACAAGTTTGGAAGAGTGTCGAAATCCATTCATGGCAACCGGGCGAGAAAAAAACAGCCACCCAGGATATGTGGATCCATATATCGCATATATTAGATGTTTTTGGTGTAGTCAACGTTGGATATTCATATCAGATGTTAGCATGGTACCGTACCAAGGAGCAAAGATGTCGAAAATTGCCCCCGGAAAAGAATCCAACGAGGAAAAGCGTGGAAAGCGAGCGGAAAACGGGAAAATAGAAAGAAAAAACGAAATACATGAATTTTATTAGAAAATTATGCAAATTTCTTCAGGGATTATGAGATTTTGCCTGCAATATTTTGTGTTAGAGCTCGACAACGCTGAAATATATTTCATCAAGTTATAGGCTTTGCTGTATTATGCGATATAAATAAGATCATCCTGCATGTTGAAAAATAGCATAGTATGATTTCATTCCCAGCTTCCTGCCAGCGAAACCTTTCCATTTTCATGCCAAAACCAGGTTAGTCTGTTGCAAAATACTCCCCAAACTACTGTTAAGGATTTCCACAGCGGTACTAATACACCGGGAAATTTACCTGTACCTATGCAGATACTTTTCTTTATATGCAGCCCGGAAAATGTCTTAAACTTCAGATACATAAGAAAACCGTTCTCATACATAAATGGATGTGGAAAATAAGTAAACCGAAGATGGAAGAAGATTTTTAAAATTCTAATTTGACGTTATAAAGGTCGGTAATGCGAAGTGATACAGGACGAAGGAATGCCATATAGAAATATCTCCGGAAAATTTGCAAGAAGTAAGCGTGTAACTTATGGCAATTGTGTTGTCAATATTTGAGAAATTCCGGTTAAAACTTCCTTCCCTCTTTTTAAATGACAGCCTCAGGATTTTTGGATCGAATTTTTTTTTTTTTGTTTATCGTTGTCAGATGAATATCGAATTATATGTCGAATTATTGAGATAAGTATATTTAAATATAAAAGTAACATGTGTCAATTATATCGGTCTTTATATCTCGGAGGGTTTGATGGAAGATTGCAAAAAAAGGATTACGGTATAATATTTCGATTGTTGACTGTTAATAGGTTGGTGAAAATATTAGAAACGAAAAACATGATATTCGAATTTGTCAGTTAAAAAAAGCTTTGAGATTTGGTTTCCAAAATACGACAAGTTACTAAACAAATCTTTCTCCGAAAAATATTTTTCGCAAATCCTTTATTCTTGGTTTAAGCTCTCATCAATTTTTCAAAACAATTCTTTAGTTAGTAGCGTTCAGCAACCGTTGCATGAACAGCGCTAACCCAAAATTCAATTGTTTTCAAGGTACATATATCACACACCGCTTGTACAAAGGAACTACAAAGCGGGTCTAACTAAGACGTATCTGTGAGGTCATTCAATTCGTCAAATTGTTGCCACCTTGTTTCAATCAAGGCAAGGACATTGCCAAAAAAAAATTATTCATTAAGAGACAAATAACACAAAATATTTGACAGGCAATTATTTATCATTCACTTGAATCTGAAGAATGATAACAATACGTCGTCCATAAGAAAGTAATATTTCATTTTGTACATTTATATTACCTTTAGGTCCTGGTCCCACCTGACACTGGTATTTCGCATCATCATCCAACATAACCGGATAAATGTCCAGCGAAAAATCTCCTGCAAAAAGAAAACAACAAGAATACGAAGAAATAATAAATATTTATGTAAGCTGCACACAAGCAAAAAAATTATAATAATTTATCATTCGTTCGTGAATAACTTTGTTTTGTTATTGCAAAAGTAGGAATATCTCGATTGTAATAAATTTCGGAGGTATTGTGATTAATGAACTACTCTTGGATCGGCTTGGGTACAAGGAAGCGAACAACACTTACCTTCCTCGTCACTTCCGACCATCGAATAACGCTCAAATCCGCTTAAATTCCTGTGTTCGCCAAGGCCAAAATCGTCCTTGGTCCATTGTAGCGATCCTTCCTTGGATATAACGCGACACGGAAGCGTTACCCGTGATCCAACAATGGCGGTCTGATCCTGCGGTTCCATGGCGAATCGTTGACCGGTCGCATGACGATCGGCGTTCGTTTGTGCCGGCTTGCCACAATCCGCTATCCGCAAAAGGATCAGGAGAATTGGAAAAAATATAATTTGATAGGTGTTTCGTTGCGGTGACATTATTCCTGTCGGTAGAGTAATTCTTAATCGTTAAGATTCGTACTTCTTCGGCGTTTCATCGATTTCACTCTACGGGGGTGGGTCGATTTCAAAAGGAAATTCCGTCAAGGACTCTGCAAAACGGATCCGTTTCTTCGATTCGGCGAAAAGCGATACGATGTATTTGCTACATGGTATTGGGTCCAGGATTGATACTTTCCTTGGAATAGTCGAATTAGATCCTGAGTGGTGTGGTTTTTCGTATCCTAAATCTGAAACAAGACGAAAATAGAATAAGGTTAAAATACAGAGAAAATCATTCGAAATGTTGAAAATACGAGGAAAACAGGGAACAAAAATAATTGATGTAATTAAAGTTATGATTTCTCAGTGAGTTGAATTTTCCTGAAAATGGTCCTATCAGCAGTCATATGAAGCTAGCTGTTGATGTCATTTGAAATCAGAATTTTTTGTTTTTTCTTAGACTGAATCAAGGTACTTTTTAAATTTTTTTTAAGTTAAATAAAACACATTTTCTACTACTCTACTCATCACAGGGTATGTTATGTTAACATGAGAGGCTAGACAACTTGTCGTCGACTGTTAAATACGTGGTTAAATTACTAGTAATAATCGAAAACCGATTTCAGATAGTATGGACAGAGCTCAGTCAAAGTTTTCTACAGAATCTACTCTGAAGACGATTTGTTTTTCCTCTTAGCTCATTTTTTACTTTATTATTTTTTAATAATAAAGTATTGTGATCGACCTGAAATTTCAAAAAAGTTTGCTACCCTGAAATTTTGTATTTACACGTTTTAGGACTAGTAAACACCAAAAAAGCAAAAAAAAAAAAAAATTTTCGTCTGTCCGCCGTAGACGCCGTACGCCGTCCGCCGTCCGCCGTACGCCGTACGCCGTACGCAAAATCGTTTGAAGGCGCGTATCTCCCAAACCCGTTGAGATATTAAATTGAAATTTTTATGGTGGGTAGATTGGGTGAACCCCTATGACTGGTATATTTTCGAGGGGTGGGGGTACAAGGGGAGAGGAGAGGGGAGCTTTTTAGACGAAAAATTTTGGTTTCCAGATCTCAGGAACCACTTATGCTAGGAGGCTGAAACTTCGAACTTATGTAGTACTATGATAATGGACTCAATTGCAAAAAAATTGTCGATATTGGTTAAGGGGTGTGGAAGTGGGGGTGAAAACAATGAGTCTTTAACGCATGAAAGCCGGGATTGAAACATTTTAAAATCGATAACTCCTGAACCATTGATGTCAGAAGATTGAAACTTTGTTGTTGTCCTTCGGGATACTTCAAGATTAGACAAGGGCTACAATTTTTAAGAGGGGTGGTGGGGTGTGGGGGTGGGGGGGTGAAAAACTTTGGATTACAATATCTTCCGAACCAATTACACCAGGAAGATAAAATTTAGTTTCTGTATATGGGATCATAAGAGGAGTCTACCAAAACTAAATTTTTTGAGGGGGGAGGTGGAGCACAAAAGTGGGGGGACAGCGATTTTTCAAAAAATGTAATTTTTAAATCTCAGAAACCGTATCAGATATGATCTTGAAAATTTTACAGGAGTTGGGGTCGGTAAACTTCTAGTAGGGAAAAAAATTTTGGAGGTGTGGGTGTTGGGGGTGATGGTGAAAGGGGGTAGAAAGGAAAACATTCTGATTTTTATTTCTCGAAAACCATAATGAATAGAAAGCTAACAATTTAGGATTATATAGAGCCACTATGGAGACATACTAGAAAAATAAAATTTTTGATAGGGGTATCAAGGTACGGGGGAGAGGGGTGGTTTTTTATATCTCAGAAACGGCTTATGCTAGAAAGTTGAAACTTAGTACGTATATGTAGATGTGCTATTAGAGTAACTAAAGCAAAAAAAAGTTCAGACTTTTATTGGTGTTCAGAGGTTGAGTAAAAAAAATGTCCGTGAATCCACATTTTCACAAACTTCGTTAAAACTTTTAGACATGTCGAGCTATCAAAGCAATTTTACTTCTGCGTGCTATTTATATAAGCGCCTAGTAACGATCTTCAAAATTTTTCGATATCCAACCCCTAAGGGGGTGTAAAGTGGTTGTGTACATATTCACGAATTCTGATATATTTCTAAGGTATATTGAGATTTGGAATTCACTTTTACTTCTATAAGCTTTAAACGTAGTCGGGGAAAACCCCGATGTAAGTATTTTTCTCTATTAAACCTCCTGGGGGTATTGTTCAAGATTTCACTGATTCCGAAAATCTCTTAGGTTTAATGTGATCGAATTCGCTTTTACTACTATGAATTATTCTATTGATAAAAAAAATACGTAAATAAATAAAAAAAATCTGCCAACAGTCTGGGCGCAACTTTATTATTTTATGGGTAGAAGTCCGAAACGTGTTTAATGATGAGATACGGTGTTGGGTACTATGCGACTGACAACCTAAAAATAACCAGGAGGCTATTTGGGACGTTATTTTTTAGGTTGTCAGTCGCATAGTACCCAACACCGTATCTCATCATTGAACACGTTTTGGACTTCTACCCATAAAATAATAAAGTTGCGCCCAGACTGTTGGCAGATTTTTTCTCACTATCTATGGTCCTTCGAAGCAAATATTCCATCCGAAAGCAGGTCATCAAAACAATTAGTTGTGCACTTTTTTTTCATGAAAATCTTTTCCGTAACAATAGACGTATTTGTACGTCATATTGAAATAAAGAGCTTATGGCTCATCAAGTTGCATTAAAATTCTCCCACATGACACGATTATTAAATTTTCATCATTCATATACAAAAGAGCTGGATCCTTGTACCCGGGGAAGGATATGTGTGAAGTTTGTGTTGAGGGTGGGCTGTGGGTGAGGACATTCGTTCCACTCCAAGCATATAAAAACTTTTTACCACAGGATAACGTAGCTGTGATACTATGGTTACTTAAAGGGTTCGATAAAAAACACGATGAAGAGTCGAGTCCGGATTTCCCGAGTATGTTATGCTCGTCTTTTGCTACTTGATCCTCTTCCCTTCAGCTCATATACAGGACCAAATGTGTACTACGGCTTCTTCGCTAGACGATTTTTGACGTACAGATGGTATATAAATTGCATCCTCGCAAAATATAATAACAACTTGCATAATATAGTTTTTTAATATGAACGAGCATGGAGAGAAGATTTTCTAGTTGATCCTTGAAGTTGGGCACTGCGAAAAGTATTGGAGTGAAGCGTTTTATAATTTATATCAATTTTTTAATAAAGTTGCTCACTTTACGAGGAAATTCTTTTTTCCGAGTTTTTAGTGTTTTTTTGTAGATTATGAAAATTGAAAATGTTTAAAAATTTTTGCATGTAATCTACATACAGGAACTTCCTTACTATGCATATACTTCTTGGGATCGTAATTGTTTCCTTTTTTTAACTATCTTCAAATTAAGTGCGACTCTGGTTAGTTGGTTGGTTTACGTGGTGGCCCATCTGCCGAAAACAGGGCCCAATTAGCACAAGAAGCGCCGTTTTGATACCACAACTCGTTTAACCTGGTCGTTGACGGCTGATGAAGTATATGTATAGTTTTACAGAGACCTGGGGCTTGAATGGATTATCATATCCATCCGGAGCTTTTCAAGAAGGTAATCAGTTCTAGTGCGACTCTACTCTAGGAGAAATAACATCCAAATCAAGTTAATATTTGTCTTAATTTAAAAGGAATTTCGTAAGTGAAGTAAGTTTTTTAAAGTTTGTGGAAACAAGACATTGACGTAATGGACATCGAATTCGAAGGATTGACCTAAAGAATTCTGAAAACACGGAAAATTGAGATAAAGATAAAGAGATAAAGTCAATTATTTCCATATAATTTTTCATTGCTAAAAAACTTATAAACTAATATTACAAAAAATTGTATTTTTGACATCATAGTCAACTGTTAAATTTATAAATGCAAACAAACGACGTAAACACTTTCGAGATTACTACATCAAATGGCAGAAATCGGGTATTCTTAAATGTATTTTTATAAATAGCCGCAGGAGTATGTACGTAAATATCGGTCAAAATTCTATTTGCCGCTTAACCGGTTAGATTACAAGTATGCTATTTGTTTGAAATCTTTAAAGGTGATCAAATTAGATAATGATTTGGAAAGACGTGATACCAGAGGAGGGGTGGGGATATAATAGAGAACTTTGAGAGGTTATCTCAACGACAGGTAAGTGAGTAAAAAATATGATCATCTTTTACGTTTATGGATACCTGTTACATGTAGCTTATAAGTTTCAGGAATCAACAAAAAAAATCAACAAAACCGAAAAGTTTGATATAAGTACCAAGACGAGTCCGAAAGCAGAGAAAATCACGCAATTTACCATAGTACAACATTTAATAATTATTAAAGGCAATTAAACACAAACCATTGCTTCTACCATTCCAAGAGATAAGTGTCTGTAGGATATTACATTTATACACATATTGAAAATATGTTTCTTACAACCAATAGTTTTTCTTTCACCCTATTTTAATCAAACCCTTGGAAATAAAACCCATAACACAAGCTTTGTTTCTGCCATTTCCAATCATTAGATCAGCGAAAAGTATCAAGAGTAACAAAAAAATTAGTTCATATATTGGTGATGACAGGACGACAAATGCAATAAATGAGTCCTTTCTGTTCAGTAGATTTCACATGAAAGCACTCGCAGTTCGAAATCCGAAAATAAATGGATGTCCTGTGAAAAACAACAAGAGAAACGTGGCTGGCATCAGCAACGAGAAACGAAAGGATCTACCGTCGCGAAGAATTGTTATTAATTTAAAAACAACATGGAAAATACAATAACGTTAAGAAAAGGGTGAAGAAGATAAGAATTTATGCAAGATCTGATTTAAGAACGGTGTATTTGTTCAAGAAAATGAAAAGGATATTGGAGCTAATGCGTTTAGAGACGGGATAAGAAGCAGAAAATTTTTCTATGTCGGCTCTGATTTTCTTTTCTGCTACCTGATACTCTCGCTTTCAATATATTCCGGTATTTTTTTGCTTTCTACCAACATCCGATATGAGAGGATACCGAAGTAAAAATTCAATTTGATGGGTCAGCAAACCGAAAGATGTGATGGGATACGGTTGTCAATCAGGCTCCTTCAAAGATCTTAAAGGTGGGCAATTCTATATATCGTCTGGTTAAGGTTTCTTAAACCATTCTGTCTAGGAGTTCGTGTCTTGATGGGCTTGTAAATTTTGTTTTTTGTTTGGGATATGCTCTGCTTTTTGGAGGGTTGAGTACGACGAAAAAGGGTAAAG
The DNA here is from genome assembly GCA_951812415.1 of Beris morrisii. Lineage (NCBI taxonomy): Eukaryota > Metazoa > Arthropoda > Insecta > Diptera > Stratiomyidae > Beris > Beris morrisii. The sequence continues at coordinate 170,168,069 of OX638310.1, forward strand.
TATCGCTTTTACTTCAGTTCAGGAAAAAATTTACTTACTTCACTTACTTCGAATGTTGAGTAGTTTCGATAACAAAAAAAAACTTCTGCCTAGCTCAGTAAATTTATCAAACATTTACACTGCTTTAAAATATTTAATGGGTTCTTCTTTGGAACGGTTCAGTTCAATAGCTTATTTAGGATTTAGTGCAATGAGGGTGATCAAAATGGAAGTTTGTTCTATTGAATCATATGCTTTAATGCTTGCCAAAGACTGATGCTCTATTTTTGCAAACAAAGGGATTACGGGAATTAGTTCCTAAAAGCAGAGTAAGCTATTGTATAAAGAACTTATTGCAGTAATTATTGTTGCACAACTGTTGCAACTTGGAGCTCTCTTAAATCAGAGGCAAGTAAACAGAAATATATCAAAATGGTTAAGCAACTTTTTAGAAACAATTTAAAAAATAAAATAGTTTTAAGCCGAATAATAATTCAGTAAATGCCAAAAGTCGACTTTACCTTCATCAAGTTTGATGGATACTGGTGTTTACTTTTTTGCATTTCTCCTGAAAGGGTTACACCAGATAATGGACATAGAGTAGCTGCGCCAAAAGCAACTCTTTTGTATTTTGTTGTACATATTGAATACTCAACAATGTGGATTTTTTTGACCCCGATCCCATTGAGATCCCAAGTCCATTTTTTGGTATGTTTTGTAGAACAGTATAACCTACAAAATGTAAAAAAAAAAACTTGTTTTGAGATATTCAAAGATAAAGGACAAAATCATTATCATTGAAAAAAAAATTCAAGGATAATTTTTATTCGTATTTTTTTATATTGCGACACTTTGTAAACAACAATCTTTAAAATAAGCCCTGCTTTATTATTCTAGGATAAAAATTACCAAAGATATGAATTTTCAAAGAGGATTCGGATACTTTTTTTGCGAAATCTTTAACATATTATACTATAATAACTAACAAAAAAATGAGATAGAAACAACAAATTTAATTTCAATTATTTTTTTCACTAGTTCTTCAAGTACAAAATTTTCAAAAGAATCGGAGATGGTAAGGTCACAACTTTAGCGATTCTTGATGGAATGACCCCAGAGAAAATCACGTTTCATTAAATGGTAACAAAATTTTCGTCTCATTTCATTTTCAGTCCATTAGTACGTCTCTTCATTTTAGAAGAAAAAAAACCGGTTACCATATTTTCCTACATCCTTTTTCCAAACATTTAGGGATCTTTTTTCCCCCAGACATTCCATTAGATAGAAGTTGATCCATCGCAAACGACAAGGGGTTAAAATGTGTGCCTGGTACACAATCGTTATATAGCTGCCAAACGATTCTTTCTTTTATCATATTCTACTACTTAGACGTGACGAAATTATTTTCCTTTTTTTCCGAGTCCTTCCTATAGCTTCCCGGCATCCATAAGGAGAAAGGATGAAAGAGCTTTGAATAAATATTCCAGTTGGACGTTATGTTATAGTTGTAGGAGTGCGGCTAGAGGATACGATGCAGAAATGGTGGATGAAAAAAGACAAGCGGAAAAAATACTGAAAAAGGATCCTTCTACATAGAACTGGAAACTTCCTTCAGAAAGGATCCAGAGTGCAACAGTTGAGAATTGCACGACAACATAAAACTATGCCGTTCTAACGTTAGCCTCTATCACAGACCTATGCTGTAAGGGATGTGAATCTCGCCGCGTTTATCCCATTTGCAAGGTTATTGCTTCTCCCTAACGGAGAATACTCTTTATGTCCTTGTCCGCTATTAACGTACCTGTCTATACATTTCAGTGTAATGGAAAATTTTACTCCTGTCCTTTCCGCCGAATGGCAACTACCCCATAAACCCCCTTGGTTGCTTTGAGTGGAGTGGAAGTGCTGTGTCAATTTGCGAAAGAATTAGAAAAAACACTTGGTTTTGAAGCAACTGCGAAGGAAATATCGGAAAAGAGTTGGTGAAAGCCTTTTGTTGAGATGTTTACAGCCATCGCTACGTATCGGGGACAGGTAGTTTCAATTATTTATCGAAAACTTTTAGACCCGGAGCACTGATTCTGTGATTGTTTGCAAAAAAAAAAAATTAGAAAACAACCACTTTTTCCGAGGTGAACTGTTTGTTTTCTGTCATGAAAGTTTATTGTTGTTTCTATCCCGGAAGTTTTGTTAACATAAATGATAAGAGGATATCCTGACAAAATCTCATCGTTGACATCATCGGGACTAGAATGCTGAAGAGTTATTTTCATTTCCAGATTTTTGCTATTTAAAGCGACATGATCCTTAAAGGAGACTTTGTCTAACCAATGCGATTTCATGCTGCAATTGAAATTATTTTTAATTTAAGAAAGGCAGTAATATAGTCTGTCAAGAACATCACTTTGTGCATCTTCTCTTTATTCGGTCCATCAATGTAATATATTTATAGGAATAATCGAAATTATAGGAATTAGTTTTCTGGTTGGTCTATATGTATGTATCTTACCCACTTTCAACTTGCTACCATAAGCCGTTCCTCAGATACAAGAATACCTTTCCACTCCCAAACCCGTGCCAAAAACATTATATGTTAAATGTGTATTTTCATCGTTAGTGGTTCCCGAGATATAAAAATTTGTAGGTTTTAGTATTCCCCATCCTCATTCCTGACACTCCCTAAAAACATATTGTTCCTCGCTTATTCGCACTAGGTACCGAATAATTATGAAGATTTTTATTTTTTTCGTCTAAAGTTTTTTTTTTAAATTAAATTATTAAGTGTTTAATGTGAAACATATGCGAGAAAATATGGTTTTCGCTTTTGAATTTGGAAAAAAAAATTTTCTTTAGATGCTTAAAAATTTCAAAATATTTTTTAGAATTTAGAAAACTGAAAGACAATTTTTCAAAAATAGTGCAATCTTTTAAATAATTAAATGTTTTCAGTTTCAAAAGTATTTTAAATTAAGAATGGAATTTTTTCATGGTAAGCTACCATAGAAGCAAATTTGATTAAATGTTGGTTGTTTTCCGGCGTCAGTAGGGTTTCTGGTGTGAAACCCCAACACGAAATCCCCGACTGTTGATTAATCGCTGTCCTTGAGGACATGACAGTTGGAAAACCTTCACTGGATACGCCAGTTTCATAAGATTGTGTTGGACTAGGTCCGAAGGAGCTGTTTCGTCATCGGAGGGCATAGACTCGTCAGAGGGTGTATCATGCCTACTATCCGAAACACCCTTACAGCTGGTGGAATTGCTGAGCATAATTTCTATATAGCGCACTCGAAATCAAATTTACGATCACGAATTATAAATTTTAGCTAATTTCCCGCCATCGCAACCCTATACTAAAGGAGGTGGCGCTGAAGATCATCTAATATTTCAACCAATTTGGTGGAATTTTTTTTTTTTTTTGGTTGTAAGCCAGGATATATAGAGCTGAACGCTAAGAGCGTGACATCGAAACCCGCCAACAGCAATTTTATTTTTTCGCTAATATTTTAAATTAGTTTTGGTTAACTTCTACTTCTGTTAACCGACCAAGTTGAACTATACGTATAAGCAACTTGTAATTTTCAAGTTTTAATTCTAGTTTATTTCATTGGAACATAAATTTATATGTATTTAGTATTATTACTTTTAATTTAAATAACAAGTTAAACTTGCATTTAAATCAAAACTTTACTCATTTCAATTTAACATTCAGTATAAACCAATTTTTCGTATATACTTAATTTTCAAAAATGTAAGAATTTTTCTAAAGATCTCATAAAACACAATTATATTTGATTTGATATGTTCAAAATTTCTTCTTGAGTTTTTGAAATCGAAAACTTCTTTAAAGTTCTCTTAAATTTCAAAATATATTAAAAAATCTGCTAATGGTCTGGGCGAAACTTTATTATTTTTCGGGTCAAAGTTCGGGAGCGGTCGAAGTCGGAGTATATCATGAGTTGTTTCGAGATTATTAGATTTCTTGGAAAATTAATTTTGTTCTTAAAATAAAAATATTTAAAATTAAGATTTTTAGCCGATTAAACATTGAAAAAGTCCGTGTAGACTATTCGAATTTCGGTATATTATGTACACTAAAAGCCCACAGAAGTAAAACGAATTTGCTGCCTTATCAGACTTAAGAGATGTGACGAATTGTTAAAACGTATACAAACGAACGATATATCGATAATATCGGCCGATTTTTTTTAAAGCGATATATCGATATTGAAATCCGACTATCGGACCCGATATTTTTTGTTAAGTATAGCATATTTTAGAACTCGAACGGCATTTTTCATTTCTGCTTATTTTTGTGTATGTGTACCGACTCATGCTTTGACCGCAAATTTAGCTATTTCCAGTTGATATCTAACGTGGCACTCTAATAAGTTACTTATGCCGAAGCATTCGGAAAACAGATCGTCTGAATATCTAGAATTAAGCAAACATCTGACCCGAACCCTATTGATAGCTCTGACTGGTCATATTGTTACATGAGGAAGCATCTCCATAGAATTAGTCTCTTTGAGAGCAAAATATGCAGAATTTGCGATGATGAAGACGAAACACCAGAGAACATTCTCTGTGAATGTGTGGGACTTGCTCATAAAAGACTTCATCACTTCTTTCAGGGTTTCATGGAACCATCTGAATTCCTGGCTATTCCTCTTCGAAAAATACTAAGCTTCACTGAAAGTGCAGGGATCGAAGAGGAACCATAATTCAAATGGACTTCGCAATAAGCCCAATTGAGGCTTCAACGACAGAGGTGACCAAACCAACTCCAACACGAAAATGTAATATAATAATGTGTATAAGGGATGTCAGAAAGGTTGAAACTAGAAAACTGTTTTTCGATCACGCAAAGTCTATTTCTGTCGAAATAAAAAGATGCAAGACGCGTGGTTTCTGTAGGTGAGGCAACCAGGCAACTATCCTGTGCGCAGGGATCTATTCGCTCAGTACCTTGTTGTTATTGGCTTTTAATCTTTCTTTTTTAAGTAGAAGGAATTTAAAAACCCGGAGGAAAGTAATATGTTTGTATTAAAGAGTAACAGCTTACCATAACTATCCGTTGCTGCGTCACATCCTTTTTTCGTATATTTTTATAATCACTTCGTAAGTGCATTGAGCCTTGTTTTTTTTTTGTGAAAATTTAGTGAAGTGAAGAACAATTTTAAATTTCGAAATATCATTTATTTATTGGTTTTGGGTTTGTTTTAAAAACCGCGCACCGCCGTAATCTTTATTAAGGAGAACATATCGCTTTTGGGGCAAAAAAAACTTTTTTTTTTAAATTCTTATTTTAGACTCAATTCTGGATAAAACTGTTTAAACCGCAAGACTCCACAAGATCAAGAAGAAGTGCCTCTCCTGAAAAGTTGTATTTTTTACGTTTGATCGATTTTCTCAAAAACAACTCATGCCACCTCTTCTGTCAGACAGAGTAGAAGGAAATTTAAAATGTTTCATTATTTAATAATATAATATGAGACTGACTTGAAGTTTTCTGTTCGTCAAAATTAGATGTGCAATATATACAACCTTCGCAAAAATAATAAAATTTTACTCCACTCTATATGCTCGTTTTGCAGTAAGGAATAATTCTGTGGCCACAGGGAATAAGTAGGTAAGTCTAAAAATGAAACTATTCAGAGCAGCACTTTTTTGCTATTTTTACTATTGAACGGTTCCTGTAAATCCAGTTTTAGTGAAAAAATTAAATTTGTTGACATCTCAGTGATCAAATAACATATAACAATAACTTCTTCACAGTGCGTGTAAGTCTTGGGAGATGACCACAGTACACTTATCTCATTTTACTATTTTTCGACTTACCAAGTTATTCCCTGTGACCACAGAATTGTCCAAAATATCATTCGAGTGGATTCTGAGAAAATGGGTCATGAATTTTACATTGAAAAGCCTTTACGATATAATCTGCTAACGTTAAATTTGCTACGGGAAGGGACATAAGAGTTTATTTTTGAATGGAAAAAATATTCGATATATCGATATTTTAATTCGATATATCATGAGCCGATATTGATATTTTTTTCAATATCGATATATCGATATTTTTTTCGATATCAACATCCCTACTTGGGGTTTGAATTTCGAAAAAATTGTGAAACAGGTTTTTAGACGATTTCATAAAAAGCAACTAGATATCTTAGGAGACACGAGGGATTTTAAAAAAATTTGGATAAAGTAAGCAAACCCTTCACATCACCTTGGTTTTTGAAATTCGAAAAACCGTGAAATTGGTTTTTAGGTCACTTAGATAAGGTAACTAAGGATAGGACACCCCGGTGTAAAAGCACGAAAAAAATGGAGACCAAAATTATTTTGACAGCACCATGGGATCCAAGGATGCCAAGGGATCTTGCTTGTCAAAAACACACGTGAAATAATTATGATGGAATATTTTGTTGATTATTTTAAGTGGTCATGGTAACCTGAACGGCTTGGATCTTGGATCCAATGGCGTAGCAAAATAACGTTATATTTGGGGCCATCCAAAAGCGTTACAAAGGTGAATATTTCGAACATGCAACTGTACTTAGAAAAGAAATATTTATTAAAATATCCATTTATGTACAAATGCTTTGCTTCGAAAGAAATCTTTTCGATGACTAGTCTCCCTTGAGTTCACAGCAATATTGCCTTCTCATTAAATTAGTAATAGAAAAATGGTTGCATTATTGTTAAAAATAAGTCTGACGAAATATCGAAATTTGGAGTTTATCAAAAAACACATTTGAAAAAGCTACTCGTTTCTGGTATTTCGCCGAGATTTCAGTTACAAAATCGTACCAGATCATAAGTAGATATGTACATATATGATAAAATAACATGCATCTGTAAAGCATACATACATAGATTACAAAGAGATAGAAAGTGTTATACTCTAGATGAAATCAGAGAGTACCTATTATAAGTTTAATCCAGCCCAAAAAGTTTGTAACGCTTAGAACGAAGCCTCAGAACACAAAAAAAGCTATATATTCTTTTGTGCTTATTTGGGGCCAAAACGTCGGTCCGCCCGTCCGTCTGTCCGTTAGCATGATAACTCAAGAACGCCTTGACCTAGGATCTTGAAATTTTCAATCTGGATGTTTGGGCGAATTTGTAAGGCTAAGTTCGTTAACGGGCAAAATTGCCCTCATCTAGAGTATCATACTATTGGCTTGCAGCTGATCGTGACTGCAGTATGTTTATGCAATATATTTAATATATGCAAAAAACTTTTAAAATGCGAGATAAAATGTTTGCTCCTAAAATAAATAAAATCAGTTTTGTACGCCCATGCAGCTTTTACTTCGACATGCGCATAAAACAACTTGGCTAATTTTTATGGTGACATGTCCAATCCTTTTAGGTATATAATCTAAGTTAGGTCATTACATCAAATGCCGTAATAACCAATTTTATATCTCATCAGAACTAAGGGATGGCCAAAATTGTGAAAACATATGTAAACCCTTGGGGGTTGAATATCCAAAAATTGAGAAATGGGTTTCTAGGCGATTATATATAATAAAAAGTCTGTAGAAGTGAAAGCGACCTAATATCTCATAAAACCTAAGAAATATGTCGAAGCTTTGAAAAGCATACAACCCCCTTACACCCCTTAGGATTGAATGTCTAAAAATACTGAAATTGACTTTTTGGCGCTTATATAGGAAACCTTAGGAAGAAAAAACAATTCGATATATCATCAGATCTAAGCAATATGTAAGAATCTGTGAAAACGTATGCAACCTCCATACACCCACTTGGGGGTTGAATATCCAAAAATCCTGAAAGAAGTTAATAAATAAATATGAAGACAGCACGAGAAAGTAAAAACCAATTCAATTTGTTATCACTTCTAAAAGATATGACGAAATTCGTGAAAACGTGTTCAACCCGTTCATACCCTCTTAGGGGCTGAAAAAGGAAAAAAAATTAAAAACGAGTTTAAGGCGATTATTACGCAAGCCCATGAAAGTGAAAAGATATTCAATATCGATCAGACCTGGGGGATAAGGCAGAATTCGTGAAATAGTATACAACCCCTTTACACCCTCTTAGGGGACGAATTTAAAAAAATCCTGAAAACACTTTCTAGGTAATTATATGAAAAAGCCGTAGAATAAAAATGAATTCAATATTTGTGAAGACCTAATAGATGTGACGAAAATCGTGAAAATATATGCATTCCATTTTCACTGATAATTTTTTTCGCCCCCCTTCCGAAAGCCATTGAATATTTGAAATTTTTTTTTATTTAAACTAATTTTCTAGTTGATTTTTACATACCGAGTTTCAACTTTGTATCATAAGCCGTTCTATAGATAGGAAAAATACCACGAACCCCCACTTCCGTACCATACTACCCCTATAAAAAATTATATTTTTCCAACATGCTACTACTACATGTCTATCCAAATACCAAGTTTCAGTTTTATATCGATATCGGTTCTCGAGATATAAAAATCGGAAAATTTTCTTTTTCACCCTCTTCCATCCTCACCCTCTACAACCCAACCTCAAACTTTTTTTTCAGATAGGGGTCTATTAGGCCTACTTCTGGTAAAAATTCTAAGCATCTATCTTACACTTCTCTTGAGATATAAGACGTGATTTTTTTAAAAAATTCTTATCTTCTCCACTTCCATGCTCCTCCACCTCCCTTTTAAAAAAATTTACTTTCATCAAACTTTATTTGTCTGTCAACCTTTATACAGAAACCGAATTTTATTTTTCTAGTGCAATTGGTTCGTAAGATATCGTAATTTAAAGTTTTTCACCCCCCCCCCCCCGCACGCCACTGCCACACTCAAAAATTTCATTTTTAATTTAATTTTCTGATTTATTCTCCTACCTACAGATGTTCATTAAGTTTTAATTTCGTGACATTAAACGTTTAGGAGGTATGGATTTTAGAATATCTCAATCTCGACTTTCGAGCGTCTCGGACGCATTGTTTTCCCCCCCACTCCAACCAAATCGGCAATTTTTTTGCAAATGGGTTCACTATCGAAGCACTATATAAATTCCAAATTTCAGTCTCCTAGCATAAGCGGTTGCTGAGATCTAGAAACCAACATTTTTCGTCTAAAATTGATTTATAGCTAGAAATAAAATTAATGAATTTCTAAAGTTTTTTTTAATATTAGATAATTATTTTTTGTACAGTGATGATGGCGAGTAACGAAGAAATTCGTAGTCGACGGAATATTGAATAGTAACGAATATTGATGAAATTCTTAGAATTCAGCATTGATGTGCACCAGATTTTCATTGCTTATTAGGGATGTTAAAAAAATTTCGATATATCGAAATTGCGATATTTTTTGAACGATATATCGATAATATCGGCCGATATTGTAAAAAGCGATATATCGATATTGAAATCCGACTATCGGACTCGATATTTTTTTTAAGTATATCATATTTTAGAAATCGAACGGGTTTTTTGCATTTAATCTGCATTTCTGCTTATTTATGTGATATGCCAGAAACGTTGAAAGTAGAAAAAAAATTTTCGATCAGGTATCTAACCGCTCCGTACCTTGTAGTTATTGGTTTTTTATCTTGCTCTTTCAAGTATGTTTGTATTAGAGGACCTTTTTTCGATCACATAATGTCTATCTCTGTTGAAACAACAAATTGCATCGAAATCACTTTGGTCTCGACATGAAAAACTCGTAGTGGAAGCAGCTTCTACCAGTCAGACAGTTCCAAGTCAAGGGTCCGTCCCAAATGAGTTGAAGCAGTACCTGGATCAATCCAACATGATGAGAACACCGGATTCGGATCCAATAAAATTTTGGTTTGATAGCCGTCATTTCACACCAGTTCTGTCGGATATCAGAAATACCTGATTGTCCCTGCCTCATCGGTGTCATACCAAAGAGTTGCGTCGGCAATAAATATTGTGGTGCCAAATAATCGCAGTCGGCTTACTGGAGAGCATATTAAGGAGCGAGTATTCTTAACAACTGTCCCAGAAAAGTACTGGTTCTCATAAGCTTACATTTTAAAAATATGTCAATATATAATATTTCATTAATAAATAATTAAAATCAAGTTTGCTCAAGAGCAAAAGTATTAAGATACTTTTTTCGATTTTGCCCCTTTTATCCTTATTTTTTAAAAATAATATATTGAAAAAATAACAGTATTTCTATCCGGAAACTTTATTTCGATCAAAAAAAGGCATTATTTTGATTTCATAAGTCAACTGAGAAGAATTTTCCACTTTCCACCAACATTTCCAATAGTTCAATCAAAAAACTCTCAGATATTGAAATTCCAATGATAAAATTGAAATTGAATTTTAGACTCTAAAAATAGCTAAATTTGGCAACTGTGACCGAAGGCAACGAAATCAAATGTCATTTATTTATTATCTTTCGGTTTGCTAAAAGCCGCGTGCGCCGTATTTTTTATTAATGTTAAGTTTGATGCAGCATTGGAGTTTATTTTTCATTGGAAAAAATATTCGATATATCGATATATCGATATTTTTCTCCGATATATCTTCAGCCGATATTGATATTTTTTTCAATATCGATATATCGATATATCGATATTTTTTTCCGATATTAACATCCCTATTGCTTATACTTCACAGAGGTGTGCTGGGCAGCGGATGTAATGGTTTCTGTATACAAAAATACCAAAGCTTATCATAACTTATTGCCACTTATTTGGTCTCAAATTAAATTCTTTAAATTTGGAAATACCAAAGTCCCAAAACACACTGAAATAGAACGCTACTATTTCAAATTCAACCCTAAAGTGTCCGATTGCAAAGTCCTGATATGGTACAAGTATGACTAGAAGACAGCTTCGCCATCCTTAAAATATCTATATAAGAAGGTATATGAAAAGTTGAAAGCATTTATGATACCGGAAAACTCGTCAGCTTTATGGTCTGGAATGTGTTCTTATACGGCTACAGATTTTCAGCTATGATACTATAACGTGTCAGATTATGCAGCGTATCTAAGTGTATATGGCACCTTTTCAAATTGTCTTAAAAAACTTTTCCTGCCAAGTGCTTCGGGAGCGGAAAAGTTTTAATGAAGAGCTTAGCGGAACTATAGTACGGTGCATATGTCTCGCAATTTTCGATGCTCTTTGAATTAGATGCTCGTTTTTATGACGGTTTTTTGTCTGAAACTGAAGGAGTTGGAAGGTGGAAAAACGTTTTACTTTGTGTAAGGGATATGCAGTGTAATGTTTTCTATAAGAAAGGATGCGAGAAGAGGAGGAAAATAGAGGTGGGTGTTTATGGCAACAATTTAATATTTTGTAAAAGAAACTGTAATCTTTTTACTTCTTAGCAAACCATTTTGATGTTCACGTGATTTAGTACTGCTACGTCCAATTAAGCAGGTTTTACAACATTTCAGAATTCGAAATCAGTGGAACTTTCTCATTTCGGACAAACATTGTGTTAAGTGCTATGCCATCTAATTTATAGAAAGGGAAGGTTCGATATGCAGTGCATCTAGCTTCCCTGATCTAAAAAAGCCTATTTAGCCAAAATTCTTGAAGGATAGACACAGAGAATTACACTTACATGTACGCCCTGACATCCCATACACCTACTTAGAATCGAATAGTAACACGGAACTGAGGTATATCCATATTGAATAGTCATATACGTCATATCCGAGATTCGCACCAAACTGGAGCATGGTGCGTACTTAAAAACTTTCACATAAAAATGCCGTATCTTCGCAAGTAGAGATGGAAGCGCCGTCGCTTAGTGTATAAGTCACTGGAGGTAAATGGTAATCCAGAAACAATAGTGTTATTCGGGAATATTGTGTGAAAACAGGGATCAAACGGAATGGGATAGATCGATGGTGAAATGATTCGATGAATATAAAAATCATTTAAAAAATAGAATATTAAAAACTTAAAAAAAATTTTTTTAGGATACTTCAATTTTTTTTTTTAATTTGGTAGATTCACTCATCGTACAATAGACAATTTATGAATTATTCGGTTTTATCGATAAGAAGGAAATAAAAGAATTGTTTTTTTACCTAGTGGCCAAATTTTAAAAAAGTAAATAGGTAAACAAAATATTAGTTTTAGCTTAACTTTATAAAATAATACTTTTTTAAGTTACCCTAATTTTTCATGCTCCTCTTTTCTATAATAAGAAAATAGGTATATGCAACTTAAAGTAAAAAAGTTATATTACTGAATAAAAAGGAAGAAAATATCGACACATATATATTTTGCATGGTGTTTCAAAAATAGTGAAAAATAAAATTAAAAATTATAGAAATTGATTGGCTTGAATTCATTATTTTTTTATTTAAGTTTGGGAAACCCTTAATATCAGTTTTAAAAATTTAAGAAGAATTTCACAATTCACAATTTTTTTACAAACGTTTGACTCTTCTCTTAGAACAGTTAGTTACAAGAACTAAGTTTCATTTTGATAGCATAACCTATTAATACAATTTTAAAATTAGAATGTTCTATTTCGTGATCCCAGATTCAGTGATTGTTAGATTCTCCTTATCCAATTTTCTTTTGGCTATCACATTTGATTTATTTATAGATATTAACAAATTTTAAATGAGATTGTGAGGCCTTAATAGTTCCGTAAAACAGTATTTATTGACAAAGAGTGAAATCAGACAAAAAAAAATTGACAATACTTCGGCGGAACCTTATTTTTTGGTATAAAGGTCCAAGTCGGTACAATTCGGTGCAGGTTGCTATGACTCCATTTTACGTAGAACTATTTTGCAACCCCTTTCCGCTTAAGGGGGCTAACGGCGACGAGCCGGCAACCCGTCGGGACGGGGTGGGCGCCACACAACTAAGATTATCGTCGCCGCTCTGGCCCAACCAAATCAGTTGTGGGACTCGGTTGGGGTGATCTTAACACGGCAGAAAGTTTTCCGGATATCACAAACGCGACTTCTTCCTGAAAGAGAGGACTTCACAATCTCACAATGAGAACAAGTTATGTTGTTTATCAAGAAATTTTAATTAATTCAACCTAATGTTTTTAGCTAATAATTGCATTGAACGGCTATTTGGTAGAAATTAAAGAATGCAAGAGTACAACAGTTTACTTAAATCTAGGGTACCGCTGATGATTCGCCGCTAGTCGCAGTTCCGCTCGAGGAATGTATTACGTGACTCCGGGGTTTATTCTTAGCTTCGCGACACCCCCGACAAGGATCGTAGTCTTCGCGTTGCGGGAGGAGAGGGCCCTTCGTTCTTGATATAACGTTTCGCGGTCTTACTCCGTTTCTTTAACGAACCGCACTGACCTACTCTTCCCGGTCCGTTTCGCACTGTTCTATATTTATTTTGACTCGTTTCGCACTGTAATTCACTGTCCTTCTCCGATTCTTTTAACGGTCCGCACTGTTCTATATTTTATTTGACTCGTTACACACTGTATTATTTCTCGACTCGTTTCTTGATACATGTCCGATTTGTTTAATTCACTGATCTTCTTCGATGCTTTTAACGATCCGCACTGTTCTCTTTTCTTGATTCGTTTTACACTGTACTATTTTTCGACTCCTTTCTTGTTCACTATTCTTTTACGATCCCTCACTTCGTTGCTGCACTATAAATTTCCTTCCTTCGCCAGCGCACTTCGATTTGTTTTTTATTCTTCTAAATATACCCTGATCTCGCTATACAGCTTCCTTGTCGAACACCAGTCCGCGGTAAAAAGGGCCGATTTCAATCTCGCTCGTTACCTCGAAAACTTCGTAACGGCCGCGCGAACGGTTAGGGGTCTTGAACCCCAAAACTCGGTCAAGAACCCCTTCTCATACTTTTTTTTTCACCTTTCGCACTCGAACACACCATTAACTTTGGAGTGTTGAAAATGTCAAAAATAAAAGGCTGTTCAGCTGAACATGGCGGCCTCCGTTGTTATTGTTTACGTCCTGTCAAAAATTCGCGAGTGAAGTGTAGTGTTGCGAAATGATTTTGTCCGTCGCTTCTGAGGTAAGTTTATTTCCTATTAGTTTCTAAGCTGCGTTAGTTATCGCGTCGGACTCCAGTCGTTTAATCAGCATTCGCTGTTGTTGATCGCATTTGCCCAAAGTTTTCATCACTTCGCGCCATTCCATTTATTTGTTAACACACTGATCCGCTTACTGTTTACTCGGTGTTTTGTTCGTTTAGGCTGGGGTTTATTTTAGTTTTTTATTAAATTCGCGCATTCCAAGTTCGTTATTCCTTACCAGCTATCCTCTCCTTAATCTAAATCCTACTTCTATTTAACATTTTACAAGTTAGTTCTAATATTGTTTCAAATTTGTTTTAACCCGTTCTCTCTTTCCCGTCTGTTCAGTATACTTATGTGGTAACGTACTAATTCTTTGCGTTATTTCAGGTTTTCCGTGCCGTAGGGGAAGGTGACACGAGTCTCCCACGGGGATCCCACCCGGTAACTGGCGGTAAGTCTAAATGTTATGTTATTTATTTCCGATTTTTAATACTCTTTCTGCATACTTCTTCCCAGGTTCCGGATAAAGAGCGACCGACAGTCTTCGCCCAGGATTGTTAAACAGGTATACCATAAGTATTCTTTAATTCCGCAAATAAATTCTCCCTTTTTCTTTTCAGACGTAATATCCACTATCAATGCTGTACATGAATTTCAAGTTCCAACTTCCTAACATAGGCGAATCCTCAGAAACCAAAATTTCTCGTCTAAAATCCATCACCAACCATCGTCCGAAAAAGTTATCACATAAAGGGGCTCCACCTACGTAAAAAATTTAAACTTAATATCTCAACGGCTTTATGCGATACAAGCAGGCGCGAACGCGCGAAATGATGTAATTAAAAACTCAACTAAATGTAACTAAAGGCGACGCTTAAATTTGTCTGTAAACCCCCCCGAAATAATTTTCTGCGTTCGCGCCTGGATACAAGCTTCCAAAATTTCAAACATAGTGGATACGGAAACTTTAAAATATATAAAATTTGAGGGGTTAAAATTTTTTTTTTAAAGTTTTAGGGCGATCAGAATTTTTTATTATTAGCAAAACAATAAAGTAAAAATTATTTGTTTTTCTACAAAAGTTGCATTGCATTTTTTACTCCATTAACGAGAATGCCACGATTTGTTACTTTTAGTTTGCCACGATATATAATATATGAAAACAAATTCTTGATTTCTGAATTTCAACTTCTATGATAAGATTGACGATGAATTCCCGGTCAGAAAAGAAAGATAGCTTTCTTAAACTGCTCAAACAAATAATAATTCTTTGTTCTTTGAATTGAAAGGTCTGCACTTTGTACGTCTTCATTGTGTCATAGGAATATCGATGACTGTGTTACTGGTCATACTTTTCCAGCACATTCAAGATCGTTGACCAATTTCCGATCCGATGTCCTCTGAATGAATAGGGGTGAAGTTTGAATGATCTTATCATATCCCATAAATTTCAATTCCCATATTTTTGATCAAACTTTTGAAGAATATTCTGGCGGTAGTTTTACCAGAAGTAATGTCTGGAATAAATTTGAAAATAACTAAAATCGCTTAGCTTGCATATCAGCTCACCACGGATGAATGCTTGTATCGATACGGGCGTTACTCGAAACCTTAATAGCTTACCGCTTAAATATGCAAACGCAATGATACGCATTAATGGCGCTAATTTATCGTCCTTTCCAAACATTATTATAATCAAATATGAAAATATCGAACAACTAACACATTTATTATCTGAACTGGTCATAACCGTCACATTCGCCATTCGAAATCCCATCTAATCCTTAATTCATGTCGAATGTGGTCATGTGCGAATAGGCCAGGAGGCAAACGCATATTCGGAGTAAAATAAAAACCGAAAAAAGTACACATGCTGGGTGTGTTTTTTGAGCAATCCAGACTAATGGTAGCAACAAACCGTACTATAGAGCACACGATAGATGGACACAAGTTTTCGTTTATTCATGCCGCTAACAAAACTGACAGCTGTCACGTTGCGACAATCCTCCACGGCTATAAAATAGAATCCTTTATGTCTCCTAACAGCATCAGGCTTTAGGCTCGCTCGCCTTTATCCGTACAATTTAATGTCGAACGAATAAAATCAAACAAATTGTATGATATCGAAGGATGAAAGGAGCCCTGCGTATGCAGGAGCCTTGTAATTATGGCACTCCGTTTCGAAATATGCCCCGTACTCGAAGTGTCCGTTTTCTATCGATTCGACCATTGGTCTTTCTTTTTCCATCAAATATTTATGGTCACATCGGAGTAATAATTGCAGAATGTATGCGTCCAGTTCGTCCATTAGATAATGTTCTTATTGTGACATGTAAAACACTGTTTATGGCACTCTTTTCGATTGGTTGGCAGTTGGCTTCGACATTTTTCCAATGTCCATAGTTCGAAAACGTTCGGCTAAAACAACAGCAAACATGGAGCGAGGACGTCGTATTTATCTTCACACCGACCGAAGGATTACCCAGTTGAAAAATAGAATTTAGTTTTCCATCCCAGAAACTTACCCTCATCTGCCAACTAAAAAAACGAAGGGAAAATCACATATCACACCATGGTCTTGTCCGCATATACCAAAGATATGACACCGGGATCGGAAAACCACCCCGTCTGGAAAAGTGACTGCAGTGAACACCGAAAAAGGCTAGAGCCATTCAAGCGAGCATTTAGCTTCCGGATGTTTTATGTTCGTGTGCACGGGGTGAATATGTCGACCCGCTCCAAACATACAGAAAGTTCTGGCATTTTGCTCTTTTGGGATATTTCGTGTGGTTACGAATTCAGCTAATACTTGAACGGGGCTAAAGATAGACTTGGCTCTAACCAAAAGCAACCGACTAACCGACATGACATCGTACACTCTGAAAGGACGACGAAAAATTGCATGAAATCATCAAGAGTTTTCATTTTGCATAGGGGTAGGTATTTCAACTGTTTTTTTTAACACATCGGGGCCCGTGGAGCACAAATTTATCCAGGAAAAATACCTGAAGAAGTTGACACATAGAGATAATGTCAAGTTGCTGAATTTTTGATAGTGTGATGTTTACTTCAATTGATGTAGTAGTATAAATTTTCAGTACTGAAAGACAGTACTGTCAAATCGTTGGAAATAACAAAGAAACAAATTTTTAAAAGCGGTTTTAAAGCAAAATTATTTAAAAACATATTTTTTCTCATCATTACTTGTAGGTATCTTTCTACTAACCAATGAAAATTAGTAAATTGTCCATTTCTGTGGACATATGTCTTTCGTGTTAGCTTTATGAAACCCAAGTAACCCGTATTCAAACCCGACAAGTTAATACCACATGCAAGCTTTCATACCGAACTGAATTGCAGTCACATCGAAAGCTTTATCGCTTTTGTTGGATCTAAAACTTATTCGGGAAACGCAAATAATGAGTTTGAACGGAAAAATATTTATAATTCATGGTTTGGTGAATGTTTTCATAGTATGCATTTTCCAGATAAATGGAGAAGTAATTTACGCGACGTTTTTGAATTAATCCAACTTGTCTATACTACAAAAAAATAAGATCACTATTTTACCCGGAAAACATGCCTATTTTTCAAGCCTATTTTATTCCAAGCAGAGATGCAGAGCCCCACGTTGGGCCCCAATCACTACGGTTATAAAGTCACACACTTAACAAAATTTAACAACAACGGACAGACAAAAAACATAAAAAGCAGAAATACCAAATTCAAAAATGCAAAAGGACAACATACAGAAAGGGTAAAACCCAGAATTGGAGAAAATGCAGCGCAGTCTACTACCAATCAAATAATTTTAGATTTTGTCTAGTCTGAATTTCGACTTCGAGGGTTTCTTCTGTGGATTTCGTAGTCAATATTTGGTTTTATTTTAAAAGCTATTAGTAAATAAATGCATACTGCTAGTCGGTTTTTTTATTTTGGCAGGCTATGTCTCTCTTTCAGTGTTTCTTTAGGTTAATTTAAAAATACATCTGTTCCGTAATTATCACTAAATTAATGAGTTAAAATTTATTTGCTCCGAGATCATCACTACTGAAATCATAAGTATGGTCTATGTTTAATTACTGTATTTCTAAAAATTGTCCATTGCAGAGACACCTCATGTACTCATTGTAGCAGACCATTGAAAAAAAAGTCGGAAAGTGTAAAGTATAAGGGGAAGAAACATAAGAAATTAATGAACTAGATAATTAACTAATTAGCACTTTTCTGAAAGCTAAAATACAGAATTCCTTTGAACGGAGTTACACTACTTTTGATTCCACGGCCTCAATAACTATATTTTGAGATATTGATAATTACTAAGTGTACGAATAATTTTGTTAGTCTAATATACCGTCGCTCATACATTCATGTATGAACTACTCGGCTTGTTTTTTTTGTTGGTTCCATAGTCCGGGTTCCAGTACTGCTCTTTTATTTCATAGCTCCTGACACGTTATGAAATTTGAGCTGTGAAATGCGTTTGTGTACGGCGTATATGGTGGACAGACGGAAATTTTTTTTCAAAATTATTACCAGAGAATAAATGAATGAAGAAATTAATTAGCTGAAAAATGTATAAAATGTAAATAAATTAAAATTAATATGTTAACTTAAGAACAGTTAAAAAGGTAAAACTTTTGAAGATTGAGCACGTGTAGAATGTCATTCATATCAAATCAAGATGCTTTTTTGAATTTGGCAACCGAATTTAGCAATGGTGTAACAAATTCTGCTGCTGTTGGATGCATGTATTTTCACGTGCGTACCCAGCAGCGAAAAAAGGCATTACAGAATCAATAATGTAATCACTACTCGGTAATGGGAATTGTTTACAATCAAGTTTACACCCCATGTTAAGAATGCCTTACATTTACACAGCGATGTTATAGGCAGTAGGCGAATGATTACCTTCTGCATTACATATAAAAAATTCTAGAACACATTCCTTAGAAGTTGTTATAGATTAAATTACTGAAATACGATATAGAACTAGTTACAATGAAGTTATTACGGAATGGGTAGATGTAATTCGTTGTGTCAGCATTTACTATGCACATATTTCTGAAGGAATTTCTGCCACTAATCTGTTCCGGAACCACTTCCGAGTAAGTTATTTGTTCCGGAACAAATTAATGGTACAAATTCGGCACGTTTTTAGTCATAAGCGACATTGCAATGATACACTCAACAGCAAAAATAAAATGAATAAATTTTAAATAATATACAAATTATATTTTTAATGAGATTTCTTTTTCTTTTCTTAATTTCTAAGTAACAAAAAATCATATTTCTATTTATAAAATAAGAAATAAAGCTTTTTCACAAAATTAAACATAAATTTTTTAATTTTAAGATTTTCACGAAAACTCCACTTTTCTCACCATTTGCTAAACGAACCAACACGCTTTAAATCCACAGATGACTGAAAATCAGAAAAGAAACAATTGAATGTAAAATACAACTTCTGTCTCTGTTCATCGACACCATTGAACGATTAACACATTACCGATTGCATTACATTTTTCCAATTTGGAAATGAATTGGTAATGCATACTCATTTGTGGTTTTTCTGATTCATTAACTGGTGCGGAATCCAACATATATGTTATATATTTCATGTTGTTATCTATGTATATGATTGCTCGGTAACTAGTTAGAGAATGAC
The DNA here is from genome assembly GCA_951812415.1 of Beris morrisii. Classification (NCBI taxonomy): domain Eukaryota; kingdom Metazoa; phylum Arthropoda; class Insecta; order Diptera; family Stratiomyidae; genus Beris; species Beris morrisii. Next base: position 170,187,718 of record OX638310.1, read on the forward strand.
TTATATCGGTAATTCCTTGCTCATTTCGCTGCTGGGTAGGGTATTAGATCTGGAAAAAACACATCTAGATAAAACAGTTAATATGAATTGAAACGTGACATTCGGTTGCGAAGAATGAAGGGGGCGCAAGTATGACGTTGTTCAAGTAGCTTTTTCAATTTATTTTAAACCTATTATCTTATGTAATCTACCATATCAGCAAGGTTGTTGTCTCATAACAAATCAACTATAAACTTCTTCTACTCTGCACCTTATTTTAGTTGGTTGTTATGGTAATATGTGCATTAGGAAGAAAGAGTGCGAACTTTGGGTTTGTTTGGTAAATTAAATTAAACTTGATTTTCAATTAACATTTTTGATTACTTTAATATAAAAGTTTATAGTAAGCCTTCAGCTACAACTATTTCAAGTTTTTACAAATTTTGATTACAATTGCTATCAATATACTACGTGTGAAAAAAGAATCCGCTGCAGCTATTTCGCGCACTGATTGCCGACGAGCTAAGTCATGGTAATCAACAGTCAAGCAGCTGAAACTATCCACGGCATCTAGTCTGAGTAGATGCATACAATCCTTGGTCTAAAAATATTTAATGCTGGCGGTTGACTAATTTACGCTTTTCGAAATATTTAATAATACATTTTCGCCAGACGGCCTTACTCCTTCCAATTTTTCCCTTGTCACTGTGCAATTTCCAAATCAATTTTCACGGAAAATTACATAAAAATATTCATGTAAAAAAATTCCATAAAGACAAAATTTTCTGCAAAAATGATTCTAAGTATCGAAGAGAAGCGAAACGCGAAAGAAAACCGGCAAAAGTATCCCTTAAAGAGTGGGAAAATGAGGAAAATTTGTATCCCGGACGACGTCTGATATTTGTCGGCCCCTAACGGAAAAGCCATTCCTCACGGTGAAGCACAGGTGATGGTGTCTGTTATGCAAAATATCCAGAAGAGTAACCGAAAAGACGGTGAAAATATTCAGTTATAAGCTCACGTTATTGAATTGCATTAAAAATACGAAATTTATTCTCCACGTGTTGCATACCTTTTGCCAATATTAATTACGCTGGCAACGACGTTTCCATAACGCTACAAAGCAATCTAGTTCCGCTTGGTCCTGCTATGCTATCATCTCACCTCCGGGCTCATACAGGAACGAAGGGATGGGCATATGGAGGCAATCCACCTAGTAACTTTATTACTTTTTGCACGCCATGCGTCCTTTATATCTACAAAGCAAAAGCACATAATTGGATACAAGAAGAGGAAGAAGAATCTGATTTCAACGTGCATTAAGAGTTTACCATAGAAATATACCATAAAATATCCTTTTATGTCAAAACGACAGAGTGTTGAGCTCTACAACGTCACATTTAAATCCAGAAACCTCATAGAATCAGTGCTGAAAGAAGGAGTGAAGGTATAGTATGTTGGCAACTCCGTAAAAAGTGTGGACAAAATCCCGTTCACGTTCCGGATTCGCCGTATGAATTAAAATTCTCCCGCAAACTCGTCCTTCAGACCCCATCTAATCCTTTCATATATCCTTGACATTGTGGTGTTGCCAGCAAATATGTTGAAGGTGGATAGGCTAGCCAGCATAATTTGGTGAGAACGTTTGTCAGTAGGTTACTATACCTACGCTTTATGAATGTCCTTAAAGGATTTTTTTTGTAGGTCTAGCTGAATTCGTTACTCTAGCCAGTCCTAACCACTAACATAGATGCCTTGCAGAGTATATGGCAGAGTCAGCAGCAATTGAATCAGACGAAAAGCTAAAGTCGTATGTATTGGGAATTTTTTTTTTAATAATAAATTTATGAAAAAAAAACCACATTATGAATGTGAATGTGTTTTCTTATACATCGGGTATAGAATATGTTGACATGACCCAATTCCTGTCCAATATTCCAGTCAAGACTATCGTAGCCCTGGCCCTTGGTAAAGGATTGAGGGTGGATATCATAAATTGTTGCTGCATGTCTTAGTTTTTTAGATCGGAGAAATAAGTTTTTTTTTGTGTCGAAGAAAGATTATAGACCTCAGATCACTTTTACTATTTTTCGAGTAATTCATTAATAATAAAGTTAAAGAATCGGAAGTATCACGATGGAAAGGACGAGCGGGCGAGAATTTTGTTGGTTAGTATGGATAAATAGTAAGCCCTAGCCAGGGGCTTCTGTAAATTATAATAAAATTTTTAAATTTATTCGAATTGTATCAAAGATTTAAAGGGCTGGAACTGGTCAATCAAAATGTTTGAAAATATGGAAAGAAAAAATATCTATATATAAATGAGGATGTCTGTATGTATGTATGTTCGCTATAGACCCCTAAGCCGCTCAACCGATTTTGATCAAATTTTCAGGGAACGTGTAGAATAGTCCCGGGATGGTGCCTATGAAGTTTGGTACCGATCGGTTTTTTCGACATTTTTCCAATTTTTCGCGATTTTAGTACCCTGGTGCTCTAATTGTATGGTTGTTTGTCCCGTATGCCATTTTTGCCATCAATTGTAATAATATCAATAACTTTCGAATTGTAAATGCAACATAAATAATATTCACCGATGGAGGAAAAATGATTGGATCTCTTGTTTTTTTTTGTGTTTTTGTCTATTTATTGTAGATTTTATTAAATTTCAGAGTAAAATTTTTCGTGAGAAAAAGTCCATGAGAAAAACTTGAGTTTCGACCTATTTTCTTTAATATAGTATTGAAGCCTATTTTCTCATCTTTAATACGACGATAAACTTATTGCTGTAGCTTAAGCACTTTCGAAGATATTCACCTCTGATCTAAACCATTTTTCAACTGAGTAATTCTTTTTTTCAATGAAGTGCAACTAAGAAATAACCTTACCCATAATAGAAATTCCTTTACATAACTTCAAAGTTTACGGCTTTGGCAATAGTCTTGCCGCTGATATGAGTTTGGAAGGATATGCCCTAAAGATATTATAGCAGACCAGCATATTTTTCCAGAAAGTGTTGATTCCACATAAAAAAAAATTTTACGAAAAATTCCTGGGTGCATTTAATAACTTAATTTCTTGTAGACATTCTTATAATTACAAATTTTTCACGATGCAATTTTTTCGACGGGTATAAACAATTGCTGTTTTGAAATAAAATGCTTTTAGTAAAAAAACAAATAAAATATGCCTTTGATCTATTTTTTTAATTCAATATGGTAAGCGGTATGAATTTAATAAGTGCTTTTTGGTGGTTCAACAACAGAAAAATTGAAGGGTTTTAACTACATTTTATTAAAAAAAAGAATTGCTGAAGTGATGAAATGGTTCTCGCTTAATGTACATAACTTCTAAAGTAGTAAAGTTAGCGCTATAAACATACCTTAAAATTACAGGTGATGAAATGGAATAAAATAAAAAAAAATAGTCAACGATACCATTTTTAAGATTATTCATAATTCGTATATTTCGCGACAGATTTAGATAGCTAGATTGGTTAAATTTGAGTGGTCCGACAGAAGTTGCCTATTTTGAAGCTTAAATCTTTATATAAAACATACTGCGGTCACGATCGGCTGCAAGCCAATCGTATAATACTCTAGATGAATACTGAACTCCGATTTATATTGTAGTTGCGGATAAAGTAGAATTACGTGTGTGCATGTTGTATGTCCTTTATTAAGGACCCCAATTCGGTTGCTAGTTTCATATCTTGAACTGGGTGAGTCACCGAAAAAAAATTTTCCTTTTTGAAAGACTTTTACATGGGAGGTGCAGAAAGGACTCACACGATTTCTTACATATATATCCCTTTCCTTGGAACCATTTAAAAATTAATGTGTAGAAAATTTCAAATTCCTAGCTTGAAGCGTTCAAAAGTTATCGGAAAACACGAATTGCAATCACTAAATACTTTTCCAGGGAGAGTTGACTTAGGTGGAACCTACACTCTAAATAAAAACTGCGTAATATGTACGAAATCGCTCGTACATTCTACGAATAATTTCTTTTTTTTCAGTCCACGAATGGTTTCGTACATATTACACATTGCCTTTCGTACATTATACGAAAAAATCAATGTTGTATTCAACGAACTACATTCGTACATTGCACGAATGATTCATACTAAAAACATTTTTCGTAACCGATGAAAAAAATTCGTGCATTATACGAAAAAAAATTTCGTAGTTTCTAGTAATATTATTCGTACATTCTACGAAAAGAATGGTTCGATTACAAATGTTTTCGTAAATTGTACGAAATTTATTTAATGTAATGTACGAATCATTTTCTTACAATGTACGAATATAATTCTTGAACAATGATAAATAATTCGTATAATGTACGAATACGATTCGTTATCATCGACATTTTATTCGTATATAATTCGTGAACAGCTACTTTTTTCGTATAATGTACGAAAGAGTATCTGTACAATGTATACATACCTTTCGTAATCGAAAACATAGAAATTATTTTCTAGAATGTCAGAGGCGTTTTTCTTTTAAAAAAATAGAGTACCAGATGAAAAATATAGATACACATATCATGTACCTATTGCGATATTATTTTACTTCACTCCGAATAGCCTAAAAATACAAAACCTTAAAACTATAATAATAGGTGGAGATTAATCGTTTCCTACAATGAAAATCAGAAACTCTTTTCTGAAAAAAGAAGCAAGCAATGTGGTTTTTGAAAAATTCTTTATACTAATAGTTGGATAAGTATCAAATTTCGTTTGAATTCCCTATCAAGAACTAACGGCGGATGAAACTAAAACTTCTGAATATTTTTAATTTTAATTAATATTTTTTTATTAAATCTTTTATTTTACATATATAATGCATAAATTATGTATATATCGAAATCTGAAAATAAAATAAAAATTTGATACATATGTATTTATAAATATTTATGTTTATGAAAATAATAAAATATTGCTCCATACATACCATTAATTCATTTCGGCAACTACTATATGGGAGCCTTTTCTGCATCCACTTCCACCAGAGTTTCTTGTACATCTGAAAAGCATAACGACATTTACATTTTTTATAAATTTGTTTTCGTAGAGAACGCAATTATTTCAACATAATTTCTATCTCTACTCAATGTTTATTATACGGGCGAAAAGTGGAATACAATAATTACCTGTAATGGCTTTTAGAAGCATCTGGATATTCGGGTTATTTATTGTGATTTGTAAGTTTCTAAAAAATTTTATTTATAAAATGACACATTGGTGCATAGATGGTTAAAATTATTATAATAAATATAAATATGGTTGAATAAATATGTTTGAAATAATGCCAAATTCAATCAAATTAACGTTTATATTTTAGGTTTGATCTCTTAAAAATGATGATATAAATGTAATAATAAAAATCACTAACCAAGTAAATTTAGACACCAAAACACTAATCAATTTGCACTTCCACAATTAAAATATGTAATATGAAATAATATTTGTTCTCTCAACACTGAGCTCTAATGAACAACACACTGAGCGAAAATGCGAGACATGAAACCAAATCAATACGATCGTCTTGTGTTTTGCTTCATATTTACGAAATAATTCTTAATAGGTATTTACGAATCTTTCGTAATTTTATCATCTAAATTGCATATTTCCTTACAACTACGAAATCTTTCGTACATTCTAATCATGCATTTCGTGATTCGTATATGTACGAATATGTACGAATAGCTTTCGTACATTGTACAAAATATCCGCAGGAACCAACGATTTATGGTGTTACTATTTTTACGAATCAGTGATCGTAAAATGTACGAATCATACGTAAAAAACATAATTTAGTGAAAATAAATATTACGAAAGTTGAGTATTATCTACAAAATATTCGTAAATACTACGAAAATCAGACTTTTGTAAAGCTACGAATATTTTTTTCGTAAAATGTCGCAGATTTTTCTCTCAGTGTAGTGCTTATAATTAAACGGCTGAAATCCCGTTTTAGCCAGTTCCAGGCTAACTTTAAGAAACCTCGGTCATAATTAAGTCAAAATTCATTTGATTTCCAGTGGTTTTAATGTAATTATCTCGGTCAAACTAGACGAACCATTTATGTTATTAAAAAATTAATTTAATGAATGAGTCTTTTAATTTTTTTTTTTAGAATGGCGAAAATGGAAAATGATTCTATAACAGTTCGTCCTTGATGCCACTTACAAATGCCGTCGCACTTCATCTCTTTTATGTGAATCAACGGTAAAGGGTTTGGAAAAAAATTTCTACGATACTACGGAAGGGTTTTTCATGCTATATTTCAAAATTACATTTAATTTCATTTCAGGAAATCTGCACTTCCGAAAGATAAAAAAGGGCAATAAATAACCCATTTATCATCCAAGTATTAATAAACTTGTGCAGGACGATGACAGGTGGATGAGGATGAAAAACCTTTTACGAGTTTAGCATAGCGTCTAGATCCTAGTCGACCTTTTGTTACTAGCGGCATTATAGTCGTTGAGGACATCCTGATCCCATTTTCTAAGTCTCCGATGAAATTCGCCGGATCGTCCTGTTGAAAAAATAAAGCCTAATCCACAACGTTTGTGATAAATGTTACAAAGCTTGTCGAGATCTCGCATTGTACAACCCTCCACCCCCGTTCTGCCCTTTCGAGCTGAACAAAACTACCGCAGATTTACACGATTCACCACAGTGGAAATATATTTTCTTTACAAGCGTCGCTTCCTTTGTACATTTTTAATGAAATTCTTCGCATTAGCCGTTAACTTATTCGAGGACTAACAGTGGTGGACAGATACAGGCTGAAACTGTGGCGAACTAAAGGACGAAAACGGAAAATAAAATGCTATGAAACCAATTAAAAAAAAATTGTTAATCAAGTTTTTAATGAAGTTTTTTTTAATTTCACATTTACGGAATCTCATTCTAGTCAGCGAGTGAATAGATACTCGTAAGTGAAAAGAAAAGTTTAAGCTCATTTTGCGATGATGCATTTAAGGACGAATGTCGAGGGGGACGATTTTTTTTATAAAACTTTAATGGTGCTTGCAATTTAGTAATTCTGTTTAAGAAGTTTGAAGAAAGTGATTTACTTGTTAGAAAATAAAGTTTTCCACTGTTACTTGGCAAGGTCTTAGTAGAAGACTGGCTAAGCAAACGGATTAATATGAAATTGCAATCAGGGCGATTGGAGTCGTATTTATTTCTTGAATGTTGACATTTTGTTACAATGTACTCAATGATTTTAAAAAAAATTTTAATATATATTTAATAATAATAAAAGAAATTACTGCCCTCTAAATAGATTTTCGCCAGCTTTTGATTCCTCTTCTGCTTCAGTTTGGTTCTTCTAAGAACTTGAACTATTGCAAAAAAAATATGTAAGAATTTTAGTTTTGCACTTTATTTATTATTGTTTATTTCACATATAATTAAAATAGAACAAATTTAGATTACATTTAGTCAAAAAATCTCATGCTTCGTGTCTATACAGGGTGTTTGGCACTCCGTCCGCCACCTTGTTAGGGGTTATTCCTTGATATATTTGGAGAAAAAAATTGTTTTACAGGGTGGGTCAATTTTCAATAACAGTGGAGATACAGGGTGGTTAAGAAAAGTGTTTTTGACCGGTACTCTCACTCAGTTAAAACGTTATATCTTGAAAACGAATAATCACAAGGCAAAGTGTTATAACCCGTTTTTTAGGGAATCGAATTACCTTTTATTTGATGTAACAGTCTAAATTGTAACTGCACCCAATCTTGAGATATTTACTCGAAAACACAAACTTTTGCTACGTCAACCCTAAAAATTCAGTGATCAATGTAGTTTTTCTCAGAAAACCCCATTATAAAAATGTCATTTTAATTTTATTTTTTTATGAACCATATTATTACCTAGATAAGCTGCATACGTACTTGTATGTATGAGTTACGATTAACATTTTGGAAGTAATAGGTAAAAATACATATCGCATAAAAACTAAATATTTAAAAAGTCAGTGCATGTGCATGTTGATCTACACTAGGGTCACTAGATACACACACAACACTCTCTACCTAGGGTTTGGCAGATACGTCTAATTCGGTCGTTTCTGTACTAGAAATTGTAATTTAACCTCACAAAAATCGCCTGTTTATGTACTAGTTCGCCTGTTTTTGTACTAATGAACATTGCTATCAAATTGCGTTTTTGAAGTGTGTTAGTGCGAATATGTGAAGAGTCGGAAAAAAGCTGTCGGTTCCCTTCCACAATTCTAGTACGTGTTTTTCTTTGGTATGGATGAGTGTGTGAGCGAAATTGTGATTTTCAATGGAAAATTTCCGTATTTCTTTCATTTCTTTTATGGAAATTTATAATTTTGCAGCGAAAAGTCAATCATTTCGAATGTTTATAAAGCGAAATCCCATAAACATGGAAAAAATTTAAATTTACTGGTTTTTCACTTTGGTACGCATCTGCCAAACCCCTCTTAGAGGCTGTTTGGGTGTGAGTGTGTATACAGTAACCCTAATCTACACTACTTGCTTGAACTGAAAGAATTTAATAATGGGTTTTATGTTTTATTTCAAATTTTTTTATTATAATAAATGTTCAAAATGGCCACCTTCATTTTGAGTGCACGCTAAAGCTCGTTTGGCGAGTGTTCTCTTGGTATTCATATTCCTCAACTGCTGCCTTACTTCTATTGATGCCGCATCGATCCTGGTATTTAGATCTTCCAATGTTACTACTGCCGTTGCGTAGACAAGATCCTTCATCCGTCCCCATACAAAGAAATCCATAATAGTAAGATCAGGAGATCTTGCAGGCCAGTGTATCGATCCATTTCTACTGATCCAGCGATTGCTATAATTGGAATTTAACCAATCTGTGATCTGTCGGCCGTAATGAGCAGGAGCACCATCGTGTTGCTAAAACATAGAAGCCAATCGTACCTGTGGAATATCATCCAACAAGTCCTGTAGATCATTTGATAAAAAATGTAAGTAATTGGAGCTATTTAGAGTACGCGGGAGCCTAGTAGGTCCAAGGAAATCGTCACCAATCACACCTGCCCATAAATTGACGCTGAATCTGTGCTGAAATGATGCCGCTCTTCTTATGTGTGGATTGCTCTGAGTCCACGTATGTAGGTTGTTCAAGTTTGTGATACCGTCTCTGGTAAATTGCGACTCATCCGTCCACAGAATATTGTTGAAAAAATTGTCGTCATCTATTTGTCGTTCTAGGAGCCAATTGCAAAACTCCATCCGTTTGGGGAAATCAATGGGTAGCAGCTCCTGTACTGGTGTGTGATGGGAGGTATGGAAGCGTTCTACTTTTAAAATACTCCAAACTTTCCAAGTAGAGATGTTAAACTGCAATGCCAAGCGTCGGATACTGATCGATGGATCATTTTGAACTGCTTGCAGTATTCTTTCATCAATCTGAACAACGATAATCGGAGCAGGATTTGCATTTACTCTCCTTGTTCTAACGCTGCCAGATTCCCTAATTCTCCTGTAAACGTCTTGAAATACTCCCCTGTCAGGTGTCCGTCGATGAGGATGTCTCTGATGGTAAAGCCTTCGCGCGGCTAGTCCATTTCCGCGACACTCTCCATAAATTAACACAATGTCAGCATATTCTTCATTGGAGTACTCAGGCATTTTGAAATTATTTTTTTAATTCTACTGACACCTTCTTCTTTTAGCAACGTAACTAAAACTGAGAAAAATATGAAGGTAGTTTTGCTTTTATAGGCTTTTTATTTTGTAAGGCACCCTATTAAAAAAGGCATAGTACAGCACCCAGTAAAACCTACCACATCTAGGTGAAAGCATTAATTATGTTGAAACTCACTTACATTTCATTGCTTTCCTACATACTTTAAATAGTAATAAATGTGCAATAAAAATACTTCAGTACTACCGACAAATTAAACAGGCTCTTAGACGAAGTCCACTTTATGGCACTAACTTTTGAAATATTTAATTCTTATGCGATATGTATTTTTACCTATTACTTCCAAAATGTTAATCGTAACTCATACATACGAGTATGTATCCAGCTTTTCTAGGTAATAACATGGTTCATAAAAAAATAAAATTAAGATGACATTTTTATAATGGGGTTTTCTATATCTCAAGATTGGGTGCAGTTACAATTTAGACTGTTACATTGATGTGAATTACCTTTATTTGAATAAAGGTAATTCGATTCCCTAAAAAATGAGTTATAACCCTTTGCCTTGTGAATATTCGTTTTCAAGATATAACGTTTTAAGTGAGTGAGGGTACCGGTCAAAAACACTTTTCTTAACCACCCTGTATCTCCACTGATATTGAAAATTAACCCACCCTGTACAACAATTTTTTTCTCCAAATATATCAAGGAATACCCCCTTACGAGGTGGCGGACGGAGTGCCAAACACACTGTATATTGGCATCAAATATCGAATTGTCTTTGATGTGCAACATGAAACGAATTTTTGATGTAATATCTCTTAAGTCTTTTGAGTTATCGTCATAATTTTACGGTCACGAGCTCCTAGATATTAATTTCAGGAATTTGTTTATTCAACTCTTAAGAAAGTGTAAAAGGGTTCTATAAGTTTTCATGAATTTCGACATACGAGTATCTCTTGGGTGTGATGAGAATTTAAATTTCATCATCACTTTCTTGATAAAATTCATCACAAATTTTTAAAATTTCATTAGTAATTTCCTCATGATTTTTGAATTTTTTTACATCCGGATCTTCATAATGAAATTCGCCAAGAGTTTCGGTTCGTTAAGTTGCAAACTGAAAAGAGTTACATTGAACTGAAAATTAAGACTGGATATTTTCAAATGTTAAAACTAAGTGTTCGGTAGAGTTTTTGCAGCTTCGAAAACGGAATTAGCAATAGAATACTGTAACCATTTTGAAGGATTAGTGTACTTTCTGTTAGTAATATCGAGACGAAATAAATTTCTTCGAATCTCGATCGTCGAGAACTGTAATCAACTCACGACCTCATTTCTTTGCCATACCTTAATCTCTTTGACAACAAACAGACAGACAGCAACCACACTATCAACTATAGAAAAGCTGTAACCAAAATTGCAAAGTAAACGGAATATTTGTGATGTACCAAAACGTAAACATCTTAACAAACTACCAACATATTCGTGTCTACCTCAAAGATAAAAGAAAAATCGCGGAAATCCTTACCTGCTCTCTCGTTGTAATATCAAAAGCACTCAGCAAGGAGTCATTTGCTATTCACCCTGCAAATGTTCTAGTGACATGCATATACGCCACAATGGTAAATCAGACAAAGGGTTTGCTTAAAATGCACTGAATTTTGTGCATCCCGTGCATTTTGCTGATATTAATTATGCACAACGAAAATATCTGTTTCGAATATTTGATGGGGTTTTTTGAACGAACATTTTCTATTATGCGATAACAAAGAAAAGCACGGATGCAGTAGAAAAGGTACAAGGTTATTTAGATAAGGAAGTACGTTTCGGTTAAGCTTTAATATTTTTCAGGTACATCTTGGCCAAAGTTCTCTTGTTGTTGGAATCATACCTGAACCATACATAATGATTTTTTTTAAATATTTTCTGTCTGAGACGTCGCCATAAAGTTTTGTTTCAGTATATAGGATTACAAGTGGAATCGAATGAAAGTAAAACTTTTGAGGGAGAGGTGGAGCACGGAAGTGGGGATAGCACGGTTTAAAAAAAACCCAATTTTTATACCTCAAGAAATTTACCAGAAATGAACTCTAAAATTTTACAGGAGTTATGCCCAGTAGACCTCTAGCGGGGAAAAAATGTTGGGGGTGGATTGAAGGGTGTGGTGGTGGGAGAGGGAGTGAAAAGGAGAGATTTCTGATATTTATATTAAAGCAGAAAAAAAGTTCAGATTTTCATTGGCGTACAAAGTGGAGTGGAGTAAAAAAAAATGTCTATGAAAAGTTTTTCATATTTTAACGAATTTCGTTCTATCTTTTAGGCATATCGAGTTAAAAATGTATTTTTCTTCTGCGAGCTTTTCATATAACCGCCTAGAAACAGTTTTTCAAATTTTTCAATAAGTCTGTAAAGTGCTTGTGTAGATTTTCACGAATTCCGATATATTTCTTAGGTCTAATGAGATATCGAATTGACTTTCACTTCTAAATGCTTTAAATAGAAACGGAAAAAAACCGACTTAATCATTTTTCGATATTAAACCCATTGGGGTGAGAGTGAGGATGTTCGTTTACACGAATTTCGACATATCACTTAGGTCAGATGAAATATCTAATTGTTTTTTTTTTAACATTAACGAGGCCATTTGGAAAAAATTTGCCATTGCCATGGCATTGCCATCCGGACTTCTACAAAAAAAAGATAAAGTTGCGACCAGACTGTTGGCAGATTTTTATTGACCTTTTTAATACTCTATGGATTTCATCAACATAGAGTCTATAGGGTTGCTCGCGAGCTATAACGTGCTAGCCAACCATACAGTACCAACTCGAAATTAATTTTTTAATAACTTGACTTTTCAAATCTGACCTAACATTCAACATTGGTTTTCCTCCCCTTTCTCGATTAAAAGGACTGATCCTAAGCCTTAATAACACACTTCAGTTAATATTTCCGATTTAATAACGCCTGTTCTGTTATTTCAATATTAACAGTGCACTTAGTATTCAATTAACAAAAGGGACTTGTCCGGGCATAACGCTCTAAAGCTCAATTCTATCATCATCCCCTATCCGGGTAGATCCTTCCCCCGTTTCACTTCAAACCACTCTATAGCTCCACCCGAAAAGACGTCAACATTTATACGGATTATTTTCCTTTCCTTTTCATGGGGAAATTACTTAATTCACCTTTTCCGTTCGGACGGACATTTTCATTCGTTCCCGTAGCCTTTCCGTTCCCGTATTCGTTTTCACCGTTCGTTAATTTTTCTTTGGAAATCAGTTAACACTTTTCCGGTTGACGGTGTCCAACATTGCAGCAATGGTTCAGTTTTTCCTTTTATTTTTGTATAAACTTATTTTTTTATATTTAACTGAGCGACTGGTGCCAGAACTGACCAAGACACTGCTACTATAATAAAATTTGCTTAAGAAAAACCCGACGGGGTGGAGAATAGACAGAAGGAAAGAAATCGAGTAGACGTACACATTAGTGAGGAAAGATCCTTTGGGGAGCTCTGAATGGAAGGGCCAGTCCGCTTGTAACTTCCTGTTACTGTACTGCCTCCCACAATTTAACTCATTCGAAAAGGAAAAAAACACGACGTAGCAAGGAAGTATATAAATCAGTATAGCAAGTGTATGTGTAGAGTGTGTAGGGTTTTTTTTCGTTTTCGTCTTAAAGGTGGACGGCATTAGCCGGAAAAGGTTTATCGATCGAAAGTTTCGGTGTTCCTGCAGGATGCCAGCAAAGCACAGGACCTCAAGACAGGCTACACTCTCCTTTTTGAAGTTTTGCAACACTGGCACTGAAATTATCCTTTCATGACTGAACTATTTGTATTTACGTTTGCCAGAGGAAGTTTGGAGTCTCGCTCACCCATTTCGGTACCGTGGGGTGTTGCTTGCTCCTCTGCTTTTTCCATTTAAGGATCTGTTTAAATTTTTATTTTCTGGTTAGAAAATTCAAGTTGTACTTGAGTCTTAGCTTCTCAGGAGGTTTAGAGCGAGTTCTTATTCTTGGCTTTCATAACGACACTTTAAGGAACGCCGATAGCCGTACCATAACCTTCCACCTTTTTTTCAAGCGTGAATCATACAAAATGGGCGTGATGAAAGTTCAACACAGTAGAGTTTAGGTCAAGGTGAGGAATTAAATCGGGACTGTTCATAACTGTATTGTTTTAGATTAAATTTAACTTCTGAGCATAATTACTTTGTTGTAAAGCACATTCATTTTGGACTGAACAAAAATACATTTTCATTAACCCAGCAAAGACAATTTCTAATAATCTTACAGGCGATATCTCATGATATCCAAGTTATCGCCTTTAATCGCTTACAGTTAATAATAAAGATAATCAGTCGTATTTTTATTTGAAAGATATCGTATTGCTTCATGATGTTATTGTTATTGAAGAAACGTTTTGGCTTGGTAGCAGCAATCGAGCAGTGATCATGTTGAATATCAAATCGGGTAGCGTTGCCAGTAGGTCGATTATTGAATGCGAATAATAAAACGTTATTATTTCTATTAATTTTAAATTCATTGTGTTTTACTTGAAATCCCGGCGAACCCCAAGCTCGCAACATATCAATGTTTATATCAATGTGAAAGGTAGCTCAAAACTGCGTAGAAGACGAATAGAATGCTGTCTTTGTAGCAGGAGTGATCAATAAGTAGATTTGTCCAGTGAAGTGCAGCAATTACTCAGTTTTTAAATGGAATGATTCTATGCGTCTTTTATTTAGCTTCTTGAGATCGAAAACAGTGGATCATTAACTTTTATTTGATTAGTCTAACAAATTAATTTGTTCTCAGTCGATACTAACGCACTGACCCGGATACATTTAGACTGAAGAATACCTCGTCCTAAACAATGGTGACACCGACGTCATTTACTCAAATCTCACTTCTACGCCACTCTATCGCCATTTTTGCTCCGCTCCCCTATTCTGTTGCGATATGCTATACGAATACTGCAATTAAAGGACATCCCTTCAGAAATTCTTTTCACTATACTTTTGCATAGTCACAACCCGTATTCTATTTTGTTTTTCTGTGAGATAATTGCCAGGAAAAAAAAATTGTTAACTGAAATCTTGCTGTTTTATGTGTTTGTTGTTGATTTATTTTCTGTTTACATTTTTAGTCGAAGCGTAAACAAGTGATGATGGGCTCCACCTGAATGATATAAGCCTTGTACAAGGTGATAATTCTTTTTTTTTTTTGTTCAGTTCGTTCCTGACGGTTACGTTTGGCGCTGGCGCCAACACAATACACAAATGCTATCGGTAAATTTTTGTCATAATGTTTTATATCAGCCAGTCTAAAAAAAGGACTTTCCTGTTTTTATCTACTCGCAGAGATGTACTACACATGCACAGTTTGCTGCTACCACTGAAACAATAAAAACGAATTCTCCCGAAGCCTATATATCCGCGTGTATTCCTGCAAAATTTATTTCTGTTTAGCCAAAGCAAATGTTTGGATACGAGGCGAAATGAAGGTGCGGGCGATGTGGAGTGGGTCCCCACTGGTATGGTGTGGATATGTAATAATGGGGTGTGTATAGGCTACACTGTACAAAGGAGTTGGCTCCATTTGCCGGCGGCAAGGGTGTTTTCATGTCAATTACCCATCAGCAACTTTTATATGTGTATTTTGTTGACTATTTTATTTTTAATAATTTTTTTTTGTTTTACCTTCACTCTGTAAAAAGTGACTACAAAGAAGTTGCTGAAGACGATAGAGAAGTTTATTATGGGTAAGGGTGGGTGGCGGTGCTTTAGAAGGTTGAATCACTGATAACATTTCACTGTATAAATTTTTTCCGTCGTCATTCTAGTCTTTCTTTTTTATATAATTTTGCATAACAAATGACTGAGAAGGTGGTACTATCAGTCTGTTTATGAGTGCTGGTACTCCAGAACTTTTATTGCATATTTTTCTTCCTCGAGGACGAAGGCTGTATTTTGCTCTGTCATTTTTACTCTTATGTCATAGACTCACACCTACAAAAACAAACTTTTCGCATTATAAAGTTAAATAATAAAAACGAAGCAGGAAAAAAATTGGGTAGCGCGAAGAAAATGGAAAATTACATTTTTTTTTTATGTTGGAAAGAAAAAGTATCGTGGGTGGGTGAAATATGGCTCAAAAGAATGTTTATGTGTCGCTCTATAGGCACTTTACAGCGAAGTAATCTAAACAAGCAAGGGAATCATTTTCAGGAAGAAAATGATAGAGCAATCTAATGGTGGTTAATTTTGGATCCGGCGAAAACAGTACTGAAAACGTGATGCATTCGAGTGATGAGTATTAGCTGGAACAACCATATTCACAGAAATTATGCAGAACAGAAAAATCTACTGGTTAAATCGATCGAGCAAATTAAACCCAATCAAAGCACTGAAGTAGTCATATGAAGACTGTGAGGTTGAGCCTAACATTGAATTTTTTCTACCCTACTTAAGAATATTTCATTGCAACAGTGTTTTGTAAAGCTTGTATATTACACTGTATGCTAAGCTGCCAAATATTATTATACATTTTGTAAGAACCCTGTAAGAGCAGTCAATATTGGCGTTGTAATTTCAATACACGACATATCAAATTAATTTTTATCAAGAAGGTATGTTAGTATTATTTTTAATGGGAAATTACATATGTAGCTCCCAATTGTAAAATAATAAAGTAAAATTACAATTTTTCGGAGACTAGAGCTGACCGAATACCACATTTATTTAACGAAACAAAATTATAGTCTACAAGTTTAGAGTGAAAATGCGTGGCAACTGAATAACAAATAATTTTTGATTGGTTTACAGAAATTGTGATGTGCTCTACAAGGAAGTAGATTTTTTTTATTTAGGATTCACATACGGTTCACGTTAATTATTCACCTAAGAATCGCAAATGGATGCACTTTTGTACAAGTACTTCAATTAGGCGAATCGTAAGTGACTCACTTGCAATGCTGTTGGGTAGCTGTGTTTATAATTTTGCTGAACATAATAAATGTTTGTGATTGTGTGTGATTAATTTATCACATTTTCCAACCAAACTTTGAAAAATTCTTAATCTTACAGTTCAAATACGCCAATCTCCTCACTTAAATTCAATTTTCACAAACCAGAAATTACTGTACGTAATATTTAATATTTTTTTTCTTAAGCTTCAATTAGTGTCCTAACAAAAAAAGTTTAATTCCATTCCGCCTTGTAATATTTACAGTAAGCCATAAAATTTATAATTTTTTAATAATACTAATTGCATTTAAGCCAGATGTCTATTATTACCTATTCAATACAACTTTTCTTCTGAATTTCATTCGGAAATTAACATAAGAATTAATTATCCAGTGTACAAATTAGGAATCTTATTACATAGCTAATTAAACATAAACATGGCCCCCAATCCCGCTTCTTTCTCTTAAAAGGCATTTACGCTATCAAATCAAATAATTAGAGTGGAAAATTTTTGGAAACCGAATCAAACTAAGCAAACATTTCGAATAAATTATATAGTAAGCAGGTAAGTCGTACGAATAGGGAACTAATTATTCGAATGTTTTTCACTATTGTTTGTACTAATTGGTTATTATTTTTCGATTTATACTAGTAAGTAGTGCCTCCTGCTTAAAGTAAACGAAATTATTCAGGATATAGGCTGTCTTCGTTTTGGTTAATTATTTTCCGTTTTCCACGGTGGATGAGCGAAAACGTGTGTCTGTTACAGAAATATTTATATAACTTTTATTTAAATTTCTTACTAAGTGTGAAGATACATATACGAGTACGTACCTACATACATTTAAATTTTTGGCGTAGTAACTGATTGCATCCTGGGTTCGAGTCAAAGTGTACTCCACTTTTGTCAGTAATATTTGTATAGTCCGTACTCGTAGAGTACGCAGATCTGGAAACTTATTCTTGTAAGAGTTGTTTTTTTCAGCTCGAAGAATATTCGAAATATTCAGAAATACATAGTGCATCGGCACTCCACAGGTACTCCGAGTACCGAAATTGTAGATCTGCAGCGGAGCCTTTGTCTTAATTGCTAAATTCTGATGAACTTAACTCATTCAGTACTGAATACAGAGACCGCTTGAAGTTACATAAAAATAATTTTTCCCTTTATTATTTAGAAAATAAAGTTGTGTGGTGCGTTCGAATTGCACGAAAGCTGCAATCGAGACATTTTTCAATCCATACCTCCTGAACGGTTCATGCCATAAAATTCAAAATTTGTGATTGTTTGTAGGTATACTAAAGGAGTAAAAGAGACATAAACATTTCAAGGGGTAATGTTGCGTGTGGGGTGGGTGAAAAACCTTGAATATGCCAGAAAAATGAAAATTTGGTTTGTTTTTGTAAGTACAAGAGAGGAGTATGCTGAACATAAAATTTTTCAGTGGGACGGTGGAGACAAAAATTGGTATACATTTTTACAGTTCTGTTTCGGTACTAAAAACAGAACTGGTTCAGAAATAGTTGGTGAAAACGTCAAATTGTTCCGTAGAAAAAGATAGAAAGGAATTCGCCAACTTATGTCTCTTTCGTATGATGATATTCAGTACTGAGATTTTATACTGAGTAGTTAAAAATCTGGATTCGGTATTTTTTTCCGTTTTTCAAAACTGCTATGTATACGGCCAATGGCGATCGTCGGCACTCAGCGCCAGTTTAGAATGCACCTTTTGACGAGACATTCATCCCACTCAGTGTTCGATATTATAATAAACTGTAGTATGGTTATAACGTGTGTTTCATTCCCGAACTTATTATTGGCGACGAGGATGGGATAAAATCTAGTGGGAAGAAACTGGTTCCATGCATTAGGAATTAAAATAACGGGAATAAATAATATTATACAAACGATAGAACCGCTAGACAAGGAATCGGTGCTAAAAAGTTCATATAAATTTAAAATGTTCAGTAAGACCAGTACTTAAAAGATGATGTTAACAGTGCGATCTGTACATTGCTAGTCTCAACTAAAAGTTAGTGCAAAGCGATGAAAAGTCACACTGAGCATTGATGGCAGATTAGAGCTCACCTGAACAGTTTCTTCTCTGCATTTAAGGAAGCTTATTAATGAATTTTGTCGCAGTACAGAGCGAATGCCATCAAATACACCTTGTACCTTCCACACGTTATACTATTGGCTCGGCGACCTTCCCAATGATTTCAACGTTCTCTATCCCGAAACCAAACCTTCTTGTTTTTCTCGTGATTTATACCTCCCAAAACTCACCCACACCATCCTTGCCATTAATACAATCATCTTGGTGGCTTTTAAGACCATCGCTGAACGCTGAAGCATGGCATCGATATACAACTACACCAGTAAGCGTATAGTACATTGAAAGGAAATTGTGCCTGAAGGAAACTACTTGACAAATGGGCTTATAAACACATTCGTGATGGCATTCATATGTGGAATCCGTGGTTCATTATTAGCTTAGGGCCTTCGAAACGAAGAAGATGGGCTGTAAGGTCTGTAAATTTCTGCTCGGTTTAACATCGCACGAACTTTCTTCAAGATACGAAACGACTCCGATGCGGTAAGTGCATAGGTACGAGTATGTAGTTCTCCATATGAATGAGGGTGGTTTCTACCCCCGTTTTATACCGCGTATATAGGGGCTAGTATGTGTACGATTTTCCTTCGTCTTACAAATACGTATGGAAATCTCTTCAAGTTCTTGTGGTATTGCCATAAGCTTTTCATTTTCGTTTCGAAATTGGCGGTCTCGATTTAGAATTGTAGTGGAAAGGGGGCCGCTGCGAAAATTTCTTCTTTTTCACTGTAAAGTATTTATAAAATACAACGTATCATGTAAACTTCAGCAACCACCACGATAGCAATGCTCTACGTTGTAATATCATTAAATATAATAGGATTATCTTAAATTGATTTCTTTTTTTTCTGTTTCGCTATCGTTCTTTTTGAATGAAGTTCAAATAGGCACTCCGAACACTGCCATATGAAACCTCGAAAAGAATGGTAGAAAAAGTATGGAACCGTGGTGACGAGCTAGCTCTTATATATTTGCCTAGCTATACGCTTACATTAAGTTAGCTCGAGTATGTTACATGTCTCTATCAATAAACTTTCTGCTCGCTTTTACCTCTTCAACTAGTTTATTTGCCTTTTATTCGGACTAATTGACTTAGGTTTCTGTCAAAAGGTATTTTCCCTAATAGGATTCTATTTGTAGTGAAAAGATGAAATTTCAGTTGAATGTTTATATCAGATGGCACAGAGCTGACGAAATTCTGCGAAGGTACTTGGTGGAATATAAGAATAAAAGTATGACTTTTGTAAATTGAAACAAAAGTAATCTTATAAAATTTAAACGGTTTTAGTGTTCAGGCATTGTTAGTCGGCATTGAATTACATAAAATTCAGAAATAATTTCAAATTTAATACTTTTGAAACCCTAAAATAAAAAAAAATAGTTTTAGAAGAGGGCGCAATAAGAGCTCTATATAATTACCAAATAATTTAATAATTGTAATTAATAATAAATAAATAGTTTCTGAAATTGAAACCCTTGGTGAAACAAGGGGTCAACTTATTCTTTTAACAACATGAGAAAACTTGACTTCTCTGCATTAAAATTATTTTGCTGATTTTTTTATGATTTTATTAAAGTTATTAAGGATGTTATTAAATCATAAGTGGTTAACTGCATCGGCTGGATTTCATCCGGTTAATTGTGCGATACAAAAAGGATAGTCTCTGCGATAAAATGAGACTTACCAAGATGATACGAATTCTTGTCATATACTCGAATTGCGAAACAAATACGATGCAATCATTCAATTCATTCACGATCACGATACAACTGCAACAATTACCAAAGATTTTGAAAAGAAACGAAAATGATTTATTTTTGAAAAGTAATTTTCGTACAGAATAGTATTAATAAAAAATAAATATATTTTATATACAAATAAAAAATTACTGAATTGATATTGTAATTAAAAACACACAATTTGTTTTTTAAAAATTTTTGAAATAATGTTGTTTAATAGGTATATTAACTTCGGTTTCGTTTTAGTTCCAAAAATGGGTTTATGTTTGTTTCTTCGCCAATCTCTATGCTAACTTTTCTTTGAAGGTTAAGTTATTTTAAAATTTCCAAAGAATCGCAGAATGGGATGTTTTTTTTGAAAAATTTTCGTTACCTTAATTTTCTATTAGACGAGCCAAATCACGCTGGCTAGTGAACAGGTTGCAGCCTCTAGTACACAGCCTTAAAAAATTTGCTAATATGTAATTTTAAATTTGACAGATATTTTGAAAATAATTACTCTTTAGATTTCCAAGTTAAACATACTGCAGTCACGATCAGCTGCAAGCCAATCGTATAATACTCTAGATGAATACTGAATTCCGATTTATATTGTAGTTGGGGATAAAGTAGAATTACGTGTGTGCATGTTGTATGTCCTTTATTAAGGACTGCCAATAGATTGCTACTCAAAACTAAAAGACAATATTCAGTATTTAATTTCATATCTTGTAAGTCATCGAAAAAAAAATGTCCTTTTTGAAGGACTTTCACATGGGAGGTGCAGGCAGGACTCATTCGATTTCTTACATATTCATCCTTTTCCTTGGAACCATTCAAAAATTAATGTGTACAAAATTTCAAATTCGTAGGTTAATGGTTGTAAAGCCATCGACAAATTTTCTAGGACACGTCTTCTTAAGGATTTTTTGTATGGAAGCTACTCGAAGGAGTAAAGAAATTTCACTGACAAACGAAGTCAAACTTCATTTTCGCGCAATCTTATTTGTACAAAATTTAAACTTCGTGGTTAAACGATTTCTTGAGTTATAGCAAGTTTCGTGAATTGAATGAGGATATTTTAACAGGGTATTTGTATGGCAGCTACACGAAGGACTAATTTTTCTTCTATTTTCTTCATAATCACACATTTAGCTCCAACTATTGAAAACCCAACGGAACAAAATTTCAAAGTCGTAGCTTTAGGCGTTCCGAAGTTATTGGTCAATACTCTTGAATACATGATTTAAGGATATAAGGATTTTGCCCATTAAAGAACTTTCAGAACACTCAGATTTAAAATTTCAAGATCCTAGGTGAAGGCGTTCTTGAGTTATCGTGCTAACGGACAGACGGACGTACGGACGTCAAGCGGATTTGGAGTTTTTGGCCACAAATAAACACAAAATAATGTATGAAATTTTTTCGTCCGAGGCTCGGTTCTATGCGTTACAAACTTTTGGGCTGGAATAAACTTATAATACTCTATATGATTTCATCTAGAGTATACAAATTATGGTGTACGCCGGGCGGAAAATTTCTGTTTTTCTTACTTTAGGCTCTACTATTTTCTGAGAATAAAATTCAGGTAGATAGATAGATAGATAGATTTATTTAAATTCATTGGGTTGTATAAAAGTAAAAATAATTCAGTAATTAGATCTTAATCTTTACAGCTGCAATTGAAAATTTTGCAATCTATTTGCAAAAACTTACGTTAATCTGACACAGTAAAATGTTCAAGGAAAAATTTTGTTAACAAAAAACCTTGCTTGAAAGAACCTTAATGACTAACTTAAACACTACTTAAAAACTAAACAAAAACTAAAAATAGATTAAGATAATAAGGTACACAACACTAGTTGTACCTAGCCAAGGAAGAGACTAGAGTATTGTCTACCGTTTGGGTCTTCGTTAGAAGTCTTAAAATTCAGGTAGGTACGAAAAAAAAAATATTTTGGGCCTGCCGGGATTCGAAATCACGCCTTTGGCGTGGGAATCGGAGTTACTTGCCTCTATACCACAGAGACATGGAGACATACTTTTTTCCCACGCATTGAAGCATATAACAAATTGGTGAGTGACCTACATACGTCACCTTAGCATTTTCTATAAAACAGGCTTATTAGAAATAATCGGATAGTATTTTTGAATGTAATCATGTTGGAAAAACAATCAATAGGTTTTAGTGGCGTGATGAAAACTCAAAAAAAAGAATAATGTATTTTTTTTTATTAAGAACAATTTGAAGCATGTTGAATGAATGTTCATAATTAAAGAAGAGTGGTTTAGGTTTATTCTATGTGACCATCGAAATACAACAGTTAATTTTTCACTGCGATAAAAGAAAGAACGCATATTCTCGTATGTAGACAAAAAAATTATAATGTTACACTTACCCTCCTTTTCGACGAAAATATATAGGTAAAAAAACTGTAACACGCAAGGTGACTCCTATCAAATGTCCTTCGACTTCGTCATCGTTCCTCCTTAGAGGTTTAGTGGAGTTTTTTTTGTTTTGTTTTATTGTCCTCGTATATAATCCAAATCTAGTGTACAAGATGGACAACAAAAATTCGGTACAAAGTGTTTTTCCTTTTTTTATTATTTCGGATGCTGTTTTTCGTCCTTGCCTGGCGTACGCCCTGCTTCGTTGTCTTGTCTTTAATTTATTTTTTATATCGTTAAATCCACTTTAGGATGATTTCGAAGACAATGCGCTAGTTCAAGCTGATGACAATAAAAATTTCTTTGTAGTGGTTACCGGGCAATTTCCTGGCCAATCGTTAATTTAATGGTTGTCTAGAAGAAAGCTGGAAGAAAAAGAAAAATTACTTAAGATTGAGCCGAAAACCATAAAAGTTAGCTGGGCAATTGAATTTTATTATGTTTTATTAGCGGATGGCGTTCTAATGCAGGTATTCTCCTAGAGGAAGGTGGGTGATTGCCTGTATATGGCTGTGTGTTCATGCAGGACCCTATTTCATATATCATAGATATTATATTTTCGTTCTACTTTCAGAAGGAATCTTAGTTGAGCAAGTGTGTTAACATGAAAGATGTACCATAATGTGACCATGTGTTGTACCGAAAAGTTGGATGAAGACAAGTCCGACACGAAATTTATTATTATTGTGTATCAAGGATTTTCCGAGCGCTCGTTTTTCCACCATTTTCTCATGTTTATAGCTGAGAAGCAATGTTCAGGGCGATAAAAAGCAGTTTTCAACGTAACTGAAAATATACATACACATACAATCACAATCGGGTAAGTTAAAAAGGATTAAAGGAGCAAAAAGCTGGACAGGTACGAGACCCTTAATTATTCTCTTGGTGTAATAAAGCTATTTCCTCCTGAATAATTTCCCTGTAAAGCTTCGGGAGTTGGTTTTTTCTGCCTTGTCAAAAGGTTTTTCCGTTTCGCGTTCCCTCCATAACTCTTGTGTAACGACTTCTCCTTGTACTTTAGTACGTTGCTTCACTATTTCGAAGAAAAACGGCCAAGCCAATTTTATATGTCACTTTTTTGCTGCTTAATATTTTAATTAAATGCTGGAAAAGAGCATCGGCAAAGTCGATATTGCGGCTTATTAGATTTTGCATAGGTCGCATGTTTTCATATTTGCTTAGTTCATATGTGGCCCCTTACAGGGACTAGTGTAGTAAAGAAGTAAAAAGACTACCCTCTTAGTGATCACTTGCAATACCTGTCAATATACACGTAAACACGAATATATTGGTCGGCCCATTTCGTGAAGAACACCGAAATTTAGTCATTTGCTCTAGTCAACAAAAGATGGTGCTTGGTTTCATTTTAAAGGTAGCGTACCCTTTTATGGCAGACGAAATATTAGACAATTCGAAATTTTCTACCGTTCGCATTTCGTTTGTCGAAATTAAAAAAAGGAAATAAATAAAAAAAAGTCTGCCAACAGTCTGGGTGCAACTTTATTATTTTTGGGTAGAAGTCTGAAACGTGTTTAATGGTGAGATGTGGTGTAGGCTACTACGCGACGTAATGAATAAAGCCTAGTACTAACTAGAAGCGAAAACGAAATTTTCTGCCAAATCACATACACAATCCACTAACAATTTTCGCTGGAACGGAAAATTTGTATGGGAAATTTCGTTTCGCTTCTAGTTAGTACTAGGCTTAACCAGGAGGCTATTTGGAGCGGTTTTTTTTTTGGTTTTGCGTCGCATAGTAACCTACACCGCATCTCAGCATTAAACACCTTCCGGGGTTCTACACAAAAAATAATGAAGTTACGCCCAGACTGTTATCATATTTTTTTTTCAAAAACTTTCGTATCGAGGCTACATGAAGGAATTGCTTCTTTTTATTCCTAAATTTTTTCTATAAATTTTGAAAAATTACGGTGTGTCCACTTTGGTGCTGGCTTGAAGCGTTTAAAATTTGCCGATTTATAGTCGTGAATACGTGTTTTAAGAACTTTTGTGCGTCAGTAACGATTTCTCTCATTAACAAACTTATACGTTGCCTACTTTATCACTGACCGTACAAGGCTCCATTTCAATCGAGCTAAACTGTATAACTGCTGTTATTTTAATTGTCCATTTCGGGAATAAAGACACACTGATTGCAACATTCGGGCGCCGTAATAATCTTTCTTTGCTATAATCTTTCTTTGCTATAATCTTTCTTTGCTATAATCTTTCTTTGCTATAATCTTTCCGAAATGGATCATTTCGGAACGAATCGATACGATGTTCAGTCTCATTAAATCGAACAAAACTACGTCCAGGTTTCGCGAAAATAGCCAACAACAAACTCCTCACTCATCAAATAATTATTGTCGTCGTTTCATTCGAATCCGGTAATTTTTGCGACGGTATATCACGGAATTTGTGTTGCTCCTAAGTGGCGTTTGGAGCCTTTTTACGACATCAATTTTCTTCCGATGAGTTTTTATTGAATCCTTAAAATGGACACTACCGAGTCAGAGAATGAATCCGATACTCTGGTATTGGCAATTTAGTCAGCTCAATCGGAACATAGGTTTCCGGTTAATTTCAAATTAAAGGTCATTATGTTCGGGAAATATCACAGAGAAAATACGGAAAATTATGTTTGCATATAAAAGTCTTGTTGACTTAACCCCAGAACCGGGGTCGTCTTATCTCCTTATGAAGTCTGGCTTCCAAAAGACTTATTCTGAAAGGACTCTATCCGTTCATTTCTTTTTCTTTTCTTTTTTTAAGTTGGTTGATGGCATCTATACAAACTAGGCTAGTAAGGATAATGACGCCAGCTCAGTTATCTATCGACCGCTTAAAATCCCTTGGGGGACATAAGTGATAGCAGCTTTTTAAAGTAAAGCTGTATTAGGGCTTGGTATTCGAGGATAGAGGACAGGACCAATGGCAGACTATCCGTACGTCTTGCGAAAGCAAATAAAAAGACGATTCGGAAAATGGAAAAGATATAGACCCTGATGGGGATATAAAATAAACTTCAACCCCTGCTTGATGACTTTTTGTGTAATGTAGTTTTTCTTTGGTGGCTGTTTGTTTCCTTTTAAATTGGTTTAATAGAGCGTTGTAACATTTTCTGTAAAGTACCGCTCTGTAGTACCCTTTCGAATGCTTGTGATTTGTTGTAGTTATGCGAGTAGTTTATATTATGTGTAAAGTTGGACAATCGGGGGTTTTTCTTTCTAACTTTAAGTGAATGTAAAATAGCGTAGTCTTCGGAGATCATTACGGTCAGCTAATATCTTCCTTTTAATTTCATCCCTTATCGAAACGAATCAAATTTGTCTTGAAAATTGTTGTCCAGATTGAATTAATCCTTTTTCTGAAAGCTGAAATCGACATCCTGATCGAATTTAGTGATTTTTATGGATTTATGTATAGTCTTGCTCGAAATGACTGTATTCATATCTATGTTATGCATCTATTAGAAAAATCATGTTACAGATAAACATAATTAGGGGTAGTTCCTGGAGAAACTCGATCACAGTAGAAAATCAATAGGAAAATTCATGATGAAGAAAATCACGGGGGTTTATCGTTGTTCAGCTAGACCTGACATATTTCGAAATTTTTTTTAAATACTAGGTATAAGCTAAAAAATCAGTGGTTCAAATCACGTGTAGAAAATTCTTTCGGGTACATTGACGTAGAAAACTTTCATTCGTCTTACGGTAGGTACAAATATCCAGTTCCAGTTCTTTGTTGATTTTCGTGTATTTGCTAGAGGGATCTGTCTACCTTCTTTCTGTTTTGTTTGCTATTGCTTTTCTCATACGGAAAATCCATATATAAAGAACAATTACATGGAGAGAGAAAGGAATGTCCTATCCCTTAGGACTATCCATCCCAATCATTACAAGAACCTTTTTTACCGTTCTCGACCCATCTACCCAAATTTAGTCCCCGATATTCCCGAAAGACTCTTAAATTAAAAGCTGGAAGAATAGAAGGGAAAAATACTGAGATGTACCCATGGAGAGAAAAAAAAAAAAAAATGGGAAAATTGTAGATATATGGGTATGTTGGGAAGTTACTGGAAAACTAGGACTCAGAGTTTATAGGATTTCTTCCGATTTTGTCTAAATATTGTCTAAATAGGTGTAGGTTTTAGTCAGTGGGAGCACAACAATAACAACAATTTTCCTCCTGTATGTTATACAGAAAAGACAAAAAGGAACTGCCTAATTCTTTTAATTCCTAATACAACTGAACGTTTTTTTTACATTTACTCGTACGCTACATCCCTTCATGGCCTTTTTGCGACACACTAACGCTTTGAAAGATCCATCCAACTTCAGTTGGAAAGAGCAGACATAAATTTCAATGCGATAAAAGTTACCAAATATCTAATCATATTTGAATGCTAACATCTTGAAGAAAAGGGCATTTTTATTTCTTTTTACTTCAAGCTTCAGACGACGAAGTCAAAGTAGAAATGTAGTAGTGCAACATTTTTGTATATGAAAATCCTGTAGAAAAAATACTTCGGCACATTTGCAGCAAACAAAAAAAAATTTATTCTCGTATTTTATCCATGAAACAATGTTTAAATCTCCCCTTAATTAGCAGAAGATCCCTTTTGTCCGAGGATAATAAACTCCTTTTTTATAAAGCAGTAATGCAGCCTGCTCTCACATGTGGAGCACCAATCTGGAATCATTGCGCCTTAGTGCACAAGAACAAAATTCAGATCATCCAAAACAAATGTCTAAAAATAATACTAAACAAACCCTGGTATTTCTCCACCAGCCGACTGCATGAAGCAGCTAAAACTAAAACAATAAATTAAATTTCAGGCGAATTACTATTAAAATTTGTAAGAAAATGTGAAGATTGCAACAACCCTCTCATAACAGAAATTTTTATCGATTAAAACGATACAGCAGAACTTTACTTTTCTTTTAATTTTATTCATAGTTAGTAACATACACTAAGTTTAGTTTTAAGTTAGATGTAAGTGAATTAACGGGTTTTGTGGATTTTCTCCCGTACATTACTTATAATCAACTGTATTTTTAAATGATATCTGCCAAAGCATTTAAATAGTAATAATTAAGTTGTAAAGACCTTTTGTCTAATCTCTATACCATCCCAAATCAAATATTTATTATTCACTCATGCTACCATCTCGAAATAAATATATCTATCTATCTATCAATGTTTAAATCTAGTCTCTCGTTGAATTCGTCAGTTGTCGTAAAATTAGTTAAGTGAAGCCAAGACTGCAACCGAAATTTATGTGAGACTGGAATTTCCTATGCTTGACTTCATTCAATAGACATAAACGAAGACAATCAATCAATTGTAAAATGTCTTTACTACGAGAAGACTGCCTATAATCTGGGCGCAACTTCAATATTTTTTCGGTAGAAGTCGGGAACGCGGTTTAATGATGAGATGAATTGCAGTTTGCTTTGCGGATGACAAGCTAACAAAATAATGGTTCAAAAAGCGTCACCTGGTAATTCTTAAGTTTGACAGTCGCAGTAATCTGCACTGCATATCAGCAAAAAATATTATATTTGCGTTTAGACTGGTGCCTGTTTTTTTCATTCATTTTTTCAATTTCAATAAACTCATGGGGATAAAATATCAACACAAACCTTATATACTAAATATCAAAAAATTCTAAAACCAACTTTTAGGCGATTATCTGGAAATCCCGAGAAAGTAAAATAAAACAATTCGATTTCATGAGACCTAAAAGGATCAGTCGGAATTCGTAAAAATGTACACACCCATTTTACACCCTTGAAAATTTGTGCGCCTTCAAGATACAATCTGGCTGGTACTGCCGACCGTCGCGGTCAGCAGTAACTGCCGGCAGTACACAGTAAATTTTTTTCAACTAGATTCTAGTTAAACACCACTAGAATTTAGCTCCTACCGGCAGTAGACTACTGCTTCAAGTGCAAAACAGAACACGGACCTTGACTGCGACTGCGACTACGATTTGCCTGTCTTTCGGCATGAGGTTCGACTGCGCAGTTGGCGTTGAACAGAACACCGACTACGACTTCGAGCATTCTTCGGTATTCGGATTATAGAGGGAAGATGGAGAGGCAGGATGATCTGCATTTGCAGCGACAGTCAGGCCGCTCTACAATCCCTAGATAATCCAATCGTCTTTTCGAAGATGGTACGTGAGTGTAAAGAACGGTTCAATTCTGTTGGCAGATTCAATGACTTAAAGCTCATATTGGTTCCAGGCCACCAGGGTATAAATGGCAATGAAATAGCTGATGCATTAGCAAAGGCAGGATCGGAGTCAGCCATGGTCGGACCAGAACCAGTTTTCGGTATGCCGGTTGACTCTATTAGGGCCGCCATTGCTGAGTGGGTGAGTAAATCACACATTGAGAGATGGCTGCTTTTTCCGGGAATGCGGCAGACCAGACACCTTGTTGACGGACCAAGTGGACGAACCGCTTCTTTTCTTCTCAAATTGAGCAGGAAAGAATGTTGTAGTATGGTTGGTGTCCTCACAGGGCATAACTCGTGTGGCCTACACATGGTCAGATTGAGAATCATTGACGACCCCATGTGCACTGCTTGCGACGAGAGCGACGACACAACGGAACATTTCCTTCTCGAGTGTCCAGCTTACTCTTTTGCGAGAGTGCATGTATACGGCGTCGATGTTATGAGGATGGAAGAACTCCGCTCTCGTTCCCTAGCTGAGCTCTTGAAATTCGTGAGGAGGACGAAAAAGTTCGGGTAGAGACTGGGGACTCGAGTGCAATGGGCAATAATTGTCTGAGTGCTCAAGTTGCGCTGCCTTGGTGCGTATCTTCCCCCGCTTCAAACAACAACAACGACTTCGATTCTATGCAAGCAAGAAGAAGAACGAGTGTCAAGTGTCACTTCTGTTTTGTTTAATATTTTTGAAAATGGACGTGTTTCTGGTAGCGCGTATAATTTATATAGTGTTTTGTATCACTTTGGAGTGTTTGCGTTTATTAATAACGAGGAAGTGAATAGGAATCGGACGAATTTGAAGAATAGAAACCCAGCAGGCAGAGTGTACTCCCGCAAAATGTCATCAAAATTCTACATGTCTATATATGTAAGATAAAGACAGCATGTGCTAAGGAGACCGCGCTCCTCTTAAATGTAAACATAATTCAATTCATTTTGAAGCGGTGTAAATATTCTAAATATAGTGATCGTACAGATATAGTAAATAAATATATACAGCAACCGGCGAAATCGTTCCCAAAAAGCCTAATCAGTTACGAGTATGTACTGTCAACACGGCTTTTGTTCCGAAAGATCAGTAGTATCGAATTTTCTTACATCTATGAATGATTGGATGCGGCGCTTTGATTGAAAACAGCAAACTGATGTAGTTTACTTTTGAAAAGACCTTCGACAGAGTTCCCTCCAAAAGACTCCTATTTAAGCTTGACCACTATGGCATCCGTGGACACCTTTTGGATTGGATTAAGGAATTCATCACTGATCGATATTTTCAAGTTCGAATCGGCGATTCATGTTCAAGTTCGTATGAAGTACTTAGAAGTGTGCCTCAGGGATCAGTTTTAGGGCCACTTCTTTTTATAATTTATACCGCTGAAATACCTAACATCCTAGCATCCAGCTCATGTTTGTTAGCTAATGATACGAAACTTTTTGGAAATCCGCTGCTTGGAAATTTAACTCTGCAGGGTGACTTGGACAAAATATATGAAAGGTCAGAAAAATGGTATTCAGTTTTGCAAGGCGGACTAACTAATCCCCGGATCACGTATAGTCTTAACGATACAGAATTAATATCCACCAATAAAATTTGCGACCTTGGAATCACAGTGACATCAGAACTAAAGTGGGAACAGCATATTATCAATATTTGAAAAAAAGCCAATTCGTTAATATACTTAATACGAAAAACATTAACTTTTATCACTTGTGAGGTTTTCATTAAAATTTACAAGACCTACGTAAGGCCTCTTCTCGAGTTCGGATTCCAAATCTGGAGCCCCTACTTTCGTAAGGATATTGACTTACTGGAGAAAGTACAGCGTCGTGCAATGAAGCTTCCACAAGAACTGAAAGATCTATGCTATACAGACAAACTGAGCAAATGTATAGTGAGCACGAGCACGAACCCTTTTCGGAACTTTCTACCAAAGAGAGTAGTTGATGGCTGGAATTCTCTTCCCGTTTACGTTATTGGCGCTACTTCAGTGTTGGATTTTAAAATTAAAGTAGATAGACATTTAAATTTTGACTGAATTAAGAATTAACTTTTATTTCATACTCATAATTTTTTTTCTTTATTTTATTCAATTTAAATTTCATTTTTTTTCTTTCATTTTGTTCAATTAAAACTTTGTTTTCTTCGTTATTAATTTCGATACTTCTACTCTTGCACTAATTTTAGTTATATACATTCTACTTTGCTTATTAATATTTTTTTTTTGTTTTTATTTTGGATAACACAACAATTGTAGTAATATTGTACTTTGTGATATCAGGTGTATCAGCGAAAGCTGCCTTCCTGATTATTCAATAATAATAACAATAATAATAATAATAGGACTTGCATACATACGGTTTCGTTTCAACGTACAGTATACGAATTTTTTCCTGCTGGGAAATTGTGGACATCCGAGACTGCAACCGCAGTCTTAGAATTAGAGTGTAGCACGACTGCGCAGTCGCAGGCGAAGTTGGTGTTGTGGGCATCGCCATACAGTCCTGTGTATTCTAAAGACAGGGTCTGCGCAGTCGCAGTCTAGGTCCGTGTTCTGTTTAGGCCTTCAGGCAAAAACAATCTGTCATGTCTGTTTGCGACTGCTCGGCAGTTGACGGTTGTGAGTGCAAAGCAGCCGCGGTGAGCAGTTGAGGTTGGCTGGCAGTTACTGCTGACCACGACGGCCGGCAGTACCAGCCAGATTCGAAAAATACCGAAAATAATTTATAGTCGATTACATATAAAGTAAAGAAGTAAAAGCGAATTTGAGATTTCGTTAGACATAAGAAATATGTCGGAATTCTTAATACCCCTTAGAGGTGTGCTTGAGAAATAAGAATTACAATTTTTTTCTTCCCGCTCTTCTACCGCCACCACCTACACAAAATTAAATAATTTTCTCTGCTAGAACTATTTGGGCATAATTCCTGTAAAAAATTCGGGATCTTATCTGAAATGATTATTAAGATTTAAAAATTGCTATCCATCCACATCCGTGCTATATCACCCCTATAAAATTTTGCGTGCTTCACTTATAAACACTAAAATAATTAAATAATTTAATTTAAATTTTTTGTAAGTGTAATCGGTTCGGAAGACATCGTAATGCGAAGTTAAAACTTTATCCACTTCCTGTATGTGGTACACACTTGCTGCGTGTTTGACGCACACAACCTAAAATGCTACAAATCTCTCAACTTAACACATGCATTTATACAAGTGCGACAGGGCTTATACACGGGATCAGTTTTTCTGCTGCAAAAACGAGCCGACGATCGCTTTTCCTGGAAAGTGATGTGTAAAGTAATTTTCCGTGATAACACCGATCGTGTAGTAAATAAAATTGGGAAGAATTGCTAGTAGTGTAATCTTTTAAGTGAGTAAATCGATTTGTGAACAGATCATGGAAACCAAGAGTTATCTTTTGATTTTGACTGCACTATAAACCCTTTTGAGCATTAACTAAACCTTTTCCTGGGAAAGTTTCAGCTTTTTTAAATGTTATTTAATGGAATTCAAACTGCTCGGCAGACACCTGAACTGATTCTACCTCATATCTATAATTACAAAACAGAAAAAAATTAACCGATAATAAATATACAAAATTAATGATATTCGCATTTCATTAACAAAGCCCATCATTCATCCACTTAGGGAAAATATACGCGATTAAATTTCATTAAACTCCTTGAGATACGCATGCAGTCGTGAAAATTTATGTTTCTTTTTAAAAGGAAATCTTGCAGGACTGTTAAAATCTGTGCTCGTGATCAAACCAGCTGCCCGTGAATAAGACACCGAAATAAACAAAATTATGTAGCGCCAATGGATTATAGGAAGGCTCGAATGTTCCTTGACGAAAACATTAAAACAAACCCACCAATTACTTAATTCTCGCCCTTATTTACTTTAATCCTTATTACAGACCCTTCGAATCGTACGTCCAGGACAATTGATTATACGAAAACTTAAAAGGCCGCCACCAGTTAGGGTATTTTCGCATTTTCTGTGATTAACCACTTGTCGCATAAAATGACCACAACGTGACCAGTTATGGCCTCGATGAATTTTCTTTTCGGGTTGGTTGCTTTTTTTCCGTTCCCATTTTCCGGGAGCAATGCTTTTCTTGGGGATGATGAAGGAAGGTCCTGTAAGTGGAACTCGAAGCACGAGCCTTTCTCATTATGTACGATAATAAATCGAAAAAAAGGACATAAGACTTTCCAGAAGAAGAAAAAAAAATTCAGCTGGATGAGAAATATCTTAACCACACGAAGGATACATGTAAAGTGGCGGTGGTTAACATTTCAGTGTTACCATAATTGAATTTTAATGGGTCGGTTTAGGTCAGTTTTATGTTGTTCGCCAGAAGCGAAATGTTTGCTACTTTGTGTACTTCGCATGTTAACAGCCATGACTTATTTCGAAAAGATGTTATTATGAGAACTGGGGTGAGTGGGAGGAACTTCTTACTTCTGTTCCTTCTTTTAAAATATTGTTAATGGCGAAAATTCCTTTTCCACTTACCCTTCTTTTCCCTCTTATCGTTCGCTGTATAGATAGGCTTTACACTTCTATTGTCTAACTGACAGTTAGAAAGTACTCAATCAGTACGATACTGACAGTTTTCGTGGATGGCTTTAGATGGCGAACGGTTTGGGGGTGCCTGATAAGACTTTGTGACAGCGCGAAGATTGATTAGATGTTGTGGAAATTAAGGATTCTCCGAATACCTCTTAAATGGCACACGACCGACAGTTACAATTCATTTATTCTGATTATTTTGTTAAGGCTATTTGATCGATTTTGATATTATAGTCCTGTTTCTGTGGGATTTTAGGACTTTAGGTATTTAATTCATTTGACTTATTGTTTTTCACTTTCACTTTTTTTTCTCATTTACTGAACGGTATGGAAAATGTATAAATAAAAACTACATCGCACACTTTCCACTCGTTTAATCAATGGCGCTCTTAGATGGGGGTAAGGGAGGACATTTACCTCCACCTGTATTCTTCCAATTCTCAAAATAGTAAATATCATAAAACGAGAAAAAGTATAACTTTCCAATCAAATGCGACTATTTTGTTAATTTTTTCTGGTTTCCAATGGCCAAATACAAATACAGATTTTATTACACACATTGGTCTTGTAACGTTGAAAATTTTCTAATTTTATGTAACTGGCATAAAAAATTCTTCGTAGTTTGAAACTTGGGATCCATTTTCCAGAGATGGTATTTTGTGTCGTATTTCTGAAAATAAAGGGACGTAAGAGAAAATTGATTTTCTAAAAGACTGCACTTTTTTTTAATTTCGAAATAGAACGTTAAAATTACTAAAAGAAGCATCCAATAAAACGTCCATAGAAAAACACTAACGTATAAATTTTTGTTTTTATACGCATTAGCACTTCAAAGTCGACTCGTTATTTCCTCTGTCGATATTTGAGTTAAATGGAAACTTATCGCCTTAACCCTATACTTGAATTTTATTACCATTAATGGAAAGTATTCGACTGAAACTACATAAATCAAGTCCCAATTCGAGCACCACTAAAACAGATATTGAATCCTTCTCTCTGTCGACTAAACGAGAAAAATACGAGAAAGTAAATAAATCAGAAATTAGCTAAAATTACGTGCAGCCATTTTCTGTATATTGCAGACGATTTTCAGTTCGAACCTTTTCGACCATTTAGCTATTTTAGCAGAAGGTTAACGGATTACCACATAAAAGGTTTATCCGCGATTAATAAAACATCAGAGGGTTTCTCGAATAGGAAATTGTCAGGATGGGGTGGTCGAAGGTACGACTTCTGCAAAGGATACCGCAACATTTTTACTAGCCCAGGACTTAAACGTAAGATAGAGCTAGAGTCTGGTGTGAATTATTAAAATCGCCATGTAGAAGAAGCTCGTTGGCATTTCCATAGGACAATTGCGGACTTATTCACTTATTCCGTTTTCACATAAATTAAATATTCGCCACCCTACGACGAGACCAAATAGGGCGAGTGAAATTACTAGGGTAGTCAAATGTGAGGTGTCCTTTGGGCGTATGGTGTATTCTTGTGGGACAGTATCCTTTCGTGTACGTTGCATAAGTGCGAAGGATGAGCTGGAGCGTTGCCTGGGCCGGACTACACACTATAAATAAATGGGCGACGATAAAAATGGCCCAAAGTGGATGGCAGAAGCATATGGTCATCTTATCAGAACAAACATGAGTTTTCGATATAAGTATGGCGTCGAATGTGGGAGTACCCACTCGTATCGGCGATCATATGAATTGCTTGTTTGATGTATACTATATATTCTATATACTTTTCCGGATCTGTTTTCTTTTTCTTGTTTACTTTTTTTTTTGATAAGTTTATGGACATCTGGAAATATTCTGCCGGAAAATTCCCTATTCGGGGAGTTCAGGAAGAAGCTGATCGCAGTCCTACTCCTAACAACCGGGCATTTTTACTAATTCAATATGTTGGTCGCCTAGGTTGCCCCAAGAGTCCTAGAGATATGATGGGTCCTTGTGCAAATTAAATTATATTTGTGTGGCGTGTTACCGAACACACGGTTGACAGTGCTCTCCAGTGGGTCTGAAAATATATGGTGTGGTGTATCACACATTTGCTAGCTTAGTGCTCGACCACATACCCACTACCGACTAGTTAGAGTACATACTCGTAGGAACGTAATGTCAAGTGGACGGGAGAGTAGCTTAAGAAGGAATTTTATGTCGTAAAGTTATGAAGGACAGTTTTCTGCAAGAAATTGTTATACCGAAGAATATAAGGTGCAATGTTGAGTGTTTACGATCGAAAACTTTTGGCCAAGTGGAGTCGAATAATGGGTTTTTAGAGAAGAAGCTTTCTTATTATTAAGAGGTTTCCCAAGATTCTTCATGGGGCGACCAGGATACGATTTTGCGACTAGTTGAGATAGCAGTTTTCAACAACATACATCCCAACGTGCTGAGAAATGTTCTTTTTCGAGTGCTACTTCTCGTATTTTATTTTATGATATTTTGAGTGTTTCGTGTTGAGTGTGTACATGGGGGAGGATTTGCTACGAAGTGAAGATTTAATGCAGATATCCTTCTTTGAAAATGTTTTTCTTAGAGTAGATGTAAGTAGATGACAAGAATGAGTTACACTACAACTTCAACTTCCCCATGTCATAGTTCTACTGCAGCGACTTGGTTATAATTTATAAGGCAATTTAATTAATTATTATAGTTAAACTTTATTGTAGTCAGTGTGATGGGTCACATTTTTCAACAACGTGTGGTTCACAAAGCGATTCAGACTAATGTACCTGGTTTGCGAGATAAAAGAGTCATAGCGAATTTCAGATAAAGGGCAATCTTCAAAATTTCACTTTATTGTTATAATGGAAAAAAAATGAAAACAAAAATTGTATGTTCTAAGGACTAGTAGCCTCCGAAAAAGAAATGAAAAAAAATTGTCCGTCGGTCCACCGTAAACACATCTGTTTCTGATACACCTTTTTATAATACATATCTGCAAGGGTACCATCATCGCAGTAAAGCTAGTATTAAACTGTATGCCACACTGTCAAATATTTGATCATTTTCCTTGGCAAATGCTGTCAGATAATGTAATAGTCAAATCTTTGTTTGGAACGATATTGATCTACCTCACTTATGGTCTTAGCAGCATAGATAAAATATGGCTGCCTTCAAAGAAGTAGAAAATACAACAAGAAACATGATTGTAGAAAACTAACCCTATGGTATATCTTCAGAGTGCTTTCCCTAAAATTTAATTTAATTAAATATACCCCAAAGTTACTTGGTACTGTACTATTGATCCCAGAAATAAATGCAAAAAATCTTGACCATTAAAAGCCTTCTACGAATGATTTCTTAAATTAAAGGATCGACCATACACCCCTTCTGCATCTCGTCGCGCAGCCACGTTGCGTCGTCAGCACAACAGCGAGCCCTTAAATTTAATTCAATTTCATCAGTTCATTAAACATCTGCCTAGTTTCCGTGGCTCTCCTTTGTCCGGGATCCGTCATCGTTTTTCGTCCTGACAATATATTCCGTGAAAACGTAACAACAAAATCGACGACGTCCTGTTGCGTTCAAACTGACATACTGCTCACCTCCTAAAACATACCCCCGAAATCATGTCCCCGGAGAAAACGAAACACGACGTCCCTCACATTCCGCACCCAATTTCAACATACACGCTATTCTAGCTTCGCTACACTCATTCTTGATCCTTGTCGAAATAATTTCGAACGCAAACATCTTTAATTCGTTTTCCGACCAATTGAATGTGCCGTTGACTCGGAATTAATTTACACTAATTGAAGAAATTGGAGGGCGTCATTTAAAACACTCCCCCCGCCCTCCCCAAAAAAACTCCCCGAAGGGATCTGCAAATGGAAACATTTTCCGTCATCATCGTCATCAACGAGGGCCTCCGTTTTAATAGAACATAAGTGCATCATCTTATTTCGGTTGTCACTCACTCACGCGATGTCAGGATAATAGAGAAGCAGGACGATTTTCAGTAGTTATGTGCTCTCCTTGCCAATAATAATCGCACAAGGAAATTAAATCTCGGGTAGTTCGGGGATTCCCCCGCTTGGAAGCGGGCGAAATAATTGGCCTTTACGGTTTTCCAGGACGGCAAGAAGACAGCATTGGGATAGTCGATTTCTGTGTGCCGTTCTTCGAACGATGTACTAGACGAACTTCTAGCAGTTCCTGGCTCTACCAAAAAGGGTGTACCAGAAATGTAATTATAGCAACTTTTTCTTATGCTCCTGTATCTTCCTTTTTTTTCGTCCATATTCTCCCTTGATACTGCCGAAGTATTGTTGTTTCTGTATCCTTTGAAAAGACGGATGTAGCTACTCGTGGCAGTGCGGTGCAGAAGAGTCTTGTTTGCCAGGATCTGCGCTTCTGCTACTGCCTCACTTATTCTTCATTGTTGGCTGGGATTACTTTTGGGACTTATGTGAAGCACTTTGATTGCTTCTCCAGTAACTGAGTGTGTTCAGTCACTCTATACACTTCTCCCGTATTACCACCGCCATTCCATTCCGGCCACCTTCATCCCCAGCACCTCCATTATTCTGGTTTGGAAAATGAAAATCCTGCTTTACGTTTTTCTTCCCAGCTATCGTGATGTTGTAATTCTTCTTCCACCCGATGAGGAAGGAGTTGTAGACTTAGCCGACGAAAATGAAATGAGTTTCGAGTGTGATTTGTTTCTGAATCGACGATATTACACAATGAATGGTTTTTTTTCGCCCGAATGTTGAAGTATTGAAACAGGATTTGTGCGGATATTAAGGGATGATGGAGATCTGTGCCGTTGGTTCTTCAGGTGCTTCTCGTTTGGAGAAAAATACGATTATATTTATTTTAATCATGTAGTCCTTCCAGTGGGATTGAGATTTGAAAACAAAAGCATCAGGTACGGCAGCTTTCTGAATATCCTTCCGGCTAGTTGTGATGAAACTAAAAGGAAGACACTGCAGATAAATTGAAAGGCAGCAAAACAATTGCAGGAGGCTAAAGCACCAATCCAATTGGATTCGGAGTATATCTGGACGAGCTCCGAGCTATCATTCTAAACCGATCTTTTATTTAGGGTTAATGTAAACGCTAGCAACGTCCTCGTAAAAAGTTATACTCGAAGGCTGGAGGACGCGACTGCCGGATCGAGATGACTGGAGGATCCTTGACTAAGGCTCGATTTAGTGTATCACATCAGTGACAATGATGAGTCGCTCGACTACAGTCTGAAGGATGTCATCTTGTTTCTAGTGTACCACATTATGCCTAGTTTAAAACATAAGCCCTTCTTCCAATTTTTTTTAATCATAACGCTATCTTTTCAAGGGATCCACTCGATATACTCACTGTGAGTCAGATCTTTTTAAGAATAGGTTTAATGAAGAATGAATATTGAAGTTATTTGCAAACGGCGGACTTGGACTGACCCTTTTTACTTTATTATTTTCATAAAAGCATAAAATTTTGTGATCGATTTAAAAAAAAAATTTGCTACTCGAAGATTTTTAAGGTTTATGTACTGTACAATGTTTTTATTTCGCCAGATTCCTTATTGTTAAGCGTTTTAGCATTGTATCAGTTATTCATGAAAAATCAGAAAAATCAATAATTGAGTAGGTAGTGAAAATGCCCGCAACCACAATGCAAGCACGCATCTGACGACTGGCAAAAATAAAAAGGTGACAGTGACTGAGTTTTCAAACCCAGCTGTTCAGGCCGAACGTTAATGCATAGTAAAGATCTTTTTAGACATAGGAGATATTAAAGAATTCATGAAAAGCTACTCAACCACCTTAAGTTCCGGATGGGTTGAATTTGAAAAAAACCTGCATCTTATTCGGATTTCTCCCCGAGACAAGGGGAGCTTGTCCAAGCGCAAGAGCGTGGGCAGAATGCTAGTCTTGCTGCCTCCGAGATGATTGTCCTTGCAGATCAAGAGACTGAAATTAGGTTTAAAAAAAATGCTTGAGATAAGCCGTATTTTAGCTTAGTGTTATCTTATTATTTTAAATTTGCCACAGTTTTCCGTTATGGCTCATTTACACCTAAAACTCACGGATATTACTCTGGTATTTATGCAGAGACCCCATCTGCAATGGTAATTTTACAACGCTTTTTTTTTAGCCAAAATACAGAAAAAAATTGCGTCCAATATCAAGCCCATTTTAATTGGTAAAGCGTTAAAATCGCTGCACTAATATGCAGCCTATGCACACATTTAGCGATTTTCTATTGGCCGATTGACCAGATCCCCAATATCATAAAGCCATTATGGGACATATGAGAATAGGGGAATAAAATATATTTTATGACCTCCAAAGTAAACACCGGACGTATATCAGTTGCGGTGATCAAATCCAGCTATTCAGGTGGTAGTGTATAGCACGCTAGGGTTGTTCCAGAATCAAAAATTTGTATTGATATCGAGGAGCTGGGAACAGTGTGGACATAAAACTGGAATCGAATATAATCACATCTGGATGTACGTACAATATAACCCCCTCCTACCTCTATTACCGTGCGAAAAAAAACACAAAAACACAATCCAGCTTTGTATTAAAATTCTCGACATTTGCCGCAAAAAAAGGACTAAACCTTTGTGAGCGAAAATAATGAAATTCTGAAGAAATTTTCTTAGCGCAAAGGTGAATTTTACTTCGGATTTTTCTTATGAAAGCGAGCAAAAAATTCGGCAGCAAATCGAGGAGCAAGCAGTGAAATCCTGAAAGGTACTGCTTCCCAAGATAGGGATAACGAAACTTATCTTTGGCAATAAATTTACAGGCTTCAAGAAGTTTACTACGGTGCAGACAATGGGCGAAAAGGCGCTCGGGTAAGAAAAAAAGGAATGCGGTCGAAAGCTCTTTTCTTAATTTTTTTAGTCATGGCGACAGAATATAAAAATTTCCTTATTTTACATTTTTCTGGTGTTGCTGATTATATGGATTTTAATGCTTTAAGACATGAAGCTGTAGCCGGGATTATGAACGTCTTTGTGCGAAGGCAGATAAAATAATTCGGTGAGGATTTTTGGTATTTTTTTTTGAGAATTTCTCATATTTCATTTCTGTCCGGTTCGATGTAGGTCCCTACTTTTCGTAGATAGTCTTGGGGAAAAATGAACAGTCGACTTAAGATAATTTGTCGAAGCATCGAAATTACCGGCAAGAGCGAAAGAATGTCTGAGAAATGCGTTAAAGAAGCTGTTTTGTTCACAAAGTATCTGAAGAGGAATTGTCAAGTAATCTTAACTAATCCCGGAATAGACTATCTCATTCAATATTCTCTTTTATGTTGCCTTATAATGGAAATCAATGAAGTTCGTATTTGGTATTGGATTATTTTGTTAGTCCCCCGGGCTTATGAAGTACGTCTGCAAAAGACTACCGTTCATTTCGGATAAAAGAAGGTCTTATATTGGCTACGTAATGCTAAGTGAAATTGTTACAATTTATTTCTAACATGTTACATGTACAGTAAGACCTTATTTTATGGCATGACTTTTGTTATTAATATTTTTTGGTGGTTTCTATGTAAAAGCAGTTGTGAAAAATGAAATCCAAGTTGAACTTGAAACTAGATTAGCTAATAGCTATATTTATGATAGTGCCTCCCTGAAAAAAGAAGTCTCACCCTGAAGCTCAACAGATTCTGGAGTTTTCTTGTACTCAATCCATTCGAATATTTCGGGGCATTCGTACGGTAACTGCAGAGATTTTGTTCAGTCACGAACCTTTTTCATATTTTACGTATTAGGATGGCGCTCAACGTGTTGCTCAATCCAACGATTTCGAGATTCTTAATCTCAGCCTGGTGCAAATAATCATGAGAAACGAAAAAATATTTCAACATCAACATATCAACTTATCATTTATGTTTGACCCAAGATTTCCATTAATTTTGTATGGCCGCTATTCGAATAGGATCAAGAACATGTTGTAAGTTTACAATTATATAACAGCTACTCGACATCCAACTAATTTTTTTGGCCTCAACTTAATTATACGTAGTAATAACTCAAGTGGTTGGAGGAATTCAGTTTTAAGGGTTCTTTAATTTCCCTTATTTATCTTAAGTCCTGCTTTAACAAATAGCAAATGTAATATTTTGTTAAAAAAAATTAAATTGTGGTTCACTTCTTTCTTAGTAATTTTGCTAGAAGTATTGCTACGTGGTTAAAGAATTTTAGGTGCAACAGTTTTACAAAAGCAGTTCAACGCTACGTCATATGATTACACAATCTCAACTGTATACGTCTAAGACTACAGAAAAGATATTTTCAAGATTTACTTGAAAGTAGTCAAAAATTATTAAATAGATACTGTAATTCGTAGCTAATGTGTGCTTTAATTATTGACCAATAGATGAAACCAATAATTTCAAAAACTTTGGTATGGCAGCCAGAAATCAGGGGATTTTTGATATCACCAGTTGCAAATTTAACCGAAAATACTGTTACCACTTTTCAGCGACCATTAGAAAAACTTTTCAAGTAAGAAAATATTGCTGGCAAATATGTAACTGCACGTACTGGAATTTTTGACTAAATTAACTTTTTTTACATAAATCATCATAACTTTCTCCAGTTACTCTATATACTAAAATTGAATTTTAATCTCAAGAACTGCAAACAGTTGTATGAAACTTTACGTACTGTTTTGTTTCTCGAGACGATGAGTTGGCACATAACTACCAGTTGGTACAACCTCTCTCTTT
This sequence comes from Beris morrisii, assembly GCA_951812415.1. NCBI lineage: Eukaryota > Metazoa > Arthropoda > Insecta > Diptera > Stratiomyidae > Beris > Beris morrisii. Next base: position 170,230,137 of record OX638310.1, read on the forward strand.
CGGTCCAAGTTCGATTCAGTTTCAAATATCTATTCCAGTGAATGTTTTTCACCTTGTCATACTCGAAATAACTTAGTATCGTGTTGATGACGGCCGAGCGTGTTCTCTAGTCGGGAAAAACGTGCAGCTGGTCTCAATATACTTAACTGACATCGAATAGTATGCAAATCAAAATCTTTAATTACATTAATTTTCAGGCTACCCATAAATTATTCAATCAATTTCCAAATTATTCACTGTGCAGATAAAAATGATAAAATGAAATCGGAGAGAGGATTGTGACGCAATATTTCAAGTTCTGAAAAATTACTGAGAGAAGCAAATAAAATACCGCATAAAAATTTCTTATTGCTGTCTGTTTTCCTGAAAATCCTTGACTTGAAAGAAATTCATCTGTACCATAAGAATAACGAACTTTGCCCAGGGTTGAGCTCCATGTAAAATACATCTTTTCAACAGACCTGTAGGGGGTTTCCCCCATTCAAATTGCAAACCTCGGAAGCCTTCAGGAATACAATTTTTCTATTCCCCACTCTCTTGTTACCACGATAAATGCACATGTTGCCTATTCGACATAAACAAGCCACCCTTAACCCATTTCTTTTCGTGATTTGTGCACTTTTATTCAGCAGCATATTAATATCAATTTCGGGAATACCAGCAAGTATATCCTGTTTAACTAAAACACTGGCGTTATCCTTTATTTTCTCATCTTGAAAACTGGTTACGAGTAGGTGGGTACTACCCCTAGTAAATACCTGGAACCAAAGACACATACGACGAACTCAAGGAACTCCTCTACCAAAAGCGAAAGCTTTTGCGTTATTTGAAGCTGTAATTCCAGAATGAATTTGAATATTTGATAAGCCTTTGCCGTATATTTTACTGTCTTGCTATGGCATTTACTTCGGAAAAAAGGAAATAAGGCGTCAAGTCCTCATTCTTATTCGGTACCATACTCGCATACACGTGAATGTTGGTAATGGAACATAACAACTAAACCAACTTGGTAATGGAACATAACAACTAACAAATAAAAAAAGAAGCTAACAACAAATTGACAAAAAAGGATACAAAAGTGGAGCTGGAAAAGCAGGACGAGTACAGCAGGAAAAATGGTCAATAAAAGCTTCCAAGCTGCAACGATATTGTCTTGAAGGGTTGAGCGAATCTCTCCACCCTTGAGATCTTGCGACAAGAATAAGTAATGTTCCAACGGGTTAAGGAAGACAGGTTATCACTACTAGCGAGCGCCCAGCTATTCCGCCGAAAAAACGGACGATACACAATTTTCGTCCTTTTTTCCGGTAGTTTATTTCAGATAATTTTTCCAATAGGGAGTTCGACGATGGTACGGAATCTGCAGCATCCAGTTACAGTATCCTAGACGTTACACGACGGAGCACGGCTGCTACGTACAGTATAATGCTGCAAGGTTACTCGTGCAAATAGTTTTTGTATCCTTTCGTGATCCTGAAAGCTAAACTCTTGCAGACATTTTTTTTGCACTTAAGACCGACGATCCATAAACTCGACCAGTGTCAATAGTTTTCTAGAAAATCTCTTCGGGCAGATTAAAAGTCAGTCGACAGGGTTTCCTTTTGAACCTTTTTTGTTGTTGTTGTGTGCAACCCAACACTGTATCCGTTTTAAGGATTCGACTAAGTAAATAACTCATTTGGACGGTCAATCGTGATGTACGATATGCTCGTTTAGTCATGGACGAAGGACGTTTAAAGGCGGATATTTTTTATTTATTTCTAGCATGTGCCTACCGTTTTGTTATTATGGAGCAGAACTCTAGCCAAATAGGCTCCAGATGGAGCAAGTTCTGGACAAGATTCAATTGTGCCAATACTTTTTTTTGCAGTTCGAGCCGCCAGACAAATATAAATATTTGTTTTTATTATGCAGACATTATTATATTCGAGACAAGATGATTTTATCTTTTTCGATGAAAAAAAAATCGATTTGATTTATTGAAGGTCGAATAAGGTGAGTTTTTAAGAAATTGAAAGAAAATCGTTAAGACGCATAGAATAAAATTTAGGAGAAGACCGGATAAATTTAGGGTATTTTTTTCAGTCTGCAAATTGTTGAAAAGGTTTTCAGCTATAAATAACTGATGAATAAAGTTTCTTTAGCAAATAATATTCTGGGGTTTCCAGCTCGCATAGTCTTCGAATGAAGTACGTTTTATAATATTTGACTTTAAATTAACTTTGCAGAAATACTGAAAATAATAGGACCCTGTTTTAGTTCGGATTAAATTTAATTAACTTAACTTACCGGCAATAGGTAGCACCAATACGCATCAATATAATTATGTAAGAATTGCTTGTTTTTAATAATATTTAATTTAAAAAAAAACATTGGTGACCAGAATAAAAAATGACCATTACCTTGAAGTAAGAAAATGGTGACCGGAACAAAAAATTTCCGTCTAAACAAATAATCATTATGTACATAGAATAAAATTCCCTCTTTAATTCTAACAATTTAATTTACATAATTTTACAATTTAATTTACATAATTAGTACAACTTCCGAAGACCAAATAATCATTATGTTTGGATTATGAAATTCGCCGCAACTAATTGTAAATCTAGTAATTTAATTTATTTAATTATTTATAAAAAATGGTGACCTCGACGCATCTCAATAACCAAATAATCATTATGCCTGAATTATAAAATTCTCCGCATTAATTTTAACTCTAACAATTTAATTTATATAAATATTTAGGCTCTAATGCACCAAAGTACCTACATCTAAAATAAATGCGGTATATTTCTATAAAATTGTAAACCGTTTTAGAAAATACCAATATGGAACAGAATTTTCAATTAATTACTTTCCAGCTCAATTAATTAAAAATTAATTCAGGCGAAATTTCGTTTTAACTTTTATGGAGGTATCTGCATTAATCGTATCCACGTATCGTTGGCAGCGAACATAACATTCGCGCTATTTGTACGCGACCACAAACTAATAATTCGATTATCGATCAATCGAAATGCGATTGAAAATATTGGCAAATCGAAAAATTTTTTATTAACGCGGCCATTTGTGTGCCTATACAACGTCCATTTTTATGCTATTGCTTGCATTCGACGCTCCTATTATTCTTCAACGGCACACTAATTTATTATCCTGGAATGTAAACCGAATCCATCTCAGCATAAAACATGAAATATTCGCTAGCAAGCTATACATAATGCAGTCCAGCTGTTTGTGTCGGTTACGGGGAATCCCATAAAGGGACTATGGATCGCATTTTCATGCCGTGTTTGCAGTACAAGCTCAAATATTCATTACAAATAATCGATAAGTTATGATGGTGTGGAGCATACCTGAGCGAACGAATAGCGCGGCAAGGTCCCACATCAAGAGTTTCGCTCAAAGTTCCTATATTAAGTCCGTACCGAAAGGACGGAACGTAAAAAAAAATAAATAAAATACGGGGGCTTTAAAGTAAAATAAAGGAGTCATTTCACTTTGACTTCATTATTTACACAAGACCGACTGCGAGTATTCTTTTTCTTTTCCTGTCGAACAGCCCATCCCAGGACTTTGAAGTAACCGAAATCAAACAGAAACTTCCCGAAGGGTTCGCTTGTTTGTCCTCCGAAAGTTTCTTTTCGATGGCGGTCCTTTTTTGAATTTTCCACCAAGTAATCATTTCGGCTACTACGAAAGGTTGAAAATCGACCTTTGGTTCTTCTGTTCCGTAAATCCTGCATGTATTTGGCCTTGAGGTAGATACCGCATAGCCGCTAAGTTTTCGAATCCGTTCGGATAAAGCAACTCTCCCAAGAATCTCAGGTACGTACCTACGGGTAGGTGAATAGTCCATTCATGCATAAAAGTAGCTAGCCAGCGCTTCGAATCCGACATAAAATTCAAACTGATGATGCTGGCAGCTTAAAACCTTAAGCCAATTTTTAAAATGACGGAAAGTAAAAATAAGAAAAATAACCAAGGACGATGAAAACTGGCACGTTTAAATTTAAAGTCGATGTTGTCATAAGACACGGAAGAGAAAAATCGTTTGATCTATTGCTATCCGAAGGATGTGGCTATGTTTTCTGTTGAGAAGGTCCTGCAGCTACTGTCGTCGTTATGATCCTTGACAACGTGAAATTTCCACACAATTATGAAAGATCCTGGTAGCAAGTTTCTTGTTTGTGTCTAATAAATACTTGAAAGAAACGTGGCTTCATGTTTTCCTTGACGTACCATAACTCACCCCCTACCTAAACGAATTTCTTCTGCTCGAAATGACATACCTTTGCAACCCCCGCGCACACAGTTCTTTTTTTTAAAGACGCAAATTCTGTTACTGTGTTTCAGTATTCCGCTTCAGGCATCCCTCGCTGTCATCTCTTATTCCAGCTACTTACATGCCGAGAAAGGAAGCTATTCCTAGAAGGTTTTCATTTTGCTTTTTTTTCCACTTGTTCCAGACGTGATACGCGGATACGTTTTTTTATATCCGAGATGTGTTAAAGCTTACGGCCGTTAATGATATACAAAATGTACGTAGAGTAGGTACGTACTCAATATGAGCACTTTACCTTTCAAGAGTTACTTCAAAGAAGCGCTTGGGGATGTTGTCTTCGTAAATTTTTTATATGCCTAATCAACATACCATTAAACTTCGTACTTTTCTTGATTTACCACTTTTTAGAGGAAGACGACAAAAAAAAATTGGGAAACTCTTCTAATATTGGAATTTTATTTAGAGGAAGCCCGTGTGGTGTGGGATCTTCATAGAAGCCTCACCTCGTCGCAGTGTCCTTTGAAGTTCCTAGATTTTTGCTTAAGAAGAAGAAAAACAACAAAGAAACGTAACATTATTTATTCCCTTAGAGAACGTAGGTGCTATTTTATTTAAAATGTTTGCTGTCTGGCACCTGTTTTCATAACTTATAGTACAAGAACAGGTGCTATATATTTTTTTTTCTGCAACAGTTTAGAAAAGAGGAGCACTTGATGATTACGTTATCAGAAAAAGCACGAGACTGATGCTTATTACTGTCCTGGAAGTATTTTGAAATATTTTCTAGTTCAGATTTGGTTACTTAGTTCATTTTAACATCTGTTTTCGGTGATTTTCTCAGACACGTTTAACTTTTGATCAAATATTAGTTTTAAACAACGCAAAAACCGTATAAAGTAGAACCGCCCAAAAAATTTCAAAAAAACCAGCTAACAGCTTTAACATATTGTTACGTGTAAGCCTGGCCACCGCGCAACTCGATCGATTACGAATAGGGAAACAGCAACAACCGAATACCTAAGCTGCAAAGTAACCCAATCAAAAGCCTAGTTGAGTAAATAAGGAGAGCGGAGCAACACGATTATACCCCACTTCTTATCAATGTGCTCGAATGCGCTAGAACAGCGTAGAGGGTCAAATGGAAAGATCTCAAGCTTTCGGGTACCCTCTACACACACCACTGAACGAAGATTCAAGAATAGTCTCGACTACAGGCAACTGGTATAAAAGCAGATAAAGCTTTCAGCGAGGAGATAGCTATTACGTCGACTGCGACAGCCAGCGTGTATACGCGACCGTGTTGGTAGAGAGCGAAAACGATCGATTGCGTGTGATCGAATCAAGCGACATAGATAAGCGGGCGGTATTGCCATATAGTGCGAATAATTGTGCGAACAAAATTAAAGTGCGAAATAATAAACTATCTCTTTTTTTTATTTTAACCGAATTGTGTTTTACTTGAAATCCCGGCGAACCCCTAGCTCGCAACAATATTGTAAGGTTCTATGTAGTTACCATAAAAAAGTCAGTAAAAAATTAGGTTACACATCAGAACGCGAACAACCAGGAAATTAAATTGTTTAAAGAAATTTGTTTGTGCTATTTCCCGAAAGTATCCAATCATCCGTACATCCTTTGAGGTTGAGAGTAAATATTTTACTCCTTTAATTTGAGAGAAATACCTGCTGGACGCTAGCATACGGGAGTCCTTGAAATACGTGATCACAAAAATTTGAACTCAATTCAATTTTTGATCTTGTACTAACTCAGCAAACTATTAAGCGAATGTTTGCGAAAAATGTATGACTCAAAATTGGTGTACCTAATGCACACTCATTTAGAAATATTGAACAAGATTTAAAAATAATTCGATTAAAATTCATCAAAGTGAGTAAATGTATCGAACCCTATGTATTGCTGCTTTAATCGTAATAAACCTTAATAAGTGGATGTTCTTTGTGAACTCACTTTTAATAAAAAAAAAAATTGCTGATGTATTTGATCTCGAAAAGTTAATTCACTTTGGTGATTTAAATTAGCATCATTTCCGAATAAAAATCTCGGCAGGGTATCATTTGTTCACCCAGAAAAAAATTATAATTGAAGCTTCATAAAAAATAGTACTAGATTCCGATGACCTAGAATTGGTCTTGTGGAAAATATGAAGAAATATAACATATAGAATATATATGATAGATATGATAAAACCCAAGCTCTTGAGGAGTTTGAGAGAAAAAGATCTCATTAATTCCTGTTTAGATTATTTACGTAAATATTAACCATTAGAATTTTGAATAAATGATCAATTCAGATTGTGCATTAGGAAATAAACGCCAAAAAACTACTATAATAGAAATTTACAAAAATTAAGCTTCAGTTACAATATACCCCCTTTTCACTTTATTCTGAAAAAAGGTTCCCGAGGTATAAATTTATTAAAATGTATAAAAATTAAGATATTACTTTTGGTTTTGTTGAAAAATCTGAGATATCATTCGCTCCGAATCCACGATACTGAGTAACGCGTTGAGTTAAGGAAAACAATAATTCGTTCTTAGCTTTCTAATGAATTTTTTTTTAAGGAGTTGATTTCCGCTTCCTATTGGGGTAGTTAGCTACCATACAAGTAGAAAATTTCGAATAAGTCGGTCCACTAATAGAATTTGAGAGAAGATATCAAAATGATAATCGAAAAAAAGCCATAGTGCAAGTTAAAATTAAGTGTTAAATATTAAACATATACAATACGCGTCAAATGAATTTGCGTGTGACACTATGACCATATGACACCAGCATTGTTATCATGGTGTCTACTTTCAATATCGTGTTCTGTACAGCGTATTGTCAATTTCATTGTTTTACTTTATTATTTCAATAATACAGTATTGTTATCGATTTTTAAAAAAAAAAAATTTGCTACCCTCAACATTTTTTTTACGTTTCATGGCGAGTAGACACAAAAAAAGCAAAAAAAAATTGCAGTCCGTCTGTCCGCCGTACGTCGACCGCTGTACGCAAAATCGTTTGAAGGCTCGTAGCTCCCAAACCCTTTAAGCTATTAAATTGAAAATTTTTTTATGAATAGACTGGGTAGGTCCCTTAAAGTGGCCAAATTTGGAGGGGTGGGGGTGTGAGGGGGGAGGAGGGGGAAGTGTTTTAGACGAAAATTTTGGTTTCTAGATCTCAGTAACCGCTTATGCTAGGAGGCTGAAAATTGGAATTTATATAGAGCTTTAATAGTGGACTCATTTGCAAAAAAATTGCCGATATAGGTGAAGGGGTTTGGGAGTGGGGGGAAAAATAATGCGTCCGAAACGCAAAAAAGGTGAGATCGACACATTCTAAAATCCATATCTCCTAAACGGTCAATGTCACAAAATTGAAACTTAACGAATATCTGTAGGTATACTAGGAGAATTGATCGGACACAAAAACTTGAGTGGGGGCAGTGGCGTACGGGGCTGGGGGGTGAAAAACTTTAGATTACGATATCTCACGAACCAATTGCACTAGACAAATAAAATTTGGTTTGTGTATAAAAGTTGACAAATGAAGTTTGATGAAAGCAAAATTTTTTAAGGGGGCGGTGGAGCATGAAAGTGGAGGGGATAAGAATTTTTCAAAAAAATCACGTCTCATATCCCAAGAACAGTGTAAGATAGATGCTTAAAATTTTTACCAGAAGTAGGGCTAATAGACCCCTAGCAGAAAACAAAATTTTGGAAGTGTGGGTGTAGAGGGTGAGGGTGGGGGAGGGTGAAAAGGAAAAAGTTCCGATTTTAATATCTCGACAACCTATAATGATATGAAGCTGAAACTTGGTATTTAGATAGAGCTATATTAGTAGCATGTTGGAAAAATATAATTTTTTATAGGGGTAGTATGGTACGGGGGTGGGGGGTGCTTTTCCTATCTATAGAACGGCTTATGCTACAAAGTTGAAACTCGGTACGTTTATGTAAATCAGCTAGAAAACTAATTTAGATAAAAAAAATTTCAAATATCAATTGACGTTCGGAGGGGGGTTCACGGTTTTCGTCATATCTATTAGGTCTTCTCAAATATTGAATTCATTTTTATTCTACGGCTTTTTCATATAAATACCTAGAAAGCGTTTTCAAGATTTTTTAAAATTCGATTCCTAAGTGGGTGCAAAGTGGGTTGTAAACTTTTTCACGAATTCTACTATATCCCCACGTCTTATCAGATATCGAATATCTTTTCACTTTCACGTGCTTGCGTAATAATTGCCTAAAACACGTTTTTAAGTTTTTTTCCCTTTTCAGCCACTAAGAGGGTATAAATGGGTTGAACACGTTTTCACGAGTTCCGTCATTTCTTTTAGAAGTGATAAGAAATTGAATTGGTTCCTACTTTCTCGTACTGTCTTCATATTTATTTATTAACTCCTTTCAGGATTTTTGGATATTCAACCCCCAAGTGGGTGTAAGGAGGTTGCATATCTGGTGATATATCGAATTCATTTTTACTTCCTATATAAAAAAGCCAAAAAGTCAATTTCAGTATTTTAGATATTCAATCCTAATGGGTGTAAGGGGATTGTATGCTTTTCAAAGCTTCGATATATTTCTTAGGTTCGATGAGATATTAGATCGCTTTTCATTTCCACAGACTTTTTATATAATCGCCTACAAACCCATTTCTCAATTTTTCGATATTCAACCCCCAAGGGTTTGTATATGTTTTCACAATTTTTGCCATTCCTTAGTTCTGATGAGATATAAAATTGATTATTACGGCCAACCAATTCACGATTTTTCGAATTTCCAGAACCAAGGAGGTGTGAAGGGTTTGCTTAAGTTTTCACAAATTTTTTAAAATCCGTCTTGTCTCATGAGATATGAAGTTGTTTCTTATGAAATCGTCTAAAAACCTGTTTCACAATTTTTTCGAAATTCAAACCCCAGGTGGAAGTAATGGGTTTGTATACGTTTTAACAATTCGTCATATCTTTTAATTCTGATAAGGCAACAAATTCGTTTTTGCTTCTATGGGCTTTTAGTGTACATAATATACTGAAATTCGAATAGTCTACACGGACTTTTTCAATGTTTAATCGGCTAAAAATATCTATTTTAAATATTTTTATATTAAGAACAAAAATAATTTTCCAAGAAATCTAATAATCTCGAAGCAACTCATGATACACTCCGACTTTGACCGCTCCCGAACTTTGACCCGAAAAATAATAAAGTTTCGCCCAGACCATTGGCAGATTTTTTGACATCTTGTCGTTGAGAACATAATCACGTGGTGTTGTAATGTGTAAAAATCAATGCATATGCTTTGATATTGAAAATGATAAAAATTTGTTCAAGAACCTGGTTCTCAAAATTCGATCAGCATTAAAAATCAATTGTTCATTTGGTAGTCAACTTTTCGGTTTGTGCAGAGTTTTGAAAAAAATACTTAATGCTTGCTTTTCACCGGTTTTTCGTTCTTCTAAAATCAAAAGATCCGGAAAAGTAATACAAAATAACAATAAAAACAAAAGGTAATGCAGTTCTTATAATTCCATATTGCGAATTATTTCACCCTCTAAGAAAATGGACATCACCCAATAACCACTAAATAAGAATATGAAATTTCGCTTCTATTCCGCAAGTTAACGAAAAATCCATTTCTCTTTGGCCTATTAAAACTAATTAAGTTTTTCTTTATGGATACCTATTCGTAGAAATCGGCCACCCTCAGCCATAACGAGTATCGATTGGCAGAAACTTGGCTATTTTGCTAATTTTCCTTTTCCCCCAAAAGATTATAAGATGCCACTTCTGGAAAATCCTCATAATAATTCTTATTTCTTAATTTTTGGGTCATCCACCACTCTACACGCTATCTTATGATATCTTTGCTCTAGAATCTCCTTGGATAGCCTTGAAAAAAAACCCAACGACAGAAAGGACGAAGGGAAAAAACCGCAATCGAAATGTAAAAATACACAAACCAGCAGACAGAGGAAAAACATGGCAATGATAACCTCAATAATGACAAAAATGATAAAAAGGACATTCGAAATAGATGCCGAGGACGGCCAGAGGAGCAGTGCTAAAAGCATCCCTAAATTACGACAAATAATTGCTGAACGAAGCAGATGTCACTTGTTCTGAAAATTTGTCATCCATCGCCACCCCCACGGCCAAGCTGAAGGAACAATGACCAAAGAGGTCCTTGAGGACTGAGCGGGGCTAGCGGACGACTGGTTATTCGTTCGTATCATACTTTTCTGTATTTGTTGTCCCCCGTAATTACTTTTGTTTCCACTCTTCCTGTGTCTCATTTTCGATGAAACCTTCTTGGGGGTGCAGAACCACCCGCACAATATTACAAGGAAGCTGTGGGAAGCCGCTGCTGAAAACTGGTCCTTTTTGCTGCAGGATAGCGACAAGAGGTCGTGTGGGAACAACTGCAAGGGCATATTGAAAATGGAAGGACTGGCTGGTATACGCGGTCCGGTTGTGACGATGGAAGCCGTTGCGGCGTCAGCTACTGTTCTACAAGGACCCTGTGGTAGGTTTTAATTTAAAATTGCTTGGGTAGATCGGGGGCAGTTATGAACGGAACACACAGCACATTTTCTTGGTGTTAATTAATTTTTTAGTTTCACGAACTCTCTGTGAACTTCTTCTGTCTGTTCGGCTAGGGGATGAAATCGAGCTGTCGGAAGACATAGGCGAGGTTGAGAAAGGATCACGATTACGAACAACGAGGATGATGATGATGATGATGATGATGACGATGATTTTAATGTTCTGCTCCTTGAATCGTAGTACAAATAGGTGAAAGCGCAAAGGCAGCTTTTTTAAGGATAGTTTCCGCGATGAAGTCGTCCCCGCGCGTTTAACGTATCTTTACTTATCCACTTCTTCTAGCTCGCATAACCTAATTCTTATATCCTTGCGTTCTTTGATTTTTCTTTGTAGCTTGTAACAAACATGTCTTCGGGCTGGATGGTGGTGAGTACACATAACCAACGTCTTTCATATTTTTTCTTTTCTCAGAAAAGTAATTTCCAAGCAGTTGTATCTTGAGGCGCTAGTAGCATATTTCTTTCAGTGTCCATGTTCATGAAGCAAAGCGAGCAATTGATGAATAGCAAACCCCTGACTCTGGTGGCATAAAACGTGATAAAGGACTCGTTCTGAGAACTTCGGTTGCGTGATAAAAGCGAGATTAGTTCTTGAAAAAAAAAGTACTTGAAATGCGTCTTTGGATGCAAGAGTCTTGATGCGAAAATTATGAGTTCAGTAATATTTTTCCAGACACAGTCGATGTATGTTTTAACTAGGTAGTTCATAAAATCTTAAAACCTATCTCCGCAGCCACAGCCAATTTCAAAACTAAAGTAGTCGGCACTGTCCAAGATTCTGGTCCTTAATTATATAGTAGGTACACTTTAATTTTTGGTCAAAGACTTCCAAAAACTATAGTGCTCAGTCGTGTTCGTAGACATGAAAACAATTAAAGACATGAAAACAACTAAATCGAAAAAACACCCTAAGTTCAGTGTAAAAAATGGCTATAGCAGACGCATAAGCGACGGTGGCATTTCTACATGTTAAAACATAATCTTAGACCAAAAAAAAATGGGAAAAAGGAAGACTTGTAATGGAGGCATGAAGCGACGATCCACTAATTCAATTTCAGCTCTATACGAAAAATATTACAAAATAGCGAATCTCCAAAAATTAAAAAAAATTCAATTCAAAAAATGCTTTGTTCCCAATTTTCGCTTCATTCAGCTTATCATTGGTTGGGTAACAGGCTAATAATCGTATCCGCAGAAAACAAAACTAGTTAGATATGTTGGAAAACTACGATAAAAAACACAGATTGGTCTAAACGATGACGCAGTCTTCCAGATATTACCGGAGAAATAGCAACGAAGAGACAATGACCAATTTGGACTATCGTACTTTGCCAGAAGTATAAATATTACGTTGTAGTGGACGAATGAAGCAACGGTATATAAGTGAGGTTCGCTTCTTGAGACTAGTGAAGCTGGTACCTACTTATTTTATAATAAATATAAATTTTACGAATTCGCATTTGTTTTTGAAATTGATATCATTCTCAAAATATATTACCTACACATAGATTTTTTCAGCCGATCAAAGGCACATCTTTCAATATTCATGTTCTTGATCTACTTGTAATTAAATTAAATTTTGGACCGCAGTGTCCATGTAGAGAAGATGACCGGATACTACATTGGATTTAAGGTTCTCGAATGGGTCAGAAAGAGGAAAGCGATGAGAGTAGTCTTAAGGCTCAAAGAGAACACTTTCTAAATCCGGTGGCATTAACTTCTGCAATTTTTACGGATATTCAAATATTTTTCAATAATTTCCTGTATTCATATCCGTACTTCTGTGGGTAACTTTTAAAGACAGCGACATCTTTAATGTAAATCCTAACACAATTTTGAACTATAATCATATTCATTTCAATTTTTTTTAAATATTTATAATATAAGTTTGACCCATTATTCGCGCGTCTCGTTCCCGGATACTCCCAATTTTATAACAACATTTCCTCGAAGAATTTTCTTCCACAAATGAAAAACTGTGTCAGGCTTTTACTTAAATACACGAACAACTTCCTTACCATCATCACGAAAGCTGATTGCGTGTGAATAAATTTGCAAAAAAAAAAGGTTTTTTTTTCTTTCACCGGCGGAAGGTTGTTTGGGTGAAAAATATAAAATTGAAACGAGTTATGATTATGATTTGCCATTTTTACTTTTCCTCGTATGTTTTCGACGTACACAGGAAATCAGGATGGGTAGATTTCACCCTCCCTGGCATATATCTTAATATTGCCTTAACCATGCATGTAACAGTAGTCAGCACAATATATGTATAATTTCTTCAAACATTTTTCATGTCTACTTAGGAGCCCACCCAGGTGCCTCTCGGGTGCCCCTTTTCCACTAAACCAAAAAAAAATGTTGCCTCACCTTGTTACTCCTGATCCCTTTTAACAGACACCAGGAAAAATATTCATTGATATTTTCTTCCGGTTTATTTTCATTTTCAGTTTTCCGTGGGAACTCGGCAATTATTATTCAGGTGTTTTCTATTCAAGGGCGAAGCTCATTATGCCCTCAAAGAATAATAATGAGGGTATAAAATTGGAAATTGGCGAAAAAAGGATTTCTTGAAACAAGGGAAAATATTAAAATAATAAAGTAAAATAAATTGCTGTTTGTAGTAGCGGTGAAATATTGTTAGTGGATCCAAGAGCAAATCCGTCTGTCAAACGTACTACACCCTTCAAAACTTTTCAAGGCATATAGCTCACGATCCCTTAAACGTATTACGTTTAACTTGAAGGACATGGTCCAGCGTTATCTATTTCAAAATATATCCCATTCCCTACTACACTTCCAGACTTACACCCCGGGCCTATCACGAAAAAATAGTTCTACATTAAAAAGCAAACAAAAGAGCTAGGTTAAAGAGAACAAGACAAACCTGAAATATTATCAAAAAGGCCAAGGACCGATTTGGACTGTCCCGCTATACGCTAAAGCCTTATTATACTGTGTGCCACTTTGTCAAATATTTGACTATTCTCTCTGACAAATGCAGTCATATGGTGTAATCATCCAATTTCAGTTTTTATACTCTAGGTGAAATCATATAGAGTATTATAACGCTGTGTCGGAAGAACAGTGACGCAACTGCAAAAAATTCTAATTTTTTTCGGAGAAACAAAATCATTTTTGACAATTGCCCACAAGCCATACGTTAGTTACTATAGACAGCTTAGATCAAGAGCGCGTTCGTTTAAAACAGCGGGGAACAATTTTATGCAAGAATAGCAAAACCACAAAATATTGAAATGTGAAAACAAAAAATTTTCGAAATTGCAGTTGCGTCACTGTTCTTCCGACACGGCGATAAGTTTAATCCAGCCCAAAAGTTTGTAACGCATAGAACCAAGCCTCGGACGAAAAAAAGTTATATATTATTTTTTGTTTATTTGTGGCCAAAAACCTCAAATCCGCTTGACGTCCGTCCGTCTTTCCGTGAACACGATAACTCAAGAACGCTTTCACCTAGGATCTTGAAATTTTGAATCTGGATGTTTGGTTGAATTTGTAAGGCTAAGTTCGTTAACGTGCAGAATCGTCCTACTCCTTCGGGTAGCTGCCATACAAAATGTCCTTAAAACACGTGTTCACGAATATTGACCAATAACTTCGGAACGCCTAAAGCTACGTCCTTGAAATTTTGTGTGTGTTACTTTTTCAATAGTTGGAGCTAAATGTATGATTATGAAGAAAATCCTGTTAGTCCTTCGTGTAGCTGCCATACAAATATCCTGTCAAAATATCTTCACTTCATTTATGAAACTCACTGTAGCTCAAGTAATCTTTTAGCTACGAATTAGGAATTTCATACAAATTAGTTTTGAGTGAAAACAAAGTGCGAGTTTACTAGTCAGCGAAATCCCTTTACTCCTTCTGGTAGCTGCCATACAAAATGTCCTTAAAACACGTGTTCAAGAATATTGGTCGATAACTTCAGAAGGGTTTAAGCTACGACATTGAAAATTTTTATGTGTTATTTTTTAAATAGTTCAAGCTAAATGTATGATTATGAAGAAAATCCTATTAGTCCTTCGTGTAGCTGCCATACAAATATCCCGTCAAAACGTCTTCACTTAATTTACGGAACTGAATATAACTCAAGTAATCTTTTAGCTATGAATTGGAAATTTTGTACAAATTAGTTTTGAGTAAAAACGAAGTTCGAGTTTACTAATCATCAAAATCCTTTTACTCCTTCTGGTAGGTGCCATACAAAATGTCCTTAAGACACGTGTTCAACAATATTTTTCGATAACTTTTGAACGCTTCAAGCTACGAATTTGAAATTTTGTGCACGTTCATTTTTAAATGGTTCCAAGGAAAAGAATTAATATGTAAAAAATCGAGTTAGTCCTTCCTGCACCTCCCATGTGAAAGTCCTTCAAAAAATAAATTTTTTTTCTTTTAGTTTTGAGTAACAACCAAATGGCAGTCCTTAATAAAGGACATACAACAGGCACACACGTAATTCTACTTTATCCCCAACTACAATATAAATCGGAGTTTAGTATTCATCTAGAGTATTATACGATTGGCTTGTTCATATTATTTTATTTGCTCTATACAAGGTTTATTTTGGTGGAAAACATTTTACTAAAATATTTAGTCAAATATTTGATAGCATGGCATACAATTTAATACAAGCGTTAGAAGTTGAAATTTAGGATCTTTAGGATCTCCTGAACGGTTCATGCTAAAAAATTTATACCATGTATTTGTTTAAAAATAAATAATGAATATCTACTGTGGGCAGATATTCACTTTTTATTTGTTTTTTTTTTAATTTTACTCTTTTCTGTAATGACTTAATTACTCTACCACAGTTAGAGGGAGTCACTCCAACGAAACGGAGAATAAATTCACTCCAGTTTAAGTGAAATTTTCTTTCACTTCAAAATTGCACTTAAACGAACTAACAGTGTAGACTTATTTTTTTAAATTAATTTAATTAAAATTTTTATTTAATTCAATTCCCTACATTAAATTTTTTACGTAGTTATATTTTCAACACTTTAAATATTATAAAAATTTGTCCACAATGAGTTTACTCTGTTTTCTAATCAAGTCACCAGAAGTACCGCCTCCAAGTTACCACCATCTCATTTTCAATTACTCGATTAAATATTTCTGAAAATAGGCCTGAACAGCTCGCTCCATCTAATGCTCAAATAAAACGCTAAAAGTCCACAAGGTTGAAAATAATACGAAGTTGGTATTTGTCTTACAAAAAAACAAGGCGTGCAAATTGAGGGTGACGACTGCCGTCTAATAGTGTAACAGGTGACAATGACTTTGTTAAAACGAAAGGAAAACAATTTTTTTCACCTGCTTCCCAACTCATTCAGGATATGCTCGACGCAATCAACTATGGAAAATGTTCATTGAAAATTGAATTTTTCATCCGTTGGTCTTTGAATATTTATGGCGAGGATAACCAAGCTGAAATTGAACTTGTCTTTTGGGGAATTAAAGATCCGAGAAAAAATGAAGAAAAGAAAATTCGATCCCCTTCAAAAGCGTTCCAAGTTTTCCCGACGGGATTAACTGGATCAGCCAGAAATAATATGAGGCCATCGCAATTGGGACGTGAACATGGCGAAAACGTGCTGCTATTTCGTAAAGTGGATTATGGAAAGCTAATTACGAAAATGAGGTATTTTTCGTGTCCTACATGTCGCGGGTGAAAATGTGAAAAAAGGCCGGAAAATGGAGGCAGAAGTGGGTTTGTTTTTCCGGACAACCCCCAAATGATTTATAAGTGATGTCGCGACTATCACAAAGCCAGCACTTGACCGGGACTCTCTGATGGCATAGTTTAATTAATTTTCGTAACAAAAAACTTGTGACTAGGACGCTTTGTCGGCTAGATTCAAACTTAACGTTGAAAATTTTTTTAATTAACTTAAAGTAAGTGACGTGAAGTAGCTCTGCTTTTTTTAATAGGCGGGATGCTTTAGTGCAGACTTAATGAGGCGAGGTAGAGCGTGTTTACAGAACAATCACCAAAAAAAAACCCAGAACCTCTTTAGACCGCATCCGATTTCTTTGGGTCCACAAGGCAAGACATTAAAAGCTCTACCACGTACCTATAAAATAAATCAACCCCTTTTCCCGTAGTGGCCCATTGTCAGATTTATGATGCCATCACTAATTAAATTTTCCCGGGCTAGATGCGATTGTTGGTGCAAAGTAGCCATGACCTACATGCACAAGGTAAGGATCCGATAGGCAGCTAGCGATCTAGCTACATCCATTACATTACTGGCTGCCGGAATCCATAAATTTAATGTCTTCTTTAAGATTGCCTCTTTATTTCATGGCTATCTGCCATTTTAATTAAATTCCTTACACCACTTGAGAACGAGGAGTCGATTGTTCGGTAGACGAAGACGCTCCAGTCGAGCTGCTGAAATCGGAAAAACCAAAATTCACGTCTTGCTCGCGCGCAATTTCAACTTACACGTTTCGACGATGCTTCAGGTTGGTTGTAAATTGTAACACGTTTACCTGTGGGCGCCGCCTGATACCTGAGCCTCACCTGCGATAAACCGAACCGGCTCCCCGGATTTTTCTTTTCCCCCTACAGTGTGTGCTCTATTGAACTATACCGCGTGAACTACAGAACCACATTTGTATTCTGCACAGGGTGGTTGATGATGGTGTGGTAAAGTTTTCGTTGAATTAAATTTTGGAATCGTACGGCTCATTGTTACAGTGTTACCTAATCATCAAGATAAAATGTGCCTTCTGTAATTTTTATTGGCATGGGAACTTCTCGATTTAGGCGATTAGGCTAGATCAGAGATTACTTTATTGCCCTCAACTCCGTAGCCCTCCCCCTTCCCTGCGCTTCGATGAGGTTTATATTCGCTCGAAATTACGGAACCATTTAAGTGGTTAATTAAGTTAATGGGTGGAATTTTTAGATTACTACTTTGATATTATACCCGAACTCGGAACACTATGTTGTTCCGAGGGTCTTCGGAAAACGCCATGTTATAAATGAAATTTTCGTGAGATTAGATGTGTTGCGAAAATTTACTTGAATGGATTTGGTTCGCATGGTGCTATCGAATAATTGCTGCCATGGCCTGATTTGTAATTGAAATAAATCGATGTTTACATAAATTTGTTTTTGTTTTTATAGCCACTTGAGGGTAATTTCAGAAATCAGTCTTAATCCAAATTATCGAGAGTTTATCAGTCGTTGGTTCCGGGACAGCTCACCATCTTAAGATATTGAGCAGCAATTAAAAAAATGAATTGGGGAGTGTTATTTGGAGCACAATTGATTTGACTGCACCGACCTTTAATAATCAATTGAATTGAAACAAAATTGGGAGTGCAAAATTTGGAACATAAATTTTTACTACGAAGGAATATAAGCAACTTATATTGCTATATTTGACCGATTTCAGAATTTAAAAACTTTAAACACCTAAATTAAAACTGATCGCACATGCGAGCTCCATCTCCGTGCTACTGTTTTATACTACATGTGACGCATCGCAAAATATCTATCTTGTACTTTCGATAATTAGATCGCTCCCGAAATTTCGATTTTACTATTTCATTTAGCGATTAGTGTCGTCAGGGCATGCGTGAAACAGAATATTGTAAATAAGAACCTTTAGCTTATCATGATCAAAAAAGGGTCGAAACTTATTCAAAATAAACACAATAAACAAAACAGTAAAGATTTCTATACAACACCAATTGGGACACACATTGCGGCACTAGCAGAAAGACTAAAACAAATTTTCATGGAGATGTACATACCTATCACTCTATGTCACCAATAGGGAAAATTAATAATTAATTTGGTACTAAATATATAAAATTACAAAGTGAGAAAATTAACAAAAGATAAACTTCTCCTGTGTTGGCCGATTGGGGTTTTTCTATGCAATGCAATAACCTTCAATGTATTAGGGTAGAAGTACTAGCATGTCCATCTATGACACATAATTTTCAACATCTACATTATAAACTACGGCGCCCAGCGTAGGGTCAGAATCATTGAAATTAAGGAGTTTCATGCTATATCGTCTGAACTATTGTAATTCAGGCTGGATCCCAGCCGACGATATTAGTATTTATATAAAGATTCGGGTCAATTTTCTCCGAAAAAAGATCGAGTTTTTGTCTGACTTCCGAATCGCTTGAGATTCGTATTCAACAATACAAATTTTACCAAGAAAAAATTATGAAGAATTTAATCAGCATTAAAAACAGTATATCTTAATAAACTTTAATTTATATCGTATTTCGGTATGTGTTTAAGTAGTACGCATTTCAAAAGTGTGGTAAAAAAGAAAAGTATAAAAACATGATAAACCGCGAGTAAATTTTAAATACGCCAGGCATTTGAGATCAAACACATGCAGTATTGACAACCATCATTTTCCACAAAATAAATGATCAAATATTGTGTGAAAAAAATTATCTGAAATAATTACCAAACCATTTCACAATGTTTTATTCGGAGTGTTTAATTTTTATAATCTATTCATTCGTTATTCTTTCTCTTCTCGTATTGCGGACTGAAGTCTTGCTGCATACCGTTTTCACTTAATATATCCAGTGTTCCATTTCTCAATAAAAAAAATGAAAAACTTTTCGGGAAAACAATGCACATCAATCTAAAAATGTAAAAGTTTGGGAAATCCACTTTTCCATCATATCAATACGATTTCAGTTAGTTATTAATAGATAATTTTTGCGATGCATATCATTTCGCATACAATTACATCATGAAAAAATAGAAAGAATCTTCTATTATGTATTTATTTCAATTTTCTAACCAAAAAAAGTTTGCATTTATGTTGTCAATTGGCATTTATGTGCAGAATTGTGGTTCTCGAAAGTATTCGGACACCTCATAATTAGGTTGTAAAATCGAACACACCTAATTAATCAAGTGCCTTTCATTTTGAGTGTACTTTTACAATTGCTTTGCAAGCACAATGTGTAATTTTTAAACTGTATCTACTGATGTATTTTTGCAGGGCTAATAAAGTGTAGGAAATAAACTTCCCCTAGTAATGAAATTAATTTTAACAGTACTAATTTTTGCAGGGCTAATTGCTTTGCAAGCACAATGTGTAATTTTTAAACTGTATCTACTGATGTATTTTTGCAGGGCTAATAAAGTGTAGGAAATAAACTTCCCCTAGTAATGAAATTAATTTTAACAGTACTAACTGATAACTGCTAAGCAAGGTTTTAAAACATAGGTTTTAAAATAAAAAAATTGAACTCAGTCCTGTCACACGGATTCATAAATTTACGAAAGAACTGTGCACAATTTGAACAAAATGTTAACATCGCATTGGACTATTAAATCTGAAAGTTTAAATGTGCTCCGCAGGATATTTGTTTTAATTTTAGACTGGTACTCTAATAAATTACTCCCGCGGCACAAAGAGTTATTACTACAAATAAAATCGATGTAATTACGAGATATGGTTTCTATCTTTCCGCAGGGCCCCATATCAATATAGATAGCAATAAATGTACAAAGACCTTTAGAAATAAAAAAAAACCCCTTAGGTCATTTCTCATTATTTCATAAATTCTCTTCTCGTAATTAAAGGCTTTAAAAATATCTGCGTGAGTTATAAAACTGAAATGAAGGTGAAAAGAACCAATAAGTTTTCATTAATTAATTTTTTTTTGTATTTTTGATGCAAAACGTAATCGTCGTTGAAGCATCCTTAAATTTCCACTTTATGATTTTATTGATCTTGCCATTGTCATCGACATATAATAGTGACCGGAAGTAGGTACTCTGATTTGTTCTCCTATGATAAATATATCATAATAAAATTTATAATATTATAATAATTTTTGTATTAAGTACGTATGCCCATTACAGACTAAGCCAAGAATTTTTATGGTAAGTGTGCATAATATAATATTTTTTTTATAAATTTTAAAAATTTAAAAATTGGAGAAAATGGTTATCATTTAATATAATAATTAAGGTTATCATATAATTGCATATCTATTTTCGGAAAAGCAAAATTTGAACATTAATTGACTGAAATCATCATATGCTTTCATAAGGAGCCTACGCTAGATTTTCTTCACATTCATTCTTTTGCCAGAAAACGTATGCCAATTCCAGTTAAAGTACAGATCTTTCAATTCAAGAAGGAAATTTTGATAATTTGTTAGAATCTTTAATGTGAATATCAAAGTCAAGGACTTCTAATATGGTACTGAAAAATTGACTTTAAGAAGTTTTGCACATGTCGTCGGTAGTTTTTCAAGTGACACTCAGTCAATATTCTTCGCCACACACGGCTAACTGAGGAAAAGGAGGAACAGATCCCGCTGTACTGAACTGTTTTAGTTAGAAATGAATTAAGTTAAATTCAGTACTTTTCAGAAAAAAAATGAATTACCAGAAACACTGTTTTCATTTTTTTCTGAGGTACAATTTACTTTAACATACTGAATCGTTACTACATCAGCGGCTATGTTTATAGGTCTGAACCCGTTTTGTTTTTCAGTATCGAAGCACAACTGTAAGAAGTGGTACCAATTTTTTTGGAAATCTGTATAGTGATGAGACTGAATAATGCTTGGAATTTGTAACTTTTTGGAGTTCATGACTATTTTAATCTGAATATTTTATAGAGATCTAAATAAAAGAAACAAAATTGTACAAATTTGCTACCCTGAAAATTTTTTTTACACGTTTCATGACTAATAAACACCAAAAAAGCAAAAAAAAAATTCACTCGGTCTGTACGCCGCCGCCGTCTGCCGCCCGACGTCCGCCCTACGCAAAACGTTTGAGGGCTCTCAAGCCCTTTGAGCTATTAAGTTTTTTTATTGGTATACTGAGCGGACTCCTTCAACTAGCCACCTTTTGAGTGGTGGGGATGTGAGGGGAGAGGTGGGGGAAATGTTTTAGAGGAAAAATTTTGATTTCTAGAACTCAGTAACCGCTTACGATAGGAGACTGAAACTTGGAATTTATATAGAGCATCGATAGTGGACCCATTTGCAAAAAAATTGCTGATATGGATGAAGGGGTGTGGGAGCGGGGGGAATAATAATGCGTCCGAAACACTCGAAAGCCGAGATCGAGACTTTTAAAATCCATATCTCCTAAACGGTTACGTTCACGAAATCAAAACTTATTGAACATTTGTAGGTATACTCGGAGAATATATCGGAAAATTTTCGAGTGGGGGTAGTGGCGTGCGGAGATGGGTGGTGAACAACTTTAGATTACGATATCTCACGAACTAATTGCACTAGAAAAATAAAATTTGGTTTCTGTATAAAGGTTGAAAATTAAATTTTGATGAAAGCAACATTTTTTAAGGCAAGTCATGGAAGTGGAGGGGATAAGAATTTTTCTAAAAAATCACGGCTCACATTTTACTCGTATGTCATACATAGTATTTTTTGGTGGTGGCCATACAGTATGAAAAATTTTAATTGTACATGAATTAAGTTAATAAAGATTGTCGGTGGTGTATACCATCTGAATTTTTGATTTGATTTTTTATCCTTTTTTTATGTTCCTTATTTACATCTGCATTTAGCAGCTAGTTCTGAAGGAATTCACTTTTTCAGTACGGAAGCAGAACTGTGAAAAGTTAAATCAATTTCTTAAAAATCAGTACCGCGACTTGACTGAATAAGTCTTGGAATTTGTGACGTTTTGTAGTTCATCAAAATTGTTGTGCTATACGTAGACATTGTAGTAGGTATTTAATAGAAAATAGATTGGAACTTTGGCATTTTCTGGTTTCTTCTTGTCGTTTGTAAATTCAAATTTGTACTCAAAACTTATTGCAAATAAAGCAACACCAATCGATAGTAGGATATTGTTTTGAGAATGATGCCGCCCTCGATCAGCTCAAATTCTGGATAGGAGTAAATTTATTTATAAACATATACGAGTACATAACATATTTGCTGGCCCACATCAATATTACAATATTATTAGATAAACTCTAATAAATGGAAAGAAAAAAACAATACGAATAACTGCTTTAAAAACCACATTCAGAAAACAGTTTTTCATTGATACGCCCGATTAAAATTCGACCATTAATAGGATATTCATGCAGTACTGAATTTCTACTACTGAAGCAATATCTGTGTTCAGTATCGAATGAATTACGGATAGCATAAATTAGTAAGTACTTGGAATGTTCCACTCGAGAAAGCTGAGACTCCATCCAAGTTCTGCGAGAATAATTTATGGTCAAGAGTTCAATCGTCAAATTGGACCTCATCCAGTTGGAGAAGATCATCAAAAAAGTAAAATTGGACAAGATTTTCTGGTTGAATATTAAAAAAAGTATCGAACAATAGACTCATAATTGCAGTGCTTTAAGGCATCACGTCACTCGCTGAAGTATAATCTACAGAAACCAGACAGACCTATTGTTTTGGTAGGTCCTTTAAGATTCTCCTAAGAATAGACACGAAGTAGAGAATAATTTTCAGAATTGACTTGAGCAGGATATTCAACTTTGACAATATCAGCCCTAGACACCCGCTGAGAAGTCTTTCCAGACTTCATTTGTTCTTTCAAATAACTGCATTCGACAAACTTAATATCACCTCGAAGCCCGCTCAAGAGTTATGTCGAATGCACTAGTTCTAGGCTTAGACTGCATTAAGAATTTAAACTCTAGTTTTCACCCAGCACACTAGTCATTTTATTCGAAATGAAAAACACAAAATCAAAAGGATTCATGGCAACGCCATTGTATTTTCTCAACATTCATATACTGAAAATTGTTGACATTCGTTCGGTGAAAAGACAGTGGCGCGCAAACCACAATGCCAAAAGTGCAATAAACCTTTAAACTCGTACATGCCTGGTGGGCAAAACTGCTTCCTATATATGGAGGCAGTGCCAGCAACAGACTTTGTATATGCAAAGGCTTTCACTATAGCAAAAAAATTTTTCCATCGAATAAAAACCAAAAGCAAGCTATACTAAGGATATACGGAGGATATATGGCCGTGCCAGACCGCCAGGACGAAGAAGAAATCAAATATAAAGAGTGCCGGCAATAACAATGAGGTCGTCGCCTTGTGGGTTCTTTCATCTACTTGTCGGCATCCCCAATCTCGCGTCCTTCTTTCTTCTACGTACTAACATATCTAAATACCTTGGAGCCATATTACAAGATAATCCAGGCAGCTCTCCTTTGTTGCGGTTCAGTTACAGAAACTCGGGGATTTTTTTCCATGTCAGCTTCGTGTTTTTTTCGACTGGGCGTTGTATGGTAGTTTCGCTTCACGCTCAACCCGAAGGACGGGCCCGGGTGAGAGTTGCGAATGCACGTCTGCATATGTAATCGGTAGTTAAAATTCGATCAATGTCAGCATTTGATATTCACAGCACATCCGCACAAATGATTTATGTGCATCGGAGTGAAGAAGACGAGGACCCTCTAACCCGGTCGCCAAAACTCTACTTGGATACCAGAGGGGATCATAATGTGATGGTGCCACGTGTATGCTCCTGCCTATCCAGGCTGAGTCCTAGCCTAGCCCCGAACCATTTCACCCGTACGAAACTCAAGGTGATAGGGGTCTATTGAATGTCACAGTCTGCCCTCTTTAATATTTTACCTTTGCGAATAGTCGGTGTATGTGGTTGTGGTGCCACCTAGGCCTCGTAAAGTAAGTCCTTCGGATCCATAAAAGTTTCATAGCAAATGTCAGAGAAATGGGAGCACTAACATGACATGTCGATTGACTTAACCATCATCTTCGGTCCAATTTGTATGTATGGAATTTTTAATGTTACAGAGAATCGGAAAAAATTTAGCTGTACATTACTAGAGTGTGTCCTTGCCACAGGACACTTTTCTATACAGTATGAATTTATGGTGATGAACTGGTTGTTTTACAATCCTGTTGGGCCGCGGGTAGTTTTGCAACCCGTCCCCTCCTGGAACGATGATTACATCGAGATGCGCGATTGCGCTACACAGCAAGGACGAAATGTTGATCAAGATGTTCCTGCAATGGCTCAGAGTGACACTTTGATGAATGACTCTGTGACACTTGATATTAATAGAAGGATGTGTCATATATGGCGAAAAATGGTGGATAGGTGCCGCCAATGTGTGGCATGTTTTCACTCGCGTCCTGGATCTTCTTTCGTTACATTTGCACTTCCGATTGCTGATGTTGCCAGCGTGGCAGAATGACAGTTTACTGCCTTTTTCCTTGCCATTTATTTATTTTGTTCCTTTACTTTTTTATATTCGCTTGTATGTTGTTCGTCCTTTTTGACGTTCTCTGCAACATTTATATTACATGATGGCTACGTGCCTGAAATGTACAATATGAACCCTGAAAATATGATGACATAAACTTGTTCCGGGGGGTGCTTTGAAATGAAGTTATTATTCCTGAGCGGATATTGAGAACGCGTTGTGTTTCGATATGTGTAATTGATGTTCGAGGGAGAAACAACGATATAAATCAAGAACAAAAATTTATATTTTTCTTAACCGAACCAATATTTGTTTTATTTATACCACCCGACAACGTTGGCAAAATTAACACCCCATGGGAAAAATAGTATTATCTATTGATTTTTGCTCATACGTCTACCACCTTACAGAACTATGATGTCTTCTTATAAATAAAATTTAAGAAGTTTTTCTGTTTGTCTGGATGTTTGTTCCAAGATGGCGTTAAAACCTTTCAAATAAGTTTGCTAAAATTTTATTTAATTTTGTATGCGGATCTCGAAAGAGCTGAGAGAGTTTTTGAGATAATTGTTTTGACCAGTGAACGAAAAATACTTGGAGCTAGTAAAAATGATCTTATTTATTTTTTTTCATAACGTGATAGTCGACATGTAACTGTTTTTACAAAATTCCGAAGGAACAATTTTTATTCAATACCACTTCGCTAGACAACCATATCGTCGACATAATGTTTTTCTCGCTATTATGAAAGCCTGTTTTATTATCTTTCAAACAAAGTTAAATTTATTGCTCTACCTTAAGAACTTTGAAAGTTATTCACCTTTGAACTAAACCATTTTTGCAGTTGACCAATCCTTTTTTTGTATTAAGGTACAGCTAAGAAGGAAAAACCTCGAACAACCACGGAAAGTCGCAATTAGTAGTACCACATTCTATGCTCGAGATTATTTTGGTTATTTACACATCGATTGAAATGATTTTTTTAAAGTAGTGAAGCGAAATAATATTACTTTATTATTTTTTAATAATAAAGTATTGTGATTGACATGACATTTCAAAAAAATTTGCTACCCTGAAATTTTGTATTTTCACGTTTTAGGACTAGGAAACCCCAAAAAAGCAAAAAAAAAAAAATGTCCGTCTGTCCGCCGTAGACGCCGTACGCCGTACGCAAAATCGTTTGAAGGCGCTTCCAAACCCGTTGAGATATTAGCATGAAGTTTTTATGGTGGGTAGATTGGGTGAATCCCTACGACTGGTATCTTTTGAAGGGGTGGGGGTATGTAGGGTAGGAGAGGGGAGCGTTTTAGAAGAAAAATTTTGGTTTCTAGATCTCAGGAACCACTTATGCTACGAGGCTGAAACTTGGAACTTATGTAGTACTATGATAGTGGACTCATTTGCAAAAAAATGGTCGATAAGGGTTGAGGGGTGTGGAAGTGGGGGGTGAAAACAATGAGTCTGAAACGCATGGAAGCCGGGATTGAAACATTCTAAAATCGATATCCCCTGAACAATTGATGACAGAAGATTGAAACTTTATTGTTGTTCCTAGGGATACTTCAAGATTAGACAAGGGCTAACATTTTTAAGGGCGGTGAGTGTTGAGTGAAAAACTTTGGACTACAATATCTTCCGAACCAATTACACCGGGAAGATAAAATTTAGTTTCTGTATATGTGATCACAAGAGGAGTCTACTGAAAGTAAATTTTTTGAGGGGGGAGGTGGAGCACGAAAGTGGGGAGACAGCAATTTCTCAAAAAATGTAATTTTTATATCTCAGAAACCGTATCAGATATGATACCCCCTGAACAATTGATGACAGAAGATTGAAACTTTATTGTTGTTCCTAGGGATACTTCAAGATTAGACAAGGGCTAACATTTTTAAGGGCGGTGAGTGTTGAGTGAAAAACTTTGGATTACAATATCTTCCGAACCAATTACACCGGGAAGATAAAATTTAGTTTCTGTATATGTGATCACAAGAGGAGTCTACTGAAAGTAAATTTTTTGAGGGGGGAGGTGGAGCACGAAAGTGGGGAGACAGCAATTTCTCAAAAAATGTAATTTTTATATCTCAGAAACCGTATCAGATATGATCTTGAAAATTTCACTGTAGTTGGGGTGGGTAGACCTCTAGTAGGGAAACAAATTTTGGGGGTGTGGGTGTTAGGGGTGATGGTGAAAGAGGGTAGAAAGGAAAACATTCTGATTTTTATTTCTCGAAAACCATAATGAATCAAAAGCTAAAAATTTGGGATTATATAGAGCCACTATAGAGACATCCTAGGAAAAAATTTTTGATAGTGGTAGCAAGGTACGGTGGTGAGGAGTGGTTTTTTATATCTCAGAAACGGATTATGCTACAAAGTTGAAACTTAGTACGTGTATGTAAATGCGCTATTAGAGAAATTAAAGCAAAAAAAAGTTCAGATTTTTATTGGCGTTCAGAGGTTCATCAAAAAAAATGTCCGTGAATCCACATTTTCACGAATTTCGTTAAAACTTTTAGACATGTCGAGCCATCAAAGCAATTTTACTTCTGCTGGCTATGTACATAAGCGCATATAAATGTTCTTCAACATTTTTCGATATCCAACCCCTAAGGGGGTGTAAAGTGTTTGCGTACATATTCACGCATTCTGATATATTTCTTAGGTATATTGAGATTTGGAATTCACTTTTACTTCTAAAAGCTTTAAACATAGTCGGAGAAAAAACCGATTTAAGTATTTTTCCCTATTAAACCACCTGGGGGTATTGTTCAAGTTTTCACTGATTACGAAAATCTCTTAGGTTTAATGTAATCGAATTCGCTTTTACTTCTTTGGAATATTTTATTGATAAAAAAAATACGTAAATAAATAAAAAAAATCTGCCAACAGTTTTTTAGGTTGTCAGTCGCATAATAACCTACACCGCATCTAAGCATTAAGCACGTTTCGGACTTCTACTCATAAAATAATAGAGTTGCGCCCAGACTGTTGGCAGATTTCTACATATGGAACCGTTCTGACCAAATTAAAAATAAAATATTAAATTCGAGTAAAAAAAGGCCAATCTTTTTTGCTCCGGATTTAATCTGAAAAAAAGTAGTAAGTGCAACTCCAATCTTTTTCACCTTTCTAAATCATCGTATTTATATTTATTTCATCGTCGAAATTCTGCCAAAACAAAATTTTAAGTGTATTGCGGTATCTGTGACATTATCGTACGCTAATTTAACTCATTTAGGTGAACAATCTCATTCATCACCGATATGTGAATACTGAAATAAATCTCTTTAGTTTTCTACATTAGTTTTTTTCGCAATCGAATTTCACACACGAATTTATATCGCTTATAATCGCCCAATAAATTCGAAACAAAGGTAAAATTCTCTCACGACATTCTAAAATTTTCAAAATTGGTTTTGCCGCAGCAAATTTTTTAAAAAAATACCAAACTATAAAACGATTAGTAGACGATGTTGTAAATTTGATTACTTCTTGTAAAGTTAACAAGCAATTCTTTAATTTATTCCAGGTGAATGTAATTTTACGTACTGATGACGAATTTTTTCGGTTGCTCATCTTTCTTCATCTGATTAATTTTCTTTAAAGTTCTAAGCTTATGATCGGTGCTTATTTATGTTTGAATTTAAAATGGCCATAATATTTGATGTAGGTGGAATTATTTAGCGGGCGTTGGTGGCTTTACCGTAATGCCTTACTTGCGTACTTCCTGAAGGTGCAAAATTCATATTTCGAAGAAAGGAAAAAAAAAATTCAAAACGTTTGAGACTTAGTATTTTTTTTAAGAAATTTTTTTATGTTATGTTATTCTGGGTTTCATACATGAAACATGTTTTGTAGCCTTATCGAATATTTTTTTAAAATTAAAAAAATAGAAAAATGAATAAATACCTTGATATACGTACGGTGAGTGAGTGGCTAACAAATGTGGGTGGTGTTTCCGGCTGTAAGGATGTTATTTATTTGACAAGAATTATTGTTTGGCTATGCTAATTTGTCATTTTTTAGATATTTATGTTTCGTTTTTGTCTGTTTTTTGAGAATGGAATTTGGGGTGCATTTCTTTGTTATTTGAACTTTGGTATTTTTTTGTGGACACCCACATCATTTCAAACTGTTTCTTTTATAGGTCACCATCTTTCACCTTCTAAATGTTTCTTTAGTGACCTTATTGTGGAAATTTTTCTCCGCTATTAAAGCATCCTTGTGGCCTTCTTTAATATATAAATTTTTTCTAATCTTACGCCACAACAGAAATCTTATTATAGTTTCTCTGTTACTTTGCTAATTCGAGCCCGTATTCTTCCGTCGTTTAGAAAATAATTCCAATACCTAAACCTGAACATCCACATCATTCAATTTATTAAATTTTCCGTACCATTTTCCTTATAAACTTTCAAAGAAAAATCATTTTTCATATGTGTGTAGTTCGACCCCTCAAGGATTAGACTATAACTCTGTAACTACGTTCAGGTGATTAAGGCTGGAAAACTGAAACCAATAGAAGCAAGAGGGAAAAAATAAATCAAAATGAAATCTGGTCTACAAGACTTTGAACGACATCAGGACACCGCAACTCGTTGGTACCTCCAAGGACGACATTGGGCTTAACTTTATGTGTCGTAAGAAAAATGGAAAAAAGCAACATATTTCAGTATTTCCCACGCCAAAAAAACGTTATTAATCTGAATAACGGGAGTTAAAAACGACAAAAAATTAACAACGATAAGTAAAAGTTGATAACGAAATGATTGGGGAAATTAACTCAACTAAGCCTGTCAAAGTACACCATCAGATCTGAGTGTGAGTGTGAGACTGAGCACGTTGCCTATCAAAGTACACCATCAGATATAAACCTAAATAAGAGACTGAGCTCGTTACGCTAAGTCCTTTAAATCTTCCACCATTCTTCATTAATTTTATCAAATGAGAAAAAATTTAATTTTCAAGTTGTCTTTTACAATTCAGGTTCACTATATAATTTTTGTTGAAATCCGGCTCGACGGATCGAAAAATGTTCGATTCTTAAAGAAAAAACCACTGCTGCCAACATGGCTGCCATACAAAAGTCTGTGCTGTGTTGTTTGAGAACGTAGCAAGCTAGGAATTAAACATTTTGCTATCATTAATTCTTCAAAAGCTGACGAAACCTTCTTCTTTGCTCTAATTTTTCTCATCAAATTTTCTCTGCGGAATTAAACCTTTAAATAAAATTCAGCTGTTATACTTTTTGTGTATTTTCCTATTGGGGCCATTTCCTTGACTAACTTTCGTATATTTATTGATACGTAGAGAACATCTTTTTGCCCTGTGTAACGAAGGATTAAATACGAAAACAATGTTTTCGTCTTCATCTAGATTTCGCCATTGCTCTTGATATCGATTCCATTTCTAAAGCCCTGCAGCCTTTTTGCTTTATTTCGCTCGTTGTCCTCGATACCGTCGAAATACTTAATTAAGGCAACATCCTTCCATTTACCTCTTGAATTGTAAAGAAACTTTCTTATTTAAAATTATTAAAGGCTTTTCCGAGTTAATTTCTACGGTAAATTTATTGGTGTGATTTTTTTTAAAATCCTGTGACTTGCCTATATCCTTTCTTGGCACCCTGCGGCAATAATTATATTAATCTATTCGGAATATACTGGCTTAAGTTGCTGTAAATATTGTATCTTATATCGCTTTAAGTCGATCGCAAGTCATTTTCGATCATTTTTACAGAATCCTGAACGTTTTTAGAGTAGACAAAAAAAATTCTTCTTCTTTTTTTAATAAGTTTTATTGAAGCTGAAAATTAAATAATAACGTTGCGTCCAGACTTTTGGGCGATTTCGTAAAAATTCAAAATTTTCAAATCTATTTTTGAGGTCTATACTCAAAATATTAAAGTGATTTCAAGGTAGGATTTTTTTTTGTAATTATCATCAGTACACATAAAAATGTTTCCCTTTTTTATCAGATAATGATAAGTAACCAATCAAAATAAATCAATATGATAGGGGCAGGGGCGGAGCTTCCATAGGAGCAAGTGAAGCAACTGCGCCGGGCGCGGTTTGATCTTATCACATAAATATACATGTTCATATC
Organism: Beris morrisii; assembly: GCA_951812415.1. Lineage (NCBI taxonomy): Eukaryota > Metazoa > Arthropoda > Insecta > Diptera > Stratiomyidae > Beris > Beris morrisii. The sequence continues at coordinate 170,261,353 of OX638310.1, forward strand.
ACCCTCTTCCAACTATTAGTTTAAACAATTTTTTCTGACCAACATCATTTTCCTACACTGATCCGATACGTCTACATCGTATTGTTCGATCATACATGTGCGAATCTATTGGCTTACTGTTTGGCGCAAACATTTAATCCGCACCATGGTTCGACATACAACGTTCAACGTTTTTATGCACGACGGCATGCGTTGTATTCCGCTGAGTGCATATGTATTCATGGTATCTGGCGCAGTTTATAAAAGTGCGCCTTATGATTCATATGATATGAATGAAATGGGACCTCAGAGGCCCCAGGCACATGCGCGGTGCCAGTGCTTCAGTTCTTCATGTACACTATTTTTTCATATCAATTCTGATGGGCTTTTTAATTTTCGCTAGGTATGTTTTTTAATATAGTGAATTAAACTCTTATGACATGATCACCATTATACGAATGCAATTAAGAAGTGTTATCTAATAATTAAACGACAATACGTGTACATTAGGGTTACTGTATACACACTCAAACTAAAACCGCCTCTAAGAGTGGTTTGGCAGATGCGTACCAAGGTGAGCAACCAGTAAATTTAAATTTTTTTCATGTTTATGGGATATCGCTTTATAAACATTCGAAATGATTGACTTTTTGCTGCAAAATTATAAATTTCCATAAAAGAAATGAAAGAAATACGGAGATTTTCCATTGAAAATCACAATTTCGCTCACACACTCATCCATACCAAAGAAAAACACGTACTAGAATTGTGGAAGGGAACCGACAGCTTTTTTCCGACTGTTCACATATTCGCACTAACACACTTCAAAAACGCAATTTGATAGCAATGTTCAGTAGTACAAAAACAGGCGAACTAGTACATAAACTGGCGATTTTTGTGAGGTTAAATTACAATTTCTAGTACAGAAACGACCGAATTAATTCAATGGCTTCAAACTTAATTACTTAAAATACACTTAAAATTGAAATAAAGCCTCACAGTTTGTTAAAAATTATTTAAATTCAAAAATTCTTGAATACGGCTATCACTGAAAATGTGTCGGTAATATGGTACCGGAGCGCCAAATTAAATGTGTGCGTAAAACCATAGGGAAAATAGCTAAAAAATTAATTTTATTGGTAAAAATCGCATATAATTATTGCATTCTGCTCCATTCTGCATATTTTACTTCTTTGGTCAATAGGAAAGGATCCTTAACAATTTGTGTCATTAATATCAGATGGCGAATTGAGCGACGTAATTTGGGGGGGGGAGGGGGTTAGGTCAATTTCAGAATTGAAGGGAACCGTGACTTTTTGATTTTTTCAAGAAAGACTATTTTCAAAGGAGTTTAAAAAATGTCCCTACACTACATTTATCTTAATATCGACACAAATGCATTTATATGCAATGAAAAAGATCTTGCCCCCTGGGTAAAACTGATATGACGTCCCTGGTCGAATTTTATTTTGTCGAATAAGCCTCATTTTCACTACTTTCAGTACTGATCTTTTCATCATCCTATATCACATCTACAGTCTTGGCCGCGGCTACGTTTCGCTCCTTGAGATCTTTTGATATATTCTTCCAGATGTTGATGCAATAAATTTTGGATATCTTGCGGAAGCAAGGCGACCCTTCGTATGAATAAGCAATGCACTTCGGTTTTGTTCTATGGTGATTATCTGTTACATATCAGAAAGCCCGATATGTAACACAAACCGTAAATGGTATTATGAATCATTAGTAATAATTAGGGGGCCAAATTAACAGCGGGGGTCGCTCTGTTACCCTCTCCTACATTTACGAGTATATCATGCAAAATCTTGAAAATCACCTTTGATTTTTCGAAAACAAAATATAAAACGTAGAAAATGCGCCGGGCGCCAAAACTATCAGCACCGCCACTGGATAGGGGTAAGAAATATTTGAAATTGTTCTTCTAGATGTTTAGTATGTAAGATTCAACGACGTGAATATTGGCAGCTGACAGACTCAAATTTATAGAAATTTTGTTTTTATTCGATGACTGTCTGTAGTTGAAATCACTTGTATGATGTCTACTTTTTAAAGCGTTAGGTGTGTATTTATTCCAAATGACTATCAACATAGCTTTCCAGTCATTACAACCATGTTATTTTCTAAAAAATTTCTAAGTTCAAAAGTAGTAAATTACTACAAAACGTGAAAATTTGAGGAAATACCTGTGATTAACATAATTTTTATTTGTTTAGAAGTCGTCCTTCTCATCATGCTTCATACCTGTAAAGAAAAAAAACAACAAAATTTCAATCCGAAAATTCCTCAAAATACTTAAAAAGAATTTATGCCAAAAAACAATCATAGGAAGTCGATACTTAATCACCCAAATTATACTACTTAGAAGAATTAAAAAAAATATTCATAAGTGTACCGTTGAAATCATTATATCCAAAATCGATTCCATTAATCAGCAGAAGATAGGAAAGAACAAAAACAAAAATATTGAATATTGATTTTTTCTTCACCAAATTTCAGGCAACTCTAGCGGATTAAGTTGTTGACGAATGCGAAGTTTTGAGATTATTCGCCTAGAGAAGGGCGTCCATTCGACATTTTATAGAGAGGGGCAAAGCAAAGTTGTGTAAGCGTTTGATTAATATTATAGTAAAAATCTAACTTGAGATCGCAATAATGGCACCTTTATGAAACCTTAGAATTTTAAAATAGTTATTAATAATTATTAATTAATACAAGTATGCAGAGAAGTGTAGGACTATATGGCATACAATGCAATACTAGCTTTAGACATCGCTTTCAAATCTACCCTTGCTTCTCACCTCATATTTCGAGCTCTCCAATGTTCAGCCATAATAGAGGCCAACTTTACAAAAATTTCAATGATGTTTGGCATGGATTCTTGAGGTATCGGAAGAAACATGAACGGTAAACGGCGGTCGGGCGGATAATTTTTAATCTATTCCGAAGTTTTCGAGAGTGCCATTCTTCTTTGCAAGAGATTCGCACAGAGGTATGAAAGGTTCCAAGCCGAACGATCAAAGAATTTAAAAATACCTGTGATCTGCGAGGCTTTAATATGGCTACATGCTTCGCAAGAATTGAATACCGACTTGCACAAGTTATCGACGACTGTAATGACTAAACGCAATGAACGTTAAAAGATGGTATGTCCACTTAACAATTTTCCTCAGCGTTAAATATCTACTTTGCATGCCACGAATAGAGCAGCCGTTGTAAAATTCTCGGAATACGGGGAGTCTTAATTTTTATAGAATCTCGTTACGACCCCGTGATTTGTATAATTCCATTCGCTTCTAATTACCATATGCAAGCCATCCATCACGCAATAGCAATTTCTGCAACTATTTTAATAACAGCTTGGTGTCCCCTTCCAAGGAGCCATGTCCGTATTTGAAGCATCTTTCCGATCCGTTGCAGAAAAAAAGACTTTGTCCTATCATCAGGTGAACGAGAAGAGTTGAACCTGCACTGGAATACAGCGAGGTGATAATTACCGAGCGGGAGTCTGCAATTCCGACCGGTTACCGTCCTTCCATTCGACAAGCGATTTGAATTGAACAGAAACCTTCAAAAGGAGTTACTGCAACTACTGAACGTATTAGCGCATCTCCCCCTGTGGGGTTTCGCAGGTTTGTTTGCTGCGATGACCAGTGCAACATTTGTGTTCCGCCCAACGAACTCTTGTCACCACTCAAATTAAACGGCTTGTATTAAAGCAGTTTCGCTTCCATACAAATTTAAATTACCGATGTGCCTGCCTGTGAATTTTTAATGCAACCAGCTCCATAAGTGGATGCTTAAGCATAACTGGTGTCCCAGGTGGACCGAACCAAATACGCAACACTGGAAACAAGGCTGACAATCCTAAGCAAAATGTATTCTCCATGTGGGGCGATGCGTATGTAATCTGTTTCCTGGAATCCTCGACGGAATGTGTACAAGAACAAAAACGAACCAGGCGTAGGATCATCGCGGTAGCCGCACTTCATGTTTTAAGGTTAGTTCAAATGCACACACAATGGTGCGGTTCGAACGATCGAACATGCAGGAATTATTTTTTATCACGACACACGGATTAACTTTAAATCGATAAATGGAAATGAAAACGTGATAAAATTTCTGTATTCATCCTGTCCAGCCTTTTTTCGCTATAATTCTGCTACGAATTGGTTAGCTTTTAGCGTTTACAATCAGAAGAAATTGTTATTGGAAAACGATTAGTTCGTGAACATTCGCGTAAGTGATTCGAGCGAGAACGAGACAAAGCTCACAGTCATTGAAAATTAAAAAAAAAATCTGTAATTTCAAACGTTTTAAGCTGGTGATAATTTTGTGAAAATTAGCTACGTAAGTTTTTGCCGGAGAAATAGTTCAATAAAGTTCCAGATCTAAGTGGCCTTGCAAAGACTGTGTGGCAGGGTATTGGTTTTAAGCTACGGTCTGTGAGAATTTTGAAATAAGTTTGCTGAACTCGTTTTTCAGTATACGCTGCACTTTTTTTCGAAATTCAAACATATTGTTGCGAGCTAGGGGTTCGCCGGGATTTCAAGTAAAACACAATTCGGTTAAAATGAAAAATAAGTAATTATTTATTCAATCGCACTTTTAATTCACAGAATTATACTCGCACAATAATTCGCACTGTATGGCAGTACCGCCCGCTTATACCATATATCGCTTAACTCGTTCACTTTCGTTCTCTCTCCACACGGTCGCGTATACTCGCTGGCTATCGCAGTCGCGTAATCAAAATTACTGTCTCTTCGCTGAGAGCTTCACCTGCTTATATACTAGGCGGTTGCCGTCTAGGATGTTCCTGAATCTTCGATACTTGTGGAATCTTCTCGAAAGCTTTAGAGCCTTCGATTTCGATCTTCGTTCAGTGTAGAACCTTCTCGAAAGCTTTAGAGCTTTCGATTTCGATCTTCGTTCAGAGGTGTGTGTAGAAGATTCAAGTAAGCTTGAGATCTTTCGACTTTGATTCTAATTGGATTCTAGTACATTGGAAAGCATTCGATAAGAAGAGAGATACAACCGTGCTGTTTCGCCTTATTTCTGGTTGGGTTATTTTTCAACTAGGTATTCGGTTGTTGTTGTTTTCATTATGTGAAACGATCGAGTTGCACGGTTGCGGGGCTGCCAGGCTTACATGTAACAATATGTATAAAGAATGAATTGAGCGACGATGATTAAGCTAACAAAAATATTTGTACACTTTGAAATTATCAGTATACTACTTATCTAAAAATTATTTAAAAATAAGGTAGTTTTGAAATTATGATTTTTATTCTTTACAGCATCAATATCTTAACTGTTATAGGTGTTCCTCATCACTGATAAAAGTAGTGTATCTCACATTAAACGCTATGCTCTAAAATTAGTTGTTATGCCACTACAAAGTTTTTTTAGAAGGTTATAGTGGTATAAAACAAAGTTTTTTAGGCTAAAACGTATAATCTGTTATTTATTTCGGTTAAGAAACGTCGTAACCAAACAGGAGTTCATTTTCAACAGTTTTTTTTCAGGAAAGTTGCAGATATATTGAAGTAAAATAAACCAGTTTCCATTCCTTAAGTCTGGTGTTACGAATTCTAATCTGATAATCTGATGAAAGATTCCGATAATGAAAGATTCCTAAAATTTTGTATTTTCACGTTTTCAGACTAGTGAACCCCAAAAGATGATTAAACAAAAAAAAGTATTTTTATTTTCATTGGTCTATGGAGGTGGAGCAAGAAAAGTCTGTGAAAAGTGTTTTTTTTTACATTTTCACGAATTTCGTTATGATTCAAATTAATTTTAATCGTTCGAGCTCCTTATATAAGCACCTAGAAATATTTTTCAACATTTTTTGACATCCAATCCTTAGAGGGTGCAAGGTTGTTGTGTACATTTTCACGAATTCCGATATATTTCTTAGGTGAAATGAGACATCGAATTCGCTTTCTAAAGGCTTTAAATATAATCGCGAAAATACGAATTTAAGCATTTTTCGATTTTCAACCCCTAGGGGGTTGTGTAAAGTATTGTGTTGAAATTGTGAAAACTTGCACGAATTCCGACAAATATTTTACTCTTACTGTGATCGAATTCATTATTACTTTTATAACCTTTATATACAGGGTGTTTGGCACTCCGTGTGCCACCTTGTAAAGGGTTATTCCTTGATATATTAATTTAATTTTTATGCGATATGTATTTTTACCTGTTACTTCCAAAATGTTAATCGTAACTCATACATATATATGCAGCTTTTGTAGGTGATAATATGGTTCATAAAAAAAACAAATTAAAATGACATATTTATAATGGGGTTTTTAGGGTTGACGTAGCAAAAATCTGTGTTTTCGAGTAAATATTTCAAGATTGGGTGCAGTTACAATTTAGACTGTTACATCAAATAAAAGGTAATCCGATTGCGTAAAAAACGAGTTATAACACTTTGCCTTGTGATTATTCGTTTTCAAGATTTAACGTTTTAAGTGAGTGAGGGTACCGGTCAAAAACACTTTTCTTAACCACCCTGTATCTCCACTAATATTGAAAATTGACCCACAATGTAGAACAATTTTTTTCTCCAAATATATCAAGGAATAACCCCTTACAAGGTGGCACACGGAGTGCCAAACACCCTGTATAATGATCTAAAAAATATTTTCGGGATTTTGCGATATTCCACCCCCCAGAGGGTGTAAAATAATTCTGCACATTTTTCAAAGATATCGAATCGTTTTTTACTTTAACGGGCTTTCTATATAATCGCCTAAAAATTGTTTTCAGATTTTATGACATTCAACCCCTAAAGGGTTATGTCGATATTTTATTCCCTATGTCTCTATGTCGATATTGTTGCGAGCTAGGGGTTCGCCGGGATTTCAAGTAAAAACGCAATTCGTTAAAAATCAAAAGAAGTGATAATTTATTTATTTGCACTATTAATTCTTCTTCACTATAATTCGCACTGTATGGCAATTCCGCTCGCTTATATATCACTTGACTCGATCACACGCTATCGATCGCTTTCCAGCAATACGGTCGCGTAATACTCGCTGGCTGCCACAGCCCACGTAATAAAAATTAGTATGTCCCTCGCTGAAAGCTTCGCCTGCTTTTATCCTACTGTACTTGGCTGTAGTCGAGACTGTTCTTGAATCTTCATTCGGTGGTGCGTGTGGAACGTTCTACATGGCTTGAGAGCTTTCGATTTTGATCTTCTACGCTGTTCTGGTGCACACGAGAACATTCGATTAGAAGGTGTTTTCCTTCGAATTTGGTCCGCCCCTTAAATACTCAACTAGGCTTTTGATTGGGTTACTTTGCAGCTAGGTATTCGGTTGTTGCTATTTCTATTATGCGAAACCGATCGAGTTGCGCGGTTACCAGGCTTACATGTAACAATACTTTATTTATGTCTTTATTGAAATTGAAAAAGGAAATAAGGAAATAAGTAAAAAATCTGTCAACAGTCTGGACGAAACTTAATTATTTGTTGGTTACATAGAGATATATATACTGGAGGTGACAAGAAGCAGATTGAGTTGAAGGCGGGGCACACGGAAACAACAACAATTGACATAACGACCCTGTTTTTTTCTCACTCACATTTATATTATGTCCTGCTCTTGAAACACGCTAAACAACAAAAATTTGATTCAACGACCCTGTTTTGTCTCACTTCTCTGGCTTCAAAGCGCTTTATACAAAACCGGTGGCTTGTCGTCTCCAGTATCTCTATGTTTGGGTAGAAGTCCGGAACGCGTTTAATGCAGAACGCTATTTGAAGAGTTATGCATAAAATTAACTGATCCACAATGAATTCCAAAAAGGCATACAGTCAGTCACATGGATATTGGCACAGCTTATAATTTACAACTGGGACTCTTATTCTGAATAAAATAGCTCAATAATCAGTAATTTAATGTTAAGGATTATATTCTGCAAAGTATAATATAAATAATAGATCAATATATTTTACAATCTTGCAAAGCAATACATCACTATTTGGTTCAGATGGACGGCAAAAAATATGGCGAAAGCCAAATACGGGGCTTCAAAAGGAAAACTTAACACCTACAGTGAAACTTGGCGGCGGAAGCGTAATGGTTTCAGGTTGTTTTTCGTACTATAGGGTTGGCAACTTGAATTTTAATGAGGGCACAATGAATAAAATGGATTTTTTAAATATTTCAAAATTGACTTTGAAAGACAGTGCGCATAAAATGGGTATCGTTGATCGATTTAAATTTTATCAAAGCAACGATCCCAAACACAAGTCGTTCGAGAGTGGATATTGTACAACTGCCCTAAGGTCATAGACACTCCACCCCAATCACCAGATATCAACACCATCGAAAATTTATGGGATGAGTTGGAACGTCAAATTTATTTTTGTTAATTTTGTAGCTAGTTTTATAATGAAGTACGTTTCTTTGTTGTTATTTTTAATATAATACATTGGCAAATTACATTATGTTAAATTTAATCTAAACACATTGTTTATTTTAAATATATTTCAAGTAATCTAAAAACATACTGCAGTCACGATCGGCTGCAAGCCAATCGTATAATACTCTAGATGAATACTGAACTCCGATTTATATTGTAGTTGGGGATAGAGTAGAATTACGTGTGTGCATGTTGTATGTCCTTTATTAAGGACTGCTATTAGATTGCTACTCAAAACTAAAAGACAATATTCAGTGTTTAACTTCATACCTTGAACTGGGTAAGTCATCGAAAAAAAATGTCCTTTTTGAAGGACTTTCACATGGGAGGTGCAGGAAGGACTCACTTGATTTCTTACATATTTATCCTTTTCCTTGGAACCATTTTAAAATGAACTTGTACAAAATTTGAAATTCGTAGCTTGAAGCGTTCAAAAGTTATCGAAAAATATTGTTGAACACGTGTCTTAAGGACAATTTGTATGGCAGCTACCAGAAGGAGTAAAAGGATTTCGCTGATTAGTAAACTCGAACTTTATTTTTACTCAAAACTAATTTGTACAAAATTTCCAATTTATAGCTAAAAGATTACTTGAGTTATAGTAAGTTCCGTAAATTAAGTGAAGACGTTTTGACAGGATATTTGTATGGCAGCTACACGAAGGACTAATAGGATTTTCTTCATAATCATATATTTAGCTGCAACTATTGGAAAAATAACACATACAAAATTTCAATGCCGTAGCTTAAACCCTTCTGAAGTTATCGACCAATATTCTTGAACACCTGTTTTAAGGATATTTTGTATGGCAGCTACCAGAAGGAGTAAAAGGATTTCGCTGACTAGTAAACTCGAACTTCGTTTTTACTCAAAACTAATTTGTACAAAATTCCGAATTCGTAGCTAAAAGATTACTTGAGTTATAATGAGTTTCGTAAATTAAGTGAATACATTTTGACAGGATATTTGTATGGCAGCTACACGAAGAACTAACAGGATTTTTTTCATAATCATACATTTTGCTCGAACTATTGGAAAAATAACACAAACAAAATTTCAATGTCGTAGCTTAAACCCTTCTGAAGTTATCGACCAATATTCTTGAACACGTGTTTTAAGGACATTTTGTATGGCAGCTACCCGAAGGAGTAGGACGATTTTGCCCGTTAACGAACTTAGCCTTACAAATTCAACCAAACATCCAGATTCAAAATTTCAAGATCCTAGGTGAAGGCGTTCTTGAGTTATCGTGCTAACGGACAGACGGACAGACGGACGGACGGACGGACGGACGGACGGACGGACGGACGGACGGACGTCAGGCGGATTTGAGGTTTTTGGGCACAAATAAACAAAAAATAATATATAACTTTTTTTCGTCCGAGGCTTGGTTCTATGCGTTACAAACTTTTGGGCTGGATTAAACTTAAAATACTCTTTATGATTTCATCTAGAGTATAAATATTGATGAACACGTGTCTTAAGGATATTTTGTATGGCAGCTACCAGAAGGAGTAAAAGGATTTCGCTGATTAGTAAACTCGAACTTCCTTTTCACTCAAAACTAACTTGTACAAAATTCCGAATTCGTAGCTAAAAGATTACTTGAGTTATTGTGAGTTTCGTAAATTAAGTGAATACATTTTGACAGGATATTTGTATGACAGCTACACGAAGGACTAACAGGATTTTCTTCATAATCATATATTTAGCTCCACCTATTGGAAAAATAGCACATACAAAATTTCAATGACGTAGCTTAAACCCTTCTGAAGCTATCGACCAATATTCTTGAAGACGTGTTTTAAGGACATTTTGTATGGCAGCTACCAGAAGGAGTAAAAGGATTTCGCTGATTAGTAAACTCCGACTTTGTTTTCACTCAAAACTGACTTGTACAAAATTCCGAATTTGTAGCTAAAAGATTACTTGAGTTATAGTGAGCTTCGTAAATTAAGTGAATACATTTTGACAGGATATTTGTATGGCAGCTACACGAAGGACTAATAGGATTTTCTTCATAATCATATATTTAGCTTCAACTATTGGAAAAATAGCACGTACAAAATTTCAATGTCGTGGCTTAAACCCTTCTAAAGTTATCGACCAATATTCTTGAACACGTGTTTTAAGGACATTTTGTATGGCAGCTACCCGAAGGAGTAGGACGATTTTGCCCGTTAACGAACTTAGCCTTACAAATTCAACCAAACATCCAGATTCAAAATTTCAAGATCCTAGGTGAAGGCGTTCTTGAGTTATCGTGCTAACGGACAGACGGACGGACGGACGGACGGACGGACGGACGGACGGACGGACGGACGGACGGACGGACGGACGGACGGACGGACGGACGGACGGACGGACGTCAGGCGGATTTGAGGTTTTTGGCCACAAATAAACAAAAAATAATATATAACTTTTTTTCGTCCGAGGCTTGGTTCTATGCGTTACAAACTTTTGGGCTGGATTAAACTTATAATACTCTATATGATTTCATCTAGAGTATAAAAATTATAGGTGTGCCAATATCCGTGTGACTGACTGTATATTATCAATAGAATTCCAGGATCAAGATACTGAATGTGGTTCAAGAGTTACATATTTTCTGGCTTAAGGTTTCAATGCCTTTAATTTCATAGTTCAGAGCATCAGAGCAACAATTTCATAGTTCAGAGCATCTTTGTCTAAATCTTAATTTGTACTCCCTAAACTTGTGACCAAATTTTCGTTTCTATTTTATAATTAATCCACATACACGTTCATTATTGTGAAAGATTACCTAAAACAACAAAACACTGAAGCATTATACGATTTACATGATCAAGAATAAAAGCACATAGCCTTAATGGTGCTTCAGTCTTAAATAGCCGTAAGCAAATAACCTCAAAATAAAAATACTATTTCGTATAGAAGAATTGAAATTCGGAACGATTGCTAAAAAAACTGGCGTTCAGATATTTCAAAATTCGAATAAATTAAAATCAGTAAGAACAAAAAATTTATTAGCATTTCGTGAACCTTCCCATAAGACTTGTATGGTTACGGCTCCCCATTCCCAATAAATCTACATACAGCATATTAGTTTCCATATTTATTTAAACAAATATGCAAAAACTAATATTTAATAATATACTTCTGGATTTAAACTCGTTTAACTTCTTCGTCTGCACGAACTACTGAAATAGGATACCATCGCCGTCCGATCAAAAATTAAACCAAACTCATGGCATATAACAGAGGTAGGTATGTTATTATTATATTAATTTCTATCCTGACATATTAATCGGTTTTTTATGTATTTAATATTTAAAGTTTTGAATTTTTAATTTCGGCATGTTCAGAAAATTGTAGCTCGTGTTATCAACTACAACCTTTCAAATTATGCTGCACTATACGCCAGGAATTAGTTGGGTATTGGTACATCATCAACAATCGACCACTCTTAGAGCAAACTGTAATGATAATAGAATCGGTTCCGTAATGCCTATTTGAAAGTCCTTCCTATTAAAGGTTTTTTCCCCGATAATTTTATACATAAATCTTAAAATATTAGTTTTAATCTATCGGCCTCGTGCTATCTATACTGCAAAACGTAGGCTGTAAAGATACTTTTCTGATCTGAACTATGACTAAATCGCAAGATATTCGGATTGAATCGACGAATATCAGATTTGCAGCTTACCCACTAGGTAACCTGCTTGCTTTGGAGAAAATGTTTTCAAGGGACATCTGACGATTACCTTATGCATTACCTACTAAGCGCTTGTTCTTTTCACTTTTCACCAGTGCTATCACTACTTCATGAACAGTTCAATACGCTACCTTATTATTCGGTAAGCAGTTCAAGATTCAGCTCTACAATAATCAATGCAAAAGCTAGTGTGGAAGGGAGCTCGAAAAGCATTTGCGAAAGATCTTCCTTGATCCTTTTGTTGAATGAAAACACAATTATATTATAAATTTTACCTAAAAATATGAAAAACATATCGTTTTCAGATCGACAGCGATGAAATAATTCGACGTTGCGGCTCGTAGTCGATGTGCTGGCGGATCGCGGTGCACGGATGGCAAAAATTACAAACAGCCGTCTTCTGGAGAAGAAATTCTTCGATGTGAATTCAAAGTACTCATATTTTATAAATTTCCATCATCTCTATAAAGAAAATGTGGTTCGTTGCACAGAATATTTTTCAAAATGTACTTGATTCAACCGTCCATCTACATACTTCAATTTTTTTCCTGAATATTACAAGAAATAAGTAAATTCGTCCACTGAATTTAATCGAATCAAGATTTTTGTTCAAGAAATCAAATATGTCCCAGGAAATATATTCTACACTTTCCTCCTTTTAAAACGCTTGAATTACGTTTCATTAAAAATAAACCTTAAAATACATTACCAATACGTTTCCAGTAAGGCTAATGAAAGTCATTAATCTAGTAATGCATAACTCGTTGTGAAGGAACAGAATAGCAATGAAAATAATATACTCGTACTTTGTACGTTGTCTCAAAGTTACCTTTTTAATTATGCACAATTAGCACGGTATACAGAAATCCCACACACACATTTTCCTTCTCGAAATTTCATACAGGTAAATTCATTTCGAATCGCTATGCAAAATTTAATATGAAATATTTTGCAAAATACTCGCTTATTCACGAAATTATTTGACTCTTAGTAATTTTGAGGACGAAATATTCCAGAGATATGAAAATGTCGCATACTTCCACTTTTCCAGATATTCTGCTGGCCAACTAAATGAAAATTTATTTACGCGTACGCGCATATATCGGATTGATTACGGCTGTGATTTTAGTTCAAGTCTTATCCTATGCAAATTTACTTTCGAATTTCCATTAGTGCAAATTGGTTTAAAAAAAATTTAATTTCTTTGTCGAAATGCAGATTCTTCGGATGCAAAGATTAGCTACAATCTGATAAACATTCTGGAAAACACACTAGGCTTGGGTATTAGCTTACTCTGTGCAAGCAGTATTGTGAGCGGAAATTCGAAAATTACGTTCGGATGCATTTTCTAAACGAAAAGTTTGTTTTCGATGCATTGCAAAGGGACCAAAAAAAAAAACCCTACAGCAATCAAATGAAATTTCTATGGACTCCGATCATCTCACACAAAGCCTTGTATGCCGTCAAAAAGGTGTAACGAAATTTTGTTTCAGCTCTGGAAAAAGATCTGTAAAACCAGGAAAACAATTTAGGATATGCCTATACTCGCCTAAAAAAACGCAAAAAAAAAGAGTTACATTTCGAAATATATTTGCACTAAAGTCTGCAAACTCCCCTATTCCCTGGTACTCGTACGTCCTTGCACGACTGAGTTCTCTGCAAGCGAATTGGGAATGGCATCCGTGGCTTGTATGTGCGGCGTTCATTCATAAAGGACTAGGAGCACCGAGAAAATTACACAAACATGAAGGATAACGAGAGCTGTGTTGCCAGCATACAAATGCGAAAAGAACGCTTTCACATAGTTCAGACGATGGGACGACGACTATCAAAAACGTATCTAGCAACGCTCTACATAAATATCCTAGTCTAGTACCTTGATAGTGCATATGAGTAGTAGGTGGAGCGGCGGTGAACAAGGAAAATGTTGTATGCATTTTGCATGCAGTTTTCAAGGCTCTTTTATACATTTATGAGTTTCTTGGGATTTCTGCTTTCAAGCTAACGCGCCAATGTATTACCCGACCGGTTGCAGGATCTATGAAAGATAAATTGCACATACAGACTCACGGATGGGGTGATTACATGCGGTTCAGTTAGGTTTCTTGTTAAAATTGAATGAAACGGGATGCAACGCTTATGGCTCTTTTAGAAAATACTATTTCAAACAGAATGGAAATGAATAAATCCTGAAATGAGATAATTGTTGTTTTCCAACTAATGCTTAGGAAGCTAGGGCCTATACATTTCATAACCAGTAGAGTCTGAGTACAGGTAGGTCCTTTTCAATTCAAATCACACCTGTAGTGCCAGTAACCTGATTAGAAGTCACGTGTCAGTAATGAACTATGCCCCAGTTATAACACTCGGCAGATTCAAATACGTGACGTCCGTATTACAAGGTAGTTCCTGTTAACCAAGATCATTTTTCTGACTTTAGTTGACTGTGGAAGTTTTTCTTTCTTTTTTTGATAAAGGATTAACTTTATTTGACTTCAGATTTGATTATTTTATTTTTATATGTATTACAAATTATTTAATAAAGCTGGGCTTTTCTGCCTGAAACTTAATAACGCCGAATCCATGTTTGCGTAAAAGCCGTTGAAAATACGAGTTCATGCTGGCCATAGTTGATCTGATCCGACTACAAAAAAAACAATATTCTATCAAAGATCAATAAGGAGGTCTATCGATAAAGCTCTTAGCCAGGACGATTAACTACTTAATTTCACCAATAATTAACTTAATCATGGGTGACATTCCAGCCGTGATAGCTGAAGAGATGTTGCTACACTACGAAAAGTGGCTGACAACAAATTACCTGGTTTAGACGGCATCCCTAGTAGAAGACCGCTATCCAGACGGATCCTGCCACGTTTGCTGGGATGAGTACTTCCCGCTTTCTGAAAGCGTCAATAACCTTTTTTCAGTGATATATGTGCATCTCGGCCTGACACACAATCTCTCAATATTGGATAATCCAGATTATTAAAATCCATCACAGATATTCTGCACAGATGACAATTCAGTCGGAAACTGGTCAGAATCCTTGAACACTTGGAAGGAAACGTAGTATCGGGTATCTTTTAAGGAGATTCATCAAGCCATCTTTCGTTTTCGAGCAGATTGATTCCACTCGCACGATTCCTGAGCAGTACAAAGCTCGGATTTGCAATTAAGGACGAAATTCTGTCTAGTTAGGAATTGTTCCTTGATAACATTACGGGACAAACGACAATCGTCTAAAAGGATAGCTCGAATTCCAGTCAACAAAGACAAAAGTTTAATTTCGGACTATCCGCTAAAGAATCGACTTACCGCTTATGGCAATTAGGTAAACATTCGTATCGTAGCAGACATTGATACCTTCTCTATGTATTTTTCAATTTGCTGAAATACACGAACCTATTGCAATTCGCCCTTTTTATTTCGATTAGAAGTTTTGGGAAACTATTTCGAATCTGCCAACTGCTGTTCCTGACTACAAAGTGAAAATTTGAGTAATTCAAAATTAATAGTAAGAGTGAAATCGGAGACAGGTGCTTTGAATATCTAAATGTTGTCACCTGAATTTCTTGATTGGCAGTTATATGGTAGATTGGTATGAAATTTGCTTGCGACAACTGTAAAGGATTTCTGGAGTATTCTGAAAGAGAACGTGATATCCACTTCAAACTACCAAAGCAAAATCGATATTCATATTTCGAAAAGTGGCCACTAAATTTTTACATGTGTTACGCAAAAAATGTGAAAGGAAATCTAAAAAAATCTCAAAAACATCGCACCGACGTCTTAGCGACGTCGTGCCGACTCATTTAGGAAACATTAAGGGTTGTCCGATTCTAGGCCACCCGGTTCCGATCCGACATTTCAAAAGTATTCAGTTACTGGTTACTTAAACGATCTTTAAATTAACTTATGACCAATTAGATATATCAGTAACTTGCCTTCATAAAAATTAGTTCCAAAATAAATCGTTTCTAAATTTTTTTTATTGCAAAGTTATTGAAATAATTTGTTAGTTATATTTGAAGTCGTCAAATTTACTATTTAGTCATATTTGTCATCAAGAAGTTTCTCATATAACATTCAAGTTAAATCCATAGCCAGAAAGGCCTAATCTTAACTAAAAATTTGCTTAAACAAGTGATTTTTGGAAATAATCCATTGTGGCTTGTTAAAATGACAACTTACATTCCGGTAGTACCTACAATAATAATGTGAAATATAAGATTGAATGATTTCTTTTAATTTAATTTTAATTTGTTTTACAGTCACCCAAGAATATATGTTATGTAAGCCGGCACGACGTTACTTTTCTAACCATTACAGGATATAAGAAGAATGACTTAAAAGTAATTTTTTTTGGTCATTTAATGACTAACAAGTATTTTTACTAAATTGAAAGTCTTTCACATGACCAAAAAATCAAATTAGGTTACAATATACAACCCAATTATAACCTTTTAAAAATGATGTCGCACCGACGTCGTCCCAACTAAACATTTCGAAAAATGGAATTAGACGACAAAAAAGTTATATTTTGTTGACAGCTGATAATTTTAGGTCACCAGCAGCAATTGTTACTATAACTTTAAAATATCCTTTAAAAAAAATTTAACAGCTACTATAAGCCTCGTTATATCTATGAACTCGAACTAAATGTACGGTATTTAGTTTCAATTAAGATGAAGCCAAAACGAACAGTTTCGAATTGGCCATTCAAAATCGTCCGCATATATAAAATCTCATCCAGCTTGGAATTATAATCCGAACCAGCATTGCAATTCATTGGGTCGCCTTTCAAAATACTACAAAACTCACAAATATTTCACGAGTGAGCCATTAAAATGCCACACTGACCGCAGTTCCGAATAAATGTAACGACCGCCGAAATTGCACTCGACCACTGGCCAGAAGTCGAGAGACACCACACAAAAAATAAAATTCCAGAACGTTCATTCTGGAGCCGAAAAAAATGCAAAAAAAAAATTAAATCAAGCCGCCCATCAACTCTCCCAAGCCATTGCACCCTCTCACAGGAATACAGTCTGACAGAATTGAGGTCATTTCTGGTAACCACCACCCCAAAACCCCACTATAACTAACCATTACTATCACCAATCGAATGGAAATTAAACGCAAAAACCAATCGATACATGGGCTCAACGATCTAAAATTATGGAGCCCAGAGAACCAATGATGTCTGCAAAAGGACATACTTCCGACAGTGGCAGGATGGAAGGACTTTACTAAGCTGATGGCTACCGAAATGAAAGTATAGGACCTTTAACAAAAATAAAGGTTTTACCAGGAAAGAATGCCATCAAAAATGAAGGCTTCCTTTTCCTTCCTCACGTCTATCTTCCTTAGTTGAACCGATTTAGAAGTCCATCAGCCCACCACCAACGCTTCCAAGAAGGATGCGATGGGTTTTGAAATTTGTTTGCTCGATCATTAATTAATTCAGGCTCGAACTTTACGAGGTCTTGCTAAAATGTGGGTGGATGAATTGGCCGGAAAGGAACTTTGTCGGCGCCGGAAAGGGTCTTCGCACAAGGATCTCCGAATTGAAAAGTGATAAGTTTATTGAGTTTTACACAAGTTAAGTTCAAACTCACCAAGGCCTGAAGTAATTGCTACGGTAGAAGCTCTTCCGCAGTTCGGACGGTACGTTTGGATCACGAAAATGGTCCAGAATCCTATTTTGATAGTCCGCTGGGACTAGTACGGCAAATTGATGACTACACCTTATTATAAATTTAGTTTTGCACCGTACGTTATGCTATTTTTAGATTTAAGGACTTTTCAGGGTAGTAGTCCGTTCAGTCGCGGTGAAAAATGCCCGATTCGATTCTAAACGATGTAAACGATTTCTTGCAGCATCATAATCACATCGAAATGACCTCAAGCCAGAAACCACTTAAGTCAGCCCACTTACTATTGGCCCCGAGGTATTTTATTTGCTGCCGTCACTCGTTTTCTTATACGATATTTTGCGGGCAATCAATTTGCACTGTCGCTAGTCGTTACGTTAATTACGGAACAGCACGTATGTAATAGTCGACGAAGACAACTTGCTTACGGCTAAGAAGTCCACGGATTAGAACATCGCAAGACTGACAATTTGGACCACGACTTGTTTATGTCCAGTACGGACCAGTGTACCGCGCCACCGACCGGCACCAATATCGACATCTGACGTCGAACGCAACAGGTTCTTTTAGCGATGCTATCAATAAGAGCAGCTATGTCGTTCGGATCTTAAGATACGGCCTCTATATAAACATATAGAGAATGAATCTTGGCGAGCGTGTGACCACCTGTACCTGTTTCCTGGGCAAGTCCATAACTTGTTGGTCGTTTCTTTTAAGTTAGTTATGTGACTTTTTTTTATTATTTTCTTAATCTGCGCGCGTACATCTTGAGTCACTTCACTCCAACCCCTCACCCACCCCTCTTATTTTATTTCTTTATTTTTATATTTCGGACCCGTATAAAATCTCTTGGTAATTTTTATGTGCGTTTTCAATTTTTATCGCTCATCCGGCCGTTAAACCAGTTCTAAAAAGTTCCATGACTTTAGAAAGTCTGGATGTTGATGGTGGTGATCTGGACCTGGTGTAAAGCGAAGTGGCTTAAGTCAAGTGATCGGGATTTTGAAGATGATGATCATAACGATGACGATGGTGATCATTATTCCCTTTTTCGATATTGAAGCCGTACTAACCACTACTACGAGAGATGATGTGATGCTTTTGATCAAATGAAGTGTCTTCCAATGCCGGCTTGAGCACTAAGAAGCCAAGCTGCATCCCAAAGTGGAGTCAAGTCGCCAGATCAACCATCGTCTTATTATGAATATTGAACAGATCTAGTTCTGAAATCAGTGTTTTTATGGTTTAATTATGATTGCACCAGTTTTTTCCCCCTTTAAGTGTGTGGAATGGAATAGCACTTACAAAGTTAAATAAGATTTTTGCTCCTAGGAGATGGACTTGTGCAGTGCGCTAATTGGCACATACTCGTAAATCGAAGTACGAACAGAGCAGGTTAGTATACCTCTTTAAAAAAAACGTTCTTCAAAAGAATACTTTTTATACTGAAACTATGTAAATTCATACTGGCTGTTTTACGTGCACTCGTATGCTCGGCATTACTTTGATTTGTTACTGATTATAAAATAAGCTTAGGGACATGGAGCGTTGGAGACCAATTAAAACAGATAAAAGGAATGCACTATTTCACGCTTTCACGATGTAATAGAGGCAATATACTGGTACCGATATAAAAAGGTCGTCGGTTGTGTTCTTTGTTCATTAGGATGTCAGATGCAATTTAAACTTAGCACTAATTGCGATTTTGAGTTCATTCCGTGCTTTTGCTTTTGATGTCTTTTCAGTTTTATGAATTTATACTGAATTTTGGTATGGTGTTACGAATATGTTTTCGGCCACTTGCGCAGCCTCCATTTCGCATCCAGAATAATGGGCTCCCTTGGACCTAGACAGCATTATCTGCCGACTGCTCAGGAGCCGAATGGGGGGGTTCGAAAAACTTGTCCAAAGGATGGTGCTCCTTTGGACAAGTTTTTCGATGTTGATGCTGTCGAAAAGAAAGAACCGATGAGGACAAAGGGAAAGAGAAAAGGAAATGAATCTAGCCGCACCACTACCGTCCTGAATCACCTACACGAGGAAATCGCGACGCGAAAGAGAGAAAGAGAGGCAGAGACCGTCAGGTACGAGGGCCATCCTTGTCCGATGGAGCCCCAGGGCCCCTTTCTTTGGAGATCTACTCCATTATGCCTCTAATAAGGCTAGCGGACGTGGAACTGAAAAAAAACCCTTTGTGCCTTGGTGTCGTCTTCGTTTCGTCCACAAGCCAGGATGCCTAAACAAAAACTACTTGAAAGAAAATATAAATGTGCATGCAGAAAAAAAAAGAATTTGTTTTTCAAAAATTCAAAAGTTATGTAATTCAAAAAAAATATGTGTCGATAAGTATAAATAGTAAGTTATGTATGTTTGTTAAAAGGTTTTCATTATTAAACTAGAATTATTTAATTGACGAGCGGTGAGTCGTTGGGGCCCTTACCGTCCATCATTGCGACTGGCACAAAAAAAAATTTACCTGCAGGTTTTTTCTTCAAATCAACGAAAATTGTCTTTTAGATTTTTAATTTTTTTTCTATCGGTCTGTTCACCGAGTCCACCGACTTCTGTGTTATGTTAGCACCACACAATAGTTTTTATAAGTTTTGGTCCACTTTAGTCACTTTTGAACAGTAGTTTTCTTTCCACTTGGGATACACTAGCGCTATGAAGTTCACTTTTAGGAGAGTTTTTTTTCCACTTTTCCAGGAATTCAGTGTTATTATTAACAAAAATGTATGGAGGTGGACTTTTGTCCCTTGTAGCGACCTCCTCGCTCGAGCTCTATCACCTCAACCTTTTCGAAACTCAAAAAAATGTTCAACTCCCGATCGCCGTGAAAAAAACCGTTTTTGTGACGAATTCGATGTTAACTTCTGCGCGGGAAGCGATGTACTCGTAGTTTTTCTCGTACACAGCAGATGCCGACAGTAAGGTAGGCAGGATCCACATCTTATTTTTCGCCCGATGATTTTAGAAAGTGACGATTTTTATTATCATAATTATTATTCTTGTTATTATTATTATTGTTACATATAAATTGAAAAACTAAGGTAACATGCCTTGTGGAGCGATCGCGTCAAGAAAGGGCGGAGGAAATATCGTAAATAAATTATTACTGTGCGATTACACCACTACACATTTAGGATTGGAAACAACCCAGCTAACCAAATCATTCGCTTGCGAACCGCAAGCGAACGTGTCCCGCGAACTACCGGTTTCGCTACGAATTCGCTTCAGATTCACTTTTTGCTCACTTGCGAATCACCCTACGTACTAAAAAGTTCCGCCACTACGAATTCGCGATGTAAAGTCGTAGCGAATTCGCTAAGCGAAATCTAAGCGAATTCATCAAGCGAACGGGTATCGAAGTATCAGGTTCGCTTAATAGTCGCTAAATATTCGCTTTATGTTCACTTGCGAATCGCCCTATGTACTAAAAAGCTCCATCACTTCGAATTCGCGAAGTCAGGACACAGCGAATTCGCTAAGCGGGTTCGTATCGAATTCATCAAGCGAAGCAGATTTATATATTATATTCGCTAGGTGAATAAACTAAAAAATATAATTATAAAAAATTAATCAATTTTATTCATACATAATGGTTCGAATAAAATGTACTGGGTGAGCAAAATTAAAAATTTGAAATCGGTTTTTTATATAATTTTACATCCCGGATGTCAAAAATTTGTATTAACCACATCCTAAAACATACCAAAGTTTCATTTGAAACGTTAATGTAAAATATGAAAAATCTCTTACATTACTTTTTCACTTGTGCATTATAGAGAATCTTTACCAAATCTTGACTTTGAAAAAAATAAAAATAATACTGAAAATATTTTTTACATGTTCGTACGATTTGTTTTGAATACGGTTCATTTTAAAGCAATCTACATAATTATATTAAATCCTACACATAATCCTAACGGAACCCCTAATCAATTTTTGTTATCATCTTTTCATAAATAAACAAAACAAAAACTATAGCAAATTACATAGATACTCACTCTAATTGCTTATAAAATAATCACAACACTTGACACAAGACAATGAACGTCCAAACACTTCTAATAACAAAAAACTAACGCGATCAGAATTAGAGCAGTGCGCGTTCAAATATTTCTTAGAAGAATATTTCATTTTTATTGACATCTCTTTTTCTCATATATAAATGCAGAGTGAGGCCATAAAATTCCAAATAATGTTCGCGTATATTTCGCTAAAGCGAATTCACAGCGAATTCGCGTTCGCTGAAGTTCACCACAATGGTTTGCTGGGAAATCGCATGACGATGGAAAAAATTAAATTTAGAAAAAAATTATTTAGCCGAGGCTGCATTCGTAACAATGGTTTTGCAGAAGTGTGTATTTGTATCCTCTTTTATTTCGAATTTGCTATGCGTCACTAACAAGATTCTAGAGCCTTTCGAGCTTTTTTTTATATCGCCGAGACCATCCACAACCGCATAGGTTTTCAGGGTGATTCAGAGTCAATACGAAAAACTTATACAACATGCACCTTAGATCAAAAACCGGAAACAGGTTTTTCTAAGGAATTTTCTTCAGGTTCTATATGTTCCTTTTGGGGCATGGGGTAATATCTTCGATGTATACATAGTTACATGTGGCTGGAACCCACGACATAAAGGTTTGTTGCCACGGACAAAAGTCAACACTTTTCAGACTCGTTTGATGTATGGCTACAATTGTTACTGTAAAATTAGCATATTTCAAAAGAAATATCTTTAAAATTAAACGTAGTAGAGAAAAAGTAATTAACACATTTTTTATAGAAATAATACAAAATTTTGTAACAAACAATAATTATTTAAAAACTAAAGTATTTTATGAAAATTTTGATTATTTTTAACCATTTTTATGTGTTTCACAAACGATATCATAAAAAACATTTAAAGGTAGAAGCATTCTTTATGCAAAGAATAGTTTTTTACATTTTACCGTATAGAATTGGTAAACAATAATTGTATACGAAAAGAATTGCAAACAATAATTGTTTACGGAGAGAATTGTATACAATAATTGTTTACGTAAAGAATTGTAAACAATATAATATCGATAAAAAATAATGTGTCAAACTAAAGATACCCAACCTTTTGTTAATTTATTAAAGTATCTTTTGGATTTGATAAAAGCATTTGGCAAATGGTATTGGAAATAAAACTTTTTTTTGAGTTTTTTTGTCGTCCCTATATTTTGCACTTTATACGAACATATGAAAGTCTGTGAGGAAATTTATTATTTTTTTGGCATAAAGTTTATTTATCAATCAAAACTAAGAAACAAAGCGGAATTCGTCAAAATAAAGGTCAGCTATATTTTTCACCTCGTTAGGAGCTGAACATCGAAAAATTATTTTTAAAAGTGTTGTACTCCTTCCCAGGAATTCATCACGTTATTCAAATTATTTTCTGATGGCATAGCCTTGCAACTCTAGACAAAACCCATAACTCGGTTTGAGTAAATTTATTAAAACAAATTGAGCATAAAAGAAATTGTTTGCTGTGTCAATAATTTCATCCTTGCAAAATATTTGCATTTCTATGGCTTGGCTCCAGTTACATTGAGTTAGCTGAAATAGAATATTAAGACAGCCTTGTGAATAAATTGTTCTACTGTCAGATAGAATTAGTTTAAATTGTGAGATATTGCCTAGAAGGTTAAATTACAGTGAGTGCTTCGAAAATTTTGTTATATTTCTTCATATTTCTTAGTTCGAAATATTGTGGATTTTCGATCGGTAATCAATTTCACGACAAATTCAATGTATCTGAGCCTCATCCAAAAGTCATTATTAAGTTCAAATATCTGCATTTCCAGACAAAATAGTGGGAGTTTTTTAAAATGCTGGTTGCCTTCGACCAAGACTTCGGACTTCGAAGCAGAAGCAATAATACCTCAATTCAAACTTTTCTATGGCCTCGTCGTAAAATCCAACGCCATACTGGCTCTCTTTGCTCTCGATCATAAAATTTTACCAATAGCTAATTGAAAATTCATTTTCCTAATTACAACTGAAATCCATTCGAACGAACTCACCGATTCGAGAGTTTGTAAGCCCACAGGATAGACAGGCAGCAAGGAACAAAGGTTTTCTGGAAATCCGTCTTAATTTATTCATATCTACGAGTATAGTGCACTATCTCAAGTACCAGGAACATTGCCAATACATCGTCTAGATAGTATTCTTGGATATACCTGGGGAAGAACTACCTCTGGGAGGCCCCATAATTATTTCCGTACAATACCTGGCCAGAACACTCAGCAAATCGAATTAATTCAAAGGACAGTTCGTATTTTATAGGAAATTTAAGCTGATTTTGGATCCGACCTAAATAAGATTCGTCATTAAATAAAGGTAAGAACTGCCCGTCTTGTTTCTGAAGGACATAAGGAACCAAATTTATACTGAAAGTATTATTTATAATTTGTAGAAATTTTAATGTTGAATAAACGTCTTCATTTCGTTCGAATGTACAATGTACATACTGCCAGATATTCCTGTACGGCAACAGAACAAATAATGTGTCATCCCTTCCTGGTGCTTACCCTGGTGAAGTTTAGTTACGTCAGGATTCTTAGGGGATGGTAAGTTGGCAAAAAAGTACGAAACGGCTCCTGGAGCGGATGTTCTATTTTATTCGATGTACGTCTGGAATTATGTATACATTTCCATCTTAATCTTCGTAGTCGTCGTCCTCGCCGTCTTCTTCTGAAGAGTTCATTTTCTATTTTCCATTTTCCGAAAAGTTGAGGCAAAATAAACTCGCGATGCCCCAGTTCAAGATGTTAAGAGCTAATTTAACTCTTGGAAAATACTTGAGGCAATTAGTTAAGATAAAATCGGTAGATAACGGAATTAATTCAGTTCTTCAACCGTACGAAGGACATTATGGCTTCTCAGGATTTCGAGATAATCTATCGAGGCGTTAGTAAAGCTGTTTTTATTATACAAGTCTTTTAAATATTCCAGTATTTTTGGTTGTGCTATAAAAATGGATTAGACAAGAACTAGGGCCTACTTTTGTGTACCGTATTTGAAGATTCTCTCGATTTTCGGCGAAAATTTACGAGATTAGTTCCCAGTTTTTGCGGAAAAGTTCTTGAAGAATTCTATGATCTGAATTCAGAGTAAACCCGGTACGTTTAGATTTGGCGTAATTAGCTACGAATTCAGGTCGTTGGTTGGAATCTTTGGAATAATTTCACAGGCGCAAACATACCACAGTCGCTTTAGACCTTAATCCAAGCAGGTAGCGCTGTAGAAGAAATACTGAATTTCGATTTCGAAATATTTTCAATGGAATTTTGAAATTTATTTATATATTTACTTAATAACTTATAGTTAATTAACATTAAAAAACAATGGTACTCATACGATTTTAATAACTTAAAAAAAACAAAACAGAAAAACAGGGTTTAGTTTGAAATATCGCTTTTGAAAGATCGTTCTCAAAAGCTCGTAAATAAAAATCTTGCGTTTTTGAAATCTCTAGTTTTCGAAATATAGCGTTTTTAAAATCTCGAATTTTGAAGATCTCGCGAATCAAAATCTTGTGTACTTTGAAATAACTTATTAATTTTATTAAACTTTTTAGTTGGTCTTTTTAGTGAACCTTTAAGTGGTAACAATTTTGATGAAAGGGTGTAGGTTCTCAGGAACCGCTTATGCTGGGAAGTTGAAACTTGGAATTTACCTAAATCAATGATTGTAGACATATTTGCAAAAAAATTGTCAATTTTGTGAGCGGGGATGGGAGGGGCTTCTGGAGCACGAAATTAATAGAACTATTAATTTTTGAAGAAAACCGAGTCTAATATCTCAAGATTTTTTTAATGTAGGATCTATCAGGGGAAAATACTTGAGGTTACAGTGGGACGCGTGTAGATGTGGAGGGTGAAATGGATTTAAATATTTCGACTGTCCCTAAAGACAGAAAGCTGAAACTTGGTGTTTGCATAGGGCTATATTAGAGCACTCTATAAAAATAAAATTTAAGGGTAGCACTATACGGGTTTGGGGGTTATGCTAAGTCAGATAGAATGATTTTGATTTCTGAAATCGATAAATTTAATATTGAATTCGATCAAAGACCGCCGCCACCACCGCTATCCCTAGGGTCAACTAGTACACCGTGGCAAAGACTTGATTATGGCTGGATCAATTTCAAACCATACTTTCTTCCGCAACAACAAAATTGTATTAAACGTCGCACGAAATTTTATCGAAACTACCTGGATGAATAGGAAAGTCCAGAAATACTAAGGAATACAGAATCGCTCCTCATCTTCGATATTCAATGCTACAAGAACCTTCTCCCTGACAGGATATGGCCAAAAGCCATGTTCACATTAAAAGAACATCTATGAAAACTGTGTCAAGAGGTTTCGAATAATATTTCCGGAAAATGTGTTACTTACAAAGAAAAAATCATATTTCAGATCCTTCCTTCGATTTTATTACTTCGGAGCGTAGAGGTGCCCCAGTGCACGGAAGTAATAAAAATACAAGGAAGCATGATATCAAGGAAGGAGTAGGCTTGTGTATTCCTTTTTTGTGAAGAAAATTTCAAATTTAAAAGTAAAATCCAGAAGACACGCACGATGCAGGTTATTGTTTCTAAGGAATTCTTCCAGTTGTACATGGATATAGCTATACGTATCACTAGCACTGCTGACTCTTATCTCTAGACTTTCTTTTTTCGAACAATGTGAATTAGCACTTAGTAGGTGCTAGTCTATAGAAATTAATTTAATTTTTAACAAAACAAATTGATAGCAAGAAACTTTATGAATGTGCTTAGACCAAAATTAGTACTAAACAACAGAAAATCGATAAACTTTCTTTCAAAAAATCCCAGTTTATTTAACGATACCTCGAGAACGAGT
Source organism: Beris morrisii (assembly GCA_951812415.1). Taxonomy (NCBI): domain Eukaryota; kingdom Metazoa; phylum Arthropoda; class Insecta; order Diptera; family Stratiomyidae; genus Beris; species Beris morrisii. The sequence goes on from OX638310.1 coordinate 170,288,055, forward strand.
CGATCTTATAAGAGTTTATAGGATTAGAGCAAAACGTCGGAGAAAGTTGGTTTGTAAGAAAAGTATTAGGTACTAGTTCCAACGGATAGATACATTTTTCGTACGATGATATTTTTTATATATATTAAACAAAATTCAATCCTGCCATCGAGTAGCGTTTTGAATTAAGACGTTCAATTTTGTTACTGATAATAATGTATTTTTGCTATAACCGGTACTTTTTCCAGTAGCTGCCATACTAAAGCCCTTAAATTTTAAGGTATGTATAGAGCTTGAGTTAAAATTTTTGAGTTATGTTCGCTCAGATGGAAATGAATGTGTTCAATCCATCAACGATCAACGTATAGCAGTATTGTAACTAAACTATCCAAATCTCTTTTTTCTTATTGAACGATACTTTTCAATAGCTTACATGATCATCTTCTGTGTATTAGAAACTAATTACCTGAAAATAAAAAACAAAAAAAGTTTTAATATGTGTTGTATATGTCTACAAAATAAAAATAATTTGAACAAAATCAAAAATAGTTTTCAAATTGTTGAAATTTGAATTTAAAGTAAATTTTTTTTATTACGTTAAAAAAATACTCAATAATATTTATTATGTAAAAATATCTTTTGTATAAATTTCTTAATTTTTAGAAACGTTTTCTGGATGGAAACAGCCTACTGACCAACACCAAATCAGTTTCAACTTGCTTTTCTAGTGAAAAACTTTGATTTGACATTAGTCGAGAAGCATATTCTAAAGTCGGCAATTACGTGCAGAATATATACTCATTATACTCGACAATATTCAACTAGAGTAGGTCTTTTTGGAGGAACTTGTTCTTAACACGCAAAACATACTGCTTTCCCTTGGAAACTCTAAATTATCAAACCGTTCCCACAATCCAGTTTACACGAAAAAGACGCACGCCGTGTGTATACATACTTTGTTTTTGTTACGAAGTTTCAACTTTCCAGCTTAAGCTGTTCCGATTCAGATCTAAGCGCTACCAATCCATATTATTTCCTGTTTTTAGAAATATTCAAAGCCTCTATTCCTCATTCGCACTGCTTTAATCTTTTATAATTCGATCTCAGTCCTGCTAATCCTTCAGCTTAGCAACTGTTTCTATTGATAACATGATCGCTTCGAAGACCCCTCCAGAAGAATCCGATTTTCTTCTATAGTTTTTGAACAGAGTTTCAACTTTTTAGCATAAGCCATTACTGACATATAATTGCTGTGATAATGACTCACTTTAATTTTGTTTTGCTCTTCCCCATATTTAATTATACTCTAGATGAAATCATATAGAGTATTATAAGTTTAATCCAGCCCAAAAGTTTGTAACGCATAGAACCAAGCCTCGGACGAAAAAAAGTTATATATTATTTTTTGTTTATTTGTGGCCAAAAACCTCAAATCCGCTTGACGTCCGTCCGTCCATCCGTCTGTCCGTTAGCACGATAACTCAAGAACGCCTTGACCTAGGATCTTGAAATTTTGAATCTGGATGTTTGGTTGAATTTGTAAGGCTAAGTTCGTTAACGGGCAAACTCTCCTTCTGGTAGCTGCCATACAAAATGTCCTTAAAACACGTGTTCAAGAATATTGGTCGATAACTTTAGAAGGGTTTAAGCTACGACATTGAAATTTTGTATGTGTTATTTTTCCAATAGTTGGAGATAAATATATGATTAGGAAGAAAATCCTGTTAATCCTTCGTGTAGCTGCCATACAAATATCCTGTCAAAATGTATTCACTTAATTTACGAAACTCACTATAACTCAAGTAATGTTTTAGCTACGAATTCGAAATTTTGTACAAATTAGTTTTGAGTGAAAAGAAAGTTTGACTTTACTAGTCAGCGAAATCCTTTTACTCCTTCTGGTAGCTGCCATACAAAATGTCCTTAAAACACGTGTTTAAGAATATTGGCCGATAACTTCAGAAGGGTTTAAGCTACGACCTTGAAATTTTGTATGTGATATTTTTCCAATAGTTGGAGCTAAATGTATGATTATGAAGAAAATCCTATTAGTCCTTCGTGTAGCTGCCATACAAATATCCTGTCAAAATGTATTCACTTAATTTACGGAACTTACTATAACTCAAGTAATCTTTTAGCTATGAATTGGAAATTTTGTACAAATTAGTTTTGAGTAAAAACAAAGTTTGAGTTTACTAATCAGCGAAATTCTTTTACTCCTTCTGGTAGGTGCCATACAAAATGTCCTTAAGACACGTGTTCAACAATATTTTTGGATAACTTTTGAACGCTTCAAGCTACGAATTTGAAATTTTGTACACGTTCATTTTTGAATGTTTCCAAGGAAAAGGATAAATATGTAAAAAATCGAGTGAGTCCTTCCTGCACCTCCCATGTGAAAGTCCTTCAAAAAGGACATTTTTTTTCGATGACTTACCCAGTTCAAGCTATGAAATTAAACACAGAATATTGTCTTTTAGTTTTGGGTAGCAATCAAATGGGAGTCCTTAATAAAGGACATACAACATGCACACACGTAATTCTACTTTATCCCCAACTACAATATAAATCGGAGTTCAGTATTCATCTAGAGTATTATACGATTGGCTTGCAGCCGATCGTGACTGCAGTATGTTTATATAATAATTTTTGTGTTTCAGATTCAGGTTGAACATGAGATTTTGATTATAAAGATTTTTATATCCCAACGTTATCTCAGAAATTACCAGACCTTCTAGAAGAGGCAGTTCCTAAAGTTTTTAATTTTGAAAGGCAAACGAGAGTTTGATTTATGAATTTTTCTGGATTCATGGCTAGTTTCCACTTGAATATCTGAAGAATAACGAAACTTTTTAAATCTCTTCTAAAATCCAAAGTTTCTCTCCAATCTTAATTAAATCGTCTGCTTTACGTATAATTTTTTTAAAGTTATAAGTTAATTTCATCCCGGCAAAACATGGCATGGAAGAGGGTAGGCCCAAGAAAATACGCGCTGTTTAATTACCACTAAAAAGGAAAAATTCCCCCTGTCGATGGAAGCCCCAAAGTAGCATTCATCGCGCTACTCAAAGAAAATTTGACGACCGAATAAAAGCCTATTAAGAGATTTCTGGAAAATTGTTGAGATGAAATAGCCACCGCATTCGGCACTTACTTCAGTTTATGTTGCAAAATTGCATCCCCCGGTTAAATCACCTCAAATTAAATAAAAAAAATCTTAATCGATTTTTTTTCAATTTTGAATGACCGACATTCGATCTCGAAACAAAATGTCGATCAGGTTTTTTACTCGTCAATCTCAATACGAAGTCAAAACCGACACGGACTAACAAAGTCTCGAAAATCGCATCAACAACCGATTAAAAATCGAACTAATTGCGCTTAAAAAGTATTTCATTTCGATACGCAAAACCTCAATCTCTTTCAATCCAAAACAAAAAAGGAACTCGTAATGTTTTCTGTTACGAAAACAATCAATCATTTTGTTACGTGGGTTGACATATTTGGTCGCATACTGGAAACGCTAAAAGTTGCGCTTCTGCGATTTGAAAAAGTATTCGTTCGTCGGTTTTTCTTTTCATTCGAAACTTTGGAAAAAATTCTGGATGATAGGAAAAAAGAGCGTATCGAAAATTCGGATGGTATACGTCTTTGCAGCAAGTCAAAAGAAAACCGATGACTGAATTAGGAAATCGAATCGATCGTGGGTCCAATCTCAAATAATTGCGGCAAAAATTCCAAAAATATGGCGAAGTGAAAAAAAATCCCACTGAAAATTGCTTGATGAGGTGTAACACAACAACAAAAAATAAGACTTTAAGACGTTAGTTACGGCCAACGAACAATTTGATTGTATTTCCCTTCGATTGCGGCGAGCATTGATTCAGTTCATGGTGAATTTGTTTCAATCAAATCCCGCCGATTTCCACTTTTATTTGATATGTTAATCAACTGAATGAATTTTAAATCGATCGGACAGTTAGTTGCAACTATAAATTTATTATTGAAGTTAAGGTTATAGTAACAAATAGCGAAAGTTTGGCGTCTTGTTTGTTTTGATTATGCCCGAAGAAGTTCAAAGTGAAAATAGTTCAAAATCATAAATTACTTTATTATTTTCTAATAATACAGTATTGTGATTGATTTTTAAAAAAAAAATGTTGCTACCCTGAAAAATTTTTTTTTGCGTTTCATGACGCGAAAAAGGCAAAAAAAAATTTCAGTTCGTCTGTCTGCCGTACGCAAAATCGTTTGAAGGCTCGTAGCTCCCAAACGGTTTAAGTTATTAAATTGAATTTTATTTATGAATAGACTGGGTAGGTCACTTGAAGTGACCAAATTCTGAGGGGTGGAGGTGTGAAAAATTTTGGTTTTTAGATCTCAGCAACCGCTTATGCTAGGAGGCTGAAACTTGGAATTTATATAGAACTTCGGTAGTGGACCCATTTGCATAAAAATTGTTAATATGGGTGCAGGGGTATGGGAGTGGGGGGAAAAATAATGCGTCCGAAACGCAAAAATCATTCTAAAATCCATATCTCCTAAACGGTTAAAGTTACAAAATTGAAACTTTATGGGTATCTGTAGGTATACTAGGAGAATAGATCGCAAATTTTTGAGTGGGGCAGTGGCGTACGAGGGTGGGGGGTAAAAAACTTTAGATTATGATATCCCACGAACCAATTGCACTAGACAAATAAAATTCGGTTTGTGTATAAAGGTTGACAAATGAAGTTTGCTGAAAGTAAAATTTTTTAAGGGGGCGGTGGATCATGAAAGTGGAGGGGATGCGAATTTTTCTAAGAAATCACGTCTCATATCTCAAGAACAGTGTGAGGTAGCTGCTTAAAATTTTTACCAGAAGTAGGTCTAATAGATCCCTATCAGAAAAAAATTTTGGGTGTGAGGGTGTAGAGGGTGAGGGTGGGGAAGGGTGAAAAGAAAAAGTTCCGATTTTTATATCTCAAAAACCTATAATGATATAAAGCTGAAACATAGTATTTAGATAGAACTATAGTAGTAGCATCTTGGAAAAATATAATTTTTTATAAGGGTAGTATGTTACGGGGGTGGGGGATGTTTTTCCTATCTATAGAACGGTTTATGCTACAAAGTTGAAACTTGGTATATATATGTAAATCAACTAAAAAAGTAATTTAGATAAAAAAAAATTTCAAATATCCATTGGCGTTCGGAAGGGAGGGCGAAAAAATGCATTAGTGAAAATGGAATGCATATATTTTCACGATTTTCGTCATATCTATTAGGTCTTCCCAAAGATTTAATTCATTTCTATTCCACGCCTTCTTCATATAAATACCTAGAAAGCGTTTTCAGGATTTTTTGAAATTCTACCCCTAAGGGGGTGTAAAGGGGTTGTATACTTTTTCACGAATTATGCCATATTCCCCAGGTCTGATCAAATATCGAATATTTTTTCACTTCCACGGGCTTGCGTAATAAAACTTGGTTTTAAGTTTTTTCCCTTTTCAGCCCCTAAGGGGATATAAAAGGGTTGAACAAGTTTTCACAAATTCCGTTATATTCTTTAGAAGTGATAAGTGATTCAATGGTTTTTACTTTCTCGTGCTATCTTCATATTTATCTATTAACTCTTTTTAGGATTTTTGGATATTAGATCTGATAATATATCGAATTCATTTTTATTTCCTAAGGTTTCCCATATAAGAACCAAAAAGTCAATTTCAGTATTTTCAGATTTTCAGTCCTAAGGGGTGTAAGGGGGTTGTATGCTTTTTAAAGGTTCGACATATTTCTTAGGTTTGATGAGATATTAGATCGCTTTTCATTTCCACATACTTTTTATATAATCGCCTACAAACCCATTTCTCAATTTTTGGATAATCAGCCCCAAGGGTTTGCATATGTTTTCACAAATTTTGCCATCCCTTAGTTCTGATGAGATATAAAAATCTGCCAACAGTCTGGGCGCAACTTTATTATTTTATGGGTAGAAGTCCGAAACGTGTTTAATGATGAGATACGGTGTTGGGTACTATGCGACTGACAACCTGAAAAATAACGATCCAAATAGCCTCCTGGTTATTTCTTAGGTTGTCAGTCGCATAGTACCTAACACCGTATCTCATCATTAAACACGTTTCGGACTTCTATCCATAAAATAATAAAGTTGCGCCCAGACTGTTGGCAGATTTTTTCGCCTTATTTGGATAGACCCTGAAGCCGGGATCAACTTTCTCTAGTTTCAGACTCGCTTGCAAACATCAGCCTTCTCATTGACATAAACCACACGGCACAATCAATTTTTTCAGAAAAATAGCTTTACATAAGCAGCCTATCAGCGTATCAGTCTATTTGTTCCTTTCCTCCGCTGTACTGTGTAACTTTGGACCGCAGTGAACATGCAAAGAACTGAAAGGATGACGAAATACTTCACTCGAAGGACAGTAAAAGGCTTCTTCTAAGTTCTTTGATTTGCAATTGAGGACATTTTTTACAATAGGAGATGATAAAAGACGACAGATGGCAAGTAATTTAGGAACACGCTTAAATCCAAAGACTATACGCAAGTGTGTTTGACGCGTTGTTTCTAAAAAAACTCCATAGATGGGAGCTTAAAATTTTCGCCCGTAATTCTGGATTAAATGTTTAAGAATTAAAACTTTGTAAATTCAAAGGGATACGCTAGTGGAGTTTCCAAAAATTCAATTTATTGAAGGGGGCATTCGAGTTTGGAGTGCTTTACGAAATGTCCCAATCACTCGAAGATTGAAATACTGAGGTTAATTACTTTATAAGAATAGTAGAAAACGTCTGTCTTGAAACGCAAAATAGACAAGCAGCATGGAGTAACATTGAAAATAAGTCAACTGCAACCGAATTTAGAAGCAATCTTAATTCATTGACACTCCCTAAACTGACTCTCCACAATCCCGTAGAGGGTAAAAATTAGAGCATACAGTATTTGCGAAAAGACAATCGACATGAAGGCAATTAGTACAGAAAACACAAACCGTATTAAATTGGAATGCAGAGGCAAATTGTTTAACACAACGAATGTTTAATTTCGTACAAACAAACAAGCAAGCATTACTGTGTCCTTATCGCAGTGTCCATCGTCTCAATCTAACCAAATCGTATCGCAAATGTCCACAAACTGCATAGGTTCGTACATCCGACCGAGCATTGCACCGCACTGTCAAGTCCTAGGTCTTGTATTTTGTTGGTGCATCTCCTAAGATATTAGTTCTCGTGGAATATTACCATTGCCATACGTTCAACATGTATATGTGTACTTTAATGGGCGCCAAAAACGTATGCCTACTTCTGTGTGCCCCTCCGGTCCCTCTTTACCACCCGTAAACGCTCATCCTTTCCAAAGTTTCGGACCTAAGTGCATGTTCCACTAAACACAACAGACGAGGAGTCACAGGAACTATCGCTGCGAAATGCATTCAGCGTGCACTTAGTGAGTATAGCCTACTGCAAACCTCACCCTTATTCCACTCCCATCCCCCCTTTTTCTACCCGAAACAGCAATAACAATAATGCGCTGTAATAACAGAATACTACGAAAGCATAGTATCTTGCTGAATTTCCATATGCAAATTAAAACATGCATTGGGTGCACCTTTAAAGTTTTTCCCCATATTTTAGCAGGTTTGTAGCTTGTAGTCGCTGCTCGCTTGGTTGTAGCTTAGTAAGCAGCAAGCTGGTGTGCAGCACACGCTGCGGGACGAGATACCCGCCATCGTCGTTTCGAACAAACGAGCTAAGTGAGCGCAGCGCGGTTGATTGTCTGGAATCAGCTCGAGGATATTGTAGTCCCGCTCAAGGATATTGTAGTCGCGCTCAAGGTACTTGTTTCCTATTTTACGAGGCTTTGTATGGCATTAAGTCGTTTTTTCTCCCTGGTCCTTTCGTTTCTATTGTTTTTCAGTAGGTACCTACCTACCTGTCTGCATATCGCACTATGTGCTGCTTAACTTTTGTTTGCTGGACAACAACAACAGAATTGTTTGTTGCTTCACTTGAAGACATTTCAAATGTTGGTGAGCTCGAGTTGGTGAAATTTATGAACGCGTAATAAGGGAAGTTTTTACTGAAGACTTAGTACTTGTCATAGACATAGGAAAGGTAGAATATAGGTGCAGTAGTTAGCTCACTTGAATGGGTAAATTAAAACGTTTCGTAGAAAATCTCTTTTGTGGCTCAGCCTAGTTTCCATAATGATTGCGAGTCTTGCGGTCTCCGTCGATCGCAAAAGTTCGTTAAAAGACTAGCAAAAGATAAAATGAAACTTCCTAATCGTGGCATTTTTTTCTGAAATTTCCGACTTAAATTTTAAATGGTATCCAGCTCTCTAATAGATTCGGAAAGGCTAAGCTCGTTAACACACAAAACTGTCCTACTGATTCGAGTAGTTCTCATTCAAAAGTCTTCTCGAATACTGGTTGACTTAAAATCTGTAAAATTTTCAGGTAAAATAAAGTCTACAAACAAAATACATACGAAAGTCATTAAAAAATTTGTACACTCATTTTCCGATATACACTATAATAGGATCATCCAGTAAGTTGCAATTTTAGCCGAATTAGTTTCGGGTTAAAAGTAAGATCGAATTTGGTAGCGACAGAATTCTTTCAATCCTTCACGTATCTCCCATTGAAAAGTCCTTAAGAATATTGACCCATAACTTCAAAACACCTCAAACTAGACTTTTGCAATGGTTTTAGGTAAAATAATGAATGTGATGGCATTCGAGATAATTCTTCATTTATACAATAGTCGCTAAAATATTGCCATCGTTTGATAGTCCGAAACCAATACAACCTTCCCATCGTCCGTTACAAAGATTTCAATTTGAAAAAAAATGCAAATTTAACTTTGCCCGAAAAATTTCACTGAAATTTTTTAACCAACTTTTTCGTCATATTTTTTTGACTGAATTTTTCGTCAAACTTTTGTCAAATTTTTTTGACAGAATTTTTGAATTTTAATAAAATATTTCACAGTACGACCGTTTCATTCTGTTCTATTATGAAGTCTGATTGGCGCGGAATCTATTTGGCCAGTATCCAAAACCTTCAGCAGGAAAGCCAAGCATCTTAAACGAATTGAAACTGATTCTTATAAGCCGAATAAAAATTTCAGGACACCTTCTTGGTGAATTGGTGGAGCGTCTTTGTAAACCTAGGAGCTTGTAGAAGATTGAAGTATGTAAAGTCAACTTCTGCCTTAAGGTAAAATCTATGGTGCGTAGGAAATTGTTAGGACCAAGGTAAGGTATAATAACCTATCAAAATTATGTCCGCATCCCGAACTTTGATATACAAAATAATCTTGAGTTTTGTATGATTTTATATAAATTAGATTCACTGGAATCTTAACAAAAAATGTCAATCGTAAGTTACCAGGTTTCTGAGAAAAGGGTTCGTACTTGCAAAAATTCCCATGTAGGATTTTTCTACAATTCTAAACACCAAACTGGATATCATATCCGTTAAAATTGCTCACCTTGACTTCACCCAGCCCTTGAAGTCTTCAATTTTATTTTCAAAGGTTTTGTGTACATTACGCCCGCCAAAGTGTTGTTTTTGTGTAGCGCAAAAAAATCGCTGTAAACGTATCTGAAATGATCCAATGGACCATCTCGATTTCGCCGACGAGCATATTGCTACCTCCAGAATCGGCAAGGTCGACACTAGGTAGGACGCTAGGTACTCCCTATTGGCATCTTTCGAATTTTTATTACCCATAAAATCGTTGACATGAGTTTCGTTCAAGGGGAACTAAAGCGGATCGTATCTTCGCTTTTCCTGTCTGTATAGCGAAACGACGATATAATCGAAGCACGCTTCCTATAGCCGCGTTGTCTTTCTTATCCATTCGAGTGTATCGATATCTTATCAACTTAATTGCTTTATTCCATTGAGTAATTTTGCATTTGATTGGGCACACAATGTGCTCGGTGATTCTGCTTTGCCGTCGTGCCATCAACTTTCGTATCGTAAGAACGATGATATTCAGATTGGTATCGCGAAACAAAGACACGGCGAAATTGATTTCGAAATTATTTAGTCGTGTTGTTGTGCCCGGTTTCTTAATGGTAAAAGTGATTTATATAATTATTCGGTTTTATCACGAAAATTTTGATGAATACCTATTTGATGTACAGAAGCCGGAAATTGCCGAAATTTCATACACTCATCATCTCAACAAAAGCCATTTCGAAATTTCTCCTTCCTATCATTACTATTCGTTTATTACCATTCCCTCCGAGAGTTTTGGGATTGGCAATTAATCAATCCCCGGAAAAAAAAACCAGAAGTAAAATTAATCGTTTAAGATTAATAATTAGTTTACAGTGTCGTCGAATAATCTTAAACCGAACTTAAGGTAAGTGTACCTCTAATGGGCCACTTAAGGACTTAACCCAACTTTTCTCCGTTTTGAAAAAAGCTAGACATAAGATTTTTTTTAAACACAGACCCTAACCCCGCTTGAAAATAATCAAGATCATTAAAAAAAACTATTTACTTTACTTAGTCAGTGTACCTACTCGTATATTGGACCACCTTTTGGCATGGTGTGCCCTAATTGGGCCCCCCTATATTGGGCCGCTCATCAGGTAGCAACTAAGCAGGTAATACGCAAATTATTAACATTCCCGCATCCAATTGTCATGGAGGATTACATTGAAAGGGTTGAAGAGTTTAAAAATTACTTATAATATACTTAATTGAAGAAAAAAAAACAAATAAGTATATTGGTACATTTTTTAAACATAATTTTATTTTTCTTTAATATTTAATTGTGTTTAAAGTGTATAATATAGAAGTAGTTTATTTCAAAAATTATTTTTATACACTTAATACTAGGCCCTAAGATGGGCCACCCGGCCCAACTTAGGCCCACTTGGCACATTTATGTCCCTAAGTTGGAGCACCCTCGTACTCAGATGAAATTACGTTAAATTATAACTATGAAAGATTTCTGTCCTTTTATGAACAATATACTAATAGTTGTAGTCGTTAAAAACATTAAAAGAACACTAGCACTAAATAATATTTATTAAAAAACACATAAGTACCCTTAACAAATGCAGTTAGACAGCAGTTCAATTTAGAGAAAATATTCCACCTATGACTTCTAAACTACACAGTTCAAAGGATACAAAAGAATTAACAATAAGAGGCGTTTGCATGAACTGTTGAAAGGCTTAGTCGTGATATGACTTAAGTTGAGTGGCCCAACTTAGGTACATGGCCCAACTTAGGTACATGGACCAATATAGGTACACTTACCTTAGTTCTCGACATCACTAGCTGGTCAAAAAATTAAGAATAATCAAAAGCTACTATTGTCTGTCTGCCTTTGATCATATTTTATGTGTAAGAAAACTTTGAATCGCGTCGCTTTGATAGTTAATTCTCTAAAGTCTAGCGTCAGTTGCATTTTGAATTTTTAAGCCAATTCACTTCCGACAGAAGTTTTTGGCCCGTTTTTGAACCGACCAATTTGTTCAGAATTTTAAATTACTAAAATGTATAAAACAATTACACAATGTATATAACAATTAAGTAAACTATTACTGAACCGTTTGAAATTCTTTTTAAGACGGTTACAATTTTATAGGTTAATTTCGATGGTACTGAGTTTTGTACCAAAATAGTTCAATCATGTTCATAAATTGACCAAAGAAACAAACAAATTGTGGCATGCAAAATAGTAACACATAGTTTCGGGTGTCAAGCTTCTGTTATTTTATAATAAGAAGTTTTATTTTATTATATTAGTCATTTCTTTTGTTGATTTTGAATAATAATAAAATGCATGACAGTCCAAATTAGTTTTTAGCATCTTAGTAGCGATTCGCTACCAGTTCCGAATTAGCACAGCCATTCGAATAACGATTTTAGCTACTGCAGTGACACCAATCCACTCAGATAATTTTTTTCCACATATACATACATTCAAAATAAATTCAAACTTTCGAATTTTCGTGACGTGGAATACATAATTTTATCAAAACCTAATTTTAACATTAAAAACTAATGTTATTGCGCCTCAAACGGCAGAATCACACGGAAAAATCTTTACCAATTAAAAAAAAAATTCATACATATTCAGTTTCATAAATTATTTACCTAATATGCAAATATTATCACTCTTTTCTGCCATTTAAGCTATCATCTTTTAATTTATGTGTAACAATATCGGCAACGTACTGCGATATGCCATGCCAAGTATCCATAAAATTCACATTAAACTGAAAATAATGAATAGGCGAGACAATTTCTTATTCGGCCTGATCCAATAAATTTCGATCCTAAGTATAACGAAAAATTTGTTTAATCAAAAAAAAAACTGTCAACAAACTAGTCCATCACACTGGAGAACGAAACGAAAAACTACTATAAATTGTTTTTCGGAAAATTTCTCTTTAGCTTTGGTAGTGTTTTTTTTTTCAATTTAAAGAAACACAATTTCAATAAGTTTTCACTTAATTAGTCTGAAACGTCTCGAAGTTGACAAAACTTGAGGTTCATTTGGGCCGTCGAGCATTTCATAATAATCGTAACTTTGTAACTTTTTATGATGCTAAAGGTTTTCGGTGATTTTCTGATGGACAAAAGGCCTTGCGAGGTTGTTTTCGACGCCCACACGGAAGCACCCAGCTTCACCTCAATCGTTGACGGTCAGTTTCTTTAAGTTTTCATAAGATAAACGATAAAGTCGTCTTGGATTTCTTCATCGTCTGCGGCCAAGATACTCGATTGGATTATGTAAGAATAGAGTCGTCTTGGATCGGATTTGGTAAGTTATTGGGTTTTTTCTGAAACCCTTGGGAGGCAAGCGTGAAAATTCCAAAATTTTAGCTCGATTCCTGCACCTTTCTGATACGTGGCTCCAAAATGTACTGTGGGTTGTTATGAATATCGAACGTAGTTTATCTCGCAGCAGTTGGTGTCGGACACAAGCATTTCGGGGGCGTTATAAGTGTAATCTTTTATTTTCGTTTCGGCTTTATTGAATTCGATTCAATTGTCCACTTCGATAGAGGGCCGATATGTTGCCTGCTTCTAAGCCTTGTTTGTTTGTTGGTCTGTTACGGGCCGCGATAATACACACGGCTGAAGTGTGTTCAATTAAAAGACACTTTAGCATTCCGATGGCATGTGTGTGGCAGAAGAAGTTGTAGGCGTTCGAGTAAACAATACTTCAACAGTTGACAACCCGTTTGATCAGAAGTCTGGTCGTTTGATACGACGATAATAGGTTCTAACGACGTCATAACCGACGAGGAATCTGCCTGGCTTTCGCAGCGATTTTAGGAGGAGGTTACTGCCGCATTGGGCCTACTTCAATTAAATTGAACGACTTCTTTTTCACTTTGGTTATAAGTACCGGGACTCATTACAGAAACATGTAACCATAATACTGTGTCATAAGTCAAGGATAACGCAGTCATGTTCGGGTCTATGCATCTTGGTCATGCATCACTCAGTTAAAAATACCTGTGGTTTCCTTTCACCGTATCTGAACAAGAGTCAAGTGGGCAAAGAAGTGATGAAGTGCCGCCCTTAGTTCTAGGGTTTGCTAGCGCATGCTGAATCTCAACTTTAACCTTAAGGATTCCGACGTAGGAGTTCGTTGGTAATTAGGTAATGCTTTCTAGGAAGCTGAGCGAAATGGGTACTATAGGCACGCAACCCTTTTAATTATAGAAACTTAACGATAAGGACGAGCACGAGACTGAATAACAAGACAGTGGGTTTCATAGTGACCACTTTACGTACTGGGTCCGTGAAAAATTTAATTTACTTATCCATGGGATAAGGGAAATCCTACGTGGCAGCGAACGAATTTTCATCCAGCAAAAAGAGTCATCTGTAAATTTCTTACTAAGCTTTTGAAACTAAAGTCTTGGCGAATTTTAAATATTCACCAAGCGTTTGAATATTGATTTATTCGGAAAATACCTAATGTACTAATCATAGTTCCTGATAGCTATCAGGACCTGTGGACGATCGGGCTATTGCAGAAAATTAGGCAGCTAATTAGCTAATTTAGTTCCATCGATCAAACCGCAATTACCGGGCGTTCATTTCATTATGATCAGACAAACGTATAAATGATTTGCCAAAAAAAAATCGACAATGGGAATGGTGGCAAAATCTAGATTTGAAGGACAATAGCTTAATGATCCCTTCACACGGAAGTGTCATATAAGCACAGTTTCAAAATTATTACTAAAATTAAATTTTTCAAAAGCACTCTACTCAATTCGAACCAAAATCTCGGAAAAAGAAACAGTTTTAAGGTAATTCCCACCGCAACGTATCATCCTTACAATCATCTAAGAGCAAGTTCCGAAGTACCTAAAGTATACTAAAAAAGTCCATTTAATAGATGAACGTTGAAATAAATACCTTCTCTCCATAGACCAATACAATTTTCTCGCAAACCTTCAAGTGCCTATATCTTTCGGTAATATAGTAAAAAAGAAATCAACATAAAACCTTCTAAGTTCCCAGTTTCAATTTCAGAGCCCGAATGTTAGAACCCAAATAGATCTTGCCAACCGGATAGTGGATACATCATATTCTATAAGAAAATATTGCACGAATTGATTTTCTTGGTTTTCCTGCTGTTGTCCTAGTCCTTCTTGCCGTCGTCCTTCAAACATCAAAACAAGAACAGATGGCAACATCATAAGTTTCCTATTCGGAAGAGTAAATTCCAAATTGGAAGAAAATAAAGAAATTTTTTTTGCTGCGATAGGTTGAAAATGGATTGGATTGAAAGAAGCAGGGACGAGTTTTTAGACGGGCCTGATATTCATCAGCCCACCTCAATCGCGATCAACTCGAAAGAATTTTTTTCATTTTCTTTCGAGTCATGGTCATGATATGCTTTTCTGTCGCTTGCTTGTTTTGAATACCTTCATTCAGAATCCTTTTGATTTCATAAGTTTGCTCTTGCTTGGTAGCCTGTCACAGAATAGAGTGTCGTAAGACTTAACGTTTTATATTCGCCAAGGCAAACACTATCCTTGACATTTAACCCCATTTAGAGTTTGTTTTTATTCCTGCTTGCCTTTAAATCGCAATACGAGATAATGCGCTGGATAATCCCTCGAGGTGAAATTAGAGGCCAAATGCTGAGAGATTACGATAGATGAGCTATACGAAATCGTATCGATTGGCTTTAAAAATAAAGTCGATTGCCTAACCATCTTCTTACTTCATGAAATTTTTTCCACCAGTTCCAGTTCCCTGGTGACTACTTAAGGTGTCAAATGCAACTGGAAAGAATGTTTCCGGCATAAGTTGCCTCACAACCTCCTTACCGTGAAAAGAAAATTTGTAGATGAGTTACGACAGAATAACTGATGCGTAGGCGCCTAGAATGTACTCATCATTACCTCGTATAGAACAAAGCGTAATGGTTATAGCGGTTCCTAATTGGACGGTGTTTTCTAAGCTATTTGAGTTCTAATTGGATTCGAGGATAATGAGCCTCAATCGGCCGTTCCTAGCTCGATTTACCTACTTTGTGAACCCGGTCTAGAAGGAAGTGGGTGGCCCATCAAGCGGACGGCATAAAATCAACGCCTCGATTCTAGGATAAACTTGTCGATTTTATGGATTATGGGAGAGTGGCAGAAACTTTGTAGGTAGGTTGCAAATATACACAGGAACCCATAAAACCTATGAACATATATGGAACTGGACAGTTCACTTATTTGAAAAAAAAATGTTAACGATTACCTGGTATATTAGTAAACTATGTAATTTTAACTAAAGAAGAAAACAAAGAATGAATTGGCAACAGGGTGGGATTGACAAAAGGATCTCATATTCTCTGACATAACAAAAGTCTTAGATATAGGTTCGAATATTCACGACAGTTGACAGATTTGTTACTAGCGAAAAAAATCCTGGCTGTAAATTTCAACAAGTTTCCGCTTCCAATCAATTAAATTAAAAACACGCAGGATGGAATAGCAGTACGTAGTAACATAAAAGTATAAAAATTTCTTTCCAGGCATTTAACCATCAAACAGTACGAAATTACACTAGCTTGTCACGTTATCCTTTAGAATGATAGACTAACTATCTGCTCACTAAAAAATACTAATAGCTTCGATATGTTATCAACTTTGGCATATCCTGGCGACTAGACAAAAGGGAGAATCTATTATAAATCCTACACAACACAAGGCTCTTAAGCAAACAGATTGTATCACATAATTTTTCTGCAAATTAACGGTGTCAACAATTATGCCTTTATTCAAAATTAGAATGTTTTCATCTTGATTTGAAAAAATAAAATATAAACACCTAACCCCGAAACTAATATTTTGGAACAAAGAATAAATCTTAGCCATTTATATGGGTCAAAACAAAATCCCGAAAAACTAAATACAAAATAAAACAAAATCGTTCGTTTATTACTACAAAATATTCAAAAAAAAGTCAGTAAAGACTGGAAAGAAAATTGTTTTTAATGTTTCGGGATTTCTCTTCAAAACTAATTTTTTTAATTTTGGTCTCGGTAATACACAATTTTAATTTTCGAGATTACTATTAAGGAATTATAATATTAGTTTTTTTTCTTTCTAAATTATTTCGTAGCTCTGGTTTTAGTTGAGATTGCATTTATTAACTTTTTTCCTTTTTAGAATTATATTTCCAGGATTTCAAATCGAAAATCCTAACAATAAGTTGAATTATTGACGAGAATTGTCCTACTACATTGATTAATTTCGATTTTTTAGCAACGTGCACTTGAAATTTAGAATGTATTTTAGACCTTAATCAGATTTCGTTTATAGTTTTTTTTTTATTTAAAAAAAAAATTTTTTACGATTTTTGATTTCATTTTAAAATTTTTGTTATAACCTAGTTTTTTTTATTATTCGCATTTAAAAAAAATATCATAGAATTTTTACTATTATTATATATTTATGATATTTAAAATTTTTTTGTTATCGAAAATCTTGAAATAAATAATATATTCGAGTTAAGTTTCTTTTGCGAGAATGCACGTATACGGCGTTGATGTTATGAGGATGGAAGAACTCCATTCTCGTTCCCTACCTGAGCTCTTGAAATTCGTGAGGAGGACGAAAAAGTTCGGGTAGAGACTGGGGTATTCGAGTATAATGGGCCATGTTGGCCTGAATGCGCAAGATGCGCTGCTCTGCTGCGTGTCTTCCCCCACACCAAACAACAACAAGTTAATTTACAATTGGCATCTCCGAAATTTTACGTACATAATTTCAAATTTCTCAACTTTATCCTGATTTGATTTTGTGATATTTTACTTTCCGTGTATTTTCCATTAAAAATTTCTTTCAAATTATGTAGTTAAATTACTATTTATTGTTTACTGCTCTTTGGAAATTGAATTTTTTCTCGTTTTACTTTATTATTTTTAATAATACCGTATTGTGATCGATTTTTAAAAAAAAAAAAATTTGCTACCCTGAAAATTTTTTTTTACGTTTCATATCTAGTAGACACAAAAAAAAAAAAATTTTCAGTCCATCTGTCCGCCGTACGCCGTATGCCGTAAGCCGTACACCGTACGCCGCACGCAAAATCGTTTGAGGGCTCGTAACTCCCAAACGATATGAGATATTTAATAGAATTTTTTTTATGAATAGACTGGGTAGGCCCCTTGAAGTGTCCAAATTCGGAGGGGTGGGGGTGTGAGGGCGGAGGATAGTGAAGCGTTTTAGACGAAAATTTTGGTTTTTAGATCTCAACAACCGCTTATGCTGGGAGGCTGAAATTTGGAATTTATATAGAGCTTTGATAGTGGACACATTTGCATAAATGCATTGGGGAAAAATAATGCGTCCGAAACACAAAAAAGCCGAGATCGACACATTCTAAAATCCATATCTCCTAAACGGTTAACGTCACAAAATTGAAACTTAATGAATATCTGTAGGTATACTAGGAGAATAGATCGGCAACAAATTTTTGAGTGAAGACAGTGGCGTACGGGGGTGGGAGGTGAAAAACTTTAGATTGCGATATCTCACGAACCAATTGCACTAGACAAATAAAATTCGGTTTGTGTATAAAGGTTGACAAATGAAGTTTGTTGAAAGTAAAATTGTTTAAGGGGGCGGTGGAGCATGAAAATGGTGGAGATACGAATTTTTCTAAAAAATCACGTCACATATCTTAAGAACCGTGTAAGAAAGATACTTAAAATTTTTACCAGAAGTAGGCCTAATAGACTTAAACAAAATTTTGGAAGTTAGGGTGTAGAGGGTGAGGGTGGGTGAAAAGGAAAAGCTTCCGATTCTGATATCTCAAGAACCTATAATAATATATAGCTGAAACCTTGTATTTAGATAGAGCTATAGTAGTATCATGTTGGAAAAATATAATTTTAGGGGTAGTATGGTACGGGGGTGGGGGATGTTTTTCCTATCTATAGAACGGCTTACGCTACAAAGTTGAAACTCGGTATGTATATGTAAATCAACTAGAAAAGTAATTTAGATTAAGAAAAATTTTCAAATATCCATTGGCGTTTGGAAGGGGGGCAAAAAAAATTATCAGTGAAAATGGAATGCATATATTTTCACGGTTTTCGTCATATCTATTAGGTCTTCCCAAATATTTAATTCATTTTTATTCCACGGATGCTTAATATAATTACCTAGAAAGCGTTTTCAGGATTTTTTGAAATTGGACCCCTAAGGGGGTGGTTGTATACTTTTTCACGAATTCTGCCATATCCCTCAGGTCTGATCAGATATCGAATATCCTTTCACTTTCAAGGGCTTGCGTAATAATCGCCTAAAACTTGCTTTTAAGTTTTTTCTTTTTTCAGCCCCTAAGAGGGTATAAAAGGGTTGAAGAAGTCTTCACGAATTCCGTCATATCTTTTAGAAGTGATAAGAAATTGAATTGGTTTTTACTTTCTCGTGTTGCCTTCATATTTATCTATTAACTCCTTTCAGGATTTTTGGATATTCAACCCCCAAGTGGGTGCAAGGAGGTTGTATATCTGATGATATATTGAATTCATTTTTACTTCCTAATGTTTCCTATATAAGCGCCAACAAGTAAATTTCAGTATATTTAATCCTAAGGGGTGTAAGGGGGTAGTATTTGATGTAATGACCTAAAAACCAATTTCACGCAAATAATAAAGTTTCGCCCAGACCATTGGCAGATTTTTTGATTAGTTTTTGGTGACGGGTTTGAGCTTTTTCTTGATTTTCTTTTTATGGGATTCGTTAATTTCAGTTTTTTTTATGCTAGTTTGCTGTTGGATTTTTAGTGGTTATCTTTTTTAACCTTTTTTGGAATTTATTCAGAATGATCTGAATGATAAGAATTTTCGGGCTTACAGCGATGTTTTATGAGAATTCTTTATAATTATTTCTTGATATTGATCTTAATTTTAACATTTTATGTTATTTTGAACATTTTACAATTCATTTTTAGCTTTTGTGTGAATTTTATTTGCAATGTTTTATGGTGGTTTTGTTTGAGATTTATTATATTTCGTTACCTTTTTGTACGGATTTTGTTATTTTTCTTACTTTTCTTCAAATCCTAATTTTTAATTATGGTTTATTGTTTTTTTCAGAATTTTAATACATTAAGCATTTCGTTTATTTTTTTCTTGATTTAATTTTTAAATTAATTTTTTGAAATTCGTTTTTTTTTCTGGAATTGATTTAATTTTTTGAAATTCGTTTTTATTTTTCTATAATAATTTATGACAATACGGTATTCGGGAATTTCATTTACTTATCCAATTTTCAGATTTTCGTAGATATGCATTTTCAGGACTTGAAATCTTTCAGTTTTGTATGAATTTTTTGAGGGATTATATTTCAAAATTTTTAATTCTGGTTTTTTTCGGGTTTCGAAATTCAGTTTTTAATTTATGTTGTTTAACAAACTTTAATTTTGTTTGATTCATTTTTTGGTTGAAATTTTTATGTCTTTTTAAATTTTTTTCATTGGTTTTTTTCTAGCCAATTTAAAAACAAAAAAAATTGAATGATTAGTATTTTATTTATTTTTTCTGTCGTGTATCTGTGAATTTCAGCATCTTGTTTTTCTTACAATGTCTGCAATTTTAGTATATTTAATAAACTTTCCGTTTTATTTATATAATTGTTCGGCTTCTATCGGGCTTATGCCGCTTTTTTTTTGTTCTGTGCGTCGGTTTTTTCCGTTTACTTATTACGAAATTTCGGTAATTACTTATCCGGTTTTATGTGAAATATTAGGTGTGTTTTATCCAGAACAGAGTAAGTTAAAAAATGTATATACAAAATAACAACAACATTGCTGAGAGTCATAAACTTTATAACTTTTTTCATAGATAGTAGAATAGATTAGAAAATTTATTTCGAATAGCTGCCCCAGTGAGTTTACTGGGTCAGCTATTCCGGTTAAAATCTATATTCTAGCCTACTATCTACAGGGAAAAGCAATACAAAATAACAAAAACAGCAATATTCTTGGTTTTCTCAATGTAAATTTTAATCACTACTCTGATCTGAATAAATGAGCAAAAAAACACACCTACTACATATATTGTTAATATTATGGGAAATATTTAAATTATTTAAGTGTTTAAGAATTTTTTAAATATAGGATTTGGTTTTTGTTCACTTTGTCCTGTCAACAAATTGCAGTCATTTTGGTTTCACTGTTTCTCAAAACTCAATTAGCTTCTTTCTTCATGTGATGGGAAGCCACAAAATCTGACAATGACAACAAATAAAACGCAAACCACAAAAACTTCGTACATTTTCATTTCAGATAAATTTACTATTCATCTCGTGTAGACATTAATATTTTACGATCCTATAAAACTTTTGCATCCATAGTGCAACCATCTAACAATTTACCTAACCAGAAAATTTTACAACTTACTAACATTGAACGATTCTTACAACGAAAAGTTCTGCCGGAAAATGCATAAGATTTCCAAAGAAAACCCCGAGGGATGGAAAAGGAATAGGCAAAATATAACGACGTTTGCACCACGAATTGGCCCAAGTTATACGCAACGAAATAAATTCGAGCTTGAGACCCATAAACATAAAACAACCATCTTTCTAAATCCTTTTGTACAGGGATGCTTCCTCGTTTCCCGTTTCCGTATAAGAAGACGACTAGAATTTTTATAATATAACTAGTAACGTCTTAGCCGAACTGCTCTGCTACTTTAACATAGCGATGGCATAGAGGAAGCATAATGCATGGCAAGGATATTTTTCCCTTTTATGTGGTACTGCAAGGAACGAAAAATGTGAATCTTGAAATTTTTATTTGTTTGTCCTGAAATGCAATTGGGTTGGAAATCGAATTAAATGTGCAGCAGACGGAATTCCGGTACGAGAATAAATTGTTGCTTTCTCGCTCAAGTACTGAAATATTGTGCTACAACAAACTGCAACGCAATAAATAATTTTCTTCGTCCTGTTGAAGTGAAAAAGAAATGAAAATTGTTTGGATTTTCTAACGTCTTGTCATATCCATGTAAAAAGCGTCGACTCTTATGGACACGTCATATCGAATGAAGTGACAGAAGTATCATCTCAGGTCGGGGAAGTAAACTCAATCGCCTCAGACAACATATCGGTAAGATTCTTCGACTAAAGAACGAGGATTTAGGTTGTCTGCTAAAAGAAGCCATGGGTAACCTAGTGGCTAAGCGCCTTAGTACCCTAATTCTGAGGTTCTGGCATCATGCACTACATCACCTTTTGAGCAGTCTTTATTTCGGGCATATATCGAACCGTGGATCGATGCATTCTTTGCACATCGGTCTGAATCTACGCGTGCTCAGCTAACCGAGATTGGTATACAGAACAAACTTGAAAACACACCGAGTTCTAGTTAGATAGTTACTGAAAGATCATCAAAATTGTCTTCAGATAAGCAAATACCTTAACATAATTCTTGTTCAAGACTACATTGAACGTGATTTCAACGAACGTCTCAGAAGTCATCAAATTCGATCCCAACTCATAAATTCTAATTAAAATCCTTGGAGACACATGAGCAACATAAATCTGTAAAGAAAAAATATAGGACACACTTTGATCTTCGTACATTTCATTTTCAGTTTAGCATTACAATCACAGAAGATTTTTAAGAGGCTCCGACAAAATTCTACCGGTTTGAGATGGTTTGAAGAACCAAACCTTAAGATGAAGTTATTTGTCCTTTAAGAGAACCCTAGTACTTCATAAACTTTTGTATGGGACGAAAGATTCTTTTCATCTTTAGTTTTCCGAAGCTTCTTGGAAATTGTTATCGGCTATTTTTGTCGTTCGTTTCAAGGAGTAACACATGATATATATGTATATGTGGAGTTTATGTGGGAAGGTAAAAAATTTTGTTATTTTAGAAAAAATAAAACCGAAAGTAATAAAGAATGTTGAGTAGTTACATTCGTTCTGAATTCGATTTGAAATAGCATTTTCTTGGAATTTTACCTTAATCCTACACCAGTATTTTTCCTAGCAGTACCAGTATCAAATATCAAAGTCAGGTCTTTGTCAATAAAGTAAACTTTGAATTTTTTCAGAATTGATCCCTTCAGTTTATTCTTCTTTAAAGGACCACTTCAACGATGGCGATTTTTTTAGATTTTAGTGTGAACGATATTTGTATGCTTACGCCTACGCCACTGAATCAGACTGATGTGGCAAAAAATTGAAGTATTGGACATGTGAATACTACGCTATTAGAGACCATCTTCAAGATAGAGAGGGAGGGACTAATCATCATAAATAAGCAACGATGAATAACGAACTTCTAGAAATATCTCGTCTCTCCTCCACCTCGCGTGGAGTATGGTTCTAAAAAGAACCTCTTCCAATAATAAGCTTCATCTACACATACGTCTAGTCAATCGAAATGAAAAATAATACAATTTTTAGTTATACGAGTATTTTGTCAAAATTTCAAAAAATTATCGTCAAAATATTATTAATTAAAGTCGTTTCTAATTCAACAAAAAATGTTGAAGTCTACTCTCTCGTGGGCTTCATTAGCTGTAGTAAGACTAATCAAGCTGGGCTAAAAAACTACTATATATAAGGAAGATATATTTTATGTATGATGCCATAAACTGTTATTACTAGATGAAAATTAAAGTCACTAATGGAACAGGTCCTTAGTCTATCTATCGTGAAAAATTTTAGTCAACAGATTTTAGTTATAAAACTTAACTATCCTTTTATACGACCTTAACGATTGTCCAATTTCTTGCAGAGCCTACTACCCTCCATTTGATACTCAAAGGTACAAGTGATTGCAGGTCGAAGGAACAGTTGCTTACAAATTAAAATTTCGTGTGGCTATTTGGAAACAAATAACCATCCGGACAAAAGTGGATACATAAAAAAAATTTTTAGTAAGTTGGATGTAACTTTTTTTTTAATTACAGATAATTAATTTTTTTTTTGCATCGTATACTTTAAACTCTCTTCTTCATTTATTAAAAAAACAAACAACAACAATTCATACGAAAAATACAACATTTTTTTATCCAGTTTTGTCCACATTAAGTTCCATTGATTACAACATGATTTACCGTTGCATTTTTTTTCGCATTCGATTTTCATGGTATTTTCTGTGTGTCTGTGCTATTTGTTATTCTTATTCGAGCAATCAAGCAACAATCAATTCTTGAAAAAAAATGAAATATCAAAATTAAAATGAGAAAAATTTCATCTCAAGTCGAAAATCAAATACTATCTTTAAGCCAATATGGATATTCTTGTCGAAAAATAGCAGCACAATTAAAAATATGTCACCGAACAGTAAGTTTAGTGAGAAAACGGCGAAATTTTAACGAACCTAGTAATCTTGGTAGCCGGCTAAGGATGTTGTCTGATAGCGATGCACGCATGGTAGATCGATTGATGGTGACAAGAAAAGCGAGGACACCTAAAATTGCTGCAGAGGCACTACACAAACACGTAAGTGATCGCACAGTAAGGAGAGCATTGCATAGAATTCGGTTAGTGTCTGCAGGTAAACAAAAGAAACCAGCATTATCTGACAAAAATGTAAAGGCAAGGCTTACATTTTGCAAAGATCATAGGAAGTGGACTATTGAAGACTGGAAACGAGTTATTTGGTCAGATGAGACTAAAATTAATCGATTCCAGTCAGACGGCAAGGAATATTATTGGCATCGATCCCATGAGAGTATTCAAAGGCATCAAGTTAAGCAAACAGTAAAGCACGGCGGTGGACATTTAATGGCGTGGGGCTGCTTTACATGGTGGAATCTCGGTCCATTGGTTAAGATCGAAGGTATAATGAAAAAGGAAGACTACCTTAGCCTTTTGCGTAGTAATTTACCTGACGTCGTTGATGAATGCACTTATTCAGTAGAGGAAATAGTGTTCCAACAGGATGGAGAACCCAAGCACACTGCGATTATCGTGAAAAATGGCTTGCTGAGCAACAGTTTAAAACTATGCAGTGGCCTGCACAAAGCCCGGATTTAAATCCAATTGAAAATTTGCTCTTACAGCTATACTCCAAAGTATCTGCTTTTATTTTGAACCCTTCAACTAACTAAGAACGCCGCATAAGATTTTGAACCAGTGATTTTTGTCACCATCTCCACTGTATAAAATTTATATTTTATAAAAACATCTTGATTCCAGCACTCCACTTTTCCAGATAATGTGTATCACCTCCATTTCGCTCGCTACTTTTCTCCTCATAAAGTTGTGTTTGGAACTCATCCCTTGTTCGTCTATATAAATAAGTTCCAAGTTTCAACTTTCTGACGTGAACCGTTTTTTACAGTACAATATATCGCTTCAAACCCAGGGCAAAAGCACAGATTTGTCTCTGCTAAAATTGAACTACTAATTAAGTTCTGATACAATTATTGAACCACCAACATTATTGCTATATTATGAAACCTCCATGAACCTTATCAAAATTAGCGCCATGTGATTGACGCTATTCGAGATTCGAGAGACAATTATCAGATCCCGAAGGTGGAAGTTTCGAAGTACAATTCTCATTCGTTATTCCGACCCGAACGCCAGTAGCTTCATATCCTTTTCCGTTTTATAAATAGTTTCTAATTACAATAAATTGATTTTTCTCTCCCCGAAGCTTATTCGACATAAATCAGATTTATTTTCATCCGCACAATGGAGTCGGTTCCCGAGACCATTCAGGACACCACCACTCGCCCTACGCTCCTTATCGCCGTAACTTTGCAATATTTTCTTACGGTGGTTCATCTCATGTCCTTCGCGCTGTATTTATTTTTACCTTAACCATAAAAGTGAAAATTCTATCGTCCTTTCTATTTCTTCAGACTACCATCCCCAGTACTACCCTCAACCTTGGGATTCGAAGGAACAAAGTCTATGCAACCTCCTGCCAGGCATAATTAATTGCCTCATTTTGCTCCACAAACTCCACCACAAAGCAGGGTAGAAGTAAAAAAAACAACAGAAAACCAAACAACCCCCCATAGAAATTCTCAAATTTCGAATTTATAAGGTTGAGTGAAATTTTTCGAAGGCATTTCACAAGGATCCTTTGAAGGATGTAAATCACGAAAATTGACACAAATCTGGTACCTTAATCTGAACGCGAGGCATCCGTTTATTTGCACGGCTGTTGGCGGGACAGGACCAACCTCGAACAGGATTCCGATTGTGAGCGTAGTATCCAAGAAAAATTTCAAAGTTTTGCCGCGTGACATTCGGGAAATCTCAGTTCCGAAAAATCACAAATCTAGTTTCAAACGAAAAACCGTAAACTAAAATCACCTTTCGAATTACCACCAAACTTTTCACTGAACAGTTTTACTTTTTTTCCGGAAAAACCAAACTACTGGCACTTCAGACCAACTCAAGATACTTTTTCATTAAAACTTTCACATAACACCGACTTTTCTTTTTTTTTCGATAATTTTTAATCAAGGGGGCGGATTTTGTTTGATAAGAAAATCATAAAAAGAAATAAAACCCAAAAAAAAGGAATTAATCAAGTGGACAAAGTAAAAGTGAAATTAAGACACCGAAATTCGAACAGAACCTGTTTAAGGGCGCGAAAAATCGCAACCGACCCTCACGCACGGACCACTGATCATCGCTGTCACGCACCCAATCAGGTTAAAAAAAAATCACGCGCCACGTTCTAAACGCACGACGTTCATGTCCGGAAAAAACTGTTGCGAAAACGTTTAATACCCGCGTGACTAATGCACGGCTGATTACAACCGGAAGGGAGCTTCGAAAAAAATCGCTGGTATAAATCCGTCAAACCGTTCGCGTCAACGTCATAACCGCCGTCGCCCAGTGACGTCAACATGAACCAAACGCCTCAGAATATTCAAAGGAACTGAAGCTGAACGCCACGGCACACGGCCACTGCGGCAACCTGCACACGGGCAACATGGTGGCGAAATCTCGTACTAGACGAAGCCCCGTCCGTGGCCCCGTGCACCGTACCAAGGTGAGCGCTCAGTGGGGTCCGTATAAAAAACCCCAACAACAACAACGCCAAAACACGAAACACTCGCAGCCAGTCACGTTCAAGAGAAGACGTCAAGAGAACTCCTCGCGGTATCCTTTTTTCTTCCTGAAGCAAGCTCACGGCTCACCTCTGGCAGCAACAACAATGCCAAACGTACAGGGCCTTCCCCGTCGCTTGTCACTCGCTCGAGCAGAAAATCCTCGACGAAGGGCGCGTGCCCAAATATAGCGGCGTTCAATGCAGACATTGATCAGTCGCGTGCAGGTTTTTTACTAGTTCCCCGCCGAGGCCATTGATTCCGTTATTTCTCTTCGGCGGACCACAACCGCTCTCTCTCTGTTCTACCCAGTTTGACTCTCTTACACGGAGTTAGGAGAAGGACAGAACTATAGAGAGCTTTCTTTGCAGAAAACTTACCAAACTCCAAGCTTAGGTGGAACTTGGAGCACATTTTGCCTTACATGCTGGCGGCTGTCGGATCGCAACGGAAGACGCCGTTCGATGGCAATGTTCTTGTTCTTTCTTCTTTGACATTTTGTTGTTTGACAGGTCTTGCGGTACCGCGTGGTCTTCGTTTTAATTTCGGTGGCATTTTTCTGGGCGCCAGGTTTCTTTTCTCATAATTTTATGCAGTATAAGCTCCAATCTAGTCTTAACTCATTTGAATATTAATTTCAGATTCTGCGACTGTAGACAAACATTCACTGAGACTTGATGACGGCGAAGAAAAAAAGAACGAAGTCAAAAGTGACTTGTTCTTACTGATTTTTGGCGTTGAGAAGGCTTTTGAGACAAATTAAATGAGAACTTAACTACTAATTAACGTTTTTATGCCGCAGGTTGCTGAACAAGAGACCAAATGGGATAAGTGACAAAATCCTTCAGAAGCAAGCACAATATTTTTTTTCTTATTCTTTAGAACGTGGAGGGCAATGCGTTTTGATGCTTACAATGCAATGAAAAACAGAAAGGCAGGCGGTAAGTAGTGATCTATCCTAACAATACACTTCTTTTCTTTCTAGTCTTGAAAGTCAATTAATTATGCCAACTAATTTGCCTGTCACTCAAACTTTTGAAATACTGACCGGAAAGATGGAGTGCAAGAAAAGATGGGAAATTGCTAATACTGAGTGTACCAGAATCTCAAAACAGATCGATGATAAGGATTATGGTAATACTCCCGCGTGCACAGGGTCACCCTAACCACAGGGCTTAATAGGCTATAGCCCCGGGGAGCAAGCCTTTTGGGGCGGCAATTTTTATTGATGTTATATTACTTTGTTATTTTTATAATAAAGTATTTTTCAGTATTAGTTATTTAGTTGTAAGTTATTTTTATTCATGACAGAAATAACCAATTAACGTGTTCGAAATGAAATAGGCGCTACGAAACAACCTACAACACGGTCCCTTAATATTTATACCATAATTTAATTTCATTTTGTTTTCATTAAAATAATATACCCTGTGATCATTAAACTGATAACGTTTTGGCACTTTTATATTTTGTATTTGCCGCTTCCACTAGCCATCAAAATTGTACGTATTTTCATATGACGAGAGGTGCATTATTTTCAGTAGCCCAAGGACGCCGAATATCTTAGGACGGCCCTGTCGTGCATCGTTTTAGACGATTTCCTTCACAACCTGACTACTAAGGGATTTGAGATTCAATCCCATGTGAATGATTTTTGAATCACTGTAATACCATTGATGAAGTAATTAAACCGTTTTCTCTCCTCTCTCTTTCTTTCTTCTGCTTAAGTTACTAATTCTTTTAGTTGTAGTTTATAAGGTAGTTTAATGTAGTTATAAGTTAGGCTAAGTTCCATAAGAAGGTTTTTTAACCCATTTCCATCAAATATTCATACATTCGAAATCATTTGCATGTAGCTAAATAGCATTAACTTGGCTGTAAAGACGACTGTCTGATATCCATATTTTTAAGTATAGCATAAGCCTATTATAGTACACTAAGGGAATCACAATAAAGAAGGTTAAGGAAAGAAGAATAATACAGAAAATTATATCAAAATATTACTCTAAAGCCTAGTACTGTGTAAATGAACTGTCAAATTCCATATAAAAAAATTAATATTTCGCTAATTTTTCGCGACGAAATATTTCGTTCAGTACTGTGTTCATGGGCGGAATGGACATTTGCAGTAGTCACTAATAGATGGCGCTTGGGCTAGTTAAAGTTTTGTTTCCAAGGGTACGGTACCCTTGTATGAGATGCGAAATATTTGACAATCCAAAATTTTCAACCGTTCGCTGTCAATTCAGTTCGTTTGTGCTCGGGAAATTTTGTGTGAGTTATCTTTTGTTGTGTTGTGTGTCGGAATTGTAATTTCTTCCCAATATTTTAATTTTTTTCAAATTTCGCGCGCTTTAATTTCACTGATTTTCTCTATTATTTCACTCTACTTCGAATGTACCTTTTTCGTTCGTTTTCGTTTCGCCGAACACAGTACTATACTTAAGTGTGAAGAATAAGTTCCTTTTTATTGAAGTGACATCAATTAACAATGAACAGTGAGTGTCTATAAATATCGTTCTCGTTTTATTTTATGTGTTTTGTATTACCGCAGAAGTTAAAAACATTTGATAACTCGATATGCCTAAAAGCTATAACGAAATTCGTGAAAATGTCAAAAACCCCTTTTCGCGGTCATATTAATTACTTCACCTCTGTACATCAATGAAAATCTCAAATTTTGGTTTGTTTTAAAAACTCCTGAAGTAAATCTACACACACGTACAAAGGTTCAACTTTCCAACATAAGCCGTTTCAGAGATATAAAAGACCACCCCCACCTCTGTGCCTTGCTACCTCTATAAAAATTTTATTTTTCTGGGATGCCATTATAGTAACTACTAGTAGCCTTCACAAGAGCTAAAATTTTTAAGGGTGGGTAGCCCACACAAAAATAAAGTTTTTTAAGATGGTGCTGGGCTATGCGGGTAGTGGTAAAAGCTTTGGAGTACAATAACTTCCGAACCATTTGTACCAAGAAAATAAAATTTGGTTTCTCTATATACAATTAATAGTGCAGTTTGCTGAATGTAAAATTTTTGAACGTGAGAGATGGAACACGGAAGGAGGAATAGCCATTTTTAAAAAAAATTATTATATATTTTTATATCTCAACAACCGTATTACTTGTAGATATGATGCTAAAAAATTTACTGGAGTTAGGCCCAGTAGACCTCTAGCAGAGAAAAAAAATGAGGATGCGGATGTGAGGCGTAATGGTAGGAGGGGGTGTAAAGGAAATAAAATTGGTTTTTATTTCTTGCAAAGCGCTACAGATAGAAAGCTCAAAATTGACGGCATAATATAGTTATACTATAATGGCATTCCAGAAAAATAAAATTTTTATAGGGGTAGCAAGACACAGAGGTGGGGGTGGTCTTTTATGTCTCTGAAACGGCTTATGTTATAAATATAAGACCACCACAAAGTTTCAACCTTCTAAATCAAGCATTTAGCAGATATGGATTTTAGAATCTTTCAATCCCAACTTTCGGCCGTGTCGTACGAATAGTTTTTCGGCCAACTCCCATACCCATGAACTCATTCACAATTTTGCAAATGGATTCACTATCATGTACTGTATAAGTTCCAAGTTTCAGCCTCCTAGCTCAAGCTGTTCCTGAGATTTAGAAATCAAAATTTTTCGTCTAAAATACTCCTCACCTCCTATCCACAAAGACACCACTCGTAGGGGTCCACCCAATCTGCCCACAAAAAACGCGCCTTTATGATGGACAGATGCACATTTTTGTATGCTTTCTTGGGGTTTACTAGTCCTAAAACGTGAAAATACAATACTTCTGGAATTAAAAAATAAAAAAGTAAAAGGAAAAAAATAAAGAAACAGATTTTTGAGATATACCAGAAATCAGATAAAATTGTTATCCTTGAAAAAAATTTGCAAGGATCATTTTTTTCTGTCTTTTCTTCATCTTTAAAATAAGCAATAATTCATTATTCTTCGATAAAACCTAACGGAGGTATGAACTTTCAAAGAGGCCTCGGATACAATTTTCACGGAATTTTTAAGAAACTATAACTAACAAAAAAATAGAATGAGAAAAAACATTGAGTTATTTTTTTTCACTCATTCTTTTAGTACACACAGCTTCAAAAGAATCGGCGATGGTAAGATCACAAATTTCGACATTTTTGGCGATTCTTGGTGGAATGATGCATGCATTGAAAACTGGGAGAAAATGTGCTTCCCAGTAGAAAGTGCGCTTTTTAGATAACAAATATACACTCGATATCCTGAGGGAAATCTTCTGGAATTAACCCACTCGGAAATAAAATTCAACGTTTATTTCATTTAAAAGCCACTAAAAATAAATCTCTGAGAAATCTTTCACACGAAATCCCTGTCATAAATCGAAATGAACCATAAGGGAAGGAAAAGAAAAATCTCGCGGGGGCATTAAAAAGAGTGTTAGGGGAAAAAATGGGTACATGGAGTCCGCGTCATTACTCGTTAAATTTAATTAGGGTCCAAACGAAAAAAAAAATCCTCCGACTTCAAATTACCCACAACAGGAAAAATAACGACAGTGTGTTAGGAGTCGGGCTTAAACTATATTCTGAGACCGTCAGAAAAAAACAGTTACAATTGGTTTTTTTCCAACCCCCTTTTTTTCTTGGCAGTGTTCTTTCGGATCATCCGTCATCAAACAAATCAGACCTAATGAGTTGAAGGCGGAGCCCGAGAACACAGCAACAAACGACTACAAAAAGCCTAAACATCCGTCTCCAGACGTCTTCTTGCCCATTGATTCCCTTTTCAATTCGAAATCGGCTTTCTTTCATTTCTATCCTAGGAAAGGACAGGACTAGCGGATGGCTGAAAACGTGCAGTTCCTCTTGAGTAGAAAGAATACCGAGGGGATGGCCCTTTTTTCTTGTGCCCTTCGGCCTCTATAAATAGAAATAATTCGTATTGCTGGCAGACGTTAAGATAACTTCCGAACACCACTCGAAGGTAAAAAGACGACACGACGAGGGTTGAAACTCTGGGTTGACGACCTACTCACATACCTACCCTTCTATCCACCCGCAACATACCGTAGCAGATTCATTCGTAGAAATATCGATGACTTTCTCGTACTGCCAGCAGAAGTCTTGATATCAATCTTATCGCTATCTTATTACGTTTAATTAGTCGTGGTCTATTGGACTAACATTTTTAGGGGCAGACTATTAGATAGGAGATGACACGTATTATGTGCCAGATTTCGCTCAATTAGTTCATGTGGAACTGATTTACAGGCAGAAGTGTTGTTGGGTAGCTTAATGGTAGATTTACTGAATAACATATTTTCGTTTAAGATTCTTAGGTAGAAAGAACGGTTCCATCTTCAAAATTATCAAACAGTTGATAAAAATAAATCACACCAGCTGATGAGAGATATCAACAGAATCTTATTTTACTAAAGCAGCAACAACAATCGAAAAACCATCCATTCAAACAGTCAGTAATCGTATCAATATCCTCCACCAACTTGCTTTCGATGGCCTTTCTGGATTGATAAAAGCACTTCTGCAACGCTAACCGATTAATTGGCGAACGGAGTTTTCATCGATATGTACGTGTGTACTACTGCGAATATTTATGTAAAATTTAATTGTGAAGGGCTGTATACTTACAATACCAGATGCCAAGATATTCGTTCACTGTGTATAGCATTGTTTGCATGTTTCAATGGGTGGCATGTTGTTGATATCAGTGCAACATTTTATGTTCGAGAATGTTGAAAACTTACGGTGAATCAACCAACAACCGAGATGGACGATATTTTTATCCTAGTTTGTACCTGATGATTGATTTTAATTTTTAACGTCCTCCTTACTAAAGTAAGAATAATAGTCTATCTAGTCGGAGTCCCTCTAAATTTAAAAAAATCTAAATATTATAATTGTTAAAATTTAAATATTTAGTTGGTTCGCGTTAAGGCATTGATCTCACAGAAGTGTAAGCACTTTTCCGTGCACTTTTATACAGACATACTTGGGACTAACTTTTATGTAAAAAAAATGATAATAAACGAATATTGGATCATCCCTCGAATTAGCTCAAGCTAGGGTTGTTGCACATATTAAAGTTAAGAAATTTCCATTAAGATACTGTGATAAAATAGTAGTGCACTTAAGTATAAGTGCATTTATTATTTTATTTTATTCTACACAAACTAATTTAAATTTTTGCTTATTTGACATCTTGTAAAAAATTGTATTAATCTCAAATTCTACAATATTCATTTTCTTGAATTTTTTACTCTTAAGGGTGTCATCCCATTTGAAGGCTCTTTTTACGCTTTTTTGGGAAATTTTTTTTTTTTGAGATGTAAAAAAAGATACAACCGTGAATTTTTTACCACATACAACCACATACTTTACAATTTTTTCAGCCCGAAATAGTCGCTCATTGCTGAGATATATGGCAACTTAGCCACTCATTTTGAAAAAACCTTGTTTTCGGTAGACACGATTGCGGGCGTTCTGCTTATCTCAAATAAAAAAAATCTGACAACAGTCTGGGCGCAACTTTATTATTTTATGGGTAGAAGTCCGAAACGTGTTTAATGCTTAGATGCGGTGTAGGTTACCATGCGACTGACAACCTAAAAAATAACGTTCCAAATAGCCTCCTGGTTATTCCTTAGGTTGTCAGTCGCATGATAACCTACACCGCATCTAAGCATTAAACACGTTTCGGACTTCTACCCATAAAATAATAAAGTTGCGCCCAGATTGTTGGCAGATTTTTTTAATTTATTAACGTATTTTTTTATCAATAGAATATTCCATAGAAGCAAAAGCGAACTCGATCACATTAAACCTAAGAGATTTTCGGAATCAGTGAAAACTTGAATAATACCTCCAGGGGGTTTAATAGGGAAAAATACTTAAATCGGTTTTTCCCCCGACTATGTTTTAAGCTTATAGAAGTAAAAGTGAATTCCAAATCCGAATATACCTAAGAAATATATCAGAATTCGTGAATATGTACACAACTACTTTACACCCCCTTAGGGGTTGGATATCGAAAAATTTGAAGAACGTTTCTAGGCGCTTATATATAATAAATAGCCCGCAGAAGTAAAATTGCTTTGATAGCTCGACATGTCTAAAAGTTTTAACGAAATTCGTGAAAATGTGGATTCACGGACATTTTTTTACTCAACCTCTGAACGCCAATAAAAATCTGAACTTTTTTTTTGCTCTAGTTACTCTAATAGCACATCTACATATACGTACTAAGTTTTAACTTTCTAGCATAAGCCGTTTCTGAGATATAAAAAACCAGTCCTCACCCCTGTACCTTGCTACCCCTATAAAAAATTTTATTTTTCTAGGATGTCTCTATAGTGTCTCTATATAATCCTAAATTTTTAGCTTTATATTCATTACGGTTTTTGAGAAATAAAAATCAGATTTTTTTTCCTTTCTACCCCTTTTCGCTATCACCCTTTGCACCCCCACCCCTAAAAATTTTTTCACTACTAGAGGTCTACCGAAACTTTCAAGATCATATCTGATACGGTTTCTGAGATATAAAAATGACATTTTTTGAGAAATTGCTATCCCCCCACTTTCGTGCTCCACCTTCCCCCTCAAAAAGTTTACATTCAGTAGACTCCTCTTGTGATGCCATATACAGAAACTAAATTTTATCTTCCTGGTGTAATTGGTTCGGAAGATATTGTAATCCAAAGTTTTTTTTTGACGAAAGTCATCCGCTGCGTGCATTGATGCTTTGGATATTTGCTCCATTTAATTGGTCAATTTACTCGGTTTTCTAATTTTTAATCAGTTTAGATCAAATCTGAGCCGACTGGTTTTTTTCGATTTGAGAAAAAAACTTTCAACAGTCTGACGCAACTTTACAACTTTTTGGTTTCGGATTCGGATTTGGATTCGGTTAGGTTACAATACGATTGCCAACCTTAGAAAAATTAAGTAAAAAAGTAAAAAATGAAAAGCAAATTTTTTTCCCACACCTCCGTACAGCAATGGATATATACATTTTTTTTACCGTAATTGCTTTTCTGGCACGCCTTCATATACCCAGAAAGTTTCAACTTTCTAGCAGAAGCCGTCCCAGAGATAGGCAAAATACTCATTACCCCCGAATCATACTAGACAATTAAAAAATTATTTTTAGTGCATAATACCAGGTAAATTACATTTTTCAGCTATCCGTCAAAACATTTCTTTTTTAGTCACCTTCAGCCCTAATTTTGCGGACTAGGTTGTTAGGTTAGGTGACAGAGATAGCTAACATATAGACCGCTAGATGGGTCCGCTGTGATCCCACTTAGAGATGTATGATTTCTCGACAATTTTTCGTTCTCGAGAATTTGTTTTGCCATTCTCGAGAATTCCCGGGAATTCTCGAGAACGGAATAAAAACAACTTTAATATTAAAAAGCTTGAATAAAATTTTCCAATTGTTTGCTTAAAACTTCTGTATTGTTTGTAGTGTTGGAATTTAGAACATTAACTTCAGAATCTGAGCCCAAATCAAATTGATTGTCATCGATTTCTAAGCCAGCCTCAGTGGTATCACTCTCATTATTCACATGAAAGAAAAGCCTTTGCATATATGTTTTAGCCAGTTTAATTATATCTGATTTCGATGTTGAGTTAAAGAATTCATCATCTCTGTCGCGCAAACTATTTGAATTTCATTAATGAAACTTATTGACTTATTTCTCCTTTTCGATATTTGGGTTTTCAATTCTTCCAACAGTTTACTTGATATTGAATTTTTGGTTTGTTGTCGTAGAGCGATAAATAAAAATTTTAATATTCCTTCGCTTGTGAGAAGGTTAGCATCTTTGCGGCTCAAACCTTCTACAGCAATCTTTACGGGTTTCAATGAACTAATTATACATTTGGCAGTGAGTGTGTTCAGGGAGCTCCACAAGTTGCTCATATTCAAATCCAACAAAGTTTTTTGTATAGGATTAATTACACGTAAAAACCGTTCTACCATAGTTTCTAAACTGTTCCATCGTGTGCGAAAGTCTAAAAGCAATGCCAGTTCTTTACTTTCTGCCTCGACTATATATCTTTGCAAAATAGAATTTCTTACTGGCGAGTTTCTAAATAACTTTACTATTTTTCGGATTTTTGAAATTGTTTCAAATGTATCTAAATTATTAGTAAGAGAATACTCTTCAGTTACGAGTTCATTTTCATTGAGATCTTCGTCGTCAACAGAAATATCTTCTTGATTATCTTCATAATCATTTTCGTCCTGCTCATATAACTCTTCCTCGTCAGAATCATTGTTTTCTTCTCGATCTGTTCCTTTCGATTTTTTAATGTACAACGCGGACATGACAGACAAATGTATAGCGTGATTGTAACATTGCTGCAATTCGGCCGGTGACAATCTCCCAAATTTAAGCATTACGCTTGCTCCATCACTTGCTGTTGCTACAATATCTTTCGAAAAATTCAGCCCGAAAACCTTCAGCTAATTTGCATAAGAAAAATTGGAACAACAAAAGCCTGAAATAGAATATCTGATGTACTGCTAACAATAATTCTAACTAAGCCTAGGTTATCAGAATCGCCATCATTGTAATAAATATGAATATTCAAGTACCTACGGTTTTTTACGCTTGTCCAGTCATCAATAGAAATACTTGCTTTCTTATTCTCCATTATCATGTTCTTAATTTTGTTGATGGTTTGAGCTTTAATTTCTTCATAGAATTCTCGAATTAACTTCATTAGATTTCCTCGTTGTGGTGAAAAACTAAATCCCAGAGCCTTTATACTGCACCTTATAAATTCGCTTTTGCATATTTGTGATATAGAAAGTCCATCTTTCGCTGCTAGCTTAGCAATTATTTCTCTCAAAGTTGGACGATTTCTGAGAAAGAAATTATCAATGGTCGCCGTTGTTTTTTTGGTTCTGAGTAAGTTTTTATTCGTTTGGTTAATGTAGAACATTCATTTTCATTTACAGCACGCATACGAGTCATTTAATGGATATGTTCCAAGTGCCGATGTATACCTGTTGTAGAAGAGCCTTTTCCGCCTAATTCTGCAAAGCAGAAAGAAAGACCGTTAGCCGGCAACAATCAATTTTGTTTTGAGCAAATGTCAAACAAATCGTGATACATTCACAATACCTAACGTGAAGTAAGATGCAAATACCAAAAATTTGTAGTAGACTTTTTGAGTTATTATTTTAAATAAAGATGTGTTTACACTCAAACTTTTTTCACTAAGAAATTTCAGCTTTATCTTTATCTTTATCTCTCGAGAAATCGAGAAAAGGAATTCTCGAGAATCATCTCTAATCCCACTGCACCACGGCACGGCGCTTATGGCTGATGGCTGTTTTTTGGCTAATTTTCAAGAACAAACTGAGCGCAATTGGCCGCGGTATTGTTCTATCGAATATTTTTCCGCGTTTCTTGGAAGGAGAGGAGAGTTGGAAGGAATTGTGGAGAAGGAAGGGGATACCGAACTTAATCAGTTTTAGGAATGGGAAGGAAGATCAGGAATCGGGACAGGTATGGGACAGTGTACTAGCAGGTGTTAATGGTCATATTTTTTTAGTACTATTGGCTGTGATACGATCTACCAGAACAGCAAAGTTGCCTATAGCAAATCAACTACTGTCTGGCAGCTCTGATGGTATTTGTGAATCTGATAAGAATGTAAACAGAACTCATTTGCTCAGGTTTAAATCCTTTACAAGTGACCCTATTAAACATTCCGCACTGTTAACGATTTATATTAATATTCTGAAGCAACTGAAAAATTCATATAAATAAGCTAAGCATTGAGTGTGAATTGAACCCCGGTAGCAATGTTTTCAAGACCTAGTACACTACCACTGGACTACACCCGGCTTAGCTTGCGGACTAACTCCCCTTGAATTTCAAGATTTTTGATTTTTGAGAAAAATGTTGGTGGACACCACAAACTTCTTCGTTCTGCCATAATTGGTTCGCAGACATGGAATTGCGATTGTACGTGTGTACTGCTGCGGCTACGAGGCTTTCGAAGCGGATTTTAAAAACTATATATAACATTTATAAATAAGTAATTATAATTCTGTCGTAATCGAAATTCAACAATTCATCTCAATAACTTTCATGCTACCGTCGAAGTCATTACCAATTTCTCAATTTTTTAGCAAATACTCATTTCCTATCAAGCCAAAGCCGATTGGAAAATTCGAAATGTACAACTTTCCAACAACATAAATTCTACTTACAAGTATTCATTGAATTATTTATGAAAATTGGTATTGTTTGTTGGAAATGTTTCTTTGTTGAGCCCCCTCACAAGAAAATATCCCAAGTATTTTTGTATGTATATGATAGACGTTGGCATACAAACAGCGGTAATGATTAATAAATAAATAAATAGGCGTACCCGAAATAAATTCGGCAAGATGATTCCATGCGACAATATGCGTCGGTACTAGCGATAGTCGTAGCATATTCAAACTTTCTGGGGGAGTTTGACGAAGAATTTCATCCGCCGTTCTTATACTTACGCCCGGGAATACAAACAACATTAATAAATGAAAAATCTGACGAATTCCAATCGGTATCCGAACTCAATGTGCGGTAGAGTCAGAACGCTGGGTTTCTCGTGAAATCTGTCACGACTTCAATTCGATACCAATTGGAATTTATTGAGGGTGAAACCGTCGACGACGAGGAGAATTTAATTTTAAACTTCCATTAAAATTGCATCAAATTCGAAAATTGCCCGCCACATTTGAACCCTATGTTCCGAAATTCCGAGAACGAATTTCCGTAAATTTCCGTTTGCGGAGCGCCAGATCGACTGCTTTTCCACCATATGTGGGAAAGCATTGACTCAATCTTTCAACGCCACTTAATGGCAAATAATTGT
This sequence comes from Beris morrisii, assembly GCA_951812415.1. NCBI lineage: Eukaryota > Metazoa > Arthropoda > Insecta > Diptera > Stratiomyidae > Beris > Beris morrisii. The sequence continues at coordinate 170,326,476 of OX638310.1, forward strand.
ACGCTATTAAGGGTGTACGCCTGTCTGTTACAACCCTTTTCCCAGTTCAAAAAAGTCAAATGCCATATTGCACTAAAATATTCACAGTTTAGGTTTAGGTTATCTCAACACTTCGTCATCCCGGTTCCCGCCAGGATGGGTCCCAAGAAAAGGGAAGGTCGCATTTACTTAACATCGAATAGGGTTCGATGTTTTCTTATCCGGGAATTCGGCGTGATAACTACACATGGGAACTCTTAAGACGATTTGATGCTCTAGTCTATGTCAAGACTATGGAGGATGGAAAAAACGAAAACCAGATGTTCGGACAGATCGGATTTTCGGGTTGGTCTGGTTGAATTTTCACCGAATTTTCCAAGTGCCTACTCCTCGAAAAGGGCTGTATCGCATTTCGGAGTTTACGTAGTACTCGACATACGTATGGGAGGCAAATTTAAAATTACTAGCCGTTATCGATCAATTGATTGGCATCTTGTCATTTTGATCGGTGCTAGAAGGCACCATGTGTGGTTCTTTTAGACTTATGAGCAATTGGGTTATCGAAATTTCATAAAGCATTTGAAGTACCTTAGTGCTGCAGTTATCATTCACACTTTACATTAGATGTGGTTATTCTTAAGTGAAATCAATCGAGCAAAAATTTTAAGCAGAACAACAGCCAGGATGGAGTTTTAGCAGCAGCACGGAGCAACTCGAGACTTCTCGCGTGCTGTGATTGAGGAAGTGTGGAATTTTTCTTCTGTATTATTGAAATAACAAAGTTAAACTATGATGAATATATCAGAGGCGGATTCAGTCATTTCTGTTGCAGGAGGCATAAATTTAATTGGGGTATTTTGGTTTAAGTTTTGAGTAACAAAAATAACGAAAAAAAAAACAAAATTTTAATATAGAATCTAGTTTTTAAATTCTATCGCAGAAAAAAGGAATTTCGATTGTCTAAAATAAAACGCAGTATCATGTTAACCACAAAATCAAATTTTTGGGTATTAGAAACCGCTTGCGGCACTCGAAAACATGATAGCATTCCTCAAATTAAGTAATAATGATCGTATGATTTAATTGGACCTTTCAACCACCTGCCCGGTTGATGAGTTCTTTTTTATATTAGAGCAAAATTTACCTTTGATGTCTTTCGCTCTAATCGGATTGATGAGAGCTTCAGCAGACTGACTAACATAATTACATAGCGCTAAATGGATGGGCATATTTCCATTCTTTTTAACTCTACACATTAAACTTGTTTGATGAACTGGGTTTGCTAGGAAATAATTGTAGGGAAAAGGTCATGGGAATGAAAAGAACTTACCTCATATCCAGTTATTAATTAAAATTGATATTTCTTTTATAGAAGATCATATGGTTTGCTCAGTAGATCCAAGTCAGAAATATTAAAGACAGGCAGCATAAATTGAATAGAACCTTCATGAAAATTTCAATTTATACATCAATATGTTACTCATAAAAAGATATTGGACCAATTGTATGATTCTCAAAAATGAGCCGAAAAACTTTCGATCGTTCGAAAGCGGAGGAAGTCATTAATTAGCTTGCTTAAAACGATGTTCACATATGGACAGATGATTGCTCTGTAGATCTACAAAAATTAGGTTAAAATTGTTTCAATTGGCAACCGTATAGACAAAGATACATAGCAAAAACAATAATGTGTTTCGGCATTTAAAATTAAATTCGTTTTCTTTCTGGTCGATGACATATTTGTTAAAATAGTTTTTGGCGAGAATCATTTGACCAATTGCAGTGGTCTTTCGGAATCTATAAAATTTTCTTTAAATCCAGATATGATTATATGCATCTTCACAACTGCATAAAATTAATTTTTAATTCCCTTCCACTTTCTAACAATTTTGTAAATATTTTGAAAATTAATTCTTGTGTAAAATTGTAGAATATTTTCGTTGCTAGTATTTTTTTTTATGATTATATAAATATTTTTGATACTTTTAATTCTTAAGAATAGGTAGAAAATTTTTGTGTTTGGTTGTGTTCTAGATAACTTATTTTATTTTATTTTAATTTTGAAAATTATCTATCTCTTTTTATCTACTAAAAAAATTACTAGACTATCCAGAAAACAATCTTCTTTTAGAATCATGCCTTGCTAACAAATTATAAGAAAGTAGTAGTAGCTCCTACACAAAGTCCTTAAGTATGTGATCGGGAGTTCTGCTTCAAGCTATAAATTGAAATTTACCATTCAATAGTAACAGAACGAATCTAAGGAAAATCATAATTTTCACGAATTCTGACATTTTTCTTAGGTATGATGAGATATCGAATTATTTTCCATTTTAACGAGATTTTGATAAAAATAGGTTTCAGAATTTTTTTAAATTTAACCCCTAAAAAGTTATGTCAATATTTAATACACTATGCTTTATTCGAGACAGAAAAATAAATAAATAAATAGTTAAGCAAATAAAAAATAGCCCAAAAAGGTGGGCGCACTAAAACTAAAGGTGGGCGCAATTGTCTTATTTTTCGGGTAGAAGTTCGAAACTCGTTTAATGCTGAGATGCGGTGCTGGTTACAATGCACAGTCTCTTAACGAGCTATTTTTCGTTAAGAAGTGGATTATTGATCAGAAGTTTGCATCGGGGTCACCAATATTTTGACGTGTCATATCTTATGAAACGAGGTTATGTTGAAAAACTGGTGAGGGACACTAGTGCACAGCCTTCATTTGGAAAGAGTGTAGATGCTCAAAACTCTCTTTCCATACGTGTTAAGAACTTCCTGTGATCTGTGACATAATGACCATATGTAAACGAAAACTATTTCAGTAATGGAGAGTATAAACGTTCGCTAATAAATAACATATAAAAATTACAGTTTATCTACTTAAGTTGCATACGAAATATCTTTCACCAAAACTACGAGTGTGTCATTTCAAACGGTGGAAACTTACCTTCCTTCTTCGAGTTGCTCGAGGGTACGACTTTACCGAGCTCAATAAATTACCCGGACTGCTGGGGGTTTCCATTTCACTGCCAAGCCATTTTGCATTCACCTAGGCCACGACTCGAAGGATAGTTCCTCCCAAACTGTCCGTATCTTTTCCCGTGCAACGGCTAATAATAGTCCCTTCACACTTAAGTAGCAACTTCCGATGCATGGAGGTGTACTTTTCGGATCATTTGTTGCTGTCACCCCGATATAAAGTTACAGCGATGCATCTAAATCGGTCTTTTCCTTTAGCGAAAAAAAAATTTTTTTTAGATAAAAAAATTTATAATTTCGTATCTTCTAGTTGGCACTATCTTTAGCTACAGGAATGGAGCCCCTTACATCGAGTTTACGTAGACCGAAAATGAATTCCGGACTGTTGTCATGCGGACTTTTATGGCTAAAATAAATTTTATCTATTTTTAGTTGGCGATAATTTCGTGAAGGCTCAATAAGAAATGCTGCGCCAGCTCGCGATCTAGAGTCGTTCCCGATTCTGGAAATGTTGCCAAAAAGTACCCCGATTGACAGCAAAGGAATTTCGGTTTTCTCTCGAAGGACTGTTTTAACAATTTTTCGACAAAATTTTGACTGGGAATTCGATAGACAATTTTTTTTTCAAATACCCGAAAGCATGGCTAAAAATTATTGAAATTCTTCGGAAATGTTGTCGAATGAGTAGAATATTTTGGGACAATATGAAAGATGGTTTTTGTATGAGGTGGTAATGAGTCAGATAATGTGACTTCGTATCTATTTCAGGTTTCCGTTGCAGGCACCACATTTATATTTATTTCTACTAATGTTTAACTGAAAATGACTAAGCCAAATTCCAAAGATATTGTGCCAGGAATAGAAAATACAAAGAAGTAATCAGCTTTCAAACACATCACTATTAGTTCTTTTGCACTGATCAGTTGTATAAATTATAAATAAAATATTTTTCAAACAAGAAAATTATTCCTGTGAGTAACAATTCCCAAAAAAATTCAGAACTCGGAAATTATGCAAAATCAGAAACGGTTTGTTATATTCATCGGGTAAATAATCAATAAACTGGATCTGTACTGGGTATATACCGGATTATTACCAATAAGGCGAAATATAAATTGTACTACTATAACAATTGAAAGTTCAAATATAGAAGAATTCCCGACAGGTTTATCTGCTTTACGTATAAAAAACACTGTGAATTTATTGTCTTATCAGCTTAACGGCCGGAGGGTTTGAGACAAACTCTAACCGATTCATATCCACCTTGTTAACAGAATTCGGCTCTGCAAATTTAAAGTTTTTTTTATGACGAACCAGTCATTCAAATATTTATTATAAAACATTTCTTTTTTTTGCAAAAAATTCTTGTGTACAGTAAATACTATTTATAGGTAAGCATACGCGTTTGGTGCATCATTTAATGCTGAATTTAAAGTTAAACATACTGCAGTCACGATCGGCTGCAAGCCAATCGTATGATACTCTAGATGAAATGCTGAACTCCGATTTATATTGCAGTTGGGGATAAAGTAGAATAAAGTGTATGCATGTAGTATGTCCTTTATTAAAGACTCGATTTGGTTGCTACCCGAAACTAAAAGTCAATTTCGTCAGTGTTTAATTTCATACCTTGAACTGGGTAAGTATCCGAAAAAAAATTATCCCTTTTCAAGTACTTTAACATGGGAGGTGCGGGAAGGACTCACTCGATTTCTTACATATTTATCCTTTTCGTTGGAACTATTTTAATATTAATGTTTACAAAATTTCAAATTTGTAGCTTGACGCGTTCAAGTTCAAGTTATCGAGAAATATTGTTGAACACGTGACTTCAGAATTTTTTGTATGGAATCTCCCAGAAGGAGTAAAAGAATTTAACTGACTAGTAAACTCGAACTTCGTTTTCACTCAAAACTAATTTGTACAAAATTCCGAATTCGTAACTAAAAGATTACTTTAAGTGAAGACATTTTAACAGGATATTTGTATGGCAGCTACACGAAGGACTAACAGGATTTTCTTCATAATCATACATTTAGCTCCAATGTGTTCCGAAGTTATTAGTCAATATTCTTGAACACGTGTTTTAAGGACTTTTTGTATGGCAGCTACCCGAAGGAGTGGGACGATTTTGCCCGTTAACGAACTTAGCCTTAGGTCAAGGCGTTCTTGAGTTATCGTACTAACGGATAGACAGACGGACGGGCGGACGGACGTCAAGCGAATTTGGAGTTCTTGGCCACAAATAAACAAAAAATAATATACAACTTTTTTTCGTCCTAGGCTCCGTTCTATGCGTTACAAACTTTTAGGCTGGATTAAACTTATAATACTTTCAGATTCCATCTAGAGCATAGCGTATTGGAAATGTGGAAAATGATACATACTTCTTAAATATCAAACCCACATTTGCCGATTTCTTTTCAGAAATGTTTCGAAAAAGATTGATGTAAGTTTTGCTAAATTTGAATTTTTTACATTTACTAAATTTTTACAAGCCCCAAAATAATAGAGTCGATATTTTCTAAAATTGATAAAAATGTATGAAAGTCGCCCAAATAATATTGTACTACGTAATCAGGACCAAATGGTCGCTTGTTAGACTTTTTGGTCATATTTCTTGCCACAAAGTTACTGAATTAAATTTTAATTTATAATCGTTAGCGTGAAGTATCACAAATTATAACATATTCATATTTTAATTTTCATTCGTAACCAATATGTCGCATGTGGTCATATTTTATTTTTGGGAATTAGGTATGCCACTTTCTCGTTATTGTAATAATCATAATAAGTCAGTTCGAAATTTTAGAAATGATCTTGTTTCCCTTTCATTATTACAACATATCTTCTCTCCAAACTATTTGCATTATTGTGGGTGTTTTCTTTCGAATTTTTTTGTTGTTTTTTCAGTATTAATTATTTTTTTACTTAGAATTATGATTAACAAATAATTTTATACAAATTATTATTAACAAAAATCGCTTTATTATGATTAACGAAGGTTTTGAACAATCGGCACACCGGTATTTTCATAACCAGAATGTTGCGGGAGTTCACTGAAATAACTGAAAAGATATTTTTTGTCATTTAATGACCGGAAGTTATTAGTAATAAACAAAAAGTTAAAATTAAATTTGATTTATAATAAGCCTTAGTTACTAAAATATAACTCAAGCGTCGTACTGACGTCGTACTTAACATTTACAAAACTGCAATCGAATAACTCAAAATAATGTTATTATTATGTTATTGTTATTGGTTATACGACGTCGGGGTGAGGTCTGGTTATTATAACTCTATAGCTATTACATGTTAGTAGGAATAGCAAATCACGTTTTTGAAAAGAAAAGAAAAATACTAAGGATTCCATCACCGATTTATCGTGGACTTTTAAATGGTGGCTTGGAGAATTGCTTTCATTTCCATTCTGTATCAGAAATAAATCAACATTTGAAAATTTTAGATAAGTATATTAATGTGTTCTGAAGTTATTGCGGAACGAGGCTCTTTTACCTTATTCCGGATTGAAGGTATTCTGAAAATTAGTACACCGAACATACTGTTGCTCTAAACTTATTCATATACGTTTTCAGTTTTATGGCTCAACGCCTTGTTTGAACAAATGGGCCACCTATTTTTTTGTGAGATTTGCATGGTAGCTTCACGAAGAATTGTCTTGACTTTTTCTATTTTTGGTCCAATAGCCGATTATAGCCATAAGTCGATTTTTAAGGACATTTGAGTGAAATAATTTCAAGCTTGAATCATAAAATAATAAGGTTACAGTTTCTTTCAATTTGTAGGTCACACGTAAAAAAAAGTATAATTTAATTGCTTCTTGACAAAATCGATTTATTGTTAGCCTTTGACTGAAATTGCTCGCGTTTTCGATTAAGCAATCACGGGCACTTATCGTCAACGTAATTGGACCGACTGGGACCTATTAAATCGAAAATGAAATCAATTTAGCGCGACAGACTCGTGTATTGAGCGGGCGAATTGTTCATGATAAAACCAAGGGTAGTTCCTAAAAAAAGGTACTCCATAAATTTAAAACTATTTCCTTTCGTGGAAAACTTTAAAAAGGTCTTACAGCATTCGAGTTTCAAGTTCTTTTGCGGCGGCAATTAACTCATTAACGCAACGTCTCAGCAGCGATTCGAGTGCCACGATTGAGATTAAACTACCCCGGGAATTTTTCCGAGTTTCCACCATTCCTTCACTAGCTGCAGCTCATCTTAAGACATGAAAATTCCAGCCTTCCTGCTAGCCCAGCTCTAGTCTATTTTCGGAAGATGACATGCGAAGGATAATTAAGTTTCAAACTTGTCAGCTGTTTGGCGTTCATACGCCGGAAACGCTTGGGGCCAACGGGCTAAAGTTTGTTTCGTTTACCGCCGACCTCGACGACATCTTTCCTCGTCTCCTCCAGAGTGTCGTTAGACATCTTCATCCCGAAATAGAAAATACCCCCAAGACGGCTAGCCGAAGAAATTCAAGAAAAAAGACGACTTTCTTCATTAATTGCATTCGTTGTTCGCGCAAAGAACCCTACGAAATACGAACAAATTGCACTCGAACGAATACCGCAGAAACCCAAGTCTAGAGTCTCGGGCCATGAAGAACGAGTGCCCCGTAATTTCTATGCGGACAAAGTTTGTGGCGAAATGTGGAGGACATTGTGCACTTACCTTTCGAAGAGACGAAGAACGGAATTGATCTGCATTCCAGGTGAGCAGGTGTTTAGCATAAGTAATTGCCGGTGAATGGGATAAGGTTTCCTCTATTCCACGATTAGATTGGATGCAGTGCTCAGCTATGAGGTCGTAAATGAGCGAACCGAGAAGGAATCGATGCAATATCTGCAAAACGATACCATTACGTGTCATTTACCTTTTGGTAGTCGATAAGACGGACGGTAAAGGTATCACACTTGGAGCTGGGTCGCATCTAGAACGAGTCGTTGCTGCCTGATGTTCATTTGCTCGAAGAAATGACGGACTCCGTTTGTATTCTTGGTGGTTCTTACTTTCGAGTAACGTGGATTTATTGCTTTGCTGGTATCGCAGAATGCAATTGGAGTCCCCAGGCTGAGCAATGCATTCTTATGCATTTCAATTCTTACTTTTACAATGTTAGATAAAATTTTCAAAATTTATCGAAAAAACTTTTCTCTTGGGAATTGAAATACCCAAAAGACACAATGGGATCTACATAATTTTAAATGTTTAGACAAAATCCAGAACGCGGTTAAAATCGATATGTGGTAGAGGTCTTATCCTACGCTAAAAAAATCTTCGCAAGTGCGCCTCCAGGTAATTCCCATAACTGATATGGAGCGTATAAAAGTTAAGAATTTGTTGGAAAACCCCACTTTACCGCCTTGAAAGCTGAATATTCGAAAAACCTAAACTCGATTCTTAAGTGCTTGTTGAAAATGTCCGAGAAAAAAAAAACCGAATCGATATTTCAGTAGACCATACTTGGGGGTCGAATTCTGAAAATATTTCTATGCACTTATGTAAGAAGCCCGCAGAACTAAAATTAATTCGTTATCTCGAGAGACCTATGATATATTACGAAATTCGCATAACCTTTACTCTGACAAAGTTTTGTGTTCCTTCTTCGCATCCCAATGTAAGTCTGATATTTCTGAGTAAATTACTTATCTATTATACCGACGTATAATATCCAAGTTTCAACTTTCTAGCAGAAGCCTCTCCTGAAATCGAAAAAAGACCTTCCAATCCATGTACCTTACTATCCCAATGAAAATCATATTTTTACATGCCACCATGGCAACTCGCACAACTCGATCAGTTTCCAGTGAGAAAGCCACGCCTCCCAATATCCAACGGGGAAACTTCTGTAAACTTCTCGAATACTCTTCCTCTCGCTCTACTCGCATGTTCTTCAGCCCACGCAAAAACTCTACACACACCACAGAATATTCGGAAAAGCTTTCGACTCAACACATGCAGTATATGTATAAGCACGACATAGTTTGCAGCGAAGAAGTTTTTCGAAATTTGTACCAGCGAATTGACCATTAAAATAGCCCAAATCGCGGGAAATAGCCCAACCTTGGCTCTGACAGCAATTATTCGTAGAGATTACTTATCCGCCTAACAAGTTTTATCAAAAATTATCGAAATTGATTTAAGCCAATAACACTAAAACGCACAGCGTGATAACTACATAATACAAGATTGATTAATTTGTCCGGTCTCTCGATTCTTCTCCAAAATTGTATTTGATCAAATTCATCATTTTCCTTAGCCCACAGCCGTGAAGCAATCTTGAATTCTACTCTATGTTTTTCTTACGGCTGGGCGACTATCTCAGCATTTTCGATTGTCGTTCAACATAAATCTCCCACCGTGTTATTGATATTCGATACATTTCTTGATTTCGAATTTCGATTCTTTTGTGCGTAGAGAGCAAGGCTTTTAAGGTGTCCCATAGATTCTTACGGTCAGATAAGATCTAGTTGCTTCCGGTTCTAGTTGTTCTTGTCAATTTCACGATCATCTCTGATCCGATCTTATATCGATTGTCTAGCAAAATTGCCGACAATTTATATCCATCCCGGGAATATTTGACGGTCGTTCCAAGAGCTGAGCCGACTTGGAGGAGTTTGGCTAGTTCTGGAACATCTGTCGTATCTGATTACAAGAATAATAAACAAAAAAAAGTCCAAAGAGTTATGAAAATGTCTGTCAGATGTTATCGGATTCTGGTAGCATCTTGTCAGACGTCCAAAATAAAGAAGCCGATCTTCCTCTGACCGACGAGGAAAATTCTTGTCTGGTTGGAAAACACGGCATTTTCAGCCAATTACCTCGAGATTGCTGTTGGCAAGGAAAATTTGTGAAAAGAAAATTTGTCTCGTGAAGATGTCAAAACTTACGTTTCCTTTATTCGAAAAGCAACAACACGCCAATGTTCCCTGATGGTCCACAAGAAATTCGCCGGTGTAAACACACTGGAGACTGAGTTTGCAGCGAAAAAAGCAAATAAATACCAACTTTAGTGTGGTGAAAGTTGCTACCATTTTTGGCACGAATAAAATTATTTCTGTTCGTTACGTCGACTATTTTTAGGTGATCTCAATGTACAAGGAACGGATTACCAAAAAAAAATCTAAGAAGTATTTCTCAAAGACATGATTTATGTCTGTTGCTGCTGGATGCTGGTGTTGTAGTTATCCTCGAGTTTTCGGTGCCATCATCCTGTCTTCTTGGCTTTGTTTTCCGTCTAGCCGACGAAGTATGTAGTCACTACTGCGAAATTTATATGCTCGCTCTCCGCAAGCCCTGTTTGCTATTTCTGCCAAGAAAGACAAAATATATTTAGATAGCGACCCCCAGCCAAGATACAAAGTCAATACCGTTTCGGGGGTACGGATCGAAAGGCAAGGGCGTGCGAGAAACGTAAATGCAGGACATGCGAGAGCTTCAAGGGAAATGCATTGCTATAAGCTATAAGTTTGCTATAGCGGTGCCGAAACGCCGTGCCGTTTAGGTCGGTCTTGTGATATGTGAAATTCATGTACATTGCTCTACGTAAGTGGACACTATCAATATGAGACGTGATCCTATGCGATAAGGATTGCGACAAATAACTTTATATTCTGGCTATTTTTTCGTTATTTAACGTTGAAACGAGGCGGGCGGGGTGTGTGGACGAAGCCAGTGAATGATTTCGTTTGTGTGGATATTACGGAGCTGAAAGTTATCGTTTTCAGTATGTGCCTTGTCGCAAACTTGTACCGATATGGTTTATAAATAATGAGTTCTATTCAAATGGCTATAACTTATGTAGTCAAATATGAAAGCCATATTAAAGTTTACAAAACTCAAAGCGAAGTTAAATCAGAATAAACAGAGTTTCCATATCGCGCATATGGAGAAATCCTCAGCAATACAAGCAGATGTAAGAGTGTCTCGGATAGTACGTATGATTCATCCTCTGATGAGTCAATGCCATCCGATGACTACGAAACAGCTCCCTCGGACCTAGTCCAACACAGTTTTAAACTGGCTTTTCCAGTGAAGTTTTTTTTTTAATTGCAGTAGAAAGGACAACCATCGATCCCTAAAGGCCGTGACACATTAAAAGCAGAAAGCAGCGGCAGAAGCAGAATAGGTTTAGAAAGCACAGGATCATATGGCGCCTGTTTAAATGGAAGCAGCGGCAGAAGCAGAAACGGAAACAGTGCTGCTTTTTCGTTCTAAATTCTAAAATTCTGTTTCTGCTTCAGTACTGCCAACGTAAATCCCTTACGAATTTGGAATGTTGTCAGCAATGGAAATGTTAAATGTGTGAAAATTGTTTCCATATACTCGTATTTAATGATCATTTTAAGCAAAAAGCTCAGAAAAATCAACGGAAACATAATATTTTCGTCCGCTCAAACAAGAAACTAAAATACTTGTGACTGTTGCCAATTAGCATGAACACATTATTCCGTGCTTCTACCTTCGGTGGTAGTTATCATGGACTCATTCTTCTCTGCTTCTGCTTTTATTTAAATTCATAAGGCAGAGCTGAAAGCAGCACTGACGACGCTGCTGCTTCTGCCGCTGCTTTCTGCTTTTAATGTGTCACGGCCTTTACGCTTATGTTCTTCACACCTTAAAAACTAATAAGAACTGAAAATGACACTCTCAAAAATATGCTGCATACCGCTGACAATTTATTGCTGACATAAGCATTCACAATAATAAGTGATTTGGTTCAAAATTGAAACGAAATCACTTCTTAATATAATCTCAAAATTATTCAGAAGAATGTGATCCAGATTTTGCTCCAAATCACTCAGCTGAATGAAATTATGTGACTAAAGCAATATGTATGTTTCGCCAACGCTTACTTCAATGTTTCAGTTAGAGATGGGCAAAACAGTTCATTTCAGTGAACTATTTCACAACTAGTCATTCACTTTAAAAATTTAGTTCAGTGAAGTAGTTCAATTGAACTGTTCTTTTCATCTCTTCTCTTCTCGCCGTTCAGTAGTCACTAGTGACTGGTCGTGAAGTACTTCAATTTCAATTGAACTCTTCACTTACTCAATTCTGTTCTCTAACCAGCCATTCAGTAGTTGCTTTCTCTAAAATTGTGACTATCTGCCAAAATTGTTACTTGTGACTATACACTGAATAGACCTGAGATTCGAGAAATCACAAAAGAAAGGTGCAGAGTTCTAATCTGAATGACCACAAAGTGAAGAATATGATAAACCTAAATAAGTATTTATGTAGAGACCGTGTGAATAACAATTTAATATTAGTTTTCAGTTTCAGTCTCTTACAGTACTGGAAATCTATAATAATATATTCTAAACTCTTGGGGAGTATCGATTAACGATAAAGTAATTTATCAGAAAATTCAACTAAAATCGGTACTGGTTTGGAACTGAAATTTACAATTTGGAAGTACGAATTCTAAAATTTCACGAGATTTTCCTGATTTTTGCACAATATTGAAAATTGCGAAATTTTCGAACGCATTATTTTAAAAATATTATCATATATTTTTTTATAATACGAAATTTTAAATAACAGTCCATCGTGATAAGCCCTGGAAAGTGGGATTTTTAACATTTTATCGCGGTATGTCAATCCGAACGATCAGTGAAAAATTAAAATCCGGCCTGACGGATTAAAAACTGTTTGATTTCAATACCGGCACTCAGTGGAGTCCAAAAGAGTTGGAGTAAACCCCAATGGTTCGTATAATATCGAGTCGGTAATTGTGGTAGCGTGTCATACGTGGATATTGTTCGTTGTATCACTGATTCAAAAAAAGGATCTTCTTTGGTGATGATCAGTTTAGTTTATTTTTAGAGAAAGTAAATCTCAGAACGATGTGAAAAATACTGTTGTTATGCATGGTGCTTCGAAAAGTGTAAAGGGGTTTTGGATGGAGAGAAAGATAATTAGAATTATACGATATAAAGGCGAGGAAGAATGTGTTTGAAACGCATTTGACAAAGTGAAAAAGTCCGATATATAGCGGATACAGGACACTATATTTCTTTCTGTTCCTTTTTAATACTTGATATAGGTACCAGGCGGTATTTACGATATCTGTTAAAAAAAGAGAAGATTGAAAAAGGGATCAAGCTGGGTTTCAAAAAATTTAAGATATATACAATTAGGCTTACAATCAATCTAGAGGTTAATAAACTAGTACGCTCACTCCACCGAGACGTTCTCGACTGTACAAATATTCACATCTAGCATCGATTCGTGAAATACTCCTACATCAGACTTGTAAATAAGAATTCTATTCAAAAAAATTCCTTAATTCATTTCTGCAATTGAAAGAACGCTCGAACTCTTCAAGTTTCATCAATGCGAAATTCCATTTACTTTCATCGATTCTTATTCCAATTTTTCAAAACTGCATTTCAAACTGCGGAAATTATTCAGCAACGACATTATTTCACCATTGAATTTCTTTTTCGCGAAAGAAAAACTTATTAATTACATCGATAGCCGGACCAAACGAAACACAAACTTAGCTGGAGCGAACTCAACACTAGCAAGAAAGTGCAGCAAATTGTGATATCAATAACAAGCGAAAGCACTTTACAATGTGAACATAGGTGTGTTGTGTGTACAGTAGAACAGAATGCAAATTTTCAGTTTTCATATTTGATAAATGACTTTATGGAGTGACGTGTCATCGAACATGCCTAGATATTTAAATTTTAACGACACCTGCTTCGATACCGGTTGAAAGTAATGGAAATCAATCAGGCAGATGAAATATTAATAGACAGGCACTAGCAGGGGAACAAAAAAAAAACAAAACACGTCATATAAAGCGAATTATTATTCGAACTCGAAACGGTACATACGACGTTTAAACGACGTCGTACCGACTGATTTGATGTAGGGTTATCTCTACGTCGGCATAACCATGCAGCAACCCCGAGCCGACCCGTGTCCGGCTCAAATCCGACTTGTTGAAAATCTTAAAGTTTTTCCTCGACCAATCAGTTATTTAATTCAATTCAATTTTATATCACACATTATACGGATAGTTCAAAACATGGATATTTAGAAAATTATTATTTATATTAAATATTAATTTATTTTGATTTTTGTTAATTGATTTCGATTTTTATTAAACCTGGTCAAAAAGAACAATTACAATTGAGTTATAATAAATCTCTGTTACGACTTTATAACTAAAACGTTGTTACGACTTCATAACTGAAACGTCGTTTCAACGTTATCCCGAGTTAAAATTTGTTAAACTGGAGTTAAATGGCTAGTAAGTGAAATTGGTTCATTGTGCGAGGTAAAATCAACGTCGGTTATCATATCTTTTAATTTTCTTTTAACAAAGTCCTTCAGTTCCACAGTTTGCGGAGTATTGCTGCAGAATTGGTCATACTATAGGTTCCAAAATAGGGTGACTGTGAAGTGAATCATTATTAAGAATAATTCGAAGAACAATCAAAATATGATTCTGATGAACTCATCAACTGGCGGAACAACATCATTAAAACTCCAGAAGAATTCTCTCGAGTTTTGATTATTTCAAATGGGTGATCGACAATTAATTTCAAGTGATGCATATCTCACCGTTTAACAACGCCATCAAAAGCAGGCCAATCGCTCTAAATCCAAATCGCGACGGACTCTTCTCGCCATTTGGGACCCTATTAGCGCACCCACCTTATCTTCCATAACGAATTTCCCATCTGAAGTCACGGCCATGGATCAAAAATCCTGGACCATTTGTTCCAAACTGACAGGGCCTCATAAATCGCACACGTTTCTACAACATTATTACGATTTTTTTTGTAGGGGAATGTGGCCAGTATCCGACATATCGAGTAGGCGAGTTGTTGCTTTATTGTTGGCGTGTGTGTAATTTTCGGACGTAATCAATAAGTCCGGTTTCACGAAAATTGGATGAATGGATGGATTTCGCATAGCGGAAGTGATAAAATTGCTTCAGGACTTTTAATTTTTACGATATGACAGTAAAAACAAAATCGGTCACGTCGATAAAATGTGTTTCGGGATTTCGCGATGCGTATGGTTAGTGTTGGGGGGTATTTACCCAGTAACACTAAATCGAAACCAAAGCCGCAGTGAACACTGGCCATTGTGAGTGCCTCTCGATAATGTTCGGGCTCATTAAAGTAATGGGCCACTTTACGATCTGCAGTTGTTGTCCGAACGCAACGGCTGAGCTTCGTATGGCATCAGGACGTCAGGAAGGGCATTGGACAAAGCTCATTAGCTCTGCAATTCAACTACTGAATGACTATGAGATTACTTAATGGCTGTCGCGATGAGTTTTTATTTGTACGTTTTTAATGACGTACTTTACGTTAACGTTTTACGTTCATATTGTGATTTGTATTGAACAAAAAAAAATACTCAGACTGACCACACAACAGAACCGCATTATTGTTACAAAGACAAAGCCATGAACCTCACACCAATTGTATAAGGTCGAAACACATATGAATTGTCCTGAACCTCTTAAAGTCGATTCGTATAAAAGGACACAAAACGTTCTTCTAGCCCCTCTATTCCGCATACACAAAACCCATGAATCGGACGACAATTTCCTCGGAACAGAGGTGCTAATGTGTCGAAAATGTTTCCACTTACCAGATGGGGGCGAGTGTGTGTGCCCAAGGATCGAAAAGTTGCAGTTAGTTCCGGAGCTCCGTAGGAGCTTAAGTAGCCACAGGAACCGACGAGAAAACAGTTGCGGTGGTAGCAATGAAGCAAAGTCGTTTCAGACACTTTGAATTGTGGCTGGATGCACCTCCAGTGGATGATTTTTGCGTTTAAATGGCTTTGAGGTATGTGCACTGGTGTAGGCTTTCGGTTTGCCTATACCTTTGTGCACTACCAGTTCGAGTTATACAACGTCTTAATGATGATGACTCCTGCACTGGTAGCAAGTCTTATTAAAAATTCTTATAGTTCGTTCTTAAGACTATCAATTTTTTGGTTCTCCGTTCTTCAAGACGGTCAACGACACCTTTCTTTCGAATGGCTAATTAATTTTTTATCCGCCTGGATTGTGAGAACGCCGAGACAAACAAAAAATGAAAAACGCTTAATGCAATTAATTACCATTCAAAATGCTTAATGGGTTTATGATATGTTGGCACAACCTTGAATCCATCTTCGAATCTCGTACCTCCCATACCTCTCTCATAACATAAATCTGTGGTTTGAAGAAGATCTCTTAAAACACTCGACCGGTAAACTATTAAAACCCATTCTAATTATGAGTTATAGTTCCTAGTATCGTAAATCAATTGTGGTCTGATCACATCATATACATATGTGAAAAAAGGTCACCAACAACTGATAATCACACCTCTTTGAGTGATTTACAACGGAAAAACTTGTCGCTTCGTTGTTATGTAATCTTCTGCGACTGACCATAATCAAAGCCCTAAAAAAACGCATAAAATACCATAAATCTGATCATTACCACATTCAAACATACGTCAAAATTGGTCATGTTTCCAAAAAAAAAGTTATTGCTATAATTTATAAGCGCTTTTGATAAATCAGTGATAGTGCGAAAATTATACGTCTAAGCCGCACAGATTTGAACCCCAAAATTGATCAAATTAATGTGGTAATTGCCGATCGTAACGCGTACGATTGATAGCCATCTAGAGTTACCTCCAAATTCAGTCATATTTTGCTGATTCGGTGAAAGATATCCGAACCATTTTTGAAGATCACGGGACCAAGACAGCAAATTCGAGCGTTTTTATTCGAATGTAAAAACCCAGCTTTTATTCGATCGGCACGATCAATGCCGATTTTTATATATTTATATATACATTTTTTTTTTCAAAAATTCAGTAGCAATAAAGTGAAGTGATTTAAATAAAATATTTCAAAGCGTTGAGAATAAGGTACGTGGTCGATAATATCGAATAATAAAAAAGGGCTTCATAGTTTTGTTTAGCTTGCCTACAAGATTTATTAATCGAAGGTGATATTGAAAATTCTAAATTTCCAATTTACTTATTAATTCATGTTTGAGGAGTTTATGATCGTACGCAGTTAGGTTTCGTAATAAATTGTTTTTGTAAGACCCCAGATTTTATGTTTAGAGAATTTTTTTTCAGATCAGTATGTAGATTTATTTGGGTGTGTGTGTTGTGCTTAAGTCATTGATTATAAAACTTTTTTTCATTGATATGATTTTCAAGATCATTACTAGTAAAGTAATAATAAGTGGTGATTGGTAAGAGTTGTAAAATTGGAATGTTAAAATGAGCGGTAATAATTGTGGAACGTGAGAATCAAGTTGTAAAATTTATATAAGCTGGTCATTAAGAAAAAAAAATTAATCTGAAAATTTTGTAAAATATGCCTACGGTATGGGTGAAACTTTAAGATTTGTCGGCACAGCTTAAAGTGTTGTTAAAATCAAAATTACCATCCTCATCACCTTGTAGATCAACCCACCCATCTAAAAAATCCGCATTAACGAAAAAATTTAGCAAGTGCAGCGTTGGATGTATTACTACATTGAAAAAAATACTATTTTGATTTTTATTTGTGTAACATATCGAACTCGACTGAGTCCTTTAACAAACTTTAAAAGATTTTGATAAAGAACTCAGATGAGTTCAAAACGTTAGACATGAAAAATAAATTAGCATTTTACGCGGAGAACAAGTTTTTTCTCATTTTAATTATTTTGAACCTTCTTATGTATTCGATTTCTCAAAAATAATGAGGACAGGAAAAAGGTTTTATAACGATAACACGGGAAATTCCATATTTTCCAAATACGCCAAAAAGGATTAGTATACAATTTTGCAACAATTTGATTTAATAATTTGTTAATAATAGATTACTGTGAATGATCTGAAATTTTGAGAAAAATTTGCATCATTGAAATTTCGAAAAAATTTGCTTATCTGTATTTTTACGTTTTACCCAAAACCATCAAAACCAAAAAAAACTGTCAACCTGTCCGCCGTATTGAATTTTTTACGGGTGTAGACCCAGTAGTCTTCTAGTAGATAAATCTATTTTGTGGGTGGCTGTGTTGGGGGTGAAAATAGGAGAGGGTAGAAGAAAAAATTCTGAATTCTATTTCTCGGGAACTGCTAAAGATAAAAAGCTAAGAATTGATGTCTGCATAGAGCTACATAGGCGCAACAAAATTATTGATAGGCGGACGTAGGGTCTTGGGGTGGTAATGGGTTTTGTATTGCAGGTACGGTTTATGCTAAAATGTTGAAAGTTAATATACAGGGTGTTTGGCACTCCGTTTGCCACCTTGTAAGGTGTTATTCCTTGATATATTTGGAGAAAAAAATTGTTCTACAGGGTGGGTCAATTTTTAATATCAGTGGAGATACAGGGTGGTTAAGAAAAGTGTTTTTGACCGGTACCATCACTCACTTAAAACGTTATATCTTGAAAACGAATAATCACAAGGCAAAGTGTTATAACTCGTTTTTTAGGGAATCGAATTACCTTTCATTTGATGTAACAGTCTAAATTATAACTGCACCCAATCTTGAGATATTTACTCAAAAACACAGATTTTTGCTACGTTAACCCTAAAAATTCAGTGATCAATGTAGTTTTTCTCAGAAAATCCCATTATAAAAATGTCATTTTAATTTTATTTTTTTATGAGCCGTATTATTACCTACAAAAGATGCATACATATGTATGAGCTACGATTAACATTTTGGCAGTAACAGGTAAAAATACATATCGAAAAAAATTAAATATTTAAAAGTCAGTGCATGTGCATGTTGATCTACACTACTTGCTTGAACTAAAAAAATTTATTAATGGTTTTTATGTTTTGTTTAAAAAAATTTTTATTATAATAAATGTTCAAAATGGCCACCTTCATTTTGCATGCACGCTGAAGCACGCTGATCCTGATATTTAGATCTTCCAATGTTTCTACTTGCGTTGCGTAGACAAGGTCCTTCATCCGTCCCCATACAAAGAAATCCATAAAAGTAAGATCAGGAGATCTTGCAGGCCAGTGTATCGGTCCATTTCTACCGATCCAGCGATTGCTATAATTGGAATTTAACCAATCTGTGATCTGTCGGCTGTAATGAGCTGGAGCACCATCGTGTTGGTAAAACATGGAAGCCAATCGAACCCGTGAAATATCATCCAACAAGTCCTGTAGATCATTTGATAAAAACTGTAAGTAATTGGAGCTATTTAGAGTACGCGGAAGCCTAATAGGTCCAAGTAAATCGTCACCAATCACACCTGCCCATAAATTGACGCTGAATCTGTGCTGAAATGATGCCGCTCTTCTTGTGTGTGGATTGCTCTCAGTCCACGTATGTAGGTTGTGGAAGTTTGGCATACCGTCTCTGGTAAATTGGGACTCATCCGTCCACAGAATATTGTTGAAAAAATTGTCGTCATATATTTGTTGTTCAAGGAGCCAATTGCTAAACTCCATCCGATTGGGGAAATCAATGGGTAGCAGCTCCTGTACTGGTGTGTGATGGTAGGCATGGAAGCGTTCTACTTTTAAAATACTCCAAATCTTCCAAGTAGATATGTTAAACTGCAATGCCAAGCGTCGGATACTGATCGATGGATCATTTTGCACTGCTTGCAGTATTCTTTCATCAATCTGAACAGCGATTATAGGCGCAGGATTTGCATTTACTCTCCTTGTTCTAACGCTTCCAGTTTCCCTAATTCTCCCGTAAACGTCTTGAAATACTCTCGTGCTAGGTGTCCGTCGATGAGGATGTCTCTGGTGGTAAAACCTTCGCGCGGCTCGTGCATTTTGGTCACACTCTCCATAAATTAACATCATGTCAGCATATTCTTCATTGGAGTACTCAGGCATTTTGAAATAATTTTTTAAATTCTACTGACACCTTCTTCTCTTAGCAACGTAACGAAAACTGAGAAAAATATGAAGGTAGTTTTGCTTTTATAGGCTTTTTATTTTGTAAGACACCCTATTAAAAAAGGCATAGTACCGCATCCAGTAGTACCTACCACGTCCAGGTAAAAGCATCAATTATGTTGAAACTCACTTACATTTCATTGTTTTCCTTCATACTTTAAATAGTAATAAATGTGCAATAAAAATACTGTAGTACTACCGACAAATTAAACAGGTTTTTAAACGTGGTCCACTTTATGGCACTGAATTTTAAATATTTAATTTTTATGCGATATGTATTTTTACCTGTTACTTCCAAAATGTTAATCGTAGCTCATACATATGTATGCAGCTTTTGTAGGTAATAATACGGCTCATAAAAAAATAAAATTAAAACGACATTTTTATAATGGGGTTTTCTGAGAAAAACTACATTGATCACTGAATTTTTAGGGTTGACGTAGCAAAAATCTGTGTTTTTGAGTAAATATCTCAAGATTGGGTGCAGTTATAATTTAGACTGTTACATCAAATGAAAGGTAATTCGATTCCCTAAAAAACGAGTTACAACACTTTGCCTTGTGATTATTCGTTTTCAAGATATAACGTTTTACCCACCCTATTTTTTTCTCCAAATATATCAAGGAATAACACCTTACAAGGTGGCACACGGAGTGCCAAACACCCTGTATATGCATACAAATAATGCTTACAAAATTAATTCAATTGTAAAAAAATAATATGTACTATCGATTGAGAACTTAACTCCACAATAGAATCGCACTTAATTTATAACGTTTTCGGCTGATTAGGTTTTCTCACAAACTATCGTCCTTTCCACCAATTTAAGATTTTTTAACGTTCGAATTGAAAAACAACGATAAGAAAGACGAAAATATTGCCAATATACATATATAATTTTCAAAATAGTGAGTTTTCTGTGACTTATACTAAAAAAGCGTCAAAAAGTGAAATAAGTAGCCTGCATTCGTCAAAAAGAAAATCATAAGGTTTGCAAGTAAATCCAAAAAACCCATGCAATGATATGAAATGAAATATTAAACTTTCTTATGTACTTATGCTTTCTTATATATCATCTGCGTAGCTATGCAAAAATAGGAAACGAAAAATTCGATTTTATATTAATAATATTAAAGCTCATGTAAACTCTTCACTTACTGGTCACCTAAATAATTCACTTACGAACACCTAGTGATTCTAGTGATCCTATTATGAATCGTTTGAACGCTAGCTAGAAAGTAGAGGTTGAGATAATTAAAAAATAATATTTTAACGATAATTTTTTTTCGATCTATCAACACGTCAATTCCCATTGTCAAACGGATGATGTTTTTTCAATCTCGTATTCATTTCCATCTTTGTTAAGGTATTAAAAAAAATAATTAATTCAATTTTTTTAAAAAGACATACTACAGTCACGATCGGCTGCAAGCCAATCGTATGATACTCAAGATGAATACTGAACTCCGATTTATATTGTAGTTGGGGATAAATAAGAATTACGTGTTTACGTGTTGTATGTCCTTTATTAAAGACCCCCATTCGATTGCTACTTGAAACTAAAAGACAATCTCGGCAGTGCTTAATTTCATATCTTGAACTGGGTGAGTCACCGAAAAAAAAATTTCCTTTTTGAAGAACTTTTACATGGAAGGTGCAGAAAGGACTCACTCGATTATTTACATATTTATCGTTTTCCTTGGAACCATTCAAAAATTAATGTGTACAAAATTTCAAATTCGTAGCTTGAAGCGTTCAAAAGTTATCGGAAAATATTGTTGAACACGTGTCTTAAGGATTTTTTGTATGGAAGGTACCAGAAGGAGTAGAAGGATTTCGCTGACTAGTAAACTCGAACTTCGTTTTCACTCAAAACTAATTTGTACAAAATTCCGAATTCATAGCTAAACGATTACTTGAGTTATAATGAGTTACGTAAATTAAGTGAAGACATTTTGACAGGATATTTGTATGGCAACTACACGAAGGACTAATAGGATTTTTTTCATAATCATACACTTAGCTCCAACTATTGGAAAATTAACACGTACAAAATTTCAAAGTCATAGCTTCTGTCGTAGCTTCTGTCGTAGTCGTAGCCCTTCAGAAGGTATCGGCCAATATTCTTGAACACGTGTTTTAAGGACATTTTGTATGGCAGCTACCCGAAGGAGTAGGACGATTTTGCCCGTTAACGAACTTAATCTTGCAAATTCAACCAAACATCCAGATTCAAAATTTCAAGATCATAGGTGAAGGCGTTCTTGAGTTATCGTGCTAATGGACAGACAGACAGACGGACGGACGTCAAGCGGATTTGGAGTTTTTGCCCACAAATAAACAAAAAATAATAATACAACTTTTTTTCGTCCGATGCTTGGTTGTATGCGTTACAAACTTTTGGGCTGGATTAAACTTATAATTCTCCATATGATTTCATCTAGTGTATAAAGATTGTAAATTTGGAAAATAATACTATATCAATATGCACAGTCAAAAATGGTAGTATTACATTTTAGGAAACTTTACGACCTGTCGAATTTTAAAATCTCGAAGTTCAAAAAGTCAGAATATAAAATTCCGAAGCACAAAAACTCGGAATTCAAGTCTACTCAATTTAAAATTTCTTGGAATATATTTTTTGTATTTCAGGAAGAGCTGACGCTAGAAAGTTGAAACTTGGTATTTATATGTATGTATGTTACAAAAGTAATTTAAACAAAAAAAACATTTCCTTTGGCACATGGGAGTGGGGCAAGAATTTTGTTCATGAAAGAGGAATTGTTTTCATTTTCACAAATTCAGTCATATTTTTTAGGTGTTTCGAGGTGGCAAACTAATTTTGTTCCTGCAGAATGTTTTTAGTATTTTATCAGGAGTAGTTTTTAAAGACACCGTTAATTTGGTAAAATCTGGTAAAATATGAATATTTAAAATTTTATGAAGAATCTATTACTTTATTATTTTAATAATAAAGTATTGTTATCGATTTTTTAAAAAAAAAATTTGCTACCCTGAAAATTTTTTTTTATACGTTTCATGACTAATAAGCACCAAAAAGCAAAAAAAATTTTCAGTCCGTCTGTGCGCCGTCCGCCGTACGCAAAACGTTTGAGGGCTTATAACTCCTAAACCCTATAAGCTATTGAATTGAAATTTTTTTCCTTAATAGACTGGGTACGCCCCTTGAAGTGACCACTTTTTGGGGAATGGCAGTATGAGAGGGGAGGTGGGGGCAGCGTTTTAGACGAAAAATTTTGGTTTCTAGATCTCAGCAACCGCTTATGTTATTTGCAAAAATATTGTTGATATGGGTGAAGGGGTGTGGGAGTGGGGGGAAAAATAATGCGTCCAAAACGCAAAAAAGGCGAGATAGAGACATTCTAAAATCCATATCTCCTAAACGGTATATGTTACGAAATTAAAACTTAATAATCATCTGTAGATATACTAGGACAATAGATCGGAAATAAATTTTTGAGTGAGGGCAGTAACGTACGGGGGTGGGGGTTAAAAAACTTTAGATTATGTTATCTCACGAACAAATTGCAAAAATTTTCTGGGATGAGGGTGTAGAGGGTGAGGGTGGAAGAGGGTGAAAAGTAAAAAGTTCCGATTTTTATATCTCGAGAACCTATAATGATATAAAGCTGAAACTTAGTATTTAGATAGAACTATAGTAGTAGCATGTTGGAAAAATATAATTTTGTATAGGGGTAGTATGGTACGGGGGTGGGGGGTGTTTTTCTTAACTATAGAACGGCTTATACTAGAAAGTTGAAATTTGGTATGTATATGTAAATCAACTAGAAAAGTAATTCTGATTAAAAAAAAATTCAAATATCTATTGGCTTTCGGAAGTGGGCAAAAAAAAAGATCAGTGAAAATGGAATGCATATATTTTTACGATTTTCGTCATATCTATTAGGTCTTTCCAAATATTGAATTCATTTTTTTTGTACGAATTCTTCATATAAATACCTAGAAAGTGTTTTCAGGATTTTTTGAAATTCGATCCCCAAGGTGGTGTAAAGGGGATGTATACATTTTCACGAATTCAGCCGTATCCCTCAGGTCTGATTAGATATCGAATAACTTTTCACTTCCACGGGCTTATTTAATAATCACCTAAAACTCGTTTTCAGGTTTTTTCCTTTTCAACCCCTAAGAGGGTAAAAACGGGTTGAGCACGTTTTCACGAATTCCGTCATATCTCTTAGGAGTGATAAGACATCGGATTGGTTTTTACTTAGTCGTGCTTTCTTTACATATATCTAAAAACTCATTTAAGGATTTTTGGATATTTAACACTAAACCTACCGATACTTCATGTATACCTATTCCTACCACAGCGGGTCAAGTGACCCGTCTTTAAAATGTTATATATATATTATACTATGTATAGTGAAAAATGTAGCACAATTTGGTACATGAATTAAGCAATTTTTCCAAATAACGATTCAAAAATATTTATTTATTAAATTTAAAAATGTGATAATGTTATTTAGAAGAAATTCTGACAAAAAGTTTAAAATGGGTCATTTGACCCGTCGTGGTAGGTTTAGTGTTAACCCCAAAGTGGGTGCAAGGGGGTTGCATATGTTTTCACAAATTCTTACATATTTCTAAGTTCTAATGAGATATCGAATTCATTTTTACTTCCTAAGGCTTCTTACATAATCGTCAAAAAGTTGATTTCAGGATGTTTGTTATTCAACTCCAATAGGACGTATGGCTTTCGACATATTTCTCAGGATTGATGAGATATTAGATTGGTTTGTACTTCCACAGACTTTTTATATAATCGCCTACAAACGCATTTCCGATTTCATGTAATGCCCAAAACCAAATCTCGAAAAACCTTCTAGTGGCGTAACAACTGATATTATACTAGGACTAGACCTCGTCCCGGAGTCTGACCCAATTATGTAATTCATATGTTATATGTGGCAGCGGCGTAAGTATTCTAGCGCGACCCCATTCTAACCGCTCCCGAACTTTTTTTTAGGTTTTCAGTCACATAGTAAACTACACCGCATCTCAGAATTAAACTCGTTCCGAACTTCTACCCAAAAAATAATAAAGTTGCGCCCAGACTGTTGGCAGATTTTTTTACTTTGTTTTGAAAATAATAAAGAAAATTTTCTCTCCAATTCAAATGCAATTTTTCATGGAAGACAACTTTAAGAATTTTTAATAATAAAGTATTGTGATCGACCTGAAATTTCAAAAAAATTTGCTACCCTGAAATTTTGTATTTACACGTTTTAGGACTAGTAAAAACCAAAAAAGCAAAAAAAATATCCGTCTGTTCGCCGTAGACGCCGTACGCAAAATCGTTTGAAGGCGCGTAGCTCCCAAACCCTTTGAGATATTAAGTTAAAATTTTATGGTGGGTAGATTGGGTGAACCTCTACGAATAGTATCTTTTAAGAGGGTGGGGGTGTAAGGGGTGATGAGGGCGGAGCGTTTTAGACGAATAATTTTGGTTTCTAGATCTCAGGAACCATTTATGCTAGGAGGCTGAAACTTGGAACTTATGTAAAACTATGACAGTGTACCCATTTGCAAAAAATTGTCGATAGTGGTGGAGGGGTGAAAAAATTTTTCGGGATGTGGGAGTTGGGGGTGATGGTGAAAGGGGGTTCAAAGGAAAACACTTGGATTTTTATTTCTCTTTTAACTGTAATGAATAGAAAACTAAAAATTTACGACTATATATAACTACTATATATAAATAAAATATAAATATAAAATAAAATTTTTGATAACGGTAGCACGGTACAGGGGTGAGGGGTGGTTTTTTATATCTCAGAAACGGCTTAGGCTAGAAAGTTGAAACTTAGTACGTATATGTAAATATGCTAGTAGAGTAATTAAAAATAAAAAAAAATAGATTTTCATTTGTGTACAAAGATGGAGTAAAAAAATGTCCGTAAAAAGGGTTTTTTAACACATTCTCACGAATTTCGTTAAATCTTTTAGACTTCTCGAGCTATCAAATCAATTTTCCTTCTGCGGCCTCTTAATATAAGCGCCTAGAATAATTTTTCCAAATTTTTCGATATCTAACCCCTAAGGGGGTGTAAGCGGTTATGTACTTTTCACGAATTCCGATATATTTCATAGGTCTAATGACATATAGAATTCACTTTCACTACTAAATGCTTTGAATGTAGTTGGGAAATAAGCCGGTTTAAGTATTTTTTGATATTAAACCCCCTGCGGAGTAGGTTACTATGCGACTGGCAACCTAAGGAATAACCAGAAGGCAATTTGGAACATTATATTTTAGGTTGTCAATCGCATAGTAACATACACCGCATCTCAGCATTAAACACGTTTCGGACTACTACCCATAAAATAATAAAGTTGCGCCCAGACTGTTGGTAGATTTTTTGTATTGTTTTCGGCGTCAGAAGAAAGAATTTCGTTATAAAGAGAATTTCGTTTTGAAAAAGTTTTAAATCTCCAAATCAAATAACAAAATCCCGAAAATAAATATCAACTGATAATACCAAATCAAAGTAGTTGACATAATTACTCAATGTCGTAATTGAATGGGAACTCGGTTTCCGAAAATTAGAACGAACCGCTTCATGACAGTAGCTCCAGGCTAGAATAACAATTGAAACTGATTAGTAACCAAAATACTTGTAAAATTGAATGCAACTAGTCGCAGTTACGAGCTTAGCATACAAATTAGCCCCACTATTTCGGCCATCTAATCCGGAAAACTGCCTGAACTAAGGCCCGGTAATTGGGGAACGATAAGAAGCAAGGTAGAGGCGTAATAAAACGTATTGCTACTAGATCTTAAGTTGGCTGGAATCACTTCTTTAGCTTAACTTTTCTCAATTGACAATTTGCCATTCCCATTCCTTGACGACGTCAGATATTCACAATGCTCATGATGCGCTTCAGGCATGTTAATGGGATTCAATGAGAAGAACTTAAGCTGACGGAAAACGATTCTGAAGGTTTCATTTTAATTGAATCGAATAGCGAACTACCCATTCAATAGCTCGGCACGGAGCAGCCATTGTAGAAAATGCGGAAAACTGCCTATTGCCACCGCCACAAATGGCAAACTCGAGTCGTAACTAGGTGCAAAATAGTCGGGAATTCAGGGCTCATTAAAACTCACCTTATTTTTAATGTGCGTAGGAAATTTTGAGCGACTTTATTATCCCAACCGGCCACTTAGTCTTTTCATCACGAACTCATATCCATTTTGGACGGTGAAAATTGGACGGATTCCCAACTGAATATCGTGATGGGTCCTTTTTTTCGCCGGTAAACTTTCGAATCTTGGACGAAAAAACAACGTTTTTACGCTTTTATTTAATCCGAAGATGGCCAATGCCGGACTCAAGGAAAAACTCATTTCAAACAGAATATTGTATTTATGTGTACTGGCTGTCGTAGTTAAACACTTTGTCGAACAAACGCACAACACCGAGAAAATTGCTCGAATCAAATTTTATGACTGGTCCCTGGAGTCCTGTTCCGTTAAAAAAAATCAAGTCGGCTTATATTTCGGTACTCCAGAAAATTTAACACCCCCGTCGAGTAATTTAACTTTACGTGGAAAGTGTTGAAAGTGAGGACGGGATATAGAGGGCTCATTTAAACCAAATCATTTTCGGGGATAGAAAGTTTTATCGATGTTCCGTTTCTTGTTGGAAGATTACCGGAGCCTCTTGACAAAAATTGCGAAAAATTTCATATCGCTGTATGCGAAAAAGAATGGGAAAAGTTTAGACAAACATTAAAAGAAAGAAAAACAGTTTTCATGGTGAATTACAGGCGGAGTGGTGGAAGGATAAGAAATCTGAAAATGTGGGAAAAAATTCTTGACTGTTTGTTAGTCCCGAGTTGAGTGCTTATAAAAATCCATTTGCATGGTTTAAGTATTTCGTGGTCCGAAATTTCAACAAGTTTTTCTGTTATAACTTTGTACTTTGTTTTCAGGATTTGAATTTTCCCTCTGCCAATTCACACGACGCTTCACATAAATGTTGGTTAAGAATCGCCCTTAACACGTTTTGAATCATTTCTGAAACAAGAAGAACAATTTATGGAATTTTCATTTTTATTTTATTTATCTCAATATTTCAATATTTTTCAAAAACTTCTGAAAACTTAAATTGCGATAAGGCCATTGGCGTATGCTCAAGGGTTTCTTTTACATATCTCAGTACGACTTATACCAAAAAGTTGAATAAAATATTTGCAGCAGCAATCAGGATTTATTGTTATATCCATAAGATTTAACAAAAAAATAATTAAAAAACTTGAATTCTAAAACAAACTAAATATACACTAATTTTACTTCATTATTTTTTTATAATAAAGTATTGTGATCGACCTGTTTATTGTGTTTCGCTGTTCTTCCAAATTTTCAATTTTAGCTGTCAGGAAAAATTGACTCTATTTTGCGACATTTTTAATTTTCTAAAAAATTATACACTAATGTTATGTGAAAAACAACAAGAGCGAGTTTTCTCTTCACTCGAGTGAAGTATTAGGTCGTCTCAAATTTTGACTTATAAAAAAGGTGCCATTAAATATATGAAAATTTGTTCAATTTCAATTCCTGAAAATGCTCGTTTTCGTCGTGTATTGAACCACCACAATCTTTCGTTTCATTAAAAATGAAGGTTAATTTTTACAAAAATTTAATTCGGATCTAAATAGATATGAGAATAAATTTGTCAGATTAAATTTTTTTTCGAAACTGTTTTTTGTGTTTTGTGTTGGAACTAAAGATGTTGAATTTTTGAAATAATTTCAGTTTTTTATTCTTTTGATGACTTTTTTGGGCTAAATAAAATGATAACAATCTTTTGCACTAAGAAATTTGCAACAAAAAAATACCGTTTTGAACACAGGCTTAATTTTTTATGCTCGAAAATAATCAAAACCGATAACATATTTGTTTAGCTTAAGAAAGTTTTTTCGTTAATAATTTACTTTTTTAAACGACTATTATATTATCTTAAAGTACATACATTGAACACCTTTTAGTAATTTTTTTATTGAAAAATATTACATTGTTAAATTACAAATGGCCGTCAAAACAATGGTATTTTAATTTTCACTTTTTGCGGTGACCAACATTGTGTCGAACTGGATAATCTTAAACCAAAAATGGCGATGGATTTAGTTAAATAACAGTATAAACTAGTGTTTGATCGAAGGATTTAAACAATATCCATTTTTCACAAAATGGCGGACAGTCAAAGTTAATGGTTCGATTTTCACTTAAAAAAAACGGTCGTCTTTTGGCTATAAAACGGCCATTTTATATCCAAAAAAAAAATCGAACGATCAAACACTACATTTTTATGTATTGAATAAGCCTGCCAAGTTTCAAAAAGATCGGTTCAGTAGTTTTCGAGTAATTTTGGTCACCGGCTTCAAAAATGTCATTTCGAGAAAAACGCGTTTAAAGAAAAGATTTTTTTTTTAACTTACATAGAGTCATCCACTCCGGGGCCATATAATAGCTCTTCCGCCGACGATGCCGCTTCCAAAAATGCAATTTGCTGTTGCCAGGTATGCGACTCTTTTCATAGAACAATAGATAGAAACCGGAGAGAGGGTCGAGCGCGTCAGACGGCAGATTAGCCGCTTGTATAAGTAACGGTTTCTTCTCTTTTAACGCTGATATCTCGGTCAATATGGTTCGGATCGACTTGAAATTTAAAGGACGTATTCTCAGATAGTTATACTTAAAAAAATGCAACAAAAAAAAAAGAAAAATTTCAAAGTTACGAAACGAACGCCATTCGTGCTAGTCACAATCTGCTAAAATTTGTATCCAGCTCTCCGCACAAAATACTTTTAACTTGCCTGATCTTCAAATGCAATATAAAATGATATGTCCTTGTAGTGATTGTGCAAGCCACCCTTAATTTGGAATTACATTGAAAGCGATACGTATGATCGCATCGCGTCCGCCATATCGCGACACTAGTTGTAGGTTTGACGCAGCTGTTAAATAATATTATCAAATTCCTTATTTTGATAAACAAATTTTATTTGAATTTCTAGGTTTTGGGAAAGCGTGAGAAATGCTTCTTGAAAAAATTTCAGTTCTTTCTATTTCAAGAAAGAACCAGTCGTGATTCTTACCCTTTAAAAATTCAACTTTTAATTGAGATTTTATGGTGTACTGGTATAATTTTTATGTCAAGAACACCTTACGCTAGAAAGGGGTTCGAACGCAACTGTTTTATTTTTTTATATTTATAAATTTACTCTCGACTGGTTCAAAAGAATCGGAAAGGATTCTCGATATGCTCCTGGTTAAGTCTCTGTTTTCATATTTTTTTTCATTTAAATAAAATAATTAAGCTACTAATTTTTATAGGTCAAGTTCATTCAATTTCTTTTTCAAATTAATTTTTCGATGTTCTATTAACTTATTTCTTTATAATTACTTGCTTTCTAATTTACCATATTTTTTTTCTTCTAACTTTAAATTTTCATTTTTTTAATATACAAATTTATTTTTAATTTTTCTTCAATTTTTTTTTAAACAGAATTTGAATAGTGTGTACCATAAATAAAAAAAAATAGTAAAAGGTACGAGATGCAATTGTAGCTACATTTTACTTTATTATTTTAATAATAAAGTATTGTTATCGATTTTTAAAAAAAAAAATTTGCTACCCTGAAAATTTTTTTTTATTCGTTTCATGACTAATAAGCATCAAAAAGCAAAAAAAATTTTCAGTCCGTCTGTGCGCCGTCCGCAGTACGCAAAACGTTTGAGGGCTTATAACTCCTAAACCCTATAAGCTATTGAATTGAAATTTTTATACTCTAGATGAAATCATATAGAGTATTATAAGTTTAATCCAGCCCAAAAGTTTGTAACGCATAGAACCAAGCCTCAGACGAAAAAAAGCTGTATATTATTTTTTGTTTATTTGTGGCCAAAAACCTCAAATCCGCTTGACGTCCGTCCGTCCGTCCGTCTGTCCGTTAGCACGATAACTCAAGAACGCCTTCACCTAGGATATTGAAATTTTGAATCTGGATGTTTGGTTGAATTTGTAAGGCTAAGTTCGTTAACGGGCAAAATCGTCCTACTCCTTCGGGTAGCTGCCATACAAAATGTCCTTAAAACACGTGTTCAAGAATATTGGTCGATAACTTCAGAAGGGTTTAAGCTACGTCTTTGAAATTTTGTATGTGTTATTTTTCCAATAGTTGGAGCTAAATGTATGGTTATGAAGAAAATCCTATTAGTCCTTCGTGTAGTTGCCATACAAATATCCTGTCAAAACGTCTTCACTTAATTTACGGAACTTACTATAACTCAAGTAATCTTTTAGCTATGAATTGGAAATTTTGTACAAATTAGTTTTGAGTAAAAACAAAGTTCGGGTTCACAAATCAGCGAAATCCTTTTACTCCTTCTGGTAGCTGCCATACAAAATGTCCTTAAGACACGTGTTCAACAATATTTTTCGATAACTTTTGAACGCTTCAAGCTACGAATTTGAAATTTTAGACGAAAAATTTTGGTTTCTAGATCTCAGCAACCGCTTATGTTATTTGCAAAAATATTGTTGGGGTGTGGGAGTGGGGGGAAAAATAATGCGTCCAAAACGCAAAAAAGGCGAGATAGAGACATTCTAAAATCCATATTTCCTAAACGGTTAATGTTACGAATTAAAACTTCATAATCATCTGTAGATAAACTAGGACAATAGATCGGAAATAAATTTTTGAGTGAGGGCAGTGACGTACGGGGGTGGGGTTGAAAAACTTTAGATTACGATATCTC
Organism: Beris morrisii; assembly: GCA_951812415.1. Classification (NCBI taxonomy): domain Eukaryota; kingdom Metazoa; phylum Arthropoda; class Insecta; order Diptera; family Stratiomyidae; genus Beris; species Beris morrisii. Next base: position 170,358,175 of record OX638310.1, read on the forward strand.
ACGAACAAATTGCACTAGAAAAATAAAATTTGGTCTGTGTATAAAGGTTGACAAATAAAGTTTGCTGAAAGTAACATTTTTTTAGGGGGTGGTGGATCATAGAAGTGGAGGGGGTAAGAATTTTTAAAAAAATCACGTATTATATCTCAAGAACGGTATAAGATAGATGCTTAAAATTTTTACCAGAAGTAGGCCTAATAGACCTCCAGCAGAGAAAAAATTTTCTGGGATGAGGGTGTAGAGGGTGAGGGTGGAAGAGGGTGAAAAGTAAAAAGTTCCGATTTTTATATCTCGAGAACCTATAATGATATAAAGCTGAAACTTAGTATTTAGATAGAACTATAGTAGTAGCATGTTGGAAAAATATAATTTTGTATAGGGGTAGTATGGTACGGGGTGGGGGGTGTTTTTCTTAACTATAGAACGGCTTATACTAGAAAGTTGAAATTTGGTATGTATATGTAAACCAACTAGAAAAGTAATTCTGATTAAAAAAAATTTCAAATATCTATTGGCTTTCGGAAGTGAGCAAAAAAAATGATCAGTGAAAATGGAATGCATATATTTTTACGATTTTCTTCATATCTATTAGGTCTTTCCAAATATTGAATTCATTTTTTTTGTACGAATTTTTCATACAAATACCTAGAAAGTGTTTTCAGGATTTTTTGAAATTCGACCCCCAAGGTGGTGTAAAGGGGATGTATACATTTTCACGAATTCAGCCGTATCCCTCAGGTCTGATTAGATATCGAATAACTTTTCACTTCCACTTTCCTTCTTCTCCTCCTTCGAACTAATAACACCAAAAACTCGCCAAAATCAAGCTTTGTGAAAGGTATGAAATATTTGAAATTAAGGCTAGAATGAATTTTGCTGTAGAAAATATTGGAAAACAGAAATTTGATGAGACAAAACACCCCGCTATAAAGCTATAAAATACCCAAATTCATGGTTTGAGCCACTAAGGCACTAAAAGAGGCTAAAAAGCACTAAATCTAGTGTAAAAGCACTAAAGTAGCAACGCTGGACATGACTAGTCGGTCTCAAGCTTTCAGAGAGGAACTGTAAGTCCACATTGCCTTTACCAGCTTGGGAACCAATTAGAGTAGGGATGTTGATATCGGAAAAAAATATCGATATATCGACATTGAAAAAAATATCATTATCGGCAGATGATATATCGAAGAAAAATATCGATATATCGAATATTTTTTCCAATGATAAATAAATTCATATCTCCCTTCCCGCATCAAATTTAACTTTAAGGTGAGCATATCGCAAAGGCTTTTCAGTGTAAATTTCATGACCCGTTTTCTCAGAAACCACTCGAATGAAATTTTGTACAATTATTCCTTACTGTAAAACTAGCAAATGGAGTGGAGTAAAATTTTATAATTTTTGCGATTTTTATATACATATTATACATAATTTTGACGAACAGAAAGTGTCAAGTCAGTCTTATATTACATTATTAAATAATTAAATATTTATATTTCCTTCTACTCTATCTGACAGCAGAGGTGTCACAAATGGCTCTTCAGGAAATGGATCAAAGGTAAAAAAAAACTTTCAGGAGAGACACTGATCTCGTGGAGTCTTGCAGTTTAAACAGTTTTACCCAGAATTGAGTCTAAAATAAGAATTTAAAAAAAAATGTTTTACCCCAAAAGCGACATGCTCTTCTTAAGATTACGGCAGTGTGCGCCTTTTAAAACGAAATTTAAAATTGTTCTTCACTTTACAAAATTTTCACAACAAAAAACAAGGCTAAATGCACTTTCGCAGTGATAATAAAAATATAGGAAAAAAGGATGTGACGCAGGATAGTTATGGTTTGCTGTGAATCTTTAATACATAAAATTATTTTCCGCCGGATTTTTTTAAATCCCTTCTATTTGAAAGAGCAAGATTAAAAACCAATAACAACAAGGTACTGAGCGGATATATCCTTGTGCACAGGATAGTTGCCTAGTTGGCCCCACCTACGGAAACCACGTGTCTTCCATCTTTTTGTTTCGTCAGAAATAGACTTTCCGTTCTCGAAAAACAGTTTTCTAGTTTCAACCTTTCTAACATCCCTCCTACACATTATTATATTAGATTTTCGTGTAGGAGTTGGTTTAATCACCTCTGTCATTGAAGCCTCAATTGGGCCTATTGCGACGTCCCTCTGGATTATCTATGGTTCCTCTTCGATCCCTGCGCTTTCAATGAAGCTTAGTATCTTTCGAAGAGGAATAGCCTGGAATTCCGATGGTTTCATGAAACCCTAACCTAAGTGATGAAGTCTTTTATGAGCAAGTCCCTCCAATTCACAGAGAATGTGCTCTGGTGTTTCGTCTTCATCATCGCAAATTCTGAATATTTTACTCTCAGAGAGACTAATCCTATGGAGATGCTTCCTCATGTGACAATGTCCAGTCACCTAGTGAGAGCCACTTGGTTACGGGTCAGATGTTTGCTTAATTTTAGATATTCAGACGTTCTGTTTTCCGAATGCTTCGGCACTAGTAACTAGAAGATTGCCAAGTAAAATATCAGCTAGATATAGCTAAATTTGCGGCCAAAGCATGAGTAGGTACATATACACAAGAATTAGCAGAAATGAAAAATGCCGTTCGAGCTCTAAAATATGCTATACTTAACATAAAATGTCGGGTCAGATAGTGGGATTTCAATATCGATATATCGCTTTAAAAAATATCGGCCGATATTATCGATATATCGTTTAAAAAATATCGCAATTTCGATATATCGATATTTTTTCAACATCCCTAGATTAGAGACGGTTGTCCTGTCAGTACGTCGTTCTCTTCGAGATTGTGACTCACAGGTCGAATCGATCGCTTAGTAGTCAACGTTGCTACAAGAGGAGCAGTAAGTCCACAATACCTTGTTCGCAGACGCAAATTACTGCCGACTGACCCCCTTCTGGTCGTTCGCTGGTGCGTATATATGTACTCATCACAACCGGTTTTCATGAAGATCTTTGTGTTGTGATTCGTGGTTGGCTAATGCATCCGTCCTTATACAGAAAGCTAGATTTTGTTTTATGATTCATGGTCGGTTTATGCGATTGGATTTTGCGATTTTATCGGTGTTTTATCCAGCCGTACAGTGTCGCCTGAGGCATTGTTGCGGTACCACCGATTTTTCAGCCGTTTTGCCAAAGTGCACTTTCTTTTCCAGCTTAGTTATGTCCATTTATGTCTTCCGTGCTCGTGTTTCCCTTTTCGTTGTTCTTTTATGTCTTTGGTGTTCTATGTTGTTTGTTTCTTAGTTCTAAGTTTATATTTTAATTCAGTGTTGTTTATGTTTCAATTCAATGTTTGTGTGTGGAAATTTATTGCGGAAATTTCCGTCCTCACAACATATATATGTTTTCCAATTTTCAACTTTCTATCGTACGCTGTTCTATACTTGTACTTTTTGTGTCACAAAAAGATCTCGATTTTGAAGGGGCTAAGTAGCTAGATTTGTCCGAATCAGGTTGTTACGGATCCATCCGTAACTATATTGTCGACCTGCAAAGAAATAAAACAAATCTTTATTGTTGAATTCAGAATTATATTGGAGTTTACTTACCTCCGAATTGCTTGTTTTTTTGTATGGCTTCCACTCTTCCTGAGGCGATGAACGCTCTTAGCTCAAGCACCTAAAAGTAAACCAATTAAGAAGTATTAGTTATTTTTCAGTAAACACGGAGAAGAGGCGGAAAAAAAACGAAGGAATCAGGTTTATTATGTCATATCAGGGTAAATTAGATTTAGGGCTAGTGTTAGTAGTCAAGTGACTAATCGTATCAAAAACAAGGGGATACTTACGAGAGACGTGACTTCGTCGACGCAACCAACATAAATATTGTTATTCCCACGGAACCGTATCCGTAACCGAACCGAAGCACACAACATCAAAAACAAGTATGCAGCCTAATCGTAATACTTACACTCACCGATGGTTACTCCTTCCTGCGTAGCCGCTGACTCCGTCAAACCTGAAACGAAGAAGCAAGGAATCACTTCAGTTATTGATAGATCGGTGGTAACCAAACAAATTAACACAGAGGAGCACGGTACGAACAAACAATTAACATGAACGACACCCAGAAGACATTTAACGAGAGCACAACACAGAAAACAATTAACACGGAAAACGCAGAACGATCACGGAAATATAGCACAACACCGCACTAATGTCACAACATTGAGAAACGTCACTCGACGACAATACCGACGAGCACGGCACGAACCGCGAGAGAGGGAAGTCGATAAGGCAGATCAGCAAGGTTTGGGTCCATGATAAAAGTCGGATGGTGAATATAAAGTGGACACCGAATCAACCGAAATAAAAGCTAATCAGTACGGGAAGTTATTAAAATTAAACGAATGACCTAAAGAAAACGTTCATTGACCCAAACGGAGATTTTTACCGATGAAAAAGCTGACCCGAGGTTTCGCGGGAAGTGCCGGACTCAAAAACGGTCTCTTTTTTGGATTTCACATCAGGCCGAGCAGAATTAAGCGCAGAAGCCCAACAAAACAGTGGAGAAGGAATTAGAGAAGTGGGAGGAGAATCTTTGAGACGTACGATTTTTTCCTGATTTTCGACGGAGGAGTCTCGAGTTCGACGAGCGATTAAAGCCAAGGATAGTAGACAAAAGCAGACATCGTTGAAGCAGACATCGCGGGACGACGCACCAGCGGCGCCCTAAATATTAAGATAGTAAGTAAGTTAAAAGTATATCATATTGAGTTTAGAGACGTATAGGGGTTCGGTAGGAGTAGAGGAATGTCACATATTTTACCTAGGATTACGATAGTATAACCGTTACAGTAGATCTTTCTTTTGTTGAATTATAATACCTTTTTTTAAATAGTGCGTATCCTTGTAAATGTTTGTGACGTTTTCCAGCCCCTTTTCCGTGCATAGGGTAGTTTAAAGTGAAAAATTTAAGAATGATTCCCGATCTAGTGGTTCGGACGGGTAAATCGTGTTAAGAGCGGGTTCCTTAAACTCAGGAACCACTGGCGCCCACGACCCTTCTCTGGGTTTGGCCGGCAAGGACCCGTTCGGCCCCTTTTGGTGCAAGGGGGTTTTAAATTGCGGTTTGAAGACCGTATCGCGTAATTTGAACCGTAATAAGGTTTAGAAGGAGAGACGACGTAATCGCAACTGTATTTTGCTTCATAATAAACTACTTCAAATGTATTAAAATAGTGCTCAGTAGAAATACAAAACTGCAAAGTAGGTATCACAACGTTTTCAAATAAATAAAAATTGTGTTGGCACTTGGTCTTTTTTCTGTTTCCTGAAGATTACAACCGCGTCTTATAGACGCCAGCCTTTAGCGATCCCCAAGGAATTCTCCCCGGAGCCGGTGATATAAACAAGAACCTTCTTATTATTCGATGGCATAACCTATCCGCACAGGAATATTTTGTACGACCGCAATAGTGACATAAACAATTTTTTATAAATAATAACCACACAAGTATAAACAAAATAAATAAGAAGTAGAAAGATACCGAGTACCTGTGATGATACTCTTAGAGGCACCTTGGTGTAGCATTTACGCAGCATCCATCGATCCGTCCTCCGCTGCCGCCATCGACCAAGACGAAGATTTACAATTCTAATTCTGCTATTAAACAACTTCATTGTGCGGTGACGATGGAAGTTACCAAGTCGAAACGTTAAGAACAAGAAAACGACTCGTTATCATTTCGCGGAGGAAGTTTTAAATTGAAATACAATCATCTTAAATTACTCCCGGTAACAAAGGTAAAGGTAGACTTCTACGTCTTGTAGGTAGGTGGTAAGCGAGACGCTTTCGAGTTGATGGTGCCGTATACAATGAGCAGCGGATAGACGACACTGAAACACCGTTTATTTCTATGGCATTCCGATCGGGCAGATGTTCCGTATTAGTTTGCCTTGGACTTCCGTTCAAAAGTTTATAGATTACATCAGTTTTATGTAGGATCTTTAGTAGGCGACTAGGTGGTGAAGCGGAGTTAATCTCGGATATTTGAATGCATTCGAGACATCCATCAAGGGTTACATCAAAAAAAAAAAATTTTTCTTGAAAGCTACCCACATATCCACCGACCCATCTTAAAAATATTAATATTTTTGCTTGTCTGTATGAAGATCACTGAACGTATTCCACCCCCGGGGAGAAGGCGCTATCCCGTTTCTATCAAAACAAATCTACCGCGGCACCACTTATAGTAAGCGCGTAGAATGGCTTGCGGCCTTGCGGTAATAGCCTGCGGTTACCTAGACAAGTCTGATACTCAAAACCACAGGAACAAATGCCTTAAATAGAAATGGATTAAAAAATTAAACAATACAACAAGTGCCATTATTTGAACCCTATTTTTTCAACAAGAAAACTTCCGAGTCCTTTCAATGTTAATTCGGAAACGTAAAACTTTGCACAGATTGAGTTGTTCTTTTTTTCTTAAGCCGCAAAGATGTACGGTGGCGACATCTCCTCAACACAGCTAAAAATTGTGTCCTTTGTATTGTGGGGGTCCTACTGACAGGAAAAGTGTGTACCCAATCTCGCACCCCAAAAAAAAGGATGTACTCAATTTGTTTGTGTATTATTAGATCGTATTGTCATGTGATTGACTGCGGTACGCGTACTTATCACAATTTACGCTAATTCGTAGCAATAAATTATTCGATTTCTGTTCTTTTAAAAAAATTTTATAAGTGTGAGTACGTATGTGAAGTAATTTTTTAATTCAGTTTTAAGATTCTCCGAAAACGGTATGTTCGAAATTTACGAATTTGCAGTAAGAACAATTTGTCAGCTTTGCGATTCTTTTCAACCTTATTTCTTTGGTATTAAATCAAGTTGAATTTCGCACTGAAAATAATCTTAGAATTAGATGAGGAACACCCAGAATGGATTAGCAGCACGGAGTAACATGGAAATTTAACATTACATTATATTCGACTATAGCAGGCTTCATCGGCTTTATATGCCTTCAGAGACTATCGTATTGGACTTGGATCAGATGGTAGAATGAAGTTCTTTTGAAGCGAGATTCACTTGGGAACTACATAAACTTAAAAAAAATAAAATTCTGAAAGGGTGTGACTCAAACCAGGAGGTGGTAGGATGAGGAATGTTTACGTTGAAGCGAAGGGCTCATTTCTTGCTGAGGTTGTATATTTTTTCGGATTTTCAAGACTACCAGCCAAGACTATTCACACAACTCGAACGTTGCAACAAAGCGAACTGTCTTGGGATATACTCCTCAAAAATGTGCTACTTGCGAGAAACAATGGACTAAAAAAAGAACCTTGCGTTATTTAAGCTTAATTCTTCCGAATAATCGACTCATAAATCGGGATCCAGTGAAGGTTTGATCTTAATAAGAAATTAATCTAACACTTAAGGTTTTCGAAAAATATATTGTGGAAAAATTGGCCTCGATGTACTATTGGTGTCACAATATTATTTGTTCAATGGCTGGATTCGGCCTTAAAGACAAATGAATGTATCGCTGTGAACCTTTTAAAAATCTGTACTCGATACACTGGAAGACATTAATCCGTTGTCAAATCCGCCCAATGCTCTCGATCCTCACATTAAAATCGCAGAATTGAAATGCCATTCATACCTCAAGGAGTCGGAATTGCATTCCGAAACGAAAGTTTCAGCGAATTGTGTGGAAACATTAGTCCGGATTTAAAGTATCGCTAGCTGTTGTCATCTGCAAGAAAAATATCAATGGCGGATAGAAGTATAGAAGTGGTGCCTCTATAAAATACCGGCACGCGTGATAAACGGGAAATATAAATGTCAACGCTCCTTCTAGGATTATCCCAAGGAGCAACGATCCGCAACAATAACAATCTGGAGTTGAGGAAACGCTTCGAAAGAAAGCTAGTTAAAAGACAACTACAATGGCATTCCGTGCAGGAAGCAGAGCAAGAAGAAAATATCATTTTCCAGGCCTTAACCCGTTCGTCCTCAAGAACATATTGTGAAGGTTGTATTCGCCGATGTCTTGCGGTACGTTATAAGCTCCGCACTAGGGTCTATAAAGGATATCCCTTATTTCCTTATTCGACTCTAGGTGCACTTTATAGACAAGGAAGTTGTATTAAGTTCTAAGATATGGACGTTCTGGAGAATACAACAAAAACCTCTGCACTCAACGACACTCACACCTCTGCATTTCCAGGATTCGTAGAGAAACGTTCGTAGAAAGATGGCGAGGTTGAATGCTTCAAGGGTCTTAAGGACCTCGGTGTGTGTGGAAAGGAACACATAAGAGATGCATTGAAAGCAAACATGAGTGGACCACTTGAACGTGACAAAGATGTCAAGCGATGAACGTGATGGTGCCTTTTTACCTCAACCATTCTTTGCAGTCCTTAATAGGACATGGGATTTGTTATGACTTCCTTTTGTATCGCCAACCAGGCGGGGTTGTGTAGTCTGTACATGTCCATGCCAATGAGAAATCGACGTCGTCGTCGGCGGGAGCCTGGGGGTACTTCAGATGCTGTACACAATCTCGAGGGTTCGTAGCCTGTTTTCATGCTCTATCAAATGATCATTACTAGTGGTGAGCTTGCAAATTTCCTAGTCTCGCTTTTTACTTCACCAGCCTCCCATGTGGTCGGTGCCACCTCCTCGATCGTTGCCAAGTGTGAAGTCAAGGATTCACCCGCTTAATGGACAGTTCTTGCTTCCGAAAGTTGGTTGGCCTCCAGCTCGACAAAACCGCCTGGGCTCTCTATCGCAGATTTCAGATGGGCTGCATCACGCTATGCCCGATTCTAGATGCGAATCTCATACAAGTAATTGACTTTTAATTGAAGTTGTGCGTGCCTTGAGAGTGAACTTGCTGTTCGGTAGACGTTCGGCGTATCAGTAAATTGCAATTGGTCGCGTAATTGTTTTCGGGGGGAAAATAATAGAGTCAAAGGAAACTATTGTGATGTGGCGGCAAGACTATGGTAATCTGTAGATCATGCAACTCGCTAGACACATCTCGGCTGGTGCAGTTAAATGGTAATTATCGCACATTGCTGGATTAGACAAATTGGTTTTTATAGGATATTGCGTCGTTTGTTGTTTTTATGGGATCAGAAAATGCAGTTTGATTGGCTCGCTAGCAGTTGTAAGGGGTAGATAACGTAGTTGTCTTAAGAGAGGCAAATTTTCTACAGCAAGCTAAGGGCGTGTTGCTGTGATTGGAATCAATCAATGGCTTAGGAAAGTGCAATTATTTCTTGAGATCTGCATAAAGGAATAAATTTATAAGGCGATATACTGTTACATTCCATTGCACGTACTACAGTACGATACTTTAATCCTTTACCAAAAAAGTCGAAATCTATCAATCTACCCCCGTGATATGAGATTCACATTTTTACAATGGATGCAGTAGGTGGTGCATTTTTGGGAATGCTGAAAGCTGAAATTTGCATCTGCTGTAAAATTATGTCACCGGTATCGCTCATGTATTTCAGGATGTTGAGGGCGAGACGGCGAGTGGAACATCGCGGTCAATTCACTGCCGAGAATACATTGTCAACAATTTACCACATATCACCAAGACCAAAATTCATCACTTGCTTTTTATTTATTTAATTAAGGTATTTTATTTTTTTAATTATTTTCTTTTATATTCGTTACTTTCTTTATTTACTTTATTTTCTTTATTTACTTGATTTTATTTTTCTTATTTTATTTATTTTTCGCGAACTACATATCCTTTCAGGAATTGCAATATTAACGGATACCATTCAAAAGATATCCACCAAATTTTTAATTTAATGTCAATCCTCCGAGAATTCACTTTTTCTCTCCTCTCTTTTTCCGAGTTCTGATTAAGATCTAACTCTTTTAATTGTAGTTTATAAGATAGTTTAATGTATTTATAAGAAGGTTTTTTTTAACCCTTTTCCTTCAAATATTCATATGTAAATTCGAATTCATTTGCATATAGTGAAATATTATATCATTAACTTGGCTGTATTTTAAGAATAGCATAAGCTTGTTATATTACACTAAGGGCCGTATTATTCACCTCGGGTTATTTTCGCCTTAACCAGCTGTTAACTTATCCGGGACATTAACGACGTGTGTGATGCACGGTTTACACGTTCAACGAGAACCACCCCATTTGATTACGATAGTTTTCTGAGTGTGTGCTTTCGGGTGGTTGGATTTTACAGTGTGGACAGTCGATTGAAGGCTTGCATCTTCCAAACCCTTGGAGCTATTGAATTTAAGTGTATTGGTAGGGTAGATTGAGTGGACCCTTTCAAGTGATAAATTTCTAATGGAGTGGTGAGTGGGGATGTGGGTGGCGTTTTAGACTCAAAACTTTGGTTCCTTTATTTTAGGAACCATTTATGCTAGGAAGCTGAAATTTGGAACTTACATAGATCTATGATATTGTACCCACTTATTGGCTTCATTTTTATATGAGTGAAAGGGTTTGGGAGTTCGGAGAAAAACAATGTGTCCGGAACGCTTGAAAGCTTAGGTCGATACATTCTAAAATTCATATCTCCTGAACGGTTAATGTCACAAAGTGGAAACTTGATACTTGCTTAACTAGGAACTAGGCGAATAGATCGAAAATAATTTTTTGAGAGTGGTCAGTGGCGTGGGTGGGTGGTAAAAAATTTTGCATTGCGATGTCTCACAAACCGATTAAACCAGAAAAAGGAAATGTGGCTTATGTTTAAAGATGTACAATAGGAGTTGGATAAAAGATTTTTTCAGGGAGGCGATGGATAAGCATTTTTTTTTAAAAAATCACACCTCATATCTCAAGAACTGTATAAGATGGGATCATACAAATAATACGAGACCTAGACCATTTACACTCCTAGCTGAAAACTGGAGGGAGACGATGGAAGGAGTGAGGGTGGAGAACGATAAAATGGAAACAATTCATTTGGCTTTGCAATCCGGTATCGACAGAAAAAGTCTTTGTCGTCGCATATGTCGATGTCGATTCGTTGTGCCATTTTGTATTGGTGACGCTCGAGTCATGTTCTTCATCAGAATCACTCCAATTATCCCACAAATGAAATTTTGCTATAACTTCAATCGTGAATAATATAAAATTTGTCAAATCGCCGGTTAAATCCCTGGGTATCGTAGAAAACTGGAAGTTTTCCACCGGTTAAATTTTTCCCCGGGTAACTTTAATCACTGATTACAAAACCAGCGAATCACCGGTTAAAAACGATAACCGGAGGTGAATAATACCAAACCTTTGGAAAAACTGGAATTACCCAGAGGTTATAAATAACCCGAAGTGAATAATACGGCCCTAAGGGTAGCACAATAAAGAATTTAAGAATTTATTTTATTTACTTTATCATATTTATTTTTTTTATTTTATTTACTTTATTTATTTTGTTTATCTTATTCATTTTATTTATTTTATTTAATTTATTTAATTTATTTAATTTATTTAATTTATTTAATTTATTTAATTTATTTAATTTATTTATTTTATTTGCCATATTTTAATTATTTTATTTTTATTATAGCATAAGCTTGTTATATTACACTAAGGGTAGTACAATAAAGAATTTATTTTATTTACTTTATTTATTTTATTTATTTTATTTATTTTATTTATTTTTTTTATTTTTTTTTTTTTTATTTATTTTATTTATTTTTTTTATTTTATTTATTTTATTTAATTTATTTATTATTTTTATTTTATTTATTATATTTATTTTATTTTCAATTTGTTTTAATACACATTATTTTCAATTAATGTTGATGTAGTATGAAATTGCCCCAAGAAATAAAACCCATTAAAAATTATTTTGGCGGTGAATTGTGTTGGTAGTAAATTACTCGCGGTTAGGTGAGACTGGAGAAAGGCGGTCATGGTGAAGTCTCATGAAATAGGTGGGAAACCGCATTGTTCGTAACACTGTTATGCGTGGAAAGAGGCAGATACTAAAACCGATAGCTATATCTTAAGTTTTACCCAAAAATATAAAAATTGTCCTAGAAATTTTCAAAATATTAAATTAAAAAAAAAATTAAAGTTTCTCAAACTCAGTTTGGATTTCTAAAAATATGAAAAAAAAATATGAAAGAAGGGCGTAATTTTGTTTTCTACTATGTTTCCTAAAATAACATCATTTTGACAAAAAAAAAACCTATTGTTTCAAAATCAGATGAACTAACGTAAAACTGATTTCATATAGAAATAGGAAACAACAATTGAATGGATCCATAATTTCCACTTGTTTTTTATTTTCCTTAAATTTTGGTTTTGAATAACCACAAGGCCCTATTCAGCCACCAAGCCAAACGCTTCGTAATTAAAGCAATAGAGAAACTCTTTGTGCTGTCATAACCTAACTCAAAATCAAAATTTCTTTGTAGATGTAATTGAGTGGCAAAATTCAAAGAAATTAATTTTCTCCAAACTTTCCAAACGTATCGGAAATGGCCAAGAGCTTACGACGAATGAACGCACACGTTCGTCATACGTGTGTGGTTTTCGCATATGATGTAAGTTAGCTCCCGACATATGTTGCTTCAGTGATTTTCTACGTACGTACAACACAAAGGTAACGGTACACCTGTAAATACGGACCACCGTTTATTTACGTTTCAACTATTTTCGGTATGTTTCTGGGTTCCGAGAATTTTCCGAAACTCATGTTTGGCTTGTAAGGGATGTTTCTGCATAAATGCATGCTTTCGTTTGTTGCTACGTTTCACTCGAAGGTGGATGAGGTTGTATTATGCGAAATGAATCGCTTCAGGCTTCTACGTATAGTGTTTGTCGGGATATCCTTGAGTTTCCTGTGCAAATATTCGTTCGGAAAGCAGACGTAAAGTTCGACTATAACCTAAGGAAACAAACTGAATGTTAGCACATTTTCAATCCTTTGATGTAATCGGATAACTTTTCATAGAAACGATATGTGATTGGGCTTGGTACACGGCAAAGAGTAACACTCACTGTACAAATCGAAACATAATCGGTTAAAACAAATAAGATGATGATTTTGAACAAAAAAAAAATTAAATTCTAAAGTAAAGAATCTGTTAATTTCCTTCCAGAATGAACACGCTCCTATTTGATGCAACAATTTCTTTGACTAGCCCGTTAGCGTAATAACGTTTTTTTTTGCTATAATAGGAGAGCCGAAGTTGACTGAACGTTCAATTGACCTACATCAACGTAGAAACACCATCGAATGTACTCGATCTCACGCGATGCATCAGCGATTACTCGCGAAAGACTGCACAGTGCAACTCGGGACCTAAACAAAATAACACAAAACAAAATAAAACAAAATAAAAAAATAAAAAATTAAATTAAATTAAACTGTTTACTTTCTCAACTCACAAACATTTCCAAATAGTGAATATAACTTTGAACATTATCGTAAAATTAAACAAATTTAAAAGTACTAAACAATTTAAAATTTCCCATTTTTGAGCGTGTACCTTGTAACAACAACAGTGCTTGAATAATTTGGGATTTAAGAACACCAACGGGGTCATACTAGGAGGAAGATTTACTGACTTTTTAATTCAATAAAACAAATTTAATTCTATTGAAATATAAAATTTATAGCTTCCAGCGTTCCTGTCCATAAAATCTTCTGGACGACAACGTAAATTTTCCGTAAATTTATTTTTCATAAATATTCAGGAAATATAATTAAATTGAAGCACCTACAATATGTGTAAAATATGTGCAAAACTAGGAGAATATATAACAATATACAACTCTATTTTCATCATTTTACGAGTATGTTTCGTTTTTCTCGCAAGATCTTGTTCGAAAAAGTTTTCTTTATTTTTTATCCGAAAGAAAAGGAAAAAATTCTGCTTGATAAAACTTTTTAACCATCAAAGTTGGTAGATTTTCAGTGCAGTTCACTCTGATACAAGAGTTGCATTAGTTTCGTCCTTAAGGGTCACAAAGGTGCATCCAAACTTGCGTAAATATTCTATAATGGGGCCATAGAAAACCGCTATAGAGTGGAAATTCAAAACCTGAGGGCAAAACATGAAGACACCTTCCGGGCTATCCACATGGTAATGTCGCCGGCCCAAGTCAATATAAATACAAGCAACTTTGTCTTCCTGGAAAGTTTTTCGCTTTAAAGTTAGTTTTCCAATAGTTAACGAGTTTTCATGGGTATCCCGCCGATGATTACAACACAGTCGCCTTTAACCGAACATTATGTATATGTATGTCCAGTCCAGAAGGGTTTTAATGGAAACGAAATGTACCAGAGCGGCCAGAAATCCAAGCCAAGGAAACCCGAATAACACGAGAATGCCATATAAACTTAATAACTCCAAATAATTGTTCACCTTAGATAGAGATTTAATTATGTCATTAATCATACTCGTGTGTGGCTGGAGCTTCCTCCGTGTATTGACAGGTTTTTGTCCTGATGACCAGTGAGCTACGCTGAACGAAAATTTATGGGAATTCCCAATCAGCGCGCTACATTTTCAGCTAAAAACGGACAAGAGTCGGGACTAGTCCGAGATATATGTTCTTAATTTGCCTAATTTATGACCAGAAATGCTATCAATCAACAGCGAACAGCAGGTGATATGCAGAGGTTGGGTATTGGCAGTGGGAATAGTTTCCCGGTCCAAGCCGTTGCCAGTCCTTGCTGATCTGAATCCTTTTCAACCACTGCCACTACAACTTATCTAAGGATGTTAATAACATTTAGATCGTGATTACCGGACTTTTACAGATGCCAGAAAGATTATGTACAGGATATGTGTGATGCAGCCATTAAGTTATGACAAAAGCTTTCCCGACGTTTACTTCTATTTTGATTTCATTAATTCACCCGCGATCATAAATCATTCCAATGCTTCAAGAGGACTTACTTCGTAAGCCATAACTTTTAATATCTCACCGTCAGGACTCGATACAAGTTGCCACGGAGGTTGTTAGTTTCCCAGTTGGTTAAAATCAACTTGAAGAAGAAGATGCTATTGTCTAAAGCTTAAGGACAGAACGCTCACCCTCTCTATTTCGAAGGATCTTGTAGCGCAGTAAAAACAATCACACACTTGCATGTAAAAAAACCACCCGCAAGGAATACAAAAACGAAACCATCAAGTACATCCTTAAATATGAAGCGCACCGATGAAAACGTGTTAGAAATTCTGCACAAGAAGGCTTCTACCGCAGGAACAACACAGGACGCTACAATACAAGTAGGTTCTTGGATAATACAACCGAGCGTCATCTGACAAATACAATCGCTGAGCAAAGGGCTAGAAACCAACAAGGAACTCGAATAAATGGCGAATGGCACTACACACTAGACTAGATATTGTCAAGATGTGTACAACAAAAAAAGGAGTCATCCTGGGTGGCAGTCAGGACAAGCATAGACTACGAGCGGAGTGCTTCCTAGTTTCTAGAGTACGACAAAAACACACAGCAAAAGTGAAAAATAGTTCACCTTGCCGCTCATCGAGAACATCCTGAATCCAAGCCGGGCGTAACAAGGGAATACTACGGTAATTTTTTTTCTATTTTCTAGAAGATGAGTGCTTTGGTAGTACCCAGAAAATGGAAACTCGCGAAATGAATAATACTGTGGATATGGACTACATTGGCCTTATTATATTGCGATTTTCAACCAATTGTGTTTGGTTGGACGTGACTTTTTTGACAGTTTTTGACTATTTGAAATTTCATCATGAAATGTCAGTAATTGACATGGAACTGGTTAATTAAATTCATTTGTATTCATCTTCTTTCTGCGAGCGCTACCGCTTCAATACTGGATAAACTATTGAAGCCAACTATCATTATTTAAATGGCCGCAACAGGATAGTATTACCGCAATCATCCAGTCCAGTCCTTCACATTTCAAAATAATAACTACACTTACTATTCTCTCGTCTTTTTTTCAATATCATAGTCTGCCCTTCGAATGCAATACCCAGGAATAGATGAAATTAACAACCTAAATATTAAAAAAAAATCTACATAAAAAAGAAGAGGTATATCGTGTCTAAGATTTAGAAATAAAGCAATACTTCTTCCTGAAGTTCTCTCCCTTGTACCCAAACTACTGTAGGAGATAGGTCCTTGATCGTTTACATTACATAAATTTATATTAATTTAAGTTTTGAGAACTTTTAATTAGTTTTCAAAAATTTCATCATAAAAAATCATAAAGTGCTTCAATAAAATTCAACGATGAAAAATTAAAATCTTGTTAAATTCATTAAAAGTAATACAAATAAATTCTTGGATTAAATGGAAATTAGTTTTAATTTTTTAATTACTTAAATTTTATATATAATCCACGGGCGATACGTCCAGGGATAGATGAAATTCGAAAATCCGAACCCACGACTTCAGCTCACATACGCGTCTGCAGCACGAGTTCCATAAATCTAACGAATCCTTGTATCAGCTCAAAAAAATTATTTTTTTATGTAAATTTTCATTGATTGGATGTACGGATGTTTTGATTCAGTTTAGCAAAAGTACAAGTAAGTAAGATATTGATGACGTCTGAAATTTAATTTTTTGCATCCTAAATTAGGTTACATGCTAAACGTAGTGTTAAATCGTATAAAACGATATGGCATTTAAGGTCACCTCTTTGGTATCGCTCAATATTAGTGGGAAAATAAATGTGCTTTTAGTATGGTAATTTTGCATTGAAATCCGAAGTTATTTAATTCAGTCTTTAATTGAAATAATATGCAAAATGGCTGTATAAGACTTAAAAGATTATCCATATCTCAGGTACTGTGAAGATTTTTTACAAAATTTCAGAAATTGGTGTTGGTGTTTCGTTTCCCTAAATCAATGCTGCCATTAGCACCTTTATCTCTTATGGTAAAAACTTAACATAAACACAAACTGGAAATCGAAATTTTTATTTGTCTTTTTTAAGTCAATAACACTTGTTTTTTTTCCTATTTTATGTGTCAATCAAACGATATAACCTTAATAACAATTCAACTAGGCCGAGTGATATACAGTTCGACAAATACGTCGGAATGAGGTGAGAAAAACCTACCTGTACTTAGTGTCAAATAACACAGCAAGAATTTCCTGAAAGTGTTTAGTTTCAAATTTCAATCAAGTAGGAAAATTGCTGTTTCGAACGTATACCTTCTCGTTCTCCTTCCGGAAAATTGATATGTCCCGACTATCGCCCATCTGATTAAATATTTAGCCATGAAATATCCGACGAACCCTTCTTCACGGACAAAGTATTTCGGGAGTGTTACACGATCAGGTAAATCCTCTTAGCGCGAAATTACTATTTAATTAGGCCCCACTGAATAGTGCAAGTCCTTGAGAAGCTTTAGTACTAACTTCTCCAATTTCCCGGTTTAACGCTCCATCACTTTTTTCCCTTGAAAGTTTACAGAAGGGATAATGGAAATGTTAATTAGAAGCATTTTCCATTGGCATATGACGTTAAGTACCGAGCACTGACTGTAGTTGGAGCTTAGCTTCGAATTTTCTTTTGACACTACTAAGTTTTCACCAACTCTCGCTGTTCGTCGACGATATGCCATTGTGGGTGGATGTCTGAAGCAGTTTAAGTACTTGTACTCTTTCTCGATTAAGACCAGCTTCGTACTTATTGTAAATTTGCTGATTGCTTAGAGTTCGGGGTAGTGCAAAATCTTCTAATTGTTGAATTTCGTCCTAGTCATTGCCGAAAAGTCCTTCAATGTCCTATGGATACGAGCAATATTCTTGAATTTCTCGGCAGAATGCAGCATCTTAAATCTTATTAAACCAGTGGGATATCTCGTTTGTATCAGATGCAGTGGGGTACCCAGAATTCAGCTTTGATGCTGATATCCAGGGTTTTGATCTTCGGAACTACACACTATTGTTAACTCCTATATTTGACGACCTTCTGATGAAAAGTGATTAAATTATCTTCCCCTTTAAACATGTGTCGTACAAAATATAGACGAATGAATTGGAACGAGGTCAAAAATTATATACGGACAAAAGAGTCCAAGAATACCTGGCTGGTCTGAGAACAATTGATGAAATATTTTCTGTTTTCTTAAAATCCTGAAAACTTAACATTGACGTGCACTAGATTTCTGAAAACCGTGTTATGTATCTATGAAGGAAAAAAGAAAATCTTAAAGGATATATGGAAGGTTTGGGTGAAAATTTGATGAGACACTTTTTTAAAGTTAAAATTGTCTATTAATTTTTTAACAAAATCATGAGAAAAACGGGATAAGCCACACCCGAATTAAATGTTATATACTGCTTCAATATAATTTTTATAGGAGTTGTGGTTTGAGCTAGGCATCGGTACTTTTAGGGTGAAGCAGCAATAATACCAGGAACTTTCCAGTTAGTTTACTTGGTAATTTGTAGCGGTTATCTGCACAAAAGTTCTCGTTACGAAGAATTTTTTTTAGGTACAATGGTGTATGTACACAAATAAATCCTTCTTAATTCGAATAATTCTTTACACCATTTCCACGAAGAACATTTTTATATTTTCCTCGTTGAATAATTGTAAAGAGTCCAAAATGATTTATGAAAGTAGGATATAGGCCTCATCGATTTTCCGGTGACAACCGTTTCGCAACATGAAAATGTCCACCAGCTCGATGTGCCTAATTAAAAGTAAAATCAAATTCGGTTTTCCACCCCCACCCCCGTTGTTATCATTTTTCATCCCCGTGTTGATGAAATCTCAACTGTGATTATCGTCCTGTTTTTCACTGCCAGTTCTCTATGAACCCTCCTTACACACCCTAATTTGCGATAAAGCACCCCCGACTTCTTGCCTATCGCTCTATAGATCAACCGATTCTGATTTACGGCATTTCACCCTGTCAAAGTAAAGGACAACCGGTAAATCGAATCGCCCATGAAGGACCCTGGCCACGAAAGAATTAGACCAAAACCAGAACAGGAAGGAAAAATTAATTCAGAGGGCAATCGCTAAGTGGTATAGTCCCGGATCGGGCGAACACGTTTTGATGCGAAATAGGGACGATTACCTTATGCATTAGGGGGTGGTTGGGGACAGCTACATATGAGTGACTGGACATCCGAACAGAATTTCGTCTTTGCGTTGTTCCTCGAAAGTTTCTCGCACAAAGACCAGGAATTTGTGGCCGTAACTTCTCCATATCCTGCCGGGACTCAGGACGAGGTGATGCTATGGTCAGAAATTTCACCTGTTGGAATGTACAAGGAGAGCTCCTGCTCTGTCAATGTTACGTTCACGTTACCTTTCATCACGGACGAAGGTAATTAAGTAAAATAATCATGTCGGCAATTTGTGTCCCATCGAGTAGATGGTAGGTGGTTGTGTCAGTTCTAATTTGACGGAAGGAGAAAAGGGTCCCAGGACATATATAAATCCTATGTTTTTCGGACTAGCTCATGTACATTTCTAATTGGATAGCTACGGAATTTTTACAGGTAGTCATGATCATTTGGATTGTTGTTACCCACGAGTATGGGTTTTTTGAAATTAAGATTTGTGCATGAAGCGGTTGGTATCTGGGAAAAAATATTTTCATTTTAGGGATGTAAAAGTTTATTGGGTCAAAAATTATTAAGCAAAGCAATTAATTTTATTTCCAGGATGCTGAATAGAGAGATAAGCATTTTTATCAAATACGTGATATTCGTTTTTTCATAAATAAGCACATGTATCAACAAAAGAACTCGTTGGAGAATTTAGAAGAATTCACAGATGATTTTCATACTCTAGATGAAATCATATAGAGTATTATAAGTTTAATCCAGCCCAAAAGTTTGTAACGCATGGAACCAAGCCTCGGACAAAAAAAAGTTATATATTATTTTTTGTTTATTTGTGGCCGAAAAACCTTAAATCCGCCTGACGTCCGTCCGTCCGTCTGTCCGTTAGCACGATAACTCAAGAACAACTTCACCTAGGATCTTGAAATTCTGAATCTGGATGTTTGGTTAAATTTGTAAGGCTAAGTTCGTTAACGGGCAAAATCGTCCTACTCCTTCGGGTAGCTGCCATACAAAATGTCCTTAAAACATGTGTTCACGAATATTGGTCGATAACTTTAGAAGGGTTTAACCTACGACATTGAAATTTTGTATGTGCTATTTTTCCAATAGATGGAGCTAAATATATGATTATGAAGAAAATCCTGTTAGTCCTTCGTGTAGCTGCCATACAAATATCCTGTCAAAATGTATTCACTTAATTTACGAAACTCACTATAACTCAAGTAATCTTTTAGCTACGAATTCGGAATTTTGTACAAATTAGTTTTGAGTGAAAAGAAAGTTCGACTTTACTAGTCAGCGAAATCCTTTTACTCCTTCTGGTAGCTCCCATACAAAATGTCCTTAAAACACGTCTTCAAGATAACTTCAGAAGGGTTTAAGCTACGTCTTTGAAATTTTGCATGTGTTATTTTTCCAATAGTTGAAGCTAAATGTATGAATATGTAGAAAATCCTATTAGTCCTTCGTGTAGCTGCCATACAAATATCCTGTCAAAACGTCTTCACTTAATTTACGGCACTTACTATAACTCAAGTATTCTTTTAGCTATGAATTGGAAATTTTGTACAAATTAGTTTTGAGTAAAAACGAAGTTTGAGTTTACTAATAAGCGAAGTCCTTTCACTCCTTCTGGTAGGTGCCATACAAAATGTTCTTAAGACACGTGTTCAACAATATTTTTCGATAATTTTTGAACGCTTCAAGCTATGAATTTGAAATTTTGTACACGTTCATTTTTAAATGGTTCCAAGGAAAAATCAAGTGAGTCCTTCCTGTACCTCCCATGTGAAAGTCCTTCAAAAAGGACATTTTTTTCGATGACTTACCCAGTTCAAGATATGAAATTAAACACTGAATATTGTCTTTTAGTTTTGAGTAGCAATCTAATGGCAGTCCTTAATAAAGGACATACAACATGCACACACGTAATTCCACTTTATCCCCAACTACAATATAAATCGGAGTTCCGTATTCATCTAGAGTATTATACGATTGGCTTGCAGCCGATCGTGACTGCAGTATGTTTCGAAAGCAATTCTATCATAAAAGCCGATACCCCACAGTTTAAAATGGACAACATCTTCATTTGTCCTTTAATACAACACGCCTCTCGCTATTTTCGTAAATAATTCAATTTTTAGATGAAGGAGTCAATTTAAATATGCGTGCTGTCATCGTAACTTTTTTCAATTTTTATTATTTCAGTTCAATTTCAGTAG
This sequence comes from Beris morrisii, assembly GCA_951812415.1. NCBI lineage: Eukaryota > Metazoa > Arthropoda > Insecta > Diptera > Stratiomyidae > Beris > Beris morrisii. The sequence continues at coordinate 170,379,428 of OX638310.1, forward strand.
TATATTTTTCTCTTTTCCAAGTTCTATAGTGGCAAATTGGCCTACAGTGGATAAATTTCTCTTCTTTTCGGCAGGAGTAATAGATTTTACAAGTAGAATAATTAGTGTATGATATTTCTCTTGTATTATTAAATAAAAATTACACCTTAGTTTTCCTTCATAGTAGTGGGTGTAATAGCGAAATTTAATAAATAATTCAGAGTGTTTTATTGGTGCAATACGAGTAGCTCGTTGTTTAAACAAAATGGGAAAAATCTACGTAGATCGTCTGAGCCAGGACGAATTAATTTATGAGCTGGCCATTCGAAATCTAAAATCAGATAAGGTCGATGCAATGCGCAAAGCTTTGCGAACTGCTTTACGTACTGAGCGGTTAGGAAATACGTTGCTAGTGGGGAAAGATTATCCATTCACTTTTGAGGATGATCTAGAGGCGGTGGAAAAAAAGAATGACGAAATTGGACATTTAATAGAATCATTCGTAGGTGATGAGGGGTCGAGCGAATACACAAAAATTGTATCAAAAATTGAGTGGTGTCTTCGAAGGTTAGATGGGTGTCCACCTACGAAGGAAGAAGCGGAGTTGAAGTCAACCACAAGGGCGATGATTCTTTTAAATTTAGGTACTCCGTATGATAAATCGGGACAGGTATCATCCGAAGAGGAGGAGGAAGCAGTTTTTCATCGAAAATAACATCGGAGGCTAACTCCACGGCTATTCAAACGAGGAGAACCACCGAGGAGCGGGAACCATCAAGAATGGAAGTAGGGAAATGGGAGCCAAATAAACTTTGCGCCTTCTTGGAAAGGGTGGAGGAGCTTCGCAAGGCACGAGGGGTGCCTAAGGCGTATTTATTTCGCTCAGCTGTTGACCTATTCTCCGGTACGGGTTTAATTTGGCTGCGCGCGAATAAATCGAATCGCAAAAATTGGGATCATCTGGTTGAAGAACTGCGGGCTGAATTTCTACCTCCCGAATGATGATCGTTTGCTAGACGAAATCAAACGGCGGGCTCAAGGTAAGTCTGAGTCAATTGGAGTATATTGTGCGATTATGGAGAGCTTATTTAAGCGCCTCTCGATTACGCCCTCAGATGGAGAGAAGATGAGGATTCTCCAGAGAAATATTGCACCTTTCTTCCAGATGCACCTCGGACTTACAACCGTGAAGTCAGTAGGGGAGTTAATAACTCTTGGTCGAACGTTGGAAGCAACGAGAGTGTAGGTGGAAGCGTTTGTACCACCACCGCCGAGGAAGTCGTGTTTGCTTGAGTCGGATTTGGCTTACGCGGACGCAAGCGATACTGCAAAAAAATGGCCGCAACGTACCGATTCGGGTAATAATTTGGGAGATTCGAGTCGGAGGGAGAAAATTTGTTTTAATTGTAGGAAGTACGTGTAAGGAGGAAAAACGCTATTTCGGTTGTGGGAGGATAGGGGTTTTCCGATCGAACTGTCCGGAATGCAGTCCAGGGCGGAAGAGTCAGCCTGAGGAGGACAAGAGTGGGCCGAGCACTAGTTCGGGAAACGAAAATCGTGCTCACTAATTAGCGGAGAAGTGAGCACGAGTAAGGAAACCGCACCTGTAGTACAAGTGCATTTTGCATTAACTCCTGTGGATAAAGACTCTCGACCACATTTATTAGTGTCCATATTTGACGAGGAGTTTATAGGTCTTTTAGATTCTGGGGCGTCGAGGACAATTATCGGGAAATCTGGTTGGGATATACTGCAGAAGTTGGGGGCACATCTGGCAAATTCAAAGGCAACGGAAGTTAAGCTTGCGAATGATGAGAGGTGTACGATCGATGGGACCGTGTGGATTCCAATAAAATTAAGGGTTTGTTTGCGAGGGATGGAATGTCTGGTAGTGTCCTAGCTTCCACAAACACTAATTCTGGGGACAGACTTTTAGGTGGAGTTTGGACTAATCGTGGATTTGAGCCACGATAATTGCGATCAATACGATTGCGAAGTTGTACATCGAACAGGGAAGGGTCATCTGGTTCCAGGTGCATTATCCCGGTTAGTATCTCAAGTGGGGATGATACAGTCCACGGCGAAAACAGACCTGTGGTATAGGAAAATCAAGAGATGGTGCGGAATCATCCAAGAGAATATTCGGCCTGGCGAATTGAAGGGAATAGGTTGTGGAAGCATGTCCCCGCACGGAAAATTCGTGGAAAAAGGTTGTGCCGAGAGACGAGCGTGCTAACGTATTGTCAGAATGCCATGATGATCCAAAGTCGGGTCTTACGGGGGTGGACAAGACGATTGAACGAGTAGCGCTCAGGTATTATTGGCCGAAGATGCGGAAAGATATTAAAAAATACGTTCAGACGTGCAAAGTATGCCAAACCATTAAACCGGAGCGTCGTTTGCCGGCGGGACTTATGGCTTCCCGGAGTGGAGAAGCTAAACTACCTTGGAAAATGGTGTGCATTGACTTAGTGGGGCCACTTCCTCGATCATCATATGGTCATAGTTATATCTTGACGGTAGTGGACTATTTTTCAAAATTCCGACTGTTGTTGCCTTTAAGGTCTGCAACGAACGGGGGAGTTACGAGGATCTTGGAAGAAAATGGTTTCCCGGTTTTCCCGCTGGGGTTCCAAAATGGTTGGTCTGCGACAATGGGGTTCAGTTTAAAGCAAAGGATTTGCAGAAGATGGAAGATGGCATTCCACCATCCACAAGCTAACCCGGCGAAGCGGATCATCCAATCCATTAAGACTATGCTGAGGGCATATGTTTCGGACAACCACAGGAAATGGGATGAAAATTTATCCAAGATCGCTTGTGCCCTTCGTACCTCGTCGCACGAAGTCATGAAATGTACCCCGTACTTCATTAATTTTGGCAGGGAAATGTCGATCTCTGGGTTAAGGAATGACGGACCGAATGAAACTGGGTCCAGGTCATCGGAAATTTTATATCCGCTGGTATGAGCAGTGGCGTTAGAAAAGTTTCGCGAAGAAGTTAGGATGCGTTTTAAATAAATATTTCTTAGCTAACTTAGCTCCGAAATTGATTGGGCCTTTTACTGTGGCGAAAAGAGTATCTCCATGGACGTATAAATTGGAATGCGAATGGGAAACGTGGCGGAATTTGGCACGTGAAGGACCTGAAAGCATATGCACCAGGCCAAGACTAGGAGACACATATTTTTTTTATCCTGTTTCTTAATGTTAGTAGTTTTATAGCAGCAAAATTTTAGGCGTATAGATGGGTACGTAGGTGGTAGTGTATAGGGAAAGTAAAACATGACAAGTTAATTAAGTAAAAAAATAAATAAATAATTATACCTAGTAGCGACTCCTGGAGAATTTAGGAAATTCTCTTTAAGTAAGTGGCGAATGTTACGGGTCAATTCGGGACGTCACCCTGCAAGAAAAGAAGAGAATTGTTTAGTGGAATAAAATATCGCGTTTTTAAATTTACCAACTTACCAAGGACTTATTTGTCGAGCTCCTTGCAGAATCACCACTCATATCATCCACATCCGAGCCAACCGAAAAGTAAACGCAAAAATAGCGAATTAGTCGAATTAATAAAACGAAAATACAACGGAAGAGGAGCTGGAAGATGGTTAACAATACGTAGTATAAGGAATTATTAGGATGATGAATTATTAGGTTTAGTTTTAGTTAGGACAAGGAACGTGAAGTACTACTAAGATTAGGAATTGTTAGGATGTTGAATTATCAGGATTAGGAGTTATTAATATTAGGTTAGGATTAAGTAGGAACAAACACTAAAGGCAAATTTAACAATAAATGTTTCAACTGGGAATTAACCCATAACACGCAACATCGAATACAATACCAATCACATCACTGAGGACAAATCACATCACTGAACATGAATCACATCACTGAAAACGTAAACAAACACATCATAAACGTAAATATTGTCACATAAACTTCGCTGAGGACGGAGAAATGTCATATTCGAATTTGCAGTGCAAACATGGCGGACTTACACTGCGCGAATTGCAAGTTTGGGTCCATGCTAAAAAATCGGATGGGAAATATAAAGTGGCCACCGAATCACCTTAGAGAAAGCGGGAGTAATATCCTTGGAGAAAGCAGTCGTTGACCCAGAAAAACGGGGATTAACGGATATAAAAGCTGACCCGAGTATCCGCGGGAAGTGCTGGACTGAAAAACGGTCTCTTTTACGAGTGACCAGGAGAGCGAAAGCAAGTTTGTGGTCGAAATAAGTAAATCTGTGGCTGAAGTCTTTTTTTTGGAAAAAAGTAGAGCGAACTCAAGTCGGAATTATCACAAGTCGGTGATTTTTGCGGATCCGGGCGAAAAGGAGCATCTGCGAAGTGGTCGGCAGAATTCCTGGTGGAGTGTTGCGGCGGAGCGTGGCAGTGAAATTAAGAATCAGAATTCGTTAAAGGAACTCCGAGAGACGACGCACCAGAGGCGCCCTAATTTAAGTATATTTGTGGCTAGGGTTAGGTAGAGTAGTTTACTGAGGAATTTAAGAGGTACTTTTTTGATTAAAATAATTGTTATAACGAAAGTACGAAGTGTTTACTTTAGCTGAGTGTTCTCCTTCTTTAAAATTTGTTGCGTGTTTCAGTTCTTCCTCTGGTGGTTTTCTTTTTTTGTGGGCGTGGAACTTTTCTCCGAAAACGTGATTCTGTCGGGGAAAAGGACAGAACGAGTCCTTAGAAAAGGATCACTGGCGCCCACGATCCTTTTCTGGGTTGGCCGGACAAGGCCCCGTTTGCCCCTTTGATAAAGGGGTCCATGTTAACGGTCCTCGCGGAGGAGACCGTAATAATCAATAATAATCAGGGAAAGTTACTTTTACTTTATTATTTTTATAATCGACCTGAAATTATGTAATTCTTGTAATTTAATATTTTCACTTTTGAAGGCTCATAGCTCCCAATCCTTTTGTGCTAATAAATACAATGTTTTTTAATTGGCTAGATTGAATGGCTAGATTGAGGGTGCGAGGAGGGAGGAAGGAAATTCAGAACGACCACTCTTACCTCTGCGCCTAAAATTTCTTCTCTGATAAAGGTCTACTGAGCCTAACTGCTGTAAAAATTTCAAGAATAAAATCTGAAATCGGATTGTCCGTTAAAAATCCTTTTATGTAATATCATCACGAATTTCGACATATATTTTCGGTCTGTCAACGTATCGAATTAATTAGACTTCTCCGTGCTCTTTATACAAGCGTTTAAATTTATTTTCTTTAGATTTTTCGATATTCAGCCAATAAGGTGGTGTAAAGCAGCTATGTACGTTTTCACGAATTCTTACATATTTCTTAGGTCTATTGTGATATCGAATCAGTTTTTACTTCAACCGGCTTTGTATATATTCTCCATGAAATTGATTTCAAGATTTTGCAATATCCAACCCCTAAGACGGTATAAAACGATGGTGTAAGTTTTCTTTACGAATTTCGTCATATCTCTTAGATCTGATGAGATTTCCAATTTATTTTTTCTTTAACGGGCTTTCTATATAATCGCCAAAAAGTCGGTTTCAGCATTTTTTGATATTTAACCTCAATGTGTGGGTATGTCAAAATTTCACCACCCATGTTTTAATCGATATTGAAAAAAGGGAATAAATAAAAATTAGATAAACTGCAGACAGTCTGGGCCCAACTTCATTTACAACAAGTTCACAGGAGTTCCGCTAAAATTTTTCTGGACTAACGATTTGTTATTCGGATGGAGGGCTAAGAGAGCTTATCTTAGGAATGATATGTGGTCCAAAGCTGAAAGTCTATTAGGGGTGAATTCCGGAAATTAAATTTCGGTAAATTTCGTATGGGCAGCGAATTGTTTTCTTTAATTAAAAAATTTGTGTATGGATTTAATACTGACGTCGATTCAATGTCATATAATGGGGATCAAACAAATTTGTCCAACAATTGCTTCACAAAATATACATTCTTTAAGTTAAATTTTGCCACAGAACCTTGAACAAAAAACCCATAAGTGAAGAAAAGCTCATTCTTCCTTTCCGGCTTTAAATCCGAAAAATATTTCAAAATCACAAACTACATCAAAACTCGGTCAAATTGTTGCCCATACTTAAAAGTTGAATTGGTTTTTATTACTTTATAAATATGGGCTATATAAATCGAACCTTTCGTCTATAAGCTAATTGAAGTGAATCGGAACGTTTCTCCACGCTTAAGCTTTCAACCTTGCCGTATTCTAAAGATTCGAACTGAAACGACTGAAACTTTTTCATCGAGTAAATAATAACAAAGGCAAGGAAACTTTTTTTGCCTTTCTTTACAAAACGGGAGGAAAAAATTAAGTTGCCGATTGCTGAACCTTGTCGCATTAAAAATTCCAGCCGATATGTTTTCTTATAAAAGACCTTGAGAGACAATTTCATTGATTATATTGGCGGGTTCCATTGGTACGACTTACCTGTAGCCAGGCAGGCCAAGAGCCTGGCAATCACCTCCACGTCTCAAGTCGATTGCCGGGCGTGTGACCGCGCAAAAGCCACTGCGAACCAATTTACAAATTGTCATCGTCCACTCGACTGTGCACACTAGGCTTAAGAGTGCTTTGTCACGACCAACCATTTACAATTTTGCATGCACCTCAAAGACTCGCTTAACCGCTTAATTTCCATCAAGATCACGAACAAGAGGTAAAAAGAATTCTCACCTTTGCTACACCGTCGCGCTCCGGAACGCTTGACGCATAAGAGCCAAGGGTCTTAAAGACACAAGTCTGAAACTTGTTGACTATGTCCAGGCCAGGGTCTCTAGGTGTACGGCAGACGAATGCTTTTCTTGTATCCAGTGCCTGGAAGTCGCGTGTTTCTTTGATTCGTATCAGAGGCGACGGTAAAGGTATGTTGCCGGTCAGCAATCACTTCGGGCCGGTCATGGTTTCTGTGGGAACCTTCGACAGGTGCATCAGATCGGTAGGTCCGCATACGGCGTCTTCACTAAAATCACTCCTCGGGGCAGTGGTAAATCAGTTGGGTGTCGTTTGGTGTTCGATTTGAGACTATCACGTCCGTAAGAAAATTTGGCCAGTTGTTTATGTCGGGGTCGATGAGGGGTCATTTCGTGATAGTAATTACCTACAGCAGGACCTTATAAACAATTACCAAAAAAGGGCTGCTTACATGTTACATAATTAACATATAATTTATATGGAACCTGTTTTTCTTCAATTTCCTTGAGATTTCTTTGATACCGTGATTGGTTTGCGTGTTGGCTAAATTGCTGCCGAATTTGGTTTATGGACTGGAAATAATTCCCTCTTTGTCGAAAGTGATGGCGATAAGTGTAGAGCTGGATCATTTTCCAATCCGATATTAAGCTTGACCTTGTTATCAAAGGCGGTCCGATTTAATTTAAACTTTGAGGAATTGTGCGGTGTAACTCTTTTTTTCCGCTATTTATCTCGAGCACGGATTGCTGGAACTACTCCATGCACTCTACATACAGTAATTCCTTCTTAAACGTTTCGGAGTACTTTTTTTTATAATGTTCCGTATTTATTATGGAAAGAGTTCGACCCAATATTTTAAGAACATTTCTATGGAAACTATCACAAGGAGTTGAGCGCTTCTTTAAGAGCCACGTAATTTATTGACTGTTATAAGGTAGCTATAAAAAATAGTTGGGAATTTTGCTCAGAAGCGATATTAAGAGTCTTGTATGGCATTTGAGCGGATTTCTTCAGTTGTAGTGCGTTTCTGTATGCAGAAGAGTTTCATCAAGGACTTTTGTATGATAGCATTCTTTTAAAGCTTGACGAAATCAATATTTTCTTCAGATTCATAAGCATTAAACACTTACTAAAATTACCGTATACTTTTCACCCAGCCACTTCTCACATTAAACTTATCGGGTTTCTATTTCCACACATCGAAGAACACATCATCAACGAATCCAGTCGAAGTGAGGATAATTTATTTTGGAAGAGTTTTAGTGGTAACGATTCAGTCAACCATTAGTTGATAGGAGTAAACCAAAACGTCACTAAAGACATTAAGCTAACGAGAAATAAGATTGTACCGGTATCGATCTTTTTATCACCTCGATAAACGAATGAAAGACATCTAGACACACTGAAGACAAAAAGGATATTCTGGAAAATCCCATGAAAAAATCCAATCCCAAACGAGACGCAATACTGCGAATTTTTGTTTGACTTGTGACTCTGTGCCGGAATTTCACTCACAGGACATCGACTGAACGTGTAACGATTCAAAGGATTCCTTTCCGACGATTGTGTGCATCGAGTGAGCTATGGAAAAAAATGGTCTAAATCGTATATATATTTACCCATATGTTGGATAAACTGTGTTTTGAGATTAACATCAAGTGTTACATGTGTGATATCGCATTATTTCTATGATTAGGGAAGCGTTAAGAATTTCCATTACGTGGAAGCATTTCTCGAATGGATTTCCTATGATCCTGAAAAGATTTTAGATGGTTTGGATCACTACCTTTTTATATTCACCTGATATCACGTAGCTGCCTACACATATCCTTGTCAGAATGGTGTAATAGCAAGGCTTTTCACTTGTCGCGTTGGAGATCCGGGTTTGATCCCTGGGCATGGCTTTTTTGTTTTTAAATTATCCAATTAAAAATTTAAAAATCTTACAACGAGAATTTATACTTACATCAATATTTTAAGCTTGTGTGAACTTCATGCTCAACTAAATTATCAATTTTATCTAGACTCCGCTTATATTTCATTATTGACGCGACAAAGGCATCCGGTCTAACGTGTGATATTAGCGTGTTAAAGAACGTTAGACAAAAAGTGAGCCTTGCACTACCCTGTTTTTTAGAAACTTCAGGTCAATTTCAAATATTCGGAACTCACACAATCGGAACGCTCAATAACATATTCATAGAATGCAGATACTATTTTAGTTACATTCTATCTTTCAGAGACGTTGGGTTCGATTCTAAGCTAGTAAATTTCTGATTGAAGCCCCGTTCTATGTTTTTATTTATTCTCGAGTAAACCAATAAGAACTGACTCAGGAGGTAAAGATTCTTGAACTGTTTAATTCATTAGAAGATACTGGATAAATCCTTAATTCCATATGTTTACCTTATATTTCATGTCATACTCGTACTTCTGCATAAAATCGATCTTCGTAAAATTCATTCACTCATTCGGCCTGTCTTGAAGAATCTAGAGTCGAAAAAAAGCTGGAAAATTGATGTAGATATCAGAATCAGAGTATTGAAGTTGACATGCCTGCAATTTGATCTAATTCTAGTCCAGTAGCATCAAATTACATTCAGTAGTTTCGAAAACTATAAAAGAAATGTCTGTCCAAATTGCCAGCTTCTTATTTCATGATTCAAACGTGAAAGCAAATAATCAAAGTTTGCATGAAAACTCGAAAAAAAAACTATTTCGCTGTATTTAGAGCTGAAAAACTTAAATTTTGTCAAAAATGTTTACCCAACTCTCTCGTTGGCTTTGTCAGCTGTCTTAAAACAAGTCAAACAGAACTAAGACTCCGACCAAACTTCAATTGTGACAAAACTTCCCCAGTCGGCACAAACTATCTTGATTGGTGGGGTTTGGGACCTACGAGTCTTGAAACAATTTTGCATACGGTATACACTGAAATTCATAGTGGAATAAAAATAAGAAAAATTGATACATTCACAGCTTCATAAATTTACGATCTATTTAAACTTAAGTTAATCTCGAAGGAAAATTTGTTATTTCAAAAGCGGATCTAACTGAAGAACCTAGCAAGCAAATGCGAGTAATACTTCTTCCATTCAAGTCAAAAAGTAGGGATAGATTAGGGCTCGACAGCTGCTTGTGAACAGGATTCATATATAGATTTTACTTTCTAGGCACTAGATTGCTCGATTCATATAACATTAGGGTGCTGTGAATAGAAGCGCTGAGTTCTCCTCTATCCAAATCCTTGCACGTGTTGGAAAGCTCTTAATGGAAAAATAGTCCTCAACTGAAGTCAATATTTTGCCTTGGAAAATCACTCAAAGCCAGAGAAACGACACCAGAATCACTTGACACCGAAAAGAAGTGTCAATCATCGTCCCGATGCAAAGGCGCACCAATTAAACTAATGATTGCAACGTATCACATTCACAAAAACAGAAAAAAATTTAATTGGCGAACGAATTTATTTAATCGGTCATGCGCTAGGGGGTGTGCTCTCGAATTAAACCGAAGACAAAAACAAGAACAGGTAAGCTAGCGATATCCTTTGAGTTTCTATTGCTATTCATTCTCGTCCTATGCAATTTCAAAACTTCATGGATTTTTTTCCGCAATCGTTTCCTTCCATTGCGGACTTTTATCCTGTAGGAATAACACCCTAAGTTTGGCGAATCGAACGTAACAGGACACCTTCCTTCGCAATAGGAAGCTGGGCTGCCTTTCCTTTCGAAAAACTCCTGGAGGAAACGATGGATGGAGTTCCTCTGATTGAATGAATTGAAAGTCCCTGAAGGATCACTCCAACATGTCTGGCTAGACACGTTCAGCCCGTCAAGAGGTTCTTGATATGACGGCAATATCCTATTTTTACGTTCCATTGTTTTATAAGGATAATGCGATTTCAGACATTCGCCAGGAGACTGCTTATCCAAAACCGGGTACGGGGGTAGGCTAGATCAAATACTCTACTGCAGTATAGCATCATATGGCAATTCGGGCATGCATAAAACCCTGCGGGACATAATTGCTGAGTGAATAGAAAATTGCCTTGTGCTTTGCATCCCTCGGCCGACAACGTCTCAAAGGACTGCCACTTAGGCAGCAAAGACGATACTCTTAAATGAGGCGCCCCATATCATCGCGCTATTGGTCTAACTTTAAATTCGATGATTTTGATGTTTTTCCTATGTCAAACGCCTCTTGGCTGTTTCGATCGAGAGTGATGAAATCGAGATATGGCACTGTACGCCTGCCGGATAAAATCGAGGCCAAGATTTTGTGCGATATCTTGAAGGAGATACATCCTAAAATTCTGATACTGCCTGCAATTGCTTTCCCTAAACCATGGAGAATTACGAGTCGGAATTAATTGAATCACGCTAGTCCCCCCGTCATGTGTATCCAGACGACATGTTGTATTGAAACGGGTATCTACCCCGTATCTATCCGTTTCATAACGTACGAGATATCGGGTTCCAATCAATCGTTACGATATATAAGCCATCGTGCGCCGATGTTCTGCCATCAGCTCATTTCGGATTCAGCTCATGGATAATGGCGTTCTCTATGTTTTTGTACAAACATTTTTCCTGCATTTGCTACGTTCTGTACAACATTTTCCTGTTTTTTAATTTTTTGTTCGAAAAAGAAACTAGGAAGGAAGAAACTTTTTAACCCCACATATACGGCACTTGGGATTAAACAAGTTTTTCCCGGCTCCTTTCTTCCTTTTTTTCCTGAATAAGGAAGGCCTTTGTGCATTACCGGCTACAGTCGAGTGCATAAAACTCTTTTGTACCACAATCACATGAATGTGTAATGGGAAAGTTTGCTCAGCGAATTTCCTTGTTAGTTTTCTAGGATTCTTTCTTAAAGTATTTGTTTCACGCTATTCATTTAGTCTCTCTTTTAAGATTATAACATAATATTATAAATAACTGAATTTTAATATTTATAAGATGCATTTTAGATGAGATGCATTTCAGATGAAATCCATTTTAAACAGAAAATCGGCATGAGTAGCCAAAACTCCGGTTGAATAATTAGAAACTTGGCTTACATGCATCAAAAATAAATAACATTATGAGCATTTAAAGTTGAACAAGTTGCACGTACTTTAAATCGCATCAAACAAGTTGCACGTACTTTTCATCATAGGTGCGACATGTTAAAGCCTCTGAAAATCAAGTGTACGCCCTACTTCTGCAATCCAACATGTTTTATGCGGCATAACTGCAGAATCCTTTAAGGCCCGACTTTCAAACTTTCACTAAGTATAGCCCCGAACGAGATGAGGTATAAAAGCAGTTTAATTTGATATTTCTAGAACGGCTATTGTTAAAAAAATCAAATTATCTGCTCGATGGTCTTTCATTGATATATAAAAATAAATTGTTACTTATTAAAATCACAAAAAAATACCAACGACGTCATCTGCCCTTTTGGATATTGATGAATTTGTGCAAATAGTTTAATCCTTTCTTTCCCGACTTTTTCAGCTTTTGTACTTGTAGAAGTGAAAACCATTACTAAACCTGGCTGTATTATAGGCTACTGTATTAACTGATTGCGATAATAATAATCCGACTTCGCGATAAGTAGGTTACCGATTAAAAAAATGCAGTAGTGAGAAGCATTGCTAAAAGATATCAAATTTTTCACAATATATACTATATTTTTGGCGGCTACAATCAGTTAATTTAATTTTTGTAAGCTAGTTTTATACCGTACGCTATGCTGTCAAATAATTGACTAAACAAATTAATGAAAATTTAGTAAAATTTTTTACGTCAAAATAGCCTTCTTTAGTGCAAATAAAATAATGTGGCAAACAAAAATTTGACGATTGCACTATCTGAATGCTGTCAAATATTTGACAGCATGGCATGCAGTGTACTACCAGCTTGAGTTCTACCGGGAAAGAAGTATGTATAATTAGCGGGTGCATTAAGGAGGAGATAGGTGCGTGCTTTTCAAGGACAAAATTGTTCTGGGGAAGGAAAATGCACAGTAATATTGGAGCAGTAAATGTGACTAAATACATCAAATTAGTTAAGACTGAAGATGCTGCATAATCGCGCTGTAATTGATCATTTCAGGCTCAATAATTCAAAGTTAAATGGCTGTAAAATGCCACACATTTTCCCGTCGTAACTATCCCTTTCGACTGCTGCATGTCGAATAATTTCAAGACTTAATAAGCGGTCATTCCCGATCTACTGCATTTTATGAATGACTGCTAAGTTTTCTTCAATCACTCACAATCGAATTAAAAAAAAAACTGGGCTAAAAAACCTCCAACCTCTATCATTGATTGTCCACTTAATGCACTCTGTAATCACCACTGTCCGTCCTGCATCATTCCTCAGGTCTCAGGTGTCCATTCTTCCAATCATGACGCTGATTGCTCTAGAATTCAAACGGTATGAGATGCGACTAAATGAACAAGCCCGGCTAGAAACAATACAAATTCCATTTCAGTAGCTCGCAATTGAAATGGGAAGGAATTACTGAACCGTGACAGGTAACCTTCAACAGAAATTTTTCAGTTTTCCTGACCAGTATTTCAGGTATCAACGATTATCGCGACGCACACAAGGAATACGTAACCTTCACGAAGACTTTAAGAAAACTCTCTGAAATACCAATGACACGAAGAAGCGAAGACAAGAGCATAATTTGTCTACCGGAAGTGCATGCATTCTTCTTCAGATACGTTTAAGTATCTTTCTTGTCGGACAATGCGTTCAAGTGATTTACGTTATTCGCAACTTGGTCACCTGGGGGAGCTAAAATTTCGTGTAAAAAAAACTATGAGAAACAAGCGAAAGGAATTAGAAAGGGCGACCTGCTGGGAACTGACCATAACACTTATTTCCACCGGTGCGCATCTTGCTGTGAAGATTTTATTCTAATCGGAATTTTTACTTAGCGAGAAATGTGTAGTAGCTACATGGGAGTGGATCTTAAAGTATTGCCGAGAAACATGGGAGCTTCTGGCTGGTTGACACGGGAAGATTCCAACAATCCTTACGTTACATAGTCGAATCCGTAGAGTAGGATGGAGCTGGACGTAGGTCATCAAATAGTTTCCAACTTAAAAGAAAATTATTCGATATGTTCTGAAATCTACAAGGGTAGAAATTTTCTTTGTAACTGGATAGTGTCTGAGCATCAGAAGTTGCATTGTGCGGGGAGAATACATCACTGAAATGTGTAATTTAGTCATCCCTTTGAGTGGGCGTCGAAATCTCTCCTACTAATAACTTGAGTTAGCTGTTATTAAATCCTGCAAGGGATCGTCTTAAAATTGCTTTGTAGGCGATTGTATAAAACCTGTGTGGAAGAAAAAACCAATCTGATATCTCATCAAACCTAAGAAAGTAGTCGAAAGCTGTGAATAGTATGCTACCCCCTTAGAGTTGAATATCTAAAAATATTGAAATTAACTTTTTGGCGATTATATAGGAAGCCTTAGAAAGTAAAATTCAATTCGATCTCGCATCAGATCTAAGAAATATGAAGGAATTTTTTAAAATGTATGGAACCTCTTTACACCATCTTGAAGGTTGGATATCTAAAAATTCTAAAATTGGTTTGTAGGCTATTATTATATATAAAAACTATGCGGAATTTAAAGCCAATTTGATGTCTCATAAAACGTAAGAGATATGGCGAAAATTGGGAAAACGAACGCAACTCTCTTGCACCCACTTAGGGGCTTAATATCAAAAAATCCTGAAAGAGGATTTTAAATGAATATAAAGAACACCTGAGAAAGTAAAAACCAAAGTGATCACTCCTAAGAAATATGACGGAATTCGTGAAAACGTATTCAACCCATTTATACCCTAAACGGAGTTTAGGTGACTATGAAACAACTCCGTGGAAGTAAAAAGTTCTTCGATATCTAACTAGATCTAAAGGCTGAAAATGGCTGAAAATGTATCACTTCACACCCTCTTAGGGGTTATGGAAAAATAGGAAAAACATTGCCCACTTCCGTACCATACTACCCCTATTAAAAATTATATTCTTACAACTATAGCTCTATGTAAATTCCAAGTTTTAGCGATGTATTATTATGTGATATTGAGATATAAAAATCTGGACTTTTTCTTTTACCCTCGCGCTCTACATCCACACCACCCACCTCTACTACTTCCCGTGAGAATTCTAAGCATCTATCTTAAACTGATCTCGGGATATAAGACATAATTTTTCAGAAAAATGCTTATCCACCATTTCCATGCTCCACCACCTTGAAAAAATTTATTTTTATTATTTAAATTTATTTCTATACATAAACCGAATTTAATTTTTTTTGTACATAGTAATCTAAGGTTTTATTGGACCCACAAGGAGTGAAAAGGGGATAAATGTATTTTCACGATTTTCTGGATGAAGTACCAAGTTTTTTTGACTCTTCAGCAGAATACTTATAAATCAATGAAAATCGATTTCAGTATTTTTGAATCTTCAACCGCAAGGAGGTGAAGGAAACTTCAAAAACTTCAAGGTCAAATAGTACTTAAAATTAATTTATACAGGCTGCTAATACAAACGCTTAAAACGTGATTTCGGGATTTTTCTATATTCAACCACAGAGAGGTTAAAAGTGGTTCAGTTTTTTTTAACGAATTTCTCAATAATTCTCCGGCGGCATTCAATATCAAATTAATTATTCATTCGCCAGGTCCATTCCGCAAACGCTTAAAAACTGATTTGGAATTTCACCCGGAACAAGTGAAAAGGGGTTAAGTATGGATCTTACAATATCTTAAATATTTCTTAGAACCAATGATATATCGAAAAGATTTTCGCGTCTTGAAGTTACTCAAAGTAAAGCCTAAAAGCGCCATTTATTACAAAATGGAGATGTTTTCATGAAACTCAAATTCAGTACAGGTGAAGTACTATTATTTGAGGATAAACTAATTCTGGATAACAGTATTCAGTCAGTACTCAAAATACTTCAGTATTGGAAGGAAAGAAGCATTCAGTTCGAATTTCGCTAAAGTACTGCTGATACGGAAAGGTTTATAGAATTTCGTTTTGAGTACGAGTAGTAAGTCCATTATATTCAATCTATTGCACTATAGTCCCAGTTGAGTCTAACTTCTTTGTTGATTTTTAACCAATCTTGAAGACTCTGTCGATCCGGTCGTTAGCTTATCTATTGCCTAGAAGTATTTTTAATTCGTTTTTTTCCATGGCAAATGGAATTCATATATATGCATGCTCATCACTACTTTCTTATCCATGACAAAAATTAAATGGAAATTCAGAATCGTACCAAAAGTATCACACGGTTGGCTGCGCCCTATCGTGCGTAATCCATTATCCAAATCGCCAAAGGATATCCCATTTATTCCCAAAACGATATTTAAACACATTTCGATTTATCATAATTCATCATCAAAAGGGTCCAAGTTACCCAATAGTGGTCAGATCTCACCTCTGTTCTCCTTTTTTCTTTAAAAAGACGAAAATAGTAGAAAATCCTTATAGATCCTTTAGGTCACAGAATAAAGTTCAATCAGTACCCCTTCTGGGTATTACTTTCTTTCAAAAAGCACGGGAAAAAAGAGGAAACCTCGCATTTAAAGTGCGGACCTTTGTCACGAAAAGAAAAGCTAAATTCTGAGTACGGACAGGACACATTAGTCCTGCTAAGAAAATTTCTGTGCACTATGCTTGTTTTTTTTTGTTACTGCCGAAAGGATACAGAAAAAGCGATCCTTTGTCAACATTTCTATTTAGCTCCTTTGGGATATGGCAAACGAACAGAAGAAGCTGTGACAATATGCAGAATTCTTAACATGAAGAAAAAGAAAAAACATTGAAATGAAAATAACGAAAAAATAAAACATAAAATTAAATCTCGAACAGACTAAGAAGAAAAACCTTACACTTAGTCGAGCAACAAATCTCATCAGTAAAAGCACTTAAAGCACTGTTTTATCTTGTGATGCGTAAACTACGTCGCAATCGCAAAGACTGACGTAAATTTTCCCAAATACAAGATACGTTTCGTTGTTTTTATGTATGTCTGTTTTGGATATAAAATATCGCTGTCAAGATTATAATCCCGACAAAATGATTTAAATAGCAAGCCACAAACGGATTGCGTGTATTTCGAATCGACGAATGTGTTTGTCGGAAACACTCATCCTTTTTGCATAACTTCCAATGCTTGAAATTTTGGTCGGTTGTTTGCACCCAGTCTTCGTATGGCAGGTTTCAACTTACGAAGGGATGCTGTGAACAAAAGGACGTATGGGCTATTTGTCACTGAAACATCCACGGGCTCCAATATGGGAACAATTCATAGAACTTTCAAGTTAATTGCCTTAACTCTTCCAGTGAAAATCACTTACCCGTGATTACTACCACAAGGCAATGTCCTGAGTCCTTTTGTACATATCTCGTTTGTTTTGGCTTTGCTATAGTCGTAGGAACGGTCGGTTTTATTGGAGCTATTGTACCAAGTCGACTGTAGCTTTGGTGTTGCTCTCGATTACATGTTGAAAAAGACAAGTAGCTGCCACTGATTTTCGAAATCCGGACCAAAATAGTATGGCTCGCCATAAGATATAAAGCCTTCTGAATTTCATGGGAATCGTGTCAGTGGACATCGGAAAATTTTAATCCTTAAATGAGAAACTACCGTCCATGTATTTGTCCGTTTCAATCTTAATTGTCAGAATTTTTTAGTACCAGGACACAGTGGTCCCTAGAATACAGCTCGACTGTGTAGTCACTGATGGTTGCGATTTTCCGAGAATTTTAGTTTTCCGTTGTGGTCCGTACTATTTGTTGTTAGTGCTGCTCAGTTAGTTTCCAGTCTAATATTGATACGATTTCGGGACAGGAAAATTTTCATCGGATTTTCGAAGAGTTTTCCCCCCATCCGTTTGCTTTCATCTGTCGTATGAAGTTTGTCCTTTTACGCTTGTGTTTCCTCATTTCCATTCGAAATGGAAATTTAAATTGGCACGAATATCAAATGAAGTATGCCTGCAGACAAAAGACTTCTTGCCTTGCATTTTGGCAACCGTATGTATTTGTCCGACGGCCTTATTCTCAGGCTTAGAATGTGCCTGTTGGTCTTTCGAGGAAATTTTCTGATTTCAATTATTGAAAGTATCCGCACGAGTGGAAGGAATAGTGGTGAGAAATTTATAGAAAACAGGATTACGTACTTTCTTATTCATAAATTTGGCGTATTTATGGAGGTTTTTGGAACAAATGCAATACGAATATGTCCGGCGTATTTAAAAAAAATATATTGCCGATGTAGATGTAGATTTTGTAAGAATTGAGACATTCCAGAAACTTCCAAGCAAACGCTTTTATTCGAAAATATACAAGAGAATTTATAAGCTCACTTTGGTGAACGTTAAGCGAATCATTTTTTAATCATCATAAAGATTCGTAAATTAATATGCATTGCGTACATCAGCCGACTTTAAGTTTCATGTGAATTCAATTTCAAAAAATTAGAAAGAAAAATTTACATCACATTCACTAGCGTCCAGCAAAATCACAAAATCCATTGCCGAAACACTGCTCTAACACCAAAATAAACACAAGAACAAATATCTCAAAATTAAGACGTAAAAAGTTATATAAAATTAGTGACGACCACTTTTAACAATCTTCGTTTTTCACTCCAATCAAATTAAAGACATGTTTGAATTTGAATTTTGATAACACTATGCAACTTAAAACACTAATTTATTATTATAACCAGAATTCAATAAAAAGGTCGGCCTGGTGGGAACATTTAATTATTAATGAATATTTAACTAATTAAAAAAAATCGAACTAGTCTCCGCCACAACAAATTGGATAATAATGTACTTAAAATGCACAGGTAATTAAAAAATCATATTTAACGCTATATTTTAAAGTGATTTCCCACTATCGACAGTCTTTTTATAAATGGTATTTTGAATTTTTCTTTTAAAGAAATTCCGATTATTAATTGTGAGAATATTTCATTGCAATCAGATAGCGAGCCACAATTTCATGAACTCGGCGACAATGATGGGAATATATAACTGGAAGACAAAATCATATTTGCATAATTTATTTTGCAATAATTAATTGTGTTCTCACATTTCTTTTATTATTTAATAATCACAGCTTATTTTTTTCACTAAATTTTAAAACAAACCCATTTCGTGGTCTCGTTAATTGAAAACAAGAATACTGCAGAAGGATATCTTTGATTCGTTTTTAAAAATTTTCTAGTCAACAAAAATTGAACTTTCTTATTGTTATTTGATTTTAGTTTCAATTGCATACTTTTCAAGAATTTTTAAGTTATCTTTCGGTAACTGACTTCTCAGTAAAGACCCAACACAAACCTTTGTACTGGATATTTTACTGGTTATGCCAAATAAAAATGTTAAGACGTTGTTTTATCGGCGGATTGCATTGGATTACCAGAGAGTGTATTATGCAACTATAAAATATATCTGGTGATTTTTTTTATTTCTACGTATATGTCTTTGTTTACTTAATTTTTAGATTAACCTACTAACTTATAACTGGTTAGCTTCACACTTCATGATTCCGATGTCAAAGTCATAGTGGTACTGTAAATATTATCCAGATTTTGCCAAACTTCATCAAAGTTTGCATGAAAATTTCATCGGAAATTTATTTCGTTATGTTTACAGCAGAAAAATAAAAATATTGTTTTATTCGGAAAAAAAATATTAAGTCTACTATCTCCATGATTTCGACAGCTGTTTTAAACGAAGTCAAACTAAGCCAAGACACCAACCACAATTTAATTGGGACAGCAATCTCTAATGCCTGGCGTCATAGACTTTTATAACTAGACGTAGACGTAGATGAAACAAACTTTTCGTATATGTCCTTGTATCTATCTCACATGTGTAAAAAATATTCGTTTCAATGTACTTGTTGCGCGGTAGTAATAAAACTATTTTACAGAATTCTAGACAAGAACCTTCAGTGTTTTCTTTTTAAATGTGTCAGACACAATTCATCCATACGCCAACTTTAGCACGTTAGCATGAAAATTGTTCATTACTCACGAGATTATCTCTGAAGAATTGCTACAATATCAGTAATTCAGCCTGACTATAAATAATATTGTGAAAATCTGTAATCAACGATTCGGATCCAATTATACATACGAGAAGTCCTTCTTCATCGCATGCATGCTATCGATTTCGACATCGATAAATTTTAAATTGCAGCCAATATAAAACAAAACAGTTGTTTAAACAATTACACAAATTAATATGTAGGTTGGATTTACTACGAGCATTGTATTAAAATGTATTTGCGTTGTTTGTTTGAGTAAATAAGTAGGTATTACAAAATTCATAAAAATTGATTTTTTAATTAGTTCTTCTTTCGGACTTTGATTTCAATTGTAAATAAGCGAGTTGGATGAATTCATAGGGTCTTTTTTAAAACGATTCTCTCACAAGAACAAATGTGATAATAAAAGCAAATATTCGCGTGAATTGCTATAAAACTGAAACAAATTAAAATAAATAAAGCAGAAGCAGAACGTTTCATTTTATGCTCCGTGAAGCGTGAAACATTGGGCTTTTTTTCTGTATCAGTGATTAGCAACGGATTGTTGTGTATGCCCCCTCAATCACACAATACACCGCACAATCCACACTTATGGTCAGCCACAACATTGTTAAGGTAGTCCGAAATCCAGTCTATGTTCGATTGTTCAAGTTTCATAATGGATACTAATTATTATGACACAAGAACATGATCCACTCATATTAACTTTAAACGACTTTTAAACGCTTTTCTGCTAACCGTTGACCAATAGTGGATAAAAATATGCTCAACTTGGACTAGTTCCTTTTACTAGTTATGGAGCTCATGTGCTCGCAGCGAGTTCAGTCGACCGACGGAACGGACGTCTCAACTTATTATTTATGCGCATAATTCTTATAAAATATGCAGGTGCTATGATTTAATAATAGCTCTGAGTAAACAGTACCGCGCAAGGTAAAGGTAGGACACGTGTGTCTCTGTGTAAAACATAAACGCATATACACAAAACCACTAGGTGAAATTGATTGTACCAGTAAGTGCCCACTACATGCCGTACAACACTTATGACGGTCAATTCTCGGCTCCATAACATGGACGACTCTGTTCTGGAATCATGTTTGTAATTACCTGAGATTGTTATCCTGCCTTAATGTATTAATGACTATTTTACAGATTTTGCAACACTTTCCGCACTGCAGATACATCTTACTACATTACACTTCAAACTCATAGTTAGTAGAAAACAAGGCTATCCTATCTTTTTGGTCATGATTTCTCGAAATTAGGAATGTATTCCAACTTGACTTTTGATTATAATATTATGCCATATTTATCCCCATTACGTTTTTTGCGTTCGACAAATATTGGGATAAGAAAATGCTTACAAAAAGTGACACAAAAAATTCAATTAAGGTAACTGGAGATAGTTCCCAAAGATGTAATAATTAAAGGAGATAAAAACAGAAGGACAGGTACAATGATAAAAAATTATTTCACTCAACAGTTTCAACAACCTGTCTGCTCTTACATCTAGCTATACCAGTGGCTACAAGGAAGAAGATATCTCTTGAAACGTCATGCATGGCACGTTTTACGAAATGACCCCACGTTGGGTGCCGCTTTAACGCTTTCAAATTGGTAATGTAAACAATTTCGTATCGTCTTTCAACTTAAAAATAACTGGTTTGGGAGTTCAACACAGCTTATATTACTTTAAAACAATGACCATATTTACGTTCTTAAATAACGCACATAGTATTGTCAGATTTGTGGGCAAATTCTTTTGGTAAAATATTTGGCGGCATAGCGTAGTGTAATACCTACCCTGTCTGCTGGCTTATGTACCCGTTCAGATATTAAATTTATACATATTTGGAACTTGGTTCTACTTTGTATCGAACCGCTAGTAAATTGGAACTTGGAGTTTGTATTGAGCGATGCGTTTAAATTGAGAGTGTGGTAAACAATGTTTCTAGATAGGTAGGTGGACGAAATAACGACATTTTGAATTTCAGATCTTCAGAAACGGCTTTAAAAACTTTAAACTTGGTTCATGTTGAAGTTAAAAAAAAATTAGATTTATATTTTTCCAGAACCACCAACGATAGTACGTTGAAAGCTGGTAATAGGCTTAAAAACGAACAAATAAAAAGGAAATTCGTGGAGTGAACAACTCCTGGCGGCAGGTAAAGTCTATCGCCCAGAATCATATCCTGTGAAGAAGCCATCGGGGTCGTGTAGAGATATTATTATCCTAGTCGCACGGGATGCGTTTTAGACGAAAAATAATGGCTTCTATCAGTGGCGGTGCTGATAGTTTTGGCGCCCGGCACACTTTCTACGTTTTGTTTTCGAAAAATTAAGGATAATTTCCAAGATTTAGCATGATATAAATAGAGGAGATGGTGTTAAAGTGACCCCTGCTGTTAATTTGGCCCGCTAATTATTTCTAATAATTCACAATATCATTTATGGTCTGTGTTACATATCGGGCTTTCTGATATGTAACAGATAAACACCATAGAACAAAACTGAAATAAATTGCTTCATGGGTCATTGCATCAAGAATCCCAAAGTTGTGACCTTACCATCTCCGATTCTTATGAAAATTTTTGTACATAAAGACCTAGTGAAAAAAAAAAAATATATCAAATTTTGTTTCTATTTCATTGTTTTGTTAGTTATAGTATGTTAAAGTCTTCGCAAAAATTGTGTCTGAATCCACTTTGGAAATTCATATCTCTGGTAATTTTTATCCTAGAATAATAAAATATTTTTCAAAACATATCAAAAAATCTGCCAACAGTCTGGGCGCAACTTTATTATTTTATGGGTAGAAGTACGAAACGTGTTTAATGATGAGATACGGTGTTGGGTACTATGCGACTGACAACCCAAAAAATAACGTTCCAAATAGCCTCCTGGTTATTTTTTAGGTTGTCAGTCTCATCGTACCCAACACCGTATCTCATCATTAAACACGTTTCGTACTTCTACCCATAAAATAATAAAGTTGCGCCCAGACTGTTGGCAGATTTTTTTATTTATTTACGTATGTTTTTATCAATAGAATAATTGAAAGTAGTAAAAGCGAATTCGATCACATTAAACCTAAGAGATTTTCGGAATTAGTGAAATCTTGAACAATACCCCCAGGGGGTTTAATACGCAAAAATTCTTAAATCGGGTTTTTCCCTTATAGAAGTAAACGTGAACTCCAAATCTCAATATACCTTAGGAATATATCAGAATTCGTGAATATGTACACAACCACTTTACACCCCCTTAGGGGTTGGATATCGAACAATTTTGGAGATCGTTAGTAGGCGCTTATATAAATAGCCCGCAGAAGTAAAATTGCTTTGATAGCTCGACATGTCTAAAAGTTTTAACGAAATTTGTGAAAATGTGGATTCACGGACATTTTTTTTACTCAACCTCTGAACGCCAATAAAAATCTGAACTTTTTTTTTGCTTTAATTACTTTAATAGTACATCTACATATACGTACTAAGTTTCAACTTTCTAGTATAAGCCGTTTCTGAGATATAAAAAACCACCCCTCTCCCCCGTACCTTGATACCCCTATCAAACATTTTATTTTTCTAGGATGTCTGCATAGTGGCTCTATATAATCCTAAATTTTTAGCTTTCTCTTCATTATGGTTTTCGAGAAATAAAAATCAGAATGTTTTCCTTTCTACCCCCTTTCACCATCACCGCCAACACCCACATCACCAACTAGAAGTTTACCGTCCCCAACTCCTGTAAAATTTTCAAGATCATATCTGATACGGTTTCTGAGATATAAAAATGACATTTTTTGAGAAATTGCTATCCCCCCACTTTCGTGCTCCACCTCCCCCCTCAAAAAATTTAGTTTTGGTAGACTCCTCTTGTGATCCCATATACAGAAACTAAATTTTTTTTTCCTGGTGTAATTGGTTCGGAAGATATTGTAATCCGAAGTTTTTCACTCCCCACCCCCACACCCCACCACCTCTCTTAAAAATTTTAGCCCTTGTCTAATCTTGAAGTATCCCTAAGGACAACAACAAAGTTTCAATCTTCTGACATCAATGGTTCAGGAGATATAGATTTTAGAATGTTTCAATCCCGGCTTTCATGCGTTAAAGACTCATTGTTTCCCCCCCCCACTTCCACACCCCTTAACCAATATCGACCATTTTTTTGCAATTGAGTCCATTATCATAGTACTACATAAGTTCCAAGTTTCAGCTTCCTAGCATAAGTGGTTCCTGAGATCTAGAAACCAAAATTTTTCGTCTAAAACGCTCCCCTCTCCTCTCCCCTTGTAACCCCACCCCTCAAAAATATACCAGTGGTAGGGGTTCACCCAATCTACCCACCATAAAAATTTCAATTTAATATTTCAACGGGTTTGGGAGCTACGCGCCTTCAAACTATTTTGCGTACGGCGTACGGCGGACGGCGTACGGCGGACGGCGTACAGACGGACATTTTTTTTTTTGCTTTTTTGGGGTTTACTAGTCCTAAAACGTGTAAATACAAAATTTCAGGGTAGCAAACTTTTTTGAAATTTCAGGTCGATCACAATACTTTATTATTAAAAAATAATAAAGTAAAATTAACTTGAGATCCCAAGTTAATTTTTTGGTATGTTTTGTAAAACAGTATAACCTACAAAATATAATAAAGAATCGTTATCCTTGAAAAAAAATTTCAAGGATCATTCTTAGTCAAATTTTTTTTATATTGCGACAACCTTCCCTTTGAAAATAAGCCCTATTTTATTATTCTAGGATAAAAATTACCAGAGATATGAATTTTCAAAGAGGACTCGGACACCATTTTTGCGAAAACTTTAATATACTATAACTAACAAAAAAATGAGATAGAAACAAAAAATTGAAATTTAATAATTTTTTTCACTAGTTCTTCAAGTACAAAATTTTTCAAAAGAATCGGCGATGGTAAGGTTGCAAATTTCGTCATTTTTGGCGATTCTTGATGGAATGACCCTCATACGAAGGATCGCCTTACTTTCACAAGATATGCCAAATTAATTCCATCAACCTCTGTGATTGCCTTCAAAGGTGCATCTTATACGAATCAATGAAAGAATATATCAAGAGATCTCACGGAGCAAAACGTAGCCGCAACCTTCAGAACTGTATATGTGATACAGGATGATGAACAGATCAGCTCGGATAGAAGTACTGAAAGTAGTGAAAATGAGGCTTCTTCGACTGAATACATACAATTCGACCAGGGACGTCATTTCAGTGTTACCCGCGCACGCACAGTTCAAGGAGTACGTAAATTTTTTCAACTCCTTTAAAAATAGTCTTTCTTGAAAAAATCAAAAAGTCACGGTTCTCTTCAATTCTGAAATTGCTTCACCCCCAAATTACGTCCCTGAATTCGGCATCTAATATTGAAACAAATTGTGAAGCATCCTTTCCAAGTGACCAAAGAAGTAAAATATACATTCAATTGTGATTTTTTGAAGCAGAATGAATGTCCTGGAGCTGAAGGCGATAATTATATGCGATTTTTGCCTATAAAATTGATTTTTTTTTAACTATTTTTCCTATGGTTTTATGCACAAATTTAATTTGGCTCTTCGGTGCCATATTACCACTCATTTCAACGATAGTCGTATGCAAAAATTTCTGAATTTAAATAATTTTTTAGAAACGATTTTTGAAGTTTAAAGGTTTTGCTGACATAACGAAACATTTTAAAGTAGCCTTTGAAACGTAATTACTATTAGCAATTATTTTTTTCCACAATAAAACCTAGCAAGAAAAATATCACATTTTCTTTGGTCGTCAAACAGTGCTCCCAACTCGTGAAAATTATAAATATTTCAATTTTCTCGATAACATTGGAACAACTGTACTCGTATTGCCGTTTAATTATTAGATAATACTTCTTCATTGCATTCGTATAGTGATCACGTCACGAGAGTTTAATTCCCTAATCATTTAAAAAAAAATACCCGGAGAAAATTAAAAAACCCATCGGAATTTACATGAAATAATAATGTACATAAAGAAGTGAAGCACTGCCACCTCGCATACGCCTGGGACCTCTGAGAACCCATTTCGTTCCTGTGGCGCACTTTTATAAACTGCGCCAGATACCATGAATACATATGCACTCAGCGGAATACAACGTATGCCGTCGCGCATAAAAACGTTGACAGATCACAGTACCGTGCGCGTTGGATGTCGAACCGTGGTGCAGATGAAATATTTGCGCCAAAGAGTGAATCAATAGATTCGCGCATGTTTGATCGAACAAAACGATGTACATGTCGAATCGGAGGAGGAAAATGATGTTGGTTATACAAAATCGTTTATGTATGTACTATGTATTTGGAAGTGGGTGCTACGAACATGTATTTATATGATAAGATCAAACAGCAATCACATATTTAAGGGAATAAATCAAACGTTTGGGAGTACGACGTGTTATTAATTTGTATTTGAATGAATAGGTATATGTAGGTAGGATGCCGTGTTTTAAAATTGTAAAATTTGCAAACAGTGAATTTGATAATTGCAGGTTCGTACATGAACGAACAATTGCGTAGGTAGGTGGAACATTAAGTGTGGTGCCCTAAAAATTTGGCGCCCGGAGCAGTTGCTCCACTTGCTCCTATGTAAGCTCCGCCCCTGGCTTTTATTATAGTTTTATCTAGATGCGGCAATATAAATAATACCAGAGTAGTGGAAAAAGTTATCACCATATATATAGCTAAACTTGAATTATCGAATAAATATATTTAAGTCTACTCTTCCGTTGACTTCATCAGTTGTCGCAAAACTTGTCACACTAACCCAAAACACCAACCAAACATTAATTAGAGCAAACATTTCCAATTCCATACGTAATAAGGTGTTATAACTAGAAGTAAATGCTGGAATAGCTACAATTGATATGAAACTTAAAACAAGTCCTTAGTAATCTAAAATTCCAGTATTTACTGGAATCTTAGTATCCAGTATTTACTGTGCAGCTCATGCTTTAAATTTATGGAGTATAAATATGTGAATTCCTAGAAGCTCACCAATATGGGCCAATAACTTTAGAACGCTTCAAGCTGGAAATTTGAAATTTTCTACACATTCATTTTCCAGATAAAGAGATTAGGTACTATCCAGAAAATGAAATGAGACCATTCAGCTGTATCATATTAAAGTTGAAAATACAGTTTAAAAATGTACTGTGAAAACATTAACCAAAAAATTATATAAGTTCTTGAAAAAGGAAAAATTTGCATACCGTAATTGAAGTTCCAGGTACGCAATTAAGGGGTTAGGCCACTCTAGAGTTTTCGAAAAATCGATTTTTTTTTATTTTAAATGGTCCCTTAGGACTTCAAAAATGATGTCCGAAAAGGTTATGGCCGAAAAAAGTTTCTAAGGACTCGGTTTTTGAATTTTAGTGCAAGGTCGCCTGCAAAATTATTTATGATTTTCTACTACTCAAAACTTCAAACGCGTTTATCTCAAAACTACAGTTTTTGAGCTGGCCGGAAACATAACTCAGACAATTTTCAACCGATTCGCTTGAAATTTTAAACATATCTTTAAACCTATATTGTCCATCAGAGTACGTAGAATTTTTTTAATATTGCATAGTTCATTTGTTATTATTATAACAATTTTCTGACGATTTTTTAGGCAAATTTTACACTTTTCACTTTAGAAGTGCGTCATTTGGTCAAAAATCAATATATCGAAAAAGTCCTACCTCCTGTAGCTGCTGTTATACAGGGTGTTTGGCACTCCGTGTGCCACCTTGTAAGGGGTTATTCCTTGATATATTTGGAGAAAAAAATTGTTCTACAGGGTGGATCAATTTTCAATATTAGTGGAGATACAGGGTGGTTAAGAAAAGTGTTTTTGACCGGTACCCTCACTCACTTAAAACGTTATATCTTGAAAACGAATAATCACAAGGCTATCTCCACTAATATTGAAAATTGAGCCACAATGTAGAACAATTTTTTTCTCCAAATATATCAAGGAATAACCCCTTACAAGGTGGCACACGGAGTGCCAAACACCCTGTATAATCGAAAAAAATTCATTGGCTTATTATAATTCAAAAATTGCAGGCGCTGTGTGTCCGGCCGTGGACCCTGGAAAAACGGAGACGTCATCGCAAAAACGCTGCACAGCCGCCATTTTGAATGTAATCGCTTCAAAAAAATTGCTGTACATAGTCAATAATATGTATTATAAGCACCCATTTTTGTAATCTCGATTTATTTTGTAGTTTTTCTGAAAAAAAAAATCCCTAAAAAGGCTTATTTTTTCATCTAGAGTGGCCTAACCCCTTAAACACTTGGATATTTTCCTTTTCCTAAGAGTAGCGACCAAACGATAGTCCTTAAAAAAGACAATTTACAACCTTCTTTCTTCTTTATCACCACTGTCAATATTAATCATAGTTCAGTAATTCGTCTAGAGTATCATACGATTGGCTTGTTGCCTATATATCAAAAAAATTTTAAATATGTTTTTTGATTTTAAGCAAAAAAAAAATCTTTTGGAATTACTCACTTTTCATTTAACCAAAAGTTATTAAAATAGAATATAATTGCTTTCTCATCTAATCCCTGCTCGAAAGGCGATCCAGTTTTGTAAGAAATGTTTGCTGGGTGCTTAACCACAGCGTCTGTATGATAAAAAGGAGATTTGCCAGCATGATAAGAATTTTTATCACTTCCTTGATTTGCAAGAGATTTTTTACTGCGAAATAAAAGCTGATACGCAAACAATTCATTTAGAAATCGTAACTTTTGTTTCGAAATGAAGTAAATATAAAATCAAACACAAATCAATAAGACTATCAAAATATTGTTGCATTGTTTTGGAATCTGGGTTACCTGTCTGCCAGATAATCAGGGTTTAATTTTGTTCTTTTCTTACACTACTAGAATCAAGCCTAAGCCTATCCCCTTCAGCTCCATACGATCTTGCCCGTTATCTATCGCAGCCTAACTACCCATTTTATGACAATCAAATTCAATGCCTTTTAACTTGTCCAATCTCGCCAAAAACTTGCAAGCGTTCAAGCAGTTATTGACATATTCCCGAAATCATATTTTCTAATTACCCGTGACATACTACACAAATGATGAAGTGTTTTCAAGTATAAATGAAGATTTGTGCTAACTAATTGCTTGAGAGGAAAGTTTCCTCAGGTGTTCCAAACTACAAAAGATTCTGAAAGAACTGTTGTTCGTTCAGTTGCGCGTACCTGACTATGTGCGTGGAATAAAGAAAAGCAATTTACCGATAATCATAGTGTGGTCCATCTTCAAAATGTTGGTAGTCTTCCCCCTGGCGTCCCTTATTTCGAGTTGAACGGTCGACTAAAAAAAAGTGAACCGCAGTGCCTTAGGGTCAAAATCTATCAATCATACTCCACGCGTTTTAAGATCTTGCGGTACGCATAAGTGGTTTTCGCTAAGGTCCCATCAACGGGGTGCTTAGAAATTGCGAATTTCTAACATTAGTACCGTTGTTGATCATGAAAAATTTAAACAAATTTGTTCTACATGGAATTTTGTTGTTGTTTATTTCTCATCTGAACCATTGACCTCAAAAACGCTAGCTCATAAAAGGCTCAAAATTTCGGGCCATCTCCTCAGTGTTCTGAACTTCGTCAAAACGGTCGTACATTTTACCTGTAACGTTCTAATTTTCAAGCAAAGGTGTTTTTTGAGTTCTTGAGTGTTAGCGAAACGCGTCAAAAATGTATCGCTTCTTAACTATTCTCGTATTAGTGCTGTGTTTAAGTGGAGTATTAGGAGGTATGTGAGAAATACGCGACAGTAGTAGAATTTAAAAAAATAATAATAATAATAAAATCCGATATAAACGCAGGGCAACATCGATTACGGAAATTATCGCGGGATGCAGCCATCAAAACGAAAACTAGCGCTAAAGGACAAGTAGTCGGAACTGACGAATACGCTCCGCGATTCGATGCCAGCTTGATTCAGATGTTCCTGAACATGAAGACGTCGACAACAACTGCTGCACCAACAAGTTTTACCGGTGTTATAACCGGTAGTCTTACAGGCGGTACTACAGGAGGTACTACAGGTGGTACTGGTGGTGGTGTAACGAACACGGTTACAATAACCGGGGGTGGAACGGGAACTGGAACTGCTACTGGTACAGGAACTGGAACTGGAACTGGAACTGGAACTGCAACTGGTACTGCTACAGGAACGGGTACGGGTACGGTTACTAATACTGGACGTTTTCCATTTTTCCGAAGTGCAAATGCACAGGAAAAGTCAAAGAAAGTTCGCAAACAAAGAAAGCAACAGGCTCCACGATATCGACGTGTTCCAATCAAACGAGGACGAAAGTACCGCAACTAATTGGTTCGTTTTAACTTTATTTATTTTTTTATAGTAAGGAGTTGCTGTGGTGAAAATAAAAGCTGATGATGTACTGAATTCGACATGGTTTTTTTGGGGGGGTCATCATTACTTGATCTGACAAAAGAATTGTTTTGTTTTTCAGGAGTTTAGTATATTTTTGAAGACCAATATCATCACCATATTCATCGGTTATCCGGAAAAAAATGATTGAAAACCGTTGCAAACGATCACCATGGCTTGTGACTTCAATCCCACCAGAAAGCAAGGAAAAACTATGAATTAGATCCAAAGCATTAGTCACTCAAAAAATCTTACATTTCACAACAGCCCTTAACTCCTGCAATCTTCTCTTCAATCGACTTTAAACAACTTTTAACTTCATCAAACTAATTTTTTCCCATTTTCCAAATTTTTTCCCTAAGAGATTCTATTTTTAAATCTTGCTATGACTTACTGATTTATTTCTTACATAAATCAAGCGGGTGACGACCACATTCTTGAAGTCTCAGACTACATTTTGCTTGGGTTCGAATCCACTTCAACTGTTCCACAAGTTTTCTCTATACAATGTTGGAAACAAAAAGACGTAGGGTTGGGGAAAACTCCGTACTCCAAAACTTATCCATATCACCATCCATATCACCATATCACTCTTTCCCAAATTTGAACAAAAATTGGTTAATACTAACCGATTTATGAAATTTCAGATTCAAAATACATCTAAAAAAAATTACGTCGTTAACAATACTGCTAGCTTGTGTTGGACTGGATTAAATATTTGACTATTTATAATAACGCATGGATGTAAATTTTGTTCAGTTCAGTGCAAGCGACGCGACTTCGATCCAATGGGAATTTTAACCCTTAAAATGGCATTGTCAAAATTTTTGGCAGTGAAAAATATAACATGCTTTAATTATGCAATGCTCCCTACAAATCAGTGGGATCGTCTTGCATGTCTTTAAAATCTGTAAATTTTACTGCTCAGTTATTAAACTCCCTAGGGGCTAATTTTTCCAACAAGAACCATGATAAAAGTTTTGATCTCTTATTTCGCCTTACATCGAAGCAATGCCAAATTCTACGCCCTCGATTTCTTTGCACTTAAATACGGAAAGTTTACGAGCGACCAGTACAGATAATTATCATCTTTGTGTTCGGTAAGATCTTTCAAAGATTTTTACTCAAAATTTGTCGTAATCACTTTTGATGTTCTCTTACCAAGCGTTGGCCCAAATTTTGGTGTTTAGATGGTATCTGCTTGATGGCATAAATTGCACGCAGATGTTCGCAATTCAAACTATGTCAATAAGAAAGTTTTGTAAAAAACTAGAAGAAAGCAGCCTCAAAGGTAAACACATAAGTCGTGTTTAGCAAAACACCGTCTTACAAGCTGAATGCAATTGCCTTTCCTCTAAGAGCGCTAAATTAAAATCTTTTGTTATTAATGTTAAGACGAGCGAATGTGAATTGTAATTAGTTGAATCAGCATCACCCTCATTAATGATGTCTTCACAACTTTTTTTTCTGTACTTCTTTGACATATACCCGAAACTGATTTATCCGCGATATCTACTCAAGAAACTGGGGGTTTTAGCTATATGATCGAAGATATGATTGAAATTAATTGCTTCACGAGGAAGAAACTACAGATGTTTCTTAAATGGGTGATTCTATGCAATTCTTTATGCTCAGAATCTTGTAATAGAAAAAAAAGCGTGCCAATCTTCAGGTAATCGTTTTCAGAGCTATCCATCTTAAGAATTGTAGTTTGAATTTTTGACGCTTGTTTTGAGTTGAACGGTCGATTCCAATAAATGAGCTGTTGTTGAACCACACTGCCAATCAGTCAGAATCTATCAATCACCCTCCACGCTTTCGAAGCAATTGCTGAACGTCTTAGTGATTTTCGTCTAAGACCTAATCATCGGGGTCTACCTGGAGCATTCTTAATTTCTTTTTAGTTATAAGACTTGTACCGTTGGTCATGTAAAATTTCAACAAATTATTTGATGGTGAATTTTTTTTCCATTATTGATGTGTTATTTCCAATTAAATGGTCAGCTTTTCTGCACATCATCGGAATCATTGACCTCAAAAATGCTCGCTAATAAAAGGCTCAGATTTTTTGACTATCTTCTCAGTATTTCGAATTTCGCCAAAACTATCGTCTAGCCCGGTTAACCTGAAGTGTTTTATTTTAAGTCCTTCAGTTTTAGGAAAACGCTTGGAATATGTGTCGCCTTTTAGCAATTTTTGGTCTAACGCTGTTTCTGAGTGGAGTATTTGGAGGTATGTGGACATTTTTTGGTGGTAACAGGAAAGTGCCTTAAGTAATACCTGCAAATATTTGCATCGCAGGACAATACCGAGTTCGGAAAACTCCGCTAGATTCCGCAGTGAAATCAAGAAATGTCGACAAGGTCAATGGATTGGCCAAACCCAATGAATATGCTCCACGATTCATTTTCGACACCAGTTTAATTCAGACGTTCCTTAGTAACAAGGTCAGTACAACGACAGCGGCACCACAAACCTATGTCGGTTCAGTATTCGGTACATTTACAAGCCCTGGTACTACAGGAGGTACCACAGGTGGTACAGGTGGAACGAACACAATTACAGTTACCGGAACTGGAACTGGTGGCGGTACCGGATCGGTAACGGGCACTGGAACTGGAACTGGAACAGGAACTGGTACGGCGACGGGAACAGGAACGGGTACAGGAACGGGTACAGTAATTACTGGAAATCGTAATCCATTTTTCCGTAGTGCGAATTCATCGCTAAAGTCATCGACGAAGACAAGAAAAAATCGCAAGCAAAGAAAAGAACAGGTTCCACGATATCAACGTATTCCGGCGAAACGAGCACAAAAATATCGCAATTAATTTCGTATTGATTTAAGCCGTTCGCTTAAAATTATTTTATTTTATAGGAATTGCTCTGGTGAAAATAAATTGCTGATGAAGTAGTGAATTTGATTTTTTTCTAAGGTACAATAGATACACTTAAAAATTGCGCAATTCTGGATAACAATTAATTCTTTTTTCTTCTGTTATTGTCGTAATACTCAAGCTAAAGTTTGTGGAATATTAATAGTGTAACACGTCCCTGTTTGAAATCCACAGAACGAGAGCTCGGACAAAAAAATGATGGAACCTGAGATGTAGTTGCCGTTCATCAGTTTCAATCACAGCAAGAATTTTACCAGTTAACTCCGCGGTAGCTCGGTGGTATTATTAACGGTAAATCCTTTAAAACATATACCTCATATCGGTGTACATACTTACGTGTGATTCTCCATCGGTATATCGGGCATCTAGTTCGCTCCCTGTTAACAATACCCGATAGTTGACCACTAGCAGTGCGTGTGCCCGACAGTTGACTACTAAATTACGCAGAATACAAGCAGTGAGTGACTTATTTGGATTACAGTTGCTTTGGTTTCCCCTGTCCCTTCAATTATGTCAATTTTGTGTAATACGCGATAATTGACTTTAGTGTTGTCCCGTGTCATAAGTCCATGTTGTATTACACTGTATGCCATGCTGTCAAACATTTGACTAACAAAATTTTACGAATAGTTAAGTCAACTGTTTTTCCGTCAAAATAGACCTGGTGTAGAGCAAATAAAATAATTTATAAAAAAAATTTGACATTTACATTTGCCGGCGAGATTAGTCAAATATCTGACAACTGGCATACAGTGTATAAAAAAATATTTTGGCAAAACAAATTTTTTTACAATACTACCGCCTTCGACAGCGAAAATACTTCAACCCTTTCACGGGCTTATCACTATTGCCACGCAAAGTCAGTTTTCGAACCAATAAAAGTTGTGTATGCCATTTAGTGTGAACAAAACTGCGTTTTTGGAATGTCAACCTTACGACCGCCATTTCAAAGGTACAAAAATCTTTTGTAGAATTTTCCGTAAAAACGTTTTGTCAGAACGCGATGCAGGCGCGCGTTAAGCAATGCGACGTGATGACAGCTGATTAGAATGCATGTTAGTGAGCGTAACCCGTTATAGTGATAACGCAACGTTTCGCGCACGTGTTCGGTTGAAATTTTTCTAATTTCGCCGGGCACGTATATTTCAATTTTAACACTTTCGTATGTTTCGTTTCAAATTTTTTTCCACCAATAGACCATGAACGGTTAATAAATATCGCAAATGAATACTAAAAAAAAACGGAGGCAAAACGTTCACAGGCTGCGAACAAAATATTTTGAAATTTGTGAATTTTATTTGACAGTAGTCGCATGCGATTCAACCTACTATAACTATTGTCGCCAAATAGCGCGTGCGGCGCACCTGTAGCCCGCATTGTCTTCACTATAATTCCAGCTTTATGCTTGACTTGCCTCTCTTTATTAAAAATATGTAGAAAGAATTAGAAAAGTAGAAAGTGTTTGTTGTAAAATTGTCTACAAAAAAGTATCAATACATTTTTCCAAATGGAAATTAAAGCTCTTATAGTACCTCTAAGTTTTTTTAAACCAATTTTTTTCGAGGATAGATTGTTGGCCTAACGCTCCAGTGGGGTGTCAAAATTCTTTGATTCTATAGGTAAAATAAAACGAAACACCCGTCTAATAAGCTTATTGTTGTATATGTTAAAAAGAAGAGGGGACAGGGTTCGAGAAAATTTAATATGATTTATAAATTTCATAACTATCTTCTTATGTTCCTCATAAATAAAACTTTCCAGCAGATATTTCGATACTAGTTTTCCCCAATCTAAGAATTTTACGTGACCAATCAACTCAATAATCAACCGAAAAACTTTCAGGCTTAAATACCGTGAGAAGAGATAAATTAATGTCTTTATACAAAAATTATCTAACCTACCTAAGACCACAACCAAATTAGAGTATTGACAGTATAAACTGGCACACTCCTCCAGGCTATGAGCAATAGGCTAACAATCTGTTTCGGAAAAGACACCACTGATACGTAGCTGCTGAATGCAATTGGCGTTCAAGCGTTTATAATGTGTGACATTAGTAGTAAGTTCACAACGTAAAACTTAAGGGCGATTAGAATCCAGTTGATTCAATGGCATGATCCCGACACAAGAATTCTAATTAGAATTTTTTTAATTTTAAAGCAATGAAATATAAAAATAAAATTCGACTACACTACGAGTATAAAGAAAGTACTTAAGAAGTTTCTTTTTCTTTCGGC
Source organism: Beris morrisii (assembly GCA_951812415.1). NCBI lineage: Eukaryota > Metazoa > Arthropoda > Insecta > Diptera > Stratiomyidae > Beris > Beris morrisii. Next base: position 170,414,774 of record OX638310.1, read on the forward strand.
AACTGTCTTCTTTTGCCATATTTGAAAAAAAAACCAGGCCTCTCACTTCAAGGCTTGAAGAATAAAAGAAACTTCGTGGATGGCCTAAGGCTTAGAATCGATGAAGAACACTTCAAGTCGGGTTATTTTCGAAAGATTCTTTACGTGGTCTAAACCTCATCAATGAGGTCCAGATCGATAATAATTTTTAACTTTTGAACAGTTGCTTTTAAGAACGAATTGAATTCAATGGGCATATTTTTTGTTGTCCCAAAGACTTTGGCTATTGGCCATTATTTTTTGCACATCATCCGAAGCATTGACCCTACGAAATTCTTGGTAATAAAAGGCTCAGAATTTCCATTTGACTTCTCAGTACTGGTAATTCCGCCGTATCTATCGTTTCTTCAGACCAGGTCGTGCTAAGTGCGCCGAAAAAGTTTAATTTCTAAGTTAAGTGTAACAAGAACTAGCCATTAAGATGTGTAATTATTTAAAAATTGTCGTTTTTATGTTGATTGTGGTCGGAGTATTAGGAGGTAATTTCGGAAATTTTAGTGACTTAACTAATCAGGGGAAACAATTTATGAATCCAATAAACTCTCCACCCACAGATAAGTACCGCATAATCAAAGTTCCTCGTGATTCTCACCTTAAAGTCAAAGCAATCACTAGGAGAAACGAAGACAGTTACGAGGAAAAGTACTCGCAGCGATACTTCTTCGATGCCAGCATCATTCAGACCTTACTCGATTTGAAGAACGCAGCGTCGTCGACGACAACATCAGCACCGCCAACTTTTTCTGGTTCTTTTAGCGGATCCTTAACCAGTCCTGGAGGCACTGCAGTGGCTGGAGGTATCAGTGGACCGATCACAGGGGCTACAGGAGGTACGGTAACTGCTGGTGGGACTGGTTCCGGTACCGGCGGTGGAACCGTCATCGGTACAGGAGCTGCTCGTTTTCCGATGTTCCGAAGTGTGAAAGTGAATAAGAGATCAAAAAAATCAAATATTCCGAGGAAGGAACTGCGGCCACGATATCGAAGGATCATTCGGAACGATGGCCAACAAGACCATAACTAGCTTTGTATTATTTCAAAATTGATATAACGTAATAAAATCAAATAGTTATTTATACATATGTTGAGCGAGACTTACAAGGAACCTTACGCCCAGAGCTGAATTAAGATCTGCTTTCTTCCAGATCGAAATGACTATATTCAATTCAAATACTTTCACTATGGAACCAATATCAAACACATTAATCTTTTCAGAACCCACAGCTCCGTCTTATTCTCTTTACTTTAAGTAAGTAAAAGGAAGCAATCTAAAATCAGAGGTCACTTCTTTTAACTGCTTCCTTTCACTACGGGTATCAGTGATTCCCGGTAAGAACCACTTTAAAAGTAAACTACATACTTCGATTGTCACCACTAAGCGGACGTACTACTAAGATTAGAAGGCTTCAGGAGGAAGGAAGAGGGAGGGGAGAGAAGAGGGTTAGATAAAAAATAAATAAATTATAACTGGGTCGAAAAATCTTTTTGGGAATCAGCTTATTAAATAATGTTCTGATTGGGTATAGATTCTCCGCCGGACACACACTCGGCCAGACTTGATCGATATTATTGTAAAGTGTGCAGGCAACTTTCTGATCCTGCTGTTGGTGATAAACCTGGCTGACGGTTGCCCAATTTTCAAATCAAGTGATGTATTGCACCTGTCGACCAGTGCATTGTCCTTATTTCGATCTGATTGATTGGCATTATAGCATGATAGAGTGTAGAGTATCCATCCTGAAAGTAGTGCACCGAGAAAAATTTTCTAAATACATCAATTCTCAAGTTGACTTCGATTCAGCATGTACACTACAACTGGAATTTAAGAAATGTGATTGCTCTTGCTGATGTTCCATAAGACGAATGCCACCAGAATAAATTCATAAAATACGCTCTTTGAGCAATTGCTCGAATTTATGTCAAACGATGCGGTTGTGCCAGTAACTATTCTGCAGATCGCTTGTTTCAGCGAATCCAATGAATCTGAAGCCATATCGAAACCTTCGCCAAAAGACAAGACATCTGAAATTCGAATACTTCAAGACTAATGGTAAGTGCTTTCAATTCCGTTGACAAAGTATTCCATTCGAGTGATAATCCAACCGATCAATCATAGAAATGCGCCATGAGTAGAATCCTGAGAATGTTCATATAAAATATCTGTTGTCTGAGATGAAACCGATTCAAAATCTTTCCTGGGGTGCACCTGTTCATAAGATTCTCGACTTACTGCTGCCTGGAATCCGCTTTAGTATCTCGTACCTATCGTATTTTACGATGCCGTAAAGTAATTCGAAACCGAACCCAAATTCCGTCCCAAGACTATTGTAGGTCTTCCGTAAGGTTTGACCTCTACCGACATTTTCTCGTGTCCCTGGAATTCAAGATTTTCTTGTTTACCTAGCGCAATGAAATTAAGTGACAATAATGGTCAAGGGACTCAAAATACAACCCTGTCTCACATCCATTTGAGGTTAAGTTCAATTGCAAGCAATTCGAGAAGATAAGTACCTTGAGGTGTTGGATGACCTCTTCGCCTTGATTGATTTCGCACTGTTTTCGGTTCGGACTTAGCAATTTAGACCCGGGTCGTGGCCAGAATCATCCAGAGGGTGCTTCGGTATATAGACAAATAACCTTTACACCTCATTGACTCGAGTAATTTGACTAAAGTAAACTCAAAGACCCCTCCCGAATCAAGAGGGTATTTACATAGTTAAATTTCTGTCCGTGATTAAATCGTAAAGGTAGTCAAGCAAGAAGTGTTTAATGGGTGATAGGCAGCACCTCTTCGGTATTGTTCCCGGCTTATTCCTCGGCGTATTTAATTTCGAAGAGAATATTTTGCAATTAGGTTTTACGGATTTGTTGGTTTTTGGTTAGTGATGAATTGATACCTTGAGTATGAAAAAAAACACCAAACATACAGTCGTGACAAGCTATCAAACGTCTCAGTGCCGTGTGAAAGGTGTACTGCCTACTAGGGGCAGGTATTTGTTCAACCCGAATATTAAATTAAATTTTAACACCATCATTTGAAGGGTAAGCTTTCACTGCGTTAGTAAGTCTGTCGGAAAGTTGGCTTCCCTGGTTGTTTCTGGGATAGAAAATCCTACGCATCGAAGTGTGAACTGAAATAAGAAATTTAGAAGTTTTGATTACATTGTTCAGTCAGTATCCACCAGAAATTTCTACTTTTGGGTTTTTTTCGATTGTTTTAGACAAAATTGGTGAAGTGTGGACTTTACGTTGCTATTAAAATATTAAGAACAAATTTTGAGAAATACGGTACAGACGGTCCATTCTAAAATAGCAGATTCAGTACATCAAATCAAAATTTTTTGAACATAAATACATAAAGGTGTAACTGGCACAGCAAATATTCTGATCCGAAAATGATTCGAAAGTTAATCACCAAAGCGATTTAACTCTTTACCTGCGAGATTCGAAATTGACAATCTAGCAGTATGTAGTGCACATTCATTTATGAATCATTATTACGATAAAAAAATTATTCACCTAATCATCACAAAAGCAAAACATACACATATAACGCTCTGTATATTCACTACGGTGAACATTAATCGAATCGCTTTAAATCATGTTTGTAAATGAAAGTGCGTTGCGTAAAGCTAGATAATCGGTTCTGAGTTTTAGATGACTTTGATTTCGAGGTGTTATTAGTGAATACATTTTGTTATTATTCTATATAGATCTATTTTGTCTAGGTCTAGTTTCTTGGGTTAGGTTTTTGGGTCCAAATCAAACTTATTATACTTTATACCAAATTTTGAAGAGCTGTACTGTTATTTATTTACAAAACCGTTTTAAAAAAAATTAATTAAATACGTTAATAAAATAACAGAGTCATTCTCGTCATCGCTTTTGGGTAAACGATTTTCATAAAAAGCGAAAGAAGTGAAAGAAGTGAAAAATTGGATTTACTGCATTTCTATTTTCTTCACAGTTCAGACTAAAATCAAAAATTTTTTTCGACTTGTGTTTTAAAATGTTTTAGACAGAAAATTTTGGTTTTTATATATCAGGAATCGCTTGCACTATGAAGTTGAATCTTGGAATTTATATAGAGATACGATATTTAAGACAAATCCTCGAAATTTATAGTGGAGTGCGGAAGTGTAGGACGTGGAAAATTTGCCTTGAAAATTCCAAAACATTCTAAAATTCATATCTCCTAAGACGAAGTTGCAGTTCAATGATTGTTTCTGGCCTTAGCGAAGTTTATTAAATATAAATTTTTTATGAAGAGGTATGGGACAGGAGTTTAAAGAGGTTGAATACATTTTCACAAGTTTCAACATACAAGTATATCTTAGGAATGATCAGACATCGAATTGAATTTTACTTCTTAAGCACTTTATATAATCGTCGAAAAATCAATTTCAGAATTTTCCAATTTTCAACCCCTGGCGGTTTAAGGAGCTTGTATAAGTTTTCACGAATTACGCAATACCGCACTAAGGTATGATAAAATGTCAATTGTTTTTTACTTTTACGGACGTCTCCTACAATTGGATAAAACAAATTTCAGAATTTTTCGCAATTAGGTAAGATAGTTGAAAACAGTTGAATACAAATTGCTACAACCATCATTTAAAATAAAAGTTGGTCAAAATTACCGCCCTCAGTAAAGAAAAGTAAAATTCTGTTTCCATAAATAAAATGTTCGATAGGGGTAGTAGGGTTCGGGACTAGTGAATGTTATTTTCTGTTAATCCTTAAAAAGAAACGAAAATTCCTATAGGTAGGAGCTGCTACTCCCTGGTTCAGGTGCACATGTGAAAAAAGGATCGAGATAGCAAAAGAAGTTCTGCTGCACTTGGGGTTTCACCAGACCAAGTTTTTTCAGAATTTTATTATTAATCGACCATCTTCTTTTTAGAAATTTTTCCGCGAATTTATTTTTATGTAGTTTTTGAGAAGCAAAATTTTTAAACGTTTTTGAGAAGAAAATGTTTAAAAACGAAAGTAAAGAGAATTAAATTTCAAATTATTTCTGATTATTCCGAAACGTTATTTCAAAAATTCCTTGTGCCCAATTATTTCCATAATGAAAATATGAAAACGATCCAACAACCAGTGGTAGGTATGATTCTAATTTTAATCTTAAGTAGGTTCCAGCCTACCTTCGCCATGATTTTATTATTGTTTCGAATTCGTTGCCATAGTAGGCATCAGACATATTTCCGGGAAAAGCTCACCTTATATACCCTTGTTATTTGCAGGCAATTTTCGTTGGACATCCCACAAGCAGACATTACCGAAATCAAATTTCATGTATTTTTCCACCGTCACCGTGAGTTCAAATCAAAACATCGTATTCGAAAATTGTTCGCATTTTTGTCTGTTATGAGATTTTGTGAAACTGTCATGACAATGAAAATGATGCCTCCGAGAAAGGACGCTCAAGGCTTGCGAAGGGAAAAAAATTCGGGAAAAATATTCACTACTGTTAATCCTATCATTCAAACAGAAACCCACAGCCTAGAAGGACTGCAAAAATTTTCCTCGCTTCCGGGAGTAATGAAAAATGATGACAAAACGGAAGAATTATGATGATGGGGATGCCCGGAAAATGACCGAGCAACAACACATAAATTTGTTCAACATATTTGTGAACATGTGTTGCCAGCACATTTCAATGGGACCAAATCAACGAGACGATAGTGATTTGCACTTTAAGGACTCCGTCGCAGTATTTCTTGTGTCGGGCGAAGGATATTTTGTGTCTGGGTCATTTCTGTTATTGAGTGCTACTTCAAGGGTTGGTAATGGCGGTCGTTTTATCACCGAAACCTGGAAAAAGATTTTTATTTCGAAGACAGGTTTTTCCTGAAATCTTCGAGATAAAAGAGAAAAGATTTTTTGCTTATTCGATTGGATGGATAAAAAATAAGAAATATGAGCAAACAAATTGGAAGGCACTTTTTTTTACCTTAAACAGTAAAAAAAATCGATCGCCGATTTTCGATAAATTAATTGATGTCCATTTTAATTTTTCAAAAATCCCAAATCATAGTTTGAAATAAAGCGGCGGTTGCTTTACGTTATTGAAACGGCATTCAACATTTTCTTTCCTTCCAGATATTTTGGTCTTTCTTAAGAAAAAAATTTTTACGACAAGTTATCGATCATTTATCATCTTATTGCATGTTATTGGAACTACGCGTCTTAATGAACTTATGTCGTTTCGTGTCTTCTATTAATTTATGCTTATATTCATAATAAAAAAAAACAAATCGAAACTGTCACCACCAGGTAATCAATGAAATCATGTAAGACTGAGCTGTAGGTGTATTTTGCAGGTATGTCGTCTAACCTACTTTGGCTTGCAAATTAGCTTGAAAGAAATGTGGCGCCTGTAGTTATGCGGCCAACTCTTCGAGATCGAAGAGACTTTCAAGATCAAAACAACAAAATTACGGTGTACAGGTATTTCAAATGTCGACATTTAAATTATTTCATTTTAATTTATCTTTATTTGCGGTTAACCAATGAAATCTTTAATATAATAAATATTATAGAAAATGTACCACAAATCGCGATTTTGTGATACTCATTTTGTAATGAAATAGTGAGGAATGAAGTGCGTATACACTTTTATTCAATGGTTAGATATATAATATATTATACGAGTACTAACCGCGTACCGTGGCTACGCTCGCTTCGCTCACGTTGTTCCATCGCTACTGTTACTCCCGTTGCTCCCGTTTCTCCCGTTGATCCATTGCTCCTGTTTCTCCCGTTGATCCATTGCTCCTGTTTCTCCCGTTGCTCCCGTTTCTCCCATTTCTCCCGGTGCTCCCGTTGATCCGTTGCTCCTGTTTCTCACGATGCTCCTGTTACTCCCGTTGGTACCATTTCTCCCGTTACTCTCATTTCTTCCGTTGCTCCCGTTACTCCATCCTCTATCCACCATCCTCTATCCACCATCCACCATCCTCCATCTACCATCCCCAATTCTCTATCCTCCATCCTCCATCCACCATTCTCCACCCACCATCCATCATCCTCCATCCTCTCTCCACTATCCTCTATCCACCATCCATAGTCCAACTTTACCATTTAGTAATAGGAACGCATAATTAATACACCGAAAACGAACAAACTGCCGCTAAATCATATGAAAAAAACTCAAATGTTGAAATAACTCGCGTACCACAAATTGTTAAATGATTTTGTTAGCGCAGAAACCATCTCGGACGTGCCATCAACAAATCACCAAAGTTTCATCGCAATCGGATGAGTGGTTTAGGGTCAGACAAAGAAACATTCATTTTTATATATAGATATTTATATAATATTTTAGCACAAATTATTTAATTATTTTTATTTTTTTTAATAATAAAATTTTATAATCGACCAAAAAAATGCCAGCTTATGGAAGAAAAAATTAATTTTTTAGGAGATATGAAAAAATTCGTGAAATCGTATACAACTCCTTTGCACTCACTTTAGAGTTGAATAAGAACTGAACTGAACTGAACTGAACTAGGGATGAATATAGGAAAAACTCTCAAATTTATTTTTTGGTGATTATATAAAAAGGTAGTGAAAGTAGAAATGAATTCTAATCTAATCACACCTAAGAGATATTGCGGAATTCGTGATAATATATTCAATCCATTTACACTCACTTGCGGGTGGAGTATAGGAAAAATTCTGGAAGTCGTTTTGGGATGAATAGATAAAAGCTAATGGAATTAAAAATTAATTCGATATGAGATATAGCAAAATTCGTCCAATAGCATACTGCCCCTTTACAATTCTTATTGGTTCAATATCTAAAAAAACCTAAAATTAATTTTTATATGACATTTAAAAAGCTCGTGGAAGTAAAATACAATTTTACATCTCGTCGCACCTAAAATATATTTGTCGAAATTCGTGTAAACGTATACATATTTACGTGACTTGAGGGTTGAATATAAAAAAATCCTGAAACCGATTTATATGGTTTTATCTGAGGAGCTTGTGGAAGCAAATTTAATTCGATATTTTAGGAAATCTAAGAGATATGATGAAATTCGTCGAAATGTAGATATGGAACTTAATATCTCAAACGGTTTGTGTGCAACAATACTTTGTCTAACAAAGTAATAAAGTAAACAATAAAATTCTGTGTAGGTATAACAGGTACACACAATTTAATATCGCAAATCATTTCTCAGATTGGTTGACACAAAATATATGTATTTTAACCATTACTGAAATAAATTATCTTATATCATTCTGTAACTGAGGATTAACTTCAATGCCGAAACATTCCATGAATTACATAAAAAACTGTAGAAAAATTAAAGAAAGATTAATAACTTCGATGTGCATAATGGAACGAAATAGAATTTACATTTTCGTATTTTTTCAACTTTTTGCTATTTACTTATGAAATTCAAACAAAATTTACCAAAGTTTAAATGCACTTAATTTGAAAACGACCAACTACCTAAATTATCATTTCATCCATACGCAGATGATAAAATTACTGCTTGGTAAATATTTTCCATCAATACACTAAGAAGCTTAAATAATTTGCTCAAATCTAAGATGAACTTTGTACTTAAATCTATTCAGCTCGATTCCACTTCTCTCCGCACAAACATCGTAATTGCATCTTCTTCAGTTAGCAGCCTTCAAATCTTACCTTACAGACATGCACTTAAAATTAAGTGCAGTTTCAATCCTTTAAATAAGTACTTCGTTCACTGTACTACCTTGAAGTTGCATTTTCATTTCCGAGTGCAAAGTTTTCTCGGTGAAATCATGTTTCAACGGAGCAATGTGTAGTGAATCAAAATCTGAAATACCAACCCTGTGACTGTGTAAACTATGTCGAAAATTATTCTATCCGAAAACTATAGTGAAATAATTTTATATGAATGGATGGTGTCGAAACGAATCGAACGTGTAGTCGAGGTGCAGCAGAATCGAACAAGATGAGTATCTTGTTGAATATCGAAAAATAGCGAAAACGATTTTAACCGATTGCATAAAACATGGGAACGTGAAATAATTCGATACTTAATTTAACCTACGAGATATGGTGAAATTCGTGAAAATATATACGAGCCGCACCTAAATCCGGAAATCATTCTTTAGGCTATTGTATAAGAAGCCCGTGGAAGTTAAAATCAATTCTACAACCAATTGAAAGATATGGCGAAATTCGTGAAAGCAAATTCAAACCCTTTTTACGATCTTTCACATACAACTGAGCATAACTAAAGTTTCCAAATTAGTAATTAAATTGATTTCCCCAAGTACTTTTTTAACAATAAATAAGTTTCAACTTTGTCGCATGAACCGTTCAAGAGTTGTCCTAACCACTAAATACGTAGAAGACTATTTTCAACTCTTTTCACTAAAATGCCAATTTAAGTCAAATAAAATTCAACCATCTGGAACTTTCCCAGCGGAAGAGACTCGTTCGAAAAAAGGTCATAAACTCGATATTTTTTTACATCAATTCTAATCCAGGAATAAGAGGAAATGAGGCATAAATAAAAGTGTCTTGAGATTACCTGTCACTTTTTATTAGGGTCTTGTCGGAATGGTAGAGGAAAGTGTGAGAAGAAATCATCTTCCTCTTGACATCTTAACAAATGAAACCCTTATCCGTGCAACTGCCCCATCAAGCTCCCCCGTCAGCTCGAGGAAACAAAAAAGAACCAAACAAAATATTGTCATGCAAAGTGATGCTCCTCCGAAACCCCGTCATTTTTCATTTTAAAAACAGAAATACACAAAAAAATAAACCATTAGAAAAGTCTCATTACAATTTAATTATGTAATAAAAAAAAATTGTGATACCACCGAAACGATTTTTTTCCGAAGTTTGAAGAGCCATCACATAAATTTCGTCTTTATATCGGCCAATGGTGGCCTAAGCTCCTCCGGGACTTAAGACGTCCGAGAAACCAGTTCCCGGGATTGCATCTCAATCTAAAACTCACTATCGTGTGCACCTCCACCCAGAGTCATATCTCAAAATATACGTTATCAAGATAATGGGGCACAGGTTCTTTGGGAGTTATCGTCTTGTTCCGATAAAAGTCGGCCTTCCATTGTCGACAGTTCGTACACTTTGCTGGTCAAGTTTTCACTATGGGATTATCCTGATGTTCGGTTTTCATTTCCAAGGGATTTATCGAGGAAATTTTTGAAACTATTCTTAGATCAAATAGATTTGTGGTGGTTGAGTGTCCGTTTTGACAAGTGAAAGCATCTTTACCGATCAATTCAGAACCATTTAGATTCTTGGTGAATCTATTCTTTAGATATTTATGAGATAAAAATTTGGTTGTGGATTTTCGATTTAGTTTTATTACCACGTCAGGTATTTTCCCGGACCAAAATAAATTAGAAGATGAAAAGATTTCTTAGACCATCACCTATATAATGTAGTCAAAGGCTGATGATTTATGTGGTTTTTATTATGGAGTTTAGAAAGTTACACTCGTTGAGTCAGTACTAGAATATCTGTAGTTATAAAAGTAATTAATCTATGGTGAAGTTTATTTGAATTTTATGGTAGTTGAGCGTAGGGCTGTAATAAAATACTTCATCTGTCGATTTGCTGGTTTCTTTAATAGGGTTAGACATAAATATCAGAATTTTTTCGAAATTTTTTATTGAAAAATATTTGATTTTTATCTAATTGTTATTCTTGAAGTATTATAGTAAAAACTTATCTTCTAGTTTAAATTCTGCCAAGTAAACTAATTCGGTGCATTCTTGTTTTTTAAAAAAAATTTTGGTGAGAACCTGAACCTCAGAGGATGAATGGTACCACTAAATCCGTTTCATAAAACAAAATTAATTTACGTATTTAATAATAGGTGTGTTTTTTCCCGCATTCATCCCAATCAGAGTAGTGATTACAATTTATATTGAAAACAGAGAAGCTTTAAATGCATCACCGCCTGAATAGTTTTTGTGCCTTCAATTCAACAATTGCCGAATTAGCAATCTTATATTTTGTGTTAAATACACAGATACTCTTGAATTTCTAGATACCAGGTCGCAAAGAAACTCTACTTTTTAAAAATTGAAAAAGTAAAATTAATTGTCTAACCTTCAGGTTATTAATTTGTATGTTAAATAGTCGGGAAAAAATATGTGAACGAAATATGCAACAAAATTGGTTTTGAGGGAGCTAGAGGTGTTAAAACTTGAGCTGCAGCTGAATCCCGACTTTAACCGTATTCCTGATTTTACCTCGAAAACTATAAAAAGATCTGCAGCAGATTCAGCAAGGTCGAATTTCTCATCGCATACAATACACTAAATAGGTAAAGCGACGTCTTTTCTTAACAATTTGCTTAAACGGTTCTAGAAAATTAAAACACTCGATTTATTGTGCGAAAACTCAATAGGAACTATTTTTACTTTATTAATTTTTAATAATAAAGTATTGTGATCGACCTGAAATGTCAAAAAAATTTGCTACCCTGAAAGTAGTAAACCCCAAAAAAGCAAAAAAAAAAAATATCCATCTGTCCGCCGTAGACGCCGTTCGTTTGAAGACGCGTAGCTCCCAAACCCGTTGAGATATTAAATTGAAATTTTTATGGTGGGTGGATTGCGTGAACACCTACGACTGGTATATTTTCGAGGGGTGGGGGTACGAGGTGAAAGGAGAGGGGAGCGTTTTAGACGAAAAATTTTGGTTTCTAGAGTTCAGAAACCACTTATGCTAGGAGGCTGAAACTTGGAACTTATGTAGTACTATGACAGTGGACTCAATTCGTCGATAAGGGTTAAGGGTTAAACTTTGTTGTTGTCCTTAGGGATACTTCAAGATTAGACAAGGGCTACAATTTTAAGAGGGTGGTGGGGTGTGGGGTGGGGGGTGAAAAACTTTGGATTACAATATCTTCCGAACCAATTACACCAGGAAGATAAAATTTAGTTTCTGTATATGGGATCACAATAGGAGTCTACTGAAACTAAATTTTTTGAGTGGGGAGGTGGAGCACGAAAGTGGGGGGACAGTAATTTTTCAAAATATGTAATTTTTCTATCTCAGAAACCGTATCAGATATGATCTTGAAAATTTTACAGGAGTTGGGGTCGAAAACCATAATGAATAGAAAGCTAACAATTTAGGATTATATAGAGCCAGTATGGAGACATCCTAGAAAAATAAAATTTTTGATAGGGGTATCAAGGTACGGGAGAGAGGGGTGGTTTTTTATATATCAGAAACGGCTTATGCTAGAAAGTTGAAACGTAGTACGTATATGTAGATGTGCAAAAAAAAAGTTCAGATTTTTATTGGCGTTCAGAGGTTTAGTAAAAAAAATGTCCGTGAATCCACATTTTCACAAATTTCGTTAAAATTTTAGACATGTTGAGCTATCAAAGCAATTTTACTTCTACGGGCTATTTATGTAAGCGCCTAGTAACGATCTTCAAAATATTTCGATATCCAACCCCTAAGGGGGTGTAAAGCGGTTGTGTACATATTCACGAATTCTGATATATTTCTAAGGTATATTGAGATTTGGAATTCACTTTTATTTCTATAAGCTTTAAACGTAGTCGGAAAAAACCGATTTAAGTCTTTTTCTCTATTAAAACTGCTGGTATTGTTTAAGTTTTCACTGATTCCGAAAATCCCTTAGGTTTAATGTGATCGAATTCGCTTTTACTACAATTAACTATTCTATTGATGAAAAAAATACGTAAGTAAATAAAAAAAATCTGCCAACAGTCTGGGCGCAACTTTATTATTTTTTGGGTAGAAGTCCGAAACGTGTTTAATGAGGAGATGCGGTGTAGGTTACTATGCGCCTGACAACCTAAGAAATAACCGGGAGGCTATTTGGAACGTTATTTTTTAAGTTGTCAGTCCCATAGTCACCTACACCGCATCTCATCATTAAACACGTTTCGGACTTCTACCCATAAAATAATAAAGTTGAGCCCAGACTGTTAGCAGATTTTTTTTTATAATGAAAGCACTTCTTGCGGGGTGAGTTCAGGTGTTACGAGGATGAATAAAAGGAAGTTTTTTCTAACTTAATGGTTTTCTTTGGAATAAAGTCGCTAGTGTGTTTTATTTCAAGCAGTGCGTAGCCAATCTAGGATCAGGAAATAGCATTTTGATCCGTCGAGAAAATGCCTATTCGTGTTACATGCCGATTAGATGCGGAAATGTGCCAAAAACAATTGTAATTATTATACTCTCGATATGATAAGAAATTCGTTCATGTAAGGCATGTTTTACCTACTTCAAATGCTGCGCAGGTTGCCCGAATGGCATAAAAAACAATCAACTAGTATTCCCAAAATACAAATTGTTTTGCTGTATATCCACGAAATTATGAAATTTAAGAACAAACCGAGCCTTAAATTAGTTACTTAATCTTTGGTCTTCTGTAAATCAATTAAAATCGTGTGTGTGTATTATTTTCTGGAAGTACAGACTTAATTCATGCAAATGATACACCACACCTGTAGCCCAAAATTATGAAAGGACTTCAATAACATTGCAACAAGGTTGCACTATAAACTTTCAGCGTAAATATTTACAATACACCTTCCACCTTCACTATCTCTTCTGCACTTACACCGATAAACTTTTCGGTAATTAAGTTTCAGGTAGGTATTAAAGCATACGAAATATTGCCACTTGCTTTGAAATTGGGTGGCAATGTTAATAAAATAAAGACAACATTATAGACTCGAATTTTGTTCTGCCAGTGGAGAAGGAGTTTAAAAGTGAAACTTACCCAAGTCGGTCTTCTTACCGAAAGAAAGGTATACATTTTAATTTTAAGCAGTTTTAACTGGAGCACTTAGTTTAGGGATATTCATGAAAAAGGATCGAATTTCCTAGCGAAACTTCAATACCGAAACATCAAGTCCCTAATCCAAAAACTAAATCCAATCGCTTTATTGAAAGGTTTTATGATCGAGATCATAACAGAAGGAAGCAATTAGACTTCTCACATTTATCTTTTAATTTGTCGTCTAGCTGTCTTCGGGATAAGCCGCACAAATCAATTTGAAAAGTCAATAAAAGTGATTTTTACGACCATTAAAACCGATAGATCTAGCTATAAAATCGCTACCCGAGGATTATACCGGAAAAGTGAGGATGTGATGAGACTGAGAAGCTATATTAAATCTAATCATAAAAATAAAACTCTTCCGGTATCCGTATGGTTCGTATGCCCTACTTCTTCGATTCCTCGGGGTGGCAAAATTCTGATATACACCACTAAAATGTGTAATTTTTAAGTACCTTCGGAGGATATAATGTCCATAAGTTTTGTGGTGTTTTGTAATTATAAATCGTCCCTGGCAACTGAAAACACTTTGCACAACGATTTAGTGTCGTGTAGAAGATTGTTTTCAAACTCGATGCGTATAGATTGTCTTTAGTGGCGCGTTTGTTTCTTGGAGGTCCTGTCCTGACCTTTAGATTGCATTTTCCTACAGTTTTTCCGACGTTCAAAATTCATTGTTGGTACTTTATCCTCTAATATAAGAATCAAAATGGAAACAAAATATGCAAAAAAACCCATCGAAATCGTATGGATCGATGGTAGTTCAATTTTTAAATTTTTCGTTGTGGCGGAAATATTTCGGGAAACCCCGAAATTTTATGTACACCTCGAAAATAGCCATAAAACCTTTTTATAGTCTTCACACAACTGTGGAAATTTAGTTGTTGGTGTTGTTGTTGATGATGATTATGGTGAGTTCACCATTCACCAGATGATGGACTACGACTATGTTGCGTTGCTTGGCTTTAGTTTATTAGGTGCTACGAATGGTTTGGTAAATTTTTGGTCCCAGTTTTCCTTTTAGCCTTACGGTTATAACATGAACGGGGGATGGTGATATTATACAGCGGGATACAGTTACATCCGGTCAGGTTTATGGTCTTAAAAATTAAAGAAAGTTTGTAGTTGGATGTGAAAGAGATTTTCGTGTAATAAGTTTATAGATTGCTAATTTGATCATAAAATTGTAATAAAATTGAATTTGATACAAGATATTTTAAGTAAGAATAATTCTTAGGAATACGAGTATATATATATATTTTTGATATCAGCAAAACTGATTAAAATTGAAAAAAAAATTCTATCAACAAAGTTTTCAGAAAAAAGTCCGTCTATCTGCCGTACGCAAACAGCTTTGGCGTCCCATAACTTAAGAACCCCTGGAGATATGATCTTTTTGAATTTCCACAAAACTGAATGTTTTACATGGCTATGAGGGGTGAGGTAGTATAAAAAGAAATTGAAATAAAATCGAAATTATGAATTTAATGAGTTAAAGAATTCGGGATCTACGAGCCTTCAAACGTGTTTGTGACCGGCGGACAAGCGGACTCTTTTTATTTTCATTAATTTTATTATTTCAATAATACAATATTGTTATCAACATTAAAAAAATATTTAATTTTATTTTTATTCTAACATTTTAGGACTAGTAGACTCATTACTGCAAAACAATTGTTAGTCCGTCTGTCCACCGTACGACGTCCACTGACCCTGACCCTGAGTAATGCGAAAGTGTTATATGAAAGAATAGTTTGAAATGGGATTTTTTAGAATGGGAATCGCTTAAAAGTTGTGAAAATTGGGTAGGTAGATTCAAACATGCATCCGCTGGGGTGATAGTTTGGGATGTTTACTTCAGGTCAATTTCTGTGATTTGTTTTAAATAAAACTTGCATAACATAGAGAAACTTATTTAAATTTGTAATATTATTGAAACGCCTGTTTCCAAATGAAATACAGATTTTGATCAAATTCGAAAACACAGATAAATTAATTGGTTCCCAATTATTCCGATAATCTTGGGTGTGTTTTTGTCAATAACGAAAAATAAATTTGAAAGTAGGTTGAATGTCCCAGACGCTATAATCGTCTCCTTGAGATCAGTGAGATTGAGTTATCGTCATGTCACTTTTTTCTTATCTGCAAATAAATCTTTGTATCACGTCTGGTACCTATGGGAATTTGCATAGAAAGGTGATTACCTACAGAAAATTATGAAACTCATAGTGTTGAAAATGATCCAAATAAAAAATAAAATCACACGTTAGAACATAAAGCTCAAGGCTTGTTATTATTTTTGTCGCCCGGCTTATGCAGACGGAGAACAACATCTTTCACCCACAGGTGTAATAATTGAAAAAAATACGAGGATTGTTTTTGAAATTACTGCCAATCTGTCGAAAGCAAGTTCGATTTGAAAGGTAAAAATTGAGCGGGTAGAGCTTGTTATTGGCCTTTGAAGGACGTTTGGCGTAACAATTCTTATTCTTTTCGAGTATTTTCCAGATGAATGTGTGGGCCAAACATGAAATCTGCATTTGTTGCAATTTAGAAGAATCCACGTAAAATGAATCGAAATCAGAAGTTCTCACGATCCAATAACGTAGGAAATTACTGAAAGTTTTTATTTGCCTGTCGGCTTTTGTGGAGATCGTCTTTAATTCATACGGGAGCTTATCAAGAGTAGATGAGACTGCATACCGCATTATCTGGAAAAGCAGACGTGCAAAACACAGGTGAGCAAAAGAACAACAACAATTATGTTTCATTATTCAACTGTACACGGATTCCATCAGGTGTTTCATTAAAACTTTATATTTTGTTTTTGTTTCTACATTTTTAGCTGATGGTTTTTCTGATTTAACTTCAACTTTAACCTGAAAGTAGAATGAAGAATTTTTCTATTATTCGTTCGCTGGCGATATAAGCGCATTGGTTAGGGTTTACGATTAGATGCAGCGGAGATTGTTGCGGTTTTAAATGCAAAGTATACTGTAGAAAAAAGAGCCTTGCTAAAAATACACAGAGATACGTAATAATCTTAGCCGGTATTTCCACCGTCAAATCTCATATACTTAAAATTTCACACGTATTTCGAGAAACTATTATAGCTAATGGATTTTCTTATTTTTCTTCGCTGTAATTATTTATTTTTAGCTTATAATTGAAGTTAATGGCATCGAAAGTGTGTTAAATGTGAATCCCATTTGCTTAGGAAACTGTGACAAATTTTTTTTTTATTTATAAATCGGTTTGGTTTGGGAATTTCCGAATTGATTTCGAATGGAAATATTTTGGCTATTTTTGAATAATTTTATGATATGTGTGCGAGACGGACGATTGTTAAAA
Organism: Beris morrisii; assembly: GCA_951812415.1. NCBI lineage: Eukaryota > Metazoa > Arthropoda > Insecta > Diptera > Stratiomyidae > Beris > Beris morrisii. The sequence continues at coordinate 170,431,981 of OX638310.1, forward strand.
AAGAATGAAATATGGTTGAGATTTTGGGAATATGTTAATAGCAAACTATTAGTTATAGAAATAAATATTAGAATTTATTAATTAGAAAAGTATCAGGCATGTTTGCTTTGGACAGAGTTAGCTTCGTAGACAACTTTTAGTAACCGTCTCAACTAGATTGTAGGCAAACTCACATTACAAGAAAGTTTCCTAATAAAAACTTTTTTGATAAAAAAAAATGAAAATAAATGTGAACATTTAAAACGAACCAATTCAGACATCAGTCCAATTTCATTCAACTTCCCATCAAAATGTCTGCAGCCATGAATCACACCGAATGAAATCATAACTACCCTTCCGAAATTTAAATGTCTAACTTAGTCATATATTAGTCATAAGACTGACTCATTGTCCACCAGCTGCCGCTTCCGTTTCATAATTTTCATTTGGCACGAACACCGTTTAACACAGTGACCAATGGCTCACCCTCCAATTCCGTCTGCCTAAAACCAAGCTAGAACTAGGCTCAAAAATTCGCATGTCCTAATACATCAAGTGACAAATAATTTCCACATTTGTGACCAACCATCAGTCTGGGGCCTATTACAACATAACAAACGAGCAACGGTGACAAGAACAACGACTGACCTTAAGCTTGACGTCCACAACCCTTCAAGGAACGAAATTAAATTATAAACGACAAAAAAATATATATAAAAAAATGGTCAGAGTGGTAGTTTATAAGGTTACAAGGACGACCGGCCAGGATATACAATTCGAGCTTAAGTGGAAGACGACACTTTGGCATACCACCCTCCCCGGTTTTATGCTGATGTAATGCTGAAATAATTTAATGTTGCACACGTAATTAAATGCAAAGTGCAATAAACAAAGTTTAAATGCATTAATTTGCACAAACGCCGGCATAAATCACTTTTATTGCCGGCCTGGATTCGGTATGATGACTTTCGCATGCTTACCCGTATGTCGTGGGGGTGGCGCACATCTCTGCCTATCCCATCCCTGGGAATAGAAAACTCCTCATAAGGACTGGCAAATTTAATGAAGGTAGTCACAGAATGCATCCCGGAGTCACGAAGTAATGTCTTTAAGGAGATCTCGAAAAGGATATCTGTCCGTGGTTGTGTATGTCCGTCTCCGTCCCAGCAGAATGCTTGGTTAAAAAATTCCATTTATGCATATGACATGCTTGGGATTATATCCGCAGGGTTGTTTTATTAATTTAATGTCGGTGAATAATTTCGGGTCGATGAAACTTTCTCATTATAATTGGTAGCTCCGGTTGCTTAGTTTCATGAAGGTGTTTTTTTGCAGCACCATGTTTGTTTAAAGTAACAAAATTGTATCTAATTTCGTTACTCGGATGAGTATGTGCTGTAGGTATCCGTCTGGAATTTCGTTATTTATGTTTTTTTTTTGTTTTTTGATAATATACTAGTCTCGTACGATCCGCGTAATGCATTAAGAACATTGTTGGAAAAGAGAACATTTTATAAAGACACGGCAACATCTTATAAATTCCGAGAATTTTTTTGTCATTTATCTAAGTAACACGTTTTAAAACGTCTAATAAATACACGTGACGGCATTTTCTTATTACACCCCGTAAAACAAATGTACGAGAACATCTGAAGGATACAGTAAGAACAGAGCATCCTTGGCGCGCTATATGACTAATTACACCTGAAATTCGCTACCACCGTTGGGATGTATGGAGTGGCAGTAAAAACGCTTTTCATATCTTCACGATCCATATGAAATTTTCCAAGGACTGATAGTACCTGCTACAGAGGACAAAAGCGTATATTTTTAAATGACTCCCAACGGGATCTATAGACATGCAAAAGCTTTAAACATCTATCTGCCACGCTGTAAAATATTTCCAGTATTTTGTTGAGATCCTGTTGCGTTTAAGTGGATCCTGATGTCGTCAGATATTTGACTTCTGGACTCATCCGTCGGAGCTACGAAGAATTTCACGATGAAGATTTTAACGAAACGCAAAACATCATTAATCAAATGCCGGATGGCTCGAAACATTCAAATACAGAAGCTTGAGATGGAGGAAGGTAAGCGCTTCTCCGGAATTGAGGAGAATATGATGCTAATTACATACAATGCATGATGCTATAATTTATGGAACACTTAGCAGTTGGGGATGATTTTTGATGCGTGTGTGTGAATGCTAGCGGGTAATTATTTTTCTAATCTACTTTGAAAAATTATTGTCATCAATCTCAATGGGCTACTTTAAGATCCCGTAGATAGTGTTGTAGCTACTTGAAAAATAGCCAATTTGTTTTGAAATAATGACAGTGAAAATGAAAGTTTATGCGAATTCCATAACTAGTTGATTGGGTTTAACGTGAACATATGTCCCAAGGGCTTACTTACCTTACCTGATAAACATTCTTAACTGCAAGTCCAAAGTTACATTCCTTTCCCTTAAAAAGTAATGTACTACTTTTAAATTTGTTTAGCAAAATTTCTAAAAACGCGACGGTACATCAATACAAACATCAATTACTTTATCTCCAATTTGAATGTCAAAAATTAATGGGTTTATTTCTTTTATGTAGATAACAGAATTCAAAATAGAAATTATGAAATTCCTAAAAAGTTAAACAATAAAAAGAATAAATTTTTATATGCATTATTTATTTTTAGCAATCGGATAACTCATGTCCGATTTCATCTACAGGAAAAGAATATAGTCGGAAATTAAATAATTTGCTTGAGCTTACATTAATTTTACTTTATTATTTTAATAATAAAGTATTATTATCGATTTAAAAAAAAAAAAAATTTGCTACCCCGAAAAATTTTTTTTATACGTTTCTTGACTAATAAACACCAAAAAAGCAAAAAAAATGTTCAGTCCGTCTGTGCGCCGTCCGCCGTACGCAAAACGTTTGAGGGCATATAACTCCCAAACCCTATGAGCTACTGAATTGAAATTTTTTTTATCAATAGACTGGGTAGGCCCCTTGAAGAGACCACTTTTTAGGGGACGGGGGTGTGAGGTGGAGGTGGGGAAGCGTTTTAGACGAAAAATTTTAGTTTCTAGATCTCAGCAAGCGCTTACGCTAGGAAGCTGAAACTTGGAATATATATAGAGCTTTGATAGTGGACCCATTTGCAAAAGTATTGTCACCCGAATGGGTGTGGGAGTGGGGGGAAAAGTAATGCGTCCGAAACGCAAGAAAGGCGAGATCGAGACATTCTAAAATCCACATCTCCTAAACGGTTAATGTCACGAAATTAAAACTTAATGATCATCTGTAGGTATATTAGGACAATAGATCAGAAATAAATTTTTGAAAGGGGGCAGTGACGTACGGAGGTGTGGGTGAAAAACTTTAGATTATGATATCCCACGAACCAATTGCACTAGAGAAATAAAATTCGGTTTCTGTATAAAGGTTGACAAACAAAGTTTGTTGAAAGTAAAATTTTTTAAGAGAGCGGTGGAGCATGGGAGTGGAGGAGGTAAGAATTTTTTTAAAAAATCACGGCTCATATCTCAAGAACGGTATAAGATAGATGCTTCAAATTTTTACCAGAAGTAGGACTAATAGACCCCTAGCAGAAAATAATTTCAGGGATGTGGGTGTAGAGGGTGAGGGTGGGGGAGGGTGAAAAGTAAAAAGTTCCGATTGTTATATCTCGAGAACTTATACTAATATAAAACTGAAACTTAGTATTTTGATAGAGCCATAGTAGTAGCATATTGGAAAAATATAATTTTGTATAGGGGTAGTATGGTACGGGGGTGGGGGGTGTTTTTCCTAACTATAGAACGGCTTATGCTAGAAACTTGAAATTTGGTATGTATATGTCAATCAACTAAAAAAGTAATATTAATTAAAAAAAAATTAAATATCCATTGGCGTTCGGAATGGGGGCAAAAAATATTATCAGTAAAAATGGAATGCATATATTTTCACGATTTTTGTCATATCTATTAGGTCTTTCCAAATATCGAATAAATTTTTTTTGTACGGATTCTTCATGTAAATACCTAGAAACTGTTTTCAGGATTTTTAAAATTCGACCTACAAGGTGATGTAAAGGGGATGTATACATTTTCGCGAATTCAGCCGTATCCCTTAGGTCTAATTAGATATCGAGTAACTTCTTACTTCCACGGGCTTGTTTAATAATCACCTTAAACTTCCTTTCAAGTTTTTTTCTTTTTCAACCCCTAAGAGTGGAAAAACGGGTTGAACAAATTTTCACGAATTGCGTCATATCTCTTAGGAGTGATAAGACATCGGATTGGTTTTTACTTTCTCGGGCTTTCTTTATATATATCTAAGAACTAATTTCAGGATTTTTTGATATTCAACCCCAAAGTGGGTGCAAGGGGGTGTCATAAGTTTTCACAAATTTTTACATATTTCTTAGTTCTAGTGAGATATCGAATACATTTCTACTTCCTAAGGCTTCCTACGTCAAAAAGTTAATTTGAGGATGTTTGTTATTCAACTCCAAAGGACGTAAGGTTTTCAACATATTTCTTAGGATTGATGAGATATCAAATTGGTTTGCACTTCCAGAGACTTTTTATATAATCGCCTACAAACGCATTTCCGATTTCATGTAATGCCCCAAACCCAAATTCCGAAAAACATCCTAATCACGTAACAACTGATATTATACTACGCCTTAGACTGCGTCCCGGAATATGACCCAATTATGTAATTCATATGTTATATGTGGCAGCGGCGTAAGTATTCTAGCGCGACCTCATTCTAACCGCCTCCCGAACTTTTTTTTAGGCTTTCTGTCACATAGTAACCTACACCGCATCTCAGAATTTAACTCGTTCCGAACTTCTACCGAAAAAATAATAAAGTTGCGCCCAGAGTGTTGGCAGAGTTTTACTTTGTAACTTAATGGGTGAAGAGTTGGCCAAATGATGATTAAACATTTTTTACCGGATGAACTCCTGTTACTATTAGGTGTTAAATTTAAAGATGCCATTTAAAATTTCTGTTTTACATTTTATATAGAATTACACTACGATTATTTTTAATTAGTTATTTTTAATTTTTTAGTTAATTTTGTATTACTTATAGAATAAGTTCCGAAAAATTAGGCAAAATCAACCTCAATTTAAAATTTAATTGACAAATTGTTGATTTGCTTTTCAAATAATGAAATTGTGCAATTTTCGATAAATACTTTATTATTAAAAAATAATAAAGTAAAAATACTGTAATACTTTAGCTTCAAATTCGATAAAAGAAATAGTCTTATGAAATTTTTGTTAAAAATTAATAAGATCATCACTTTCTTTTGTTTCAACAAAGATATAGCGTAATACCCTAGGCAGACAACGCTTTCGAATGATCATTCCTAGTCGAATGATAATTCCGTCTTAATGATATTGTTGAATTGGTCATTCATTCCATCATTCCAATTACAATTGCGAAATTGTAATTTCGAGATAAATTGGTAAATCGTTCAAGCGCTAGCAATGCCATCTAGCGTCAAGCCCGATGAAACTAGTGGAACAAGTGGAAAATCAGGTGTTCCACCGTCCACATTTTTCTATTTATTTTATGTGTGCATTAATTAGGATCAATCTTGTTAACGTTTCGTTCTCAATTGCTGACATATCAGCACTTTTCTATCACTTTTCTCTATTTCAAAAGATAATACGTAGCCGTGTGCCAATGTAAAAATGCCAACTTTTGTTCAGCATTCCCACAGCAATAATATTTTGACAGATTGAATGTACCATAATACCGAAAGACCTGTGTCAATGTTAAATCTCATTGATCATTGAATGTGAATTATCATTCCCCCAATGTACATTCGAATGCGTCGTCTGCCTAGGGTATAAGGTTTTTCAACAGTAACAAGATTCAAATCCAAGAAATAAAGAGCAATCCATATTTTTTCATACCAATTCAATAGTTGAACCATAAAGCGAATTTATTACGTTGTAAAAAAAAAATGAAAAATGTAAAAGTAGTGTATCATACCTGATATTATCCGGCTTTTTGAGTTCCTTAATTTCTGATTACCAGTTTACCAGTTTCTAATTTGGAAATTAAATAAAATCGGCATAAGTATTTGGCTTATCCTGATCATAGCCATGAAGCGCGAAAAAAAAACAAATTTAGTCCAAGGAAAATGCACATAAATGTGAATTTATAACGAACTTATTTTCTTTGGGATTAATTTTTAAATTTAAAAATACTGGGCAAAGAAAAAACGAGTTCTTTATAAGAAAACCCTTCCAATCAAATTTAAATACAATTTTTGCGCTCCTTTCATGGCGTTTTCCCACATCTTCTCGTTCTGAAAATCTCTCGCTTTAAGAGTTAACAAATAAACTCAGGAGGCGAAGTTCGTTTTTCTTGGGTTAAATATTTTGTCGGTTTTCTGTGAATGAACTACGGTGGTAAATTATGCAGTCCACTGGAAAATTGCCACATGTAGCCCGTTGCTTCATGGGTCTAATACAGGCATTTTTTCAAAATTGCTCATCAAGCTGGTCGGGACATTCGCGTGTAAATCAAGTTAAGGGTATGAGACCTATTCCGCTTCCATGAACAAACTACAAACTGAAGAAACTCCAATCCAAAATTCATCACTTACTCAACAATCAAATTAAAACAATTTTACACTAGAACGATGTTTATTTATAAATTATTGCACTGTCAAGTGCAGCTAAAACGAATTTCATATTCCCCGGTAATTATAAAGTCTATAAACATGAGTTGCTCTCTTGCTATATGAAATTAAAAGTAAGATCGCTTATCCCATGAGGTCGTGAAACCTCACTCAGGATTGTGTTACCGATACTCGTATCGCAATCTGAACATGACGCGAAAAAGGATAAATTTTCTCGACTGAAATTCATATTATAAATAAATCTAAAAATAGTCTTAACATTGATCGGGATTTTAAAAAAATTTCAATTAAATTTTATATTGAGATGTTTTTTTGCAGAACCAGCCAGATCATAGCTAGGGATCTGGAAGAATATTTCGAACTAGCACCTGCACAACCGGTCAAACTGCGTCAATCCTTTGCTCTATTTTATCTTCTTCTGTACACTTCGCCATCTTCAGTTTATAAACGTATGTAGCGTCTGTTGTAAAGTTCAAGATTGCAACTTTTCAAAAGTTTTAGATTTTTCCGCGTACACTTACTAACTCGTTCGAAGACTTCCCTCTCCATATCGGCCGAGTAGTTTGCGCAATCATTTATAAATGATCCAATAAATTATCGACTTCCTGGCGAGCGATCGCGGTAGAATAAAGCCTCTAGGCGTAATCGGACAATTGTCCGTATCAGACGTCTCGATATGATTTTTCTTTTAAGATCGTATATGATCGGTGTAGAGGGACCAACGCAACCAAACACTACCGAGCAGTTACTCACCTTTTTACAGTACTGCTAATTACCTTTTATGCAGTGAAAATACAAATTATATCTTCAGTTTCGAAGACGAAGACAAAGTTTCTTGTTGTATACACTCAACAACTTGATTACACCTTAGAACATTGAAGGGGTCCCGAAAAGGTAAAAAAATCTTTCAGCATCTTACAGACGATCCGAAACATAATCTCGCCTTGGCTGCATAGCGTTCAAGCCGGCAACAACAAAATTCGCTCAAGTAAGCTAATGCATCGGAGAAGAAATAATCAGCATCTCGTGCATCCCATAAATTAGTACAGGTGGTCACACGCTCGACCACTTTTATTGTACCCTTTTTGCATCGGTGGCCATCTGATCACTTTACCTTAAGTTCGAACGATCAGCCCCGAATGGATGGAACCCATGGTGAGAGTGGACGACGCGATGGACTACAAGAAGCAACAAAAACCTTTAATCCAATCATTTTTAAACCAGTTCTCCTTTGAAACGCAATAAGTGATCCCGATCGGTAAGGTAGGATCCTCCAGAATGATTCTCACTATTAAGACCAAGGGGATTTCTTTGCATGATCATTCCAAAGGTAAAAAAAAATCTCAATCGACGATCACCTTGGTCTTGGCAATGCAATGCACCCGAGAAACCTTCTCAAACGAAATTGAATTTTTTTTTGCAGCTTTTTTTCCTGCAAGCTGCATAAGGTAATTTTATTCCAGGGATTTTTGTTATTTTTCGGTCCGGACCCTTGGGGTCTTCTTGCGGATGGATGCTGCCGGGCTTAAGTTCATAGAGAACGTTGCTAAGATAAATTATGACCGTTGGGCTACTTGTCCGATTTGTTGGTGTAACCTTAACGCGAATGTTGCTACGGGGCGTTTCAGAAGAACCGAAAACAAGTTGCAGAAATTGCGAAAACTGGAGCACATGCGATTTATAAAACGCATGTCGGGCTCGGGTCTTAAAGATTCGCATCGCAAGTGGCTTGAGAAAAACAAGGAAATTTATTCTACGTGACTTTTTCTGGTCGGTTAGAGCACAGTTGTTCGAAAAAGTGGCTTTTTTTTTGAAGGATATAACAACAATATCTACTTAAATGCGGTGTAATTTTCTTTTGTTGTTGATGGTTACACATCATCAGTGTGCAAACACAAGTAAATTCTTGGAATCGACGCACGCAATATCGTTTCTGATTGATATGGAGGCAGGATAAGGTCCTTCTGGGTAATTATAAGGAACAGCGACTACATCGATCAATCTTGAATACGGTAATGCTCTTTATAATGAATGAGAATCAATCTGAAGTTCAGATGACCTTTAATTATCTTAATTTGGGCCGAAGGTACACTAAACGAATCAGGTAAAATTTTTATTAATCCTTGATTTTTACTTTACTATTTTTTAATAATAAAGTATTGTGATCGACCTGAAATTTCAAAAAAATTTGCTACCCTGAAATTTTGTATTTACACGTTGTAGGACTAGTAAACACCAAAAAAGCAAAAAAAAAATGTCCGCCTGTCCGCCGTACGCCGTCCTCCGTCCGCTGTCCATCGTACTACAGGTTTGACTTATATGGCTATCCAGTGGCGGCTCGCCACATGAGGCTAGTGAGGCTGAGCCTCACCATTTTACGGAGGAAAAAGTCATCAAGTTACTAGTAATTTTTTGTTTTGAAAATGTTACTTAATGACTTTCCGCAGTAAACCGACGTCTTTACTCATATAGTTTTAGTCCGACAAAGTTGTGTTTTAATATTCCAATTCAGCCTCACCTTCTGAGAAAGGCACGAGCCGCCACTGTGGCTATCATATTTGAGCCAGGAAAATAGCGATCAAATTCACACACTGGGTGGTCAAAAAAATTCTCAAATTTCTTTTTGGATGTTTTTTGAAATAGCCCGTAGAAGTTACGTTACGTTTTTATTTTAAGAAAAATTCCGAAACTGTTTGATGCTTTTATAAAGAGTCCGAAAAGGTAAAAAATAATTCGGTTTCTCATCAAATAAAAAAAAATATGGCATAATTCGGGAAACAACATATTTAACCCCTTTCAACCCCATTCTGTTTTATGGATTGAACATTGTAAGTCCCGGAATTAATTATACTGTGTCTTATAAATTTAATATTTCAAAGCTACTAGGACCGAGCTGTTATAGAATTCGAAAAAGTATTCAACCCCTTTTCATCTTTTTAGAAGTTGTATTTATATATCCTTTTACTTTATTATTTCAATAATACAGTATTGTTATCGATTTTTAAAAAAAAAAAATTTGCTACCCTCAAAATTTTTTTTTTTACGTTTCATAACGAGTAGACACGAAAAAAGCAAAAAAAAATTTCAGTCCGTCTGTCCGCCGTACGCCGTACCCCGTACGCCGTACGCCGTACGTCTACCGGTGTACGCAAAATTGTTTGAAGGCTCGTAGCACCCAAACCCTTTGAGCTATTTAGTTGAATTTTTTTTTCGTGGATAGAGTGGGTAGGCCCCCTCTAGTGACAAAATTTGGAGGGGTGTGGATGTTAGGGGGGAGGAGGGGGAAGTGTTTTAGATGAAAAATTTTGGTTTCTAGATCTCAGCAACCGCTTATGCTAGGAAACTGAAATTTGGAAATTATATAGAGCTTTGGTAGTGGACCCATTTGCAAAAAAATTGCCGATATAAGTGAAGGGGTTTGGGAGTGGGGGGAAAAATTATGCGTCCGAAACGCAAAAAAGGCGAGGTTGACACATTCTAAATTCTATATATCCTAAACGGTTAATGTCACAAAATTGAAACTTTATGAATATTTGTAGGTATACTAGGAGAATAGATCGGAAATAAATTTTTGAGTGGGGGCAATGGCGTACGGGGGTGGGGGGTGAAAAACTTTAGATTACGATATCTCACGAACCGATTGCACTAGACAAATAAAATTTGGTTTGTGTATAAAGGTTACCAAATGAAGTTTGATGAAAGTAAAATTATTTAAGAGGGCGGTGGAGCATGAAAGTGGAGGGGATAAGAATTTTTCAAAAAAATCACGTATCATATCTCAAGAACAGTGTAAGATAGATGCTTAAAATGTTTACCTGAAGTGGGCCTAATAAACCCCTAGCAGAAAACAAAATTTTGGAAGTTAGGGTGTAGAGGGTGAGGGTGGGGGAGGGTGAAAAGGAAAAAGTTCCGGTTTTTATATCTCGAGAACCTATAATGATATAAAGCTGAAACTTAGTATTTGGATAGATCTATATTAGTAGCATGTTGGAAAAATATAATTTTTTATAGGGGCGGTATGGTACGGGGGTTGGGGGTGTTTTTCCTATCTATAGAACGGCTTATGCTACAAAGTTGAAACTCGGTCTGTTTATGTAGATCAACTGGAAAACTAATTTAGATAAAAAAAAATTTCAAATATTTATTGGCGTTCGGAGGGGGGCAAAAAAAGTTATCAGTGAAAATGGAATGCATATATTTTCACGGTTTTCGTCATATCTATTAGGTTTTCCCAAATATTGAATTCATTTTTATTGTACATCTTCTTGATATAAATACCTAGAAAGGGTTTTCAGGATTTTTTAAAATTCGACCCCTAAGGGGGTGCAAAGGGGGTTGAAAACTTTTTCACGAATTCTACTATCAGATATCTTTTCACTTTCACGTGCTTGCGTAATAATCGCCTAAAACTTCTTTTTAATTTTTTTCCTTTTTCAGCTCCTAAGAGAGTATAAATGATAAGAAGAGAGAAATTTTCCAATGTTTAATCGGCTAAAAATCGCTATTTTAAATATTTTTATTTTAAGAACAAAATTAATTTTCCAAGAAATCTAATAATCTCGAAGCAACTCATGATACACTCCGACTTTGACCGCTCCCGAGCTTTGACCCGAAAAATAATAAAGTTTCGCCCAGACCATTGGCAGATTTTTTAAATCTGTTTGCGGATTTGAATTTAATTTTAATTTTAATTTAAGTGGTCACTTGTAAAAATCTCAGCCTATGCGCTCATACCCATTGGGGGGTACGTGGTGGGTACGTTTCGTACTCACCACGTACCCCCCACGCCCCCCGAATGAATTTCCGCTCTCCTGGGCTCAAATTTTTGTTTTTTTAAATCTGTTTGCGGATTTGAATTTAATTTTAATTTTAATTTAAGTGGTCACTTGTAAAAATCTCAGCCTATGCGCTCATACCCATTATGGGGTACGTATGGGGTACGATCGTACCCCATACGTACTCCACGCCCCCAAAATGAACTTCCGCTCTCCTGGGCTCAAATTTTTGTTTTTTTAAATCTGTTTGCGGATTTGAATTTAATTTTAATTTTAATTTAAGTGGTCACTTGTAAAAATCTCAGCCTATGCGCTCATACCCATTGGGGGGTACGTGGTGGGTACGTTTCGTACCCACCAGGTCCCCACCACGCCCCCCGAATGAATTTCCGCTCTCCTGGGCACAAATTTTTGTTTTTTTAAATCTGTTTGCGGATTTGAATTTAATTTTAATTTTAATTTAAGTGGTTACTTGTAAAAATCTCAGCCTATGCGCTCATACCCATTATGGGGTACGTGTGGGGTACGATCGTACCCCATACGTACTCCACGCCCCCAAAATGAACTTCCGCTCTCCTGGGCTCAAATTTTTGTTTTTTTAATCTGTTTGCGGATTTGAATTTAATTTTAATTTTAATTTAAGTGGTCACTTGTAAAAATCTCAGCCTATGCGCTCATACCCATTGGGGGGTACGTGGTGGGTACGTTTCGTACCCACCACGTACCCCCCACGCCCCCCGAATGAATTTCCGCTCTCCTGGGCTCAAATTTTTGTTTTTTTAAATCTGTTTGCGGATTTGAATTTAATTTTAATTTTAATTTAAGTGGTCACTTGTAAAAATCTCAGCCTATGCGCTCATACCCATTGGGGGGTACGTGGTGGGTACGTTTCGTACCCACCACGTACCCCCACGCCCCCCGAATGAATTTCCGCTCTCCTGGGCTCAAATCTTGGTTTTTTTAAATCTGTTTGCGGATTTGAATTTAATTTTAATTTTAATTTAAGTGGTCACTTGTAAAAATCTCAGCCTATGCGCTCATACCCATTGGGGGGTACGTGGTGGGTACGTTTCGTACCCACCACGTACATAGCCCCCACGCCCCCCGAATGAATTTCCGCTCTCCTGGGCTCAAAGTTTTGTTTTTTTAAATCTGTTTGCGGATTTGAATTTAATTTTAATTTTAATTTAAGTGGTCACTTGTAAAAATCTCAGCCTATGCGCTCATACCCATTGGGGGGTACGTGGTGGGTACGTTTCGTACCCACCACGTACCCCCCACGCCCCCCGAATGAATTTCCGCTCTCCTGGGCTCAAAGTTTTGTTTTTTTAAATCTGTTTGCGGATTTGAATTTAATTTTAATTTTAATTTAAGTGGTCACTTGTAAAAATCTCAGCCTATGCGCTCATACCCATTGGGGGGTACGTGGTGGGTACGTTTCGTACCCACCACGTACCCCCCACGCCCCCCGAATGAATTTCCGCTCTCCTGGGCTCAAATTTTTGTTTTTTTAAATCTGTTTGCGGATTTGAATTTAATTTTAATTTTAATTTAAGTGGTCACTTGTAAAAATCTCAGCCTATGCGCTCATACCCATTGGGGGGTACGTGGTGGGTACGTTTCGTACCCACCACGTACCCCCCACGCCCCCCGAATGAATTTCCGCTCTCCTGGGCTCAAATCTTGGTTTTTTTAAATCTGTTTGCGGATTTGAATTTAATTTTAATTTTAATTTTAATTTAAGTGGTCACTTGTAAAAATCTCAGCCTATGCGCTCATACCCATTGGGGGGTACGTGGTGGGTACGTTTCGTACCCACCACGTACATAGCCCCCACGCCCCCCGAATGAATTTCCGCTCTCCTGGGCTCAAAGTTTTGTTTTTTTAAATCTGTTTGCGGATTTGAATTTAATTTTAATTTTAATTTAAGTGGTCACTTGTAAAAATCTCAGCCTATGCGCTCATACCCATTGGGGGGTACGTGGTGGGTACGTTTCGTACCCACCACGTACCCCCACGCCCCCCGAATGAATTTCCGCTCTCCTGGTCTCAAATTTTTGTTTTTTTAAATCTGTTTGCGGATTTGAATTTAATTTTAATTTTAATTTAAGTGGTCACTTGTAAAAATCTCAGCCTATGCGCTCATACCCATTGGGGGGTACGTGGTGGGTACGTTTCGTACCCACCACGTACCCCCCACGCCCCCCGAATGAATTTCCGCTCTCCTGGGCTCAAATTTTTGTTTTTTTAAATCTGTTTGCGGATATGAATTTAATTTTAATTTTAATTTAAGTGGTCACTTGTAAAAATCTCAGCCTATGCGCTCATACCCATTGGGGGGTACGTGGTGGGTACGTTTCGTACCCACCACGTACCCCCACGCCCCCCGAATGAATTTCCGCTCTCCTGGGCTCAAAGTTTTGTTTTTTTAAATCTGTTTGCGGATTTGAATTTAATTTTAATTTTAATTTAAGTGGTCACTTGTAAAAATCTCAGCCTATGCGCTCATACCCATTGGGGGGTACGTGGTGGGTACGTTTCGTACCCACCACGTACCCCCCACGCCCCCCGAATGAATTTCCGCTCTCCTGGGCTCAAATTTTTGTTTTTTTAAATCTGTTTGCGGATTTGAATTTAATTTTAATTTTAATTTAAGTGGTCACTTGTAAAAATCTCAGCCTATGCGCTCATACCCATTGGGGGGTACGTGGTGGGTACGTTTCGTACCCACCACGTACCCCCCACGCCCCCCGAATGAATTTCCGCTCTCCTGGGCTCAAATCTTGGTTTTTTTAAATCTGTTTGCGGATTTGAATTTAATTTTAATTTTAATTTTAATTTAAGTGGTCACTTGTAAAAATCTCAGCCTATGCGCTCATACCCATTGGGGGGTACGTGGTGGGTACGTTTCGTACCCACCACGTACATAGCCCCCACGCCCCCCGAATGAATTTCCGCTCTCCTGGGCTCAAAGTTTTGTTTTTTTAAATCTGTTTGCGGATTTGAATTTAATTTTAATTTTAATTTAAGTGGTCACTTGTAAAAATCTCAGCCTATGCGCTCATACCCATTGGGGGGTACGTGGTGGGTACGTTTCGTACCCACCACGTACCCCCACGCCCCCCGAATGAATTTCCGCTCTCCTGGGCTCAAAGTTTTGTTTTTTTAAATCTGTTTGCGGATTTGAATTTAATTTTAATTTTAATTTAAGTGGTCACCTGTAAAAATCTCAGCCTATGCGCTCATACCCATTGGGGGGTACGTGGTGGGTACGTTTCGTACCCACCACGTACATACCCCCCACGCCCCCCGAATGAATTTCCGCTCTCCTGGGCTCAAAGTTTTGTTTTTTTAAATCTGTTTGCGGATTTGAATTTAATTTTAATTTTAATTTAAGTGGTCACTTGTAAAAATCTCAGCCTATGCGCTCATACCCATTGGGGGGTACGTGGTGGGTGCGTTTCATACCCACCACGTACCCCCCACGCCCCCCGAATGAATTTCCGCTCTCCTGGGCTCAAATTTTTGTTTTTTTAAATCTGTTTGCGGATTTGAATTTAATTTTAATTTTAATTTAAGTGGTCACTTGTAAAAATCTCAGCCTATGCGCTCATACCCATTATGGGGTACGTATGGGGTACGTACCCCATACGTACTCCACGCCCCCAAAATGAACTTCCGCTCTCCTGGGCTCAAATTTTTGTTTTTTTAAATCTGTTTGCGGATTTCAATTTAATTTTAATTTTAATTTAAGTGGTCACTTGTAAAAATCTCAGCCTATGCGCTCATACCCATTATGGGGTACGTATGGGGTACGATCGTACCCCATACGTACCCTATACGTACTCCACGCCCCCAAAATGAACTTGCGCTCTCCTGGGCTCAAATTTTTGTTTTTTTTAATCTGTTTGCGGATTTGAATTTAATTTTAATTTTAATTTAAGTGGTCACTTGTAAAAATCTCAGCCTATGCGCTCATACCCATTGGGGGGTACGTGGTGGGTACGTTTCGTACTCACCACGTACCCCCCACGCCCCCCGAATGAATTTCCGCTCTCCTGGGCTCAAATTTTTGTTTTTTTAAATCTGTTTGCGGATTTGAATTTAATTTTAATTTTAATTTAAGTGGTCACTTGTAAAAATCTCAGCCTATGCGCTCATACCCATTATGGGGTACGTATGGGGTACGATCGTACCCCATACGTACTCCACGCCCCCAAAATGAACTTCCGCTCTCCTGGGCTCAAATTTTTGTTTTTTTAAATCTGTTTGCGGATTTGAATTTAATTTTAATTTTAATTTAAGTGGTCACTTGTAAAAATCTCAGCCTATGCGCTCATACCCATTATGGGGTACGTATGGGGTACGATCGTACCCCATACGTACCCTATACGTACTCCACGCCCCCAAAATGAACTTGCGCTCTCCTGGGCTCAAATTTTTGTTTTTTTTAATCTGTTTGCGGATTTGAATTTAATTTTAATTTTAATTTAAGTGGTCACTTGTAAAAATCTCAGCCAATGCGCTCATACCCATTGGGGGGTACGTGGTGGGTACGTTTCGTACCCACCACGTACCCCCCACGCTCCCCGAATGAATTTCCGCTCTCCTGGGCTCAAATTTTTGTTTTTTTAAATCTGTTTGCGGATTTTGATTTAATTTTAATTTTAATTTAAGTGGTCACTTGTAAAAATCTCAGCCTATGCGCTCATACCCATTGGGGGGTACGTGGTGGGTACGTTTCGTACCCACCACGTACCCCCCACGCCCCCCGAATGAATTTCCGCTCTCCTGGGCTCAAATTTTTGTTTTTTTAAATCTGTTTGCGGATTTGAATTTAATTTTAATTTTAATTTAAGTGGTCACTTGTAAAAATCTCAGCCTATGCGCTCATACCCATTGGGGGGTACGTGGTGGGTACGTTTCGTACCCACCACGTACCCCCCACGCCCCCCGAATGAATTTCCGCTCTCCTGGGCTCAAAGTTTTGTTTTTTTAAATCTGTTTGCGGATTTGAATTTAATTTTAATTTTAATTTAAGTGGTTACTTGTAAAAATCTCAGCCTATGCGCTCATACCCATTATGGGGTACGTATGGGGTACGATCGTACCCCATACGTACTCCACGCCCCCAAAATGAACTTCCGCTCTCCTGGGCTCAAATTTTTGTTTTTTTAATCTGTTTGCGGATTTGAATTTAATTTTAATTTTAATTTAAGTGGTCATTTGTAAAAATCTCAGCCTATGCGCTCATACCCATTGGGGGGTACGTGGTGGGTACGTTTCGTACCCACCACGTACCCCCCACGCCCCCCGAATGAATTTCCGCTCTCCTGGGCTCAAAGTTTTGTTTTTTTAAATCTGTTTGCGGATTTGAATTTAATTTTAATTTTAATTTAAGTGGTCACCTGTAAAAATCTCAGCCTATGCGCTCATACCCATTGGGGGGTACGTGGTGGGTACGTTTCGTACCCACCACGTACCCCCCACGCCCCCCGAATGAATTTCCGCTCTCCTGGGCTCAAAGTTTTGTTTTTTTAAATCTGTTTGCGGATTTGAATTTAATTTTAATTTTAATTTAAGTGGTTACTTGTAAAAATCTCAGCCTATGCGCTCATACCCATTATGGGGTACGTATGGGGTACGATCGTACCCCATACGTACTCCACGCCCCCAAAATGAACTTCCGCTCTCCTGGGCTCAAATTTTTGTTTTTTTAATCTGTTTGCGGATTTGAATTTAATTTTAATTTTAATTTAAGTGGTCATTTGTAAAAATCTCAGCCTATGCGCTCATACCCATTGGGGGGTACGTGGTGGGTACGTTTCGTACCCACCACGTACCCCCCACGCCCCCCGAATGAATTTCCGCTCTCCTGGGCTCAAAGTTTTGTTTTTTTAAATCTGTTTGCGGATTTGAATTTAATTTTAATTTTAATTTAAGTGGTCATTTGTAAAAATCTCAGCCTATGCGCTCATACCCATTATGGGGTACGTATGGGGTACGATCGTACCCCACGCCCCCAAAATGAACTTCCGCTCTCTTGGGCTCAAATTTTTGTTTTTTTAATCTGTTTGCGGATTTGAATTTAATTTTAATTTTAATTTAAGTGGTCATTTGTAAAAATCTCAGCCTATGCGCTCATACCCATTGGGGGGTACGTGGTGGGTACGTTTCGTACCCACCACGTACCCCCCACGCCCCCCGAATGAATTTCCGCTCTCCTGGGCTCAAATTTTTGTTTTTTTAATCTGTTTGCAGATTTGAATTTAATTTTAATTTTAATTTAAGTGGTCATTTGTAAAAATCTCAGCCTATGCGCTCATACCCATTGGGGGGTACGTGGTGGGTACGTTTCGTACCCACCACGTACCCCCCACGCCCCCCGAATGAATTTCCGCTCTCCTGGGCTCAAATCTTGGTTTTTTTAAATCTGTTTGCGGATTTGAATTTAATTTTAATTTTAATTTTAATTTAAGTGGTCACTTGTAAAAATCTCAGCCTATGCGCTCATACCCATTGGGGGGTACGTGGTGGGTACGTTTCGTACCCACCACGTACATAGCCCCCACGCCCCCCGAATGAATTTCCGCTCTCCTGGGCTCAAAGTTTTGTTTTTTTAAATCTGTTTGCGGATTTGAATTTAATTTTAATTTTAATTTAAGTGGTCACTTGTAAAAATCTCAGCCTATGCGCTCATACCCATTGGGGGGTACGTGGTGGGTACGTTTCGTACCCACCACGTACCCCCACGCCCCCCGAATGAATTTCCGCTCTCCTGGTCTCAAATTTTTGTTTTTTTAAATCTGTTTGCGGATTTGAATTTAATTTTAATTTTAATTTAAGTGGTCACTTGTAAAAATCTCAGCCTATGCGCTCATACCCATTGGGGGGTACGTGGTGGGTACGTTTCGTACCCACCACGTACCCCCCACGCCCCCCGAATGAATTTCCGCTCTCCTGGGCTCAAATTTTTGTTTTTTAAATCTGTTTGCGGATATGAATTTAATTTTAATTTTAATTTAAGTGGTCACTTGTAAAAATCTCAGCCTATGCGCTCATACCCATTGGGGGGTACGTGGTGGGTACGTTTCGTACCCACCACGTACCCCCACGCCCCCCGAATGAATTTCCGCTCTCCTGGGCTCAAAGTTTTGTTTTTTTAAATCTGTTTGCGGATTTGAATTTAATTTTAATTTTAATTTAAGTGGTCACTTGTAAAAATCTCAGCCTATGCGCTCATACCCATTGGGGGGTACGTGGTGGGTACGTTTCGTACCCACCACGTACCCCCCACGCCCCCCGAATGAATTTCCGCTCTCCTGGGCTCAAATTTTTGTTTTTTTAAATCTGTTTGCGGATTTGAATTTAATTTTAATTTTAATTTAAGTGGTCACTTGTAAAAATCTCAGCCTATGCGCTCATACCCATTGGGGGGTACGTGGTGGGTACGTTTCGTACCCACCACGTACCCCCCACGCCCCCCGAATGAATTTCCGCTCTCCTGGGCTCAAATCTTGGTTTTTTTAAATCTGTTTGCGGATTTGAATTTAATTTTAATTTTAATTTTAATTTAAGTGGTCACTTGTAAAAATCTCAGCCTATGCGCTCATACCCATTGGGGGGTACGTGGTGGGTACGTTTCGTACCCACCACGTACATAGCCCCCACGCCCCCCGAATGAATTTCCGCTCTCCTGGGCTCAAAGTTTTGTTTTTTTAAATCTGTTTGCGGATTTGAATTTAATTTTAATTTTAATTTAAGTGGTCACTTGTAAAAATCTCAGCCTATGCGCTCATACCCATTGGGGGGTACGTGGTGGGTACGTTTCGTACCCACCACGTACCCCCACGCCCCCCGAATGAATTTCCGCTCTCCTGGGCTCAAAGTTTTGTTTTTTTAAATCTGTTTGCGGATTTGAATTTAATTTTAATTTTAATTTAAGTGGTCACCTGTAAAAATCTCAGCCTATGCGCTCATACCCATTGGGGGGTACGTGGTGGGTACGTTTCGTACCCACCACGTACATACCCCCCACGCCCCCCGAATGAATTTCCGCTCTCCTGGGCTCAAAGTTTTGTTTTTTTAAATCTGTTTGCGGATTTGAATTTAATTTTAATTTTAATTTAAGTGGTCACTTGTAAAAATCTCAGCCTATGCGCTCATACCCATTGGGGGGTACGTGGTGGGTGCGTTTCATACCCACCACGTACCCCCCACGCCCCCCGAATGAATTTCCGCTCTCCTGGGCTCAAATTTTTGTTTTTTTAAATCTGTTTGCGGATTTGAATTTAATTTTAATTTTAATTTAAGTGGTCACTTGTAAAAATCTCAGCCTATGCGCTCATACCCATTATGGGGTACGTATGGGGTACGATCGTACCCCATACGTACTCCACGCCCCCAAAATGAACTTCCGCTCTCCTGGGCTCAAATTTTTGTTTTTTTAAATCTGTTTGCGGATTTCAATTTAATTTTAATTTTAATTTAAGTGGTCACTTGTAAAAATCTCAGCCTATGCGCTCATACCCATTATGGGGTACGTATGGGGTACGATCGTACCCCATACGTACCCTATACGTACTCCACGCCCCCAAAATGAACTTGCGCTCTCCTGGGCTCAAATTTTTGTTTTTTTTAATCTGTTTGCGGATTTGAATTTAATTTTAATTTTAATTTAAGTGGTCACTTGTAAAAATCTCAGCCTATGCGCTCATACCCATTGGGGGGTACGTGGTGGGTACGTTTCGTACTCACCACGTACCCCCCACGCCCCCCGAATGAATTTCCGCTCTCCTGGGCTCAAATTTTTGTTTTTTTTAATCTGTTTGCGGATTTGAATTTAATTTTAATTTTAATTTAAGTGGTCACTTGTAAAAATCTCAGCCTATGCGCTCATACCCATTATGGGGTACGTATGGGGTACGATCGTACCCCATACGTACTCCACGCCCCCAAAATGAACTTCCGCTCTCCTGGGCTCAAATTTTTGTTTTTTTAAATCTGTTTGCGGATTTGAATTTAATTTTAATTTTAATTTAAGTGGTCACTTGTAAAAATCTCAGCCTATGCGCTCATACCCATTGGGGGGTACGTGGTGGGTACGTTTCGTACCCACCACGTACCCCCACGCCCCCCGAATGAATTTCCGCTCTCCTGGTCTCAAATTTTTGTTTTTTTAAATCTGTTTGCGGATTTGAATTTAATTTTAATTTTAATTTAAGTGGTCACTTGTAAAAATCTCAGCCTATGCGCTCATACCCATTGGGGGGTACGTGGTGGGTACGTTTCGTACCCACCACGTACCCCCCACGCCCCCCGAATGAATTTCCGCTCTCCTGGGCTCAAATTTTTGTTTTTTTAAATCTGTTTGCGGATATGAATTTAATTTTAATTTTAATTTAAGTGGTCACTTGTAAAAATCTCAGCCTATGCGCTCATACCCATTGGGGGGTACGTGGTGGGTACGTTTCGTACCCACCACGTACCCCCACGCCCCCCGAATGAATTTCCGCTCTCCTGGGCTCAAAGTTTTGTTTTTTTAAATCTGTTTGCGGATTTGAATTTAATTTTAATTTTAATTTAAGTGGTCACTTGTAAAAATCTCAGCCTATGCGCTCATACCCATTGGGGGGTACGTGGTGGGTACGTTTCGTACCCACCACGTACCCCCCACGCCCCCCGAATGAATTTCCGCTCTCCTGGGCTCAAATTTTTGTTTTTTTAAATCTGTTTGCGGATTTGAATTTAATTTTAATTTTAATTTAAGTGGTCACTTGTAAAAATCTCAGCCTATGCGCTCATACCCATTGGGGGGTACGTGGTGGGTACGTTTCGTACCCACCACGTACCCCCCACGCCCCCCGAATGAATTTCCGCTCTCCTGGGCTCAAATCTTGGTTTTTTTAAATCTGTTTGCGGATTTGAATTTAATTTTAATTTTAATTTTAATTTAAGTGGTCACTTGTAAAAATCTCAGCCTATGCGCTCATACCCATTGGGGGGTACGTGGTGGGTACGTTTCGTACATAGCCCCCACGCCCCCCGAATGAATTTCCGCTCTCCTGGGCTCAAAGTTTTGTTTTTTTAAATCTGTTTGCGGATTTGAATTTAATTTTAATTTTAATTTAAGTGGTCACTTGTAAAAATCTCAGCCTATGCGCTCATACCCATTGGGGGGTACGTGGTGGGTACGTTTCGTACCCACCACGTACCCCCACGCCCCCCGAATGAATTTCCGCTCTCCTGGGCTCAAATTTTTGTTTTTTTAAATCTGTTTGCGGATTTGAATTTAATTTTAATTTTAATTTAAGTGGTCACTTGTAAAAATCTCAGCCTATGCGCTCATACCCATTGGGGGGTACGTGGTGGGTACGTTTCGTACCCACCACGTACCCCCCACGCCCCCCGAATGAAGTTCCGCTCTCCTGGGCTCAAATTTTTGTTTTTTTAAATCTGTTTGCGGATATGAATTTAATTTTAATTTTAATTTAAGTGGTCACTTGTAAAAATCTCAGCCTATGCGCTCATACCCATTGGGGGGTACGTGGTGGGTACGTTTCGTACCCACCACGTACCCCCACGCCCCCCGAATGAATTTCCGCTCTCCTGGGCTCAAAGTTTTGTTTTTTTAAATCTGTTTGCGGATTTGAATTTAATTTTAATTTTAATTTAAGTGGTCACTTGTAAAAATCTCAGCCTATGCGCTCATACCCATTGGGGGGTACGTGGTGGGTACGTTTCGTACCCACCACGTACCCCCCACGCCCCCCGAATGAATTTCCGCTCTCCTGGGCTCAAATTTTTGTTTTTTTAAATCTGTTTGCGGATTTGAATTTAATTTTAATTTTAATTTAAGTGGTCACTTGTAAAAATCTCAGCCTATGCGCTCATACCCATTGGGGGGTACGTGGTGGGTACGTTTCGTACCCACCACGTACCCCCCACGCCCCCCGAATGAATTTCCGCTCTCCTGGGCTCAAATCTTGGTTTTTTTAAATCTGTTTGCGGATTTGAATTTAATTTTAATTTTAATTTTAATTTAAGTGGTCACTTGTAAAAATCTCAGCCTATGCGCTCATACCCATTGGGGGGTACGTGGTGGGTACGTTTCGTACCCACCACGTACATAGCCCCCACGCCCCCCGAATGAATTTCCGCTCTCCTGGGCTCAAAGTTTTGTTTTTTTAAATCTGTTTGCGGATTTGAATTTAATTTTAATTTTAATTTAAGTGGTCACTTGTAAAAATCTCAGCCTATGCGCTCATACCCATTGGGGGGTACGTGGTGGGTACGTTTCGTACCCACCACGTACCCCCACGCCCCCCGAATGAATTTCCGCTCTCTTGGGCTCAAAGTTTTGTTTTTTTAAATCTGTTTGCGGATTTGAATTTAATTTTAATTTTAATTTAAGTGGTCACTTGTAAAAATCTCAGCCTATGCGCTCATACCCATTATGGGGTACGTATGGGGTACGATCGTACCCCATACGTACTCCACGCCCCCAAAATGAACTTCCGCTCTCCTGGGCTCAAAGTTTTGTTTTTTTAAATCTGTTTGCGGATTTGAATTTAATTTTAATTTTAATTTAAGTGGTCACTTGTAAAAATCTCAGCCTATGCGCTCATACCCATTGGGGGGTACGTGGTGGGTACGTTTCGTACCCACCACGTACCCCCACGCCCCCCGAATGAATTTCCGCTCTCCTGGTCTCAAATTTTTGTTTTTTTAAATCTGTTTGCGGATTTGAATTTAATTTTAATTTTAATTTAAGTGGTCACTTGTAAAAATCTCAGCCTATGCGCTCATACCCATTGGGGGGTACGTGGTGGGTACGTTTCGTACCCACCACGTACCCCCCACGCCCCCCGAATGAATTTCCGCTCTCCTGGGCTCAAATTTTTGTTTTTTTAAATCTGTTTGCGGATATGAATTTAATTTTAATTTTAATTTAAGTGGTCACTTGTAAAAATCTCAGCCTATGCGCTCATACCCATTGGGGGGTACGTGGTGGGTACGTTTCGTACCCACCACGTACCCCCACGCCCCCCGAATGAATTTCCGCTCTCCTGGGCTCAAAGTTTTGTTTTTTTAAATCTGTTTGCGGATTTGAATTTAATTTTAATTTTAATTTAAGTGGTCACTTGTAAAAATCTCAGCCTATGCGCTCATACCCATTGGGGGGTACGTGGTGGGTACGTTTCGTACCCACCACGTACCCCCCACGCCCCCCGAATGAATTTCCGCTCTCCTGGGCTCAAATTTTTGTTTTTTTAAATCTGTTTGCGGATTTGAATTTAATTTTAATTTTAATTTAAGTGGTCACTTGTAAAAATCTCAGCCTATGCGCTCATACCCATTGGGGGGTACGTGGTGGGTACGTTTCGTACCCACCACGTACCCCCCACGCCCCCCGAATGAATTTCCGCTCTCCTGGGCTCAAATCTTGGTTTTTTTAAATCTGTTTGCGGATTTGAATTTAATTTTAATTTTAATTTTAATTTAAGTGGTCACTTGTAAAAATCTCAGCCTATGCGCTCATACCCATTGGGGGGTACGTGGTGGGTACGTTTCGTACCCACCACGTACATAGCCCCCACGCCCCCCGAATGAATTTCCGCTCTCCTGGGCTCAAAGTTTTGTTTTTTTAAATCTGTTTGCGGATTTGAATTTAATTTTAATTTTAATTTAAGTGGTCACTTGTAAAAATCTCAGCCTATGCGCTCATACCCATTGGGGGGTACGTGGTGGGTACGTTTCGTACCCACCACGTACCCCCACGCCCCCCGAATGAATTTCCGCTCTCCTGGGCTCAAAGTTTTGTTTTTTTAAATCTGTTTGCGGATTTGAATTTAATTTTAATTTTAATTTAAGTGGTCACCTGTAAAAATCTCAGCCTATGCGCTCATACCCATTGGGGGGTACGTGGTGGGTACGTTTCGTACCCACCACGTACATACCCCCCACGCCCCCCGAATGAATTTCCGCTCTCCTGGGCTCAAAGTTTTGTTTTTTTAAATCTGTTTGCGGATTTGAATTTAATTTTAATTTTAATTTAAGTGGTCACTTGTAAAAATCTCAGCCTATGCGCTCATACCCATTGGGGGGTACGTGGTGGGTGCGTTTCATACCCACCACGTACCCCCCACGCCCCCCGAATGAATTTCCGCTCTCCTGGGCTCAAATTTTTGTTTTTTTAAATCTGTTTGCGGATTTGAATTTAATTTTAATTTTAATTTAAGTGGTCACTTGTAAAAATCTCAGCCTATGCGCTCATACCCATTATGGGGTACGTATGGGGTACGATCGTACCCCATACGTACTCCACGCCCCCAAAATGAACTTCCGCTCTCCTGGGCTCAAATTTTTGTTTTTTTAAATCTGTTTGCGGATTTGAATTTAATTTTAATTTTAATTTAAGTGGTCACTTGTAAAAATCTCAGCCTATGCGCTCATACCCATTATGGGGTACGTATGGGGTACGATCGTACCCCATACGTACCCTATACGTACTCCACGCCCCCAAAATGAACTTGCGCTCTCCTGGGCTCAAATTTTTGTTTTTTTTAATCTGTTTGCGGATTTGAATTTAATTTTAATTTTAATTTAAGTGGTCACTTGTAAAAATCTCAGCCTATGCGCTCATACCCATTGGGGGGTACGTGGTGGGTACGTTTCGTACTCACCACGTACCCCCCACGCCCCCCGAATGAATTTCCGCTCTCCTGGGCTCAAATTTTTGTTTTTTTTAATCTGTTTGCGGATTTGAATTTAATTTTAATTTTAATTTAAGTGGTCACTTGTAAAAATCTCAGCCTATGCGCTCATACCCATTATGGGGTACGTATGGGATACGATCGTACCCCATACGTACTCCACGCCCCCAAAATGAACTTCCGCTCTCCTGGGCTCAAATTTTTGTTTTTTTAAATCTGTTTGCGGATTTGAATTTAATTTTAATTTTAATTTAAGTGGTCACTTGTAAAAATCTCAGCCTATGAGCTCATACCCATTATGGGGTACGTATGGGGTACGATCGTACCCCATACGTACCCTATACGTACTCCACGCCCCCAAAATGAACTTGCGCTCTCCTGGGCTCAAATTTTTGTTTTTTTTAATCTGTTTGCGGATTTGAATTTAATTTTAATTTTAATTTAAGTGGTCACTTGTAAAAATCTCAGCCTATGCGCTCATACCCATTGGGGGGTACGTGGTGGGTACGTTTCGTACCCACCACGTACCCCCCACGCTCCCCGAATGAATTTCCGCTCTCCTGGGCTCAAATTTTTGTTTTTTTAAATCTGTTTGCGGATTTTGATTTAATTTTAATTTTAATTTAAGTGGTCACTTGTAAAAATCTCAGCCTATGCGCTCATACCCATTGGGGGGTACGTGGTGGGTACGTTTCGTACCCACCACGTACCCCCCACGCCCCCCGAATGAATTTCCGCTCTCCTGGGCTCAAATTTTTGTTTTTTTAAATCTGTTTGCGGATTTGAATTTAATTTTAATTTTAATTTAAGTGGTCACTTGTAAAAATCTCAGCCTATGCGCTCATACCCATTGGGGGGTACGTGGTGAGTACGTTTCGTACCCACCACGTACCCCCCACGCCCCCCGAATGAATTTCCGCTCTCCTGGGCTCAAAGTTTTGTTTTTTTAAATCTGTTTGCGGATTTGAATTTAATTTTAATTTTAATTTAAGTGGTTACTTGTAAAAATCTCAGCCTATGCGCTCATACCCATTATGGGGTACGTATGGGGTACGATCGTACCCCATACGTACTCCACGCCCCCAAAATGAACTTCCGCTCTCCTGGGCTCAAATTTTTGTTTTTTTAATCTGTTTGCGGATTTGAATTTAATTTTAATTTTAATTTAAGTGGTCATTTGTAAAAATCGCAGCCTATGCGCTCATACCCATTGGGGGGTACGTGGTGGGTACGTTTCGTACCCACCACGTACCCCCCACGCCCCCCGAATGAATTTCCGCTCTCCTGGGCTCAAAGTTTTGTTTTTTTAAATCTGTTTGCGGATTTGAATTTAATTTTAATTTTAATTTAAGTGGTCACCTGTAAAAATCTCAGCCTATGCGCTCATACCCATTGGGGGGTACGTGGTGGGTACGTTTCGTACCCACCACGTACCCCCCACGCCCCCCGAATGAATTTCCGCTCTCCTGGGCTCAAAGTTTTGTTTTTTTAAATCTGTTTGCGGATTTGAATTTAATTTTAATTTTAATTTAAGTGGTTACTTGTAAAAATCTCAGCCTATGCGCTCATACCCATTATGGGGTACGTATGGGGTACGATCGTACCCCATACGTACTCCACGCCCCCAAAATGAACTTCCGCTCTCCTGGGCTCAAATTTTTGTTTTTTTAATCTGTTTGCGGATTTGAATTTAATTTTAATTTTAATTTAAGTGGTCACTTGTAAAAATCTCAGCCTATGCGCTCATACCCATTGGGGGGTACGTGGTGGGTACGTTTCGTACCTACCACGTACCCCCCACGCCCCCCGAATGAATTTCCGCTCTCCTGGGCTCAAAGTTTTGTTTTTTTAAATCTGTTTGCGGATTTGAATTTAATTTTAATTTTAATTTAAGTGGTCACTTGTAAAAATCTCAGCCTATGCGCTCATACCCATTGGGGGGTACGTGGTGGGTACGTTTCGTACCCACCACGTACCCCCACGCCCCCCGAATGAATTTCCGCTCTCCTGGGCTCAAAGTTTTGTTTTTTTAAATCTGTTTGCGGATTTGAATTTAATTTTAATTTTAATTTAAGTGGTTACTTGTAAAAATCTCAGCCTATGCGCTCATACCCATTATGGGGTACGTATGGGGTACGATCGTACCCCATACGTACTCCACGCCCCCAAAATGAACTTCCGCTCTCCTGGGCTCAAATTTTTGTTTTTTTAATCTGTTTGCGGATTTGAATTTAATTTTAATTTTAATTTAAGTGGTCATTTGTAAAAATCTCAGCCTATGCGCTCATACCCATTGGGGGGTACGTGGTGGGTACGTTTCGTACCCACCACGTACCCCCCACGCCCCCCGAATGAATTTCCGCTCTCCTGGGCTCAAAGTTTTGTTTTTTTAAATCTGTTTGCGGATTTGAATGTAATTTTAATTTTAATTTAAGTGTTCACTTGTAAAAATCTCAGCCTATGCGCTCATACCCATTGGGGGGTACGTGGTGGGTACGTTTCGTACCCACCACGTACCCCCCACGCCCCCCGAATGAATTTCCGCTCTCCTGGGCTCAAATTTTTGTTTTTTTAAATCTGTTTGCGGATTTGAATTTAATTTTAATTTTAATTTAAGTGGTCACTTGTAAAAATCTCAGCCTATGCGCTCATACCCATTGGGGGGTACGTGGTGGGTACGTTTCGTACCCACCACGTACCCCCCACGCCCCCCGAATGAATTTCCGCTCTCCTGGGCTCAAATTTTTGTTTTTTTAAATCTGTTTGCGGATTTGAATTTAATTTTAATTTTAATTTAAGTGGTCACTTGTAAAAATCTCAGCCTATGCGCTCATACCCATTGGGGGGTACGTGGTGGGTACGTTTCGTACCCACCACGTACCCCCCACGCCCCCCGAATGAATTTCCGCTCTCCTGGGCTCAAATTTTTGTTTTTTTAAATCTGTTTGCGGATTTGAATTTAATTTTAATTTTAATTTAAGTGGTCACTTGTAAAAATCTCAGCCTATGCGCTCATACCCATTGGGGGGTACGTGGTGGGTACGTTTCGTACCCACCACGTACCCCCCACGCCCCCCGAATGAATTTCCGCTCTCCTGGGCTCAAATTTTTGTTTTTTTAAATCTGTTTGCGGATTTGAATTTAATTTTAATTTTAATTTAAGTGGTCACTTGTAAAAATCTCAGCCTATGCGCTCATACCCATTAGGGGGTACGTGGTGGGTACGTTTCGTACCCACCAGGTCCCCCCCACGCCCCCCGAATGAATTTCCGCGCTCCTGGGCACAAATTTTTGTTTTTTTAAATCTGTTTGCGGATTTGAATTTAATTTTAATTTTAATTTAAGTGGTTACTTGTAAAAATCTCAGCCTATGCGCTCATACCCATTATGGGGTACGTATGGGGTACGATCGTACCCCATACGTACTCCACGCCCCCAAAATGAACTTCCGCTCTCCTGGGCTCAAATTTTTGTTTTTTTAATCTGTTTGCGGATTTGAATTTAATTTTAATTTTAATTTAAGTGGTCACTTGTAAAAATCTCAGCCTATGCGCTCATACCCATTGGGGGGTACGTGGTGGGTACGTTTCGTACCTACCACGTACCCCCCACGCCCCCCGAATGAATTTCCGCTCTCCTGGGCTCAAAGTTTTGTTTTTTTAAATCTGTTTGCGGATTTGAATTTAATTTTAATTTTAATTTAAGTGGTCACTTGTAAAAATCTCAGCCTATGCGCTCATACCCATTGGGGGGTACGTGGTGGGTACGTTTCGTACCCACCACGTACCCCCCACGCCCCCCGAATGAATTTCCGCTCTCCTGGGCTCAAAGTTTTGTTTTTTTAAATCTGTTTGCGGATTTGAATTTCATTTTAATTTTAATTTAAGTGGTTACTTGTAAAAATCTCAGCCTATGCGCTCATACCCATTATGGGGTACGTATGGGGTACGATCGTACCCCATACGTACTCCACGCCCCCAAAATGAACTTCCGCTCTCCTGGGCTCAAATTTTTGTTTTTTTAATCTGTTTGCGGATTTGAATTTAATTTTAATTTTAATTTAAGTGGTCATTTGTAAAAATCTCAGCCTATGCGCTCATACCCATTGGGGGGTACGTGGTGGGTACGTTTCGTACCCACCACGTACCCCCCACGCCCCCCGAATGAATTTCCGCTCTCCTGGGCTCAAAGTTTTGTTTTTTTAAATCTGTTTGCGGATTTGAATTTAATTTTAATTTTAATTTAAGTGGTCACTTGTAAAAATCTCAGCCTATGCGCTCATACCCATTGGGGGGTACGTGGTGGGTACGTTTCGTACCCACCACGTACCCCCACGCCCCCCGAATGAATTTCCGCTCTCCTGGGCTCAAATTTTTGTTTTTTTAAATCTGTTTGCGGATTTGAATTTAATTTTAATTTTAATTTAAGTGGTCACTTGTAAAAATCTCAGCCTATGCGCTCATACCCATTGGGGGGTACGTGGTGGGTACGTTTCGTACCCACCACGTACCCCCCACGCCCCCCGAATGAATTTCCGCTCTCCTGGGCTCAAATTTTTGTTTTTTTAAATCTGTTTGCGGATTTGAATTTAATTTTAATTTTAATTTAAGTGGTCACTTGTAAAAATCTCAGCCTATGCGCTCATACCCATTGGGGGGTACGTGGTGGGTACGTTTCGTACCCACCACGTACCCCCCACGCCCCCCGAATAAATTTCCGCTCTCCTGGGCTCAAATTTTTGTTTTTTTAAATCTGTTTGCGGATTTGAATTTAATTTTAATTTTAATTTAAGTGGTCACTTGTAAAAATCTCAGCCTATGCGCTCATACCCATTGGGGGGTACGTGGTGGGTACGTTTCGTACCCACCACGTACCCCCCACGCTCCCCGAATGAATTTCCGCTCTCCTGGGCTCAAATTTTTGTTTTTTTAAATCTGTTTGCGGATTTGAATTTAATTTTAATTTTAATTTAAGTGGTTACTTGTAAAAATCTCAGCCTATGCGCTCATACCCATTAGGGGGTACGTGGTGGGTACGTCTCGTACCCACCAGGTCCCCCCCACGCCCCCCGAATGAATTTCCGCGCTCCTGGGCACAAATTTTTGTTTTTTTAAATCTGTTTGCGGATTTGAATTTAATTTTAATTTTAATTTAAGTGGTCACTTGTAAAAATCTCAGCCTATGCGCTCATACCCATTATGGGGTACGTATGGGGTACGATCGTACCCCATACGTACTCCACGCCCCCAAAATGAACTTCCGCTCTCCTGGGCTCAAATTTTTGTTTTTTTAAATCTGTTTGCGGATTTGAATTTAATTTTAATTTTAATTTAAGTGGTCACTTGTAAAAATCTCAGCCTATGCGCTCATACCCATTAGGGGGTACGTGGTGGGTACGTCTCGTACCCACCAGGTCCCCCCCACGCCCCCCGAATGAATTTCCGCGCTCCTGGGCACAAATTTTTGTTTTTTTAAATCTGTTTGCGGATTTGAATTTAATTTTAATTTTAATTTAAGTGGTTACTTGTAAAAATCTCAGCCTATGCGCTCATACCCATTATGGGGTACGTATGGGGTACGATCGTACCCCATACGTACTCCACGCCCCCAAAATGAACTTCCGCTCTCCTGGGCTCAAATTTTTGTTTTTTTAATCTGTTTGCGGATTTGAATTTAATTTTAATTTTAATTTAAGTGGTCACTTGTAAAAATCTCAGCCTATGCGCTCATACCCATTGGGGGGTACGTGGTGGGTACGTTTCGTACCCACCACGTACCCCCCACGCCCCCCGAATGAATTTCCGCTCTCCTGGGCTCAAAGTTTTGTTTTTTTAAATCTGTTTGCGGATTTGAATTTAATTTTAATTTTAATTTAAGTGGTCACTTGTAAAAATCTCAGCCTATGCGCTCATACCCATTGGGGGGTACGTGGTGGGTAAGTTTCGTACCCACCACGTACCCCCCACGCCCCCCGAATGAATTTCCGCTCTCCTGGTCTCAAATTTTTGTTTTTTTAAATCTGTTTGCGGATTTGAATTTAATTTTAATTTTAATTTAAGTGGTCACTTGTAAAAATCTCAGCCTATGCGCTCATACCCATTGGGGGGTACGTGGTGGGTACGTTTCGTACCCACCACGTACCCCCCACGCCCCCCGAATGAATTTCCGCTCTCCTGGGCTCAAATTTTTGTTTTTTTAAATCTGTTTGCGGATTTGAATTTAATTTTAATTTCAATTTAAGTGGTCACTTGTAAAAATCTCAGCCTATGCGCTCATACCCATTATGGGGTACGTATGGGGTACGATCGTACCCCATACGTACCCTATACGTACTCCACGCCCCCAAAATGAACTTGCGCTCTCCTGGGCTCAAATTTTTGTTTTTTTTAATCTGTTTGCGGATTTGAATTTAATTTTAATTTTAATTTAAGTGGTCACTTGTAAAAATCTCAGCCTATGCGCTCATACCCATTGGGGGGTACGTGGTGGGTACGTTTCGTACTCACCACGTACCCCCCACGCCCCCCGAATGAATTTCCGCTCTCCTGGGCTCAAATTTTTGTTTTTTTAAATCTGTTTGCGGATTTGAATTTAATTTTAATTTTAATTTAAGTGGTCACTTGTAAAAATCTCAGCCTATGCGCTCATACCCATTGGGGGGTACGTGGTGGGTACGTTTCATACCCACCACGTACCCCCCACGCCCCCCGAATGAATTTCCGCTCTCCTGGGCTCAAATTTTTGTTTTTTTTAAATCTGTTTGCGGATTTGAATTTAATTTTAATTTTAATTTAAGTGGTCACTTGTAAAAATCTCAGCCTATGCGCTCATACCCATTGGGGGGTACGTGGTGGGTACGTTTCGTACCCACCACGTACCCCCCACGCCCCCCGAATGAATTTCCGCTCTCCTGGGCTCAAATCTTGGTTTTTTTAAATCTGTTTGCGGATTTGAATTTAATTTTAATTTTAATTTTAATTTAAGTGGTCACTTGTAAAAATCTCAGCCTATGCGCTCATACCCATTTCGTACCCACCACGTACATAGCCCCCACGCGTCCCGAATGAATTTCCGCTCTCCTGGGCTCAAAGTTTTGTTTTTTTAAATCTGTTTGCGGATTTGAATTTAATTTTAATTTTAATTTAAGTGGTCACTTGTAAAAATCTCAGCCTATGCGCTCATACCCATTGGGGGGTACATGGTGGGTACGTTTCGTACCCACCACGTACCCATCACGCCCCCCGAATGAATTTCCGCTCTCCTGGGCTCAAATTTTTGTTTTTTTAAATCTGTTTGCGGATTTGAATTTAATTTTAATTTTAATTTAAGTGGTCACCTGTAAAAATCTCAGCCTATGCGCTCATACCCAATGGGGGGTACGTGGTGGGTACGTTTCGTACCCACCACGTACATACCCCCAAGCCCCCCGAATGAATTTCCGCTCTCCTGGGCTCAAAGTTTTGTTTTTTTAAATCTGTTTGCGGATTTGAATTTAATTTTAATTTTAATTTAAGTGGTCACTTGTAAAAATCTCAGCCTATGCGCTCATACCCATTGGGAGGTACGTGGTGGGTACGTTTCATACCCACCACGTACCCCCCACGCCCCCCGAATGAATTTCCGCTCTCCTGGGCTCAAATTTTTGTTTTTTTAAATCTGTTTGCGGATTTGAATTTAATTTTAATTTTAATTTAAGTGGTCACTTGTAAAAATCTCAGCCTATGCGCTCATACCCATTATGGGGTACGTATGGGGTACGATCGTACCCCATACGTACTCCACGCCCCCAAAATGAACTTCCGCTCTCCTGGGCTCAAATTTTTGTTTTTTTAAATCTGTTTGCGGATTTGAATTTAATTTTAATTTTAATTTAAGTGGTCACTTGTAAAAATCTCAGCCTATGCGCTCATACCCATTAGGGGGTACGTGGTGGGTACGTCTCGTACCCACCAGGTCCCCCCCACGCCCCCCGAATGAATTTCCGCGCTCCTGGGCACAAATTTTTGTTTTTTCAAATCTGTTTGCGGATTTGAATTTAATTTTAATTTTAATTTAAGTGGTTACTTGTAAAAATCTCAGCCTATGCGCTCATACCCATTATGGGGTACGTATGGGGTACGATCGTACCCCATACGTACTCCACGCCCCCAAAATGAACTTCCGCTCTCCTGGGCTCAAATTTTTGTTTTTTTAATCTGTTTGCGGATTTGAATTTAATTTTAATTTTAATTTAAGTGGTCACTTGTAAAAATCTCAGCCTATGCGCTCATACCCATTGGGGGGTACGTGGTGGGTACGTTTCGTACCCACCACGTACCCCCCACGCCCCCCGAATGAATTTCCGCTCTCCTGGGCTCAAATTTTTGTTTTTTTAAATCTGTTTGCGGATTTGAATTTAATTTTAATTTTAATTTAAGTGGTCACTTGTAAAAATCTCAGCCTATGCGCTCATACCCATTGGGGGGTACGTGGTGGGTACTTTTCGTACCCACCACGTACCCCCCACGCCCCCCGAATGAATTTCCGCTCTCCTGGGCTCAAATCTTGGTTTTTTTAAATCTGTTTGCGGATTTGAATTTAATTTTAATTTTAATTTTAATTTAAGTGGTCACTTGTAAAAATCTCAGCCTATGCGCTCATACCCATTGGGGGGTACGTGGTGGGTACGTTTCGTACCCACCACGTACATAGCTCCCACGCCCCCCGAATGAATTTCCGCTCTCCTGGGCTCAAAGTTTTGTTTTTTTAAATCTGTTTGCGGATTTGAATTTAATTTTAATTTTAATTTAAGTGGTCACTTGTAAAAATCTCAGCCCATGCGCTCATACCCATTGGGGGGTACGTGGTGGGTAAGTTTCGTACCCACCACGTACCCCCCACGCCCCCCGAATGAATTTCCGCTCTCCTGGTCTCAAATTTTTGTTTTTTTAAATCTGTTTGCGGATTTGAATTTAATTTTAATTTTAATTTAAGTGGTCACTTGTAAAAATCTCAGCCTATGCGCTCATACCCATTGGGGGGTACGTGGTGGGTACGTTTCGTACCCACCACGTACCCCCCACGCCCCCCGAATGAATTTCCGCTCTCCTGGGCTCAAATTTTTGTTTTTTTAAATCTGTTTGCGGATTTGAATTTAATTTTAATTTTAATTTAAGTGGTCACTTGTAAAAATCTCAGCCTATGCGCTCATACCCATTATGGGGTACGTATGGGGTACGATCGTACCCCATACGTACCCTATACGTACTCCACGCCCCCAAAATGAACTTGCGCTCTCCTGGGCTCAAATTTTTGTTTTTTTTAATCTGTTTGCGGATTTGAATTTAATTTTAATTTTAATTTAAGTGGTCACTTGTAAAAATCTCAGCCTATGCGCTCATACCCATTGGGGGGTACGTGGTGGGTACGTTTCGTACCCACCACGTACCCATCACGCCCCCCGAATGAATTTCCGCTCTCCTGGGCTCAAATTTTTGTTTTTTTAAATCTGTTTGCGGATTTGAATTTAATTTTAATTTTAATTTAAGTGGTCACCTGTAAAAATCTCAGCCTATGCGCTCATACCCATTGGGGGGTACGTGGTGGGTACGTTTCGTACCCACCACGTACATACCCCCACGCCCCCCGAATGAATTTCCGCTCTCCTGGGCTCAAAGTTTTGTTTTTTTAAATCTGTTTGCGGATTTGAATTTAATTTTAATTTTAATTTAAGTGGTCACTTGTAAAAATCTCAGCCTATGCGCTCATACCCATTGGGGGGTACGTGGTGGGTACGTTTCATACCCACCACGTACCCCCCACGCCCCCCGAATGAATTTCCGCTCTCCTGGGCTCAAATTTTTGTTTTTTTAAATCTGTTTGCGGATTTGAATTTAATTTTAATTTTAATTTAAGTGGTCACTTGTAAAAATCTCAGCCTATGCGCTCATACCCATTGGGGGGTACGTGGTGGGTACGTTTCGTACCCACCACGTACCCCCCACGCCCCCCGAATGAATTTCCGCTCTCCTGGGCTCAAATTTTTGTTTTTTTAAATCTGTTTGCGGATTTGAATTTAATTTTAATTTTAATTTAAGTGGTCACTTGTAAAAATCTCAGCCTATGCGCTCATACCCATTATGGGGTACGTATGGGGTACGATCGTACCCCATACGTACCCTATACGTACCCCACGCCCCCAAAATGAACTTGCGCTCTCCTGGGCTCAAATTTTTGTTTTTTTTAATCTGTTTGCGGATTTGAATTTAATTTTAATTTTAATTTAAGTGGTCACCTGTAAAAATCTCAGCCTATGCGCTCATACCCATTGGGGGGTACGTGGTGGGTACGTTTCGTACCCACCACGTACATACCCCCACGCCCCCCGAATGAATTTCCGCTCTCCTGGGCTCAAAGTTTTGTTTTTTTAAATCTGTTTGCGGATTTGAATTTAATTTTAATTTTAATTTAAGTGGTCACTTGTAAAAATCTCAGCCTATGCGCTCATACCCATTGGGGGGTACGTGGTGGGTACGTTTCATACCCACCACGTACCCCCCACGCCCCCCGAATGAATTTCCGCTCTCCTGGGCTCAAAGTTTTGTTTTTTTAAATCTGTTTGCGGATTTGAATTTAATTTTAATTTTAATTTAAGTGGTCACTTGTAAAAATCTCAGCCTATGCGCTCATACCCATTATGGGGTACGTATGGGGTACGATCGTACCCCATACGTACCCTATACGTACTCCACGCCCCCAAAATGAACTTGCGCTCTCCTGGGTTCAAATTTTTGTTTTTTTTAATCTGTTTGCGGATTTGAATTTAATTTTAATTTTAATTTAAGTGGTCACTTGTAAAAATCAGCCTATGCGCTCATACCCATTGGGGGGTACGTGGTGGGTACGTTTCGTACTCACCACGTACCCCCCACGCCCCCCGAATGAATTTCCGCTCTCCTGGGCTCAAATTTTTGTTTTTTTAAATCTGTTTGCGGATTTGAATTTAATTTTAATTTTAATTTAAGTGGTCACTTGTAAAAATCTCAGCCTATGCGCTCATACCCATTATGGGGTACGTATGGGGTACGATCGTACCCCATACGTACTCCACGCCCCCAAAATGAACTTCCGCTCTCCTGGGCTCAAATTTTTGTTTTTTTAAATCTGTTTGCGGATTTCAATTTAATTTTAATTTTAATTTAAGTGGTCACTTGTAAAAATCTCAGCCTATGCGCTCATACCCATTTCGTACCCACCACGTACATAGCCCCCACGCCCCCCGAATGAATTTCCGCTCTCCTGGGCTCAAAGTTTTGTTTTTTTAAATCTGTTTGCGGATTTAAATTTAATTTTAATTTTAATTTAAGTGGTCACTTGTAAAAATCTCAGCCTATGCGCTCATACCCATTGGGGGGTACGTGGTGGGTACGTTTCGTACCCACCACGTACCCCCCACGCCCCCCGAATGAATTTCCGCTCTCCTGGTCTCAAATTTTTGTTTTTTTAAATCTGTTTGCGGATTTGAATTTAATTTTAATTTTAATTTAAGTGGTCACTTGTAAAAATCTCAGCCTATGCGCTCATACCCATTGGGGGGTACGTGGTGGGTACGTTTCGTACCCACCACGTACCCATCACGCCCCCCGAATGAATTTCCGCTCTCCTGGGCTCAAATTTTTGTTTTTTTAAATCTGTTTGCGGATTTGAATTTAATTTTAATTTTAATTTAAGTGGTCACCTGTAAAAATCTCAGCCTATGCGCTCATACCCATTGGGGGGTACGTGGTGGGTACGTTTCGTACCCACCACGTACATACCCCCACGCCCCCCGAATGAATTTCCGCTCTCCTGGGCTCAAAGTTTTGTTTTTTTAAATCTGTTTGCGGATTTGAATTTAATTTTAATTTTAATTTAAGTGGTCACATGTAAAAATCTCAGCCTATGCGCTCATACCCATTGGGGGGTACGTGGTGGGTACGTTTCATACCCACCACGTACCCCCCACGCCCCCCGAATGAATTTCCGCTCTCCTGGGCTCAAATTTTTGTTTTTTTAAATCTGTTTGCGGATTATGGGGTACGATCGTACCCCATACGTACCCTATACGTACTCCACGCCCCCAAAATGAACTTGCGCTCTCCTGGGCTCAAATTTTTGTTTTTTTTAATCTGTTTGCGGATTTGAATTTAATTTTAATTTTAATTTAAGTGGTCACTTGTAAAAATCTCAGCCTATGCGCTCATACCCATTGTGGGGTACGTGGTGGGTACGTTTCGTACTCACCACGTACCCCCCACGCCCCCCGAATGAATTTCCGCTCTCCTGGGCTCAAATTTTTGTTTTTTTAAATCTGTTTGCGGATTTGAATTTAATTTTAATTTTAATTTAAGTGGTCACTTGTAAAAATCTCAGCCTATGCGCTCATACCCATTATGGGGTACGTATGGGGTACGATCGTACCCCATACGTACCCTATACGTACTCCACGCCCCCAAAATGAACTTGCGCTCTCCTGGGCTCAAATTTTTGTTTTTTTAAATCTGTTTGCGGATTTGAATTTAATTTTAATTTTAATTTAAGTGGTCACTTGTAAAAATCTCAGCCTATGCGCTCATACCCATTGGGGGGTACGTGGTGGGT
Source organism: Beris morrisii (assembly GCA_951812415.1). Taxonomy (NCBI): domain Eukaryota; kingdom Metazoa; phylum Arthropoda; class Insecta; order Diptera; family Stratiomyidae; genus Beris; species Beris morrisii. The sequence goes on from OX638310.1 coordinate 170,469,737, forward strand.
ACGTTTCGTACCCACCACGTACCCCCCACGCTCCCCGAATGAATTTCCGCTCTCCTGGGCTCAAATTTTTGTTTTTTTAAATCTGTTTGCGGATTTTGATTTAATTTTAATTTTAATTTAAGTGGTCACTTGTAAAAATCTCAGCCTATGCGCTCATACCCATTGGGGGGTACGTGGTGGGTACGTTTCGTACCCACCACGTACCCCCCACGCCCCCCGAATGAATTTCCGCTCTCCTGGGCTCAAAGTTTTGTTTTTTTAAATCTGTTTGCGGATTTGAATTTAATTTTAATTTTAATTTAAGTGGTCACTTGTAAAAATCTCAGCCTATGCGCTCATACCCATTATGGGGTACGTATGGGGTACGATCGTACCCCATACGTACCCTATACGTACTCCACGCCCCCAAAATGAACTTGCGCTCTCCTGGGTTCAAATTTTTGTTTTTTTTAATCTGTTTGCGGATTTGAATTTAATTTTAATTTTAATTTAAGTGGTCACTTGTAAAAATCAGCCTATGCGCTCATACCCATTGGGGGGTACGTGGTGGGTACGTTTCGTACTCACCACGTACCCCCCACGCCCCCCGAATGAATTTCCGCTCTCCTGGGCTCAAATTTTTGTTTTTTTAAATCTGTTTGCGGATTTGAATTTAATTTTAATTTTAATTTAAGTGGTCACTTGTAAAAATCTCAGCCTATGCGCTCATACCCATTATGGGGTACGTATGGGGTACGATCGTACCCCATACGTACTCCACGCCCCCAAAATGAACTTCCGCTCTCCTGGGCTCAAATTTTTGTTTTTTTAAATCTGTTTGCGGATTTCAATTTAATTTTAATTTTAATTTAAGTGGTCACTTGTAAAAATCTCAGCCTATGCGCTCATACCCATTTCGTACCCACCACGTACATAGCCCCCACGCCCCCCGAATGAATTTCCGCTCTCCTGGGCTCAAAGTTTTGTTTTTTTAAATCTGTTTGCGGATTTAAATTTAATTTTAATTTTAATTTAAGTGGTCACTTGTAAAAATCTCAGCCTATGCGCTCATACCCATTGGGGGGTACGTGGTGGGTACGTTTCGTACCCACCACGTACCCCCCACGCCCCCCCAATGAATTTCCGCTCTCCTGGTCTCAAATTTTTGTTTTTTTAAATCTGTTTGCGGATTTGAATTTAATTTTAATTTTAATTTAAGTGGTCACTTGTAAAAATCTCAGCCTATGCGCTCATACCCATTGGGGGGTACGTGGTGGGTACGTTTCGTACCCACCACGTACCCATCACGCCCCCCGAATGAATTTCCGCTCTCCTGGGCTCAAATTTTTGTTTTTTTAAATCTGTTTGCGGATTTGAATTTAATTTTAATTTTAATTTAAGTGGTCACCTGTAAAAATCTCAGCCTATGCGCTCATACCCATTGGGGGGTACGTGGTGGGTACGTTTCGTACCCACCACGTACATACCCCCACGCCCCCCGAATGAATTTCCGCTCTCCTGGGCTCAAAGTTTTGTTTTTTTAAATCTGTTTGCGGATTTGAATTTAATTTTAATTTTAATTTAAGTGGTCACTTGTAAAAATCTCAGCCTATGCGCTCATACCCATTGGGGGGTACGTGGTGGGTACGTTTCATACCCACCACGTACCCCCCACGCCCCCCGAATGAATTTCCGCTCTCCTGGGCTCAAATTTTTGTTTTTTTAAATCTGTTTGCGGATTTGAATTTAATTTTAATTTTAATTTAAGTGGTCACTTGTAAAAATCTCAGCCTATGCGCTCATACCCATTATGGGGTACGTATGGGGTACGATCGTACCCCATACGTACCCTATACGTACTCCACGCCCCCAAAATGAACTTCCGCTCTCCTGGGCTCAAATTTTTGTTTTTTTAAATCTGTTTGCGGATTTGAATTTAATTTTAATTTTAATTTAAGTGGTCACTTGTAAAAATCTCAGCCTATGCGCTCATACCCATTGGGGGGTACGTGGTGGGTACGTTTCGTACCCACCACGTACCCCCCACGCTCCCCGAATGAATTTCCGCTCTCCTGGGCTCAAATTTTTGTTTTTTTAAATCTGTTTGCGGATTTTGATTTAATTTTAATTTTAATTTAAGTGGTCACTTGTAAAAATCTCAGCCTATGCGCTCATACCCATTGGGGGGTACGTGGTGGGTACGTTTCGTACCCACCACGTACCCCCCACGCCCCCCGAATGAATTTCCGCTCTCCTGGGCTCAAAGTTTTGTTTTTTTAAATCTGTTTGCGGATTTGAATTTAATTTTAATTTTAATTTAAGTGGTCACTTGTAAAAATCTCAGCCTATGCGCTCATACCCATTGGGGGGTACGTGGTGGGTACGTTTCGTACCCACCACGTACCCCCCACGCCCCCCGAATGAATTTCCGCTCTCCTGGGCTCAAAGTTTTGTTTTTTTAAATCTGTTTGCGGATTTGAATTTAATTTTAATTTTAATTTAAGTGGTTACTTGTAAAAATCTCAGCCTATGCGCTCATACCCATTATGGGGTACGTATGGGGTACGATCGTACCCCATACGTACTCCACGCCCCCAAAATGAACTTCCGCTCTCCTGGGCTCAAATTTTTGTTTTTTTAATCTGTTTGCGGATTTGAATTTAATTTTAATTTTAATTTAAGTGGTCACTTGTAAAAATCTCAGCCTATGCGCTCATACCCATTGGGGGGTACGTGGTGGGTACGTTTCGTATCCACCACGTACCCCCCACGCCCCCCGAATGAATTTCCGCTCTCCTGGGCTCAAAGTTTTGTTTTTTTAAATCTGTTTGCGGATTTGAATTTAATTTTAATTTTAATTTAAGTGGTCACTTGTAAAAATCTCAGCCTATGCGCTCATACCCATTGGGGGGTACGTGGTGGGTACGTTTCGTACCCACCACGTACCCCCCACGCCCCCCGAATGAATTTCCGCTCTCCTGGGCTCAAATTTTTGTTTTTTTAAATCTGTTTGCGGATTTGAATTTAATTTTAATTTTAATTTAAGTGGTCACTTGTAAAAATCTCAGCCTATGCGCTCATACCCATTGGGGGGTACGTGGTGGGTACGTTTCGTACCCACCACGTACCCCCCACGCCCCCCGAATGAATTTCCGCTCTCCTGGGCTCAAATTTTTGTTTTTTTAAATCTGTTTGCGGATTTGAATTTAATTTTAATTTTAATTTAAGTGGTCACTTGTAAAAATCTCAGCCTATGCGCTCATACCCATTGGGGGGTACGTGGTGGGTACGTTTCGTACCCACCACGTACCCCCCACGCCCCCCGAATGAATTTCCGCTCTCCTGGGCTCAAATTTTTGTTTTTTTAAATCTGTTTGCGGATTTGAATTTAATTTTAATTTTAATTTAAGTGGTCACTTGTAAAAATCTCAGCCTATGCGCTCATACCCATTGGGGGGTACGTGGTGGGTACGTTTCGTACCCACCACGTACCCCCCACGCCCCCCGAATGAATTTCCGCTCTCCTGGGCTCAAATTTTTGTTTTTTTAAATCTGTTTGCGGATTTGAATTTAATTTTAATTTTAATTTTAATTTAAGTGGTCACTTGTAAAAATCTCAGCCTATGCGCTCATACCCATTGGGGGGTACGTGGTGGGTACGTTTCGTACCCACTACGTACCCCCCACGCCCCCCGAATGAATTTCCGCTCTCCTGGGCTCAAATTTTTGTTTTTTTAAATCTGTTTGCGGATTTGAATTTAATTTTAATTTTAATTTAAGTGGTCACTTGTAAAAATCTCAGCCTATGCGCTCATACCCATTGGGGGGTACGTGGTGGGTACGTTTCGTACCCACTACGTACCCCCCATGCCCCCCGAATGAATTTCCGCTCTCCTGGGCTCAAATTTTTGTTTTTTTAAATCTGTTTGCGGATTTGAATTTAATTTTAATTTTAATTTAAGTGGTCACTTGTAAAAATCTCAGCCAATGCGCTCATACCCATTGGGGGGTACGTGGTGGGTACGTTTCGTACCTACCACGTACATAGCCCCCACGCCCCCCGAATGAATTTCCGCTCTCCTGGGCTCAAAGTTTTGTTTTTTTAAATCTGTTTGCGGATTTGAATTTAATTTTAATTTTAATTTAAGTGGTCACTTGTAAAAATCTCAGCCTATGCGCTCATACCCATTGGGGGGTACGTGGTGGGTACGTTTCGTACCCACCACGTACATACCTTCCACGCCCCCCGAATGAATTTCCGCTCTCCTGGGCTCAAAGTTTTGTTTTTTTAAATCTGTTTGCGGATTTGAATTTAATTTTAATTTTAATTTAAGTGGTCACTTGTAAAAATCTCAGCCTATGCGCTCATACCCATTGGGGGGTACGTGGTGGGTACGTTTCGTACCCACCACGTACCCCCCACGCCCCCCGAATGAATTTCCGCTCTCCTGGGCTCAAATTTTTGTTTTTTTAAATCTGTTTGCGGATTTGAATTTAATTTTAATTTTAATTTTAATTTAAGTGGTCACTTGTAAAAATCTCAGCCTATGCGCTCATACCCATTGGGGGGTACGTGGTGGGTACGTTTCGTACCCACTACGTACCCCCCACGCCCCCCGAATGAATTTCCGCTCTCCTGGGCTCAAATTTTTGTTTTTTTAAATCTGTTTGCGGATTTGAATTTAATTTTAATTTTAATTTAAGTGGTCACTTGTAAAAATCTCAGCCTATGCGCTCATACCCATTGGGGGGTACGTGGTGGGTACGTTTCGTACCCACTACGTACCCCCCACGCCCCCCGAATGAATTTCCGCTCTCCTGGGCTCAAATTTTTGTTTTTTTAAATCTGTTTGCGGATTTGAATTTAATTTTAATTTTAATTTAAGTGGTCACTTGTAAAAATCTCAGCCTATGCGCTCATACCCATTATGGGGTACGTATGGGGTACGATCGTACCCCATACGTACCCTATACGTACTCCACGCCCCCAAAATGAACTTGCGCTCTCCTGGGCTCAAATTTTTGTTTTTTACTTTATTATTTCAATAATACAGTATTGTTATCGATTTTTTAAAAAAAAAAATTTGCTACCCTCAAAATTTTTTTTTTTACGTTTCATAACGAGTAGACACGAAAAAAGCAAAAAAAAATTTCAGTCCGTCTGTCCGCCGTACGCCGTACGCCGTACGTCTACCGGTGTACGCAAAATTGTTTGAAGGCTCGTAGCACCCAAACCCTTTGAGCTATTTAGTTGAATTTTTTTTTCGTGGATAGAGTGGGTAGGCCCCCTCTAGTGACAAAATTTGGAGGGGTGTGGGTGTTAGGGGGGAGGAGGGGGAAGTGTTTTAGATGAAAAATTTTGGTTTCTGGATCTCAGCAACCGCTTATGCTAGGAAACTGAAATTTGGAAATTATTTAGAGCTTTGGTAGTGGACCCATTTGCAAAAAAATTGCCGATATAGGTGAAGGGGTTTGGGAGTGGGGGGAAAAATAATGCGTCCGAAACGCAAAAAAGGCGAGGTCGACACATTCTAAATTCTATATCTCCTAAACGGTTAATGTCACAAAATTGAAACTTTATGAATATTTGTAGGTGTACTAGGAGAATAGATCGGAAATAAATTTTTAAGTGGAGGCAGTGGCGTACGGGGGTGGGGGGTGAAAAACTTTAGATTACGATATCTCACGAACCGATTGCACTAGACAAATAAAATTTGGTTTTTGTATAAAGGTTGACAAATGAAGTTTGCTGAAAGTAAAATTTTTTAAGGGGGCGGTGGATCTTGAAAGTGGAGGGGATAAGAATTTTTTTAAAAAATCACGTCATATATCTCAAGAACGGTGTAAGATATATGCTTAAAATTTTTACCTGAAGTGGGCCTAATAAACCCCTAGCAGAAAACAAAATTTTGGAAGTTAGGGTGTAGAGGGTGAGGGTGGGGGAGGGTGAAAAGGAAAAAGTTCCTGTTTTTATATCTCGAGAACCTATAATGATATAAAGCTGAAACTTAGTATTTAGATAGATCTATATTAGTAGCATGTTGGAAAAATATATTTTTTTATAGGGGCAGTATGGTACGGGGGTGGGGGGTGTTTTTCCTATCTATAGAACGGCTTATGCTACAAGGTTGAAACTCGGTCTGTTTATGTAGATCAACTGTAAAACTAATTTAGATAAAAAATTTCAAATATTCATTGGCGTTCGGAGGGGGGGGCAAATAAAGTTATCAGTGAAAATGGAATGCATATATTTTCACGGTTTTCGTCATATCTATTAGGTTTTCCCAAATATTGAATTCATTTTTATTGTACATCTTCTTGATATAAATACCTAGAAAGGGTTTTCAGGATTTTTTAAAATTCGACCCCTAAGGGGGTGCAAAGGGGGTTGAAAACTTTTTCACGAATTCTACTATCAGATATCTTTTCACTTTCACGTGCTTGCGTAATAATCGCCTAAAACTTCTTTTTAATTTTTTTCCTTTTTCAGCTCCTAAGAGAGTATAAATGATAAGAAGAAAGAAATTTTCCAATGTTTAATCGGCTAAAAATCGCTATTTTAAATATTTTTATTTTAAGAACAAAATTAATTTTCCAAGAAATCTAATAATCTCGAAGCAACTCATGATACACTCCGACTTTGACCGCTCCCGAGCTTTGACCCGAAAAATAATAAAGTTTCGCCCAGACCATTGGCAAATTTTTTTTATTTACATAATTTTTAATTTACATGTTTTCAATAAATGGAAGTTTAAGCCCAACTGACTTAAACTTCCATTTATTGAAAAAGCGTTTGTATAAATAGTCTGTAAAACAATAAACAATTATACCCCATCGGACCGAAGTGATTTGAATTCGCGAAAAAATATTTGAAAATTTTGCAACCCCTTTGTTATATGTTTGAATAAATAACAGGTTGAAGTAAACTCCGATTCCGTTTTCCGTCCAATCCAATGTTTCTCTTGAAGTCTTGTATTTCCTTAAACTTTCGGCTACAGTATCTTAGCCAATTGTCCAAAAGACAAGCTCCTCGAATTTCAAAATGAAAGTAATATGATATGGGGCGCCATTATCTCAATTGTCCAATAATTTATCTTGTAAAGAAATCTGTAAACTTCAATAGCCAGTCAAGTGTCGCGTCGACACTCCCCACTACGGCAGACGATCGTCTTAAGCAGCCGGACCACATAATCGGTAGCAAACCTAATCAATTTCCTTATGAAAACGGGTCATTTTTCTTCGTGTCCTCCTTGGAAATTGTTAAAAGGTGCCGAAAGAAAGAAACGGGGAAACCACCGAAACGTACGGCCAAGACAAATGGTCTGTAAATAGAACAGCGTAGAATAGAGTGGCCGACCGATGAAACACGCTGGGTGGTGTGAAATTATATGAGAACGAATGGTTTACACCAAGGACGAACGAAGAAAATCCCCGAACGTCACTGATATAAATCGGCGGTAGGTGGTAGCTCGACAGAAGGTTATTGGGGGAGGTATGCGAACGACCTCAATGTCCAGCGAACATTAGAAATGTCTTCGGGCGTCTAACTAATCGTAGGTCATCAACAAGTTTCTCCCGGTGTCCACTCTGGCCAGTTTACTTGCTGCTAATTTCAACGACAAGGGATGCAATTAGCCAAATGAAATTAACGAAATTATTTTCGCAGTTGTTCTCGCTTTCCCCGTCGAGACGGCCCTTTAACACCACAATGTCTTCGGGTGGTTGTGGAATGGCACAGGATATATTTTATACGGACACATGGAGTGATAACAAATTTTGCGGAAACTCATTTAGGGTCATAACTCAACGTGTAGGGGATTAGTTATCGCTGGAGCTGCTGTTCGTTGTGGCGTTTTTCACCTGAATAGTGTGGCTAATTAAAGTTTCGGAGTGGTTTTTTCATTCCAGCAATGTCGTCTCTATGGTCCTTGAAAGAGATGGGTAGGAAGCTTGCCCACAAAATTGCTAATTTCAAGATACGCTTCTATTCTTGAATTTTTAATTCCATCACGTGTATTTTTCAAAATTTAAATGCAAGCAAATTATCGCCAATTCTTATTTTAGTTTTTTATTCCATTTGTGAAGGTGGAAGAGATCAGTTTGAAAAATCAGCTAACTTTATTATTTTTCGGGAAAAGTTTAAAATGTGGTTAAACTCAGGACACGGACTTGGGTAAGCCACTCGTGGTTCAATTGATTTTCAAGCGTTCGGTGTAAAAAGCACGTGAAACTGAACCAATTCGATATCTCATCTGACTCTAGAAATACGGCAAAGTTCTTGAAATAATTACGATTTAGAAGCCCTTCACACTAAAAATCAATTCGTCATCCCATCAAACTAAACAAATACGGGCGTATTCGTAAAAAATTCAACCGCTTTTCAACCCCCTTTTTTTTGTTTCACACTCCATACAATGCAAATTTGAAATTTTTCACCGAAATTACTGTTCTGTTCTCACTGTTCTTACTGTACTGTTCTGTTCTACCTAGTTTTATCTTTGTAGTTATTACAGAGAAAGGGTAAATTTCTCTTACCCTATAACCTACTATAGCTATTAAAGATTAAATACATCAACGCTTCTACCCTCCCCATTTTTATGCCCGAATCTACCTTGTGCGCATATTTTTCTCGCCGTTCATATAGTCTACAGTAATAATTTATTACTGTAGATTATATGAACCAACTTTCTTCTCCAATTGGTTCGTGATATATCTAAATCCAAAGTTTTTTACATCCTACCCTCACACTCCACTTCCTCTTCACAAAATTATGGTATAATACATGTAATCCAACGAAAAATTCGAAACCGTCTCGTAGCCATGGCAGCTACATCCAAACTTGTAAAGCCGGAGGCAAGCTATAAAATTCTAGATAAACTTCCCGCAAACCACTTCTGAATCGTATGCACAGTAACAAAAAATGCATTTGTTTGTTCGATGGCTCCAATTTTCAACCAAAAATTAAAAATGAAAGGAAACTCGGGAAATATTCATCGTGTAGAAAAACAAAAATTCTCAACCATTTTTTATGTAAGACTATCCATTTTTGACTAACTATCGACAGAAATATGTTAAAATCGCAGAATTCGACGATTGGGAAAATATCACATTTTCAAAATCAAGGTTTTTTGCAAAAAAAAAAAAAAATACATAATAATCGATAGTTTTTCAATTTTATTCTGTTTGGCTAAAGACTTTTAAAAAACGAAATAGATCATTTTCGAAAAGTCGAAAAATAGGGACTGTATAAAAAAGGTATATTTCTAAAACAATGTAACAAAATGAAAAATTGTATTAGCTTTTCTATAATATTTTTTTTATAAAGGATTTACTTCGTGTCAAAAAAAAAATCTTTTCCGATTGTTCATGTAATTGGATTGTAACTGAATTCCACGTACATAATATAATACACAATATTTTTTCTCTCGCAAATATGCTGCTTTCATTATTGCAGCATTTTTTAAATTTATTTTCTAAGCAAAATTTCCACAGTTTCCACTTATTCTGCACAATATTGTGATTATCAAAGTTTTCAGTTTTTTTCTTTTACTGTGTTTCTACTATGCTTTATGGTTATTTTCACAAATTTCCACTGTATTCATACGAGCACTTTAAATTATGATTTGTTTTACACAACAGAGCACTAATGTTGTTCGTGACCGATTGTGCAATTTTCTCTCTATCTAGCAGTGATATTTTCCGTGGTTTTCATATTTGTATAGTTTTTGATTTCCCTCAAGATTTCCTTTCCTTTCGCCTATGATTACGAAATACCCAGTAAGCTTCCTGTGTTTTCTATATCTTATTGAATTTTAAATTATTTAAATTGTAAAATTCATCTCAGCTGAAACGAATCTGACTAACTAGCGGAATAAGAAATGGATAAAAATGTATGTCTTACCTTGATCAAAACCCATCTTTCCTATAAATGGAAATCGGTGGACCTAAATTAATTATGTCATCGAATCGTACAACTACCATAGCAGATAGATACGCATCTAAATCAACAAACAAGATAAATATTTCATATTAAAAACTAATATGAAATTTTTTCACTGAATACAGTTTAATTCTAGCAAATTAGTCCTACAAGCGAGAGATATCGTTGAAGATTTCGATAAGAAAAAAACACTAAAAATTCTACGAAGTAAAATCCCGCGTCTCAATTTCAAATAAATTTTTTTTGGGGAAAAAACCCAGAAAACGAAGATAGTTTTTATCTCATAATGAGTTCTGAAATTTATACCGGCCAGTTTAATCTGCATAAATACCTACCGAAATTCAACTTTAACTTTTCGTTAGTTTTTCATTCGTAGGCCCGATTCTTTCCATATTTCGGCAAGACCACCGGCGTCTTTAAGTATCCCCGGTGTCCTCGAGGATTAGGTCCATTGAAGGAGATTCTTCCCTTTCTTGGAATTATCAATTTGCTTATCCTTACTGCGGTTGGTCATCATGTCTTCGATATTGGACTGAATTGGGTCCAAGGCGGATCAACAACTCGCACTATTGACGTCAGAATTGAAGGGTCAACAGAATTAATCAGACCGATGTAGTCATAATTCGTTGAGTTAATCCATTTGGCTGGAACCTAATGAACATGAAACTCTACATAACCGAAGTAATTTTACTGTGTTGGGATGGTTTTTTTTTTGGTTCACCTAGTCCATCTCAATACCGTTTTGAAGAAATCGAATCGAATGGGAAATGCTGGATAGTTCGGAAGAGCAATCTCAAAAAACATCGACGAGGCGAATTCTTCGAATGTCTGTAATAGTTAATTAGTCTCTAGATACAACTATTAATCATATCGGCCTGTCCGGAATATTGTTGTTACGGCTAAATGTTGTTGTACTTTGGGACGAAATGATTAAGCGTTTGTTGAAGCTGATGCTCGGAACGTGTTTATGTGGCACTCGGCTACGTCCAACAGATGTACAATTTGAAATATATCCAGAGCAACAGATTAACGCCCATAGACACCAGTTCGTAGGTATACCTTACTATCGGATCTGCCCTCCGTCCGATCGTCTTCATCTTTTCGACGTAATCTTCGGAGTACTATTTATTACACTATTAATGGGGTTTGTTAATTTACTTCCATATATAGCCATCACGTATGATGAGATTGACCAGTTCTTAGGTGTGTACTTAGCGATTGTGTCGAGGAAAAAAATTGTAGGAGGATATTTTTATTAACGAATGTGAAGAAGGGTAAGAGGAAGCTAATTGTGTTGTATGTCTTCTAACATTTATGTAATTTAACGAATTAAAGAGATCAGGTTGGCATGCAAAGTGCTACTTTGTATCTTGTATCTTACAATACAGCTTGTATTTGGAACCTTGTATCTTGTATTCTGTATTTTGTATCTTGTATCTTGTATTTAGTACCTGGTGTCTTGAATCTTGTGTCTTGTATCTTGTCTCCTGTATCTTCCATGTATCTTCAAAGAGGACTCGGACACCATTTTTGCGAAAACTTTAACATAATATAACTAACAAAAAAAATGAGATAGAAACAAAAAATTGAATTCCAATTATTTTTTTCACTAGTTCTTAAATTACAAAAATTTTCACAAGAATCGGCGATGGTAAGGTCACACCTTTGGCGATTCTTGGTGGAATTACCCTATACTTAATTTTCACTGGGATTTTTTGGAACGGATATTGTTAATATTCCAAAAATTCCCATTTCCAGTTACTTATGCTTTTAGAGCCCATTCCCTTACCATAGTTGGGTGATGGCTAAAAACTTGACCTCGGTAAAAAATATTGTTATACCTTCATTTGATATTGTGCCATAAATTAATTGCATTAAGCACAACAAATTATGCACTTTATTGCAACTAAACTATGCTTTACAAACGTAAAAAGATGTAGCATACTGTGCGACAACTAGTTTAATTTACAACATTTTTCAACAAACTTATCAAATTCTATGTTGACGAAAAATCCTAAATTACCAAAATTCGATCCGAGCAAATCATCGAAGGGAATAAGGTTTGATTTGATTTTGATACGCCAAAGCCAAGGAAGGAATATGTCTGTTTTATTTTTTTTGGCCTTAGCTCAAAAAATTTTAATTGAAATGAAAGTAGATACTGCTGTGGCTATTTCCGCTACTTAACGAAATATGCTGCCAGGAATATATTTCATGCAGTATACTACATAACTGAAAACGCTAAATATTGTGGGTCTTACCCGTCCAATGGCTCGCACATCAAAATGTGTAAATACATTTTTTTAGATTGGAAAAAAAAAAATCTGCCAATGGTCTGGGCGAAACTTTATTATTTTTCGGGTCAAAGTTCGGGAGCGGTCAAAGTCGGAGTATATCATCAGTTGTTTCGAGATTATTAAGTTTCTTGGAAAGTTAATTTTTGTTTTGAAGTAAAAACGAATTTGTTGCCTTATCAGAATTAAGAGATATGACGAATTGTTAAAACGTATACAAACCCATTACTTCCACTTGGGGTTTGAATTTTGAAAAAAATTGTGAAACAGGTTTCTAGACGATTTTATAAGAAGCAACTTGGTATCTCATGAGACAAGACGGATTTTGAAAAATTTCTGAAAACGTAAGCAAACCCTTCACATCTCCTTGGTTCTGGAAATTCGAAAAATCGTAAATTGGTTGGCCGTAATAATCAATTTTATATCTCATCAAAACTAAGGGATGGCGAAAATTGTGAAAACATATACAAACCGTTGGGTGTTGAATATCGAAAAATTGAGAAATGGGTTTGTAGGCGATTATATAAAAAGTCTGTGGAAATAAAAAGCGATCTAATATCTCATCGAACCTAAGAAATATGTCGAAACTTTGAAAAGCATACAATCCCCTTACACCCATTAGGATTGAATATCTAAAATACTGAAATTGACTTTTTGGCTTTTTTATATAGGAAACCTTAGGAAGTAAAAATAAATTCGATATATCACCAGATATGCAACCTCCTTACACCCACTTGGGGGTTCAATATCCAAAAATCCTGAAAGGAGTTAATAAATATATATGAAGACAGTTCGAGAAAGTAGGAGCCAATTCAATTTCTTATCACTTCTAAAAGAAATGACGGAACTCATGAAAACGTGTTCAACCCGTTTATACCCTCTTAGGGGCTGAAAAAGGAAAAAACTTAAAAACAAGTTTTAGGCGATTATTACGCAAGCAAGTGAAACTGAAAAGATATTCGATATCTGATAAGACGTGAGGATATAGTAGAATTCGTCAAAAAGTTTACAACCCCCTTCGCACCTCGTTAGGGGTTGAATTTTAAAAAATCCTGAAAACCCTTTCTAGGTATTTATATGAAGAAACCGTAGAATAAAAACGAATACAATATTAGGGAAGACCTAATAGATATGTCGAAAACCGTGAAAATATATGCATTCCATTTTCACTGATCATTTATTTTGCCCCCCCCTCTGAACGCCAATGGAAATTTGAAATTTTTTTTTAATTAAATTAGTTTTCTAGTTGATTTACATAAACGTACCGAGTTTCAACTTTGTAGCATAAGCCGTTCTATAGATAGAAAAAACACCCCCCACCCCTGTACCATACTACCACTATAAAAAATTATATTTTTCCAAGATGCTACTAATATAGCTCTATCTAAATACCAAGTTTCAGCTTTATATCATTATAGGTTGTTGAGATATTAAAATTGGAACTTTTTCCTTTTCACCCTCCCCCACCCTCACCCTCTACACCCCCACGTCCCAAATTTTGTTTTCTGCTAGGGGTCTATTAGGCCTACTTTTGGTAAAAATTTTAAGCATCTATCTTACACTGTTCTTGAGATATGATACGTGATTTTTTTGAAAAATTCTTATCCCCTCCACTTTCATGCTCCACCGCCCCCTTAAAAAATTTTACTTTCAGCAAACTTAAATTGTCAACCTTTATACACAAACCAAATTTTATTTGTCTAGTGCAATTGGTTCATGAGATATCGTAATCTAAAGTTTTTCACCCCCCACCCCCGTACGCCACTGCCCCACTCAAATTTTTGTTTCCGATCTATTCTCCTAGTATACCTACAGATATTCATAAAGTTTTAATTTTGTGACATTAACCGTTTAGGAGATATGGATTTTAGAATGTGTCGATCTCATCTATTTTGCGTTTCGGACGCATTATTTTTCCCCCCACTCCCAAACCCCTTCACCTATATCGGCAATTTTTTTGCAATTGGGTCCACTACCGAAGCTCTATATAAATTCCAAATATCAGTCTCCTAGCATAAGCGGTTGCTGAGATCTAGAAACCAAAATTTTCCGTCTAAAACACTTCCCCTCCTCCCCCCTCACACCCACACCCCTCCAAATTTGGTCACTTCAGGGAGCCTACCCACTCTACCCACAAAAAAAAATTCAATTAAATAACTTGTAGGGTTTGGGTGCTACGAGCCTTCAAACAATTTTGCGTACACCGGTAGACGTACGGCGTACGGCGTACGGCGTACGGCGGACAGACGGACTGAAATTTTTTTTTGCTTTTTTCGTGTCTACTCGTCATGAAACGTGAAAAAAAAAATTTTGAGGGTAGCAAATTTTTTTTTTTTAAAAATCGATAACAATACTGTATTATTGAAATAATAAAGTAAAATAATAAACAAAATAAATATTTATCAGATCAGTCCCATCATTCAGAACCCGTAAAAGTATTATTGTGCATAAATCGAACACGCCGAAACCCTTTACTCATCCATGTGGCAAGCTTTGTTTAACATAAGATTACAATCCATTGACGTCACATATCCTCATTCATCTCGAATAACTGCAATTTAATTTGAATTTACGGATTGTAAATAAATTGCTCCTTTATCGTCAGATGCCGAAATAAGATCACATTTATTCGAAAAAATTTGTATAGTCAATCATTCACATTCATCGCGAGAGCTTCTTTCTCGATTGATTTATCGTTTAAACAAAAAACAATATAAACAATAAAAGCCATTAAGTGCCTACGATATAATGAAACTACTATCGAAATTTCTGATCTAAAAGCCCGTCTACTGTTAGCTATGCACTCAATAAAATCGCCAATAATAAATTGAACTCTTCAAAAACCATCAGCACAATTCAATAACCAATTTTCTCATCTTTGTATGATATGCTAACGTGTGCCTTTCAACAATAGACGTTTCGTCGAACATTCCCGATGAATTCGGACAAAAAATTGTTTCACTGTCAATCTTCGTATCATACCGATGCCGATGAGAAATCGATTACATTATAAGGTAGTTACCTGCAGACATCATACTCGTATGTAATATGTGTGCCAGGTCCGATGTTCGTACAATAACTGAAAGTGACTTGGTGGAAAAAATCCTCATCACCCGATTTGATAGAGCCGAATAAATCAAAATTACCTTTGGCTCGATTTACTCTTGGTCCCGCAACAGAAAAGAGTGTGTGTACTTGTCCATACTACCGATGAGTATGTGATCAAAATCATCTAATCCACTATTAAGCTTCTCGTAATCTCAATCAAGACGGCAACCAATTAATCAAACTCATTCCGTCATTCCACTGATAGTTTACCATTTACACCACTTGATCAAAAGGGGCACAAAAAAATATTGGGGTCTCGATAGTACGTAAGATGACCATTCACCATCTTAAGGAAAAGGCGATGGTGTCGAAGACATGGCTGTGATAGGGACAAGCTATCAGTAACTCATATACTTGCCATGACAGTATCTTTACTATCTTCGAACTACTCTCGGGGCCATTTCGGTTAGATACACCCTTACTTTTCCATGTATGGCATCGTATTGAAATTACCTCATACAAGGGGATGGATACGCGCTCGTAAAATTTATCTGATCGGGACCCAAATAAATCATAGGCTCGAGTAAGGGTCGGAGATGTCGTTATGCTAAAGTTTGTTATGATGCCAAAAGTTTGCTAGTGGTGCAAGGATACTTGTTTAATGTTTGAAAAGTCGTATCACAACACTTCGATACTACCGCCGATGTACGTTACAAAATGGCACTTCAGTGTGCACGTAGGAACTTGTAGATTTCTTGCCTGAAACAATTTTATTTATTGTAACCTATTGCAGCTTAAACGCAAAATATATTATCAAGAATTATGTCAACAACATCCTTTAAAATATTCGACGGATACTAAATTCTTACTCTTGCTTACTTGTACTTAGTTCAAGCACTTTCCTTTGGGCTCAAAATAAGATACACGTAAAATAATTAGATAACTTTACACGAAGTGTAGATTCTTTATCACGAATTTTAAGATGACATTGTAGTGCACGTCGCGGCACTATTTCAAATCAAAGAAGTCGGGGACTTTGAACTTGTTATAAATTGTGAATTTAAGTGATCAAGTAATCCGCGTATGAAAATCGTATAATAAAATAAAATTTTTGTTAGTTTTTAATATTGCTTTCGATTAGAAAGGTCCTGAAAATAATTCCTACAACATTGTTAAATAACATAAATAACGTGCACCCCATTTCTGTAAAATTTTTTTTAAGCATCAAATCTTAAGATGAAACTTATTTTTGGTTTTCATATATCTCCAGAACGGCTTATGCGAGGAAGTTGAAACTGGAATTAGGAGTCGTGACTATGGTAAGAAAGTGGTCGGTTTTGGTTGATGGGAACGATGTCTCCTTTAATTGATACAAAGGATTATTTAGCAAAAAAAAAACGCAATTTCGAAAAAAAAATTTCAAAAAATTTGTGTGATTCAAAAACGGCATTTTAAATTTAAAATCAAGATGTTTTGCAATGATGGCCGTTTATCTTAAAACACGTTTCAATAAAAATGATTTAAAAAGAAAGTGATCTTAAAGAAAGAAACGTCAAGATTCCAATTTACAAAATATAAGTTTTGTTTGCAATTACCGAAGGAACGTCATGTGAGGTAAAGCATTTAAAAAAACTTTTAAATCCTACAAATTTTGTGAGAAATTTTCTTTTCGAAAGTTGCTTTTACATCAAATTAAAGAGACACCCGATATATTCGTGTCGAAATTGTTTTCTGAATGTTTCGAAAGTGGTTGTAAACACATTCTATACGATTCCACGAATTTCAGATTTCACCATATATTTGGACTAATTAGGTACTTTTCTTTTGTCGTAAAAGTATTCACGAATTTTGCACAATTTTTACGAATATTTCTTTGGCATGACTATTTAGCATTCATCAAAAATCAGTAAGATGATTTTGTCAAAAGGAGTTGGTTGACTCACGATTTTTCTACAACTCTCAAAGTGGCGAAAAGGAGTTGGTTGACTCACAAATTCTGTCATATCTCCCAGGTCGGACGTGATATAGAATTGTCCTTTACCTTTACGGGCGTTTTATATGATCCCCTCAAAATCAGTTGTGTCGATATTTCACCCCTATAAGATGTAGGCTTTTATGCGATTTTCAACCAAAAGAATAAGCAGGCAACTATTTGGACCGCTATTTTTTTTAGGATGTCTATCGCACAGTAAAAATTTTGATGAATATTATTTCTTATGGAAAAGTTTGGTATTCATAAATACGATCAAAGAAGCTGGAATTCACAACAAGAGTTGATTAACATTGTCCTTGCTCCCTGACCTAGTGATTTAAAAATATTTTCTTTATTCCACTAAAAAACTGTCAAACAAAAGGAATTTCCATTAAATTTTTAAACTCACACCTGGTAGAAAAATTTCAAGAGATTGGACAGGATTTTATCATATTTTTCGCAAACAAATTGAAAACATACAATAAATCTTTTTCTTTGCTGATATTTAGAAAACACATCATTGACAATCCGAATAAATTTTCCGCTGCTGGGATTTTCTTTCCTTTGCTCGAACGAAAATATCGCTATACGCGCGACAACAAATTGCACGAAATAATTTTATTTTTAGTCACAAAATCATTTTATTTCACTAAAAGTAAAAAAAAAATTAAAAAGTGGACTCCTCCGTCTGTCTGTCGGAATTTTTTCATCTTGAAAATCGAATGAAATTTACAATTTTCTATTTTCGTTTGTGATATGCGAAAATGTCTCACCAGCTGGAAAATCCAAAGCCAACAGATGTCGAACGATTTTCGTTTGTAGTGTCCTCGTTATGCGAGAAAAAAAGTAGAAAAAAGAACAATTCGCCCTCAAAGGTCGGGGCTGTCTTTTACGGTGTCTGGATGATCGAATCTAAGAGAACATGTTGCAGGGCCCTGGGTGACGGACGCCATTGAACGGACGCAGCTATCTTTAGATTGAATCAGCGTTGCATTAAATTAGCAAAAATGTTTGCAAATCTTCACGACTTTTTCTGGTCTTGTTAATTTTTCTCAATTTATTCGCATTGCACAGACATAATCAAATGGTTGCACAATTTCACTTAATTCGAACAGACGTCGTCTGTCGTTTTACGATAGCACGAATTTAAAGTTCTTTTTCGTTATAATTCAATAAAAGAAATTAATTCAGAAATGAGAACTCGTTCCTTTCACGGGAAAATTAAGCGACAAATCTTATCTAGATTAAAATTGTACCACGGATTGTGTTACACAATGGATGTTTGTTTTGTTGTGGTTCGACGACAGAAATTTATTCCGGGACTATAGTTGACAATCGGATCTACTCACCTATAGAAGTATACTGATTGAAATCAGTTGAAATAACAACAGGTTTGGAACAAGAACGTCCAGATAACAAGGCATAAATGTAAGTACCCTATTTTAAATTTGAAAACTTACATCAGTTGTTTTTTGTATTAGTCTAAACCTTTCATTTTCATGAGTTAAGATTTCTCAAAAATCAACCACGATAATCATATATATTTGGTAGAATTCCGCTAAGATCATTTAAAACTGCTTAATATTCGGCAAAATCTTCGATACGAGTAACATGGACTACATTTTTTTACCATGTAAGAAAGATGTATGAAATATCAGTTGAAGTAGAGTGTAAAGTATTGATGTAAATGAACAAAAAACCATTTAAATACCAAAAAAATTGATTTAATATATTGTTTAATTGTTGGCAACCCTGGTTTCGCAACCAACTTCACCTCGAGTGATAAAAACCGCAAGCGGGGAGAAAAACGCAACCACGAGAAGCGCTCTAAGTGAATTAGTATTTTTTTTAATAAAAGTTATATTTGAAGTAATATTTTGAAGGAAACGAAAAGAAAGCTAACGTAATTGAATTGAATTAGTTTTTAATTATTATTTGAATCGAATTAGTATTTTATTATTTTAAAGGCTTTGGAAAATCGAGTCGCAAACAATATCCACGAGAATAAAAGAAGAAACAATTACAAAATTCAATTTTTTTTTTCTTTCTAACGGATTTGTTAACCAAATCAAAAGACTCGAGCTCCAGGCGACGAAGAGGCTGACCAATTCGTCAACATTACCAATGCTGGCATTACACTGACTGCCACTATGTCAAATATTTTATTTTATTTTAGGTTTATATTTAATTTTTTCACACAAACTGGATTTACAGGAATAGTTCAATAGTAAAAATAGCAAAAATGTGCTGCCTTGAATAGTTTCGTTTTTAGACTTACCTACTTATTCCCTGTGTGCGCAGATTTAACAGAATGACGTACAATACAAGCTTAGGCCAGCAAAAAAACACATAAAAACAAAGGTATATTCATTTTAAAATCCATGGCGGAAATATATTTGAATTTTACCATGTTACAAAGGTTGCTAGCCAAACTTCGGAGTTTTATATCACTGAAACAACCGAAATTGGGCATAGAATTTTTGGCATTTTTTTTCCTAGTTTTTCAATCCATTTCACTAATGTTTATTTTAAAAATGCCTGCTTTACGTTATTCGTTTTTTTTTAATTTTTATATTTAAAAATATTTAAAGTTTTTATTGTTGAAATATGATTTTAAAACAGTGGTAAGTCATAATCACCAATAATATATACTCCAGATGAATAACCAGAAACTTCATCTTTCCTCCAACACCTTATAAGTCCTACTTACCTAACATCGAGCAAAACATAGAATCTACTCTCATGCAAATCCTCCCGCATTTGATTACCCTCAATTGAATTTAATAGAAATAATTATAAACTTAATATAAATAAATTATTTAAAAAAAACCCCGGAGGAATTTGCGTCGCATGTATGTACAAAGTCTGCTAGGTGCTTTATTAAAGAAATTAAATACATAAATTTGTATATTACAGAAAATAATATTTTCAATAAGCTTTAGTAAATTAAAGTAGTTTGAGATGAAGAACCTATACGGTCCCATGTTTTCATTAAATTTATGTAAAATTGTTAAGCAAAATTAAAACTCAGTGACGATGGAGTTTAAGATCATTCAAGATTTCACGGCTAAAAAACAACTCCACTAATATTATATCAAAATGTAAGTTGGGTACCATTTTTATTAAAGATGAATTTATAAATGTTTGCTAAATTTTTTCCGGTCCCACAGAAACGATAGTTTAACATTTCCATGCTTAAGAAGACAAGTAATTTTTACTTCAGAAAATCAGTGCTAAAAACATAATTATTTATTTTGGAAAATTTTTAAAAAATAGTAACCTAAATAATCAATGTTCTGTCACAAACCCGGCAACTATATTTGTTGATACGAAATCCCATGGTGATTCGAATTATTAAAATTTGATTTCCAATTTTTTTTCCCCGTTCTGATTTTTTCGCGTTCTGATTTTTTTTTACGTTCTGATTGTATTTCATCAGAACACAAAAATGTTTCGAAAAATTAATTTTTATTATATAAAAAGGTGAAAAATTCAATGAAACTAATTAAATTCAACAAAATACAAATGGAAATATCCAGGAAGATATCCTATTATTTTCCCTTTAAGTTTGGTGAAGCGTTCAATTAAACAAGAAAAAAGGCTCGAAACAAATAAAAACAATATGCGCACCCGATAGCAAAGTGTTAGGAGTAGTCAGAAAAAATGGAACGAAAAGAAGACATCACACGTATTTTCAGATGGCATCACGTGTAACACGAGGCGGAAAATTGAACAGAGCCGATAAAATTTCGGATAGAGACACGATTCTATAGTATAGCGCAATGAAAATAATAAATACATCCCTCATATCATCGGAGCTGTATCAATCATCCGTCAATCAAATAAAAAAAATAAAATCCTCAAGCCCCAACCCCTAGAAGTACCAATTTTCATCCGTTGATCGGAAAACTTTTTTTTAAGCTCAATCCGCTGGCAAAAGTCGTAGAATGGCCCATAAAATTGAAATCAATTTGGCAGCTGCAATAAAAATTTATTTCAACGGGCCCATTATTGAGCACTGGAAGATTAGGAGTTGGGGGTGGGAATCCGATGCCGTCATGTTGGTTAGGAACTAGACGGTGGAGGTTGGTTAATGGAGAATTGAAACGATGCAAATTAAGGACCATCACCTATCACGCGATTGATTGATATTAAATTTCAATTATCCATTGATGATGGAAATTCGAGCTGAAGGTGCAACGTGTACAACGGCTCTCCATTTTATATATTTTTTTTTGTTTGTTTTAAGTATCGATTGTTTTAATGGAAGATTGCAGGAAAATTACAGATCTGTGACATCAGAGGTAAGTAGGTGCTCGAGACATTTGACACGTTTTGATGTTTAGGTAGCACTGCAAGGACGTTGAATATTAAATTACTTTTATATCATTTTCCACGGATTCGGAATGAATTTCTAGATGAAGCTAGCAGCTTTATATTTTGCTGTTTTATGCACCGAACGATCGTTACTTTGGTGAACATGCATAGGTACCTATATTAGTTATGTTTATATTCGCGTCAGTGAACTCACCAAGTGCACAAGTATCTTTGAAGTGATCTATTACAGTTCTCAGTGCTCTTTTTATTGCAAATTGTTTCGTAGTACAGTGGATGCCGCTTATTGTAATCACTTTGGGACCGGCCATAAGCAATAACATTAACCGGATGGTAACAATAGCCGAAGGGGAAAATTTTTCTCATTTATTTTCCTACGCTTGAATATAGATTGCTCGAAGCATCTAATATTATTTTTTTTATTCATTAAGTGTTATTTACAACTCTAGCTTCAATGTTTCACAAAGTTACAGAGAACATGAAATATTGTTTCCTCTTCCTCCTCATTCAGGCAGTTTCTACAGAAAGTCGTTTGAAAAGAATCGCCGTCTTTTAGCATGCCGGCTTATAAGACAGTGTCTGGTCAGGACACTTACTGTGGTGCTGATTCTCTCCCTTTTTAGCAAATTCAGCCTTGTACAGCGTTTTAGATCCAACTTCGGTCATGTCTGTCAGCTCAGCGCGCAACTTACTCGAAGTTGAGCTCATTCTGTTGAACGAGATCATCATTAATAGTTTTCAGAAGCTACGAAAAGACTGAAATTTCTCATAGTAATCTATGATATGTATCGCCTTGTGTTTACATAAGTGTTAAACCATGAGCAATCATCTTTAATTTTGAGATTGTTTTTATTTTGCCTTTTTGATCACATTCACATGAAGAAAAAAGATGAGCGATTAAGAATACAGTCACAAAACTTGTTGTATGAAAATCTGGCCCGAATGATAACATAAAGCGAATTTTTATTCCAATAAGCTATGAATTTCGTTTGTGGAAAACGGAACTAACTTGTTTTGATAAAAAAATGCGGCTTATAACATTATCCGCGATTACTATAAGCGGCATCTACTGTATTAAACTATTTCAAGTGATCAAAACACGCGAATAATACAAACGCAACAATCAAAAAAGCGGAGCCGGGAGGCTTTTCCGGTTGAAATGTTTCTTCGGGACAAAATAAAATTTCCGAGATTGGATCTCGCCATTACGAGTAGTGCAAACCGCTTCCATCCTCTAGCTATGCTAGAAAAAACCACTGAAAGTGAAATGCCGATAAAACTTCAACGCCTAAACAGGCAAAAAAGTTACGAATTCCTCCAATAACTTTTCCTAAACTGGAACGTGAAACGATAGACGCAGTCATGGCAGAGCTAAAAATCGAGAGCTTTAATATCAAGCTGATGTCAATTGGTTTAAGAATCTTCTTGGACTCGTCAGAGGATTTCGAAAAACTACATGTTCACCTCGTTTCAAAAAAAGCAAGCTTTTTCACTGATGAGAGACCCGTTAAAATTATTCTATCTGGACTGTATGAAATGCGCCCTGGAAAATTGACTAAATACTTGAAAGAAGTTCACGAACTCAATTGCATTGATGTTAAACAATTCAACTTTAATGAGAAATCTAACAGTTCAGTTTACTAAGCTTTGTGCGAGGTACCAAGTTCCATACCTCCGTTCCATCAAAACTATCATGCATACTATCGTCAACTGGAACTTCAATGACATCCTTACAGAACGCATATAAAAAAAATTACATCAAATCATGTGCAGACACAGCTCAGCTGTGCTTGTGTGATTTCATTTCTCATATTGTTCCTATAAATTTTTTATGCTGAAACACTTGAGATTAGAACAGCTGCAAAAAATGCGTTCTGTTACGTGCATTTTGAATACGATGTACATAGATGCGAATGTGTAATCATTCATTTTTGCATATTAGCGTACTCTTTTCTTCGCTTGTGAATTTCCATAAGAATATGGAATTGAAATTGTTCAATCGGATTTCTTTGTTCCGCTTATACAATGGTTTTTTGGTTTTTTTACACAAAAAATGCATGTGTATTATGTGTCTAGTCTTCTTATGGATAGTCTTTGCTATTACCCTATGCGCCTTATCTTCACCCCACCTTCCAGTGACCTTCTTAATCGATGAGGCAACCGAAGTTTTGAAATCGCAGTCAGAGACATTTTGTTTCAATGACACAAACAGGTCAAAATTCCAACCGCTATTAAATAAATCAGTATTAACCACATCTATGAACCTAGCTGACATCACTCAGATTGAACATATAGGTAGATGATCTAATTCTTAACTTTAACACTAAAATATGGGATGCGATAGAATCTACCACGCTGAAAAAAGTAATTAACAGGTTGTGGAATCCAGAAAGGAACACTCTTAGACGACAGTGGCAAAGAACCAGAGATGCTTCCACTAAATTCAAAGTTAACTATCTCACCAAGGTTATACGTGATGCTATGCTACGTAATACTAAATGGAATTCAATGTTGTCTACCCTTGGAAAGGGTTATCAAAAGATTTGGAAACTAAACAAGCTTTTTAAACAACGTAGAGTGTTCCAAATTCCTTCCCTTCTCGACAACAATAAAAAACTAGTATTTAGTGACGAACGGAAAGCTGAATTGATTGCTAACCATTTCCATGCCGCACATTTCATTTCAGCGAACATGGGCAATACTATTGTTAATGGCGTCGTTCGGAAATCAATCCAAAACAACCCGCCAATTACTGAGCTACCTTCGAATGCTCTGTGCAAACCTAGGGAAATAACAAATATAATTAAAAGACTGAAAAATAGCAAAGCTCCTGGTAACGATAAACTACCTAACATAATTCTCAAAAAGCTGCCTAGGAAGTCAATAATACTATTAAATTTCATCTTCAATGCTTGCTTGAAATTAAATTAATTTCCTTCTGTGTGGAAAAAGCTGTTATTATACCTATTCTTAAAGCGGGCAAAGACCCGACTTGCCCAAATAGCTACCGCCCAATAAGTTTACTTCTTACCATAAGCAAAGTTTTCGAAAAAGTAGTCCTGAGCCGCGTGCACAGCTTTCTAGAAGACTCAAAGGTTATCCCGGACTTTCAATTTGGTTTTAGGCGGCAGCAGTCGAATAATCATCAACTATATAGAGTTACCAAATATATAAAAGAAGGAATTCATGAGAAGAAATCGGTTGGCTTGATAACTCTGGACATCGAAAAAGCTTTCGATTCTGTTTGGCACGAAGGGCTTATTCATAAATTACTAAATTTTTCCTTCCCAATGTACCTTGTGAAACTTATCCAGTCTTTCTTGTCGAATCGAAGTTTTTCGGTTAAAATAAAATCAAGCATGTCCAGTTTCCACGATATTCCTGCGGGCGTCCCACAAGGCTCAAGTTTAAGCCCCACTCTATATAATGTCCTTACTGCAGATGTGCCTACAAATTCAAACTGCGAACTAGCCGTGTTTGCGGATGATATATGTCTCTACACAAGAGGCGACAACCCAAACACAATAGTCTTAGTGCTTGAATCCTTTTTGGAACGGTTGTACCAATTCTATCACAGATGGAAAATTAAAATAAATACAACCAAAACTAAAGCAATATACTTTACAAAAATAGGGAAGCGAATTCATTTTCCAGACCGGGAAATAAACTTTATCGGCAACTCATCCCATGGTCTTCTAATTTAATTTATCTTGGCCTTATGCTTGACAATAAACTTACATTTGCTAGCCACATTGAAAACATATGCTTAAAGGTCTCAGGATGCATTCATGCGCTGTACCCTCTTATAAAAAGGAAATCCTTCCTTTCTGTGGAAAATAAAGTCTTAATATTTAAAGTTGTAATCCAACCTATCATTTCCTGCGATGCTCCCATCTGGAGTCAATGCGCTAGCATTCACAAAAAGAAACTGCAGGTCTGCCAAAATAAGTGCCTTAAAATAGCGACGAATAAACCTTTTTACTTTTCAACTAGAATACTACACGCTGATGCTGGTGTTTATACTATACAGGAACTGGCCGAATCCAAACTCTCCTCATTTTTGTTACGGTCCCAGTAGACAACCCGCTAATTTCATCTTTCCTATAATACATACTACATATTTAACCATTTTGTTTTAAGTTAGATTGTAAGTTAAGTTTGTAAGTTAGGTAGGATTTAACAAGTAAGGTTTTTTATTATAAAATTTTTCCTTGGATCTAAATTAAAATAATAAACAAAGAACTAATTTTAGTGAAAATCTAAAATGTAACTACAGATGCAAAGATGAAAAATCTGATCACTGAAATTGTAAATAATTGTTAGAACTCTTTTTAAAAATTGAAATAAATTTATGTTATGTTAGTTAAGTTTATTGGTTGTGGAAATCGGTAGATGGTCTTGCCTTAATTCGATCATTTGTTTTAAGGCTTGATCCATTGTCTCGATCGGATCGGATGTATTCTAGCTGGGGCTTACGAACCAACTCTATAAGTTGATCGCTAATCTCTATGTGAGCAATGCAATACCAGCCTTGCTAAATCCGTGTTAAGAATCAATTCTTTTGGGCACAACATGAGAGATAAGCACATTCATTACCTAGAGTATATTTGGACAAGGTTGCAGGTGTACTGTTCAGACCCCATCAAGTTTAAAAGAAAACTTTACCTTGTGATTTCACATTCCTCGGCACTTACAACAGCCAAACCACAACCTTATCGCAAACTATCTACAGATCAACAACTCCAAACTGAAATTAATTCAACAATGCGCACAAAACAATTACAATTCGAAACTAATGCAGAACCGCAACGCCTCTAAAAACATTAAATTTTCTCGCTTTATAATAAACGGCAACTACACAAAAGCGTACCCCCTACACACTCCGAACTCTACTAATGAAATTCTCACAGGTAGGCAGGCACATAGTTTTTCTCGAAAAGGAAAACTCTAATTTCCCAGGTTGCATGTTGAATGAATTTCGCGCGAAATTCACAATCCAATCTCATTACATGAATACCACAAAATCTAATTATGTTGCAGGTAAAAACCATTGTAAGGAACTGGGCCTGAATGGCGGCGCAAAACAATACGCAGGTAATTCGATGGGAAATGACCTTGAACTGATGAACTAATAACATAGTGTTCTATTATGCGAAATTATAAAGGCCGACGCTAAGAGCGAACAACTGTGGGTAGCATTACTCAGGCTATCTCTATCATTAGCATTATGTAATTAAGATTATCTATTTTCTATACAATGCAATTATTTAGTGGGATGTGAACTCAAGGTGTACACTCTGGTATTTACAAATAGCTTCTATTCGGAAGAGTTTCTGTTCGCAAATGACTTCAAATCAATTCAAAATATTCCAGTGAACACGACTGTTGAACATTTCTTCCGACGAATTGGCACATATACTGTGCGAAAGAATTCAGTTAAATTTCTTCGCAATTATCTTAGCTCACATAATTTTACTTCATTGTTTTCAATATTAAATTATTGTTAATGACTGTAATAAAAAAAACATTTGGAAGCTGGTATTTCAACGTTTTAGGACTAAAAAGCCGAGAAATGAAAAAAAAATTTATCCGTCTGTCAGCCGTATACGCCGTACGATTTTATCTTTTACGCCCCATTACTCGAAGACCTATACATCAATATTTTCACAATACGGAGTCAAGAGGACTTAGTCAAGAGGACTTAGCCTACGTGGAGGAACCTCGAGGGAGAATCTTATATGGAAAATCTATTTTTAATATCCCGGGAACTGTTTGTTCTTTGAAGTTGAAACTCGAATAGCTCCATAGTAGTCAAGCCATGTGCAAAATAAAATGGCGGACAAGCGCAGTGGCCAGAACTGGATTAACCTCTAAACATTATACGCCCCTGCTTAGGGCATCAAGAAAAGGGAGTCATCACCAAAAGGATGTGCCCTTACCGATTTCGAATTTTTTGAAAATGTAGAACTTTAATAATACCCGTCTTTATTGTCTAATTTTAGCAGGCTTTCAAAAGTCCCACTGTTTCTATTAAAAAAACGACGAACGAGCATACAGTGGTTTAATGCAACACGTTTATGATATATTAATTCGGTAGGCCACATATCTTGATGAGCAAAATTTCGGGGTCACCAATGTTCAAGTCAGCGATGGCGTGCTCTTTGTTTCCGGTTGTGAACTAAAATTAAGGTTCGAATGGTTAACTTCTAAATTATTACTGAATTTTCGAGTATTTTAGAGTTTAAATTAAAACGTTACATAAGGACGTACCTACGAATATTCACTTTACTTTACCGTTTACAAACAGTTCACCGCAAATCCTTCGACTCCTTCTGGAAGTTAACGTACAAGAGTCCTTCAAAAATTTGTTGTTGAAATTTTATTAGTAATAGCTGGCAATTGAACAAAATTTTTCACCAACTTCCGGTAGTTTTAACGCTAAAGTACTTAACTTGTATTTCATTGAACTTATTGAGCGAAATTAAACATTTTTCCATTGGTGCATTAATCGGTAGTCAAAACATTTTTTTTCCGGACCAGTTTTTGTGAATGAGTACATCATAAATCTGTTTCGTATCCGTTTTGATATTTGAGATGGAATTTCTCCCGGCAGTGGCGTACACGACAGGGGGCAAGACATATTGTCTTGATCACATTTACTAGAAAGTTCAGTTAGTGTGTACGATATTCTACTTGAGCATTTTGAAATATCTTTTCGTGAGAACAGTAACGTACAGCTGTTTTTTGCCATACTTTCATAGGTACATCAAAATTTCAACATTCTATGATATGATATATGAAATATAGATCACAAAAGGTTTTGACCCCACTTCCGTATGCCACTACTTCCTTCCAAGTCACTGAGGATTCCACATCAAGGGGAAGCACCTCAAACACCTCAAAGACCAAACGCAACGAGCGCTGTCAAGTTTGCACACCGCGTAGCACTATGGAGCAAGCAATCAAGTCTGGGACTTGAAAAATTTATGTGGTCTTTCTGGCGACCTTAAAACCCTAAATACAACAATTTGGAATCAATCACCAGTTCCAAATCGGGGTTGTATAAAAAGACTCCACCAAGATACCAAATATAAAAGAAATACTCTAAATTAACCTCCTGCTATTTTCATTAATCCCTTCTGAATCGAAAATGTCAAAAAAATGGACCAATTACTCAAGAAATTACGAAAGAAAGTGCTTCGATCCAGAAATTTAAAAATAACCGCTTTTAAATCGAGTTGAATTCGACGGAATCAAATAAGCACGTCTGCTCCGCATAGCGCCTATGAACTACCTTAAAAAAGGCTAACAAAATCCGGTTCCTCAAAAATAGATCCACCACTTAACTCACCATTGAAATCTGACGACGGAAATATAGTTCCGGATTGAGATGAAAACACGTTAGGGGTCCGTTTTTTTCGTCCGTCTACACCTTGATGGGGCGAACATCTTTCCTGACTTCTATGTGATGGATCCATGCGCACAAAATGTTGGGTATGTCACATATGTAACATACCTTCGGAGCGTACATCTATAAATATAAAGATGCCATTGAACTGGTCTAACTAAGGCGGCAGATAGATCGGAAACTGTCATTTGGATGTAAGCATTTTTAGGGAGGTGGCTATAATTAGAAGTGACGATTTCCTATCTAGGGTTGTTCCAAAACTGTAAACTAGGGCAAATTTCCTTAGGACATTTCAAGGTGTCGTGTTCGTTTGGATGCATTGAGAGATTTGTAAGCATCGAATGCACTTAGGGGGAGTTTAAAGTCTATGGTGTGTTTCGTTCAGATTTATTTCTGGTTCTTTTACAGAAATTAGATATTTAAAATGTTCTTGGTGAACAAAATCCATTCTGTTATCATTGCCTGCAGCAAACTTGGACAAATTCTGAAAAATAATACTAACTCTAATCTATTCTAAACTTTCACAAGTATAGGTACATACGCACAATAAAACGGTTTGATTTATTCAAATCCCCTTTTCAACTGGATAAAAATTTATCAGGCCATGCCGAATGTATAGTAAAAAGGTTCTAATTCCTGGTCGACTCTCATAAATTTTAAGATAATCTTTTAATCATAATTTTACATAAAGTGGACATTCCTGATATGCGTTATACTAGTCTAGATTTTTATACGACTTAATCTATAGAAAATTTCTCGTTGGAGTTTATGTAAGATTTTAATCAAATGCCAAAAAATTTAGAACGCGACGCGTTCCCGTTTTTGAGCGTTATTTGGCCACGTACCCCTTCACGGAGGTGAACCATTTTTTTTGCAATGACTCTACATAATATCCAAGTTTCAACTTCCTAGCACAAACGGTTCCTGAATATAGAAATTCCCATCTTTTCACTGGCACTTAAATTTTTTTTCCGTTTGTGGGGTCTACTAGTTCACAAACATGAAAATATGAAAATAACAAATTTTTATTTCTAGTAAAACCTTATACGAGTATATTTATCAACAAATTTCTGATTATTAAAAACCGACAACCAAATTTTAAGATTTATGACACCGAAAATCAATAAAAGGTTGGTAGTCCTACGTAAAAAATGATTGAAATTAAACAGAAAAACAGCAATTAAAGGGAAAGTTAATTACATTTATTTTTAGATATCTATAATTTAACTAAATTAGTCACGTATATTAAACAGGCTCCAGGTATTGATGGAATAACGACGAATGACTTAAAAATCATAAAAACAGTTATATCAGGACCTCTTTCTGACGCTATAAATGTTCACCTGACTGACGGCTCATTTCCTCACTGTTAAAAGACTTCGTTGATCAAGCCAATTTTTTTAAAGCGGGCTCAAACAGGGATCCCAATAACTACCGACCAATTGCACTAGCTAGCTCTATTAACAAGATTTTCGAAAAAGTTATGAACAATCGAATTTTAAATTTCATGGATAAATACTGTATATTTGACAAACAGCAATATGGTTTCCAAGAACAGAGCAAGACTACTGCAGCATTGGTTGATGCTATGCAATTCGTTAATGAAGGCCTTGATGAAGGATTTTATGTCGCCTCGATCTTCATAGATTTAAAAAAAACCATTTGACACGGTAGATCATTCAATATTGCTAGAAGGGCTAAAGGAGCTTGGTATGTAATGAGTTCATTCGGGATTATCTTCTAGGTCGACAATATATAACAAAAAACTTAGACGAACGTAGTGAATCGAAAACAGTCAACATAGGAATTCTGCAAGGCTTAATTCTCGGCCCTAAGTTATACCTACTATATATACACAACCTGCAGTACATTGGACTTAAGGCAAAGTATATCATTTACGCAGATGACACTCTTCTCTTATATAAATGAAAGGAGCGGGAACAACTGGAGTCAACAATTAACTTGGACCTCGCACTCTTCAAAGACTGGCTTTTAGGCAATATGCTCACTCTGAACATAACAAATGTTATTCAGAGAGAATAATAAATAAGAACTTCAAAGCAGTTCACAACCTTCCGCATTTGACACCCTGTCCCAGTGGCGGTCATATTGCTTTTCCAAGGGGGGGGCCATTGAACAGTAGATACTGTATAGAAAATTGGTGCAGTTGCCGTTAATTCAGCGTGGATGGAAATTGTGCAAATACTATGGTCGCTGCGGTTGGTACTTACTGCTTAAAAATATCAACTTTTCATTTCCGCATCTAAATCGCCAGATTTTGGCAACCGAATTTCAGAAAATTAAAAAGCATTAACATAGCTCTGAAGGGATTTCTTTAAAATCGTTCAATTTATCAGCTGATTGTATGATATCGAAAATTTGAACCTGTGTTGTATGATTTTAAGTCTATTGGTAATAGAAAATTGAATAGCAGGAACTAGAAAATTAAATTAATTGTTTCCAAAGCTTGGTGACCATACGTAGAAGTTCAGTAGAAGTCGATGTCGGTTTTGATTTCGACAAAATTTAGAAGCCCAAACAGACAGAGATCTCTCACATGTATGAGAAATCTAGTAGATTTGGAGAGTTTTGTTAGAATTTCGAGATTTCGCCAAATCCAGATTGAAATCTTTGGATGTAAATTAGCTGTTTTTTGAGACCACTAGAAAAGTAGTATATTTAATTTTTATTAGTTCTACTATCATACATGAAACTGAATATTGGGCATTAAGATCCGAACCCTAAAGACTTCAGGCCCGACGAAGAAGTGATCATCCCAGTTATTAAGTTATCCTACAATACTTAAAATCTA
Source organism: Beris morrisii (assembly GCA_951812415.1). Classification (NCBI taxonomy): domain Eukaryota; kingdom Metazoa; phylum Arthropoda; class Insecta; order Diptera; family Stratiomyidae; genus Beris; species Beris morrisii. The sequence goes on from OX638310.1 coordinate 170,501,525, forward strand.
CAAAATAATATTTTATGTCAATGCAATTTATTAGGTATATATACTCGTACATATTCACATAGTCTCCTTATTGAATCGATCTATAGTTTAGATGACTGCCACCATAACCTAACCTAACCTTTTGAAAAAAATTTTCCCAGAGATTTTTTCCGCGGTACCTCTTATTATGGTCCTAATTATGGAAAATGGGTCCCGATGTATTGACAAAATGGCCAAATAATATTATTCTGGGGATGATTGTAATTCTAAATATATAGGCTATGTACCATCGGAAATACCATCTAGTGGTCGTAATGAGAAAGTGAAGTTTTTCATATTTAATCGGTTTCGACCGTATTTTGATAATGGCTAATAATACGAAGTTCGTGTCGTCGGCAAAAATATCTGATTTCTAACGCTCAATATTATTTTATAGAAAGACAAAACGGCTCAGAACGTCCTTCACCAAGTACGAAATAAAAAGTTTTACGGATTAGTGATTAAATGTCAAAAATCGTCTTTTTCGGCCTTGGTGAATGATTTTTTTCTTTTTTTCATAACATTGAGCATCTGCCGATGACACTAACTTCGTATTGTTTACCATTACAAAGTTACGCTTAAAAATTAATTTTTTAAGGAAAACTTCAATTGCTGAATTTAAACACTAGATGGCATTTTCGATGGTACACCAACCACCTATATATTTAGAATTATATCACCCACAGAATGATACTATATAGGTCCTATGTCGATATCTTGGGAGTTTACGGAATCTTACACAATTTTGGTTTCTTTAAGGTTCTTGAGGCACGTTCCCTATACATTATCGAGATGAAACTTAAAACGTATTTTTTTTAAACTAGTTCGAGCCATTACGATGGGTGCTGTGAAAAAAATTAAAAATTTTTAATTGGATTGATTAGCTTTGATTACGGTTTGAACTACCCTTTTTAGCAGAGTAGATTGCAAATTCATCCAAATATGGGAAAATTATTAGAACACATAATGAAAATTGTCCAAGCATAATCCAAATTCAAATTTTTCAAAATTAGTTTCAAACAGTAAAAGCTACATCCTTAACATAACCCAAAGATCGATTGTATATATGGATTTATATTCGAAATTTTATTACTTTCCGATTGAAATATTAAAGATTAAAGAAAGACATAAGAGGAAATCATATTTAATTGCATTATACTTTATTAAGCGCATTATACTTTATTAAGTGTATCTATTAATCTAATAGTCTGATATAATTTTTCTTTAAAGCAGACGTGATAAAGTAATCATGGGTGACGAATCTGTAAGGGGGGGGCCATGGCCCCTATGGCCCCCCCTATGACCGCCACTGCCCTGTCCGGAACTCTATTTAACTTATGGAAAACTAAATATTGGACATCTTATAAGACTGGAGCGAATAAAAATTATATATATGGTAAAATCAAACACCACCTTACGAAATCTTCAATCACTCTTATACACAACAACGATATACATCGCTTTAACACACGAAATGCTTCGTCCATAAGACAAAAACATATTGCAGTCACGATCGGCTGCAAGCCAATCGTATAATACTCTAGATGAATACTGAACTCCGATTTATATTGTAGTTGGGGATAAAGTAGAATTACGTGTGTGCATGTTGTATGTCATTTATTAAGGACTGCCATTAGATTGCTACTCAAAACTAAAAGACAAAATTCAGTGTTTAATTTCATATCTTGAACTGGGAAAGTCATCAAATAAAAAGTCCTTTTTGAAGGACTTTCACATGGGAGGTGCAGGAAGGACTCACTCGATTTCTTACATATTTCTCCTTTTCCTTGGAACCATTTAAAAATGAACGTGTACAAAATTTGAAATTCGTAGCTTGAAGCGTTCAAAAGTTATCGAAAAATATTGTTGAACACGTGTCTTAAGAACATTTTGTATGGCAGCTACCAGAAGGAGTAAAAGGATTTCGCTGATTAGTAAACTCAAACTTTGTTTTTACCAAAACTAATTTGTACAAAATTTCCAATTCATAGCTAAAAGATTACTTGAGTTATAGTAAGTTCCGTAAATTAAGTGAAGACGTTTTGACAGTATATTTGTATGGCAGCTACACGAAGGACTAATAGGATTTTCTTCATAATCATATATTTAGCTCCAACTATTGGAAAAATAACACATACAAAATTTCAAAGTCGTAGCTTAAACACTTCTGAAGTTATCGGCCAATATTCATAAACACGTGTTTTAAGGACATTTTGTATGGCAGCTACCCGAAGGAGTAGGACGTTTTGCCCGTTAACGAACTTAGCCTTACAAATTCAACCAAACACCTAGATTCAAAATTTCAATATCCTAGGTGAAGGCGTTCATGAGTTATCGTGTTCACGGACGTCAAGCGGATTTCAGGTTTTTGGCCACAAATAAACAAAAAATAATATATAACTTTTTTTCGTCCGAGGCTTGGTTCTATGCGTTACAAACTTTTGGGCTGGATTAAACTTATAACACTCTATATGATTTCATGTAGAGTATAAACATCTACCAAGGACTAATCGTCTAAGAAAGGATCCGATCTATGACCCAATAATTGAATTTAATTCACTACCAAACGAAATTCGACAAGCAAAAAATATATTGCAACTAAAAAACTTAGCGAAGAAATTTATTCAACAAGACGACAGATAAGTAGATACTCTTAGTTTCTAATAATCTGGTAGAGAATTGCAACGGACTCAGTTCGACACGCAGCATAACTGTGTGAACTTGAACGAGCTCGTTAAATTCTTCTCTAGACTAAACGGCCGATACTTCTCCCCCTATGTTCAGGCCCAGGGACATTCATCAGCTCTCTCTTCATTGATATGATTCAGGATTCTCAATCAATCTCTCTTTTTCTGGTTTTAAAATTATAGTTTTATACCGTCTCTTCTTTTTTATGAATTATATTTTATATATATTTTTTTTTCTCTTTCCTTTCTTTTTAATATTGTTTTAAATTATAATTTCTTATTTTTTCTATTATGTGTCTCATTTTCTTATTTCTTTTTTTTTAAATTATTTTGAATTACGTTTTACTTAATTTTCTTTTTTTTTTACTTTCCTTATACCAGCTGTCTGGGAAGCAAGCTTGGAACTACTAGATTCTGAATTTCCGATATTTGTTGATGTTTTTTATACAAAATTATGAATTTAATAAACATTTTTTTACCTAAAAACAACACAGTTCAAGCGTCATAAGCAATTATACAATGAAATAAATCTCGCATGTGTAATACGAACATAATGATATCACACAGAGGATTTTAATTGGTATTATTACATTACCGTAGTCCTTAGTGAAACTGCATTCCTGCAGTTCTCTGCTTCGTAATTACCACTAGATTTATAGTGACATATTGATGTGACAACATATTACATTTCCAATTTAATAGAAACTTTAAGATTCAAGAAATCTTCAGCCTAAGCTATTTTAGCCCGAGGGCAATGAATGAAGTGATTCGAAGGGTTCTGGGCAGCAAGAAACGACTATTTGAGAAGTAATGGTTTAATACAGTATGTTTGTCCTTTAAAGATTTATTTTCAACTAGATTATCACATTCTTATCTCTAAAATATCCCAACATTACTACAATAAATAATTTATCAATACGCTTAGCCATTAATCAAAAAATGTCCGAACTTGATATCAGTTCGAGCCTGGGATTTCCTTCTTCTTGTGCCTAAATCTGTTGAAAATAAATTCAAACAGCTGACAGTTTTTTTACCTAGCTATCTAAAGTATTTCTAAAGATTTTTGTTTTTGCCAGAAACAATTCCAACGTGACGAAAGAATATAATGTGAAAATTTTCCTTTAGGTCATATTATCGTGCGACAGTTTTATTTTGACCGAAAGATAATTTCGAAAAAAAATTAGAGACTTGTTGAGCCACATGTACGGCCCGTACAAAACCGGGCTGTTATTTCAGAGGATTCTCGAAGTGGTTCCCTGCTGATAGCCCTAAGTGCATTCCGGCACAATATCCGTACGTTGGGCTCTTTACTAAGTACCGAGTAAGTACAAAACAAACACAGGCAACAGTCTACATAAAATTTCAATTAGCTTCGGGGATTATTCGCGGAAGTTTAATGTCTTCGATATGTAAGACTTTGTAATTACAACTTCCGAATTTAGAAAGACAGGAAATTGTGGTTGTTCGTAACGATCGTGGGGTTTTATGCGCGAATGCTTGCTATTTTAGCAGGATACATGTAAGCTGGATATGTAAATTTCTGCAGTAGATAGGAGTCAAGAGAGACAAAAACAGGACGCATCTTATGAAAATTGAGTATTTATTATTCATGGATCATTAACTAATTTGTAAGAAAATGTGTTTTTTTTATAGAAGCTATTTAACGTTCCAAATAGCCTCCTGGTTATTCTCTAGGTTATCTGTTGCATAGTAACCTATACAGTAACACATTATTAACCGCGTTCCGGACTTCTACCCAAGAAATAATAAAGATGCACCCAGATTATAGTCAGATTTTAAATAAAGAGCCCGCAGAAGCACAATTAATTTGATAACTCGACACGTCTAAAAGATATAACGAAATTCGTAAAAAAGGGGAAAATCGCTTTTCACGGACATTTGTACGCCAAAAAATTTAATTTTGCTTAATTACTCCGTTTGTACATCTATATATACGTACTAAGTTTCAAGTTACTAGCATAAGCCGTTTCTGAGATATAAAAAAACACTTCCCACCCCCGTACCTTACTACGCCTTTCAAAATGTTTATTTTTCTGGGATGTGTGTGAGACTCTACTTTATGGTGTTTACTTTTTTTAATATATGTACGAGTATGTAGTGCAAAAGATTACAATTATAATATTTTTTACTATTTTATTGTTTTAAAAAGGCACGTTGCTTTAATTATTATCACAAAATTATTTTCTGGACGTACAAGAAAAGAAGAAAGCGTAACTCTCTTTTTAGAAAAAAAGAATATTTATCCTGAAGAAAATAACCGATCGCTAAACTAGCTGAAACAGAACTACAACTATAAAACAACGTAACAAAATACATTTTGAAATTCAAATTAGAAACTCGGTCCAATTTATTTCCCAAAAATCATAACACACTTTTTGTATGATTGTTAACTCTGGATAAAATGCCAATAAACACAACCCTTTCGAAACATAAAACAAAATTTATGCTCTTCCCCAAAAAGTTAGTTGAAAGTCTACTCGGAAAATTGTGAGCGAGCCTATTACAACTTAAACGCCGTATATCAAAGCAAGCCGCTAACACTAAGTGATAAACAGGTAATAACTCTTTAATTTCCAATAAATTTTCCGGCGCAGGGGCACGAAAACCCCATTCGTCGTCGTATAGATCCACTTTACAACTTTAGACACTAACCCAAGTGCCCCGCAACATTTTCGGAGATCTGAGCAAACCTTTCGGTTCATAAATTTAAAATTTAAACCTCTTGTTCGCACAAAGTATGATATACAGGTTTGTGTACAAAAAGTCCCTGGCCCGTTCTCGATGTGGCGAACTAGCCTGTCGGAAAACCTGTCCGGCGGTCGGAAAAAAAGGAAATCCGGTACAAATCAATGACCGTTTAGGGTGCAATAAATTACGCAATCGATGGAAAAACTAAAAACCTTTATTGTCATTTATACCAAAGGGTTGAGGGGGTGGTGAAAGAGCAGAAAAATTAGAAAAAAAACAGAGACAAATTGATAAAAAAAAAAGCGCCATGGTCTATGCCAAACATTGCGCCACCAAGCACCAATCACGTTCCGCAAAAATTAATAAATCATAGAACCGGTGGCGGGTACGAATTTGTGGTTCACTCTGGAAGTATAAATTAATTTCCAGCGCACCTGTTAGGTATGTTGTTCGACTCTGGGGAGCTTTCGAGGAGGTTTCGGGACTTCGCATCGTTTGTATTTTCCTTCGAGGGTTTCCGTTTTTTCTCGTTTTTTTTTTCATTTTCATCCCCTCGCTTTTCCGACCACCCTGGAGCGTATACTCAAACCGGTACGGAAAACACCCATGGTTCTACCATAACTTATACTTTTCGCGTTCGGAAAGTTGAAAATAAGTTTCGACAGTGTATGACAGTTTTATAATTCACTTGAAAAGTTTACGATGTTTCTGGCGGTTAATTTTGAAATGAAAATCTCTACGAGGGTATAAGTTTCAATCGTTTGGTATTGTGTTTGGATACGATTTTTCTAGTTATAAAGGAGTTTTTTTTGCCTGAACTTGAAAATTGTCCCCTGAGATGATCAATTATAAATGTTAACTAGTAGATCACAAAATTCAAATAAAGACAATTACATTATAATTTTTTCGATCAAAGTTATGAATTTGCGTGCACTGCCAGTCTGTAAATTATAAAATATCAACGCATACTGGACTCTACTGTTTATAATCAGAATTTGTTTGATGTCTTCGATAAATTCGCGAAATAATTACAGAAAAAAATGTGATTCAATAAAATAGTAACTAAAAATTATACCAAATCTTAAATCCTACACGAGCAAAAAAACTTTTGATGTGAAGGAAATGTTGCTAAAATCAAATCGAAAGTTTGGTGTAAGGTATTGGACATTTCCATGTTTCACTTATTCGGGTCGGGTCCTGGGTACTTGACAACTGAACCCGTAGTTCTGCTGCACACTAAGCGCTTCCTTTTGAAGAAAATATTATTCTTTTTTTTAAATTAAATAAATGCTGTCTTAAGTTTTTGTTGTTTTCCGGCGTCAGTGGAGTTTCTGGTGTGAAACCCCAACACGAACTCCCCGACTGTTGATTACTCGCTGTCCCTGAGGGCATGACAGTTGGAACTGGATAGGCCAGTTTTTTATAAGACTGTGTTGGACTGGGTCCGAAGGAGCTGTTTCGTCATCGGATGGCATAGACTCGTCAGAGGGTGTATCATGCCTAAATCCGAAACACCCTTACAGCTGGTGGCATTGCTTGGGATTATTCTATATAGGCGATGTTGAAACTAATTTCATTACAGCGAATTATAATTTAAGTAACATTCTTGCCTTCGCCTCCTTATACTAAAGGTAGGTGGCACTGAAGATCACCCAATATTTCAACCAATTTGGTGGAATTTTCGGTTGTTCGCTATGATATATGAAATTCAACGAGCGCCGAACCAAATCCCGCCAACAGCAATTTTATTTTTTTTTTACCAATTTTTATAAGAATGGAATTTTTCATGGTGAGAAGCTACCATAGAAGCAAATTTGTTTAAGTTTTTGTTGTTTTCCGGCGTCAGTGGAGTTTCTGGTGTGAAACCCCAACACGAAATCCCCGACTGTTGATTCTTCTTCTATGGATATCGAAAAATTTGTTAAAATAGTTTTTAGGCGCCTATATAAGGAGCCCGCAAAAATAAAAAATCTGCCAACAGTCTGGGCGCAACTTTATTATTTTATGGGTAAAAGTCCGAAACGTGTTTAATGATGAGATACGGTGTTGGGTACTATGCGACTGACAACCTAAAAAATAACGTTCCAAATAGCCTCCTGGTTATTTAAGTATAGTGGCTCTATATAATCCTAAATTTTTAGCTTTCTATTCATTATGGTTTTCGAGAAATAAAAATCATAATGTTTTCCTTTCTACTCCCTTTCACCATCACCCCCAACACCCACACCACCAAAATTTTTTTCCCTACTAGATGTTTACCGACCCCAACTATTGTAAAATTTTCAAGATCATATCTGATACGGTTTCTGAGACATAAAAATTAAATTTTTTGAAATAATGCTGTCCCCCCACTTTCGTGCTCCACCTCCCCCCTCAAAAAATTTAGTTTCGGTATACTCCTCTTATGATCCCATATACAGAAACTAAATTTTATCTTCCTGGTGTAATTGGTTCGGAAGATATTGTAATCCAAAGTTTTTCAACCCCCACCCCCACACCCCACCACCCCTCTTAAAAATTTTAGCCCTTGTCTAATCTTGAAGTATCCCTAAGGACAAGAACAAAGTTTCAATCTTCTGACATCAATTGTTCAGGAGATATCGATTTTAGAATGTTTCAATCCCGTCTTTCATGCGTTAAAGACTCATTGTTTCCCCCCCCCACTTCCACACCCCTTAACCAATATCGACAATTTTTTTGCAATTGAGTCCATTATCATAGTACTACATAATTTCCCAGTTTCAGCCTCCGAGCATAAGTGGTTCCTGAGATCTAGAAACCAAAATTTTTCGTCTAAAACGCTCCCCTCTCCCTCGAAAATATACCAATCGTAGGGGTTCACCCAATCTACCCACCATAAAAATTTCAATTTAATATCTCAACGGGTTTGGGAGCTACGCACCTTCAAACGATTTTGCGAACGGCGTGCGGCGTACGGCGTACGGCGTCTACGGCGGACAGACGGAAATTTTTTTTTTTTTTTGCTTTTTTGGGGTTTAATAGTCCTAAAACGTGTAAATACAAAATTTCAGGGTAGCAAACTTTTTTGAAATTTCAGGTCGATCACAATACTTTATTATTAAAAAATAATAAAGTAAATTAATTTGATAGCTCGACATGCCTAAAAGATATAACCAAATTCGCGAAAATGTGGGAAAAAAAAACCTTTCACGAACATTTTTTTTACCCCACCTTTGTACGCCAATGAAAATCTGAATTTTTTTAAATTTAATTACTTCTGTAGTACATCTTCATATCCGTAAAAAGTTTCGACCTTTTAGCATGAGCCGTTTTAGAGATATACAGAACCAACCCCCGTACCTTGCTACTCCAAATAAAAAGTATATTTTTCCATGATGCTTCTATACTGGCTGTAAAAAGTCGTAAATTTTTAGCTTTCTATCATTTGTTGTTTTTGAGAAATGAAAACAGAATTTTTTTCCTTCCACCCCTAACCACCTGCACCTCCAAACCTTTTTTTCGCTAAAGCTTCGCTAGGGCTATCTCCTCTAAAATTTCTTAAGATTTAAACAATTTTTTTTTTTAATCCCGATCCTCCCACATCCGTGCTCCAATTCCCACCTCAAACATTTTACATTAAAATTCTCACTTGTAATTCTACATAGAGAAAAGAAAATATTTTTCTGGCACAATTGGTTCGAAAGTTATTGTAATTCGTATAGCGGATATTTTTTTTTGCTATTTGGGGTTTACTAGTCCTATAACATGAAAATACAAAATTTCAGGGAAGAAAATTTTTTTTTAAATTTCAAGTCGATCACAATACTTTGTTATTAAAAGATAATAAAGTAACTTGTCAGTGAAAAGAAGCTGTGTTCATTTTCACGAATTTTGCCATTTCTCTTAGGTATGTCGGAGTATTCAATTAATTTTACATCTGCAGGCTCTATACATAATCGGCTAACATTTATTTTTTAAGATTTTTCAATATTTAACCACTAAGGGGTTTATGTTTCACGAATTCCGACGTATCTCTTAGGACTAGTGAGATCTCGAATTTGCTTCTATGGGCTTTTATATAATCGCCTAAAAATTAATTTCAATAATTTTTTTTCTGAATTTCAATAAAATCAATAAAAATTTGGTATGTTAGTATCTCAAGTATGAAACGGTCCGGAAAAATGTTGGGCTTGTGCATAACTATTTTGAAAATTATTAGCCGTCCACTGAGAAAATTAAAAGGTAGTTGGTATCGTGTCTACGGGGTGGTTCTTTTTTAAGCAATTGCAACCAAATACCCATTCGATAGTTATACCATATCAGATTGATAGTCGAGATTAAAGTTCTATAGTTTATGTAGCATAATTATTAACTTAAGGACATTAGCCATTATTCAGCACCTCATATTATAGATGAAGCCCACATGTAATTTGACTAAACTAAAAGAGGTGAACCACATTCATTGTACCATATACGAGCATACTCTTACTTATCGCCCCGGGTATCTGTAAAGTGTCTGTAGATAGTAGATAGCGCAAAGATGGTCAGTGTTAAGTAAAGTTTCTACATCAAAACTGAACCATCAAAGTTTTCGGGAACTACGAGAGAATTAATGACACCGTACTTCGGGGGTAATGATTAATTACATATCTGTGATGTGCAGTGTCTTTCACAGTTGGTTTCTTGTGGTTGTTCCGTCTTATAGTCTTGAGGAACGTCCATTTGTCGGTTTAGTAATGCTTACAATAATGGGGGTATCTAAAGTAAGTTGGAAGTATCTTAGTGATGCTTCCTACTGCTTTAGGTTCTGGATGATAAATGTTTTAATTTTCTGTGTACACTAGTCGCAACCTACTGTCCAGAATTCCAGCGATATTACAAATATAAATTGTTGTTTGTTGCCATACGGCTATGGCATCCCAATGTTTGGACATATGCAATTTAATTAGTAGTTTCCGACTCGATAATTCCTCACTAATACTTTAAGTGCATATATTTATTCAATTCGCGCGTTACTATACAATTCAAATATTTTATTTCGTAATCATCTAATTACAAAGATATTATATCAACTCGGTAAATCGGTTATTTCGGGTGACAAATATCAAACATAATAAAACCCGACCCGGCGGGCAATTAGTGCAAAATTTGGTTCTCGATTGTAATTACCCGGGCATAAAATTACACCAGGTGGTCCGTTTAGAATCCACACGATTAACAAATTTCGCATCATCGAAAGTGTCAATCAACGCGAAAATTATTTTATTACGCACAAAAGCTAATTGGCCCAAAAACCGAGGCGAGTTTTGACAGCAAACCGAACGTCATTAGGTAAAAATCGCTGCTAATGATGTCTGTAAGTGAAATTTTCCGGAAGAGATTATCGGTACTACGGGTGAGATGTTGTTGGATGAAGGCGACCATCAGACAAGATAAACCATCCCGAAAGTTGTCAATCACACTAAGAAGCCATTAAGTAGCTGAGAACTCATTAGCTACCCGAAGCCATCAATGGCACCCATCGCTTACACTGTATATCATCAATTCCGGGTTCTGTTAATTGTTGGCTCTACACAGTTCGATTCTCGGAACTGAAAAAAGCGATTTATTTTCGATTGGGGGGCAATTAATAATACCACCGGACAGCATCTTTTTCGATTGGGTCATCAGCAAGGTAGTCGATTACTACCCATAGGTCCCTACTGATGCTGCTACTACCGGCCAGATCAACTCCCAATATTCACTTTGGCAAGGATTAGCATAAACGAATTTTTCAGCCCAGGCGATGAATAATCATAAAAAAAACGAAGTGGAAGTCCAAGTGGCTCTCTACGCCCTTGCCGTGTCCAAAGTAGTCAGGTTCACTTTCTACAACTAGTTCACAACGATAACCTACCTTTGGATTTTGATTCTAGCTATGGTTCTATAGGTAGCTTAACCTACCTATGCAGGTTCTTAGTGGCACTTCTAAACTGGTATCGGTTATGAATATTAAGCAGTTTTCAGATTCAGATCGACTTTGGTGAGGGCAGATAACCTGGCTTTAATGGGATTCTTTCTTTGATCCCTTTCCAAACTAATGCAAATACACCGAGTAGTCGGGCAAGGGTTCGTGTTTTTTTCTCGAATAGAAGCTAAGCTACCGTGTTCGGTATTTAGTAAGTCTTTAGTGTGTTCTTTCTGTTATTGGTCTTTTTCGATAGCCTCTTAAAGTGTTTAGTATTCTAAAATGCCGATGATAGAATAAAATTGTTGTTTTCTTTTCGTTATTCTTGGTTTTCGAAGCCTTCTCGTTGTTTGTTTTAATATTCAGACAATTAAACTCTTGGAGTATGGCCATACATTTCGAAATCGATTTGATGAGAAATCGCATTCCATGTTTTATTACAACGTCTTGTGACAGAATAATTTATTTGAAACAATGAAAACTTGTAACAGAGAAAGTTTCCTTAATAAATTATTGTCATAAATAGAGAGGATTTATGGCAGCCTTAAGTGGTATGGTATCTGATAATTTGATATATCGCAGTGTTTAATTTTGTAATGGAGTCAAATTAAAATATTGGAGAAAAATACAATAGAAGCTCAACTTCGTGAAAGACTTAGTTGAAATTATAAAATATTATGCACCAATGACAACATGCGAAAATATTTCTTTTTCTCACACAAAAGCTATTAAATTGAAAAACAGACGTTGTGCCGAAATGGGCAAAATCATAAAATCACAACTCAATATGGTGTAGCTTATTTTTTAGGGAATCGAATTGCGTTTCATTTAATGTAACCGTCGATATTGTAGTTGTGTTCTATCTCGATTACTTCAAAATACAATACATTTTTTGATCAATGTAATTTTTTTACCATTATTAAAATGTTATTTTAATTTCATTTTCGTATGTGCAATATTATTACCTATAAAAGCTTCATACATATGTATGACTTAGATTTTACAATTTTGCTTAAGAGAAAGAATGTAACAGTTAAAAATTTGATATGAGATAAAGTGACCCTCGTTAGAAAAAACGTATAAATGTCCGGTTATACTTAAACTATTTTATTGCCCAGTACTATCAGGGAAAAAAATTGAAATGAGCTTAATCATAATCGTGACACTCCTGAGTGTGGTAGAAAAAACTGGGTACAGTTAATTGTCATTTTTAAACGGGCCCCTAACTAAATAATAATACTATAAAAGCAAAAATGCTTTCACAATTTTATTAGTTTGAGTTAGAAAACAAAAACTAGACAGTATCAATGAAATTTAGAGTATAATTTCAGAATATTTCAGTACTTTAATGAAGAATATGCAGAGATTATGTTCATATGTGAAATGTGTAATAGAAATGGCACAATTGGAATATTATCATCTATATCCAAATCGACGAATACCTGTTAAGGCTGTATTTCAGGATGTTTAGAGAATAGTTCGAGAAACGAGCAGTGTTCGAACAAGAAGACTAAAAGCAAATCCTGTACCGGATATCGCTGTCTAATCCGACGATAGAATACTGCAAGCACTTCGAAATGATTCATCAATCAGTATCAGAGGCTTAACATTGCAGTTCAAAATCTCTAAGTGGAAAGCTTGGCAGATTTTGTAAGTAGAACGATTGCGTCCATATCATAACACACGAGTGAAGGAGCAATGATTTACCTAAAAGGACGGCGTTTTGCAATTTCCTGCTTGAGCGACAGTTACAAGACCAAAGTTTTATGAACGACATTCTTTGGACAAATGAGTCCATTTATCAGAGACGGTATCACAAACTTTCACAACCTACATACGTGGGCTGAAGGCAATTCATACACAAGAAGAGCAGCATTATTTCAGCACGGATTTTATGAGAAAATTTACATTGATGAAAGAATTAATCAAATAATCATCCCATAAAAAGTGGTCAACCTCGTACCGGACACGCTATATAATTAATACAAAAATTTAATAAAAAAAAAATCTGCCAACAGTCTGAGTGCAACTTTATTATTTTTCGGGATAAGTGATGGAAGTGGTAACTCTACTGACATCCATAACGTCAAAAGATTTAGGAGCTACGAGTCTTCAAATGAGAATGTGCTCAGTAGACGGCGGTTTGACGGACAACGGTTTTTTGCTTTTTTTATTATTGAAATAATAAAGTTATTATCGGTAAGGGAAAACAATTATTTTTACTACAAAACTTCGACATAAAATCATTTAGCAAAATTATATAGAATTATGTATTTTATGAAAATGTTACAGTAATAGTATACATTTTTTTTAAGAAGCATCTCAGCAGACCAATAAAGCGGAATGTTCTGATGTCCTCGGAAAGTTCCGAGCTATTTCTGATATAGGGGAACGTGAGACAGAATAAGTTTCCGATGGATTTCATTCGGAAAATTTAAAGGTAATTCCATGAGGAAAAGCAATAAGAATTTCATGGAATTATCAGGCAGAATTCCAAAAGAACTTGCCGACATCCGGACATATAATGGAAAACTCTGTGCAAATTCCAAAATCCTTGTGCTGAGAAGTACATAACTAAAAATTATTTTGAAATGAAAAGTAATTCGCTGTCTTGTCCGACCCAAAAAATGGTCAGTAGGATCAGTAGAATTTTCGCACAATGGGTTATGATTGCAGAAAATTCTACAGACTCTATGTTTCTTTACACGAAACCTGATAAAAATGTTCAAAGTTAAATTTTAATAAGCTTTCAGAAGGGGAAAAAGCTTTGGGAAATGCTCCGGACATTTCTCAAAGATGAGCGACGATTATTCTGTGGTAAAAAGCGATAACATCTTAAGTCGAGAAAATAATTAGGCAGTTACGTGTATCAAAATTGATAAATAAAGTAATAAAAAATATATTAAGAGATCTTATTTTATTGAATTTAATAATACAACACAATAATAATATATTATATGAGATAAAAATCTATCAAACAATGGCAATTTTTTTAAAAAAATGCAATTGAAAACTTTAAAAATCATTTTTTCTTATCTCGACATAAGCTGTTATCGCTTTTTACCACAGAATTAAGCTAACAAAATGTTTTTTACTGTAGAGTAAATAGTTGAAAGGGCACAGAAGCTATGGATATGTCAAAGGTGTGTATTCTGTCGATCACATTTATATAATAATGTTTGTGAGGTGTACAAATTCGGGAAGTTTAAGATCGAATTTCAAATATATTTTGGAATTGATACTTAGATTTAGAATCCGCTGCCTATAAACAGTAGTGTGATTAAAAAGGAAAGTATTTAAGTGCAAGATGCGCTAATTGAGAATAACATGAGTGACAAACTCTCAGTGAAATGCCACCTCTGTAATTTATTTATTTAGTACAAATAATGCCGGAATCAAATAGTAAGATTAGATGTACAGTAGTGACAGAAAGGAAGTTTCCACTGGAATTACAAAAACTACTTGTCTTCAATTTAAATTGAATTAACGGTAGCCTACAACACTACCAAGCCCGTCCCTATTTGTTCAACTGCCCAAACTACTGTTTCCCACTAATAACCTCATCGCGATTGTGTAAGCCACGTATCAAATGCATAGAATTAAGCTTACCATCTGCCAACAAATCGGGCAGGTAAAAGAAAACCAAAGACGCTGGCAAAGGTGAAGGTATGTGCTAACCGCACGCTCTAGGCTTGAAACAGTCTCTAGACTCAATCAAGTGTTAAAAAATTGATTTCTTCAATTCACTGTGCTCATACAACTTCGTGGTTGGTGTAATTGGTAATCGTACGCGCGATAGTAATTTGACGCGTATCAGGCTCTTCGCCCGACGTCACCGATGTAATTGGAATACTCCTCACATCGATAATTCCTGTGAAGTTTGCTTGCTTGAAGATTGGTCCAAGTTCACTTCGGAGTTTGTTGTAAGAAGGTTAATCGGGGTTTTTTTTTATCAGACTATTAGAACCGCAAACATATCGCTTCGGGGATAAACGAACGTGAACAATTACCTACCCAAGAGCACAGTAAATAAAAACAATTGGTCGAGAGGCTGGCTCGAAGCTGGAAGGATTTTGGTCAAACGTCCACAGGATTAGCCCAGCAGAAGACAAACAATGTTTGCTGGATAATCAAATAGCCACTTAACTTTTGTTTAAGGATAGGAAAATCCACCGAAACCATCACCACAATCGTGTGCTTAGTTCGTATTTTTCTTTTCGATTTGTTTGTGGATGACCAGAACAGGAGAGAACACAGGAACTATAACTCATTACAACCCCCCTAAGGGCCTTCGACTGGTTTATCTGATCTGCTTAGCGGTCGTTCAAGTGAAGGTATGGTCAGCGCAAAGATTTATTTTCTTGAAGATGTTTTGATTCGAGAGATGGCCAATTGATTGTGTCTTAATCGCGATTTGTTGTTCCTTTTTTTCCGCCCTGATTCGGCTCCGGCTTACCGTAAGATGGGGCAGGTAACTTTTTTTAAAGTCGTTTCTTGCGGATTAAGTCATCGGGAAACGATTGAAAGTTATAGCGTTTTGCGATTGATGGCAGCAACTACGGGACTACTAAGACGAACTGCATTTGCATTTTTAGCTTGGAACGGAAATTTCGAATTTGGTTTTAATGAGGTCGTTGCAGGACTTGATTAAAGTCTTTGTGCGGAAATGGAAATTAAGAAATCGTAAATTTATTGCACTGAATTTTTTTCATATTTTAACTCTATAAATACATTAATTAAAATTTAAAACTTTTGAGAAACATGTGCCTAAAAATTTTCAATACTGATCTAGGTATGTGTTATGATTTTGTATTCGTTTTTACAAAACAAAAAAAAAATCTATCTACAGTCTGGGCCCAACTTTATTAAATAAAACTCCATAGAAGGGTCATTCCATCAAGAATCACCAAAGTTGTGACCTTACCATCTCTGATTCTTTTGAAAATTTTTGTACTTGAAGAACTAGTGAAAAAAATAATTGAAATTCAATTTTTTGTTTCTATCTCATTTTTTTGTTAGTTATATTATGTTAAAGTTTTCGCAAAAATGGTGTCCGAGTCCTCTTTGAAAATTCATATGTCTACGAATAAAACACGAATAAAAATTATCCTTCAAATTTTTTTTCAAGGATAACGATTTTGTCCTTTATCCTTGAATATCTCAAAATAAGGTTGGTTTTTTTATTTTTCGTTATTTTGTAGGCTATACTGTTTTACAAAACATACCAAAAAATTAGCTTGGGATCTGAATGGGATCGGGGCCAAAAAAATTGAAGAACATCAGTACTTCTCAATTACTTTATAGAAAAAGGGTCATTCCATCAAGAATCGCCAAAATTATTTTAAAGGAGAAGGTTGTCGCAATGTAAAAAAAATACGAATAAAAATTATCCCTTAATTGCCCTCAGGGACAGCGATTAATCAACAGTCGGGGATTTCGTGTTAGGGTTTCACACCAGAAACTCCACTGACGCCGGAA
This sequence comes from Beris morrisii, assembly GCA_951812415.1. Lineage (NCBI taxonomy): Eukaryota > Metazoa > Arthropoda > Insecta > Diptera > Stratiomyidae > Beris > Beris morrisii. The sequence continues at coordinate 170,518,325 of OX638310.1, forward strand.
AACAACAAAAACTTAAAAAAATTGGCTTCTATGGTAGCTTTTTACCATGAAAAATTCCATTCCTATAAAAATTGGTAGAAAAAAAAATAAAATCGCTGTTGGCGGGATTCGATCCGGCGGTCTTAGCGTTGAACTTTATATATCCCAGCGAACAACTAAGAATTCCACCAAATTGGTTGAAATATTGGGTGATTTTCAGTGCCTTAAGTATAAGGAAGCGATAGCAAAAATTTCGCTCCAATATAATTCGCGGATTATAAAATAGATTTCGATATCGCTATATAGAATAATCCTCAGCAATACCACCAGCTGTAAGGGTGTTTCGGATTTAGGCATGATACACCCTCTGACGAGTCTATGCCATCCGATGACGAAACAGCTCCTTCGGACCCAGTCCAACACAGTCTTATAAAAAACTGGCCTATCCAGTTCCAACTGTCATGCCCTCAGGGACAGCGAATTATCAACAGTCGTGGATTTCGTGTTGGGGTTTCACACCAGAAACTCCACTGACGCCGGAAAACAACAAAAACTTAAACATACTATAACTAACAAAAAAAATGAGATAGAAACAAAAAATTGAATTGCAATTATTTTTTTCACTAGTTCTTCAAGTACAAAAATTTTCAAAAGATTCGGAGATGGTAAGGTAACAAATTTCGTCATTTTGGGCGATTCTTGATGGAATGACCCAGAAGTAAAAATCAATTTGACATCTAATCTCTAAGTGATTTGGCGGGGTTCGTAAAACGTATGCAACTCCCTTGTAAGCAATTTGTAGTTGAATATCAAAAAATTGTGTATCCGAATTTTAGGCGATTATGTTAAAAGTGCGTTGCAATAAAAAACAATTCGATATCTCATCAGATTTAAGTGATATGTCGGAATTCGTAAAAACGCACATAATCACACCCTCTTAAAGTGAATTTAATTTTTAGATCATTATTAAGCACATGAATGTAAAACCGAATTCGATCTCATTAAACCTAAAATATTCGGAATTTGTGAAAACTTGAACAATACCTTACACCCACTAGGGAATTGAATGTAAAAAAGTTATTAAATTGGTTTTTTTTCGATTATATCTAAAGCCTTTAGAAAGCGAATATATATTTGTAGCAAAATCGTTTATTTTGCCGACTTTAGCATTTCGCGAATTTAAGTAGTCAAACACACAAAAAGTATGAAAAACATCTGCTTAAAGTATGTGATAGGCTAACGTGTCTTGATATGACCAGCAACTGTTTCATTACAGTTTTGTTTTCTGAATAATCCGGATGGTCGCGATATTAGTGCTTGCATTTGAAAACGCAACTATTATGCAACTATTATGAATACCAAATATAAATTAAACGACACTCTAACCATAAAAGACATTGATCAAGTGAAGTCCTATTCCAATTTATTGTGAAAAATTGTTCAATATTTTTCGTTGGTTTAGAAATGCATGTGAAAAAGTTTGCTAAGCATTTTGATTGTTACATTGTACAATATAGTAGCAGAAACAATCAAATGATCATTTCTAGTAGTGAAATTATATATCCACTGATTCACTTAATAAGTCATGAAGTTGATGACTATTTCCTAAAATTAAAACAAAAATTTAATTAGATTATTAAAACATACTGCAGTCACGATCGGCTGCAAGCCAATCGTATAATACTCTAGATGAATACTGAACTCCGATTTATATTGTAGTTGGGGATAAAGTAGAATTACGTATGTGCATGTTGTATGTCCTTTATTAAGGACTACTATTAGATTGCTACTCAAAACTAAAACACAATATTCAGTGTTTAATTTCATATCTTGAACTGGGTAAGTCATCGAAAAAAAATTTCCTTTTTGAAGGACTTTTACAGGAAGGACTCACTCGATTTCTTACATATTTATCCTTTTCCTTGAAACCATTTAAAAATGAACGTGTACAAAATTTCAAATTCGTAGCTTGAGGCGTTCAAAAGTTATCGAAAAATATTGTTGAACACGTGTCTTAAGGACATTTTGTATGGCAGCTACCAGAAGGAGTAAAAGCATTTCGCTGATTAGTAAACTCGAACTTCGTTTTTACTCAAAACTAATTTGTACAAAATTTCCAATTCATAGCTAAAAGATTACTTGAATTATAGTAAGTTCCGTAAATTAAGTGAAGACGTTTTGACAGGATATTTGTATGGCAGCTACACGAAGGACTAATAGGATTTTCTTCATAATCATATATTTAGTTCCAACTATTGGAAAAATAACACATACAAAATTTCAATGTCGTAGCTTAAACCCTTCTGAAGTTACCGACCAATATTCTTGAACACGTGTTTTAAGGACATTTTGTATGGCAGCTACCAGAAGGAGTAGGGCGATTTTGCCCGTTAACGAACTTAGCCTTACAAATTCAACCAAACATCCAGATTCAAAATTTCAAGATCCTAGGTGAAGGCGTTCTTGAGTTATCGTGCTAACGGACAGACAGACGGACGGACGGACGGACGTCAAGCGGATTTGAGGTTTTTGGCCACAAATAAACAAAAAATAATATACAACTTTTTTTCGTCCGAGGCTTGGTTCTATGCGTTACAAACTTTTGGGCTGGATTAAACTTATAATACTATATATGATTTCATCTAGAGTATAAAAATGTTCATATGAATTATTTCAATTAAATGAAAATAAATAATTTTTATTATTATTTATGTTTTATTCATTTACAGTTACAAATATTTTCTATTTTCAAAATACCATTCGTTTCAGGCATTTATATTACTAAAGTGTAAACTCTACAAGACCATCTATTCAAATTAGGTGAATACAGTCTAATGTTCACCTATTTATATAGTAGTGAAATTGTCGAATATGTTTTGGTAAAAAAACCATTTGGCACCTACTGAAATTTAATTTTGTATCTAAAATCAATAGTTGATTTTTCTATACTAAAATGGGAGAATCAACTAATTGTGTAGTTAAATTAAATAAATAATGGCGTTAATAGAATAATTTGAAATAGATGTCTTGTCTAAATGAAGTAGTAGGTTGAAGATCACTCATTGTTTTTAGGTGGAACATCTACTTTTTAGGTAGTATTTCTATTCGTTTTTTTTGTGTAGTAATGGAACGTGTAAATGCAAAATTTGAGAAATTTTTATACTCTAGATGAAATCATATAGAGTATTATAAGTTTAATCCAGCCCAAAAGTTTGTAACGCATAGAACCAAGCCTCGGACGAAAAAAAGTTATATATTATTTTTTGTTTATTTGTGGCCAAAAACCTCAAATCCGCCTGACGTCCGTCCGTCCGTCCGTCCGTCCGTCTGTCCGTTAGCACGATAACTCACGATAACGCCTTCACCTAGGATCTTAAAATTTTGAATCTGCATGTTTGGTTGAATTTGTAAGGCTAAGTTCGTTAACGGGCAAAATCGTCCTACTCCTTCGAGTAGCTGCCATACAAAATGTCCTTAAAACACGTGTTCAAGAATATTGGTCGATAACTTCAGAAGGGTTTAAGCTACGTCATTCAAATTTTGTATGTGGTATTTTTCCAATAGTTGGAGCTAAATATATGATTATGAAAGAAATCCTGTTAGTCCTTCGTGTAGCTGCCATACAAATATCCTGTCTAAATATATTCACTTAATTTACGAAACTCACTATAACTCAATTAATCTTTTAGCTACGAATTCAGAATTTTGTACCAGTTAGTTTTGAGTGAAAAGGAAGTTCGAGTTTACTATTCAGCGAAATCCTTTCACTCCTTCTGGTAGCTGCCGTACAAAATGTCCTTAAAACACGTCTTCAAGAATATTACCAATAACTTCAGAACGGTTTTAGCTACGTCTTTGAAATTTTGTATGTAGTATTTTTCCAATAGTTTGAGTTAAATGTATGATTATGAAGAAAATCCTATTAGTCCTTCGTGTAGCTGCCATACAAATATGCTGTCAAAACGTTATCACTTAATTTACGGAACTCGCTATAACTCAAGTAATCTTTTAGCTACGAATTCGGAATTTTGTACAAATTAGTTTTGAGTAAAAAGGAAGTTCGAATTTACTAATCAGCGAAATCCTTTTACTCCTTCTGGTAGTTGCCATACAAAATATCCTTAAAACACGTGTTCAACAGTATTTTCCGATAATTTTTGAACGCTTCAAGCTACGAATTTGAAATTTTGTACACATTAATTTTTGAATAGTTCCAAGGAAAAGGATAAATATGTAAGAAATCGAGTGAGTCCTTCCTGCACCTCCCATGTGAAAGTCCTTTAAAAAGGACTTTTTTTTTCGATGACTTACCCAGTTCAAGGTATGAAGTTAAACACTGAATATTGTCTTTTAGTTTTGAGTAGCAATCTAATAGCAGTACTTAATAAAGGACATACAACATGCACACACTTAGTTCTACTTTATCCCCAACTACAATATAAATCGGAGTTCAGTATTCATCTAGAGTATTATACGATTGGCTTGCAGCCGATCGTGACTGCAGTATGTTTTTTTTAAAAAGTGGCTCCTCCTATTTTTCCAACTATCACTTTCCGGATAATCGTCAGTAAGCTTCGCACCCGGAAATTTAAATCTGAATTCATAATTTGATCTATACATCTGTCCTGTCTTAGCGCTACAGGTACTTGGTCCTTTCCAGTAATCCCTTTCAATAAACTTGTTGTCGAACTCCTTGATTTGGTATGAATTTCAGATGAATATGGGGTTAAATTGCCCAATTGTACGACAGAATGTACACCCCTATCCCACTACATTAGTTAGTCTAATCCTGTCCATCCGTTAATGGCCGTCCCTTAAATCTCGGTTCGGGTTCAATTAATCAAATTTGACACACTCTCTGGTCGGTACGTATTCAAGTTTCAGTTAACCATTAGTCCAAAAGGAAAGTCGTGGGTAACGTTGACAGCGGGCCCTAGTGAAATTTTAAATATACTCCCGAAATACATTTGAGCTCTGAACTCCACAGCGAGAAATACCTGTACGTATGCGGGGATCGAGTACCAAAAGGTCAACTCAATCAATTACCGGCGCGGTAGCTACTAGCTATCCTTCAATTAAGCACCACGCATGTGACGTATCTGCCTGTTTATGAATATGCGGTTCGCCAGAAAGATACCTGACCAACTTTAAGATTGAGACCAGTGGAAGCTGTTTTTTTCGAGCACTAGCACCGACCAGGTACTGATTAATTACGCAAAATGCTTTTTGCTATTACGAACCGGTTTGATATTAACAACTAATGTGGCGACTTGGTCCAACCTACGCATCCTTCATTTCGCTGTCCAGTCTACTAGCGGCTCACTAGCTCTACTGTGCCAACTATTTCTCGGTCACATTTTCTATAGCCCAGGCTATCGTGATTTATTTCCTTTAATTGTCACTTAGTGTGTCTGAAGCGATAAAAAAGAAATGTGGCGCCACAATTACACTTATGACTTATCTTGTTTGCCAAGCATTCTAAGATTTTATAATTTTTGACTAGAGAAGCTTACTGCTACTATGGAGGTGGGGTGTACCAATTTTGGAATATCGCGTGTAATCTAATTCCGATCGCGCTGATTCGAAATTAAATTAGTAAACGAAAACCTAATCAAAATTATTTTTCGGGGACGATGTTAATTATGTCGAGACGAATGCATTTCCACACCTGCTACGGTGGATTTACTACAAAATTTAACTTTTTTTCACGTATTTGAAGCGAAGATAATTAAATGAGATTTTAATTAACGGTGCTACTTTGTCGGTGGCTGTTAAGATGCCGGACAAGACGAAGAGGAGCTATCAACTATTGGACTAGATTAATGCTAGTCCCGGGAGTTTTAATAGAGGAGGTGGAAAAAAACAAATCTGAAGTTGTTCGAGTGTTTGTACAGTTTTGGTTAATTCACACGTACACTATTAGTGCTAACTTAATTGTAATAAAAAGTTTCAGGAAACATGTTTATTTGTTCTCATATAATTTGGATGTGATTTTTCCACCAGGAGTATTTAAAGCTTTTTTTTATCCAAAGCTAGTCAGTACTGTTTTTTGCCTCTATCTTTTTAATTTTAATTTGAGTAGTTTGATTTGATATTCTTTTCTATAAGCTTACTGAACTATAGCTATAATTACACATTATTTGATTCTATGAAACATTCATGACACAGTTACAATTGCAACCCTTATTTCAACCAATCGTAAAGAACGGCTGAACTGTCTTCCATTTCCTATTTTTTATGATAATCCTGAGCATTTATTTACCATGGCTCTCGGAAGTATTAGAACTAACTGGAAACGCGTGAATAACCGGGTAGGAAGGCGTTGAAGGACAGTTTTCATTCTTCCATCAGCACGCCCTTGATGACGATTCACCTGAACCCAGCTGCCATTACAATGTCAGCGGCTGAATTAAAAATTTTAAAATTAAAGAATTCGCCCTAATGTTGTATGAACTCGTATGGCAAAGTATGATCAGAAAAATTCTGTAGAATCTTAGCACCATAGAAGTTATGGGGCCCAAAGGAGTCCCCTACCTATCGGTTATATCGTCCACCAAACCAATTATGGTATCCAAAAAGATATTGTACCATTAAGAGGCATTGAAAATTAAAACTTATATTTCTACACCTTCGTACATGAGGAGTTATTGGCGAAGTTTTTACTTCTGTTTTTAATTCCGAAATGGGTCTGAACAATTTTTGATCGGGTTATCAAGGAACAGGGTAGAGAGCAGTGTTTTATTTTTGTATCTCAGGAAGGGCTTATACTAAAAAGTTTAAACTTGTTATGTATATGTAGTTATACCAGAAAAATAATTTCAGCAAAAAAATTCTAATTTGCATTGCAGTAGAAAAAAAAATTGTCCGTGAAAAGGATTTGCATTAATTTTTTAAAATTTCGTCACATCTCTTATGTATGTCAAGATATCGAATTAATTTTACTTCTACATGCTTCACCTATAAACTCCAGGAATCGTTTCCCATTTTTTTCGACATTCAATTACTACGGCCGTAGTAGTTATGCACATTTTTACGAATTCCGATATATTTCTTAGGTTTAATAAGGCATCACATCATCTTTTACTTCTTGTATATAATCGCCTAAAGATTACATTCGAGATCAGGGAGGTCTTTGGTTCGATATCTGCAAAAAAAAAAAATGTTAAATTTTATATTTCTAGGTCCCAAATGCTAAAAATTTTGATCAATCACATCCTAAAACAGGATTAACTGCCGTTTGTGTAAAATTTCCTTAATCTTTTTCTCTTTGGCGGCATACAGGAGTTTTACCAAAGCCGTCGTGCGTCCCTGTAAACCAAATTTAAGTATTTTCATTTCAAAGCCGGTCTGAAATTGTACTGGACCCTCACTACCAATTTTTTAAGCAAGATCTGATAACTAATGACATGGGTTTCAAATAAAATTAATTTAATCAGCCATACTAAAATTATATCAATTGATTTTAACCGAATTTTTTTATTTTATTATATATTATAAGTCAACACCACGGGGGTCGATAATAGGTGGATTTCCCCACTTTTTTACATTGATATCGTTATCGCATCAATTAGAGCCAGAAATATTTTCGAAATTCTATAAAAAACTGTCCCAAAAACAATCGTCTAACAAGAATGCTAATATTTTTTTCGACAAAATAAATGAGCGAATTTAAATAAAATTAATATCCATCGGCCATCGGAAGTTATAATTTTTATTTGGCATTTTTAAAAAAAAAATTGTTAATTGTATTTAAAATATTTCTTCTTTTGTTCTGTTTTTCTTGCCAAACGTCTACGCGCTACTGGATTGTTTGTTGATATGAAAATATTTATATTTGCGTCTTAAAAATAAATCTTTTTTGCAGTAAATAAAATTTTGTATATCAATGGTGTGCAATGTTCCCATGACAAGTCGGTAAACTCTTAACGGAATTATAGTAATTAAAAATTTTCAGGTAGATAAAAGTCTAGTTTAACACCAAATAGATTAGACCTTTATTTCATTTCCGCCCTTAGACTGCTGATTTGTTTGTTTAAATCTTGAGTAGGAATGGAAAAAAAATAAAAACTTTGTGACTACTGCCATAGAAACCGCCAAAATCTTTTAGAGGTGAATAGACTGTGAAAATTCGTTATATAGAGAATTTTGTTATAGTAAAGTTTTACTGATGTTTAAAACCATTTACGCTAGAATTAAATTTGTATATGGTTGAGTTATTGATTTAAGACGCTCTCAGTGGGTTTATGAATTAATTGATTTTGATATACATTAGGGTGACCTAGATATCAATTTCCTATAACTGTGCCATTTTTTACTTTATTATTTTTTAAAGTATTGTGATCGACCTGAAATTTCAAAAAAATTTTATATTCTGAAATTTTGTTTTTACACGTTTTAGGATTATTAAACCCCAAAACAGCACCAAAAAAATTTCTGTCTGTCTGCCGTAGACGTCGTACATTCTGGAGTGAGGTGCGAAATGAGGGAGCGTTTTAGACGAAAAATTTTGGATTCTAGATCTCAGGAACCGCTTACGCTAGGAGGCTGAAGCTTGGAACTTATGTAGAAGTAAGATGGTGGACTCATTTGAAAAAATATTATAGAGATAGAGGTTGAGGGGTGAGGAAGTAGAGGCAATAGAACGCGTTCCGGACTTTTTGTAATGTATCCAGGCCTTTTTTCTTCTTTTTCGCAGTTTGAATAATGTAGTCCCTAGTCAGTCCTGTCGTATAAAGATACTTTTCGGCTTAAATTGTTTTATGGTGGCAATTTCTTGGAAAGAAGGTCAGTGTTTCTATTCTTTGAAAGTCCTTCCGATTGATTGCTTCCTGTTTTTTTGTAAAATCTTGATAAATGCAGCCAAAATTCTGAACTCATTACCTCCGGATTGCCACTATAGGCACCGTTCCACAATTTCATTATTATTACAACAAGCCGCCGTACTCTCAAATTAAAATTAAATGCATATGTGTTACCATTATTATCGCAATTCCAAAAGTAACTCATCCACTAACCTGTTATTATTCCAAAGAATCAGTACAATTCTGCGCCTACACAAACCAAAATCTTAAAAGAACTTCTGAAAACACCTTAAATCTTTGAATGTATTGTCAAAATCACTTGCACTTACCTCAGTTTCCTACTGATTCTCCAAGCACTTGATTGGTTTCGATTTTCAAGTACCCACCTTCCCGAAAAAAAATTCTACTTCAAGTTGCAATGTAAACAAAAATGTCCGAATTTGAAGCTGGAAATTAAAACTGGTTATTTAGCGTAGTATCGAGTGAAGTGGTCCAGATTTCTTGGAGAACATCACCTGAGAAGGTGGTTATAATTAAGAAGCAGTCACCTAACTGAGCTTTTTTCTTTGATCTCTTAATCGTTCCTTCAAGTTGGCTTTCCGATTGAGTTTCACTCTCTTGCCCTCTCTTGCTCTTAAGAGACCGAGTTAGACGTTAACCCGAACAAGAAACAAAACAGAAGCGTTTCGTGCAGCTTGAAGTTGGTCTCGATTTCGAACGACGCTATGATTGTTCGGGCACGCGCACACGACCCGAATCTTCCCGAAGAACTCTTCGTGTCGATAAATTTCTTGGTTATGGTCGTGCAGCGCGGCGTCCCCTTTGTTTTTTGTTTCTTGTTTTTCTCTCTTCGGTGCGCCACATGTTTCTGTAAAGAGACGATTGCCGACAATCTTTCTTTCTGATCGCTTTGCCGTGCGTGGCGCTGCTAGTAGCACATTTCGGTTTTTGGTTTACGCTCGATGGCAGGGTGGTGCACGGTCGCAGTAGAAACTTTTTGTTGTGTCAGTCAGTTTGCTGTAATACAGTCAGCCTGTCAAAAGGGATACCTGAGGCGCTCTCGTTTCGGGAATAGAAACAAAGTTTCGCCGAGTTATATACGTTTCGTGTTTGGTTTGTTTGAGTGAAACGTGAAGGAAAAACATTTTTGTTTGTTTGTTTTTTTTGTTAAGTATAGTGAGGAAATTCGGTGACCATAATAATTTTTGAAGAATCCTTTTTTCGAGGATAAGAGCTGTAATAGTGGTAACGTGGGTGATGATTGTAGAAAGTGTGTCAGGTGGAATAGAAGTGCTCTATCAATAATTAATTGAATTGACCTCAGTTATCGACTATCGACTTACTATTTGGATATTCTCATTACACAATTCGGTTGCAGTTCCGAAACAGGTAAGTTTCAAGTCAACTAATGAGTGGTAATTAAAAATCAATGGTCCGAATTGGTAACAATGGACCGATATTAGGCAGGGGCAGTGCAAAACTCACAAATCATCACGTAGCTAACATGCTAAACTATGTTTAGGGCAAGAGTGTGGGAAAACAGCGGCAGTGACTTGGGCTTGGCTTTAAGATTATATCTTTGATCTCGAATTATTTTCTCTCACTGGCTCGGCCTTCACAATGGTCTTTGCCACCGAGAAATCACCTGAAAAATTTCTGGAGCACAATTGAATGGTTCAGCACTTTGTGAATGTGGGAGCCATTGAGCCGGGCCAATTGAATAGAATATGATCGGTCGAGAAAAAAAAAGATCCGAAAAATGATCAAATCCGTTTGACCACGGGGGAGCGAAAAGAATTCACCTGAATCACTGCGAGTGCGTCTAATCGTGTTTACCTTTCGGAGGATTTTCGCAGGTATCCGATGCGTGCGTGCGCGGATCAGTGATCATCAGTGGTGTCTTCTTCGCTCGATTAAGCCAAATCCGGGCGAATCAATAGCAGGGAATCAGTAGTCCACCGTCGACGGCGTACAATCCATACCCAATGGGTGACCAATGAATTGGTCACGGATTTTTTTTCCAACCCCGCGTACTGATCTTGTAGAGGACATGAGTAAAAAACGACATGTTTCTTACAATGGTATGTAATTTTGTGATTCCTTGTGGGAAATTAGATTCGGTCTGATGAAGATTTCAATTATTGAAATCGAAAGGAAAACATTCCCATATTATGTTGTCAGTTTCACTCGAATTACAAACCGTAAAACGATTCCAACATAACAATGAAAATCTAAATTTACCGAAATATTATAAATCCACGGAGTGTAGCAAATCGTCTGATTAGAGCCATACTGCCTTCAAATTTCACTTTCACAATTTTCTTTCTAAACAATCAAATAAACTTAAATGCAACACATAAAACACACCAAGATTACCTGTTAAATCTTAAGATCGTATCATACTGAATAATTATTTTACGTTTGCATATTACCTCTGATTTAGCACCTGAACTCGCAGAAAATGTTTGATATATTTCCAACATAAATCACCGGCGGATAAACAACAGCATTTAAATTATAGACTTTCTGAAAGTTTTTCTTGTTTAAGTCGTCTTTCACTTGATTAGCGCGATCTCTACCGATCACTTTTACCTTTATGCATTAGATTGATTAAAGATCCGGGGAGCAAGGTCATTTGAACGCAGCACACATTCATTGGGTTATGGAACTGATGAAGTCTAATGACAACTAGGTACATTTGATGTGATATGGGGTTAACTATGGTTGATTGTGTGATATTCAAGAATGTGAAGGGGATTACCGATCGTGTAAAAAATTTGTGGCAAATTTTTTACTTTGTAATTTGTCCAGTGAATTCAGAGGTTATGGCGGTTGACTGCCACACAGACGCACTTCTGTTTTCAGGAAAAACCACAGCTTATTTAATATAATTTAAAAAAATTGAAGTTACTGTTTTTCTGCAAGCCCCCAAAAGGCGAGATGAGGAAAGGCCAGTACTAGAAGAATGTTTCAGGTTATGCAAGAAGCAATGTATCCACATTTACAAAAATTTTTTTACAATCGATATAATTGGTGACCCCGACATTATGGTGCCTCGCCAATCTACTTCTTGATATAACATAAACCGAACTATGCAGTAACTTTTTCGGAGTACACTGCAGGCTCACCAGTCAAACAATCAAACAAACAATAAGTTTTTGAAGATGGTTAAATTGTAAGTGCTCCAGCGCAATTGATGGAACTCTAAGATTTCGACAAAATGGCGTTGCAATTAAGTCTCAGTTCGTAAACCAACTGAAAACTGATACAGTCGGAAGCCCCAAATCACAGGATCTTAAAAACACTTAGTATTTTATTTTGTTTCAATTTATTCGCAATAAATTCCGCATAATGAACGATACTTCGAAAATAAAATAAATTATAATAATTCGTACTTTTAAAACTGTAGCCTCCGATTTAAGTAGGAGGTACATTACGATCAACTCAACAGATCACTGAACTATAAATCGAATAAATTTAAACTATTTTCTTTAAAATTTTAAAGAAAACGTACCAATAAAAATCGAAATTCACTTTCATTAATCAATTCTTTTGAATTTTTGTGATAAGTTGCTCTAAACGAGTCCAGACGACGATTGAATAAGATTTCAAAATTTCTTTTGTTTGATAAAGATATTTCAAGAGTTATCCAACACCTTTAAATAATACCTTTTTTTCGCAAAATCAATATCAAGATCTTAAGGTTAAATACAGGCAGGTGAGATCGTTTTTATACGAGAATTCATTTTAGTGGCTTTTATAATACCTGCCTATTCGTATAGATGTGCATAAAAATGATTAAAATAACAAAGAATTGATTACTTGTCTCGTAAGCTAGATTTGTTTAAAGTATAGAAGAAGAGAGCTTTTACGAAGGTGTTCATATTATAATTTGAAGAATGTTTTGGAATAACTTCAACTAGAACAAAGAAATTTTTTCGCAGTGAAAACAAATAACAGTAGCCGGAATTTTTAAGCTGGTAGTAGATTTTTTCAGAAATTTGAGAGTAAAACATGAACCAGTCGGCATTGAAGAAGAAGGTAGAACATATATTTCTTAAACTGATTTCTTTACATACGAGCCCCTTACATAATTTACATGCAGTCCGCCTGATAGATTCACTAACTTGAAACAAAACAGAACACTCATGGATTCAGGAAAGAAGTGCATACGCTTGTGAATAAATATATCACTAAGGTGAATCGTCAGTGATTCTTTTGCGATCCATCTTAGCGTCTACTGTGTCTATTTGGTTTTAGTTTACAAATTATCGAAATGTATTTGAAGTTCAGTGGACCTACCTATCAATTTTCTTAATATTCACTGCCGGTGAATCTAACTGAATTGTCTTCGAAGATGCTGATCGTATGATAAATAAAGGGTTAGTCAATAGGTACATAACAATTCTGTATTTTAATACAAACACACCCTTAAGGAGGAACATCCGAGTAGACACATTTTTTTTTCGCTTATCTTAAAGTTTGTAGTCTTAAGAATATTCTGTGTAAATTTCATATTGAAATTCCAATAATTGGATTAATAACCTAGTTTAAGAATATCAAAAAACGCTTTGCAGTTCCAGTTATTCATGCAAACTACAATTGCATCCAACTTTGACGAAATACGGACCAACTCCCGCATAAGAATTTCTTAATAGCAAAAATATCCTTAACTCAATAACCTACAAAAACAATTTAATTTTCCATACTTACCGAATGGTAATTCAGTTAAAACCCCTTGCTGTAGCCAAGTGTGAAATAAATAATTTTCATAAAAAAATTCACAAACACCCACATCACATACCTTCGAGGCTCGCGTGCAAATTATCGAGCACATCAACTTCCCGACTGCTACGTTTAATAAACTTCGGCATCGTGTTTGAGAGACCGGCACCTGAAACTAAATAAAAATTAAATAAAATTAAATTAACTGTGACTTTAATTAATTGCAATTACTCATTCATGCGTTCAATTAAAAAGCCTCGTAACCTTTTTACATCCGTACATCTATCAACACCCTACCTGTTCAATTTGCAATAACGAGATAGTTGCAGACGGTGTCTACACAAACCGCAATCCATGCATCCCGAAAAGTACCTACCAGGTAAAGAGATAAGGTACTTCGGATACCTTGTCCTACCGGTTTATTGACGGGTTTGCTGACGATGTCAGAGATATTTTCCCTGATGCAAAATGCATATCCCCCGAAAAAAACCTCCTCGGAGTTTTATCCACTTGATTGGAATTTCCCACGTCCTCCGATTACACGTAGGATCCGAAGGTGATTGGAGGTGATATGTTGCTGCTGCAACACTACATAGTAGGGAAAATTGTCGTTGCCACTACGCTACAACGTTTGCCATTCCCAAAACCAATTGCGATAATTTCGGCGTGATTTCAAAATGGAGTAACCTACGCATCAAGCCGGACATTTTTTCGCGTCAATCTTTCCACTCTGTCGAATTGCCACAGTAAAAATCATCCAGCAGTCGAGCAGCGCCTCCGGGCACCTTTCCACCTCGGGATAGGTTGCCAACTTCTAGAGTGTCGTGCCCGTCACCGAACTCAGCCTATTTCAAAATGCGATTTTAATGAGACCTGATTAATAATTTCTAATTAATGACGAAGCTGATGAGCTTGATGGAATTGTAGTAGATTTTCCGATAATTAAAGGATATAGGCGATGGCATTCACCGTCACCGCGTTCCTCACCTTATCCCGCTTATTGACACGGTAGAAATCATATCGGCGCGATACGAGAGGAAGATACAAGGATGTGAATTTGACGTGGGTTCGTGGCTTCGGTAAACCATCGATAGGATGATTAAGGATAAACGAAATGATAGCTAAAGTATTGTTTTGCCATTAAAATATTTTCATAATTTGAATTTGTTTGCGTGATAGATCGGAGCGGGTTGTAATTAAGCCGCTAGAGATTAAATTGTTAATCCCGTGTTTTTGATTGGGGGCTTGTGTAGCTCGCTGTCAGCGTGTGCTTTTTAAGTGCGAATTTAAGGATTTGTAAATTTGGAGAGGATTAATGGTGTAGACAGAGTAGAATTTGATATTAGAAAATTTCGAGGATGGTTTATTCTGGATTATTAGAGAATTTTCTTTTTGGAAACGAATACCTGTTGAAAATTTGACTCGTTATTGGAAATCCGAGGATATCCAAGCTCAAATAATCTTTCCACAATTATAATGTTACTCTATTTGAAAATAGGGGAATAAAAACCAGCAAAATTAAGGCACTAGATAATAACCTAGTGAATTGCGGTACACGTGATAGTGCTTCCCACTTTTGATGTTAAATCACTTCCGAAGAACAGAATACAGTCAGTAGGTACTGATTACTCGACATCCGCAGACCATTTTTTGGTACTGGCGATACGATACTAAAACTTTCATTCTATATGAATTAGGTTTTGAAAAATACAAGAATCCTTTAAACTAAATTCGGTCATCGGCCAGTCAATAAAAATTTACAGTACTGAATGAAATCAGAAAGAAACCTGAATTCCCGAATTAATTTTTTTCACAATTTATTTTATCGATACTGGATTGTAATTATGTTAGCTAGTTCTTAACGAATTAATGTACCGAAGCAAAACTAAAAAAAGCTAAACAAATTTTTCCATAAGTTAGTACTGCATCAGAACTGAATCAATCTTAGAATTTGTGACGTATGTAGTCCATTACAATTTAATATTGTAGATAGAGAAATATCCACGTTTAAGTTTTTCTTATCGTTTCGCATTAAAAAATTACTTCTTATTTTTGTCCAAATACCTATTACTTAAGAATGCGTTACGAACTTTTATAGTAAGTATGTAACACTATTTGTTTTGTAGCCTCCACCCAAAAAGATTTCCATAAGTAAACAAAATAAAAATATTTTCTTAACATTTACTCATTTTTGTATTTAACTACTAGTTACAAGATGAAATTGTTTGACTTCGGATCAACAGCAATTAGCGTCAGTACTGGTCAATATTATTGCACGAATGGAAAAAAATACGTTATTACTGAAATAATAAAGTAATAACAAAGTAATAAAAACAAAAAAAATCTTTTAGGTCAATTTATGGTTCTTGTGGTAATAAATCAGAAAATCATTAAGTTCAACCTGTTTCGAATTTAGATACGGTATAGGCACATGGTAAGAGCAAGACATTTTTTGTTTTCGAAAGAAATTAATTTCCCCACTAATTGGATAGTTACCACTTTGATGGCACTCAGTCGGCCTTATTGAAAATCTTGAGGTTTTTTTTTAAATTTGTCGTTTTTGTTTGACGCGATTAAGAAAATTTATTACAGGAATTTTATAAGAAACATAACTCTCTATAATTTGTACTCAAACTTGCCATGACATCAAAATCATAAAATTTATGATCCGTTAAAATTGCTGTACTTAATTTACAAAATTTTAACATGCAGTTTTTTTAACTTTGATGGATCATAACGTTCAAAATATTGATTCTATGGTAGAAAGTTGTTAATTCAAATTTTTAGAGAATTCAATTTTCTACCAATCGATTTATCCTGCCGACCGGATCTTAAACTTGGATTAACAATAAACTAACACCGACATCCACCGCACCGAAAAAAATGTTATTGCATATTTTTTAAATGTATGGTTCCTAACTCTAGTAATCACACTCCGTATGTAAGCGAAAAAAGAACAAAATTGAAATAATGAATTAATTAAATATCATGCATAGTCAATGTGGCCTAGACTACCCGAAACAAACAACAAGTGGAGCATAGACAGTCAGAAGTTAAGTTAGAACACCTTTCTAAAAATCGGCCAACAGTCTGGGCGTAACTTTATTATTTTATGGGTAGAAGTCCGAAACGTGTTTATTGCTGAAATGCAGTGTAGGTTACTATGCGACTGACAACCTTAAAAATAACGTTCCAAATAGCCTCCTGGTTATTCCTTAGGTTGTCAGTCCCATAGTCACCTACACCGCATCTCAGCATTTAACACGTTTCGGACTTCTACCCATAAAGTAATAAAGTTGCGCCCAGACTGTTGGAAATTTTTTTTTAGTTTTAATTACTCTAGTAGCACATCTACATATGGGTACTAAGTTTCAACTTTCTAGCATGAGCCGTTTCTGAGATATGAAAAACCACCCGCCACCCCTGTACCTTGCTACCCCTATCAACAGTTTTTCTGGGATGTCTCTATAGTAGCTCTATACAGTTTTCAATTTTTAGCTTTCTATCCTTTGCGGCTTTCGAAAAATTAAAATCAGAATTTATTCATTTCCACCCCCTCCCACCATCACTCCCTACACCCATACCCTCAAAATTTTTTCTCCGCTAGAGGTCTACTGGTTCTAATTCCTGTAAAATTTTCAAGATAATATCTGATACGGTTCTTTAGATATAAAAATTAAATTTTTTTGAAAAATGACTGTACCCCCACTTCCGCGTTTCACCTCCCCCTTAAAAATTTTACATTCAGTAGACTCCACTGGTAATTCTATATACAGAAACCAAATTGTATCTTCCAAGCACAATTGAGTCGGAAGATATTGTAATTCAAAGTTTTTCAACCCCTACCCCTGTACCTCACCACCCCCCTTAAAAATGTTAACCCTTTTCTAATCTCATAGTATCTCTTAAAGCAACTACAAAGCTTCAGCCATCTGACATCAATCGTTCAGGAGATATGGATTTTTGAATGTTCCAATCCCAGCTTTCAAGAGTTTTGGACGCATTGTTCGCCCACACCCACTCACAAACCCCTCAACCCCTATTGACAATTTTTTTGCAAACGGGTCCACTATCATAGTTCTACAAGTGTTCCAACTTTCAGCCTCCTAGCATAAGCGGTTCCTGAGATCTAGAAACCAAAATTTTTCATCTAAAACGCTCCCCCCTCAAACCCCCACCTCTTCAAAAAATAACACTAATAGGGGTTCACCCACTCTACCTACCATAAAAATTTCAACTTAATATCTCAAGGGGTTTGTTAGCTACGCACCTTCAAACGGGTTTGCGTACGGCGGACGGCGTATGGCGGACAACGTCTACGGCGGACAGACGGAGATTTTTTTTTTGATTTTTTGGGGTTTACTAGTCCTAAAACGTAAAAATACTAAATTTCAGGGTAGCATATTTTTTTGAAACTTCAGATCGATAACAATACAGTAGAGTCCGTTTATAATGACATTGAAGGGAAATCGCAATCAGGTCATACTAACCGGCCGTCATATAAAGCAGACGTTGAATGTGCATGAAAAATTTAGGTGCAATGAAAAAAGCCATTTTGATAGAATCGTTTTTACATATTATTATGACAAAAGCAACAGGAAAACTAAGATGTACATATGCATTTAGCAAAGATTAGGAGTGTGAGTTAAAATGAAAACAATTGAATATGAACGTCATAATAACCGGACTAATTTGTAAGAAAAAAACACGTCATTATAAGAAAAAATCTGCCAACAGTCTGGGCGCAACTTTATTATTTTCGGGCAGAAGTCCGGAACGCGTTTAATTCTGAGACGCGATGTATGTTACTATGTGACTGAAAACCTAAAAAGGGTTCGGGAAGCGGCTAGAATGGGTTCGCGCTAGAATACTTAAATGCCGCTGTCACATATAACATATGAATTAAATAATTGGGTCATACTCCGGGAAGAGGTCTAAGTCATAGTATACCAGTTAATACGCGATTAGGAGGTTTTTGGCCATTACATGAAATCGGAAATGCATTTGTAAGCGATTATATAAAAAGTCTGTGGAAGTGAAAACCAATCTGATATCTCATCAATCCTAAGGAATATGTCGAAAGCCTTACGTCCTATTGGAGTTCAATATCCAGAATATTGAAATCAACTTTTTGACGATTATGTTGGAAGCTTTAGGAAGTAAAAATGAATTTGATATCTCATTAGAACTAAGAAATATATAGGAATTTGTGAAAACATATGCAACCCCCTTGCACCCACTTTGGGGTTGAATATCAAAAAATTCTGAAATGAGTTTTTAAATATATGTAAAGAAAGATGGAGGAAGTGAAAACCAATCTCATGTCTTATCACTCCTAAGAGATATGACGAAATTCGTGAAAACGTGTTCAACTCGTTTATACCCTCTTAGGGGTTGAAAAAGGAAAGAACTTGAAAACCGTGTGGGTCGAATTTCAAAAAATCCTGAAAACGCTTTTTGGGTATTTACATGAAGAATTCGTAGAATAAAACTGAATTCAATATTTGGAAGACCTAATAAATATGACGAAAATCGTGAAAATATATGCATTCCATTTTCACTGATCATACTTTTGCCCCCCTTCCGTACGCCAATGGATATTTGAAATTTTTTTTAATCTAAATTACTTTTCTAGTTCACTTACATATACATACTGAGTTTCAACTTTCTAGCATAAGTCGTTCTATAGTTAGAAAAAAACCCTTCACCCCCGTACCTTACTACCCCTATAAAAAATTATATTTTTTCAACATGCTACTACTATAGTTCTATCCAAATACCAAGTTTCAGATTTATATCATTATAGGTTCTCGAGATATAAAAATCGGAACTTTTTCTTCTTCACCCTTCCCCACACTCACCCTCTACACCCTCACCCCATAAATTTTTTTTTCTGCTAGGGGTCTATTGGGCCTATTTCTGGTAAAAATTCTAAGCATCTATCATACACTGTTCTTGAGATATGAGACGTGATTTTTTTAGAAAAATTCTTATCCCTCCACTTCCATACTCCACCGTCCCCTTAAGAATTTTTACTTTCAGTAAACTTTATTTGTCAACCTTAATAAAAAAAAAAAAAATACAGAAACCAAATTTTGTTTGTGTAGTACAATTGGTTCGTGAGATATCCGGGCCTATTACGAAACTCGACTCGACCAAAAAACTCACATTCTGCGACTATGAAACTCGACGAGTGCCTACTTGTCGAGTTTCACTCGACTTTGAGTCGAAAAAAAAGTGTGAGTTAAGAGAACTGCGTATTATGAGAGCCGATCGAGTGAGTATTTACTTATCAGAAATGTCAAACTCACTCGACTGCTGGAAATGAAGTGACTTTCCAATTGTCGAGTTTCATAATACCAACTTTAGCTCGAGTCGAGTCCAAATGTGAGTCGAGTTACCCACTCGACTCGAGTTTCGTAATAGGCCCGATCATAATCTAACATTTTTCGACCCCCACCTCCGTACGATCCTGCCACCTCCCAAAAATTTGTTTCCGATCTATTCTTCTAGTATACCCACAGATGTTCATTAAGTTTTAATTTTGTGACATTAACCGTTTAGGAGATATGGATTTTAGAATGTCTCGATCTCGGCTTTCGAGCGTTTCGGACGCATTATTATTCCCACCACTCACACACCCATTCATCCATATCAGCAATATTTTTGCTAATGGGTCCACTATCGATGCTCTATATAAATTCCAAGTTTCAGCCTCCTAGCCTAAGCGGTTACTGAGATATAGAAACTAAAATTTTTCGTCTAAAACGCTTCCCCCACCTCCCCCTTCACACTCCCACCACTCAAAAGGTGGGCGCAAAAATCTTTCAATTTGACTTGAAAGTTAATGAAGACATACTACAGAAATGATCCTGTGAAGTATAGTCCACCTAAAGGTGGGGATTTGAAGGAGTTTGCTCAGTCTACCAACAAAAAGAAAATCAACTTAATAGCTTAAAGTGTTTGAGAGCTATAAGCTTTCAAACGTTTTGCGTGCGGCGGACGGCGTACGGCGGACGGCGCACAGACGGACTGAACATTTTTTTTGCTTATAAGTTCTTAAGGCTGCACTTTCGGACCTGGCAAACTGTTTTTATACTTGATTTTATTTATCTCATCAAATTACTTTGTGATGACTTGAACAATGTGGTCGATTTAACATGTTTTTGGAATATTGTATAGGGTAAATACCCGGGAAATATCCAGTAAATACACTGCAACAAAAATGCTCATTTGAAATGAAATGGAGGTTTTCCTTTTCAAATCCAACGATACCACCCAAGATAAATGCGTTCAAGATGCGCAACAATAAACACTCAGTTTATTGTTTTTCCTCATTCAAGCCAATCCTCTTCCGTTGTCTCACATAATTGATTACTTCCAACAATCACAACAAAGGCGCAAAATACACCTTGTCCGACCAGTGTCTCTTTAATCACCACCCAATCCATCAAATTGTTAAACGATCGCGACAACTACTCAGGGGGATTTTTCATTTAGTCGCCAGACACGATTTAATCATTCAATCGAATCGTTTTACCTACATCAGAGAATCATAAGCGGAAATCTATAGGATCCAAGAAAAGAAAAGAACAAGTTGGTTGCATTTAATTTTAATCAGGTGGAGAGGTCACCATGAAAGTCCATGCACCAGACAGGATCCCCTCGGGATCTGTGAAATCAGAGACAACCGAACTTATCCTCATTAAGATAATAGAATTATAGAAGAAAAGACCGTCACGATCGTGTATTTTTGATTAGGTTCCTGATCCGTAAACCTGAGCCTAGACGATTTTTTCGAAGGGTCAATTTAACACTAACGAACGACCGATCAATCTGATCGATGATCGTTTCGAAATTTTTCTCAGAGAAAATCTGATCGTGAAACGATGGTACTAACTTTTACAACTGCGTATCTCAATTTTTAACTAAGATGAAGTTCGAGAAGGTAACAATAAGATGCGACGATCTTGTAAGCAGTGCGACACTAAATCGGATTAGAAATTAATTCGGAAGACACATAAAATCGCCGAGGTGGGTATGGTAATAAAAATCGAGATCGAATGAATAAAATTATTTGGTAACATTCGTGAAGACAACGACGACTACGTCGACACAAGCTTCTAATAAAATGAATTTTAAAGTTAAATTACAAACGATTGAGGTGTAGATTGGCCGGACAAATCGTTAATTTTTTTTTATTGTCGTGTGAGAGATTTTATAGAATTTTGGGCGTTTTCTTGAATTCAGCTGGCTTTTTAAGTCGAAGCGTTGGTAGAGAATTTCGGTGGACGTGAACTAGTTACAAATTGAGCCGTTTTGATATGCGTACGATATAGGCACTTTGTCGGCGTCTAATATATTATTTGGACGACAGAAGTTTGATAAGATCGCACTGGGAGGGATTATGCTAAATTTTTAAATGTAACCGGAGCATCATTAAGATAAAGTTTCGGTAAGACATGGCCAACTGACTGAGAAATTTCAGAACGGAGAACCGTGAAATTTATCGTGTTTGTTTGAAAGATATTGCATAGTATCAAGAAATTTGTTTGAAATTGAGAAGGTCAATCAGGATGATTTCATTTGTGTCGCTCTTAAAAACAAATTTTGATAAGTGGCTTCAAAACGAATGAACGAATGAAATTTCGGCCGATATGTACGTGTGTACTGCGGCCTTTTCCGCAATACGCATATTAATTGATGCAATGACATGCCTCCACTTTTATTACAGGTAGTTTCGTATATTTTGTAGCAGCATGTAAGTTTCTTCTCAAAGCAGATAAACGTATGTAGTCCTTTAAACGTTCTGATGCCGAAGCATATAGATCCGGAAATCATATTGGCTGAACGAAATTTTGAACATTTCCCGGAATTGGGACATCTCAAGTTCTTCTCGTTCCTATCATATTATGCAATGATTGCACCAATATGCGACAGCATACACTTTTTATGGCACAATCTTCATTACCCCGTTAGAGTCTTATTTTATAATTTTAATACTCTTCGTTAAATCTACTTTTTGGACTATCATGCAACCATTTTGTGTCATCGCTTAAACATAACGACATTATCACATTAAGTCCCTTATTACAAGAACTCATTGTCCAGCATTTTTATACGACACTTAAACCCAATTCGTCTTGAAAAGTGCTATTTTATGGAGCTACGGACTGTAAGTGTTGGAGCGACTACATCATATCGAGCCAGTCAAATGCAGTCGTCGCTTCTTTGCTTCATTTTATCGATTATTACGAGAAAATACGGCAATAATTTGCTACGGTTGGTGTGAAAGGAAACAAATTTATATGCCTATTTGCTCCTTAGAGGCTATTACAAATTTTATGACATACTAATGCCTTTATTTGATTTGTGTCGCAACTAACGACTATTAACAGTTGAAGACTGTGATGCGGAATTAGCCGGTATTTTTTTGGTTCTTTTTTTTAAAAAAAAAACCAAAAAAAATTAAGGTTTGAATTTGTCTTAAGATTTTTCGTATCGGTCGGAGAATGTTTGCCCTCACTAGAATCTCCATCTCTTCTCTAAGAAACCACTTCAAACAAATCTTATTAAATGATAATTTTTTGCAGTTCTAACAAATAGCAATAAGATTCTCTTGTAATAAACTGAATGAGAAATAAAACGAGGAATTTTTGTAATCGGTTATAATCATACCACCATATTTGCACCATTAAAAACGAAAATTGTTTCAAGTTAAAATCTTGTACCTTTAGTTCATTTAATTGAGTTCCATTAGTATTTTATAGTCAATAGAGTTTACAAAATTACAGTCTACTCGAAACGTTAGCTTCACAGTCATTGGTAGTGTCCAATAGATGGTTCAACGTTTTTAACTTAAACCCATTTTCTGCAATATTTCTAATTTCTATAGATAAGAATGGAAACTTAAATTTTTATTAGATTGTAAAAGATCACCGAATACCGATGGTGTCCAAAAAATTCTAATCGCTAAAAAAAATGTATTGAAGGCTCAGCGATGAAACTGAAATAGCTACATCCTTGAACACAAACAGCATTATTTTAACAAAAATCAAACAAATCTTTTGTAGATTTATCATTAGATTTTGAACACATGTTTGCTGCTTAATTTTCTGTTTTATAGTTTTGGAAAGCAAGTGTTTTCGAAGCTTTTCAAAATTATGTCATGTGATCAAAATTTCGCAGATGCTAAAGATTAACTATTTATCTGACCACATTTTTGCATATGTATGAAAAAGCCAAATATCAACATCTTTGTTAAGCATATGTTTACATGAAACAAGAAATTAATTTTGTTGACTTGTTGCGGTTGATGTAGCATTGCTAATAATGTGATGTCCATCTGGCATAATATGGTGGTCTTGGTTATATACTTTTCTTTTTTAAAGTAATCATACTTCTCCATCATTTTGTCATATATAATTAAATACTTTCAACAACCTTGACACAATTGTTTCGCATTTAAAATCAGAAAGAAATTAATTTAATTGTTTTGTTTCTTTCGCTGAAACTGTCGAAATGTATCCAGATGATTGATATCTTGTAGTTTTATCTGTAAATTTTTTTTTAAATTTTCAGGGGATACCTTTTTAAATTTTTGGCGCAACCAAAGAGATAATGGAAATTATTAAATAAAATAGATGAGACCGACCATAAACTAAAAAAAATTTGAATCTCGATTTTTGGGAGTAATGACTATAGAAAAATAAATATATTTAGCGTAAAAATTATAGCAAAATGTAAGTTTGTGAAAAATTTCATTTTCACGTTTTTAATTAAATTATTGATTAAGCTAATTAGAAATAGAATATGAACTTTATTAAAAATTTGTTTGTGAAGAAATTGAAATTTAGTTCGAGTTACTGTGAAATTATTTTCAGTACAACTCTCCCAACATTACTCCCAAGATTTTAGGACGATGTTGGTGCAACAGAAAATGATAGATTTTTAAATATTTAATTAAGATACATTAAATTTTTTCTATAGCTTGAATGCAACTCTCACAATTCCACTCAGAGGATTTTGGGACGATCTTGGGGTAATATTAAATGTTCGAGTTTCAATTGTTTAATTTTATTTTTCTAGCATTTAAATTTTTAACTTTTTCACTTCACTTAATGACTTTTTGTGAAAGTATGTCCTTTTTTGAACATGAGACTGTCAAAATTAGATTCCTAAAATTTTGGGATGGCATTAGCACAATAAAAAATTGCGCGTTTTTTATTGGAATTTTTTTATTTGACATTTTTTTTATTTTAATCTTCTATTTTTTTAGTTCTCTAAATCAAAAACAGTTCTCATATGTTACCTATTTTTCCTGTTCTCGAATTCTGTACACCTTTGATTGGGATTTTTTCTCATACAAGCATTTAATTGTTAAAAATGCTGGACTGCAGACGGCGCCCAGCGTAGGACATTTTGAAATTTATTGGCATTTTTGTAGTTTCTTGAATCTTATCAAGTTATTTTGAATCATATGATATGTTTTGTTGGATATCCTGACGCCTATCGCAACAATACATAATGAGTAGCAATTAATAATTTTTTATTTGACATTGGCTTGATAATAACTCGTTTTTACTGAATACATAAATTTGATTAAAATTCGATTATTCGCCAAAAAAAATTGCCGCTGCACCGGCTGACATTTCGGAAATGTACATAACTCCTACTACTCTATTACACAACTTCATATGAGTGGTGATTATACAGTATCTTATCAGTATAACAAGAATACATTTAAATATTTAAAGGTTTAAAATCAGACGAATTACATAAAAGTCGACTGTCAAACGACATAGTTTAGTACCGATCGATTCGTATATGCATTAATTTTGAGACCGGAGACCTCCAAAGGTGTGCCATCACAGCGCCTAATGATTATCAAATCAGCTGACATGAACACTTCAGTGTCATGACCCACATATGAGTCCGCCACAGCTTACTTAGTCCTCAGATCAACGTCTTGATATTCGAGGTGCGTCTTTCTTTTTTTTTTAAATTTTGAACCAAATTTGACCGTTGCTCTATAAAATTCGAATTGCAACCGCACAAATTGCGAATTCGAAGGTTCAAATCACCGCAAGTTAAATTTTCTCGTTTTTCTTTCAAATCGCGTCCATGTAGCACTCATAGAGCGGTTAATCAAACAACTAAAATTCAAAAAAAAAAAAAATTTTTTTTTTTAAGAATATAATCAGATGCTGGTTGATGACTTGTTGTTGATTTAAAAAAAAAAGCTTTGGCCATGCGCCGCCCACGCGTTAAATTCCACGAAACATTTCAAAATGGCCCAACAAACTTAGCCCCGAATGATCAAAAAAATAAGCCACACGTCGCTAAAAGATGTTTGTCTTGAGCGATGATATGTCTTTTGGAACATCTTCTGGTACGTCAACAGCCTCCCATCCGCTTCACCATATCACTAGCTCTCACCTCGCCCCCACTGTATAGTAAAGATGTAGTGAAAGATACTTCTAACTTAACTAGTGAACCAAGTTCATGGTTAGTGTGTAGTGTGTCAGGAGGCAAACGGAAAAGTTCTTTGGGACTTTGGGCGCTAGTTTCATTACGTTTTATGAGGGCTAATTATTGCGCAAAATAAATTCCCATTTTAATGGTTTTACCTTCGTGGATAGGACACAGACCTAGCGAACGAAAAGGATCGTAAATCCTCTAAATTTGGTACTTAAAGTGGTTTTAATGGACAGTCGACTGACTCGGTGTCAAGAGTAGGTACTTTGGCCAGGTTAGGTATCTCACCTGTAGTAAAACTCACGATTGGACAGAGCGCCTCCGAGCAAATATGACTAAAAGTTTTATTGTTCCGACCGTTATCGAGTTTATGGTTGATTTTAAGGATACTACGGACATTTAACAAATACACACACTCCTCACAACCGCCCAAATAAAGTCGGAACACCTTAATCAGCTTTTCGTATTTTATTACTTTTTTTGTATTTTTCCTCAGCCGACTAAAAGCCAGCAATTAAGTAGCGATACGATTTAATTTCAACAATGGCGCTATTACGTTTTGAATCGATCTCTTTATTAGTCTATAATTTGCTTAATTTTTCGGTTACAAAATATACAAAAAATAATATTTCGCGGTTTTCTTCGCACCATCGAGCTTTCGATTCAAATTCAAATTAAAGTAGTTTTTAATGTTCGAATATCTACGAGGTGGATATTTGACTAAAATCGTCTGAGCTGTGTTTTGTGTAGAGTGCGTTGTGTTCCGTATTAGGCAAGCTAATTTCATGTAGTGGAATTGTAAGTTTGTATCTGTTTCTCGACGAAGACCACTTTACCAAATCGAAAAAACCATCTTTTAACTTTAGGCAAATTGTAATATTGTTTACGAATTTATTCATGGCATACGTTAGGTTTTTTGGCAGACGACTGTCGTTTGTTAACGTTTAATTTATTAGGCTTAATTATCTTAGATTTTTAAAGCGGATATGGTTGTATTGTTGTTTTGAAGGTGTGAGAAGATTTTTAGTTAGTTTAATTTCTAACGAATGTTGGGGTAAATTATTTAAAACAATGGAGGTTATGAGGAAATCATATTGCTTACTAATTCCAATGTCTTTTGCAAATATTGCATTTTATAGCCTGAATTTACATAGTGTAATACCTCTGATACCGTATTCAAAAATAACCTGTCTACAGTATCCTGCATTCATTTGATTTTTTGTTGTCACAGCATATGAACCCCTACATAATTCTGATTTAAAGTATGAACCACATAAAAAATAAAATGCATAATTTCCAACGCTGCCAATTTTTTTTTGTGTAATTGATTTTCAAAGCGTGCCAATACTTTGGTTAGCTTAATTATCATCGCGTATTTCGTTCTTGATATATTTAGACCCAGAAGAATATTCTTGTTGCAGACTTAATATTAATTTCAATTTTCATTTTTTTGCATTTATGAAAATTTTTTGCAATTATGTTTAGTGCAATGGCTCTGAAAAGTGTTCGGACACTTAACGTCAGATTGTATTATAGTGAAGTATACTTTATATTTGCTGTAGATATACAAAATGTAATCGAAATTGGTTGAGTGGTTTTCATGGCAATTTGGAACAATCGTCCAGACAAAATAAAAAAAAAGTTTTCAGTGTTTTTTTGTAATAAGAAGATATGAAATTTTTCACATTTTGTGAGGCATAAATTTGGCCTTTTAGATTATATTTCAATTCTTAGCCATACCGTTTACCTCAAACTGTTTCACGCAATTCAACAAAAATTTATAGTTGAGAAAATTTGGTTTGATATCCAAAACTGTCTACTATTTTTTTTTGAAGAGCTAATGCCATCCATTAAAACTTATTTAAATCGGTGAAATTTAATCCCTTTAATCCCCGTATGGCTAAGTGCAAAATAATGTTAAAAAGAAATGTAACATTTATTTTTTTAATGACAACGAAACCCCCGACTTCGATAAGTGCTCTCAATGTTTACTTTGCTCCGTTTTACTTCAAAATTGTCGTCCCTTGTTGTTTACTTTGAAAATGTTTGACCATTTCGAACCAATTATTCCAAATAAATTGCCATATGTTTCTACTTGAGAATCGCCATGACATCCTTGGTTTTACTTAAAAATCTTAAATACGTTTCGCAGCCTATTGACAAATGCGACAGGTTTTTTTGAGTACCTTGACACATCAGATGCCTTAAGAAAAGTGTACCCTTCCTGCTCGAGTACAACCAGTATCCTTGGCATTAAATAAAATGAAAGATGAGATTCAAATTTCCAAAATTTAAGGATAATGGAGATATAAAATGAGCTAAAATAATAAAACTGTTCATTAAAAAGGACTGAATATTTTCGTACTGCTCATAAACCTTCTGAAAATGAACCGTCCGACCTTCTATCCACTTGTATCCCAAGAACGATGAAATTATGCAGGCACGTTATTAAATTTCACGGAAAACTTTAAGAGGCTATTAAATATGTGATGCGCGGATAAGGATTTAAGCTACGAAACTACCGACCCAAAAATATCAATGAAAATTGTTTTATTAATACGTAAAATTTCCTTCGATTCACTGCCACAAAAAATAATAGAAACATTTCTAAAATATTGGCGCTATTCTTCAAAGTGCCTGTTATCACTGAAAATAGAACGTCGAAGAAACGACCGAAAATAGATTTCTCATAATATGGGGAAAAATCAATTTCACATTCGTCGCGTATAACGTCTTACTTTGTCCATACGAAATTTACGAGCGTTTCCTATAGGCACAATTGGAAAAAAATTGTTCCTACTTATATCGCAGTAAATCTGAAATAGGTATCCACCTGCCGAAGGCCTATACTAAAGGCTAGAGTAAGGTAAAGTGAATCTTTTATCGGAAGATACATTCCCCATGTACGGTGAGATGGGCACGGTGGTCTACTCCACACGAATTTTCCGGGCATAAGTGTAAACACTTCCAAACAATTTTCGATGTTTGAAAATTTATCAAACTGCCGCGTCGACACATGAGCCATTAACACAAATCGTAACCTCATTTCGTCGAGGTGAGTTCGTATAGCCTCGCATCCTTGGACAACCTGTGCCACGATATGTGAAGTCACTGCGGTTCGGTGATTTACAGCAACCATTTGGCAAATTGAGCAACTAAAGTCGGCCACAAAACGATGTGAATTCGTTTGTCCTTGCCGACGACGTCGTCGACGCCATTAGACAGGCCCATTAAGTGCCATTATTTACTGGCAGTTTTCACAAGCGTTCCCGGCGTCCAAAACGCGCGCACTTTTCCCGAACTTCCCTTAATATTTCACTATTAAGTTTAATGTCATGTGTGTCTGTCAGCCCGAAATTTGAATAAAAGCCGAGAACGTTACAAAATAAAAAATTTTTTTTTTATCAATAATTGATCGTTGACATGCAATTTGAGGAACTGCGACAGGCAACGTTTGACCAACCTATAGCGCCCGGTAAAGAAACGTTTTTGTTTCGCAATCCCAATTTCGCAATGTTTACCTTTGATACGAATCAAATGGAGCCATTAAAGTCCCATAAATTCGGTAATGGGCTCTAAGCTTTAGGAAAGGAACGAATTATTGGTAGCAGTATTTCTTCGTGATAATGCGAATTTCGACGTCAAAGACATGGGAACTTTCTTTCAATTTGTCCTGCGAATAAAATGATTTCAATTATTGGATAAGAAGAGATGAATTTAAGAAAAAGCGCATGAAGAACTTTTTTTTGCAATAATTGTGGTATGTAAGATAAAAGCAATCCAAATGGTATCAGATCTGGATGAAATTTCGATTCTTGATATAAATAAAAAAAAATATCTAAGTCCGATCATTCTTGATCCAATACGGTCCGCACATAAGAAGAGAAAATTACAAGAAAAAACAAATTTTTAAAATTTTTAGTGGACAAAAACTAATATCTTACTCTTTGTATTTTACCAGATATTCTGGTTGGAACTTTGGGATATGTAAACCGAGGGGTGGCATAAATTAGTTGCAATCGCAACAACTGTTTTGATATTAACGAGGAAAACATCCAGAGTAGTATTTTTCAAATTTTAAATAAAAAAGTTATAAAGGGCAATTTCACTTTTACATTTTAGCGGAGTACTTTGAAAATATAAATTGCAACAAAGAATATTAAAAATTTAGAAAATTTGGCAGTATTATGCGTTGGTGTGAAATTGTGTCCTAATTAATCGTTCCATATTCCGAGAAAAGAAGCTTGTGTAATTTTTATTCAAATTGGGCGACTCTTTAAACATGATTTGTTCTTTCGAGATCATTAAAAAAATTCTTTATTCTTTCAATGGCAGATTATTGTTTTTTTTGCATTGAAGTACGAGAACAGATGAATCGTGATCCCACATTGGGCGCCACTGTATACATCACAATGTCACAAAAAAAATCAAAATTTCCGGCAGTGTTTGATTTACAAATTCGATGTGTTTATTAGGTTTCACCTTAAATCTAACCTTTGTCTCATTCAGACTATGAACGCATTCCTGATTTGAACCAAAATCTGTTGAAAACAGATTATTGCCAAGTTATTTATAAAATTACTACTAAGTAAAAATTAATAAAATGGTACGTAGCCTTCAGTCTTCACTTGTATCCTTCATTCAGCCAGTACTGATTCTTCATAAAATTCCGAAGCCTCGATGACAAGTTAAATAAACAATTCTTAGCGGATTATTTTTAAAATTTTAGTTATAAGAAAAGAAAAATTAAATATCACACTAAAAAGCAAAACAACTTTTAGTTATAGCGGAATATTTTAAAAATGCTAATTTACAAAAAAAGAAATTTTGGTGTGAAACAAAAATGTAGTCTAATTGATTGTTCCATTTTTTGGATAACAACTCGAAGTTCATTCATTTAATGAACCCTACGTTGGGCGCTACTTTATGTGTACATCTTTATACAGCAAACATCAATTTCCTTACTGAATCTTTTAAACTTGTAAGTATTTTCAGTAATTATAGCAGAAAGTAAAATATTTTGTTTAGGACTCAGGTGATAAACTATTTTATAGAAGATCAAAGATTTTTTTGACGTATATAAAATTGATTATAGCTCTGAAATATCCCCCAGTTGCCATAAAGAGCTAAAGGATCTATATTATTTCAGAAATAGCTGCTACTTTAGACTTTTCAACACGTTTGAAAATAATAAATCGATTATAAAGTTCGACAAATTTCACACAATGAAAGAATCACATACGATGTCTTAAACTAGACTTCTGCAGTCGTTACTCTTTGTGGTTTCAACAAATAAATAATTACATTATTCTAAAAAATCGTTACGTTGTTTAAGTTTTTGTTGTTTTCCGGCGTCAGTGGAGTTTCCGGTGTGAAACCCCAACACGAAATCCCCGACTGTTGATTAATCGCTGTCCCTGAGGGCATGACAGTTGGAAAACCTTCACTGGATAGGCCAGTTTTTTATAAGACTCTGTTGGACTGTCATCTTCATACCCAAAGCGGGAAGACCAAGCCACATTTTAGCGAAGGACTTCAGACCCATAAGTCTGACCTCCTTCTTACTTAAAACCCTCGAAAAGTTGCTGGAGATATACATCCGCGACAAAGCGGGGGTTATTGCCCTGTCGGGCTCACAACATGCCTATACCAAAGGTAGATCGACCGAAACGGTGCTACACCAGGTAGTTTTGGAGATTGAGAAGTCTCTGTCTTTTAAAGAATTCACTCTAGCGGCCTTCCTAGATATCGAGGGTGCCTTTAACAACGTAAAAGTTGGGGCGATCAGCGATGCACTGAGGGATGTGGGGGTGGAAATAGGGCTCCGTAACTGGATAACCGCAATGCTAAGCAGCCATGTCATTAAATCGACACTGGGCAGTAGCACGGTACGCAGGTACACAGCCCGGGGTACGCCACAAGGAGATGTGGTTTCACCACTACTGTGGCTCTTGGTAGTCAACACGATTTTAACTTCGCTAACCCGCCAGTGTGCGAAGGCGATCGCATACGCGGACGACTTAGCAATTCTGATATCGGGTAGGTTTCTGCCCACTATAAGTGACCTGCTCGAAAGGGCACTCACACTAGTGAGACAATGCTAGGTACTTAGGTATAATCCTGGACCGGAAACTTACCTGGAGTAAGAACATCGACGAGCGACTAAGGAAGGCTCTGGGGGCTCTTTACGCTTGCTAAAAGATGTTCAGGAAAAAGTGGGGAATTCAGCCAGGGATGGCTCACTGGATGTACACGGCCATAGTCAGGCCTATTCTAACCTACGGAATTTTAATGTGGTGGGTAGCGCAAGGTTCAACGTCTTGCTTCCACAGGAGCAACGGGCGTACTTAGCACCACACCTACAGCGGCACTAGAGATGATCCTTCATCTTCTTCCGCTGGATATTTATGGGAAGAGTGTAGCAGCAAAAAGTGCCGTGCGCCTAAGACAGTCAGGCAGCTGGGTATCTAGACCTGGGGGGCACAGCAGCATACTCGGACGGTTTAGTGAATGTAACCCGTTAGTGGATATAGACTACTTGATTCCGCAGCTCGAATTCTCTAGAAGATTCTAAACGAGGATCCCTAGCAGAGAGGGGTGGAATGTGGATCAGCCCCACGAAGGGGCCTTTCATATCTACACGGACGGTTCGAAGACAGACGCCGACTTGAACCATAGCGAGGCATTCAGAATACCGGACTGCTGTAGCGTTTTTCAGGCAGAGATGATGGGAATCGTTCAGGCTTGCAATCTGCTAGAGGCTTGTGCGATGCAAAACAAATCCGTCATCATCCTAACAGATAGTCAGGCGGCGATCAAGGCGCTTGACTCACACTTGATCAAATCCCGCCTCGTGAGGCTAGGCAGGGATAAAATTAGTGCTTTATGCACCCTTTTGAACGTTACAATTTGTTGGGTTCCGGGTCACAGCGGGATTCCGGGCAACGAGGCTGCGGACGAACTCGCAAGGAGAGGTTCGGCGCTGAATCAAGCGCTAGCTCTTCCAGTGATGAGGCCCATAGAGGACATTAAACATGCTATCGACATGACGGCCATATCAGAGGCTAACACAAGATGGTCAGGACTCACATCGTGTCTCGTGGCCAGGCAGCTCTGGCCGACCCTAAATGCGAGCAGGACAAAGTTTATCCTACTCGGAGATAGGAATACTCTTCGTATCCTAATTGGTGTACTGACGGGCCATTGCCTGATCGGCCGGCACGCCAGAAGACTAGGTGTTGCCGACGTTACAGATCTGTGTCGCAGCTGTGGTGAACCAGACGCTGAGGAAAGTATTTTCCACTTGCTTTGCGAATGCCCGGGTCTGGCCTGGAGGCGCGAACGTACTTTAGGTACGCGCTTCGCCATAGACTTGGGCGAATTCGCAAACATTAAGCTGAACAAGCTGCTGCAGTTTGTCAGGCTGGCGGGGTGGTTTACTTAAGATGTTTTCTTGGGCACACGGGTACCTTTTTTCCCGTGCATGTGGGATCACAACGGACCCATTGGCGGTCTATGTGCTTGGTCGCGAAGCGACCACCCACCTTATCTAAAACCTAAACCTGGACTGGGTCCGAAGGAGCTGTTTCGTCATCGGATGGCATAGACTCGTCAGAGGGTGTATCAAGCCTAAATCCGAAACACCCTTACAGCTGGTGGCATTGTTTGGGATTATTCTATATAGGCGATGTTGAAACTTATTTCATTACAGCGAATTATAATTTAAGTAACATTCTTGTCTTCGCCTCCTTATACTAAAGGTAGGTGGCACTGAAGATCACCCAATATTTCAACCAATTTGGTGGAATTTTTTGGTTATTCGCTATGATATATGAAATTCAACGCTAAGAGCGCCGAATCGAATCCCGCCAACAGCAATTTTTTTTTTTTTTTAACAATTTTTATAAGAATGGAGTTTTTCACGGTGAGAAGCTACCATAGAAGCAAATTTGTTTAAGTTTTTGTTGTTTTCCGGCGTCAGTGGAGTTTCTGGTGTGAAACCCCAACACGAAATCCCCGACTGTTGATTAATCGCTGTCCCTGAAGGCATGACATGAATCGTTATGTTATGAGCTATTATTGTTGAGGTGCTATTCTTAGTAAAATTTTCAATAAAACAACCGCAATAATACCAAATTACTCCTGCCTCGGAGAACCAAAGCCCTTTACAACTTTTCCTGAGAAAATCCTTGCCATAAAAATCCTACAGGTAATAATTTTCCTCAACCACAAATTACTTGCAACTAAGCGCAATGAAGGAATCCTGAAAATAATTACCCATAGGTACGCAATCAGTTTTTTTCCGCATACTTTACTCAGCCGAGAGAAATGAGAAGATTGTTGGCAAGAAAGGCCATTTACGACAATCCGTTAAGCATAAATGGAAAAAGGTACGAAGAATTTGAATTGTGTACTTCGAGCAGTTTTATAATAATAATAACGAAAAAAAAGATACAAAATCCATTATATGACTTTCTGCGGCATAAAAAGTGGTCAGCGCTAAAAGAACAAGATAAAACCGTTAAAATGAAAAATTCCCAAGTTATACCTGTCCTGATGCTGTCAACTTAACAAAGTCTTTTTTATGACGAACCGGTCGAGCTCAGATTGACGGTGGTGAAGGTGGATAAATTATAAATGGGTATGGCATACGACCAGAATCACGATATACTCGCCCCGCTCGCGTTCACCAGATCATACCGATTATGGTCGTCCGACTTTGGAATGAGCTGCGTTTTTTTTACCTTTGCGCGACACAAAACCAGCAAATCTTAAAATATGAAGTACGTGCGCCGATCATATGTATGCTCGCCGATCATACAAAGTCAATGCGCAGAACACTTTTAAAACCTGAATATGAGCATAACGACAGAGTCGTTGGCGCCGCCGGATTGCCTAACAAGATGCTCACCTTAAGCCGGTTATTAAAAGATTGGGACGGAGCTTACGTATCTACCTGGTGGAGGTGCGGTGATGTGGTACGAGTAGCACAGCCATATGGTGCGGGCGTTTTACACCAAACATCGCAAAATTGCAACTTTCGGCGATCAGCTTTTTGATTGTGACCCGGAAATTCTTTCGGATTTGGATCAAATTCGCGACCACGACAATGTTCGAATTTGTACAATACAACATAATTTTTTTTTTAAATATCAACATTTAAATTTTAGTGTAGGCGAAATGGTTCTTGTGCTTTTTCTTATATTAGACGCTTGGTGAAAAATTTCCCGAGATTGTAAGCTTAATAAATTGCCTGGGTTATAAGATTTGCCTTGAATTCTTGTTGGCGACCGGTGCGGCTGGGTGTTGAAATCGGCTTGTGGCAAAAAACATAAACATGTCGGCCGATAGTTTATACACCTTAGTACTACTGGTCTATCCGGGATTGAAGACAACAAATCCGAAACATTGTCGAAAACTTTATTCCGGTTTTTTTTCTTGATTGGTTCGCCAGCATTTCAAGACTTCGGTTATAGTGTGACTATGTTCCATGAACAGTTCAAGTTAAAATTCGGATCGAAAAAGTAAATAAATTGTGTGGGACGTTTATGTCTTTATATAGTTAAAAAAAAATAAAATAAAATTCATCTCGAAAATTTACTTTATGGTTGCGAGTTTACGTCTTAAAAATTGTTGGTCATATATTTGACGAATATTTTGATATTGTTGCTTACACAAACAAAAAAAGAAGATAATAAAATAAACTACGAAATGCGTAAAATATTGTAAAGAATAACCATAACATGTAAAATAAATTAGTTACTAAATTTGTTTGAGCATAATACTCACGGACATCGAAATCAGGGTGGGCCTTGATGATTTTTCATGGGTTTTTGAATAATTTTCATGCTTACCGATGAGCAATTCACCAGTCAACTGGTTAAATAAATTTTCGTTAGGACTAAGTTTGATTGGTTCCACTAAATGTGAATCATAAACAACTATTGGATGGTATTTTTATTTTATTATTTTTTTTGAACAAAGTACGTTATGTGTCATAATTGATGGATTTACGATTTTTCGGCATTATGTATTTTGACAGTTTTTTTTTATAATCGGCTTTTTAAGAGTTTATTATTAAAATTAATTTTTGAAAAAAAACTGGTAATATTGAGGACTGAGTTATTTTCGTTGTTGATAGGATGGACAGAGATTAAGTGCGACAATTTAAGTTTTTGTTGTTTGATACTGACAGATTTATAGGCTTGATTTTGGCAACTAAAAACGAGCTAATACCTTACCAGTTTCTTTTTTTTGGTTTCCAATATTTTGATGAGTTGGTTGATGTAATACAAACTTTTGAATACGAAGAATATTATTGACCTACTTTTTTATTGACCCCACGTTGGGCGCCAATGTAACGTGTCAAGTTTGACATAAAAGACGCAGCCTTTTATTTACAAATTTTATATGTCATGGTTGAAGGATTATTTCTCTTCATTCTAAGGTTCTTGGACATGTAACATAAGAGAAATTTCTGCAAGAACTACTAATTTTACAATATATGGATTGACGAAAAATTTAATGAAAATTGCTACCCTAACATTTTGTTTTTTTCACGATTTCATTGTGGGTGAACATAAGCATAAGCAAAAGCTGTATCACAAAAATAGTGACCCGTATAACCCCAAAAAAATTATATTTTATAATTTTGTTAGTAGATCCATTGGGTGATAGCTGCGAAAAAAACCATTCTAATTTTCCCCACTAAACTTAAAAACTTGGGGAAATGTGATCAAACTATTTTGTGACTTTAGAGACTTATAGACGCTAAGTGAATAAAATAAGGAAATTTGAAAGTGCATTTTCTCAGCAACAAAAAATCGTTCTTATCAGAAGACTTCAAACTTCTAATAACAACGACATTTTTTACAAGTTGGATGCGTCATTTAATGGGGTTTTGGTATTAATTGCTTAACCAGTTTGAGTCTTGGAAACAAACTCTTCCTTAACTTAACTTTTACTTTAAAAGTCGGATTTTTTTTGAGGACTATAAATAGTCGGATCTAGAGTAGGTTCAAATAGTCATCACAGAAGGAATGATTTAATTCTTCCAGTATTTTGTATCCGATCCAATGAGCCCTCGGCTCTTGTTTGGACATTTGTTTAAACTACTTGAATCAATATTACTAAAGTACTTTATACTAGTGTATTCAACCTCACACATCTGTTGTTACACCTATGCTAACACATGACTTACTATTGTACTGTAAACCAAGTCTATAGCTTGGCGCAATTATTACAGGTGTTCATCGACCAATCTCTTACGCATAATATACAACAATTTTTATTGTATGTCAACCAATATTTTAGTTAAACTAGGTAAAAAACTTTGAAAAAAAAACCCCAAAAATTAAATAGGTCACTTTGCTAACCAGTAAAAACAAAAATTATGTTCCTGGAACCCAGCTTCATTACTTCAGGTAGAAGAAATATATTCACAATATTCACCTGATTAGAATAATATGAAACTGGATTCAAATATCTCTACATTTCATAAAATATCTATTTTTTTTTTATTCGAAGTCCAGTGTGCCCTATTTTATTGATAGATATTTTCACCAGTTTCTTTTCAAAGTATAATAAAATTCCACAAGAAATCAAAAGATTTTTTGAAATTTTAATTCCAATTAGAACAATAATCGCCTTTTGTTTGTATTCTTCAAAAAGAAATCAGTTTAAAAAAAAGAAATAATAAAATCATAAAAATGAAATCGGAGGTATTAAAGAAGGTATACCCAAAATGCCGATGACCATACAAATTTTGATCGTTTTTTTAAAAAATCTATACACTTTTGGTTAGGCTTAAAAGTATATCTGTAGGTATAGTTTTTGTTGAAAAGGAAAATACCCAGGTGAATATTAAATGTATAAAGTAGTAGAATATAAAACTCGATCGATCGTTTCTTTTTGCATAATACTGGCGCCAATATAGCTGCGGGCTTCAATTTTACATATAAGTCGTTTTTTTATTTTTTTTTTAGTTTTATTTATTTTTCTGTGTTTGTTCTCCGAAAAGACAACCAAAGCATATGGCAAATGGAAAAGGTATTATACGGCCGGCCACGTTTCGCGAATTTATGTATAAAATTCTGTCAGGAATTAAAATTCATATCGAATTCCGTAAGCCAGCACATGTGGATCATAACTTTGATGATGAAAAAAAATATATTTCTATATATTCAAAAATAACAATAAAATACCGAATTTTTTAGTGAAATTAACGTAACTAATTAGGTATCTCTTGTATCTTTATTTATAGATATAATTCGAGTATTAAATTGCTAATATACATAGTGGATTATATGTTGCTATTCTCGATTTTATATACCTCAGTAGGCTAATTCGGGTTTGTTTCGGCATATTTAATGCTCATTAGTTGATTTTTCGGTTTGGTAGCAAACCGTTTCTATAGCTTAATATCATATCGTTCAGATTTTGTTAGGTTATTTTTGTTTTTTAAATTTATTTGTCGAAATGAATTTGAAATAATTATAGGGATGTCATTTTACTGAAAAACATTATTATCTGCAGACGAAATGTATAAATTGATCGCCCGTGTTCATAGCAATTTACACTATAATTATAGTGATTCTAAAACAAATTATAGTTTTCGAAATTAATTGCTATTGTTTTGTGGTCGATTGTTATGTCATTAGATAGTAGCTGGTGCCCTAAACTTTCGAGTGATTTTTATAATTAGATGAGCTACGAGTTGCTACTGGTTATTGTTGTAAATGGAGAAGAGCAGATCTAGGAAACTATTAATAAACCGCAAATATAATAATCATTAGATTGCTCTTAGTTACGAAAAAATCTTCTTCTGGATACTAAAAAAATCAACGGTAAATTAGCAATTAATTTTTTGGCAGAGGTAATTAATTTAGCTATTGATTGTGGTCATTCCAATCGATTAGATTATTTATAATCGGGGTCTGGGTAGTCAAGTGGTACAGTCTACTAAAATCGAGGTCATGAATTCGAATCTAATCTAACCACCAGTGGTCCAGAAAAAAAAATCGATTCTAAACATTAATAGTGAAACTGAAATAGTGTCGCTTACTGCGCTTTATAAGAACGCTATTATATGTTCAGTAAGAGCAAAAAAATATTATGCCATTATAGAAAGTTGCCAATCTCAAAATATATCCAACCTTGGTTCCAGGTGCATTGTATCGGGCAGGCATTTTAAAAAAAAGTGATACATTTTGACTTTTACCAGGTCCCGGACTTTTTCCCGACAAATAATGAAGTTGCGACCAGACTGTTGTCAGATTTCTATGTAAACTATAAGATTTCAATCTTGACCCAATCATTGTCTCCCTTTATTCTCCACATAAAGGAAGCATATAATCTCAATGGACCGTAAAGTTCCTAAGAAATTAGAGTCAACATTTTTTTGCTAATAATTTTTTGTTCTATCTTAGGTCTGTTTTTTTATATATAAAACGTAAAATAATTATTTTTATTTAATATGAAAAATTGACTCCAATATGTAGCTACTTTCATCTATTTACAATTAGCAAGTACGCAGATTGTCTGTA
Source organism: Beris morrisii (assembly GCA_951812415.1). Taxonomy (NCBI): domain Eukaryota; kingdom Metazoa; phylum Arthropoda; class Insecta; order Diptera; family Stratiomyidae; genus Beris; species Beris morrisii. The sequence goes on from OX638310.1 coordinate 170,557,851, forward strand.
CTTCATTAAGAAAAGGAAATTTGAAATCTATTCACTCAAAATAAAAAAAATTTTTTTTTTTTGCTTGACGCTTGCGAGTTTTTACAGTCAGTACTTCTCCAGTACCAGTAAGAATTAAAACTATCCACTAATATTTATGTGGAACATTTTGAGGTAAAGTAAACAGCACCGGGTTGTTTAGCCTAAAGTGCAAGCTGTTTTCATCAGATGTACATAGTTCTCTAAATCTTAAAGGTCTCATCCATGGACAGCTACATTTGATTAATGGTAAAATATTAATAGGACAAAATCTTTCACAAAAGTGTGAAGCGGTAACATAAATAAATAATTGCGAAAAAAGTTCACTTTTAAACAAACAACAAATCGCTAAATTTCAGTGCAGATATAGTACCGAAATTCGATGTTAAATCACGAACTTAGTCATTACTCAAAATGTTCACTTAAAGCTTTGCATGTTTCAATATTGGAACAAGTAAAGAGTTCCGCACGGATTCCGCCGGAGTACCGATATGTTATGCAGGACATGTTTTTCAAAACTGCAGCACGGCGATCACATATGCAAGCGAACAAAAAAAAGGTTCCTAATTTGAAATTCGACTCACCATCGTCGTACTATGCTAATTAGGTTATACTTAATGCATTCCTCAAATTTCCAACTAATTTCTTAAGAATTTAAATGGCTCAGAAACAATGAATAATAGTTCATCTCTCCTTTAATGATACATCAATTGAGTCCAATATAGCGGTTAATTGTAAATTTACGACACTCCTGCTATTTCGGAATTAATGCAATTGTCGGTCAACAACAAAATGCATTCAATACAGCATAACTCAATAGAATACACGTCTGCGAAGGAATACAGAGACAAACCGTCACTTGAAATTTCACCGAGATATGCAACATTTTCCTCAAATTAACCGCTCCATCCAAAATCGCTTATCCGTATTTTGTTTTGAAACACATTAAATTGATGGGAAACTGGATAATCTCAATCGTAAACATTTACCGCAGTTAATTTTCACCCGAATTCAACCCAAAGACGACTATAACTACAACTGTATACCCACTCAGGTACGGTGAGATTAGTGAGGTTCCACCATGACTACATCATCGAAATTCCATTATAGTGCAGTTGGACAATCATAAAATTGTAATTGGTCTTACATTTCCAGGAAACTGCGACAACCCACGTAGTAGGAGGATCATAGTCGTAAAAATCGCCAAGAAATCACCATAATTTCCTGAGTCAGATAAGTTCTTTATTATCGTCATTATTACATACGATTGAATCGTTTCGAGCTGGATATACGCACTCTTTAACATCCTGGCGAATGTAGCAACTTCCTCTATATCGTTCAGTATAGTATGTGGCCTCTGCTTCACTCTACCTCTACAGCTAGCGTGGCTATCCAGCAATAGCGATACACTTAATAATTGCAGTTTGCACTGCATGTTGCAGAAAATAAGACGCAATGCCATCATCCACACCGAGCTGGGATGGAGTCATTAAGGCCAATCTCTTTCGTATGCGCCATACGCAAGCAACACAAGCTATCAGGTTTCACGTTGCATTATTTCATATTAATCTGCTTGTGAAACAGGCTAACGACCGGCTTAACTAGACTAACCACAGAAAACTTGGAGTTTTCTAATGAAATATGTACCGAACCGACTTGAAGACTCAACCCAAGGCCCAAGAAGTTTGTGCGCTACTTCACAGTTATGATGATTCCAGAGCTAGGCCGTATATCATTGCGTTTTACCTTTTGAAGTTGAAAACGCTTTTGGGTGAAAAGTAGCTGGTTCTAGGCGAAACACCTTTGATCGCATACAATCATACCAGCGATTCTGCTACCATCTTAAACCTGGTTTTCGAGTAAAAATTGATCGCGAAAGACTAAGATAAATCGATTAATCCGAAACAACATCCAGTTGGGGATAATAATATCGGAATGATGCAAATGTAAGATTAGTTTCAAGAAAATTTTAGACCTGTTGAGTTGTTATAACGATTGACAGCTCAAGCGATTTATCAAGCACGCAATCTTAGCTCGGTATTTCTGTCCAGATTCTGATCAGAGGCACTTTTGAAGAACGGTGATTAAACGATCAGTTGGAGTAATGGCTGTGTTGATATTTATAGAATTACCAAAAAAAAAAATGATTAAATTAAAACAAATAAATAAATAAAATAATTTATATAAAAGAATTTATATAATAACATACTGCAGTCACGATCGGCTGTAAGCCAATCGTATAATACTCTAGATGAATACTCGTACTGAACTCCGATTTATATTGTAGTTGGGGATAAAGTAGAATTACGTGTGTGCATGTTGTATGTCCTTTAGTAAGGACTGCCATTAGATTGATACTCAAAATTAACAGACAATATTCAGTGTTTAATTTCATATCTTGAACTGGGTAAGTCATCGAAAAAAAATATCCTTTTAGAAGGACTTTCACATGGGAGGTGCAGGAAGGACTCACTCGATTTTTTATATATTTACCCTTTTCCTTAGAACCCTTTAAAAATGAACGTGTACAAAATTTCAAATTCGTAGCTTGAAGCGTTCAAAAGTTATCGAAAAATATTGTTGAACACATGTCTTAAGGACATTTTGTATGGCAGGTACCAGAAGGAGTAAAAGGATTTCGCTGATTAGTAAACTCAAACTTCGTTTTTACTCAGAATTAATTTGTACAAAATTTCCAATTTATAGCTAAAAGATTACTTGAGTTATAGTAAATTAAGTGAAGACGTTTTGACAGGATATTTGTATGGCAGCTACACGAAGGACTAATAGGATTTTCTTCATAATCATACATTTAGCTCCAACTATTGGAAAAATATCACATACAAAATTTCAATGTCGTAGCTTAAACCCTTCTGAAGTTATCGACCAATATTCTTGAACACGTGTTTTAAGGACATTTTGTATGGCAGCTACCCGAAGGAGTAGGACGATTTTGCCCGTTAACGAACTTAGCCTTACAAATTCAACCAAACATCCAGATTCAAAATTTCAAGATCCTAGGTAAAGGCGTTCTTAAGTTATCGTGTTCACGGACAGACGGACGGACGGACGTCAAGCGGATTTGAGGTTTTTGGCCACAAATAAACAAAAAATAATATAACTTTTTTTCGTCCGAGGCTTGGTTCTATGCGTTACAAACTTTTGGGCTGGATTAAACTTATAATACTCTACATGATTTCATCTAGAGTATAAAAATGGATATAATTGAGATTGCATAAGAAATGATAGGCACCAATTAATTAAACCTTTTTTTTAAATCAAATCTGAATTTGATTTTTATGTTTCACAGTCGGGTCAAGTTTAAAAAAAAATCATATTTTATTTGGTGGGAAATATTTCAAAAATATTTGGCCGCGACTAATTAGTATTTTAGCTTCGGGGTGACGCTGGGACTTCGCAGTTTTTTTCGATTGAAAATATTTCATTTGTTTTTTTTTTTAATTGGAACATAGTTTGGAATGGCGTCTTGGTAGTTTTATATGAGAATTTGGACATTCGCCTCACATATTAAGAGGATTAAAATTGCAGAAAAAAAAGAATTTATATAAGCTGTAATTAACTTAACGTGTGATGTAGTAAACATAAGATCAATTCGATCTGTATTATGCAAGCCCTGAGTTTCGTCAATTAAAAATATGTAAATACCATAGGTCAGGTTTGGAATCGTTTGAAAAAAACCTTTTAAATTTAAATACAGAACTCGGATTAAAAAAAAAATTCTGAATGTGTATGTGCAATTGCACAAATTTGACGTAAAAATATTTAAAGTTAAGAAATCTGAACAAATCAAAAAAAGAAATAAGGATGCAACTTCGTGTTTGGTCCATTATTTCCTCGCTAATTAAAATTCGACATATCTATGTCCACTTAAAATATGAGGTTCGCGTCCACTAAATCCTAATATTAATTAATAGTATTTCACCCCGCTGTGTAGCTCCCATACTAAAGTACTTCAAAAGTGTGGGCACGAATATTGGCCAAAAACTTCAGAACGCTTTAAGATAGGTTTAATGCGAAATAGTACGAAGTCATCAAATAACTGCCATACAAAAGCCATTCAAAAATTTTTAATTTTTTTTAATCCACTGTATCTCATAAAATCGTTCAGCCACGAAGTCAAAATTCTCCACAATACATTTTACATTAATTTGATTAACCCTAATACGACTGCATACATGCCTCCTCCTTCAATAAAAAACGTGGGGATTGTATATACACTTTTTTATTATTTCATCTAGGGGGTCATATGGATTGGTTGGTGACTAAGGGCCGGTTTCACTGTCGAAGTTTAAACCAAAAATTTTGTTTAAACATAAGAACAAACGAAAAAGTTCCTAAGTTTAAACCAAATTTTTGGTTTAAACTTCGACTGTGAAACCGGCCCTAAGACAGGTAAACCATAAAAAAACATAACGCAGTCACGATCGGCTGCAAGCCAATTGTATGATACTCTAGATGAAATACTGAGCTCCGATTTATATTGTAGTTGGAGTTTGTCCTTTATTAAGGACTCCCATTTGGTTGATACTCGAAACTAAAAGACAATATGATCAGTGTTTAATTTCATATCTGGAACTAGCTCAGTTACCGAAAAAAAATTTATTTAAAGTTATTGGAAGATATTGTTGAACGCGTGTTCTAAGGATTTTTTGTATGAAAGCGACCGGAAGGAGTAAAAGGATTTCGCTGACTAGTAAAATCGAACTTTGATTTCACTCAAAACTAATTCGTACAAAGTTCCAAAGTCGTTGCTGAACGATTACTTGAATTATAATGAATTCCGTAAATTAAATGAAGACATTTTGACAGGATATTTGTATGACAGCTACACGAAGCACTAATAGGATTTTCTTGATAATCATACATTTAGCTCAAATAATTGAAAAATCAACACGTACAACATTTCAAAGTCGTAGCTTAAACCGTTCTGAAGTTATCGGCCATTATTCTTTAGCACCTGTTTTAAGGAGTGTTTGTATGGCAGCTACCCGAAGGAGTTAAGAAACTTCGGTGATTAATGAACTGAAACTTCATTTTCCTTCAAAACTAATTTGTACAAAATTTCAACTTCGTAGCTAAACGATTTCTTGTGTTAAAGTGAGTTTCTTAAATTGAGTGAGGAGATTTTTACAGAATTTTTGTATGGCAGCTACTCGAAGGACCTACGGGATTTTTTTCATATTCATACCTTTATTTGCAACTACTGGAAAACTAACGTATTCAAAATTTCAAAGACGTAGCTTAAGGCTTTCCGAAGGTATTGGCCAATATACTTGAACTCGTGTTTTAAGGACTTTTGTATGGCAGCTACCCGAAGGAGTAGGACGATTTTGCCCATTAATGAACTTAGCCTTACTTTTTCCATTTTACAGGTGGTGACAAAATGTCAACTTCCTAGGCCAACGCGTTCTTGAGTTATCGTGCAAACGGACGGACGGGCGGACGGATGGACGGACGGACAGCAAACGGATTTGGAATTTTTGGCCACAACTGAACACAAAATACTATATAACTTTTTTTCGTCCGAGGCTCGGTTCTATGCGTTACAAACTTTTCGGGCTGGATTAAACTTCAAATTTTTTTTTGCAGAGTAGATAGATACATAAATTATGTCGGCGGTAATTGCTGACGGTAAGGCTTAGTAGCCGGAAAGGAAAAACGTAGAATTAAGCGTGTATGCCTTATGTCAAGTAAAATGTATGACCATTACACTCAAAAAAAAATTGCGTAATATGTACGAAATCGTTCGTACATTCTACGAATAATTTCGTTGTTTTCAGTCCACGAATGGTTTCGTACATATTACACATTGCCTTTCGTACATTATACGAAAAAATCAATGTTGTATTCAACGAACTACATTCGTACAATGTACGAATCATTCGTACTAAAAACATTTTTCGTAACCGAAGAAAAAAATTCGTGCATTGTACGAAAATAATTTCGTAGTTTCTAGAAATATTATTCGTACATTCTACGAAAGGAATGGTTCGATTACAAATGTTTTCGTAAAATGTACGAAATTTATTTAATATAATGAACGAATCATTTTCGTAAAATGTACGAATATAATTCGTGAACAGTAATAAATTATTCGTATAATGTACGAATCATTTTCGTACAATGTACCGTTTCGCAGCAGATGGAAACGACGATGGCAAAAGTGTGACGGGACACCCGTGTCGGCGACGCTAAACGGCAGAGATGGAAACGCACCTTTATACGATATTATTTCACATCACTCCGAATAGCCTAAAAATACAAAACCTTATAAATATAATAAAAGGTGAAGATGAATCGTTTCCTGCAATGAAAATAAGAAACTCTTTCCTGAAAAAAGAATCAAACAATGTTGTTTTTTGAAAAATTCCTTATACTAATATCAGTATCGAATTTCGATATTACCCTATCAAGAACTGAAACGAATGAAACTAAAACTTCAGAATATTTTTAATTTTAATTAATATTTTTTTATTATATTATATATTTTATATTACATATATTATATTATATTTTTTATAAATCGAAATCTGAAAATAAAATAAGAATATATATATAAATAAGTACGATTAAGAAAGTAATAAAATATTGCTCCTTACATACTGTTAACTTCGACAACTACTAAATGGGAGCCTTCTCTGCATCCTCCACCAAAGTTTCTTGTGCATCTGAAAAGCATTACGTCATATACATTTTTTATAAATATGTTTTCGTCGAGAACGCAATTATTTCAACATAATTTCTATCTCGACTCAATGTTTATTATTCGGGTGAAAAGGGAAATACAATAATTACCTGTAATGTCTTTTATAAGCATCTGTATATTCGGGCTACGAATGCTACAAATAAAACAATCCATACCGAGATATTGTACTTTACAGGGAAAAATTTGCTTTTTTTTCAATAATATTACACTCATACAGAAGAGACAGGGAGCTGTAACATGGTTGAAAAAAAGCCAAATTCGATCAAATCAGTTTTTTAGTTTCTTAAAAATAAAAATAAAATAATAAAAATCACTTACCAAGTAAATTGAGGCTCAAAAAACACCAAATAACTAATCACAATTACTCCGAAAATTTAAATAATCACGAAATTAATGCTGAACTGTATTGGACAAAACACTGATCGAAAATGCGGAACATGAAACCAAATCAATGCGATCGTTTTGTTTTTTGCTTCTATATTTACGAAATAATTCGTGATATTTACGAATCTTTCGTAGTTTTACGAAATCTTTCACACATTGTACTCATGCATCTGGTGATTCGTATATGTACGAATATGTTTCGTAATATGTACGAATCCTTTCGTTCATTGTACAAAATATTTGCTCAAACCGAAAGACCAAATCAATACGATCTTCTTGTGTTTCGCTTCATATTTACGAAATAATTCGTAATATTTACGAAGCTTTCGTAGTTTTATCATCTAAATTTCATATTTCCTTACAACTACGAAATCTTTCGTACATTCTACTCATGCATTTCGTAATTCGTATATGTATGAATATGTTTCATAATATGTACGAATAGCTTTCGTTCATTGTACAAAATACCGCAGGAACCGCCGATTTTAGGGTGTTACTATTTTTACGAATCAATGATCGTAAAATGTACGAATCATTCGTAAAAAACATAATTTAGTGAAAATAAAAATTACGAATGTTGAGTACTATCTACGAAATATTCGTAAATACTACGAAAATCAGCCTTTCGTAAAGTTACGAATATTTTTTTCGTAAAATGTCGCAGATTTTTCTCTCAGTGTATTTATTACATGCGATTTCGAAAGAAACGTAGTGCATTCAGTACGTTTAGATACATGTCTAAATTTTAAATTTTTTTTAATAAAAAAAATTACAAATTTTTTTTTTTTATTTTCAGATATGATTTTTTTAAACGAATAAGGTGAGTTCGGTTTAATTCAAATAAACGAAAAATTTATTTTGTAGACCTCCAACTATATTTTTCGGCGATGTGGCTGAACCCTTTTTGTTACTACATAGCAGGATTAAAACTAATAATATTTAAAAAAATAAATGTATTGACAAAAGGTAGGTAGAAATTAGTGGCAATTTTTCTGTGGATAATTCCAGTTTTTAAATTTCATGTCAATAGACAGAAAGTAGCAACTGTGGAATTTTATACGTCAATTTGAACCATTTGGTCCTTGATGAAATCTTCAAAAAAATAACTGTTGGCCATTTAATGACTAGAAAATTACTGTTTAGCTATTTCTGTCATATCTTGAACTTTCTTTATGAAATAGCATCGTACCGACTTGAGTTAAAGGTTTTAAAGGCTACAAAAAATTCTTTTTTATGCTTTACTTTTACGAAGAAGATATAAGAGTTCTTAAGTACGCACTTTTCTGTTTCCTACTGGATTGCATGATTGATACGAGATTTTCGGATTTTTGAACAACAGATTTTGGAACGCGGGATTGGACAATACGAGATGTTGGAATGCGGAGGTATCGAATACAGGATTTAGGGATGCGCGATTATCGAATACGAGATTTTGGGATGCGGAATTATGACATACCCACACCGTTCCTGTTGATTGCACATATCTCAGGCCAAAACCAACCGAAATCCATTTCTGCAATTATCTCAATTTTATCAAATTACGTTACATGTCGCATTTAAGTCCCTAGGTCTTAAATTACTCTAATCTCGTACATATGCACACTAAACTCCGTATTTTATTCATAAAAATCCGATTAACTCGGTTAATCCAAAACCAATTTATTGGACCCTCCCGGGCAAGCCAATAGCCGGCCGTGAGATTGTTTTCCATTTTTTTTATTTCATATGTAGAGCAGAATGTCACCCTGGCAGCGTCCTACCCGGCAAATGGTTGGTCTGCTATTTATTAAGAGGAGAATTTAGTGCAAACAAGATAAAATAGTTTCAGGGCCATTTTTATTTAAAAAGACTGAAGAGCATACATGAACCAAAAAGTTAATCATAATTAATGTGGAAGAGGTGAATCTAGACGTAGCCATCATAGGGCCGTAGGGGATGGAGGAGGACTTTAATAATAAAAATACACAAGTCCAAAATTCACATATGTATCATTAGAATAAGCCTGATGACGTCGTCTCTAATTTATCATAGTCAGAATATTCTATGCGATGGGACGTTCAAATGTCGGGTTGCGTTCACTTCATGGCCAAATGGGAGGACACAGGACATGCCAATAGGACAATAGCTCACCCCCGGGCTACTTCAACTATCCCGGCAATAGGGTAGTATTTTATTTTGCTTTTTTTTCTCTTATTTGACTATGTGACACTAACTTGCGATTAATAGTTCGCGTGACAATAAATAAAACAACGAAAAACGGAAATTAGGCAAAAGAAATTTCTTAAGGGCCGCATTATTCTCCATTTCCACCCCGATGTCCACCGATACTTCCTGCCGTCATCACAATATTCAGCCGCTATATTCGAAGAGGGTTGAAGAACTGTAAGGATCGATAGGTAGTGCATAGATAATCATTCACCCTTTAAGAAAGGACACATTTTTTTTTGTTTTTATATCCGCCGATGAAATATTAAGTGCGTGCCACTGAGCACTTGCAAACAAGGTTCATACCTGAAAGAAGGTTAGAAAGGGTTCTTACCTTATCGTAGGAAAATAACTCGGACTGAAAAGGGCTTCTAGTGAATAATTGATTTGGAATGATCTAACCGGGGGGACTTAGAGTTTGGTCAATTTTCGAGCGAGTACTTGGCTAATTTATTGATGCAAATTGAAGCTGTATGATATGGACGGGGTAGAGTTCAAATCATTTGACCTCTCGTCGGGGATAAGAAAAAAATGGTTTTGTTTGTCATCACAAACATCTACTAAATGTCTTTGGACTTGAAAAATAAAACATAAAAAATATTGTCACCATAGCGAAACAACATATTTGTCTAGTGAATGTATTCTCGGGACAATTTCCAGGGAATACGATTAAGTAGTCATCATTTCACTTAAGGGCACATTACTGGAACGAAGAGGCACGCCAAGCCTTGCATACAGTGCAGAATGTTGATGATGTTGATGCTGATGATGGTTAAGTCAACATTTGAAACAACAACGCAAAGAAAGCACCGAAGAACAATAAAGCGCCCCATACACTTGAAGACATTTCTTGGTCGCAGAACCCGAAAGTATGTAGCGGGAAGATTCGTTCGCGTAATTAAGTCAAACACAACCGACAACTTGTTCAAGTGGTGGTACTCCAACATTTCGTGAAGACCGCCCCATCTAAACTCCACACCCCCATCATCATTATCATCAACGTCTTCTACTGTATTTCTGTATGTAGCAATGGAGTAAAACCCATTAAGTTTGTGAGGGGCTCGCAGATATAATTGTATATACCAAACGTCTTCAATTCTATTATAAATCGTGTCTTAGATGAATTTCATTTTCAACAAAGCGACAATCGTGCCCGGCACTTGTAATAGTAGCATAGTTGTTAAACCCATCCCAAAAAGTACCTTTCCGTCTACGCTCTTTGCATTAATTAATTTAAGAAGGTTATTTTCGGTTAGGTGGAAAAAGTCTAATAAAAATCTTAGGTCTCATCATCAAGAGTTTTAATTCGATAGAGTACGGTTCAAAGACAAACAAATCAATTAAATCTGATACCGGGCCCTGAAGACCTGCCTAAATCCGAGACTTGAGATGAATGTGAAACGAGACGCCGACGACGATAAGTTTTCACCACAAAAAGGATCTTGAGGCTGTTTATATGATGATTTTGATCAATCAACCGTAACTCGAATGGGTTCCTTCTGTGTTTTCTTACGAGGGTTTAGTGTTTTGCCATTAAATACCTTAACTGGAGAAGGTAAGAATGACCGCAGGAAACTGAATGGTCAGCTCCGTTCAAGGCTGTTTTTCTTAATCTTAAACTTAAGATCACTAGTACGATTCCTGTACTTCTGATCATGATATTGAGTTACCGATCAAATACAAAAAACTGTTTCTGATACTCAAGAAGGAGCTGGAATAAGTTGCTGTACGTTGTATTGCAACATGTCTGCCCTCTTAAAACAATTCTGGTCACATACTGTCGTATATTTCCATATTATTTTTTTCCTCTCGAAATCCAGTCGACACCTTTGGTCTTGACATGAAACGAAATAATGTAATCATTGGATACCTGATGATTTTTTTCCGATAACATTCACGAATCTGTTACGGGTTTTTATCGTCACTTTCGAAGAATGCAGTCACCTGTAAAAGCTCACTTTAATATTGGTGATATGAAGAAAAATACTCAAGGTATCATCGGTCTGAAGAATATTTTTATGGTTTTAACTGACATACATTCCAGTTAAAAAGTATCAGAATTTCACGAGTTTCTGTGTGTCCCCAGGGTTTTTTTGTCTCTGCTTAGAACTAATTAGATTTTGTTAGCTTAGTACAAATGGCAGACGTCTACTGAGTGATGGTCTGAACTTAATAAGATTATTCTAGAAACGGTTGAGTTAGAATTGCTGCTGGTTTCATGTTGGTGTTCTCCGTGTATAAAATAGTTGAGATCCGCATTGATTGAGGTCTTAGTCGAAATCGATAGGTGGGTTTAATAAACTAGTCGTATGGTAGTCGTAGTATGGCTTGCTATTCCCTAACCCAAATCGATGACGAGTACTTTGTGCTGAAAGTATCGGATATTGAACCAAGCTGGAAACGCAGTAGAATATGATACTTCTGCCTCAGAACAAATTCAGAGAAGATGCACGTTACCACATCAAAATCACAAAAGTCTCAAAAACTCAAAAAAAAAAAACAAAAATTTTTTTCTTCGGATTTTCTTTTGTTGAACACAAGATTTTCTCGAAAAAAAATACGAAACTCGTAATAAAATAGTCGAAACACAAAAAAAGCAAAAATGACAAAACCTGAAACAATAAATATTTCGAAACACAAAATCCTGAAAATCAGAGAAGTACAAAATCTTGAAAAATACAATGCCGAACAAAATGGATACGGCGTGGAAAGAACGAATGGGTTATAAAATATTTTATAGGTAATTGTTCACTATAATTCAATCACTTCTCTTAATCTTGTTAAGTTAAACCCATATATGTTAGTATAATTATATACGTAATTGAATTTACTGCACAAACTAATAATGCTTAATAAAAAATTCATAAAGTACCTAGATTTAAGCTTCAATAAAATGAAGAATTAAATTTTTTTAAATATGTACCTGATAGAGGGACGCAATATTTTTTGCGTCCCGAAATAAATTTACCGGAATTCTGAATTTCATTCTTCAATTTTACCTCGTAATCGAAACGTACCGTGTATGCAAAAAGTTGAGGTGCAAAGTAGTTAAATTTAAATCTTCTGTTACTTTCTTTTTTTTTGTTTTAATATTTTATAATTTTATTAAATGTCATTTATAAATATTTTTGATTATTTCATAAATAGGATATTTTATGGGACTATTACCGTATTTTTGCTTATAAACGCAAAATAATTACCAAATTTAAAAAAAAAACGTAAATAACAACAAAATTAGGTATCTAACTATTAATTTTTTTTAAGGTATTTTGTTTACTTTTTCACTTTTTTATTTGAGTTAACTTTTTTTTAATTTTTTTATTGATATTTTTATATATTTTTTTTTGTTTTAATTTTATAAAATTACAAAATACCATATTTAAATATTCCTTTCATTTTATTTTTTATTTGTTAAATTCAAAATAAACGCGGTTATTAAATAAGATTACAGTTCTAGCTTACACAATTCACAATTACCGCCTTTAGATAGATAGATAAATTTATTGAAATTCATTAAGTTGTATAATAACAAGTTAAAATTTGTTCAGTGATTAGATCTTAATCTTTACCGCTATAATTGAGAAATATTTTTATTTAATTTTTATAATTTTTGTATGAGTTTATTAGCAAGAATACGATAATAGTAACAAAAATAATTCTCTTTATTTAAATTTGTATAAATACTACTAGCTCTTCCAGTCTTAATCTATGGGCTATAGCCTTGTTTCCTGGTTTTTTCTGTCAATAATCCTGCAGAGGAATTAAAGGGTTGAATGTTTTTAGGAAGTTCTTACTACGAGACCTTCGAGTTGAGGTTTGAGGTCGATATTACTGGTACCGTCAACGATTATGAAGACAGAAATCTTGAATTCAGATTAAGTAAAGTTGGGCTGTGTAGAGTTGAGCTCAGCTTATCTCCTTGCTGGGTACCCAGCATATTTCAACCGAAAATTCTAATTTCATCTAAAAGCGAAGTCCCATATAAACGCCAGACATCAAAAATACCACCAAAGGATTCTGGTATCATGTTCCGTATCTATTACAAACCAGTAAACAATTTTATTACCACACTGACCCCATGGGTGTAAAAGGGTAAACATTACCACCAAACACCCATAGCCTATGTAAGATTATTGTTCGGCGGAAGGTTCCACAAGGTTCACTCTTATACTAGTATCTAGCAAACAAATAATTAAATTTGATTAACCCGACCAGTTGGTGGTGAGACCCTATGAGAAGAAAATCGTCGAAAAGATAAACAAAAATCGGACTTCTGGGCTATAGTCGAGCAGAAAGAAGGCCGTTTTTTTCCTAGCTAAATCTTCAACGATCATCGGTTCGGTAGTATGCCGCTCGTACTAAGGGAGCAAGATGATGATGACGATCATCATCATTCCGGAAGATGATGATAGCATCGGATTCGAACAAGTTAAGTAACTCGACGTTACGACGTGTATGGCAGCGTTGGCTGTCTCCTGGCGGGCGACAGGTACACACGCAGGGGCCGGCATCGATCCAAAGATTAACAACGAGCGTGTGGCCACCTGTATCTGTGGACCAATCACAGCACAGGGCAGCGAACGATCGAACGCAACGAGTGCAACAACAAAAACGAATTAACTCGTTTTTTACCGCACATATCACAACCTTGCAAGCTTCCTTTTTACCTTTCGAAGCGATGCTGATGCTGAGGTACTGTGTCGCTGCCCTGTAATTTTAGATACATTTTGAGATGTTGTTTTTTCCGATGCCCTCGATCTTATGCATTTGCCTCGTATTCTTCAAGATATTTCTGTGGTGGTGGCTTTGGTGTTGTTTTTGTCATATCGGGACAGGTATTTCGGCCAGGTATTGGGAATGTGGTTATCCCCATACAGAAGTGTATGATACTTGAAACCAGTCCGTCAGCTTCTTATTAATCTCATAATTTTGATGGCTTGATCTTTTTTGTGAATATCTTTTTTAAGACTAACAATTTTTTTATTTCGCCGGGACAATGGTGTGGAATGACTGCATTTTGGACATGATTTTTCGGTCATGTTTTTGTAAATATTTTTCTTTCAAATCGATGAATCTCTGGCCTTTGATTCGAAAACTGGGGTCAGTTTTTTATAGTATTTTTTCAAGGATGTTCAGTATTTGTGTTTCCTTTTGATGCCTGAAAAGTAACCACCAAGAATTTGGTTAATTTAGGAACCAACTGCTACGTATTTCTAGTTCCTGTTCCTGTGATAAAAAAGTGTTTTATTTGTTCCTAAATTTTTGTTCACGCGTAGTTCTTATTCTCCATTTTCTTCTCCCTACAATTAAAAAAAAAATTAGATTTTTTCTTTCACCAAAAAATTTTCAGGTTCTTCGACATACAACCCCAACCGAATGAAAAGGTGTTGAATGATTAACTGATTTCTATCTTAGTCCTGATAGGTTACATTTCGAGTTGATTTTTATACAAACGCCTAAAATTTCTTTTCGGCATTTTTATACTCTAGATGAAATCATATAGAGTATTATAAGTTTAAACCAGTCCAAAAGTTTGTAGCGCATAGTACCAAGCCTCGGACGAAAAAAAGTTATATATTATTTTTTGTTTATTTGTGGCCAAAAACCTCAAACCCGCATGACGTTCATCCGTCCGTCTGTCCGTGAACACAATAACTCAAGAACGCCTTCACCTGGGATCTTGAAATTTTGAATCTGGATGTTTGATTGAATTTGTAAGGCTAAGTTCGTTAACCGGCAAAATCGTCCTACTCCTTCGGGTAGCTGCCATACAAAATGTCCTTAAAACACGTGTTCAAGAATATTGGTCGATAACTTCAGAAGGGTTTAAGCTACGTCTTTAAAATTTTGTACTTGTTATTTTTCTATTTGAAATTACATTTAGCTCCAACTACCTATTTGGTAGTTGGAGCTAAATGTATGATTATAAAGAAAATCCTATTAGTCGTTCGTGTAGCTGCCATACAAATATCCTGTCAAACTCTCTATAACTCAAACTCACTATAACTCAAGTAATCGTTTAGCTATGAATTCGAAATTTTGTACAAATTAGTTTTGAGTGAAAACGAAGTTCGAGTTTACTAATCAGAGAAATCCATTTACTCCTTCAACTACAATATAAATCAGAGTTCAGTACTCATCTAGAGTATTATACGATTGGCTTGCAGCCGATCGTGACTGCAGTATGTTTCCATATTCAACCCACCAGGTGTGAAAAGGGGTTAAATATGTTTTCCTTTCTCAATATCTATTAATCCGATGGTTTCACATTGGTTTTCCCTTCTATCTACTTATATTACCGCCTAAAACATAATTTCACAATTTTTCAATATTCAACCCACAAAGTGGTGAAAAAGGCGTAAGTTTGTTTTGGAGAATCTCTTAGACCCGATAAGATACCAAATTGGTTATAATCTTTTTTTCTCCCATATCCAGGGAAATAATTTCTGCTGAATGAATTAAGATATGTCCCTTTTCCTAGTTTTGAAAAGTTTAATTTCCTGCTGATACACAAAGTTTTAATATTTTAGCTTCCATGTTTCATTTGATTAAACCTGAATGTTAAACAACCGATTCTTCAGTTTGATACCTAAAAATTTAATGTATAATATAATTCGATACATCAGTGAACCAACTTTTGTTCCACCCACAAATTAATTTTGACCTTCATATAAAACAAATTACCTGCACTCGTATATGGTCTGATGATAAGAAAACATTTTGAAATATTTAATTATTGGTATATGGATGGCATGCTAGCTCCTGCGACTACTTTCCATGCCCACTAAAAGCCCGAATTTCAAATCGATACTGGTAACTAAGTGTGAGAGGTTCTGGTGGTCATGATAAAGCATCTCGTTTTCATGCTAAATTATCTAATTTCGATTGGACACGCACTCTTTTCTCGACGTTGTGGTATCGAGTTGGGAATATAGTCCGTATCCGTAACAATTTTCAAGAACGGTCTAATGGGCATTTTCCTTTCAGCACTTTATTGCCTAATAAACAACTAATACGTTATACTAACTACAAGCACGGTAGCCGCTATTGGTAGCACGATAGAGTTACCGACTATAAGATAAATACCATAACTATTATTGCATTTATTTCGTATGGAACACGTCGCGGAATAATAAAGGAGCATAGGCTGTCGTAAAACAAAATAATGGAGACTTTTTTTAAATACAGAAAAAGAAGAGGACTTGAAAATTAAGGTTAAAGCTTAAATTTGTTGGAGTAGGTAGTTAATTGAAAAAAACGTAATGTGACTTTCCTGAATCGGCTTAACTGATTAACCTTTTCTCGGATTAAATCCTTAAAATAATAATGATTTAAACTACGTATTTTTGCCGACTAATTTTTTATGATTAAATACAGCCTGTAGGCGGTTGTAACTAGATTCTACATGACTACATTGGCGCCCAACGTGGGGCACGAACTTACTACTTTGAAATTTTGAGGTCTAATTATTTACCTCTTCAGCGAAGTGAACGAACATATCATGATCATGACTTCAAACTATTTTCGCACGATTTATAGAGAGAGTCGAATGAAAAAAAAGTTAGTATATTTAGTTTCTAAACATGTTGTGGTCAAGACAGAAGAAGATATTTTTTTTCATGTGCCAAACAATCCGTATATGAACTAAAATCATCTGTGTTCCCAAATACTTAGTCCCACCAACTTTTAAGCGAAACTTTCATTGTTAATTGTTGTCAAACACTCTACATCTACCTGATGGTCTCTTTCTTCCGTCATTGTAGGGTCCCTCATGTATAGGATTTTTATCGTCCTTGTATTCAAGTATGTAATAAAATAAAATACGATTGGCACCTTGCTCACTATCGTGTCAAGAAAATTTTGTAGTAGATCGCTTAGAGAACTACTTGGAATCCTTACGACAAAATACTTTAAAAAAAAAAGCAATAAATAAATTTGAAGAAATCAGCATTTTTAAATTTTGTGGTTTTCAAATTCACCCGTTTTTAAAAAAAATCGTGACTTATATGTAAAATCAATTTTAATAATGGATTATTTAAATTATTACCATACAAAGACAGCAAGAAAGGGGCTAACCGAAGTAAAAAAAATACTAATAAATAAAAAGATATACCAAATGTAAAATCCGTATTCGTACCCCAACAATTTTATATGAAAAACCTCTATATTCTGAAACAAGTTGCTGCCAATTGAAAAGACATGCAATAAAATCATGGGTAATATATATATTAAACGAAACAAAACAAAATAAAAAGTGTACATATCACAAGTTTGGCAAAAGTAACAATATTTCGGTTATAACTAAACAAAATTCGTATTCGTACGCTTTAAGTACCTAAATATAAAACGCTTATTCTTAAATTTTAATATTTGGTTGGATAACCCTTTTGTTTTAAAATAGCTTTTAGCCCTGTTAGCATCGATTCTACGAGTTTTGTAGTTAAATCGCTTCGAATATTGTCTGTCCGTAAAGTATGTTTCAACCCTTGAATGTTCCGAATGTCGTGTTTGCGCAAATTCCTCTTAACAATCGACCACAAATTTTCGATGGGATTGATGTCGGGGCTTTGGGTGGAGTTTTTAAATATTTGCGGCAGTTATATAACATCCACAGACGAGTATTGAAAGCTGTGTGTTTGGGATCGTTGTTGTGTTGGAAGATGTAGTTCCGTTCACAACCTAATTTCCTTGCGCTTTGGACCAAATTTCCCTTTAAAATGTCAATATACATGTTCGAGTTCATAATACCGTCGATAAAGTGCAAATTCCCAACACCTTTAGCACCGAAACAGCTCCAAACCATTACCGAACCGCCTCCGTGTTTGAATGTCGGCAAGAGGTTGCACTTCGCGAGTCTCGTATATCGCTCACGCCAAATTCGTACGCATCCGTCGGACACTTTGACATTAAATTTACATTCGTCAGAAAATATGACACGTTTCCAGAACGAAAAGTCCTTATTAAGGTATTGTTTTGCGAAAATTACGCGTTTTTTTCTATTGACTTCACTTACAAACGGTTTCCTTACTGGAACTCTGCTTCGAAATCCAAGTTTCTTAATGTAATTTCTAACCGTTTGTGGAGTGACTTTGATGTCATGGTATTCCTCGAGCAATCCTGCAAGTTTTACACCACTTACTCCGGCCTAATCAGTCGTCGTAAGAATGATAGATGCCTTCTTGTGAGGACTGACCGGTTTTGGTTTCGGCTTTTTCGAGTGATTTGGCCACACTTGTAGTTATTTACGATGTATTGCACAGTTGACTTACTTCTTAACACAATTTCACCGATTTGCTTCAATGATTTGCCCTTTTTATGCAAATCTACTATTAATTTTCTTAAATCGTTTGGCACTTCACTTGTCTTTCGTCCCATTTTAAATTTAATTCCTTTACGACTCGACACGGTGTATGAAACTAAATCTAAACTACTGTCATAAGACTCAGCTGTCAATTCTAACGGTTCGCATAACAACAGCACGTGCATTATAGCCGCGATGATGATCAAGGTATTACATGGGTACGAATACGGATTTTGCTTCTTTTTGTAAATTTTTTTTTTTTTTTCATCGAATGGCAAAATTTTAGCAAACCATGCAGAATTAACTTTAATAAGTTAATTCTGCATGGTTTGCTAAAATTTAAGTATTTTGAAGGAAGATAAAAAATTCTGAATGGTCATTTTTATTGTTTTAAGGATACAATGCTAGGGTACCCATAAAAAATGAACCGTCGAATACGAATTTTACATACTGTATATCTTGAACCCCTTGCGACAAAGGATTCTATTTCGATTTTTTGACAAATTATAAAAAGTTTCTAGTAATTATTACAAGGCAATTCCGAATTTGGCTCATAAAACCATGATTTTTAAGTGATATTTTCCTCGATTTGTTCAAGAAAAATCGTATGAAAACAAATTGGTAGTCAATAAATTATTCGATAAAGTTCAAAATATTGTCAAAACTATAAAAAAGATAGCAACCTTTTATATGCATTAAGTTAGCGTCTATTCGAACTGCTGCTTTAGTTGTAGCTGAATCCGTTAAAATAATTCACCAACTTGGTGTGAAAACATATCTAATGAAAATTTCACCTTTTCTATTTTAATTTTTGTTTTTTATTTTACATCTATTAATCGAATGTCTTTTTGAAACAAGAAATGCCATTCTGATTGACGCAAATAAAATCGTGCAATTTTTTTCGTCGCGTTCCCCCAAAAAAATCTCATTTCAATTTTTCCTAAGAACTAGCGAAATCTTTAAGATCAATCTTGAAATCACCGAACTAGATTTTTCGAGTTAATGAAAGGCGATAAAAATGATCTCAAAACGGGCTGTGACCATTGATTTTGTATAAACGATAAAAACCAGTTAGGGTTTTTTTTTTATTGTTTCTCGTAAATTTACACAAAGTATTAATGAATATCGATAAAAAGTACAAACCTGTCCTCGATATCTTTTCCGATATAATTAAAACATCAACGCAGAATAACCGTTTTGAAAAGCTCGTCAAAATCAGCCGTTGTAGCCGCGCAAGACTTAGGAAAATTATTAAGCAACTTAACTTTTATGATGTTAAGTTATGTATCGCGCTAATGTTGTATTGATTATAGCGCGATTGTAAGAAATGAGAAAAAAATTTGCACGTAACCCAACAGCTAAACCCTCCCAGAAAAATATGATTAGTCAATGTGGCAGGCATATGTGTGACGCGTACAAAAAACAATGCCACATTACCGAGCAATCTGACCAGGTAAAAACGAAATTCCGCAGATCATTTCTTCGTAATTATTAGAAATTACTTGCATTACGCCACCGTGTGTTTATTAATGAAATGCTTAGAAGGAAGGTGGCTGGCTTGGCTATCAAAGTAACAG
The DNA here is from genome assembly GCA_951812415.1 of Beris morrisii. NCBI lineage: Eukaryota > Metazoa > Arthropoda > Insecta > Diptera > Stratiomyidae > Beris > Beris morrisii. The sequence goes on from OX638310.1 coordinate 170,578,063, forward strand.
ATCAGATTCGACCTGTTTGCCTAGTGTGTCCGGTGACCTTTTATACATCCCTCGATGATATGGCCAAAGTAAAATTAACATACTCAACATGAGAAGGCTGGAAGCCGATGGCTTTGCCACGAAGGACTCACTATCTACCGAAACCCAATGAACCACACATCAGAGATTATCTCAAGGCTTATGCAGAAAAAGAAATATTAATATGGGTGGCCGGAATCCCTGCAATCTTCAGAGAACCACCCGATATACTCGGCATGTAGATCCCAGAAAACCACATAATCTGACCCAACTTCTTATTTTACAGTTTTTGCATATTATGCACTAAAGTGTGTTTACCATCAACAACAAGGATGATGCCAAAACCGTGTATATTCCATCAGGCTGCCTTTCGACTCGCCTCTTCTCATATGTTAATCCACGAGGCTTATAATATGTGGAGTTCCATCATCGTCGTCATCGTCATCATCAACCCCACATACGAGGAGTATGTAACTACCGAAGTAGCTAGTGTTTTACGTTGTCTTTGATAGCTGGCTGGGATAGTTGCTTCTTCGGTGTTGTTGTCGTTGTTACTCTTCTTCACGAAACGAAAGACAGTGAAGTGTGTGGTTTTGGAACCTACATACGTATTCAGTCCCAGACAGATTTATGGACATATGAGAAGTTTTGCAGTATTAACTACCTCTCATAGCTATGGTCATATTCTGCGGTTTACTGTCACAAGACTGTGGCCATCGGATACCTTTTGGTGGTTCAGGTTTTCGGTGGAGTGGTCTGAACCGCATGGAAACACACTCTTGAGGCCACAACGATATAAAATCCTTCTGTTTTATTGTCCAGTGGAATGATGGTGACATGTCATATTGGTTTTGATGGATTATTTGATGTGATATTCGGTTGACTTCTGTCATAAGAGTTATGAAATCGATGTTGGAAAAGTTACGATTATTACGAACGAAATTCGATAACTGTAACCGGAGACAATACGCGATCCGATGGCGATTTGTTTTCCAAAATTGGCGAACAAAAGACGATAAACAGGCCAAATGGAAATTTTTTTGCCACATAAATTCTAATGTCAGTATTTAAATCTAATACCTTTCAAATTCCGAGAGAAACACTGATCAGTTCAATATTTGATGTCCGCAGATATGATTTTTTCACGAAAGTTTTTCGATAAGTTTAGGGTTTACATTTCTAACCATAATTTGAATTTGCGTATTTTTATGTAATTTTTGTAAACTTTCTACATGACTTTTTTGGTAATGAGCTTCCAAAAAAATTTAGAAGGTGATTTCAGTACTTATTTTTAAAATTTTAGGACTGGCTTTTCAATATTCTATCCCACTGTGCGTATGTTGAGTTAAAAAACTGACAGGCAAGTGTATAAGTCCAAATTTTACTATAAACATTTTGACAAAAAAAACTTTTTAGATTTTATTTTTCAATTTAATTACATTTTCTTAATTCTTTTTTGAACGAAAATATTCAAATATTTGACAAAGTTGAGAAGAGTCTATTTTAGTTTGTGTGCCTATTTGTCAAATAATTGAATATTTTTGCAGTCAGTTTAATCGTGAAATTTTCGTTCGTAAATTCGACCTGGCCTGTTTTGCCAAAAAAAATTAGTATAATTTTTTTGTCAAATTTTTGCGGTCACAATGTTCAACTATAACACAATAACCAACCTTTAGTAAGTTGTTTGGTTTTCTTCAAAAATCGAACACAATCGTCATAAGATATCAAAAAAAAATCTAACATGATGAAACAATTTGAATTGGATTTAGAATGAACGTGCCAAAAATTTATGAAATCACTTAATCCGATCGTTAAGTTAAAATCTTTGCAAGTCTGTATAAATGAATTGCTAGTTAATAAAAGTTACACAAAAATTCGATGAGTTTATCTTAAAAAGAATGGGAACGATTTTATTTTTGATCCATTTAAACCGCCCATTTCATTCAATCGTTCTTCTAGCACAAAACTACTTCTTCCTAAGCAATTAAAGAACCTTTCAAAGCACCTAAACCTGGCCCACTTGCATTTAATTAAATTAAAAAAATTCTCCATTAAGCGTTGGTACACACTTAAGCAAAGCATTCACTAAAAATCTTGTTCCCATTCTTGACCTTTCACTTGACTGCATTTTTCAACCGCCGCCTACTGATCGGTGTCGATATAAAATTTGATCGAACGGTGAAAAATCTGCTCACCTGAAAAACCGGAAAATGATGCGGACAATGGTCAAACCACAAAATCAAAGAAATTTTTGTTGGCTTTCATGCTCAAGACTGAAATCTGAAATGTAATTGACTTTTCTTATCGTCGTCATCGTTTCATTATTCTCCTGTCTCGAACACAATTTCTTTTTACACCTGCGAAACATGATGATTTTTATTTGTTTTTTTTTGTGCACAGGTAAAGATGGTTACGTTGTCGTAAAGGCAGATAGAGATGCCTGGGATTCTGGCTGTGATCTTTTTGTTAAGAAAACTAGCGAGAGACTCTAATGAGGAACACTGTCGTTCGTTTATACGTTCTTATAGTTCAGTCAAAGAGTCACAGACATACGCGTATCTTATGGCGGGTATTTTGAAATTATTATTTTTTTCGAATTTCGTTTTCAATCTTCTTCTGAGATTTTTATAAGACTAACGAGGTTGTCTTTGATTTTCTCTTTGTAAAAATGTAAACAGATAAAAAAATATTATTATCTGCCGGCTTTATAGATAGACATCTTTTTCTTGAGACTGTTCTGTTCTATTTTTTTATGAATTGAATATTATGTATTTTTTTGTACTAACAAAAATGAAGTTCATCGTCACTAGACGATGAACTTCATTTATTCCGAAAGTAGACATTTTATGATTATTACGAGCTCTAATTATGCTTTAGGCCATAATTTTGAAGTGATTTTACAAAGATGAATGAAATTTAGTGTGGAATTTTAGTCTTTTGGAAGGATTGTTTTTTTGTGTTCTTAAGAATTATTTCAAGAGTTTTGAATTATTTTATTTTGATTCAAGTTTGTAAGACCAGAGGCATTCACCTGTTGCTAGCGGTTGAAAGAAAACTTGTTTGGATCTGCGAACCATCATCTTGAAATAATGCTCGAGGCGTATTAAATTTTTTTGAAGGCTATTATCATATTTTATTGTAAATTATTATTTTTATTTTTTTTAGCTAGTAGACAGACAAAATAGTTAGTAGAATGACAAAATTAAAAAAATAATAATAAATATGGCTGACTTTTCAATGTGTGCCATATGCGCCAATCCTAAAGCGCTTTTATATTATGGATTTCAAATTAATATCCATAAATACTCTCTTGCTGCAAAATATACATATTTTATAATTTTTCTAAATTTTTTCACGGATATATTTAATTTATCGTCAATCAAAATAAATAAAATAAGAAAAATAAATGAAATAAATAAAATAAATAAAATGAATAAAATAAATAAAATAAATAAAATATGAAGGGAATCATAAGATTTTCTTGATACCATTACTGTGGCCCTCTGAATTGTCCACACGAATTTGGACAGCATGGAGTCTCTCATTTGAAGTTATCTGTGTGGTCGTCATGGACTCCCTTTTGAAAATTGCTGTTCCGCTATAGCGAAAATAATGCAGAACATATCCTGAATCCTGAATGTATAGTGTTCCTACTACAAATTTGCTGTTTCTAACATGCATACATTTTAAAATACAAAATCGTAATTTTTCACTTTAAATCTAAGATCTTAGTAACATTTCGCTACAAAAGAAGTCAATTTTTGAATCTACATATACTTTAGTAAAAGGTGAAAATTTCTGGGTATACTAATTTTTTGTAAAGTAATTAGTTAAAAATAGTAAAGAACTTTGAGGTTGAGCAAAACAGGCTCAGAACCTTACTCCTGAAAAAATTGGCAGCGGTGCGGGGCCATAAATAAATAATAAAAAATATTTTATGATTTTGTTTATTTTATTATTATTTTACATTAATTCAAGTAATATTATATAATGAAAGGCAACATGCCTAATAGCAAAGATGCTATTCTAGCGTGAACTGAAAGATCTGTACCATGTAATAAGTTGGTGTATGTCTATAAATTCTTGTGTGATCTTTGATTGGACATACATACGAGCAATAGCACTGCTAACAAGACACCATTCTGTGCCGGTACTTCTAGGTGTTATACAATCAATTCACTATTGATGTACTCGTTATTCCTTGAGGATTCTAATCCAGAAGTTGTTCAACACAGCACCTTTTTTCTTCGATTCGCACTATATCAATCTTAAGTTGTCCACTCGTGATTCAACGATCACATTAAAGGTAACGTCGGCCATTCGCACATATCTACCCATGTCACTATACGGTAACATTAACATCAAATAAATTATTCCATTTCCAGCATCCAGCATGTGTTGGGTGAAGTACTGGCGGCACATCTTTCCTGTTCCTTCAAAGATAAAACTTTTCACAAAAATCACGCAATCAACAAAATTAACTGAAACCGAGTTAAATAGCATCTAGCATGACACTAAACATTAACATTAGACTAGCCTATGTCACAAGCCATACCGGACAATCGGGCAATCATTTCGTAATATCGAACGTTACCTTGACTGCAATACTCGGTATATTTGAAAATCGTTCATGGTGATTCGATCGCAAGAATGTTGCCTCCGGAGAATGGAAAAGTGATTATCGCATCCGTTTTGAATTATTTCAAAACTCATAAAAGGGAACAAGAGGAAATATGAAAAACGTACTGGAAGAACTTGTGGCTACTCATCAACACCCCAAAGAAACGCTTCTCTTCGGCGAGTCCCACAAGTCATCAATGCCAAAGGTTCGATTTGCTTTTAGCCATGTAGCGTACCGTATGCCACCCTATCTCAAAACTTCCATTGTATAAAATAAAGCAGGAAAAATCGATTACTTGCACCTTCGTAATCGGTCTGTATATGGGCTCGTAATAGAGCCCAGGTAAGAATAAGAGAAGTAAATTACGTGGCCAGGATACCAACGTGAATGCTATACACATCATCGATACCTACATACACGAGGCTAGCATGAAAACGCCATGCAGTCCGTGTATCAATTCAGAAAAATTTGTTCTGTGATTTTCACCTTAGTATACCGGGCGTGTATGCACCAACGCTATACAACACGGTGTGCTATCATGAAACACCTGTCTCGGATACCTGTTTAGCTTGCAGTTAATTTCATTTTCTCTTGTTGCCTTCATATTTTTCTTCGAGATTTTATTTTTACTTATTCCGGTTCGCTAGTTACAAGAAACCAGAAAGACCATGTCACCGCCATAAATGCACTTCGGACAATAAAAGCGGACTTAAAGAGGGCAAAAACGTCCTATCCGCCGTGTAAATATCGTAAAGAAAATGAAGGAAAGGTAAGTAGTTCTATAAGACTACTTCTACCATAGCACGCATATAGTAAGCATAGAGTCAATTGATTGCAGAAGCAGCAGCAGAATCACTATAATAACATCAAACGCTCCCCTGATTGGAGTCCATTCATTCATGCATCCCAGTCATTCGATATTCCGTGTACAGACTTTGTAAAACGCTGTTCACCTGATAATTAAATGCACTCAAATTGATCGAGAGTATTCTCGAGGGAAAAAACGATCGTCATGGGATTCTGATTGGCAGGACCAATTTCAAGGAGTCGATTCCATTCTCGTCGATAGAAAGGTCAACCAAATTAGGGTTCGGAGAAGAGGACGCACTGCGAATTATTGGTAAACAAATAAATCACCTGGAAATAAGCTTGAATATCGCCACGAAATCCGGCAAAGAATAAAGGGTCCCGAATCGAGAACGACCTTAGAGATCGTTTTATTTCGTCTTCTCATTTTTTCTTCCTTACAAATTTGTTGGACTATGGAAAGGTTTCTTTACCGATTCTTCCGGGGGGGATTTAATTCTTCTTTTAAGCATTGCGGCAACCTTTTTTATGGATTTTGATCACAACGGTACAGGCTGGCGCTCCCTATAGCTAAGCCAAAACAAAAACATCGGATTCGTGTATCGAGACGTGATTTAGAGGGGGTTAAAGGACGTGTGGCAGGTTATAAAGGTAGGCACTTCTATGCCCACTTTCTCTTCTTCGAGGATATTCCTCGAACGAAGAATTTACGCTGGAAATTCATTATTTTATGTGCTCGTTTGAGAACCAAGCCAGTTCGTTCCTCTAAACGCGACGAATCAAACATCAAAAATTAAATTCCTTAAAGTTGATGGGTTATTTCTTCCTAGCAGGATATATAACTTGGCAGCCTACTTTATTATAAAAAAACATTTTCGGATGAACTTAAGACGATGTATAAAAAATACGGTGCTTCGAATTTATGCTTCGTATTTCGTTTCGCCCCTATTTAAGGGGTGCAAGATTTTAATGGTGCCAGCAACCTTTAATTTTTGATAAGGCCCGCCATTATTTCCATGGAGAAATCCTTGTAATTCAATTTTTTTTTGTTTTTTATAATCCTTAAGCAATTTCATTTTTATTTATTCCTTTTTTTCTTTTGGCTTTTCACTTCTATATAATTTATAATGAATTTGGGATGAATATTTTTTAAGGTGATTAGAATACCGCACTACTATAAAAATAAATGATAAAAAAAACTCAAACGGGTGATTTTGTGTTGTTGGAAAGTTATATGAAATTAAAATTGAAATTGGGCCGAAAGCGGAAGGTTTATGTCTAAAAAAAGGAGGACTTAATTTCAGAATGAATATGAAATGAGCAGTAAAATTAATAAACAGGGTTCGTCTATGTGAACATTAGAAGAGTTTTTGTGGAAGTGTTCAGAAAATTAATCTATATATAAGGGGAACCATGAAATTTATTGAAAAAAATCATGTTTAAGGATAAACAGTAACAGGTATGCAAACCTAATCCTGTAAGATATAACGGACTACACCTGAGGACTGATCTAATGAAAGGATTGTATTAATTACTTTCTTAATATAGATACACGAAAATTACAATGAAAAAATAGGCTCGATCCAATTCATTATTTGCTTATCTATTAAAAATTCTGCCAGATGAAGAAAATATCATTTAACTACAGTCGATATAGTAGTGCACAAATTTAAATTTAGTTCGTAATTTCAAACACACATCATTCGTCGACAAGTTTCGTCCTAAAATTTTTGTTGAATCAAGTTTTTCGATAGTACTCAAGTTAAAGGAAGTATTTGAAAAAACTTTTTTTTCTCCCCTTGGCGCTAATCAAATATGAATAAAAAGAAAATACAATTTCAGCCTTGTGATTTTTCTTTCGAGCCAATCTGACTCTGGCAACGAATGAGCTTAATGTTTAATGGTAAGTAAATTCAGTAAAAAAAATCTGCCAACAGTCTGGGCGCAACTTTATTATTTTCGGGCAGAAGTCCGAAACGCGTTTAATTCTGAGACGCGGTGTAGGTAATTATATGACTGAAAACCTAAAATGGTTCGGGAAGCGGTTAGAATTTTCAGGGTAGCAAATTTTTTTTTTTAAAAATCGATAACAATACTTTATTATTAAAATAATAAAGTAAAATTGGCCTATAGCGAAGAACACTGATTTATTCTCTTGTTCGCTTGCATGTCAAATAGCACCGCATTTTCGTACAGTGGCTCTGAAAATAGTTCGGTCATTAAATGGCGAGTTGTATAAATGCTGTGGCTTTACGCGAATCAAGGACAATATAAAATTGGACATAGTTTCAAAGACAAAGAGACGGTAACTATAGTGTAAAACGGTACTCGAAAATTTAGAGGACATTCGTCGAATTTCCTTAACTAAAAGTAGTTAATTAATTGAAGACTTCTATGATTAAAAAAACATGTTTCTTTATTTTGACTGATACACAATACAAAACGTTACTGCGAAAAACTTCATTTCAACAAAATTCGCGGAAACTAAATTCTATCATTAGTGAAAATTTGACCTTGGTTTCTTTATTTAATTAGGTGAGGGAAGTAGAAAGCAATAGCATGATGCATGATTAGAAAAGAGACAAAAACTGATAACGAGTCGCATTCACCAATTCAATGACATCCTTACAGAACGCATATAAAAAAAAATTACAACAAATCATGTGCAGACACAGCTCAGCTGTGCTTGTGTGATTTCATTTTTCATATTGTTCCTATAAATTTGTATGCTGAAACACTTGAGATTAGAACAGCTGCAAAAAATGCGTTCTGTTACGTGCATTGTGAAAACGATGTACACAGATGCGAATGTGTAATCATTCATTTTTGCATATTAGCGTACTCTTTTCTTCGCATGTGAATTTCCATAAGAATATGGAATTGGAATTGTTCAATCGGATTTCTTTGTTTCGCTTATACAATGGTTTTATGGTTTTTTTTACACAAAAAATGCATGTGTATTAAGTGTCCAGTCTTCTTATGGATAGTCTTTGCCTGAAGTGGGAGTTCTTGCTTCAATAAAAAATTTAGCAGCATTTTTCGGTATTGCGCACGTCTCGTGTACAATTTTAAATGTTTAAAGGGGTCGGTGATGGTTGCTAGAAAGTAGACATGCATATTGTCTTAGAAAAAGTTGAACATATATAATTTTTTTTTTAAATATTTCGAAAAACGAATAAAAACTATTCTCATGCTGAAAATTAGCTACTGAATCAAACATGAAATGCTGTCATGCTAAATATTATTTATAACGATGATCGCAATACGCATAACATCTGAATAAAAACTGTGGCAATGACAGGACTTCCTGCGGATAATGGCGAAACGATCAGCATATCAAATCGCGATCACCATCTCAAAAGATATGGCCAGATGTTGTGCAAAATGAAAAAACTACCCAAAAAAAACAGAACAAAAAAAAATTAATAGTCTACATGTCTCAGTATGTAATCGGCCCAGAAATAGATTATCGCAGACAGTAATTCCGTGTTCATCCTACTTCTCTTGGAAAATTCCGAATATATCATCCCGCGCGGCCCCAACATACTCGTTTGTAGGCCTCTAAAAGAAATTGCAGTCTGCGTATGCAAGATGCGTTACAAGTGATCTTCTGTGATGCACCAGAGGCTTGATCTTACCGAGATCAGCCACTGTCTGAATTTGCACAAAAAAACTTCCAGGCTAATGGTTTTTTGCATTACTTAAGCCCGGTTTGGGGCGAAAGGCGTCCTCCCGTCAAAAATGCTAAGTTGCTCGGAAAATTTCCATATAGCGTTTTGTTTCGAATGTTTTTTTTTTCTTTGCATATGTAAGATGTGTTATGCATATGAAATAAGTCGTATACAGTGGAATTTTTGAGTAGTTCAAAAGAGAAAGGATGTCATAAATATATGCTCCGATACAAGCCGATCAATAAAACATATGGAGAATGTACTATGAGATGTCGGGCAGCATGAATCATCCCTTCGTTGTTGAGAAGTTGTAGAGAAAACCACCCGGGTGCCATTCAAGCCTAGCAGCTTTGAAACAATTTATTTGTTTCCCAAATGAACGGAACAGGATGTCTTTGTTCATGTTCAGTTTTTATTTATTTATTTTTTCGCGGATAAAACATTTTTTTTTTTTAGATTTGAGTATTATAGTTTTTAGTGTTTTCTGAATGAATTTTTCGGTGTTTTTCCCCATTAGCGACGACAACAATTTATCTTGTCTGTGTCTTCTCTGGAAGCCCCAAGGCGGAGGGAGTATTTGCCGGTATTATTCTAAGGAAGTGTGTTCTTGATTTTTGTACTCGGCAACGAAATGAAGGCGACTCTTCAATGAAGCCGGGATTTTTTTTTAATTGGGTATGGGGGGTGGTATACTTAAGAACTAACTTAAGAACAAACTCTAAAATGAGTTAGTATTAAGACAAAAGGCGCTTAATTTGGAATTAATTTGAATACGGCATGGTCTTGAGGTTTAAGCGACAGTTGCGATTTAAATTAATTCTACCCTTTGTATGAATATTTTAATATTTTTGGGTTCTATGAAAAACAAATATCAGACATCTGGTGATCTTTTAAATATTTCCTTTTTTTTTCTTGCCAATAATGGACCTCGGTAATTGAATTTAATTAGAGTCACGACATGCTGAATAATTTGAACATAAGTTGGGATAAAAAGAACACTATCCTACCACACCATCGATATTAAATCCTTATCGGCCAAGCAACCGCGCTTCGTAATATTTGTGTATCGTTTCCATACAGTTTTTATTTTATATTTACTTGCAATTTTCTTCTCTATATTAAATTTCGATTGCTTTCTATTTATAATGTTGATTATAATAATTTTAAGCTTGAACGAAATACCATAATTAATGGTATATTTATATAACGGATAGGCGTATTTTTGGTGCAATTATTAGTTACAAGGAAACATAGGGTAACAAATCTTTAACAAGAATAGTTTTTAAAACACAACTTATTTCGAATCCTTTTTTCAGGATAATTCCAACAAGAATCGTTCACAAGTATGACATAGTTTGTTTCAAATTTCGTGAAAATGGTGCCCGAGTTCTCTTTGAAAATGCATATCTCAGTTAGTTTTTATCGAAGAATAATGATTTCCGGCTAATTTTGAAGGGAAAGATTACTGCAATAAAAAAAAATAAAAACTTTTTTTATTGCAGGTAAATATAACAATTTTTTCTTTGATAATCAAAATAACAATACTGGATTTGTAACCAAATATTTTAAAAGTTTTGTTTAACGAGGCTAACTTTATCGCATATTAAACATATACTGTTCCTAGTTTTTGCTTATTATCTTCAAAATAGTAAAACCTAAGTCATAAATACGTCAGCAACTTTTATAGGCAACAATATGTCACATCCAAAATGAAATTAAAATGACATTTTAATAATCAATTTTTCTGAGAAAAGTCACATTGATCAAAGAATTTTCAACTCTTAAAATTTAAGTAAGTTTCCTTCTCTAATATCTTAATAAAACTAAAATCGTTCTGTTCCTTTGAGTAGCTGCCATCCAAAAGGTCTTTAAATTTAATATACAAGTATATTGACCGACAACTTGAGAACGCTTCAAGCACCGATTTTAAAAATTTTGTTTGCGTTAATCTCCCAATAAATGCAACTTAAGATGTGATATATAAAAATATGAAAAATAATATTTAATATTTTTCATTTGTATTTCAAACACCGGTTTGTAATTATTTCCATTTTCAATTTCAAACATTTAGTTGTACTACTTCGTTTTATAAGACTTAAATTTGGATTTATTTAAATTTTTTTAGTTTGCTTATAAAAGGACTTCGGAAAAAGGTCGTTTAAAAAAGCTGTGGTTGGTGCACTGCTTTTTGCTCAGAATAACCTCACCTCGTAGCACAATTCTAGATCTTCAAAAACAAATCTACCTGTTTTTATTCGTGCGAGTTTGATTTTAAATCAATAAATTATTATGAATATTCAAATTTTTTTTAATTCAGATGTGCATTCGTGATTTAACTCCACACACAGTGGCGGTCATATTGCTTTTCCAAGGGGGGGGGCATTGAAGTTCAGTAGTTACTATAGAGAAAATAGGTGTGGTAGCTACCCGTTAATGCAGCGTGCATGGAAATTATGCAAATGCTATGGTCGCTGCGGTTGGTTCTTCTTTTAATTTCCGCATCTAAATCGCCAGATTTTGGCAACCGAATTTCAGAATATTACAAAGCATTAACATCGCAATATTTCAAATCTCGTGATTTCGACAAAACTACTAAGATTTACTGGATTTCCCATAAATTTGATTAAGTTTGATATCTGCTCTGGTGACTATAGGTTTTGTGAAAACATAGTTAAAAATCCATTCAAACCGACCTGTACAGCAATGATATTGTGTTTTACTGCATTTACCACAATGTACGTCTTAATTTAGGATTAGGATGCACATAATGAAAATTGTCCAAGTATAATTCAAATCCAAATTTTTCAAAATTAGTTTCAAACATTAAAATCTACTTCCTTAACATAACACACCACTGCCCCAAGATTAATTATATATATTTATATTCGAAATTTTATTACTTTTCGATTGAAATATTTTTAATTAGTACAGTCTTCTTTTCAATCAGGAGACAAAAGACAAAAGAAGGATTAAAGAAAGACATAAGGGAAAATCAGATTTAACTGTATTATACTTTAAACCTTGAAACCTTGTTGAGGGACCAAGTGAGCGAACCGCTGCTTTTCTTCTCAAATTGAGCAGAAAGGAATGGTAGTATGGTTGGTGTCCTCACAGGGCATAACTCGTGTGGCCTACACCTGGTCAGACTGAGAATCATTGACGACCCCATGTGTACTGCTTGCGACGAGAGCGACGACACAACGGAACATTTCCTTCTCGAGTGTCCAGCTTACTCGTTTGCTAGAATGCACGTATACGGCGTTGATGCTATGAGGATGGAAAAACTCCGTTCTCGATCCCTACCTGAGCTCTTGAAATTCGTGAGGAGGACGAAAAAGTTCGGGTAGAGACTGAGGGATTCGAGTATAATGGCCATGTTGGCCTCAATGCTCAAGATGCGCTGCTTTGCTGCGTATCTTCGCCACACCAAACAACAACACCACAACAACAACATTATACTTTATTAAGTGCATTACACTTTATTAAGTGTATCTATTAATCTAATAGTATTATTTGATTTTCTTTAAAACACATGATAAAGTAATCACTGGTGACGAATTTGTTAGAGTGGGGCCATGGGAGCCATATGACCGCCACTGTCCACACATGTCTTAGTTTTTTTTTTGGTTATAGTTATAACAAGACACGTATTATTAAAAATGTAAACATTTACCAAAAAAGTCATATAATCATTTTTTTTTCCTTATTTGTTAACAATCTGTCTAAAATTATGACTTAACTGACAAAAAAAAAAGAAAATAAACTGTTTGTTTTAATCCACAGCAGAATTTGTAAGCGTAGAGACCAAAGTGGTGTGATTTAATGTATCGCTGCATTATAATACGATTGACAGGTGGATCAAAAAATGACGACCTGACCCCAGAAACCTGTCATGTCTGCATATAAAATAAAAATTATAATAATCTTAATCCCAGTTACCTTAACCTTCTCTCAAAACCGTGGAACATTTTTTCCCATCCTAACTTGGTACATTGTCGAAACGGTGTTGTGTCTAAATTTTTATCGCCGTGTACTAATCGGACATCGTCTCTTTTAAAAAATTGACGGGAAACCATCACAGAATAGACCAACCTGTCGTTAATTATCACATAACTAGGCAATTTTTATCTAATGACAATAATTCCATCATTTGCGTCCTCAACATTTTGCTGCTTTCAGTTCATGTTTCTTCTTTACAAAAAAAAATTTTTTTTATCGTGTCAAAAAACACCGATGTAATCTGGTGTGTGAAGAAAACACGTAGTAAGTTACATTGGTAAAAATTTTGGTAACAGGGAAAAAAAAGAAAATTTTGATTCGAAATCCGGGTCAACGACTCAAATTTTTGAGCAAAGTGTTCCCTTGACCATACAATGCGGGCTGACCTTTTGTGCGTGTATTTGAAACCGACGAATCTTTGCAATTAGTAAAATCTTACAAGAACAAAAAAAAATTCTTGTAATAAATGCCGAAAAAAAACAAGAACTATGCTACCTTAATCTTAACTAATCTAAAAGATGCGGCCTTTTTGACTTATTTCGTGCACGAACAGTTCGTAACTCTCGCACCTGAATAAATAAGTGTGCACTCTCGAACTGAAAACGAAGGCTCATTAAGTGCCATTATAATCCATGAATTAGGCGCCTAGATTATAAGACAATCCCATTCTCTTCAAATTATCCCACTTCTGACACCATTTTCGTCGTGGCCTTAACGATCATCTCGAACCTGATGTAATTGCTGCTGGTCTTCAATTTATCACATTCCGATCAGATAGGCTCCTTTCGTCAAATCCAAAATATCTTACTCTAATCTTTTTGCCGCCGGATGATTGCGATAGATGAAGCGCAACGATTAGATGCGAGTTTATCCAAGAAAAATTTGAGTACTTAATAAGATTCGTCTAATTTCTTAATGTTTCGATTTTGACTGGGCTTTGTTATTTTTGACAAAAGAACAAAAACCACCACCAGGAAATATATAGCAATCGCAAAACGATACATCTTGGGGTCTTGTTGCTTAAATTGTTAAATACTGTTATGCTATAGCCAGACCTATACTAAAAGCTCGTTCAGAAGCCAGCTCGTCATCTAATTCATGTTTTTTTTTTATTTTTCGTCGGTTATTTTACAAGTATTTAATCGAGGGATAGGTAGGTAATCACCTGTATTCTAGGCATTCGTGCTGTTATTGATATATAAAAAACATAAATCTGTAGAATTTATAACCGGGAAAAAAATTTTTATCCAAAAATATAAACAAATTTGCAAAGTCACCCACAGTTCATTGCCTCACTTCATTAACACAATTTTTTTCTTGTATATTCAGTTCTAATAAAAGGCAGTCGAAAGTTTCTTTCAAGTTTTAATGATTTTTTAAAAACAGCATTTTGACTGTAAAGTTTTTGACGTTAGGCACACTTTGAAAGAATTTTTAAGTGAAATTGTAATTAGGCTTTAAAAAGTCATGGAATAATAATAATTACGCGTGAACCTGTTCTTCGTACTTAAAATTCAGGGCAACATGTAAACTGTACAGTAAAAGTAAATTTTTGAATTGAATCGGAAATTTCATCGAGTACTCGAGTACTATTTCATTGAAGTTAAAGAAAATAGATTGAAGCTGATTATGATTAATTTTTACTTTATTATTTTAATAATAAAGTATTGTGTTTAAATATTACAATTTGACACATTCAAAACATTGCAAAAAAGCCGTTGCTGGAAAATATTGTATTTCTTCTTCTTCTTTAAAATTGAATGTAGCATAAACTCTAAAGCATTGAACTCTACGAAATTAAAAGGAAATCAAGCTAGTTTCAGGTCGCCTCTTTGTTCCCTTTTCCTTTTTTCGCTGCGAGGATAGTTCGCAGTAGCCGGAATTTTAGTTTACACAGCAGGAAAATATTATTTCCTAAATCGGTTTGTCTGGCTACTGCGAATTAAAAGAAGCCACAGTTGCCGAAAATTTCACGCAACACGAACCATACCAATACAACTAATAGCTTTCTGGACCTGATATGTTGTGCATTCGATCTTCAAATTTAACGGCTTTGGCAATACCCTCATTCCATATGTCCAAAGAATTGTACTAGCAGATGTGTTTAGCATCTTCCACTTTTTCCAATCTATTAAAGTTGTGTCAAACTTAGTCTATTTCCCCGAAAAAACGTCCGGTGTGTCCAATTTAATTAAATAATCCTTTTGAGTAGTGTGTGTAATTTAATTACATAACCCTTTTTGAGTAGTCTTCTAATTATATAATCCATCTTACCTATTAAAATTTTCTACTATGAGTGAAAAATAATTTATTTTTTATCAAATAAAATACTTTTAATTCAAATTTAAATAAAACGCTTTTTCACGTTTAAATTTATTTCAATAAATTTCAGTTCGTAGTTCAACAACGTATATGTAATATTTTTTATAATAAAGTACACTTTATTATAAAAAAAGAATTCTTCAAGTGATGAAATGGTTTCAATTAAATGAAGATAACTTTTGAAAGATTTATGCTGGCGCAAAATATTAGTCAACGATCCTGATTTTTAGATAAATGGCGAAGCAACATATTTTTTACTGTGGAATTTGGAATGAACAAGTATATTTCGACTATACCGTTACGCTTTCGCTGCGGTAATTTGACACAATTTTTCCAAAGCAAATTTAACGAGATTTTTTTCCTGATATAATTTGACAGCCTCTTCACCTGCAAACTAAGGCAAATTTTTTGCTAAGAACTCGACAGCTCAGTAAGTATTGAATCGATCGGCTAATTGAAAATTAATTATTATTCTCATAGAGCGCAAGCAATAGCTACTCTGCTTAAATAATTAAGCAAATATTTGCTTACAATGCGACATTAAGATATAAAAAAAACTAACAAATCTCGCTCGAAAACCTTTACAAAGCCTAAAACCTGTATTGATTTCAACTTAATATTTTAATTTATGTTCGCCTTTAGTTGACCATCTGTCTACTGCATTTCAATTCGAACAAGTCAACAATTAATAACTTTTAATCCCACATAATCCTATTAGTATTCGGTACTCAATGTTCAGATTTGAAGTACCCACGCAATGACTGAATGCCGAAATTTTAAGCCGCTTGACCGATAGTCAATCTTTTTACGATACACGTAAAAGGTTAAACGAAAAACTTAATTTTAAAACAAGAGAACAATGAAAATTCATGTTAGCACTATGCCTTTTTCGAAGCCTGTCTGTCTCCGTTGAAAAATACAAGCATCAATAATTTGGGGAAATTCGATACTTTCTCGAACATTTTCACGGCTTTATACGATTACATCGATAAATTATTATAATGTGATAGGTGAGTAGAAAATTTGGGTGGTCTCTTTTTAGTTGAGAGATAAATTTTTTATCGAAGACGCGAATTAGATAGATAAGAAGTGGTCATTACCATGTAATGATGATTAATTGGTTCCGGGAAAAAAGTGAACAATTTCAGGAAATTGTTCGATTCGATTGAAACATTTCAATTCGAATTGACTGTAGCAATCAATGTTAACGAAACAAGTCACATTTCTACAAAATTATCGAATAGATTTTTAGCCGTAATATCTTTTTATCTACTGTTAATCACTGCAATCATGGCAGTGTAATTGACTTAATTTATTCGCTATTTTCGTTCATTATTTAATTATCTAGTCGCAGACATTTAGAGCCAATACAAACAATTAAAGATAATTACGCTCGATATTTTCATATACATAAGACATAGAAAATATAATAAACGCATTCGTCGTTACTACAATTTTAGATAATTATTTGTATGTCCACAAATTAAAATGTTTCCTATGCCAATGGCGCTTATTTTCGAAAAAATATAGACATTTTGATAGAGAAATCCTTTCTCTCTGTGGAAAGCATCTTAAAAAAAACTGAACCATCAGTCGATGAAAAACCTTGGCTAAAACAAAAGCCTTCTTAAACTTTTTATTGTATTAAATACGTATTTTTAATTTTGTTCTACTCATCAGAACCAATAATTGTCAGGAGAGTCCGTACAAGTGTTTATTGAGCTTTTTCAAACAAAATATTAGTGACATTCGTGAAATCCAATATTTTCCATAATTCGACTCAAGGGCGATTTCAGCAAAGTGAGAAAAATTCTACCTTGTGAATTGTTCGTAAAAATAAAATCATTTAATTTTGTTTTCATTTATTGGGTATGATTTCGAAAAATAGTCCAACTAAACAAACCTCACCTTCACAAAATGACCATTTTTCCCATTTTTTGTAGATTATAGGTTTTTCATTTTTAAATAGCCAAAACTAAGTTATAAACACAATTTTTTTATTGAATTAAAACATTTTTTGTACCAAATAGAAATTAATTTTTTTTAAATATTTTCTTAATTTGATTTTTTTAATTAAATAAATTTTTTTTTAATTTTAATTTTTAAAATTGCTCGCATGGAAAGCTCACATTCTTTCTATCCACATTCTTGTAAACCAAAGAACTTCATGCTGAGTACATTACAAGACAACATTTGAATAATTTCGTAAAAAAAAGTTTTAGGTTTTGAAAGAATAAAGCCGACATTTTTTGACCATTTGATACAATTTTGATTCCTCAATCGAGGATTTTCGACTGTTTTATTTCGGTATACCGCCCTATTATTTATTACACATTTATTAATTATATTATTTTTAGTTTACCCTCTTCTTTCATAGCCTTTCGCTTTACGTATATCATAAAGTTAAATCAAAAACAAAATTTTATGTTTTTGGTCTTATTTTAAATACAAATTTTCGTGTAATATATTTTTAGAAATAATTTACCAAATTTTATTAATTTGTGTCTGTAATTCTCGTTTATTTTCGGGACACCTCTATACATTTACCAACTGATTTTCTTCACATTTTCCACCACCAATTAAACTGGCCTCTTCTGGCATAAATTACTGACTTTTCGAATTCATTGTTGATTTGATCTTCGGTCTGGTGTATTGTTCCCGGCAAATTTTCCGACGTTTTCTCTTAGAGATTTAGTTCAGTGCTTAAGCTTCTAAAAATTTCCCATTTACCATCATAATGGTTCATAATCACTACAATATAATTTCTTCTTATAAATTACTGTATTCGAGGAATAATATGAAGGGTTGCCTTTTCCAAAGAATCAGATAAGGATTTATCTTTTCTTTTAACAAGAATTTCTTTAGAAAAAGAAAAGTATCTCTCTCAGCGCTTAGTTCTCAGCTTCTTGAATTTTTTAATTGCCATTTTCATTGAATTTCCTTTAAAATATTCGCTTCTTTAATTTAACGAAATATTTAAGTTTGCTTCAAACCAGTAGTAGTTACTACTACAAAAAGGTAATTCTACCTATATTATAACAATTTTTTTATAGATTAAATGGGTTGAAGCAAAAAATTGTGGCAAATAATATCTAACTGATTAAGATTTGACTTCCTTTCGTGACTCACTTGTTCCTTTTTATTGAATTGAAAAGAAATTACACCCCAATTTTATTTCTCATAGCTTCATATTATTTGATATCATACAAGTGCCTAGTTGTGTTATTGTACATACGTCTGCACTCCACAACCCTTAGTTTTTGATTAATTCAGTTTTATAGCAGTTCAGTATTTATAACGTGCCATATGTGCGGTGACTCACAATCTTCGTAAAAACAAATTTTCTTAGTGTCGGATATCAAAGGGTGAGTTTGATTTTCGTGGTCAAGGGTTGATTTTGATTACTTGATTTTTCGATATCAAGGGTATCAATATTGATTTATATATATTATATACATATAAGTTTTTATTGAACCCGATCGATATTGGATTCAGTCTCTTCGTAGAAGAACATTTTTTTTATTTTGAGTGTAAAGTATCTGTACCTGTACTTGGGTTGATCTTAAAATCGAAATTAAGTGTATCGAGGCAAGTGAATCTAACTGAACTGAGTAACATTAATCCGTAAACAATTCACAAGGAAATCACCAAAACGAATTAATTTTTTCAGTTACGAATCTTTATTACATGCTTTATTAAAAACTGATTCAGCTAATGTTCACAAAAGCTCCTTCGGCGCTATACATATACTCAGTCCAGTGAACGTTAAGCAACTCGATTCTTATTCATATTGAAAACACTACTCGAATCCGAATGATTCGATAAATTACCCTTTTGGTGGCCAGTCGTAGGATAGTTTAGATGAAATACAGAATCCCTACTTATATTGCTATTTATTGTTACAATAAAGTAGTGTATCAGCAGTCAGATTGAGATTTTTGTGCTGTGTACTTATTTGACTGGCTCGATTATTTGAAAAAAACAATATTTATTCATACGTCAATGATCGAAAAAATTGTAAAATGCAATAACAACAGTCAAATTAAGTCACAAGTCGACTGATTTTTATTCCTTTCAGTTGTCTCGCACTCAACTTTTCTTTAGATTCAGTCAAAAAGGTAATTTTTTAATATTTTATGTTTTATTTCGCAATATTCGATTTTTCTTCATCATTGGTGAACCCACACGAAAATATTCTTGGGCTTACGTACTTTATACAATATTCGATTTTTCTTCACCGAAAACGAAATTAAATTAATGATGTATAAATAATTCAACAAAGAGAAGAATTAGCAAGTATGTAGGGCAAAGATCATAAGAAATTTTATAAGAAATTAAGGGATAAAAACATCATAAAATACAGAAAGATTCACGCATCAGAACTGCCAAAATAAACTCTTCAATAAATCCCCAAAATGTTGTCATAATAATTTCGATTTACTGCAGTGTCCGCAACTATAAAAGTTATACTTTTCCACCAAAGAAATAACGGACTATTCTTAATGATCACGGGGCAATTTGTAATTTCGGGAAAAGAAATCGCATAAAATTGTCTGCTACGTCCGAACCATTTCACCACAGTCTGGATTTTTATTACACTCCCCGTATTGAATTTCACTCCTTCAGGATAACTACAGCACTATGGTACATTTCGAATAATCCAGACAAATGTAAACATCCTTTTCTCCTTCGTATGGGCGGAAAAAAAAGCCACTCCATCTAAACATACTGTGAACACTTCTTCCTGTAGCTATTCCGTCCTAGAGAAGAAACTGAGCCATATCGGATCTATAAACATCCCTTCATCATAAAACTGAAGGAATGTCGAACGAGAATCATTATAATGAATGCGGTCTCATCTGTAGTATGTCGGCCAGACAGACATAACCATCAGGAGGGGTGGCTTTGTCTATAGATCTGACAGTGCTACATATGTGTGGATTTAGCGGCAAACATCACAACTCCTTCCACACCCACTTCGATAACATTTGAATGCAATTTTATTAATTCTATGATCCAGTTGGCTCCCTATTTGTTCGACATTCGTACGGTAATCGTATGTATATACAAGGATCCTGTGAGTCAGCACATCAAGCCGCATCGTAAATAACATCGACTTTATACACTTTTAGGGTGGAAAATGACTAAGAACCCGGACTATACTCCAGACTGTCGACACAGTATACCCATTCGTTCATAATAAACTCCCGGGAAGTTTTCCAAGTTTTCATACATGGCAGTGTTTCCTGGAGATATCCTTAGTAATACAATGCAGGAGCATGAGGAACAAAAAAAAATAACGTAAAGACACCCTCGCCTTAACAGTTCCATACGTTACGGGAGCTGATGAGTGTGGGGACTCCTTGAAAGATTTAGCGTAGTAGCGCGTCTGTGATTGCCAAGAGGGTTGTGCACTTTGATTGGAAGCATATTTCCCGACTAATTAGGCCTTAAGGATATACGGTGTGCATTGTGCCAGGACTGACTCACAGTCGAAAACACCACGAAAAGAAAAATCCACTTCAATTAAATGCATAATTTTTCCGTCCGATGATTCACCCGTACCAGCGACACACTTGATATATGAAAGGGAACAATTATTATTTTGATGGCAGTTTTCGGGGTAAGAACATTCGAATTTCATAAGACTCGTAATTAAAGACGACATCATAAAAACGATGATAAATGATTTTAATTTAAAACGAACCATAGCATTGGGGGAGGACGGTATTCGGAATGGCGAACGAAAAACATTAAACTGATTGTCAAGAAATGAACAGAAGTCAATTAAATCATTTCGACCACATCGCGCGAGCCACAAGGAAAATTTGTATAACAAAAGATCTTCATTAAGCATTAAACCATAAAAAGTATATTCCAAAGACAGCTTGTGACCGCATGCTGTGAACAAGATCGCCTCAGATCACAATTTCATATAGTGTTTATAAACACGTCAAATTGTAATAATCGAAAGATATGTGGTTTATTATTTATTTCCTATTGATTTTATTGGTTCAAGAAGGGTGGAGATGGATCGTTTCAAATTGAATCGAAAAAAAAACTTTTTTATATAATTTTGGCTAGAATGTATGTGGATTATGTCGTGCTGTGATCGTAATTAATTATATCTTATTTAGATTATAGTTTTTCGAAGAAAACCCGATAATAAACTATTTTTTAAAATTGAGTTCGATTAATTTGAAGTTTGGTCTGGATTTTTTTCCGGCTTTTTTTGTGGTGTAACATATTTTACCTTCTCTGTAAGTATTAAAACTCTTCGTAATTTTTTTTAACTTATCATGTCAATGGGAAATTGTAACTCACTCTCAAACTAAAAAAAAACTGGATAAATAAAACCGAAGATAATGAAACAGAAGGCAGAGCAGTGCGTATTTAGATGGGAGGGGCTCATACTTCATTCTCCATAAAGTTTACTTAACCTAAATATTTAAGGAAGTTTATATGGGAGCTGAAATCCCGAATCAATGTGGGCTCATGGGCTCTATCGGAGCTACTCAATAGAGGAAATCTATAACAGATCTTGCCTTTTTATCAACTTTAAATTAATATAAGAATCTTGGTTCAGAATTTTAATCTTCGTAGCTGCACATCTTATTCAAACTGTATATTCAGTGTTCAGAAACTTTAAGCTTTAATGATCTAGTTTAACTCAGCGACATAGGCGCGCCGTTGGCGGGGCCAGGAGGGGCCGGGACCCCCCCAGACCCCGCCTTGGACCCTCCCAGAAAAATAATTCTGGCCCCTTCCAGAAAAGTAATTCCTTCCTATCCGCAAACTTTTTGTTGCCAATTGTTTTTTTTCAAATATTTTTTAACAATACAAACAATATAAAAGAATCTTCTAAAATGAACGAAGCAAATCTCAACTGACTCTTGAAAATAAAAAGACATTTTTGAATTTTACAATCATTGTTCTTTCGATCTGACGAGAGCTTTACAAGATTTTTTCAATTTAGCAAAATACATTGGAAATTGTTTTTGAAAACAACAAGATTCTCATGAAAAATTTTATAGTTTTACGAAATTGAAAGAAAATTTTCTTCAAGTTTTAAGGATCTTGAAATTTTGAATCTGGATGTTTGGCTAAATTTGTAAGGCTAAGCTCGTTAACGGGCAAAATCGTCCTACTCCTTCGGGTAGCTGCCATACTAAATGTCCTTAAAACACGTGTTTAAGAATATTGGCCGATAACTTCAGAAGGGTTTAAGCTACGTCTTTGAAATTTTGTATGTCTTATTTTTTCAATAGTTGCAGCTAAATGTATGATTATGAAAAAAATCCTATTAGTCCTTCGTGTAGCTGCCATACAAATATCCTGTCAAAAATGTCTTCACTTAATTTTGAGTAAAAACGAAGTTCGAGTTTACTTATCAGCGAAATCCTTTCACTCCTTCTGGTAACCGCCACACAAAATGTCCTTAAGACACGTGTTCAACAATATTTTTCGATAACTTTTGAACGCTTCAAGCTACGAATTTGAAATTTTGTACACGTTCATTTTTAACTGGTTCCAAGGGAAAGGATAAATATGTAAGAAATCGAGTGGGTCCTTCCTGCACCTTCCATGTGAAAGTCCTTCAAAAAGGACATTTTTTTTCGATGCCTTACCCTGTTCAAGATATGAAATTAAACACTGAATATTGTCTTTTAGTTTTGAGTAGCAATTTAATGGCAGTCCTTAATAAAGAATATACAACATGCACACACATAATTCTACTTAATCCCCAACTACAATATAAATCGGAGTTCAGTATTCATCTAGAGTATTATACGATTGGCTTGCAGCCGATCGTGACTGCAGTATGTTTTTGAGAATATCTTTGAATTTTAGAAGATGTTTTCAATTTAACAAATTAAAGTAAAAATTGGTTTTAAACATAACGACATTTGCATCAAATATTTTTTGATGTTATGAGATCCTAGAATAAATAAATTATTTGGTTTTTGAATATATCGAGTTTTTTATGAAATACATACCTACGATATTGGATTCGTATATTTCGATTTCTTAGTATATAGTTTTGAACAATTTTTTGTAACTGAAGTCTTACCAGTATATTATTCACTTTGAATTATATCGTTGATGGTAATGAAATCAGAAAACTTTTGGTTATCCGCTTAAATACATATATAATATTATATATATAATAGTAATCATAAATAATAACGTTAAGTGAGAATTGCGAAACCAATAGAAAATAAGCTAGGAATGTATAAATACAATTTTTTTTATCGAAATTGAAGAAAACATCTTACGAATACAAAAAAAGATTCTACATAATCTACGAAATCTTCAAATCTTCGGGAACGCTAAAAATCTTCGAATTAAAGAAAAATATTCAAATCTGGCATCGCTGCTACTACTCAAGATATATTCTCGAATCTCTCAATCACATTGAATTCAATTTTAAGGACTCTCTTTTGGTTGGAACTCGAAACTAAAAGACAGTGAGTTCCGTAAATTGAGTGAAGACATTTTTACAGGATTTTTCTATGGCAGCTACTCGAAGGAGGACTCATAGGAACAGGGCCACCCTAACCACAGGGCTATAGCCCTGGGGCGCAAGCTTTTTGGGAGCGGCAATTTTATCGATGTTATGTTTTAATTTTTTTTAGAAAATACTGACCACAAGAGCGCAGAAATGGAAGATTGTTTTTTAAAACTATTATCTGATTTAGATATCAATTTGGAAGATTGTAGAGGGCAATCTTATGATAATGCATCTAATATATCGGGTATATACAGCGGCATCCAAGCGCGCATTAAATCTATAAGAATCTTGCCATTTACGTACCCTGTGCAGTACAGTCTTTAAATTTAAGATTTAAATTTGGAGAGTCGGCGGCGGAATGCTACGTACAAGCAACTAAATTATTTTTATTTCTTTAAAATTTATACAATTTCTTTGCCGCGTCAACATCAAGATGATTTTGACAGATACGCTAGCATTAAAAAAACAAAGTGGTCCAAAAAATTAAGCGACACTCGTTGGTCAGCAAGAGCTGATTCAGTGAAGGCAATTCTTTCCGGTTATGGAAATTTTAAAGATGCTTTGAATAAAATTTTGGAAGATATTTTTCAAAAGCCTGCAACAAAATTTGAAGATGAGGGGTTGTTAAATGAGTTCAACTCACTGGAAACTGTTATTATGGTAGCATTTTGCAACGAAATATTATAAATCATAGATAAAATTAATATATCACTTCAAAAAGTTGATAATACAATTGAAAGCATTATTTGATTATACGCTTCTTTAGAAAAACGAAACGAAATACAGGATCATTTAACCTTTACAAATCCGAAGGTATAAAATTGTTTAATTCTGACACTTTTATATTTTGTATTTGCCGCTTCCACTAGCCATCAAAATTGTATTTTCTTATGACGAGGGGCACATTATTTTTAGTAGACCACAGGCGCCGAATATCCAAGGACTATTTAAAATTGTTTCCTTTAACTGCAGCTAGTAGAAAAGCAATGTATAAAACATTTTAAAGTCGCAACCTAATTCTAATCATTCGTTGTTTATACGAACATCTAATTTGTAAGCACAAAACGGACGAACTTGTATATAAAGCTTGTGTGCGTTTCGGAAGAAGTCGTATGTCCTGAGCCATTCGGCCCCGGGCCCCTTCCAGATTTAAGGCCACGGCACGCCTATGCTCAGCGACCTGATCGAGGCCTGACCTAAGTAGGTCTAATCGCCAACTGTGGGCTGGGTCGTATTTGGTATTACTAAATATCTGCAGTGGTATCTTATGTCGGAACGCATTCCTCACATGCCTTGACAAATTGTATCGCGTTTACACCAAAAAATCCAACGACCTATTTTAAGTCCGGTAACAAATGAACGAGCCCCAACCTGAAGTTAGTTCAGGTCGACTATGAAGTTTCAGGCGTCCTAAAAATTTTGGGCGGACTAAATGCTTGGTTTAAACTGGGTCAATAAGAACTTCCTTCTAGAGTACACGGGTTTGACTCATTGCGACTTAGTCGTAATTTAAATAATGTAAAACCCGGGAAGGTTTTTGTTGAAGGAAATAAAAAACTATTATAAAAATTTTCCTAAAATTTCTCAATGGCAATAACCAGCCAAAGAAGACCGCAGTGAATGGTAGACACGTCAAAAATTAAATTTCTTGCAGCCCTATTATGTGATATTTGGAAAATCGAGGAGCTCCAGTTCTCCTTTAAGATCACTGAAATCGGCTCTAAGATATTCTTCATATTAAATATTTGCGGTAGTCTTCGTGGCTATCACATGCGAAAACTATATAGATATATCAAGCCATGAAGATAAAATCGACTAGCTTATTTTTATTTATTTTGTGCCAACTGAATCCAGTTTTCATTTCACGAAAACTCATAACAAAACTGTAACAAGGAACACAAATAATAATATCAGTCAAAATAAAGCGCTCGACAAAAAAAAACGTTTAATTACTTAAAATCTCTTAAGATTACCGTACAACAAATCCGAGCGGATAATGAAAGAAGTTTTGATTACTGGCCATCACCCTTCAAAAAAAAAAATCGTTTTTTGCAGTAGTCTTACAGTAGCCGCTTTGATTTTAATTAGGTTCGTACATACCAAGTTTATAAACTAGTTAATCTAGTCCATTGAGTTCTTTTCGTTTTCTGTAACAAGTTCTTCAGGCCCGAAGGTACCTACGTACGAAGTATACATTAAACTAAGTTTTTATCCAGTCCGAAGAAATGACATCGACCTTTTAAATCTATTTCGCTTTTTATGCGACGTGAATGGTTTGAATAGGAGCTAATTGAAGGGATTAAGCAAATAATCATAAAATCTAGAAAATGTGTTTTTTTAATAAGGCTAGTCGACTTCGATGTTATCAATGTCGCTGGAATTTGGGCTGATCTTATTAAAATTTATAACAAATATTTAAATCGGCAATTTTTTTTTAAAAGCTCATTAGTTTGTTCGCGTGGGCTCCGAAAATTTTTTATGATTTCATTTAAAAAAACGCACCCTGCTCATTGGTCAAATATTTAAATATCGGTTATCTTTTCAAACGAGGGCCACGGCCAGGCCATCTTGCAGGCCGCAGCTACCATTAAAATTGCTTCAATTGAATATAAAAATTAAATTTCAATGGCCACTGTGGCGAGGCTAATGTTATGTTTGGCCACCTTTTTTTTCTTAGAGAGGTGAAGAAGAAAAAAACAGTTTTCTTAAAAATACCGAAGAATGTAGTGGCACTCACAATAATTGTGTATAAACTTTGGCTTGAACTAATGACACCTACTAACAATGGAAATTATTTTTTTTTTCATTGAGTAGATTTTTTTATTATAGAATTTTTGTTCTATCATTTTCCATTTTTTCACCATTTTTTGGAATTATAAAATAACGTGAAATTTCCAGCAGGAACTTATCTTTAACTTGTTGATACGATCAAAAAATCACCTTGTGACATTCGAAAACATATGCAAAGATTTGAAACGATAAGAAAGAGATTAACCGAATTGTTTATGATTGTTGTATGCTAAATAGCCACCCACATTCCGTACAAACTACAGGTTTAACATCTTTTTAAAAATTACACCAAACTTGTTTTGTCGTGGACTTCTTCTTGTCTGTGGCCAGATGCTTGTAGTATTGATTTAACTTTTTGAAGAATTAAGGTCACGTAATATTTATTTCTTAATCATAAACGTGCCTTCATCTTTTTCATCTCCATCTCCATATTAGAGTAGCCAGAAAATATTAAAAAAAAATATATAACAATAGTGAAGTTTGTTGGCAGTCCCTAATCTTCTTTAGGTAAAATCCAATTAACAACTTATTAAGACCCAATCGAGATAAAATTTAAGATTTTACGATGACCAAAAAGAGTTTTTCTGGAAACAAATTAATGTTATTAAGTGATAATTTTATTATTAATGGGCGAGAAATTTTCGAGATTTAATTGGATTGAAAATACTTAAAATTCTTCCTTTTTGGAAATGGTTTTTTTTAATTAACTTCCAATGTCACTATCCAAATCCAGAATTTTGTTTTGAAAAAAAAAACATGAAATGACGAATAAATATTTTAGACAGTTAGTTTATTGTCCAGTTGATATAGATTTTAATTTTTTGTTTTCTTAAACTCTTCATAAATAAATTATAGGTTCAATAAGCAATCACAATGAAAACTCCCTGAGCGAGTTTTGGAAAACCCGATCTGCAGAGTGCTCTCAAGCTTTTGCAACAAGAATCGTAAACTAACGAAGAAAATCTGCCAATAGTCTGGGCGCAACTTTATTATTTTCGGGCAGAAGTCCGGAACGCGTTTAATTCTGAGGTTACTATGTGACTGAAAACCGAAAAAAGGTTCGGGAAGCGGTTAGAATGGGGTCGCGCTAGAAAACTTAAACGCCGCTGTCACATATAACATATGAATTACATAATTGGGTTCTACTCCGGGAAGAGGTCTAAGTGATAGTAAAATATCAGTTAATACGCGACTAGGAGGTTTTTCGTGATTAGGGTTTCTGACCATTACATGAAATCGGAAATGAATTTGTAGGCGATTATATACAAAGTCTGTGGAAGTGAAAACTAATCTGATATCTCATCAATCCTAAGAAATATGTCGAAAGCCTTACGTCCTATTGGAGTTGAATATCTAAAAATACTGAAATCAACTTTTGACGATTATGTAGGAAGCCTTAGGAAGTAAAAATGAATTCGATATCTCATTCGAACTAAGAAATATGTAGGAATTTGTGAAAACATATGTAACCCCCTTGCACCCACTTTGGGGTTGAATATTAAAAAATCCTGAAATGAGTTTTTAGATATATGTAAAGAAAGCCCGAGGAAGTGAAAACCAATCCCATGTCTTATCACTCCTAAGAGATATGACGGAATTCGTGAAAACGTGTTCAACCCGTTTATACCCTCTTAGGGGTTGAAAAATGAAAAAACTTGAAAACAAGTTTTAGGTGACTATTAAACAAGCCCGTGGAAGTAAATAGTTATTCGATATCTAATCAGACCGGAGGGATATGACTGAATTCGTGAAAATGTGTACAACCCCTTTACACAACCGTGGAGGTCGAATTTCAAAAAATCCTGAAAACACTTTCTAGGTATTTATATGAAAAATACCTACAATAAAAATGAATTCAATATTTTGAAAGACCTAATAGATATGACGAAAATCGTGGAAATATATGCATTTCATTTTCGTAGATCATTTTTTTCGCCCACCACCCCCCCCCCCTCCATACGACAATGGATATTTGAAATATTGTTTAGTCTAAATTACTTTTATAGTTGACTTACATATACATAACAAGTTTCAACTTTAACATAAGGCGTTCTATAGTTAGGAAAAACACCCCCACCCCCATACTACTCCTATAAAAAATTATATTTTTTCAACATGCTACTGCTATAGTTCTATCCAAATACCAAGTTTCAGCTTTATATCATTATAGATTCTCGAGATATAAAAATTGGAACTTTTTCTTCTTCACCCTTCCCCACCCTCACCCTCTACACACTCACCCGCAACATTTTTTTTCTGCTAGGAGTTTATTGGGCCTACTTCTGGTAAAAATTCTAAGGATCTATCATACACTGTTCTTGAGATATGAGCCGTGATTTTTTAGAAAAATTCTTATCCCCTCCACTTCCATACTCAACCGCCCCCTTAAAAATGTTTACTTTCAGCAAACTTTTTTTGTCAACCTTAATACAGAAACCGAATTTTATTTGTCTAGTGTAATTGGTTCGTGAGATATCGTAATCTAAAATTGTTCGACTCCCACCTCCGCACGCCCCTGCTCCGTCTCAAAAATTTGTTTCCGATCTATTCTCCTAGTATACCCACATATGTTCATCAAGTTTTAATTTCGTGACATTAACCGTTTAGGAGATATGGATTTTAGAATGTCTCGATCTCGGCTTTCGAGCGTTTCAGACGCATTGTTATTCCCCCCACTCCCACACCCCTTCACCCATATCACCAATTTTTTTGCAAATGGGTCCACTATCGATGCTCTATATAAATTCCAAGTTTCAGCCTCCTAGCCTAAGCGGTCACTGAGATCTAGAAACCAAAATTTTTCGTCTAAAACGCTTCCCCCACCTCCCCCCTCACACCCCCACCACTCAAAAGGTGGGCACTTGAAGGAGTCTGCTCAGTCTACCAACGTTTTATGTAAACGTGAAGAAATATGAAATGAATTCAACCGAAAAAAATGATCCTGTACGGTGTTATCAAAAAATAACTAAGATGTTTCAAATCCGATTGGAGAAATATCATCGAAGTGTCCACGGTCCGATTTGTCACGACTTTTTTGCTTTCTATTTATTTTCATTTATTATAGTCCGTCGAGCCGGATTTTTTCTGTTATTTGTATGTAGTAGGTACATATTTTGGGTTTTATTATTAATATTTTTTTTCAATCAAGGGTATCATATTAGTTGATCTGCCGGTCTAGCCAAAAATAAACATTTTACAGATTTAACGCGTTAAACGGCCTAGAAAACGTAAAATTTCAGAATTACATCAATTAATAATAATTGACCTTGTATTTTCTTCAAATATGCAAATGTGTAGCAATTTCAAGGAACTCGGTGAATTAAAAATATTCCACAATTTGTTTGCTTATGCCTTATAAAGCTGGCGAAACAATTGTCCAAATTTTGAAGTCACTGATTTTTCTTTTCAATGACTACAACATCGCATTTACTCGCACTATCACAATTTAAACATCGTTGTGACAAACTATTTTAATTGCTTATTTTTTTAGTAAATCTTATTTAGCCAACAAACTTGACATTCAATTGATCGTTCAATGTTGTAATTGACGAAGTGTAATGACATTAAGTGTCGGACAAACCAAACATAATAATTGATCCCAGGGCCTTTATTGTGCATTGTGCCTCAATCTACAGAGCACACCTTCATTATCGACTCAATGTCTTACGCTCGATTCAAATTGAGTGATTGAAACGTCCGCTGAATAGCAGAAAATGTCTTATATTCGGTCCAATTATTGATGAAAGACGAAACTTTACGTTACCGCCTGGGACTCGATGTAAATCTTTCGAGTAGGTACTTACCGAGTACCTTTTTCTTAGGTCGTCGCTTTATGAAACATAAGATAACTGGTGAAAACTTCGAGTTGTTGAGAGTGAGAAACGATGAAAATTACAAAGAATTTCGATGTTGATGCTTCAGTTGAAATTCAAATTAGGCACCCGTCTGAGTTAATTAAATCCTTTGATCAAAAGTTGATGAGCTGAGCACCTCGTTAAGGTACCGCCCGCCACTTTATACTCTTGCCTTTTGGAGTGTAGTTGCGGGGAATTTCGTTCTAAACTTTGCGTTACATTGTTACTTGCTTCGAGCGAAAATGTTATGCACCTATTCCTACATTTACCTACCTTAAGGCTTCATTTTTGAACATATGTAAAAAGATGGAATAACTAAGAATTCTCTATCAGCTTAAGATTGACAGGTAAGTTGGCATCGTTCGCATTACCTTTATATGCCATTGCCATAAAATGTTGGTGAAACTTTCCAATTCCATATCGAGATGTTCTACTTGCTGCCGCCAACGTAAATCCAATGATAATTTTATAAAAAGTGTAGGAGTTACGGTAGAGAATAGGAAGCCGTTCATCCTTTCTAGATTGAATGTTTCTATCGAAAGGAAATTTGGTTGTTTCCTTTTTTTCTTCAAGTCATTTTTTAAAGGAAATTACAATGTGAAAGATAATGGCATTTTAAAGGTGTTTTATGAATAAACTATAACACGTGTGAAGGAAATTGGTTTGGAAGAGAGTAAGGATAACACCAAAAATCGACTGGAAATGGAATTTTTCTTTGGTCACAGAAAAGAGACGTGGCAGATGCTGCGATTGAAGCGTTGACTATCGAAAAGTCGAAACAATATCTTGAAACCAAAATGAAAATCAAAATTTCGAAAGATAAAATTTTGAAATTAAAAAGTTAAAAATCAAAATGTAAAAACAAAATGGTAAAATCAAAGTGATGAAAACAAAATTTAAAAATTAAAATTGTTTTTAATTAAAATTTTGAATAGAAAAATATAAAAATTCAATGGACGAAAATCAAAACAGTGGAACTAAGATGATAAATAAATTAAGATAAAAACCGAAATTATGAAATTATAAAACATTGAAATCATCAAATCAAAGACCTAAAACCAGTGTTGAAAGAAAACTTTTACAAATCAAAATGTGAAAATAAAATATTAAAAATTAATATTGAAAAAGGAAGATAAAAAACTTAAAACAAAAAGTCAAAATTATAAAATTGAAATTGAAGTATTGAAATCAAAATACCAGTATCGGAATCTTCAACTCAAAATAACGATAACCAAAATATCGAAAATCAAAATTTTTAAATCAAAATAAAATCAAAAAAATGAAAATTGAAATGTCAAAATCTATGGAAATCATATGTTAAAAATCAAAAACTCAAAAGATTAAAAATCATAATGGCAAAATAAAAACATCAAAGTCATACCGCTGATATCAATAACAACAAAATCAAAAAAATTAAATCAAACAGCTGAAAATGAGAAGGGTTTGTGAAATGTGTTTAGCACGTTGGTCATAAAACTAAATTTTTGCACACGTAATTCACGTTTAATAAGTTCGGCATTAAAACAATTTTTTTCCAGTGTCTGCCATTCAAAAATCCTTGAAAGATCGAACGATGGACACAGTTCTATACTACTTCGTGTAATTGGATCAATCGAACAAGAGAAAATACTTTAAGACTTGAATGTGAACAGCTTGTGTAATACTAATCTGAACAAATTTCCATATTCATATGAAGTCTTATAAAAAGTACAAACGATTAAAAATGATTGAAAATCGTTTCTGGAAATTACCAATAATGAAGTAACGTGGTGCCTTCGAATATGTTATTATTATTCATAAATACAGAAAACGTTGCAGATAAAAAATCCTAAAAAAAAACCCCTACTGAAAAAATTATGTTACTTTCGCATTTTGAAATGGCCCTTTTATGATATTATCTTACCAATTATACGAACCATTATAAACGCTGGCATCGTTAATTGCAACCCTGCTTAGTGGGGATTCCGTACAGTTCAGATAGTAACTTATTGAATACCAATCACTTGAAAGCCATTTCGCTCCGATGATGACAATTTCAACATGGCAAAATGTTAAAGGACTTTCAAATGGCCTTTATAATTGCAGCATTAACAAGGAACTTACATCGCTTTCGCGGTCGACCAGTACAAGTAGAGTATGTTTTTCTCTATAAAGCAATTTATTGTAATTAGTTCGAACTGAACCGGGTATCGGACATTGCTTTCATGAGGTATGGCAAGACGTTGTAGTCACCGGGGAGATGTTAAAAAAAATGTGTAACTTTCTGAAAATGAATAGGAGCTATTAACTGATGCTACAATTTTAGAAAGGAGCAATTTAAAACACTCTGGAAAATCAAATGTTTTATTGGAAAACGCGCGGTCGTTAATTAAGACAGTAATGAATAGGAGTCACTCGTTGGATTGTGATTGCGGTTTACAAGATATGCAAAATCTCTATTCATTTGCTAAAGCAAATGATTAATTCTTTAATCATTTTGGCTTAGTTTTTATTTAATCACTTCCATTTCACTTTATTATTTCAATAATAGAAACATTGTCATCGATTTAAAAAAATAAATTTACTACTAAATTCGACCCCTAAGCGATTTTTTTCCCCAATTCAGCTATGCACCTCAGGTCTGATTAGATATTAAATAACTTTTTACTTCCACGGGCTTTTAATATATTCGTGTAAAAATCTTTTTCAGGATTTTTTCCTTTACAACCCTTTAGAGGGTATACAAGACTTGTACAAATCTCCACGAGTTCCGTCATATCTCTTAAGAGTGGTAAGACATTGAATTGGTTCTTACTTCCTCGGGATTTCATTGTTTTGATCTAAAAATTGATTTCAGCAGTTTTTTCATATTCCACGTTCAAATGGGTATAAGGGGGTTGCATACGTTTTCACAATTTTCGCCATTTTTCCATGGTTTGATGAGATATTAAAATGGCTTTTACTTTTTATATAACGCCCATAAACTGACTTTAGGATTTTTTGATATTCAACTCCACAAGAGGTCGCATACGTCTTCACGAATTCCAACATATTTATAAGATCTAATGAGATATCGAATTGATTTTCACTTCGTAAGGCTTCCTATATAATCGCCTAATACTTAATTTCAGGACTTTTGGATATTTAACCCCAAGGGGGTGTAAGGAGGTTTTCACAGTTTTCGACATATTTCTTAGGTTTGATGCGACATCAAATTGGTTATTACTTCTGCGATCATTTCATGTAATCGCCTAAAAATCAATTCCACGATTTTACGAAAGTCAACCCCCAAGGTGATGTAATAGGTTTGCATACGTTTTCACAAATTTCGTCACATCTTTAAGGTCTGATGAAGCAGTATGGTTGAGGCAGTGTTGGTTCTTTCTTCTATGGGTTTATAGTGTAATCACATAAAAACGAATTTCTGGATTTTTTCATGTTCAACCCCGAAGGAAGTGTAAAGGAATTACATACGTTTTACGTCTTAAACTTTTTGCGAAGCTTCGGTTTTGTTTCTTTAATTTAAGGGTCAGTATATACTGTAAAAATAGTTTTTGTTGAAAAAAGACTCTTTCGGATGAAATATTCCTCTAAATGTCACGAAGAAGAAAATTTTGATTTTTACTATAATTATTATAATTTTTGATGGAAAATTATTAAAAATACGTAATCCCGTTTTAAGTGTGTGGGTTTTTTTTGTTTTAGTTATATTTTTGATTATTTTTGGGTGTCTAAGAAATATGCGAATCTTTGATTTTCTTTCCTTAATTTAAGTCTGTGCTTAGCACACAACAACTCCGGTTGAAATTTTAGAGTTCAAGTTAGAGTATTTAGTAAGACATTTTAATTGTATACTTAAATTTTCTTATTTTTATTTTCAGATTTCTTCAAATGAAATCGTCCGTAAAAAATTTGCACTGTTTCACTTATGGAACTGAATAGCTGATATTTTACGGTATGAATTGTCCTATTTTTAGTGTTAAAATTTATTTATAAGATTGGACGATATTGTTATGTTAACAATCATTTATTTTCCTTCTTTTTTGTTTTTTCCCAATTATTTCGGAAAAATTCTTCTACACACCATCTTGTGTAGAAGAATTTTAGTTACCCAGAAATTCAAAGTTCATCACGAATTTCATGTCTTGATTTTACTTTATTATTTTAATAATAAAGTATTGTTATTGATTTTTAAAAAAAAAAAAATTTGCTACCCTGAAAATTTTTTTATACGTTTCTTGACTAATAAGCACCAAAAAAGCAAAAAAAATTTTCAGTCCGTCTGTGCGCCGTACGCCGTCCGCCGTACGCAAAACGTTTGAAAGCTTATAACTCTCAAACTCTTTGAGCTATTAAGTTGGTAGACTGAGCAGACCCCTTCAAGTGGCCACCTTTTGAGTGGTGTGGGTGTGAGGGGGGAGGTGGGGGAAGCGTTTTAGACGGAAAATTTTGCTTTCTAGATTTCAGTAACCACTTAGGCTAGGAGGCTGAAACTTGGAATTTATATAGAGCATTGATAGTGGACCCATTTGCAAAAAAAATTATGATACAGGTAAAGGGGTGTGGGAGTGGGGGAAATAATAATGCGTCCGAAACGCTCAAAAGCCGAGATTGAGACATTCTAAAATCCATATCTCCTAATCGGTTAATGTTACGAAATTAAAACTTAATGAACATCTGTGGGTATACTAGGAGAATAGATCGGAAACAAATTTTTGAGAGGGGGCAGTGGCGTACGGAGGTGGGGGGTGAAAAACTTTAGATTACGATATCTCACGAACCAATTGCACTAGAAAAACGAAATTCGGTTTCTGTATTAAGGTTGACAAATAAAGTTTGCTGAAAGTAAAAATTTTTAAGGGGAAGGTGGAGTATGGAAGTGCAGGGGATAAGAATTTTTCTAAAAAATCACGGCTCATATCTCAAGAACAATGTACGATAGATGCTTAGAATTTTTACCAGAAATAGGCCCAATAGACCCCTAGCAGGAAACAAAATTTTGAGGGTGAGGCTGGGGGAGGGTGAAAACAAAAAAGTTCCGATTCTTATATCTCGAGAACCTAAAATGACATCAAAACTTGGTATTTAGATAGAACTATAGTAGTGGCACGTAACAACTGATATTATACTACGACTTAGACCTCGTCCCGGAGTATGACTTAATTATGTAATTCATATGTTATATGTGGCAGCGGCGTAAGTATAATAGCGCGACGCCATTCTAACCGCTTTCTGAACTTTTTTCTGAGTTTTCAGTCACATAGTAACCTACACCGCGTCTCAGAATTGAACGCATTCCGAACTTCTACCGAAAAAATAATAAAGTTGCGCCCAGACTGTTGTCAGATTTTTTTGTTGCCACAGATAGATACGTTTTTTTTAAATAGCAATTCATTCGAAAACGTCCAAAATTGCGGTGACCTCGATATTCTAGACAGAATAAGCTATGCAAATTTTGTGACGAATTCAACGTTCGATCTTTTTAGCTGTTTAATACCTATTGTTTCCAGTGGTTCAGATTTCTTTCGGAAACACAAGTGCGGTGACCCAGAAATTCTGCAAAGATTAAGCTGTGCAAATTTTGTAACAGCTTCAACGTTCGGCGTAGAAATAATTGTAGTAACACATTTGCGGTTACTTACTTGAATTATTTCCAACATTCGATTACGTTGCATTTTGTATATTCCCATTATTCCAACACTATGCCTTTTATTTGAACCGATAAATAACAAATTGCAATTTATAAAACCGTGAATGTTCGAATGAATCATAAAAAAAAGGTAGAGAGTGTGCTCTAAACCAGATAAAAATGTAAATGATTGGAAAGTATCCCTTTTCCAAATATTCGCACTTAATTTAGTCGGAATTGATACTAGAACTTAAAACGGAGGTTTTATCGCCCTAGGACCTACATTTAAATTTGTTTCTAACCATTTAAATTGTACATTCATTTTATTTCCATACTGACATCAGTGACTATTTTTAATTCATTTTATTTTTTTGCTCTATCTCGGACTATAAAGTTGGTCGGTTTTTCTATTCAGTTCAAAGGAACTGGACTTGTAGAAAACAACACTGGCCAATATAACGTATCCCAACCAAAATAAAACATTTTGCATCCGATGGGATGGAGTATTCTGTCAGGAACCGTATTAAAAAACAACAGAATCCAACTGCAATCAATTATTGAATCCCATCAATAAGGCCCGCCGATAATTTATTTACAACCGCTCTCTATTC
Source organism: Beris morrisii (assembly GCA_951812415.1). NCBI lineage: Eukaryota > Metazoa > Arthropoda > Insecta > Diptera > Stratiomyidae > Beris > Beris morrisii. The sequence goes on from OX638310.1 coordinate 170,614,876, forward strand.
CGACATATCGTAGTCGTGGGGGTGTCTAGTCCAGCCAAGGGCAGTAAGCTCAAAAAAAAAATATTCAACCCACCTATATATTCAAGACGACCTAGAGAAAAAAAAGGACATAAATAAATAAGTGCCACTTGCACACGTATATATCCTGGCAGTTTCTACTCAGGATCGCCATGTAGTAGTCCCATTTTAGTTCCCAGGCTTGGCATTTTACAAAAATTCATTCTCATGCCAGCCAGCAGTTTCAAAGTGAAAAATAAATGCCCCGAATGGGCCACATTCGATGCCACCTTATTACAGGTCCATCGATTTACTACCCTTCGGAACGAGTCCTGGATCCGGCTTAGCCCTGCAGCTCCTTTTATACAACGCTCCCGCCCTTCCCGGCTCAGCTCCAATTTATCGTTTTTCTAGTTCTCAATGAACAAGTACTTTGACAAATTTTCTTTCTGCCCCGTAACCACCCCCATATCACACTACACTTTTGCCTCTCACCCACCCTCATCCGCGAAGTTCATAAAAAGTTTTGCAAACGGATCTCGAGGGATCAAGCAGTGGATATCTACAGATGAGCTGAACGGCTTTCGGGAAATATTAATTCACCGGCTGCAAGTTGATTTATAGTTCTTCAAGAAAATCTTAAGAACTGTGACTGAGAATTTTTTTGTTGGAATACTTTTTGCATAGCGCCAAGGTAAATTTACTTCAAGATTTCCAGGACTCCTGGGACTTGCCATAGTTAGTTGCCCTTGTTTCGCTGGCAGAATGATTATCGTGCGAATGGGCTTGATTTATGGCATTTTCGTTTCGCAGGACTCTTAAAGGTAGTGTCGCAAAGTATCGCTGCACTGAGTATTATTGTTGTTAAAGTAAGCAGTTTGTAGTTGCCTGCCACCCTACCCAATCTATAGATTGTGGCATGTGCAGAATTCAGAGCGCGGCATTATTGAATTTTCTTCCTTAAAGAATTTTTTTTTGTTAAAGGTGAATGTTGTTCCTGACGTTTTTCTTCAACGCTTCAGTTTGCATAAAATACTACAAAGACGAACTGATTGCCAAGTACTTTGAATTGGAGTAAAACCGAGTGAATGACATGTGCACACCTTGCGGAAATATTTTAATTGGAAGGTGCCGTAGTGTTCATTTAGCTGAATATCGTCTTTAGTGAGTTATTCCTTGATAAGGAGCACAACGCACTGGGATATACCTTAAGGGTATATTTCTTTTTTGTAAGGAACAGAGAATATACGGCAAAGGGTTACTTAACAAGGAGACTGAAAAGTCAACAGATTACATGAAGACGTTCTTCAATTATAGAAATATTAATTTGTGATGGAGTGGTTCTACTTATTAGATATTAACTAATTCGTTCAAATGTTTAAATTTCAAAGCTCAATTAAACTTTTATAGAGCGAACAGGTAGGAGGCTCCAATTGCCTTTAATTTCAGTCAACGCGTGAGACAGCATACTTGCCGTTGCATGGAGCCTAATCCATTTTCAGATATAGCTTGTGATTGGTACAGGATTTTTTTAAAAAAAGAAATAGAGAAATACTTTCGATGTTTGGAGTTAATTCTACATACGTACTTTCTAGTTGATAATTTAGGAACAATATTTCAGTGTACGGCCGATGAGCCATACATCCTTTATCGATGTTCGAGACAGTCAATAGTAGCTGTGATTAATTCATCACTTAATAACTTAAAGATCTTCTTTGCATTCTGTCCAGAAAGAGTAAATCAGATTGAGAGAACCACGCCCAAATGTGAAAAATGTTTTCTGTAAAATAATTCCAATCATTTTATATTGCTAAAGACATGATCATTCTAGCGCAAAGATTCAGATATGTTTACTTCAATCATCTTAAAGCTATCAACATTGGATAAACTTTCTCCCCCAAATGAGCTAGACGGGATTTGTGATTTTTTTTTAGAGTTTAAAGATAGCATTGCGTTTTCGAATTCGACTCTATTCTTCTTAACCCAAGTTTAAATATACCTTAGTTTAATGAGTCTATCATATTTTGCGTATACTCGTAATTTGACAAGGAACTTCGACGCGCTTCATTATACTAAAATACGGTTAATTCTAGCGTAGAAATTTTTAATTCAATTTTTTTGAAAATTTCACGAATTAATTTTTGTTGGAAAAAAAATTAAATCAGGTAAATCTTAAAAACATTAAATTTTACTAAATTAATTGCTCTTTTATTCGCGTAAAATTGATGCTTAAGTTATTGTGTTAGATTGGAAATGTCGAAAAAATAAACAAAATGTAAAAAACACAAAAAATAAAAAAAATAAAAAAAATTCAAAATCGCATCTAAATTCTAAATGTGAAAAAAAAATGTTTTTCGTTTTTTAGCACATTTTGATCATTTTCACCGCCAACTTTTTTTCAGCTATTTTCTTCGTCTGTATGGTATAACGCGAGCATAGTACACCGTTTAATCGAAATCGGTTGCACTGTTGTTAAGATTATGGAACAAATGTTCAGACAGACTGAAAAACAAAATTTCAGTAGTTTTTTGTTTATCCCATTAATACAAATGTAAAATGAATTACACATTAATAAATTTATTTTATATTTTTATTACTGAGCTTATTGATTACATTTAAAAGATCATTTCCAATTACTTTATTATTTTTTACTACAAAAGTTTTTATTGATACTGGACGTGGTCTTCTTAACAAATTTTTGAATTACTTGTTTGGCTAAAATTGTTATGAAATTTTTGAACAATTTCTTCATCTACAATTTAAGGTTCAATACAAACTTCTTATCATTCTTCAGCCGTATTGGCACTTTATCAATGGATTTTCCCGTATAATGACGAAAAATTTAACCAACAAATGTATAAACCTTTGACGAATTTTTTTTGTATTTCAAAACAAAAGAATTTTAACAACAATCACAGTTAAACTGTATACACACGATGAAATTCTTGAACTAATTTACAGTCCACAGATAAATATTAAAACTGATTTAAATATTAAAATCATAATGGAATTTTCGCAACATATGCTCCGAAATTCAAATTTACGTAAAAGGGTTCCATAATGTTATTTATGATAATACAACGTTCATTATAATTTTTACTTACAAAAATATATCGAAGCTAAAGAGATTATCATTAAGCAGACGTAAAATGGAAATTTAATAATGGTTTTATTTCCATCAAGCTATTCGGGTATAAATTATTATCTCTTAATGATAATCCTCCTAGTATTTATAATGCTATGATATTCGCCTTCGGGTACATAATTTACCTACTGCAAAGGCCAGGTTTGTTTAATCATGAGAACGTTTTGGCAATTTGTTGAGTTATGGTATCTTAGGTTAATACGAATCAAATATACAGTGAAATAAGTATGTGATTATGTTATCGTTATTTGAGTAGTTTTCATCAATATTTACTACGGTATCGAATTATTGTTTTAGTTTTGAGCTAGTATTATTTTTAATATTTCTATTAATTTCTGAAGCTCTGAAGTAGAATCCCATTGAATGTTATTCTTTATTTACTTAAATTTAAATATAGATAATATTGACAACACGTATTTTTAACTATGGGACACTCTTAGAGTTGGAAGTCGACAACTTTAGTTGCACTGCGGTTAATTAAAAAAAATTTAATTGCATGCAAGTAGGTATTCCATGTCAATTTTGTCGATTTTCTAGTGTATATTCTCCTTATTCAGAATATTTTAATGTTTGGTCCGTCCTGTAACCTAAAATCAACATTTTGATTTGTTCAGCAAATAAATCTTCGATGTTATTTCAGTTTTACACGCCGACTCTTCTCTTTTACGTTGCACCAAATACCATCAACATTGACGGCCAAAATAAATCGAACCTAACAACAGAATCGATCTTAAAACGAATAGGGCAACTCGATATAAAAGATAAACAAAAATATCCCTTCTAAACCAACTATTGAAAACTGATTAAATCGTCATATCAACTACAAATTCTAAAAATGTCATTATGTAACAATAAATTACAATGCAGTCATTGTGTTGATATAATTTTCTAGTATTTCGTTAATTTTAATCAATTTAAATTTCTTTTTGTCTTATCTAAAATGACTTTTAACACCGAACAAATCTTTAAATATTGAAGATTTTTTTTTTTAGTTTGTCTCATAGAAACAATCTTAAGGGTTTTTTGGGTTTCATATTTTTTTTATTCGGTATCTGAATAGTCGACTACTAGAAGTAATCTCCGAATGAAGAGGTACTACTCGTTAAGTTACAGGCAGCTTAAGTGCGGCAATTGAAAAAAAATCTGTTAATTGATTTGAGTTTAATTCGATTACAAGCGAACCTTTATAGGAGGCCAAAAAGGCCACCTGTATTTCATCAACCAGATAAACCGTCCCCATTAATACGAGAAATAGTAAAATTTTCCAAACAAATGTGGCTCAAATATTTTACATTTCAGGTTCACTATAAAACTGTTGCTCACTTCTTCTGCCTTCCATAGGTCGCTAGTTCGAATCCGGCTCGACGGACCAAATTATTTTCAAAACTGCGCAAGTGTTGGGCGAAGGTGTACACAGCTGCTGTTATTGCTGAGTTTCAAGATCCGCTGAATTCTTTGCTTTCTCTTTTTTGCTGTTTTGCATATATATTTGTCACACCTTAACCATATTTTTAGCCCTCTCTATAAAAAGTTGTGTGGGCGCACTTGTCCGAAAGTAACCAGTTCCACCACATTGTTTGCTCGTTTTTGCTTATCAAATTCCTCATGACTACGATTATCTTAATTGATATTTTTGATCTATATGAAGAATTTATTTCTGTTTTATACCCAAGTGAAATATTTCCCAGTAACTTCGTACAAAAGTATTCTTGACACATACTTAACGGTTCGTTATACTAACTAATCTTCTACCCCTTCTAAAGCCACTATCAACCTAGCATTAAGTGCAATGTATTATAGTATAGTAAGTTGTTAAGTACGATAAACTAAAAAGCAAAACTTTTTGGGACCAATCCCGGAGATAACCAGTTAATTCTTTCCAATTAACTGATTATCCCGGGACAGGACAAATATCTAGTCCAGAACTTAAGAACACATAGGTACTCACACACGTCATTCCCATATCCATGCCAATATCCCAATGAAACATAGCACGACTAAAATAAGAAACATTGTTTCGGGTATTGGAAGCATGCATCTTTCATTACTCTGGTCTATAGTCGTCCTTGTGTGTGGTCGGTAGCTACGAGAAATGAAAGTTTTGCCGGAGTATTTTTTTTACCACCCGGACAAGGAAGAAGGATAAAGTTTGATAGTTTCCATACAAACTTAGTTTTGAACTCGTGCAAAACCATGAGAAATTGCCGGGAAAAAAAAGACGGAACACCTACAACGATACCAAATTCCCTAGAATAAACTTAGTTACGGATCTTGCACACTTCCTGGCCGCATCAAAGTTGTCCGATAAAGGGGTGGCTTAATATACAAAATTTCAAATGCATAGCGACTTTATGCTGAATTTTCCGCTCGTTCCGAATGAGCCTGGATAATATAAGTTTAAGCTGGAGTTGCTGTTTTTGCCTTGATCATGTTACCGGAACTAGAACTCATGTTTCGGCTGTGAAAACACTTTGAGATACTTTCAAAAATTGACACTCTAAAGATGAACTTCTATGACATGGGAAAGTCGAAGAGTTTATCTACTGTACATCGCTTTAATCGTATTTGTGAACTTCGGATAAATGCTACAGGTAATTAAGTTACATTTTGTTTTCTACTTCAGTTCGAGCAATTCCAGAAGCGTAGGGTAGTGGCAGTGCCTTGTTTCTGCTTAATATAATCTTTTTTCGGAGACCACGTGTGTTAAGCCTTCGGTCAGGTGAAACTCAAATTTAAATCGTCAGAAGATTAACACGCTTAGTCACTTTTCCCTTTATTACTTCTGAAATATTCTCTGTATTTTGGACTTAACTGCTTTTGTTACCTACAATCCGCCTTGTCATCCTTAAACGTCCCTCACATAACAATATCCTCATGGAATATCCTCATGGTTATCTTTTTATGTAACGTCTCAGTCGAAATATACCCGTTTTTATAACAAGTAATAATATTGGTTTGTTTGTTTTTTCTTAATATTATAAAACCTAATTTCAACACCTTTAATTCCAAGGTAAACTTATCGAGTTAGCTTAACTACTTCAGAAGTTATCCATATTTTTCTTTGATTGGAAATTCATAATTCACTATTCAATTTGTAATGAAGTGTAGTTAAGACCCTTATATTATACAGCCACTTCTTAAATAACCAACAAAAAATGTTTGAATTATATTTAAATATGCATTAAAAGTCTGGGCTTAGTGGCTAGAGCACTTGCCTTCCGTGCACCTGATACCAGGTTCGAATCTGCTTGGCGACAAGTAATTTTCGAGAATGGGATTGGGTGCCGGACTACCAGTTCACGTAAATGAGTACCTGAGTTAAGATCGGGGTAATAATCACGGACGAGCGTGTGGCTGACCACTTCACCTCCTAGTGTTCCGTTGGTCTAGTAATGAAATAACTCTAGCATTACTTCAAGGCCTAGGCCCAACTTGGGCTGTTGTGTCATTGATTATTATGCATTAAAAGCAGTTCTAAAAAACGTTTATTAAAAAAACGCATTGTTCAGTTGCTAAAACAATTTAAATTAAAAATAAATAACTTTAAAATTATTTAAGCTAGAGCAAAAATTTTATCCTGATATGAAAGGTGACAAAGAGGGCTATTACAGGCGACGTACGACATACAGAAATTTGTTTGTTATTTCGTTTTTGGATTTTTTAATACTTCTGCATGAAAATACAAAATTTCCGGCGGTCGACAAACAAAAACTTCTTTCAACCCTTTCCTATCTTCAAAGTGTTATCACTCGATCGTCAAGATTAATTGCTTATCGATTCTCGATTAAATAATCGTTTCATTCTTACAAATTAGAAAAAAAAAATTAAGATAAAATAAAAGAGAAATTCAAAAAATTTCTTACTCTGTGTTAAACGAATTCACTTCAAATCAAACTGCTCTACGAATTATGCGCTCCACTACAAATTATTCTCGTCTACCATGGCAATTTACCATTTCCGCACCGGGTGTCTATCTAACTCGATAATTATTCTTAATTGTCCGCCATTTATTCAGCCTTATCTACAGGTAACACTCAAATTGTCGCCAACACTTTCACCCACTTACCTTTGATTCTATTTAAGCGAATTTTATATACGCGTTTTCCTTCTAATTAGTTCTGGCGTTGTCAGAAATACGAACTGTACGAATTGATCGACAATTCGTGCTTCTAATCCTAGCGCGTTATTGCGATTGCTTATTTAAGTTCTTCAAAGTGGAAAATTGTACGGCGCACACCTGATATCCTACCGTCTGTTCTTCTCACATCGAATCAGGTTTCTATTTAGGGGTAAGGACTAGGGAGTAACTACGTCGAAAATTGCCTTTGTAGAAACGTTAAATCCGAGAATACCTTGGCTTTTAGCGAACAACAAATTGCACAAAGTATAAGGAGTAGGACAGTAGGGAAGCCTTAAGAAAATTTTCCCAAATGCCTCGCGAAAAGTCATGTTATTTCTCGGATGACAAAATTACAGCAATAGCATTGCCTAATGCTGTCACATTTTCGCAAGAATTAAGCCATTCGGCAGTAAAACAGACAAACATTGCCTGTTAAACGGAAATCGAAGCGACGAAGAAGTCAAAGAAAATACAGGAAAAGCCTTAAGAACTTTCTCAGCTCACACACACTCGACATCGATCTGGTATATTTCCATCATAAAAAAATCCGGTGTAAGAAAAGAAATCTAATAACATCGCGAGAAGTAAAACGCTGTGTCCTTTCTCCTGTCAGGCCAAATGACAGACATCTCACCTCACCTTTTTGTTCGCCGCGTTCGCAATAAGGAACAAATTTTCCAACGCCACAGAAAAAGGATCATTTCTAACATACTTAAATATAATGAGACGAAAGGATAGCAGCTATGAATAGTTGGAAGACAGAATGTCGCTCTTTGTTCGGCCATAAGACGAAGCCAAGAAAATAGCACATTTGATACCTTCTTCGGCGTCCAGGTGGAATAGGCTATGTACATATTATTTTCATCTAAGACTAGGATACTTGGGAGTCCTCGAGAGAGACGTCGACGATGACAACGACGGCCGTCAGGACTTCACCTTCGCCGTCTGAACAACAAGAAAAAGGATAATTCCTTCAGGTGAGACAATCCTCAACGCTATCACCGATACCGGCATCCATTCAAAATACTTGTTCTTGTTTTCGACGCCATTGTCGGTCGTATCCTGGAGGCCCTCCAACAGGAAACTTGAATTTAAATTCGAGATGCAAATTTATCCTCGAGCGATAGCAGGTCTATTCTGTCGGTTATCCCTCAAGAGAGCGAGCGAGATGAACGTTAAGGAAAATTTTGTATTGTTGTTGATATTATGGTGCTGGTGTTTTTCTTTTGGGTGTTCTTTGGGCAGAGTCCTTTGACCTTTAATATCACCACCATACCGTCAATATTTAATATTTATTCATGACGTAATGAGATTATGTCGTTTTAAATGCTTATTACTCCGTTAAGGAAACAGCAACGGCCATAGTCGCAGCCATCGTCAACCAGCCAGTGTAAAGTAGATAAGGACCCTAGAAGTTTTCTTCGAGTCTCTTAAGGCCTACTTAGAGCCTCCGAAATCCTACTTAATTTGCGCTATTAGGATATTTTTTCTGCACCCATCTCTTGATTCTCGGCAAGTAAAAGTCCCGACTTGGAAACGTGGCCGTTCTTAATTTTAAAGTCAATTGAGAAATTAGTGTGTGGACAGAGTGGGTGTTTCGCTTGGGGATTTCGAAAAGATTTAGTGGTAATTGATTGGCATTAGTAGGAAAATAGCTTAGAGTTAGAGCTATTTCCGGTTAAAGTTTGGTTGGGATTCAGATCAGGGTGAACGGAGCGGGGGAGGGGGTTGGGCGGAATTTAGGAATCGAGTTCTTTTTAGATATTGATAATATTGAGGTTGTTTTCATTGAAATGTGACACAATCGAGACTAACTACTTCTAATGCTTTGCAATTTTTACGTTAGTACCCTTCGCACGGTACTTTTTCTACTGATTTTTATAACTAATTCTTGAGGTCCTGTAGTGGCAGAAACATTTGAATCTTTCGATATATTTAGTCAAAATTTTACTATTATTTTATTTCCGTTTTACCCAAGGAATTGTAATAAATAATTTAAGGATAATGCCAATGTTGTTTTTCATTTTGGTTTTTCATTTTTCCGGAAGATAAATATTCAACAAAAATGGAAGTTTCTGACCAAAATTTGTGAATGTCTTAATTTCAATTTTACAGTATTTTCACCAATTTTGTACTCTAGATGAAATCATATAGAGTATTATAAGTTTAATCCAGCCCGAAAAGTTTGTAACGCATAGAACCGAGCCTCGAACGAAAAAAAGTTATATATTATTTTGTGTTTAGTTGTGGCCAAAAGCCCCAAATCCGTTTGCTGTCCGTCCGTTTGCACGATAACTCAAGGACCCGTTGGCCTAGGAAGTTGAAATTTTGTCAGCACCTGTAAAATGGAAAAAGTAAGGCTAAGTTCGTTAATGGGCGATATCCTTCCACTCCTTCGGGTACCTCCCATACAAGAGTCCTTAAAACACGTATTCACAATTATTGCTCGAATGCTTCACGTTACGAGCTTGAAATTTTGAATACTTAAAGTTTACAATGTTTGAAATGAAAGTTCCGAATATGATGCAAATCGAATGAGTCCTTCGTGTAGCAGCCTACAAAAGTCCTTCAAAAATGTATACAATTTACAGAATCCACTATAACTCTAGTACAAGTTAAAGCAGGGATTCAAAATTTTACAGGAATTAGTTTAGCAAGACTGATTTCATTAATTAGCGCAATCCATCAACTCCTTCGGGTAGCTGTCATACAAAATTTCTTAAAACACGTGTTCACCAATATTGAACGATAACTTTAGAACGCTTTAAGTTACGACTTTGAAATTTTGTATACGTTGATTTTATAATAGTCGCAGCTGAAGGTATTAATATGAAAAATATCCCGTAAGTCCTTCATGTAGTTGCCATACAAAAATTCTGTAAAAATGTCCCAACTTAATTTATGGAACTCACCATAACTCAAGAAATCGTTTAACCATCCATCATGTAGCCACTATACAATAGTTTCTACCTGTAAATAAAAGGTCATGCAATAATTGAATGTGCACTCCTCATTCTTTTGATATAATCCCAACTAAAATATAAATCGGAGTTCAGTATTTCATCTAGAGTATCATACGATTGGCTTGCAGCCGATCGTGACTGCGTTATGTTTTTAATTTAGTATTAAGACTTTCTTTATTATGGTTTTCGAAAAAAAAATTAAAAATTTTTAAGCTTAGTTCTAGATGTTCGACATTATTATATTTTTTTATTTTTAGTATTCGAAAAAAAGAGAGCCCAAAACCCGAGCTGTGAAATATTTATCAAAACAGTCAAATTCTTCAAGTAAAACATTCACAAGGACTAGATTACTGCATTGCATGTACTAGACCCTATGCTAGTCGGTGAAATATTTTATTGTTTTTACTGAAAAATGCGTTACTACAAACGTCAAACTTTATTTGCACTCCACAAGGCTTAAGTAATTTAACTGAATTTAAAAAAAAAATTTGTCATACTTTTGATAGCAATCTTAAACCAGTGCAAATAATTTAATTTTGAATATTCCAATTAAGACTATTAGAACTATTTTAAAAATGTTATTCTAAACAAAAAATTCCATATTGATATTAAACTTTTTCGATATTTTTTTGCTATTTAAAAAACGCGATTCATTTAATTTTTATTTATTTTTTACACAAAAAAATTGTCAAATTTTTCAAATAAAAAAGGTCTGTATTAGCCAGCGAAAATAATCAAATATTAGACATTCGCATAAAACTGCTGGCAATTTTTTAAAACTTTATGTCCGACGAAATAATTTCCAAATATTAAAGTTTCACTTTTCCGATATTTTTTAGATGTTTGACCGTAATATTGAATTTTTTTATATATTTTAACATTCAAACAGTTAGAATTTTTGAGATCAACGAGCAACTGTCGAAATTTCAGTTCTTGACAATTTTCAAGTTTTGTCAAAAACTCATATTTTTGGTACCATTTTGAATTTCGAGTAATTTTTGACAATTTTTCCCGGCAAATTCAGTCTGATAACTTTATAATCAATGTTTTGGCTCTTATCTGAATATTTGACGGATTTTCTTGTCAAAATTCTTTTTGGTCAGTATTTGACAGCGTGACATAAAACACCATGCTATCGCTTGTCCAATAACAAATACTGCCAGTTAGACAGGATGACACAGATGTCTGAATTACTGAACTCCTTCCTTGCTAGATGGGTTTAATACAATAATAATTTAAAATATAAGGCAAAAGCTTCTAAACCATAAATTCCCAAACCAACTTTAATTTAATTCAGAAATTACTGCTCTTCCTTACAGTGCTATAATCAAGAACCGCTGGAAATATTCGAATTTAAAAACAAATTTTGGTCGAACCTGATTGCAGCAAAGATGAAACCACAAGGACTTAACAACAAAACCACCAGAAAAAGCAATGTCCGAAGTAGCTCTAGTGGGAGTAGAAGGTCCTATGTCACGACTAAAATCCTTACGATTTTAATGGTACTGACCACAACAGTGGCCGACGTGGACAGCAAACATCACGTCTATACGTACAATCAGCGTTTCGCTATGGAGCCGCAGGATCAAACAGCTGTGGTCGGAGCACGTGTCACGCTCCCATGTCGAGTTGTTAGCAAGCAAGGACTCCTTCAATGGACTAAAGATGATTTCGGTCTGGGTACTTATCGAAATTTAAGCGGATTCGAACGCTACTCGATGATTGGAAGCGACGAAGAGGGCGACTTTTCGCTGGACATCTACCCGGTAATGTTGGACGATGATGCCCGGTATCAGTGTCAGGTCAGTGGTGGACCGGACGGTCAACCCGCCATCAGGTCAACATTTGCCAAATTGACCGTACTAGTTCCGCCTGAACAGCCAAAGATTACCCAAGGTGACTACCTAATGACCACGGAAGATAGACGGGTCGAAATCGAATGCATTTCGACTGGTGGGAAGCCAGCTGCTGAGGTAAGTTACCAAAGTGACGGGTCTTTTGGAAAATGTTCGCATTGCTAACGTCCTGGTTGGTGTGTTTGCAGATAACGTGGATCGATGGTCTGGGCAATGTAGTCACCGACAATGTGGAGTATACAACTCAACCCTTCCAAGACCAGCGACGATTTACGGCCAAGTCTGTTCTGAAGTTGACGCCGAAAATGGAGCACCATAACACGTTCTTTACGTGCCAGGCTCAGAATACAGCGGACCGTACCTACCGGTCGGTTAAAATTAAACTTGAGGTAGTCTTGCAAAATTTCCATTTTTTTTCGCTATCGTTCCTATGGCGTGCTTATCAAATATTAAAAATAACAAATGATTCCCGTCTATACAACAGGTGAAATATGCGCCAAAGGTAAAAGTGAACGTAATCGGTGGTGCCTTGGCCGGTGGTCGGCTGCAAGAAGGTTCCGAAGTGCGTCTCGAATGCAAATCAGATGCAAATCCTGGCGATGTTCGATATCGGTGGTACGTCAACGATGAACCTATTGCTGGGGGTCATAAAACTGAAATGGTATGTAAAACACCTGAGATCAATCAAACCTTCCGTATCCAATCTGAACCCCGAGGTTCCTTTAAGAACTAATTATACCGCCTAGACTATGCCGGACTGGCCTATTATTACTTTGTGGTGGTTAACACTTCCGTTCCTTTTTTCCAGATTATCCAGAATGTGACCCGTAAATTTCACGATGCCATCGTCAAGTGCGAAGTGCAAAATTCGGTGGGCAAGAGCGAGGATAGTGAAACTTTGGATATAAGCTGTAAGTATTTTTTTGGCATATGTAATATTCGTCCTGAATGAGATTCGCTCATGTTCCGAATCTTTTCACAGATGGACCGCAATTTCGACAGCGTCCAAAATCAATCGAAGCCGACCTCGGTAACACGGTTTCATTAGCTTGTGATGTTGATGGTAACCCACCGGCCGACATTGTTTGGATTCAACATCCTATCGATCGGGTGAGTTTGAATGACATTTTTCGTAATTAATTTAATTGCATTATCCGGGAATATTGATGTGTGGAACAAACCCTCCCTACATATAGTTGCATAAGAGGATTAGGTTTGTTCCTGCTGCCATAGCTGTCACGATTAATATGACTGATTTTGCAGCATTACACAGACGAATCGGATAGTGGAATCTTGTAATTAATAATGATTAATGGATGATGATTAAAACTGACACAATAGAAGTCTCTAGGTAAAAGTTGAAGACTGAAAATTTGACCACCTTTGTTCCGGGTAAAATGGCTTCAGAGTAAATAAAAAAAAATTACAAACTAAAACTGTCAAAATTCATTTTTTTTTAAGTTTTCAAATTTGTGATTTTTGTCAAAAAATCACGCTCAGTTTTTTTTCGCATTATGAATTTCGAGAAACACACAATGCCAAATATTTGAAAATTTTCGCTACCAAATGCAGTGAAAGTATTATCGTCAAATTTTTTTATCCTTCACTGAAAAATTTGGTCGGAGTTTTGCCAAAATTTTATCAGTCTAATATTTGGCAGCGTAGCCATGCAATTTATAACAAACACGGCTTTTCTGTTTTTTTAATTTAACGTTTATCCTTTTTGACTGTATTCGAATATTTTTCAAATTCACATACAGTATCTAATTCTAGCTTTAAATTTTTTTTTTAGAAACAAGCTCTGTTAAATTTTCTATTTATTTAACTTGAGAAAAATGTTCACTATTTCTGCAACGTTTCGAGTTTCAAGAACAACGACCAAATGTTGAGTTTACAGTTTTTTGCAGTTTAAATATTTTTGAATATCGTCAAAAATTTTCTTAGGATTCATAGATTTTGATTCAAGTTTCAATTATGGTAAAATATGTAATGAATTTTTTTAGGTGCAGAAATAGTCACATCGTCAAATATTTGGAACTTCCATTGCTTCATGCTATCGTCAGTGTTTTGAAGTGATGGGTTCAAATTTATAAATTGAACCAAATTTCATTCTTTTTATGGGCTTTGCAACTAAATTTTTCCCATACAAAGCTTATTACAAAATACTTTTTGAACACTCGTTCAACTCGTTGGTGTTATTTGCACGCAACAAAGCCCTTTTTAAAGGCAACAGGATTCAAACGTTTTCACTTGCACTAAAAGAAATTTGCTTCACCTTTGCATGTAATTAGGTAGATTGCACCAAACAAACGTTTCCCAGAGGAAATTCGACTGTCGGTTATGAATTTAAAACTTACGACACGGAAGGAAATTAAGCAAATAGAACCACGGTAAGAACTTTGCTTTACTTCAACTGACTGTAACCGTATTGTTACTTCTATTACACTGTTTCGTTATCGTTAAAAACATTATATCCTCAAGGATAACACACTTCTAGTCGTTCTCCCAATTAATTTTAAGTGCTTCCGATCGCATCGGCTGTTGTGACGAAACTACTTAAGCGGTAAATAAAATTTCGGTGCCTATGTACGTATGTACTGCAAATACCGTTGGCGACGAGTTGCAGTGCAATATTCGATGCTTGAGAATGATAGGTCATATATTTTATGTTTTGATATGTAATTTTGAATAGAGCTGTACTATGGTACAAGCATTCAATTAAACTAAATTACCTTGAAATCGTTTTGCAAATAACTTTGTTCAACAAAAAAACAAAACCAGCCGCACAATCAAACTAATCGTGATACAAAAAATTTTGTTCGCAACTTCCTTCCACTTTCATAAAATTTGCATTACTTAAGTTGCGTTTATACTGTTCGAATGAAAGCCAATCTAAGATATGTCCTTGTTTCCTCGATTTATTTCTGTTTTTGTTTCACCGTGCCAATCAACAACATCGTCCGGAAATTCAACTCAACAACTATATGAAAGCCTTTCGAAACTCAAGTAGTTTTCGCACAAGCAATTCATATAAAATATCGAATGGTGGCAGTACGAAATGGCTCTTTATCACGCACTTTTCATCGCCATAATGCACTTCGTTTGTAAAGTGTAGACGAACCTGGTCGTTCCGAATAGTAATCAGGGACAACTTTGAAGAGTTGAAGATTTAGGAAATAAGATAAAAGTCCTAGTTGTTGGTTTTATCATTACTATCCTGGGAACGAAACGTCATCCGCTTTGATTGATTGCTTTCGAAATATTAGAGAACACTACAATCCGCGATAAGTGAAATTCGAGAAAATATTAAAATTCTTAGCTATTAATCACGGCCCGAATTGTCGGCGACGACAACTTCTTACCTGTCCATATAATAGCCAAAGTCCAGTCCATTAACATTTAATTGCAAACTCGATTTCTACATCAACAGGTTGTAGGCGTATCGTCAAACTTAACCTTCGTCGTGACGAACGAAACAGCAGGCCGTTACTACTGTAAGGCAAGTGTTGCAGGCTACCAGGAAATCTCAGCGGACGCCTACGTCTATCTTAAGGGATCGCCATCAATCATATCGTCGAAAACTCAGTACGGCCTCATTGGCGATACAGCCCGAATCGAGTGCTACGCAACATCAGTGCCTAAGGCACGCCACGTTTCTTGGACATTCAATGGACACGAAATTAGCTCGGACTATGGCCACGACTATTCGATTTTAATCGATGCCGTCCCAGGAGGTGTACGATCGACACTGATCATCCGCGATAGCCAATCCTATCACTACGGCAAGTACAATTGCACGGTAGTCAACGACTACGGTAACGATATTGTCGAGATTCAATTACAGGCTCAAAGTAAGTATCCGCACTTAATGATCACGATTAAGCCCTAACGCACCACCTTAATGATCTTTCAGAAACCGTACCGCTTCTTATGACAATCGTTGGAGGAGTTTCTTCGGTTGCGCTCCTTATGATCATCATAGTGATCATCGTCATCTACTTCAAGTGCAAAAAGAAGGAGCTACCGCCGGCCGACGTTATCAGCGAACATCAAATCTCGAAGAATTGCAAAGAGGCCGGCGATCGTACATCGAATTATAGTGATCTTAAGGTCGATATATCCGCCGGTTATGTGCCTTATGCCGACTATACGACTCACTATAGTCCGCCGCCGCAATATTTAACCACAGTGGCGACCAAGACCAGCCTTAATAACCAAAGTATGCCCATGTCGTATATGAACGGCAGTTTAACGGGTAGCGTGATCGGTTCGCGTAGTGAAATCCGCCAGGACAATGGGCTACCGCATAGTTTGCAGAATAGCGAACGTGGCGGTAGTAGCGGTGTAAGCGCTTCGCCAAACGGTAGTAGTCATACGAGTTCGTCGCAATACGTTCAGACCGCGTTACCAGTCGATCCGCGATATAGTGCGATCTACGGTAATCCGTACTTGAGGAACTCTAATTCGTCCTTATTGCCACCACCGACTGCTGTTTAAAAAAAAAACATAAGAAACAATATTAAAAATTGTTATTAAAAAAATAATAATAATATAAAATACTAAACTGATGAGTGATCTAACAAATCGCTGTGTGATTGTGGTCGTGTACTGATCTTATGATAAATCAAACGAAAATAACAACAAAACCGTGACGAAATAACAAACAAAGAAAAGTTTTATTTTCTTTTAAATAAATGAATTAAATTTTTTGTGAAAAATTGAAATTTTAAGCAATTTCTTATTCTTTTTTCAAACCGATTCTTCGTATTTCAAAAATATGAGAGAAAAAAAAATTTATTATTTAAACAAAGTCAACCAAATAGAAAGACTGATCTCGTGGATTTAAAAATAAAGGTGAGTTGATTTTTTTTTACTTTTCAACTATTAAATTTTCAACAAGTAGTAAAAACTGTAGTAATGAAAAATATTTGACTTTAATATTCCCACATTTATAACTGATCGCGAGCATTGAAAATCGATTTTTAAGTCTATCTAATCTGAAATAGGGTCGTTAATCGAAACAACGAGATCATTAAGTAAACTGATAAATTCTAAAGCAGTACTTTGGATTTGATATAGCAATTAAATTTACTTTGATCATTAAATTGATTTTTTTTTGTTTTTGATTGACAATAATGTGCAGTAGCTACTACATGAATTATCAATGCCGATCGTTTTGTGATCCTGTAAATGTAGAAAAACTGATCATATAAATTTTTAACGATCGTAAAAAGTACATAAATATTTTTAATCGAAAATATTTTATAAATTTATGAGCGACTAAATTGTATAAATAAATTCTAGAGCAAAGTTAAAGCAGGCTGTTATCAGATTTTTTTTAAATTTTCACAAAATTGTTTTCATTGCAAAACATTGCTACTCTAAAATTTTGCATCTGCACGTTTTAGTGCGTAAAAAACTCTCAATTCGACGTAGGTTTTTGTGTTTTATACCCCATATCTCGGAGAATCTTAAATAAAATTTTCACATAAGGAGGAGTTAATGAAGTAAAATTTTTTGGTAAAAATTTTGGTGTGTGGGAGCTCAAGAAAAGGTTTTAAACAAATGTATTTCGGTTTCTAAATCTTCGGAGCTACTTGTGCTACGCAGTTGAAACCTGATACTTTAGTCTGTTTTTTTTTAACTCCACCTCCGTACGTCACTGCTTTTTGACATTTTTGACATAAAAATCAGAAAGGTTTTAATATGAGATTGCGGCATATAAAGTATTTTTTTAATAAAGAGGATTAGAATCACTTTACTAGCAGATAAGGAATTAAGTTATTCGGCTGTATTCGTTACAAAAACAAATAGCCTCAGGATATTTTTTTCTCTGGGTACAGCAGATTTTATATGGTAACCAGGCTCGTAACGTGAATCTTTGTCGGATAAGCGCAATAATACGATCATAAAATTTAACAACTTCAATAGCAATAAAAACGTTCAGAAATAAAATTTCGACTGATAAATTGCAGGAAGTGAAAAGAAATTCCGTGAAATTTGACGATGCCTGAGGCCAACCTTTTTTCGTGTTTTCCCAGAGTTTGCCTGTTTACAGGCATATTGCATTAAGAATCAGTAAAGATCAAAAATCACTCGTCACCCTAGCGACCTTAAACAATTCTTCGAGAAATAATTATCATAACTTTCTAATTGAGTTTATCTCGGATGATTCATTATCTAAATAGAACACTCATTAATTAACTAAGGCAAAGGTAAGTTACCACCTTTGCCTGAATCCTAAAAAAATTTCGTTTTAGACTTTTCAATTGATGTCAATAAATATTATGTGAAAACTTTTCCCAAAATTTCGAAACAGAAATATAAAAGGGGTTTCCGAGAATTCGTATTCCCAGGATAGAAAACAAGGACCAATTACACAGAAAGTACCTTAGAACTCAAAATTGCTCTGCTAAAGACAGCCGAAAAAGTCTGTCATAAAGAGAAATGAGCTTTTCTACGAAATTCAATTTCAAGAATTCTACTCAGAATCTTGAAGATGTGTTATCGGAAAGGATTCCCGAGAAAAGAATTCGGCGAAAATCGTGTAAATGTGGTTTTACACCAGTGTTTACCAGAATACCAGATCCAAATCATTTTGCTTAACTTGAACTAAAAACTTAAATACGCCACATACTTGCCATGCGCAATCATTATGCTTGATCCACGCTCTCGTCGAGACAGTGAAGCGAGACATGTTGAATGCCATCTACCGAACTGTAGTATTTTTATAGCGATACTGCCATCTACGTGTCAATTTTCTCAACAAGAAAATCCCTTGTAACTACATTGCTATGAATGATATTTTATAAATGAAAAATGTTTCATCTAGTCCCGACGAGAGTGTGGTGCTGACATGGAAATTCGAGGTGAGGAGCATCCTATCTACGTTCTAGTACTGAGTCGTGCTCGTCTAGGCTCGTCGAGAGAATGGAGCTGGCCTAAGATTCTTCAGATGGAATTCTAAAATAAATTCTTTATAGTGATTTTCTAGGAATTCATATTGATTTATCGATACGCGGACAAATTAATTTTATTTTTGAACCAGTTCTAGTAACTGTATCGTGTTTTATTCAACAGTTCGGATCCAGAAATATTTTAATTTTTAAATAAGCCAACTTGAATCCAAAAACTTAATGATCAGTTGGTGGACTGTCCACACTCGTTAATTTATTGACTAGTCGTATAGATTCATACTGCGTTCGTTTTTTCGTTATTTATTGGCAGATTCTGAATTATTTAAAGTCTTTTTAAGTTCTTGATTGAGAATAATTTGCAGTAGATATAAATCAAATCAGTCAATCAAAATAAATCAATTTTGTTAAAATTTTTTAATTTTATGTTTTGGATTTTTAGGAGCTCTATGACACCCTGGGCTCAAACCGAAGCACTACCGCTATTTTGCATAATATATATTTTTTAAACCACGTGTGATGAGCCCATAACTTGGGTGGTATTTGAACCTACGCGCCTACCACTAGTCTTGTCTACTGAGGTCAAATTGGGCAACTTTAATTTATTTTCTCTCGCAATAAAATTTAATTTATGCTAATGTTTAACATTTTGGCAACTATCCAATTCATTTACCATTTAAGATATTAATTTGGAAATTAATTATCCAACACACATTACATTTGTTTTTGTTTTATTTTATTTTTTCTGTGCGTTATTTTGAACCGGATTTTAACATAATTTCGATTTGATCGCTCGCATTGATAAGACTAAAATAAATTTTAATGTAATTAAAAGTTTGTTTTATTCGAATGGCGTTAAAGCGTGCCAGTAATGGGGATATGAAATCAATCGAGTGAAACTTTTTCATTAATTTTGTTATCTCATGCTGTCAAATAAAATTTTTACAAAAAAATTAAGTAAAATAAAGGCCTTGTGATTACCCTTTCGGACTGCATATGCCAGCGAATATTGTCAAATATATGACATAGAGGCATACGGTCTATTATAGGCTTAAGCATGAAATTGCATTCTCCTTATCGATAACATTATATTTTTATTAAGTGAATTCACCGCTTAGGCCCGTTCCTACGATGTTCAGTAAAGTTCTAACTGGAACTTTAACTGACAGATTTCCATGCGAAACTTCCAGTTAAAGTTCCGGTTAGAGTTTAACTGAAGGCCGTAATAATGGCCTTTAATGTTTCACGCATAGAACATTAAAAGAATTTTCCATTTGATCTACATATCGATCCTTTGACAAATCAAAATAATCTTCTCTTCACTCGTTTTATTTGCCATTCTGATGTGGTTGATATTAGAAATAGGCCGGATTTGCAATAAATAGAAGCATTTTATAGCGGGCCTTATCAAATATTATAAAAACCTTAGAAAAATTTCAAATTTTCCTATTCGGTTCAATACCATAGATCAGTCTAGCAACCCACTCACAACACGTTATTAACCTATTTAAAATTTACGATTTTTGAAATACTTAAATGATTTTAAGTATTTCAAAAATCAAAAAAAAAACTAAAATTCAACAAATATATATAATAATCAAATTTTCATTTAAAATTACAATTTATTTTTATTGAACGTTTGAAATGTATAAAATATGGCGCATTTAAACGTATTTTTAACAATATTTTTTCCATTTTTTTATTTATTACAGATCGAATTAGACGAACCGATCATCAATATAGAAATAATATATTATATATATAGGAGAAGAAATGGTAAATAACTATAAGAAGAAAATTTTATCTGATTTGTATTCATATATTCTAATAATATTGCGTCCTGTTCATAATTTTTAAGTTATGTTAAGAGCTTAGAGAATTTATAGTGTTGCAAAAAAAAAATTCAAATTATATATCTATCCATTTTTTTTGTCATAAATGAAAGAAGTAACGAAAACATTTATTTATCAATCACAATTTATGTCTTGAAAAGCTGCAAAAAAGATTTGTTTTTTTTGATGAAAGAAGGAGATTAGACACTCACAGTTTTTAACAATATTTTAGAAAAGAACTTTTATTCGACCTTGGGTATACAACGCAAATTAATTATTCCATCTAAAATCAGTATCTAAAAAAAATCGAGTTTAAACTTATAATTATTTATCTATAATGACGAGCGTATAAATAAAAAAATTTCCAGCTGGCGCTCATCAGGTATTTTTTTGTTTTAATAAAATAGAGTTGTTAAGCTTCATCCAAAAATAGAGTCTGGTCCAGAGACCTATCCAGCTCATTCTGTATTAAATAGAGTCCACAAAACCACCGACTACTTTATAAATCAATTCAAATCTGATCTCCTTTTAGCGGCTCAAAAAATTCAATTTTCTTATAATTACGCGTAAAATAAATCAGCTTAATAAAAAAAACCGTATGTACCTGATTAGTCTTTAAGAATTAGTGCTTGTGTCTTACTGAAATGAAAAAAAAATAAAAGGAAAAAAAATAACAAAACATTGAATGTAATAAAATAAAAATAAAAGTAAGCTAAGAAATTTCTATATATACCTAAATAAATATTAAGCTAATAGATCGGAGCAGTAGCTTTTTATCCCAGAAATCCAATCTTTATATACAAAATACTCTGAAAAACATAGATTAAATCTAGAAAAATTCATCATTTTTACAACTTCTAATTTGTTTTGTACACAAATTTTATTCATTAATTACCACACATCCAAGCTAAAACAAACTGCCCTTATTATTTCAATTTTTTTTGTTTTATTCTGCTGATTTTACAATAACTGCGTGTGCCAATAAATCGTATTCAAGTTCACTGACAACAAATACAATTCTTTTTTTGTTATTTTATCAACATTAAAGATCACATTCTTTGCCTTGAAATTTAAAAGGTATTCGTTTTTTTTTCTATAAAAATAAATTAAGTTATTTAGTAGAAAATTTTATAATTAGTTTTGGCCGAATGGATCGCTGCATGGATTCTCATTAAGTCTTAAGTTATTTTTGTCGTAGAAAACAATTTGTGTAATTGACAAAAAAAATATATAATTTAAAAAACAAACATTGTTTGAAACTATTTGACTGTATAAAAGAAATACAAAGGAATTGCCTAATCTAAAGAACATGCCCGTTCAATATATAAGAAATTCTTTAATGTAAATAACAACAAATTATTATAAATAGCTCATCACCATTTTCGAAAATATGTTCTAAATTTAGTTATAGTTTTGTGAAAAATATTTTCATTATTTTAATACGAGTGTGAACATTAAGTCGATTATATTAATAGAATATTTTAGTTGTTTTTTTGTGCATATAAAATTATATTTAAATTATGAATTTTAGATATTTAATTTAAGCCAAAACTGTGTTATTAATTTTGTCACCCTTTCCCTGCGTTTTGTATATTATATTTTTGCGAAAATAAAATTATGAAAAAAAATTTTTTGAAATAAAAAAAAATTAAAGAAAATTGATTGACTTTCTATTTTACTTAATCATTTTTTAATAATGAAGTATTGTGATTGACCCGAAATTTGAAAAAAAAATGCTACCACGAAATTTTGAATTTTTACGTTTTAGGAGAGTAAGCCCCAAGAAGACAAAAAAACTGAACTCATAATGATCAATATTTAGACGTATATTTTAATTATGTAGATACTTTTAATGACTCTTTTCAATATATTGCTGATAATTCTAAAGCTTTTATTTATTATTATTATTACACTGTGTGGTGTCAAATATTTGACTAAAAAAATTTGACAAAAAATCCAGTCAAATTTTGTTTGTCAAACTAAGCCTTAAAGAGAGTAAAGAAAATATTGTGGCAAACCAAAATTTGAAGATTACACTATCTGACAGCATTTGTCAGGGAAAATAGTCAAATATTTGACAGCCGTGGCATACAGTGTAATACTAGCTTAACTCTATACCGGGCTTTGTGCAAAGATGGTGTAAGGATTTCAATTATCCGCATATTAGAATGCCTGCCCGGTATGGGCTTCATACTAAAGTGCATAAAAATAGAATAGAGAAAATTTTTAAGATTAAAACTAAAAGTTCTTCCCTGAATTGCATCTTGATGATAGACAAAGTGTCCTTAGAGGCGTTTTTGCTTTCATGGAAATTTCGGCTGAAATTATTTGCTTGCAGTTGCTGGAAGTCGTTACTTTCAATGTCCCTTTTCGAGACTATGAGTAACTGGATATTTCTCACCATCTACCTACCGTACGCCGATTGTACGTATATATAGACGAAATCGGCTTCTATGAGGTGTGTATATTTTAGCGGGGTGTGCATAGACATACCTTAAAATACAATTTTTCAGGAACGGCTTAAACTAGAAAGTTGAAACTTTTTTTTAGCAAATGCAGTAGCCTTGTAAACGCTTAAGAAATATGGAACTTGGGTTATTCTATGCAGACACACTTGAGGAGTATATCAAAAATCTTTGAGGGGTGAGTGGCGTCTGGTAGTGGGGGCAAACTCACACTCATGAGCGAATGCTGATTTAACGTTGAAACCTGCCGAATACATGTTTTTTCAAGGGGCCAGTAGTGCACGGTCCAGCGGGGTTATAACCAAATATGTCGAAAACAAGATTAAATGAATTTAAAATTCCTAGAGAGATGATTAGACAGATTCGTTAGACCAATATTTTAAGAAAAAAAGTGTTGGGTAGTGTCATAAGTGCGAGAGGAGAGAAAGGAAACGTTCTGATTTTTAAATCTCAAAAACCGATTATTGAACGCTTACCTATTGGAGCACAATGAAAGTGTTACAGATTTGAAAAAAAGACAATTCGATTGACAGCAATAAATGCCTTCAATTTCGAGAATAATTAAATATGCATTTTGATGGAGTTTTCTGCCTTCTTTTTGGAAGATGAGTTTTACCATTATTTCCCAGTTTTGATATCAAACAAAAACTTGTTTCTAATGTCAACTAGAAGTTGAACTTTATTCCATTATCGAAGCTGTAAATGCTGTATTAAAAGTACTTAGTAGCTAAGGTGTATGTCTTCCAACAAAATGAGTATTTCTTCCAACAAAATGAGTTTTTAAATACTAACATGAGGGTGTAACTGCTGAAAAGGTTATGGAAGTCGGTTATAAATTGCTGTGGTTCTTTCTTTCAATACCAAACCAAACCCAATAATCCAATTCATTTAATAATGAAACAATACCAAAACCACCAGGTATAACTTATGTATGCCATGTGTACGCCCGTTAACCGGGTCATTACGTTTTGTCATAAAAATGAAATTAGACTGTGCATTAGCCCGTAATTCTGGCGCATGGATTGAATCAATGCCTCGGGCTAGAGTCTACATTATTATTATGTTTATAGTGGTTCCCCGGAAACTACGTATATCTTGGATATTGCCCACAAAATGAAGCAATTACTGACTTCGGCCGACATTATAAGCCTATAAATACGATGAACGATTTCCCGTACTGGCGGCCAACGGCATAGTGCTCATGTCCTGGCTTCATAGGATGTCCTACGGCCGGCAAAAGGTACGTACACCTCTCCACAGCAATGCAATGGAATTCGTTTTTAATTACTGTCAATTATTCCGCAAAAGTGTGGGCGGCTTTAATTGAAACGCGTAATTAAAATAGCTGACCCGGCCTTCCACTGTGCTTTGCAGCATTAAAGTAAAAGCACGAAACGCATGTATTCTTGTAGCTGCCCCGGATCTGTATGGGAGCTAGAGTCGTGCAATACAGATATTAAATAAAAAATGGATACAAGTTTAGTTCATGGATTTTAATGGAGTTCAAGTGTTGGCCAGTTTTATGTGTCCGTCGACATGATTTTCAAAGTGACACGCATTTTAATTATGCTGCTTTGTGACGAACAGAATGCCGCGAATAATTTACGCTTTAAGGATCAAGGACTATTTTTTTTTAATTTATTGTTCATTATAAACGAATACTTTTATTACCTTTTAATGTAAAGTGCATGCGTCTTTCGGGTTTGTAAGGCGAATAAGCTTGCCCAATCGAGCGTCCGACAATATGTTACAATTATGCCTAAAATTTCTGATGAAAAGAATTTGTCTTAATTCTAAACATGAGTACATATAGTCAAGGCCGTAGCCAGGGGGTGGGGGGCTGACAGGGTCCGGAATTGATAATAATAACATAAAAAAATGCAAAACAAAAAAATATGTAGTTTTGCGGTGTTCCTCACATAAATGCTTAGAAAGTATTTTCAAGATTTTTGATATTTGACCCCTACGGGGATGTAATGGAGTTGTATACATTTTCACGAATTTTGCTATATCCCTTAGGTCTGATTAGACATTGAATATCTTTTCACTTTCACGGGCCTGCCTAAAACCTGTAATTCAATTCTTTTTCAACCCCTAAGAGGGTATTGTATGGTATGGTATATGGGGTGGTGATGCCATCATCCTCCTTCACTTAGACGTTATTGTTCGTCCATTGTGCTCCCCGTTTGAGTATGAAAACTCCTGGAACCTAAAACCATTTAATAGATTTTATAAAGTTTGCTATATTACATAGCTTTCCCTTATCGATATCACCAAGGTCATCGAGGAAATAAGCGCCGAGGTTCCGTCTTCTCGTTCCCGATAGGGCCGGACACTCGCATAGGACGTGGAAGATTGACTCTTCCACTTCTGGGTCACCGCAGCTACGACAAAGATCATTTGCCGCAGCTCCCAGCCGTCTAGCGTGTCTACCGATCAGGCAGTGCCCTGTGAGCACTCCGATTAGTGTGCTAGAGGTGCTAAGAGGGTATAAGTCATAAGAAATTGAATTGGTTCTTACTTTCTCGCGGTATCTTCATATTTATCTATATTAACTGCTTTCAGGATTTTTGGATATTCAACCTTCAAGTGGGTGTTAGGAGGTTGCACATGTTTTCACAAATTCCTACATATTGCTTAGATTTGATGGGATATCGACTTCATTTTTACTTCCTAAGGCTTCGAATATAATCGCCAAAAAGTCAATTTCAGTATTTTTAGATATTCAACCCTAAGGAGTATAAGGCAGTTGTATACTTTTCTCAGCTACGACATTTTTTTTTAATGAGATAAGCGGTTTGTATACGTTTTAACAATTCGTCATATCGCTTAAGTCTGATAAGACAGCAAATTAGTTTTTACTTCTATGGCTTTTTAGTGTGCATAATATACCGAAATTCGAATAGTCTACACGGGCTTTTTCAATGTTTAATCGGCTAAAAATCTCTATTTTAAATATTTTCATTTTAAGAACAAAATTAACTTTCCAAGAAACCTCATAATCTCCAAACTACTGATGATATACTCCGACTTTGACCGCTCCTGAACTTTGACCCGAAAAATAATAAAGTTTCGCCCAGACCATTGGCAGAATTTTTTCTATTACATTTATTTACATACATATAACATATATAATAGTTTGTATTTTCATTATTATATTACATACCCATAATTTTTATTTTGCTGGTTGCTGCTCACGAATATTTTACTCTCATAAGCCTCTTACACACGTAAGGGTTTGTAGATATCTCCGTTTTTCATTTAAAAAATCTAAGGGTAATATGTACTTTTTTTCACGGACCCCCCCCCCCCAAATTTTTTTCTGGCTACGGCCTTGCATATAGTGTATAATATTACTAAGAAAATATGATAAACCAGATGAAAAGTTCAGTGAAAATATTATAATATAAAAGCTGGTCATCATCAATGGCGCGACAGTCTAAATCGGGCCCTGGCCTCCTGCCTTATACCATAGGAATTGGAATTTTTGGTCCGTCGATCCGGATAATTATAAAAGCTGTTTACGTAGAACAACAAAAACTGAAAAATTATAAAGTTTCAACAAATCAGTTAGCCAATTTTATTATATCAATAAAAGAATATTGTGATTAATTTGAAACTCCGAAGAATTATTTTTTTTACGTTTCATGACTAGTAGACGCCAAAAAGCAAAAATAATTTCGAGAGAGTGAAAAAGAAAAGGTTCCGAATTAAATATCTCGCGAACCCATTATGATGCATAGCTGAAAAAAATCATTTTTAGGGGTAGTATGGTTCGGGGATGTTTTTCCTATCTACAGAACTAAATTTAAAATATCTATTATATCAGCGAAGGTGGCAAAAAAATTATCAGTGACAATAGAATGCATATATTTTCACGAATTTCGTCTTATCTCTTAGGAGGGATAAGACATCGAATTGATTTTCACTTCGTCGGGCTTTCTTTATTTTTATCTAAAAACTCTTCTAAGGATTTTTAGATATTCAGCCCTCAAGTGGGTGTAAGAGGGTTGCATATGTTTTCACAAATTTTTACATATATCTTTCATCTGACGAGATGCTGAATTCATTTTTACTTCCTAAGGCTTCCTACATAATCGTCCAAAAATTTTATTTCATGTTTTTTAGATATTCAACCCTAAGGGGGTGTAAGAGTGTTGCATATTTTTCATAGTTTTGGACATAGTTTCTTAGGTTTGATGAGATATAACATCGATTTTCACTTCCACAGACTTTTTATATAATCGCCCACAACCCATTTCACGATTTCATGTATTGGCCTAAAAACCAATTTCACGGTTTTTCGGAATTCAGTCCCCAAGGAGATGTAAAGGGGTTACTGAAGTTATCACAAATTTTTCAAAACCACTATTCAAATTGTCTTCATGTAATCGCATAAAAACCTATTTCACACTTTTTCGATATTCAACCTCCAAATGGATGAATGGATTTGTATACGTTTTCATAATTCGTCATATTTCTGAAGTCTGATGAAGCAGCAAATTGGTTTTTACTTCTATGAGCTTTTAGTGTAAAATAATAAAGTTTCGCCCAGACTGTTGGCAGAAGTTTTTAGAATTGAAATAAAAATTTCACTTGTGCTTTGTTTTCGGAAAACGGAAAAAATAAAAATATATATTATATATATATTTATATTATATGTATACATATTTTCGGTGTTTTTAACCATTCACCACATATTTGATTATTGTATTCTAAGTTTGACGGTGACAGAAATTTGTAGTTATATTTGTAAAATTGGTATCGAAAAAGTTTCTTTAGATTTCACCAGATTTTCTTAGACACGTATAAAAATTACTGACGATAACAATTTCGGAGAGAGAAAAGATATATTCCTATCAAAATTGATACAATCATTGCTTGGATAGAATAGCAATTAAGGATACACCCGCTACAAGCCACTCATGTTTTATTCAATAAATTTATTCCGAACGTATTACGATGGCCATGAACAAACCGAACAGACGGAAAAAAATAATTTCCCCTAAATATCTCCAAATAAGCAAACCCCATTTATTGTCATCCACCTGCAGGGTGTTCCTATGAAGTTTTCGTACATCGGTCTTAACCGTTTTTTTGTTATAATCCGTAAGGATGATTTGTTTGAATTCACTACATTCTCAACTAATGCTAAAAAAATCGTTCTCCCAAGAATATTTTGTCCGAATCCTGAATTGATCGGATTGAATTCATTTTTACCGAGCTGGAGACCATGAAAAAACTACGAACCTTTATTCGAACACCCTGTACGTTCCTTTTACATACCCACTGATTCATTAATTAAATTTTTCTCTCATATTCAATCGAAGGATATTGCGTTACACACATTTATACATTATAAGTGTGTGGATTATCGCCCATTAAGTTAAATGAGTCGAAATGAAAGACAAACACGGGTTTTGACCAAATACCAAGCTCATTTACTGCGAATGGTGGCGCCTATAGTCCAGTGGCGTGGCGTCCATGGAAGCAAGGGAAGCATTGCTTTTCTTACATTTTGCTGAAAAAGATTATATCTAAAAAGCGTTTACTAAATCCCGCAGAAAAATCGCGAAAAAAATTCATGTTTCAAAAATTTTCTTTGACACAGTTTAAATAAAAGTTCGCAAAAAACTACACGCGAATATCGCCGATTCAGCAGCGCCACGAAAAGAATCCAAGAAGAAGACACATGTAAACAATTTGAAAGTTGCATCTATGAGGGCTCATTTCATTCCGTAGTAAACCCACTGTGACGTCATGAAAAAACATTTTCATACACTGGACGGTGGAAGCAATAAGATATTTGCTTCCACATTCTTGGCTGCAGCGGAGAAGTTTTCAGCAAGCAGAGCTCTGATAAGGAATAAGTGCTACCAGAGTAGGATAGGAATTGAATTCTGAACGATTTGGAATTGAATTGTGGTAAATAGTTGAATTATATTTAATTTGGTTTTTAGATCTCAAGAACCAATTACGCTGGGAGGCTGAAATTTTGAACTTATGTAGAACTATGATAGTGGACCTATTTGCAAAAAAATTGGCGATAAGGGTTGAGGAGTATTGGAGTGGAGGGGAAAGCAATTTGTTGGAAGTGCTTGAAACATTCTAAAAAACGTATCTCCTGAACGGTTGATGTCAGAAGATTGAAACTTTTTAGTTGTCTTAAGGAATAATAGGAGATTAATCAAAAGCTACAATTTTTGAATTGGGTGGTGCTCTGTAGAGGGGGGGGGGGGGGGGTGGGTAAAAAACTTTGGATTAGAATATCTTCCGAACCAATTATACCAGGAAGGTAAAATTTGGTTTGTGTATATAGGATTACAAGTGGAGCCCATTGAATGCAAAAATTTTGAGGTGGGAGGTAGAGCACAAAAGTAGGGCATTTTTAAAAAAATTTCATTTTTATATCTCAAGAACCGTAACATATATGATTTTAGAAATTTTACAGGAGTTAGGATCAGTAGACTTCTCACAGGGAAAAAATGTTGGAGGTACTGGTGAAGGGGCTGATGGTGGGAGGGGGTGGAAAGAAAAGAACATCGATGTTTATTTTTTAAAACCACAAACCATAGAAAGCTAAAAATTGACTACCAATGACCAATAAAGAGGTTTCCTAGAAATATAAATTTTTAATATGGATAGCAAGGCAGGGGGTAGGTGGTGGTTTTTTTTTATCTCAGAAACGGTTTATGAAGTTGGAACTTAGTACGTATATGTACGTATGCTACTGAAGTAATTAAAGGAAATTCAGATTGTTATTGGCATAGAAGTTGTGTAAAACAAATGTCCGTGAAATTGGATTTTTCCACATTTTCACGATTTCGTTATATATATTGGACATGCCGAAATAAATTTTACTTCTGCGTGTTCTTTAGGTAAGCGCCTTGAAATGTTTTTTTTTTGAATTTTTCCATATCTAACCCTTTAGGGGGTGTAAAGTGGTTGTGTACATTTTCACGAATTTCCATATATTGGGTCTAATTGGGTATTCAATTCACTTTTATTTCTAAAGGCTTTAAATTTAATCGAAGAAAAATCTGATGCAAGCATTTTTCGATATTAAACCCCTGGGGGTTTTCACGAATTCCGAAATTTTTTTAGGGGTAATGAGATCGAATTTGGTTTTACTTCTATTGACTCTTCTACTAAAAAAAAATACGTAAATTAATAAAAAAAAATCTGCCAATACTCTGGGCGAAACTTTATATTTTTTTTTGATAGAAGTCCGTTTAATGATGAGCTGCGGTGTAGGTGACTGCGACTGACAACCTACAAAATAATGTTCCAAATAGCCCCCTGGTTCCCGTTCGTGATTGTTGGGTGCTTTTATATTAGTAAATGTTAAAAGTAGCTAATGGAGGAGGTTCAATTAATACGCAGTAAATTTGTAGGTAGAATAGTAATAATAAATTTTAAATATTAATCAATTGCTTCCCCTTGTTGAATTATCACGCCACGCCACTGCTATAGTCTATGCAAAGGGGTGTGAAAACAAAAACAATAGAATTAAATAAATTTTCATTCAATATAATGAGCCCTTAATTAAAAGAATCTTTTTATAATTAACATAGGGTCTATAGTTTTGGGGGTGATAACAGGACACTGGAAAGACCTGTTTGAAAACTGTGCTCGACTAGATCTGTTTCATCAGCAGGCTGCATGTAACTCATCAGGACTTCTGATAACATCCTTACAGCCGAGGGTTTCCCTGTACGTGCGTTACCAAAATCAAATTGATATGCACGAATTGTAATTAAGACAAATTTGTGGTTCAAAGACACACTAAAGACCACCTCATTTTTAAACCAATTTTACCAAAGAAGCTTTTGACGCTAGAGTTACTTGGGCTATTGGCATTTGCAGGACAGAAGCTTATGTTTGGATTGGACACGGTATTTTTATTTAAAATAACGTTGTTTTTAACTGAAATCTTCAGAATGAGATTATATTTATTTAAACAAGCTAAACAATTGAGTAAAATATACGTGCAAACATATACCCGCTTTCGTTCAGTTTTCCTGAGTTTTTTACAGAGTTATTAATAACTTCCGAACCGTTAATGCTATTTAAAACATTTAAAGTCTTGAAGTAAAATAATTTAATAAATTTTTTGGATTATTGTTTTGTCGCAATAGTGATGTTTTTATTACGTTCAACAGGAAAATTGTTAGTTCATAGAAATCTCATCTTATCTATTGTATCTATTTGTACATTTAAGTTTTAGTTATAATGATATTTTCTACTGCGAGTAAAAGTCACTTTAATTCTTAACAAGCAAAAACCTTTTAATCCAGATTTAAATAAAATGATTTTTCGGATTTAATTTTAGTTGACAACGCGAAACGGTGTCGATTCAGTAAATTTCTGTCGATATTTGAAAAATTTTTAGGTAGAGTTAATTATCCTGGCGTGATAAAATTACTTAAGAATTAATGGTATCAAAATCAGTTTTTATAATACAAAGAAATAAGTTTTACTCAATGATCCTGTTTCTTACAATGGCGATGAAACAACCTTTTTCCTCTGGAATAAATTAAAAAACGCTTTATTGTCACATAAAAAACACGATCAAGAGCTTTTATAAAGCTGAGTTATCGTCCGTTTGAAAAGACAAACAAACTTCTGGTGAAAATGTCGACTCAAGGCTAATAAGCCATTCTTAAATTCAGATCAATCTTAATCTGACTACCGAGTTCACCAGGTGGAGAAACTGCAATCTGCGCGAACGAACCATCACTCTATCATAATTTCAAGATAACACGTGAAATGCATAACGCCACGGCGGCCTAATGGATTTTCAGCATATCATATTTTTCATCATGTCATATTATACGAATGTATGATGTTGATCATACAACTGCATCGGATGCAAATAGGCTTTTAATTACGGGAGTAAATGCAGAACGTCATATCATTGATCATATCGCTCTGGATTCAGCCAACTTAAGTGGTTTTCGTAGTTTTCAATGAAAGCCTGAATCAGTGTTAATAAATTATTTTTTTTATTGAATTTTATATTGATCAATAATACAAGGAAATATGACGAATTTGACTTCAGAACTCTAGTTTGTTACATTTGATTTTGGGGAACGATTCCAATTTATTTCTTGTGATATCTAAAGTTATATTTATTCAAGCCGGATTTATGAATAATATTTTCAAAAATTATAGTGACTAAAAATACCTAGCCTTTCTGCGATACGGTGTAGGCGCCGTTGTTGTTTCTTATATCGT
Organism: Beris morrisii; assembly: GCA_951812415.1. Lineage (NCBI taxonomy): Eukaryota > Metazoa > Arthropoda > Insecta > Diptera > Stratiomyidae > Beris > Beris morrisii. The sequence goes on from OX638310.1 coordinate 170,647,405, forward strand.
TTCTGTTCTAAGGCCAGGATAAAAGGTGATAAGCCCATGGCTAGGTGGGAATCGAACCCACATGAAAAGTATAGCAGCGAATAATTCACTAGAAACTGAATTTCACCAACAGTAAATCTACCAACAATTTCGTGGATTCTGAACTCATTACTTGTGACTTTCTTTTTCAAATTTCCCTGAATAGATTCTGCTTTGAACGGGACCAAGGTGCTAAAGCAATACCACAACTTCAATTACATTTGTCAAAGGATGTAGCTCCTGGGACGGTCATCTGCCGACGATGAAATGTACTGAAGCAGTTTTGGACGTCGCTATAGCAATCATTTTTAGTGAAAAGAAACGGACGAATTTCGTGTTTGATAAAAAATTTAACGAGTTCGAGTTCGAAATACTTTCCTCCGCACGATACACTGTCTAGAGCGGTCGTTAGCAGATTCTCTTCTATTCAAAAGTATGGTGTTCATCCGGTGCAAACGTTATAATTCGAAAATTCTGAAAAGAACTTCAGAAATGATTAAAGGAAAACCAAAGAGTTAAAAAAAGATTTACAGATAGAAGGTAAGTTGGATAAAGTGATGTGAAGCGAACGAAATATGGGAGCTGCATATGAAGTAAAAATATTAAAAAAAAAAGAAAAACAAGTCTTTCATTTGGAGACAACCAATGATCTGATTGCACCCTACCCATCAAACGGACTGTCGCTTTGCTAATACAGGCATGGGCCTGAGATTGATTACCCAGTCTAAAGTAAGTATACTCAGCATACATTTAAAAGGTTAGGTTCGCTAAAAGTTAAGGTTCACCGAAAGTGTAGGTTCACCAACGATGAAGGTGTACCAAGAGTGAAGAAAAATCGAATGTTATAAAAAAAAAACCTGAAATCATTTTAGTGCGGATTCACCAATGGTGAAACAAAAATCGCCTAAAAGAAGAGGTTTCGCTGTTCTGAAGATTAATAATCAATGGCGCAACAGCCCAAATTGGGCCTAGGCCTTGAAGTAATTGCTAGAGTTACTTCATTACTAGACCAACGGAACACTAGGAGGTGAAGTGGTCAGCCACACGCTCGTTTGTGATTATTAACCCGATTTTTAACTCAGGTACTCATTTACAGCTGAGTGAACTGGTAGTCCGGCACCCAATCCCATTCTCGAAAATTACTTGTCGCCAAGCAGATTCGAACCCAGGTGCGCCGAAGGCAAGTGCTCTAGCCACTAAGCCACCTTCTGCAGATTAGGTGAATAATTTTTCGATCGTAATGGAGATTCATAAGTGGATGATGTGCATACGTACAGCTCGAGAGTCTATTTCGATTTCTAGTGAATTCGCTTTGGTGACTTACTTTCAAAGAATTTTCGAAAAAAATTCGCTTTTGTTTTTCGAAAAATTTGGAACTGAGAAAAATTAGAAAATATTCTCTCATAATATCTGAATTAAAAAGCATTCCGAACGAAGTGAATCCAAATTAAAAGGCTTTCAATGTAAATGTAGTGTTTAGCGAAACACCCTGCGTAAACTACAGAGTGATTTCAGCAAGTTGTTTATTTTTATCTCATGTTGTTCGCACTAAATTACGAAAATCGGGCGATGTGAATTGTGATATGACGAAGAATTAATGATGTACACAAAAATTGGCATACTTAGTAAGCTATAAAAAGTCTTTAGTTGATCACCCAACCCTATCTACGCCACTATGCAAGGCTATTTGAATTGAGAGGCAGGGAATTATCCTATTTTGGTGCTGTTAGTCGCGGCGTGGTCAAGTGGCGTCAAAGACGACTTCCAGAAAAAAGAATGAGTTAGTTAAATTTTTTCAGTGATCTCCGTTTTACATACAACTAGCAACGGTCACCCATTTTGTGCATATCGCAGTTCAAGTTCAGGGTTGCCAAGATATAGGTGATCGACTCTATTTGAAAACACACAGAAAAATGGGAACTGATTACTCACAAGATTTTATACCTCTTGCACTCGTTAAGGGGAGGTCGGTCAAAAAGGCCTTACATTCACTCGTGCGCACCATTGAAAAATCTCTTAGTATTAAAGAATACACCATGGTTGCCTTTTTCGATATCGAGGGAGCTTTCAACAACGTCAGACCAGAGGCAATCACTGACGCACACTCCTGAAGGTGGAGTCATCGCTTGGCGCGCTGATCAATTTGATGTTAACATCCAGGATTGTGAACACAAAGTTGGGCGAATCCTCCTCTCGAATGTTTGTCAGCAGAGGTACACCACATGGTGGTGTGCTCTCCCCTCTTCTTTGGAATTTAGTGGTCAACAAACTACTATTGAGACTGGAAGGGCGGGCTGCACAGTGATTGCTTATGCAGATGATGTTTGCAATTGCTTGAGAAAGCACCTCAACACGCTGAGTGAGATATTGCAGAATGCTCACTCTATCCTCTCCAAATGGGCAGCTGAATGCGGGTTGGGTGTGAACCCACGCAAAACAGAATTAGTCCTCTTCACCAGGAAATATCAAATTCCTCATGTAGACCCTCCTTCTCTGAATGGTACTAGTCTAGTTTTCACCGATATTGCAAAATATTTGGGTCTTATTTTGGATAGGAAGCTTCACTGGAAACCTAACATTCAGGAACGGGTAAGGAAAGCAACAGTTGTGCTTTACTCGTGCAAAAAGGCCATTGGCAAAAAATGGGGTATGCAACCCCGAATAGTTCATTGGCTCTGCGTGTCCGTCATCAGACCGATACTTATATATGGTGTTGTTGTTTGGTGGTTTTGACCGGTACCCTCACTCACTTAAAACGTTATATCTTGAAAACGAATAATCACAAGGCAAAGTGTTATAACTCGTTTTTTAGGGAATCGAATTACCTTTCATTTGATCTAAATTGTAACTGCACCCAATCTTGAGATATTTACTCGAAAACACAGATTTTTGCTACGTCAACCCTAAAAATTCAGTGATCAATGTATGTAGTTTTTCTCAGAAAACCCCATTATAAAAATGTCATCTTAATTTTATTTTTTATGAACCGTATTATTACCTACAAAAGCTCACATATGTATGAGTTACGATTAACATTTTGGAAGAAATAGGTAAAAATATATATCGCATAAAAATTAAATATTTCAAAAGTCAGTGCCATAAAGTGGACCTCGTCTAAGAACCTGTTTAATTTGTCGGTAGTACTGAAGTATTTTTATTGCACATTTATTACTATTTAAAGTATGTAGGAAAGCAATGAAATATAAGTGAGTTTCAACATAATTGAGGTTTTACTGGGTGCGGTACTATGCCTTTTTTAATAGGGTGTCTTACAAAATAAAAAGCCTATAAAAGCAAAACTACCTTCATATTTTTATCCGTTTTAGTTACGTTGCTAAAAGAAGAAGGTGTCAGTAGAATTAAAAAAATAATTTCAAAATGCCTGAGTATTCCAATGAAGAATATGCTGACATTGTGTTAATTTATGGAGAGTGTCGCGGAAATGGACTAGCCGCGCGAAGGCTTTACCATCAGAGACATCCTCATCGACGGACACCTGACAGGGGAGTATTTCAAGACGTTTACAGAAGAATTAGGGAAACTGGCAGCGTTAGAACAAGCAGAGTAAATGCATATCCTGCGCCGATAATCACTGTTCAGATTGGTGAAAGAATACTGCAAGCAGTTCAAAATGATCCATCGATCAGTATCCGACGCTTGGCATTGCAGTTTAACATCTCTACTTGGAAAGTTTGGAGTATTTTAAAAGTAGAACGCTTCCATGCCTACCATCCTACACCAGTACAGGAGCTGCTACCCATTGGTTTCCCCGAACGGATGGAGTTTTGCAATTGGCTCCTTGAACGACAAATAGATGACGACGACGGATGAGTCCCAATTTACCAGAGACGGTATCCCAAACTTCCACAACCTACATACGTGGGCTGAGAGCAATTCACACACAAGAAGAGCGGCATCATTTCAGCACAGATTCAGCGTCAATTAATGGGCAGGTGTGATTGGTGACGATTTACTTGGACCTATTAGGCTTCCGCGTACTCTAAATAGCTCCAATTACTTACAGTTTTTATCAAATGATCTACAGGACTTGTTGGATGATATTCCAATGGTTCGATTGGCTTCCATGTTTTACCAACACGATGGTGCTCCTGCTCATTACGGCCGACAGATCACAGATTGGTTAAATTCCGGACCGATAGAAATGGAAATGTAGAAATGGACCGATACACTGGCCTGCAAGATCTCCTGATCTTACTATTATGGATTTCTTTGTATGGGGACGGATGAAGGACCTTGTCTACGCAACGGCAGTAGTAACATTGGAAGATCTAAATACCAGGATCGATGCGGCAGCAATAGAAGTAAGGCAGCAGTTGAGGAATATGAATACCAAGAGAACACTCGCCAAACGAGCTTAAGCGTGCATTCAAAATGAAGGTGGCCATTTCGAACATTTATTATAAAAAAATTTTTTTAAATTAAACATAAAAACCATTATTAAATTCTTTCACTTCAAGCAAGTAGTGTAGATCAACATGCACATGCACTGACTTTTGAAATATTTAATTTTTATGCGATATGTATTTTTACCTATTACTTCCAAAATGTTAATCGTAACTCATACATATGTATGCAGCTTTTGTAGGTAATAATATGGTTCATAAAAAAATAAAATTAAAATGACATTTACTTTATTATTTTTTAATAATAAAGTATTGTCATCGACCTGAAATTTCAAAAAAGTTTGCTACCCTGAAATTTTGTATTTACACGTTTTAGGACTAGTAAGCCCCAAAAAAGCAAAAAAAAAAAAATGTCCGTCTGTCCGCCGAAGACGCCGTACGCCGTACGCAAAATCGTTTGAAAGCGCGTAGCTCCCAAACCCGTTGAGATATTAAATTGAAATTTTTACGGTGGGTAGATTGGGTGAACCCCTACGACTGGTATATTTTTGTGGGGTGGGAGTACAAGGGGAGAGGAGAGGGGAGTGTTTTAGACGAAAAATTTTGGATTCTAGATCTCAGGAACCACTTATGCTAGGAGGCTGAAACTTGGAACTTATGTAGTACTATGATAATGGACTCAATTGCAAAAAAATGGTCGATATTGGTTAAGGGGTGTGGAAGTGGGGGGGAAAACAATGAGTCTTTAACGCATGAAAGCCGGGATTGAAACATTCTAAAATCGATATCTCCTGAACCATTGATGTCAGAAGATTGAAACTTTGTTGTTGTCCTTAGGGATACTTCAAGATTAGACAAGGGCTAACATTTTTAAGGGGGGTAGTGGGGTGTGGAGTTGGGGGGTGAAAAACTTTGGATTACAATATCTTTCGAACCAATTACACCAGGAAGATAAAATTTAGTTTCTGTATATGGGATCACAAGAGGAGTCTACCAAAACTAAATTTTTTGAGGGGGGAGGTGGAGCACGAAAGTGGGGGGATAGCAATTTCTAAAAAAATGTCATTTTTATATCTCAGAAACCGTATCAGATGTAATCTTGAAAATTTTACAGGAGTTGGGGTCGGTAAACTTCTAGTAGGAAAAAAAATTTTGGTAATGTGGGTGTTGGGGGTGATGGTGAAAGGGGGTAGAAAGGAAAACATTCTGATTTTTATTTCTCGAAAACCATAATGAATAGAAAGCTCAAAATTTAGGATTATATAGAGCCACTATGGAGACATCCTAGAAAAATACAGTTTTTGATAGGGGTATCAAGGTACGGGGGAGAGGGGTGGTTTTTTATATCTCAGAAACGGCTTATGCTAGAAAGTTGAAACTTAGTACGTATATGTAGATGTACTATTAGAGTAATTAAAGCAAAAAAAAGTTCATATTTTTATTGGCGTTCAGAGGTTGAGTAAAAAAAATGTCCGTGAATCCACATATTCACAAATTTCGTTAAAACTTTTAGACATGTCCAGCTATCAAAGCAATTTTACTTCTGCGGGCTATTTATATAAGCGCCTACTAACGGTCTTCAAAATTTTTTGATATTCAACCCCTAAAGGGGTGTAAAGTGGTTGTGTACATATTTACGAATTCTGATATATTCCTAAGGTATATTGAGACTTGGAATTCACGTTTACTTCTATAAGCTTTAAACGTAATCGGGGAAAACCCCGATTTAAGTATTTTTCTCTATTAAACCCCCTGGGGTATAATAATAAAGTTGCGCCTAGACTGTTGGCAGATTTTTTATAATGGGGTTTTCTGAGAAAAACTACATTGATCGCTGAATTTTTAGGGTTGACGTAGCAGAAATCTGTGTTTTCGAGTAAATATCTAAAGATTGGGTGCAGTTACAATTTAGACTGTTACATCAAATGAAAGGTAACTCGATTCCCTAAAAAACGAGTTATAACACTTTGCCTTGTGATTATTCGTTTTCAAGATATAACGTTTTAAGTGAGTGAGGGTACCGGTCAAAAACACTTTTCTTAACCACCCTGTATCTCCACTGATATTAAAATTTAAAACACCCTGTAGAACAATTTTTTTCTCCAAATATATCAAGGAATAACCTTACAAGGTGGCGGACGAAGTGCCAAACACCCTGTATACGAACGGCTCCAAAACTGAAGGCGGTGTAGGTGGAGGTGTTTTCTCTGACATGCTTAGCAACTCCTTCCGCCTTCCGGACCACTGTAGTGTCTTTCAGGCGGAGCTTATGGCGATCAAGGAGGCCTTGTCCTGGCTGAGGTGTAATGTAATATCTACTAGGGATATTAGCATTTTCACAGACAGCCAAGCGGCAATAAAATCCTTCGAATCGGCCTCGACAACATCAAAGGTCGCCGCAGAATGTCGACCATCTCTTAAGGAGATGGCTGAACAGTTCAATATTCTTCTGTGCTGGGTGCCAGGACACAGGGATATTCCATGGAACTGCATGGCGGACGAACTCGCTCGTCGCGGTACCACCCTTCAGATTATGCCGGAACATCGGAATCTGGGTGTGCCTCTCTCTATATGTAAACTGCTACTGGGATTGGACTCAATTGAGAAAACCAACTCAAGATGAGCAGACGGTATTACATGTCATACTGCGAGACAGATCTGGCCGGAGCTGGATCTAAAACGCTCTAAAAGCCTGACTTTGCTCAAAAGGACGAATATCTGCACCACAGTCGGTGTCCTGACCGGACACTGTCTTATAGGTCGACATGCTAAAAGACTCGGCCTCTTCTCAAACGACTTCTGTAGAAGTTGCCTGGATGAGGAGGAGACAGTCCTTACCATTCTCTGTACCTGTCCAGCTCTATTAGCCAGAAGGAAAGCTAATCTCGGAGCTTACTTCTTCAACTGTCTCGGTGATCTTGCCGCAATGTAGGTCGTGAGAATCCAACGCCTTATAGCAAGCTCTAAATGGTTCGATGAGTAGGACCGGATTCGATGATCCTGTGGTAACACAACGGACCTTTTAGGTCTAAGTGTGTTCGTGTTCTCACGTGCAGCCACGCGTACCTACTTACCTACTTACCTGCACTCGTTAAAAAGAATTAAATTTTTTTTTTTAAAATCGTGACATTTATTTAAAAACATAACACAAAAAGATTGTATCAAAAATATATAAATTTCGAAAAAAGAATTTCATCTAATCTCATTATATCGAACTAAAAACCGCCGGTTACTTCAATTGTAGCGCCATTTACATACGAAGCCTTTTCGGATGCCAAAAACGAAACAACTTCGGCAATCTCTTCCGGTTTACCCAATCGTTTCAGCGAGCATTGTGCAATCGCACTGTCCTTTGCCTTATCCGGAATTCCGGAAACCATCGGTGTATCGATGTAACCCGGTAGAATGGCATTAACGCGAATATTAAACTTGCCAAATTCTTTCGATCCAACTTTCGTCAACGATATTACGCCGGACTTACTGGCCGCATAGTTAGCTTGACCGATACTATTGATTCGAGCGACTATACTAGAGAGATTTATAATTGATCCGCCGACCTTGTATTCGACCATGGCACGCGCGAATTGTTGCATAACTAGAAAAGTTCCTTTCAGGTTCGTCTGAAGGACGGCATCGAAATCCGATTCGCTCATTTTGAGCAAGTAGCTGTCGCGAACAATACCGGCCGAATTGACAACGATTGCTGGCGGACGCTTGTATTTGTCCAAGGTGGCACTAAGGGCTTGCGATAGACTATCAGACGATGAGACGTCCAGTTCGAGGGCGAGCGCGTCTGGAAATAGAGAAGGAAAATTTATGGTGGGTTCAAATATGAGTACTATAAAATAAATGAAGCCTTTGGTGCAACAATGAGTCAACTAATTTTTTTAATAGCATGTGCAGGCTTGACTTTTTTGACTCCTAATTGCATTCGGATGAAAGTACGCTGATGGAGTTAACTCCTTATGATTGAATAATGTCCTTAAAAATTTTAATAAAATCATAAATAAAAATCTGCCAACAGTCTGGGCGCAACTTTATTATTTTTCGGGTAGAAGTTCGGAACGCGTTTAAGATTGATGCGGTGTAGGTTACTATGTGACTGAAAAGCTAAAAATAAGTTCGGGAGGCGGTTATAATGGGGTCGCGCTAGAATACTTACTCCGCTGCCGCATATAACATATGAATTACATACTTGGGTCCGGGACGCAGTCTAAGTCGTAGTATAATAATAGTTATAACGTGATTAGGATGATATCCAAAAATCGTGAAATTGGTTTTTAGATATAGGGAAAGGTGCTGTACCTTGGAATGGTTGTACCTTGGAACGTTGTTAATTTTGTGTTTAAAAAGAGCATTCTGGTGTGTGAATCAAGAACTACATTTACAACAGCTGATATCAAGTCAACCTGTCTTGTTATCACTTTACTTTGTCGGTTATTTTGCGTTTTTGTTGATATTTTTGTTTTGACGTTAGTGTGAGTAATTTTTTTAACTAAGTTTGTTTAAATTAAACTATTGTGTTGTAGTGGTATACAATCGTTTTATGCAGGATTATTATCAATAAGGTGTGTATTATCTCTTTTCTATAACATCTGATTGTAAGATAATTAGGAGGTTTAAAAAAATATCTTCTATTCAATTAATGGACCATGTTGTACCTTGGAACGTCACACGTGTTGTACCTTGGAATGGCATAAAATAGCAATCCTGATACAAAACTAACGTGTTTTCACTGACAAAAGTGTTTTTTTTTTTTGCAGAAAATGCCTCGCAGTAAGAATGGGATTTGTAAGGCTCCTATCGATGCTAAAAATATGTTTTAATTTTCCATTCCATAAATTCAATGTTAAATAAATTACTTATGTACTATATAGTTATCCATTTTAACATATTTTATATTATTTTACCATTTTATGATGAATTTTTTTAATTATGTTTAATAAATATCTCTTTTAGCATTTTCCAAGTTAGTATTTTCTTTATTTTTACCTAATTTGCAAGCGTTCCAAGGTACAACTAGTTCTGTTCCAAGGTACAACGAAACGTTGTACCTTGGAACAAATTTTTTTGAAATTTCATTTTTTTTTCTTTCAAATTTGGAATGATATTGTTCGCTGAAAAAAAAATGTATTATAAGTAAGTGGGTCATTGTTATCCCCTCAAATTTTCATCGCGTTACATGTAGTACATTTTGCATAAAAAAATAAAAAGTGATTTTCGTTCCAAGGTACAACACTCTCCCCTATACGTATTTCATTTTTCTAGAGCAATTGAAAAATCTAAAGTTGTTCACCCCCGTACCTCCGCACGCCACTGCCACCACTCAAAAATTTGTTTCCGATCTATTTTCCATGTATACCTACACATGTTCATTAAGTTTGAATTTCGTGACATTAACCGTTTAGGAGATATGGATTTTAAAATGTCTCGATCTCGGCTTTCGAGCGTTTCGGACGCGTTATTTCTCCTCCCACTCCCACACCCCTTCACCGATATTAGCAATTTTTTGCAAATGGGTCCACTATCGAAGCTCTATGTAAATTCGAAGTTTCAGCCTTCTAACATAAGCGGTTGCTGAGATCTAGAAGCCAAAATTTTCCGTTTAAAACGCTTCCCCCACCTCCGCCCTCACACCCCCACCCTCGAAAAGTGGTCACTTCAAGGGGCCTACCCAGTCTATTAAAAAAAAAGTTTCTATTTAATAGCTCACAGGGGTTGGGAGCTATAAGCCCTCAAACGATTTTGCGTACGGTGTTTATTAGCAGAGACAGTTTTCATATGCATAAGCAATAAAAATGCATATTTGCATTTTTTCGCTAATTCAGAGACATACATAATTCATCATTTTCCTATGAAAAGAGCATATTTCACTGATTCTTTGAATGTTCATCAGAAAGTTCAGAAACGCTCGCGTCTTTCGTTTTGCTTTTGTCACTAAGAAGTTAGAACCGACCGCGGCTTCAATAGTATTCTATTGTTTTTCGAACACACGCACAGTGTGTCAATATTTGTTGTTGTTGCCGCAAAGTTTTTCTCTCAATCGCTTACATTGTACGAACAACACAAATACCAACAGATTTGTTAGTTTTGCTTTTATCTCTCATTGTATTGTTTGTGAAATTCATATATTTCAAAATGCCGAAAGTGGAAAAAGAATCTAATCAAGAATTTAATTTGCGAATAATACGCGAGTACCCAAAAGTTTTTCGTGCCGATAATTCAGTTTTATTTTGTATTGTGTGTGACAGAAAAATTTCAGCAAAAAAATTATTTCTCGTCAAGCAACATTTAGAGACAAAGAAACACAAACGAAACGAAGAGATGAAATTTGCTGTACCATCCAGACAAACGTTAGTTACTACATCCTTTCTAGCTTCGCATGGAGAAATCAACATATTTTACATGGATATCTGTAAAACATTTTTAGAGTCAAACATTCCAATAAACAGAATAGGTCATCCAAGTATAGTGACATTTTTAGAGAAATACACGACGCGAACAGTACCAAGCGAATCAGTATTACGTAAAAAGTATGTTCCTTTACTTTACAACCAATGTCTTGAAGAAATGCGAGCAAAGGCACAAAATAAAGCAATTTGGGTGTCTTTGGATGAGACTACGGATTCTGAGCAACGTTTTGTGGCGAATTTTGTGTTTGGATTAATGGAAGAAGCAAGTTCCGAGAATAAGGAACGTGGCAAATGCTATTTACTAGATTTTGCAGTTTTGGAGGAGGTAAATGCTACTAGAATTTCAACATTTTTTGTCAATTCGCTCTTGCTTTTATGGCCACAAGGTAAGATAAGGATACCGTTTAATGTGATTTTGCTGAAATAATTTCTCAGGTATAATCAATAGGTATTGAATACGATAAGGTGTTACTCGTTGTAACAGATGCGGCTTCTTATATGATTTCTTCAATGCGTTCACTAACAATTCTTTTTCCAAAAATGTTACATTTAACTTGTTTCGCGCACGGATTACACCGTATAGCTGATTTCACCCGACTAAAATTCCCAGTCGTTAATAGATTGATTTCAAAAGTAAAAGCAGTTTTTGTGAAGGTATCAACTGAATTTGTTTTAATTTTTGGTTAATTAATTCCGAAATTCATTTTTATGTCTATTTTAGGCACCAGCGCGACGATTGAAATTTAGGATCGATTGCCCAGAGCCAATAATTACTAGATGGTGTTTTTGGATAACAGCTGCTGTATATTATTGCGACAACTTCGTTGCTGTGCGCGCTGTTGTCGATTCATTTTCGTCTAAAGATGCGGAATCGATTCGCGAAGCGCAAGAGTTATTTGGTTCAACCAATATACAATCAGAGCTAGCCTTCATCAAGGCTAATTTTTCGTCAATTGTACGTGGCATTAAAAAACTGGAAACACCAGGCTTGGAATTAATAGAAAGTTTCAGGATCATCGATACAATTCACACGGATCTCGAGTCACTTGGACAAAAAGAGTTTTTGAAGAAGATGGACGATGTTCTTCGTCGCAATGTTGGCTACGAAATACTACGACAAATACGAGACGTTTTGTATAACGGAGCGGAAACCGAAAATGAGTATATAAAAGGACTTAGCCCTGATTTAAGACATTTTCGGTGCATATTTGCATGCATATTTTGATACATTTCCGTGCATTTAAAAACCGTCTCTGTTTATTAGTCATGAAACGTGAAAAAAAATTTCAGGGCAGCAAATTTTTTTTTTAAAAAACCGATAACAATACTTTATTATTAAAATAATAAAGTGAACTCAATAAAATAATTTTAATGCAATAAGGGGTTAGAAAAGTTAAGGTTTCTCATGTTGGAAAAATAAGTTGATTCTTGTTGCACCTAGGGATTCAATTCTAAAAATTCTTCAAAATAATTAGTAACCGTTTTATCGCAATTCCATTATTCAATAATTTTAAAGACTTGCATCATGGGCACAAGTGGGAAGTTAGTCTATATTTTAATGGTGCAAAATGGCCTTTTATTGAAAAAAGTTTAAAATTTGTTAGTAGTGTCTAAAGTGGTGACTACGACAAGGTTTTTTCTATTTAGAGAAGTGTTCAAATGAAGTGGTTTTATAATAATTTTACAAAAAAAAAGCGAATTGGTCTAGATTTCGGACTGGCAATATTTACCCAAAAAAATTAGGGCAGCAAAAAGATCTCTGAAGGATTAAAACTTCTGTCAGATAACGACCAAAAGAAAATGGAGACTAATCAAAAGTTCTCCAACTCCAATGGAACACCCTGTACGAACAATGTTATGTCGTCTCGGTCCACTTTCTTACAAGACTGTAGTGCCTAAAAGTATACTACCGGAAACACATAATGTGTGCGATTGAAGCAAGTTGACAGATCTAAAAATAATGTGAAAAGAAAACCTCGCAAATTATAAATGCAAACTGTACGTCTCACAGCTGACAGTTAGGGAAAATGCATTCTAAAACTATCACCGAAGCTTACTAATGATCACCACCTACCTGATCCCAAATTGGAGACAGTGTCCTGTGCGGCTGCAAAATTTCGGTCGGCAGCTATGATATTGGCTCCATCGCGTGCCATCACGCGACATATCGCCCTTCCGATCCCTGAACCGGCTCCTAAAAACGACACCGTAATCCAGGAGTAATTAAATTTTTAGAAGCAATTTAATCATGACAACTTACCTGTAACGATCGCAAGTTTTCCGAACAGTACTCCCGGCATGATTCCTCTAAAGTTGTGAAGAAACACTTTTTTGACAGCTCTTTAAAGACGACTATTCACTTATTTCACTACACAAGAAGATATCGCCACCAAATGGAAATTTATGAAAAAAAATTGACCTGTTCGGTAATCAAAACACCTAGGAACACAACAACAGCCTTCAAAGGCGGCGGTATGTGACAGCTGTGAAACGTTTAGCTAGCGCGTGGAGCCGAACTTTGATAATGACCGCGATCGGTCGTGGTAAATTCTTGGCTATCTGTACTTTTCGTGAGCTATCTCTGCAGACTCGTACGTCATCATAAAATCGATAAAACGAAATATTAAATTGCGCCAACAAATACGCATGATCAGAAAATAAACGAAAGATTTCTGGATCGTTACAGCTTGCCGGAGGTCTCAATTTTATTGGCGGTTTGAGTATGTGCTAGCAATAGATTGCTTTCTTCATTGACGAATGGTAAAGTTGGAAATCTCCACCTGGTGGCAAAAAAAAAACAACCCTTTAAGATAGACAAATTTTTTGTCAGCTGACTGTTATATGGCGGTTCGTATGTAATTTTGCGATTTGGAGCTCGGGAAGTTTTCGATTCTTTCTTAATTTCGTTATGAAAGACATAATAAAAATTGATGACGATCGGTGCGGTTGATAGTAAGGTATACATTTCCGGTTCTACATTCCGAAAATGTTAGACTCAAACCCGCACAACGAAGTCAGAAAATGAACGATTTTTCTCTATGAATGAACGGTATAAACTTCGAAATAACTTCACAAATGTTTAATATTCCGGGAAAAAGAAATATGGAATAATTATGAAATTATTTAAAAAGAACATAAACCGTTTTTTCATTACATTTTTCTTTCATTTTGGTGCTTGAAATTGGTTTCTGAAAAAAATAAATTTTGTTTTTGATATGTTATGATACGTTTGTCCTTCTTATTTACTTATGAGGTTCAGTTAAATTCATTTTAAGCGATATTTTGGAGTAAAACACTTTTATTCGAGCTCAATCCCAATTTTGTATGAAAATCACATGCAACTGCCAGTTTCTGTCTATCTTATAAGGTTCCGAAATTTGCAACCAGAGCACATGGTATATTCGTCAATTGAACCCACTAGAATTTCTAAACGGTTGTTTTAGAATTGCAAGAATTTTCAGTATTACCGTTCGTTCGTTACTCAAAATTACGATCAAACTGATTTCATCTGAGCAAAAATTAAATCCAACTGAAGTGGTGACGCCCTAGTTCTCAAGTTCGTATGTCGCCAGCATCTAGCTTTATTTTAATGCCTAAATTACAATTAAGAAAAATAATAAAGTCAACGCAATGTTCACACCGATCCTGATGCTAAATAGTTATAATAAAAGAAATGGTAAAGGATAGAGCGGTTGAATTCTTAATATGTCCGGTTTGTGGGTGAAACTCGAGCATAACTGCGACACACGTGTATTTTTTGACAGTTCGATTTGCGACATGCAACTGTAACGTTTCGAAAGCATAGAAACATTATTTCTTCAACATTGTGCAGCTGATGGTTCATGTATTGGCTTATGTTATATATGGTTAGCTTTGGATTTAATATCGAAATTAAATTGTACAACAGGTGAAATAAAGAAGTCGTTGAAACTAGAAATGGGCCGTTCACGAGTGAACTACTCTAAAAGAATACTTTATTGAATTGGAAAGGTGAATAATAAAATTAAAACGAATGAAAGGAGAACGAAGACTTACTGTACTGTACGAGCATAGTGAGAAGAGAGACAGACAATCAACCAATCTTCTCGTTCCGTCCATCTACCCCAACTAGCAAACTGAATTCAGAGTGCATTCATTCATTCATTCATTCATTTTTAGTGAACTAAACCTTCAGAATGACTTCAAATACGATCCATTTCGGATCAGCTTACGTAAGAGACCTTTGACCGGTTCCTGAAATCAGTTAATGAAGACAAATCATGCCCAGTAAGAGCAATCACTGTGAATTCGAATTTGTAATTCAATCTGGAGTCAGTTACTAACTTCAGTCCGGATTCACTAATGAGACGAATGTGAACATGATACAGAATTATTGCCTTGGTCAAAAAAACTCTAGTCCATGTGCTTTTATAGTACATTATTATTCCAATAATAAAGCAAGCAAAAAATATTCATCAAGCAATGTTCATATAAATTAGACATTGAAACTTCAGACTCTTCCGAAGTTTTACTGCACTATAAATCTGGAACACTTCTGGGCTAAAAAAAAAAACACCACACTTGTAAATAAACATAATTTTACTATATTAAAAAAACACATTATTCGTTTAGTTATTAAAAAAAATTCAATATAAAAACAAATTGAAAAAAAATTACTTGTCTATTTCATTTTTTGACTTAATTCGCTCTTGGGCATATTAAAAATGGCGAATAATAATCCTTGTCTCTCTCGGTTGGCATGGGCACCTTATTCAAGCAAGCACCTTTAATGCAATAAAATTAAAAGAATGAAATTAGTTAAATTATAACAAAAAGTTTCTTACTTTTTAAAGCCTGAACAATCGCAAAATTTCTTACGCTGTTTTTTTTTTTGTTTTTTCCGGACCATGAAAAATTCACTGCAACTTCATCTATTAGCAACTTATTTAAATATTTTTATGAAGTGGTATGCGTCCTGCCCTCCGATGCGTAAAAATTAATATTTCTGTTCAAAAGAAAGTTATTATAAATTTACCAATATTATTTTTATATTACGATATGTCACCAAAATATTTATTTTTTCGATATCTTCCGCTATGGATTTTTTAAAGTTTATAATTTTATTAAATCCCCGCTTTACTTCAAAACCCATGTTCGTTATGAGATGCCAAGTATAACATATATATCACGCATGAAAAGGACAAGAAACAGAGCAGAAATGCAAAGTTGGAAGGATTATGTTTGAACACTAATGATAAGAAAAATGAAATATTTTATAATGTTAATTGCGTTAATTTAAGCGACATTAAAAAATATCTCATAAATTTAACTTTAAGGTAATATTTAAGTTGACCAAAAATGGAATAACTTTTATTTTATGATTTTAATAATAACGTATTTTTATAGGAAAGTAGTCAGAAAAAAACCCACACTGCAAAACGTAACTTCTGAGAAATACGGTACTTAGTGTTGACTGTCGTCTGTTTATTGTGCAGAGCTGTGCAATTGGGTAAAATACCACGGGCCTGACCGATCCCAATTACAAAACTTTTATTGTAATAGGTACTTAGTAAAATAAAAAAAAAATTTCACTTACCTTATCCTTTTTTTCGTTATCTTCTTTTGTTTTCCTTTTTTCTTCTTTATTAATTGAAAACAACACGAACACAAAAGAACCGGTCAGTGGCATAAATCAAAACTAACTAGGTATTCTCCGGATTGATTTGTTGATTGAGTTCATAGTCACATTCTGATACGTACTCAAAAAATCACATGCGCTTCACATTCTGAAGTCAAGATGATCCTTTGCTTCAGCAACTGAATTCATTGTGATATCACAGTCATGAATGTTCACTTAAATGCCCGTTGGGACGTGTCCATCAGAAACACACACAGCGAAGGCACAACTTAATTTTTCATGGTTACATTGATCCGACACGTCTCCACGCATTGTTCGATCATACATGTGCGAATCTATTGACTTACTCAACATTTCATCCGCACCATTGTTCGACATACAACACACACGGTACAGTGAACGTTCAACGTTTTTATGCGCGACGGCATGCGTTGTATTCGGCTGAGTGCATATGTATTAATGGTATCTGACGCAGTTTCTAAAAGTGCGCCATATGAATGCATTGGGACCTCAGACACCCCAGACGCATGCACGGTGCCAGTGCTCCAGATCTTTATGCACACTATCTTTTATATCAATTCCGATGGGCTTTTTAATTTTCTCTAGGTATGTTTTTAAATATATAGGGAATGAAACTCTCATGACGTGATCACTACTATACGAATGCAATTAAGAAGTGTTATCTAATAATTGAACGAAAATACCGATACATTTGTTCTAATGTTATCGAGAAAATTTAAATATTTAAAATTTTCACGAGTTGGAAGCACTGTTTGACAACCAAAGAAAATGTGACATTTTTCTTGCTAGGTTTTAATGTGGAAAAAAAGTGCTAAAATCTAATACGTTTCAAAGGCTACATTTAAATGTCTCGTTATGTCGATTCAGCCTTCAAACTTAATTACTTAAAATACATTTAAAATAGGATTAAAGTCTCACAGTTTCTAAAAAATTATTTAAATTCAAAAATTCTTGCATACGGCTATCATTGAAAATGTGTGGATAATATAGCATGGGAAAGCCAAATTCAATGTGTGTATAAAACCATAGGGAAAATAGCTAAAAAAATTCAATATTATTGTCAAAAATCGCCTTCTGCTCCAGGACATTCATTGTGCTCCAAGAAATCACAATTGAATGCATATTTTACTTCTTTGGTTACTAGGAAAGGATCCTTAACAATTTGCGTCTTCAATATCAGATGCCGAATAAAGAGACGTAATTTGGGGTGGGTGGTCAATTCCAGAACGATGACTTTTTGATTTTTTCAAGAAAGACTATTTTCAAAGGAGTTTAAAAAATTTACGTACTCCTTGAACTGTGTGTGCGCGCATGTATACACTACATATCTTAATATCGACACAAATGCATTTAAATGAAGTGAAAAAGATCTTGCTCGCTGGGTAAAACTTAAATGACGTCCCTGGTCGAATTGTATTCAATCGAAGAAGCCTTATTTTCGCCACTTTCAGTACTGATCTTTTCATCATCCTGTATCAAATCCACAGTCTTGACCACGGCTACGTTTCGCTCATTGAGATCTTTTGTTATCTTTCATTGATTCTTAAAGGATGCACCTTTGAAGACAATCACAGATGTTGATGGAATAAATTTTGCATATCTTGCGGAGCAATGCGATCCGTCGTACGAATAAGCAATGCACTTCATTTTTGTTCTATGGTGTTTATCTGTTACATATTAGAAATCTCGATATGTATCACAAACCATAAATGATATTATGAATAATTAGAAATAATTAAGGGGCCAAATTAACAGCAGGGGTCACTTTACCACCCTTTTCTCTAGTTATATCATGCAAAATGTTGAAAATCACCTTTGATTTTTCGAAACAAAATATAAAATGTGCTGACAGGCGATGCTAAAGCTGTACATTCTTTAAGTTTCGAAGAAAATATGTTATGGATCTCAATCACACACTCATCAACATCAGAAAGTGACATTACATGGTCCCATTTTATTGATTTAAATTTTTCCGTTAATTGCTTTAAGTTAAGGATTTCACAGCGTATACTTTTCGGTCTATGCTTGCTTACTAAGTCTATGTTCAGTACGACGGCTATGCTATTGTGATCAGTAACATCGGACTCTAGGGCTGCCGATTTTACATATTTCGATATACATGGTCTTAGTTTAATAAAAATATGGTCTATAATACTAGACGCTCTGGTACTCTTGTTAATAATTGAGATATACCCATTTTCGTTAAGCAGACTTATACGTATGATTGTATATATGTAGTGCGTTGTTAAATTCATTGATATCGCTATTCGGGATCTGTAAGCAGCGATGATTGACGAATGTTCAGATTTAGTAATCGATAGATCTGCTACTAAACATGTAGCACCGGGTAAGCCTATTTCAGTTACTACCGCATTTAAGCAAGACTTTGCGTACATTACAACGCCACTGTTTTGGTTAATAATTCTAAGAGTGTGATGCTCAGTATATTCGGGTATTTTAAACATACGCAAATTTGTTGGGTTCCAGCATTCTGAAAGGACTATAACGTCGAAGCGTGTTTTGTACTCGTTTAGATGTAGTGTAAGATAATCAAAGTTCTTTTGTATACTACGTATATTTGAATGGAAAACTGAAAAGGCTCTGTCCCTACATTTCGATAGTATATCATTGAACTCAATGGCATTCACAGAGTGAAAGCGCATCGAACAGGGAATCTAATTCATTAGACATTTCAAAAATGTGTAATTATAACCTTTAATTACCGTATTGAAAAAAACTTAATTTATGTGTATACCCAAAATGAAGATGATAATCTTCCCTGCAAGAAAGCGCTACCCGAAAGTTCGCATACATACAGAAAATTTAATACTGTGGCGGCAAAATTTTTCAGGTGTTCGAAGTTTCTTCTAGCGGATGTAACTATTCTTTATATACTCGAAAAGCTGTCATAACATGTTTGAAAATACCAATGACTGCGACCTGCGACATTCATATTTGAACCTTCAACCCTGGGATATGCTTCTTTATAATTTTTTTTTAAATTTTGCGATTATCACATATGCAATAAACATTAGCAGCACGCGCCATTCGACTTACCAAAACTTCTAGTTGTTTTTCTGCGTCGCAAGAATTTCGGTATGGGTTTCCGTATTTTACCGGGTGAGTACCAGTTACCGTTAACCAGGAGTAAAGAAGACGGCAATATTAAAAGAAAGAGGTAGAGAATCACACGCATGTACACCGATACGAAGTATATAAGTTAATTTTTGTCCCGATGTCTATACGTTTTAACTGAAAGATTACCGGTTAATGCTACGGCGGAGCTCCGGCGGACTTAACCTATGCTAAAGAGACTATACGTTTTTCTTTTTACGTCCTGTAATTCGGTGATCCTTTTGTTACGCATCTTAGTCTCGCGCGTAGCTTCCGATAATTGTTTTGTTGCTTCTTGTTGTTGCAGCGCAAGAAAGTTATTGCTTTCTAGAAGATCGTTAAGTTTGGAGACGAGAGCAACGTAAACTGGTGACTTCTCTTTTGGATTTCTTTGGTCACCTTCAGGTTTCTGCGAGGTGTGTTCCTCCGGCTTGTCCAGCTTGATTGGGTTGCTTTCAGATCTTTGGACGGAAAGCAGATTTTTGAAACACTTTTTGCATTTCCATGATTTAATTTTATTTTGCTCCCGTAAGAACGTAATGTCAGTGGCTTCAAGTCCACAGCATTTCATATGGAAAATGTAATTGCAGCCGCTGCACAATATTGTGGAGTTGCTATCTCTCGTTGCGGGTAGATCACATTCAGCACAGTTAACCATTTTTCAGGAAATGAAATCATACTTTTATTACTATTGTCTTGGATTGATTTGATTAATACGTAAGACTGAATTTAACTGGATTTTACAAATATTATCAAATTTTTCAATTGCAATTTTGCACTTGGACAGCTCACTATTTGACGGCGGTCAAAACATGACTGAATTAGGTGGCTCTTAATTTTTGAAATGAAATAATCTCGAATGCTATTCATCCTAGAAATATCAAACGAAGACAAAAGGAAAGCTAATATTAAAGGGATGACACCGTCCAAGTTATACATATTTTAATTAATGGAGTAAAAAAATCTGCCAATGGTCTGGGCGAAACTTTATTATTTTTCGGTTCAAAGTTCGGGAGCGGTCAAAGTAGGAGTGTATCATGAGTTGCTTCGAGATTATTAGATTTCTTGGAAAATTATTTTTGTTCTTAATATAAAAATATTTAAAATAGGGATTTTTAGCCGATTAAACATTGAAAAGGTCCGTGTAGTCTATTCGAATTTCGGTATATTATGTACACTAAAAGCCCATAGAAGCAAAAACGAATTTGATGCCTTATCAGAATTAAGATATATGACGAATTGTTAAAACGTATACAAACCCATTACTTCCACTTGGGGTTTGAATTTCGAAAAAATTTTGAAAAACGTTTTTAGACGATTTCATAAGAAGCAACTTGATATCTCATGAGACATGACGGATTTTGAAAAATTTGTTAAAATGTAAGCAAACCGTTCACACCCCCTTGGTTCTGGAAATTCGAAAAATCGTGAATTGGTTGGCCGTAATAATCAATTTTATATCTCATCAGAACTAAGGAATGGCAAAAATTGTGAAAACATATACAAACCCTGGGGGGTTGAATATCGAAAAATTGAGAAATGGGTTTGTAGGCGATTATATAAAAAGTCTGTGGAAATGAAAAGCGATTTAATATATCATCCAACCTAAGAAATATGTCGAAACTTTGAAAAGCATACAACCCCCTTACACCCATTAGGATTGAATATCTAAAATACTAAAATTGACTTTTTGGCTTTTTTATATAGGAAACCTTAGGAAGTAAAAATGAATTCGATATATCATCAGATATGCAACCTCCTTACACCCACTTGGGGGTTGAATATCCAAAAATCCTGAAAGGAGTTAATAAATAAATATGAAGACAGCACGAGAAAGTAGGAACCAATTAAATTTCTTTTCACTTCTAAAAGAAATGACGGAACTCGTGAAAACGTGTTCAACCCGTTTATACCCTCTTAGGGGCTGAAAAAGGAAAAAACTTAAAAACAAGTTTTAGGCGATTATTACGCAAGCACGTGAAAGTGAAAAGATATTCGATATCTGATAAGACGTGGGGATATAGTAGAATTCGTGAAAAAGTTTACAACCCCCTTCGCACCCCCTTAGGGGTCGAATTTAAAAAAATCCCGAAAACACTTTCTAGGTATTTATATGAAGAAACCGTAGAATAAAAATGAATTCAATATTTGGGAAGACCTAATAGATATGACGAAAACCGTGAAAATGTATGCATTCCATTTTCACTGATCATTTATTTTGCCCCCCCTCTTAACGCCAATTGAAATTTGAAATTTTTTTTTATTTAACTTACTTTTCTAGTTGATTTACATAAACGTACCGAGTTTCAACTTTGTAGCATCGGAAAAAAATGTCCTTTTTGAAGGACTTTTACATGGGAGGTGCAGGAAGGACTCACTCGATTTCTTACATATTTATCCTTTTCCTTGGAATCATTTAAAAAACATACTGCAGTCACGATCGGCTGCAAGCCAATCGTATAATACTCTAGATGAATACTGAACTCCAATTTATATTGTAGTTGGGGATAAAGTAGAATTATGTGTGTGCATGTTGTATGTCCTTAATTAAGGACTGCCATTAGATTGCTACTCAAAACTAAAAGACAATATTCAGTGTTTAATTCCATTTCTTGAACTGGGTAAGTCATCAAAAAAAAATGTCCTTTTTGAAGGACTTTCACATGGGAGGTGCAGGAAGGACTCACTCGATTTCTTACATATTTATCCCTTTCCTTGGAATCATTTAAAAATGAACGTGTACAAAATTTCAAATTCGTAGCTTGAAGCGTTCAAAAGTTATCGAAAAATATTGTTGAACACGTGTCTTAAGGACATTTTGTATGGCAGCTACCAGAAGGAGTAAAAGGATTTCGCTGATTAGTAAACTCGAACTTCGTTTTTACTCAAAACTAATTTGTACAAACTTTCCAATTCATAGCTAAAAGATTACTTGAGGTATAGTAAGTTCCGTAAATTAAGTAAAGACGTTTTGACAGGATATTTGTATGGCAGCTACACGAAGGACTAATAGGATTTTCTTCATAATCATATATTTAGCTCCAACTATTGGAAAAATAAAACATACAAAATTTCAAAGTCGTAGCTTAAACCCTTCTGAAGTTATCGACCAATATTCTTGAACATGTGTTTTAAGGACATTTTGTATGGCAGCTACCCGAAGGAGTAGGACGATTTTGCCCGTTAACGAAATTAGCCTTACAAATTCAAAATTTCAAGATCCTAGGTGAAGGCGTTCTTTAGTTATCGTGTTCACGGACAGACGGACGGACGGACGGACGTCAAGCGGATTTGAGGTTTTTGGCCACAAATAAACAACATAGAACCAAGCCCGAGGCTTGGTTCTATGCGTTACAAACTTTTGGGCTGGATTAAACTTATAATACTCTATATGATTTCATCTAGAGTATAAAAACTAAACTTTTAGAACCAAACGAATAAAGTGAATATTTGAATTGTCCCTAAAATCGTCGAAAATCAATTAAAATACTAGAAACGAATAAAGTGAATATTTCAACTATCCCTGAAATCGTCGAAAATAAAGTAAAATCTTAGAATCGAATAAAGTAAATATTTTATTTGTACCTGAAATCGTCGAAAACTAAGAAAAATCCGGAAATCGAGAAAACAAAAACCCCAGTAGAGCATCAAGAAACAGCAAAGCGACAAGGGCCCCAACGTGCATCAGGTACCATAGGTTAAGGAAACATGAGAATTTGAATTTTTTGATTAAATCTTAATATTAATTTCGAAACTTCACGATTTGGTTTTTTTATACTCTAGATGAAATCATATAGAGTATTATAAGTTTAATCCAGCCCAAAAGTTTGTAACGCATAGAACCAAGCCTCGGACGAAAAAAAGTTATATAGTATTTTTTGTTTATTTGTGGCCAAAAACCTCAAATCCGCTTGACGTCCGTCCGTGAACACGATAACTCAAGAACGCCTTCATCTAGGATCTTGAAATTTTGAATCTGGGTGTTTAGTTGAATTTGTAAGGCTAAGTTTGTTAACGGGCAAAATCGTCCTACTCCTTCGGGTAGCTGCCATACAACATGTCCTTAAAATACGTGTTCAAGAATATTGACCAATAACTTCGGAACGCCTAAAGCTACGACTTTGAAATTTTGTATATGTTACTTTTTCAATAGTTGGAGCTAAATGTATGATTATGAAGAAAATCCTGTTAGTCCTTCGTGTAGCTGCCATACAAATCCTGTCAAAATGCATTCACTTAATTTACGAAACTCACTATAACTCAAGTAATCTTTTAGCTACGAATTCCGAATTTTGTACAAATTAGTTTTGAGTAAAAACGAAGTTCAGGTTCACTAGTCAGCGAAATCCTGTAACTCTTTCTGGTAGCTGCCATACAAAATGTCCTTAAAACACGTGTTCAAGAATATTGGTCGATAACTTCAGAAGGGTTTAAGCTACGACATTGAAATTTTGTATGTGTTATTTTTCCAATAGTTGGAACTACATGTATGATTATCAAGAAAATCCTGTTAGTCCTTCATGTAGCTGCCATACAAATATCCTGTCAAAATGTATTCACTTAATTTACAAAACTCACTATAACTCAAGTAATCTTTTAGCTACAAATTCGGAATTTTGTACAAATTAGTTTTGAGTGAAAAAAAAGTTTGACTTTACTAGTCAGCGAAATCCTTTTACTCCTTCTGGTAGCTGCCATACAAAATGTCTTTAAATCACGTGTTTAAGAATATTGGCTGAAAACTTCAGAAGGATTTAAGCTACGACTTTGAAATTTTGTACGTGTTATTTTTCCAATAGTTGGAGCTAAATGTATTATTATGAAAAAAATCCTATTAGTCCTTCGTGTAGCTGCCATTCAAATATCCTGTCAAAACGTCTTCACTTAATTTACGGAACATACTATAACTCAATTAATCTCTTAGCTATGAATTGGAAATTTTGTACAAATTAGTTTTGAGTAAAAACGAAGTTTGAGTTTACTAATCAGCGAAATCCTTCTACTCCTTCTGGTAGGTGCCATACAAAATGTCCTTAAGACACGTGTTCAACAATATTTTTCGATAGCTTATGAACGCTTCAAGCTACGAATTTGAAATTTTGTACACGTTCATTTTTAAATGGTTCCAAGGAAAAGGATAAATATGTAAGAAATCGAGTGAGTCCTTCCTGCACCTCCCATGTGAAAGTCCTTCAAAAAGGAAATTTTTTTCGAGGACTTACCCAGTTGAAGATATGAAATTAAACACTGAATATTGTCTTTTAGTTTTGAGTAGCAATCTAATGGCAGTCCTTAATTAAGGACATACAACATGCACACACGTAATTCTACTTTATCCCCAACTACAATATAAATCGGAGTTCAGTATTCATCTAGTTTTTATTTGAGTTTTGTGAAGATGTAAGAGTTTCAGGGTTTTAGTTTGTGTGCGAACAAATTTCTCAGTAAGTAAATATTTTTTTTTGTCGTTTCCAACCAAATAAGAAAGCGAAGACGATGAACCACTAAGGACCACGAGGGAATCCTGGAGGATCATTTCTTCCATCGGCCCGTTTTCAGGTGCAGTGTGTGGTTCCGTACATTAGCGGCATGACAAGCGGGAAATTCACTTAACGCAGCGGTTTAGCGAGCGCTGTAGGGTCATTCCCGGTCAGATTTTTTTTCTCCCTTCCCAAATTATTTTCATTTCGGTTTTATT
The DNA here is from genome assembly GCA_951812415.1 of Beris morrisii. NCBI lineage: Eukaryota > Metazoa > Arthropoda > Insecta > Diptera > Stratiomyidae > Beris > Beris morrisii. Next base: position 170,672,650 of record OX638310.1, read on the forward strand.
TTTAAATAACAATTTATACAGCACATTCGAGAACGGTGTATCCCTCTGGATCGTTTCAATTTAACCCACTCCCGTGTTCCTGAGTAGCCGGCGAAACGTGCTGTCAAGATCCAGAGGACCCCATTAAATCTGGAGACGAGACAATATTCGCTTCACCGCGAAAAGCGTTTCCGTTTCACCTTCCCTCAACCAACGATCTGTCAACAGAGCCCACCATACATTATCCGTGAACTACGAGTATTAACACTTTTTTCCCTTCATCATTTTTGCGACTAAAACTAAACTCACCTTTGACATTTTCTTGGCAATTGTCTGGAACACACACGCGCGACTGATCACTTAAAAATTACACAACAATTTCACCAAATGCATAAAAAACGCAAAATTACCGACTATGGCCACTCGAACCGGATCACTTAACACAAGCCATTTTGCTGTACGCATCTGACATTTCCACTTGCGCGGATTTATTCTTCTTGTTTTCAAGCGCAGCGGAAGAGCATTTACTGTGGCGCTGCTGTAGAGTACGAAGAAAATTTAGGTTGATGTATTGGCTAGGAATTAATGTTTCAGTGTTTTAATAACTAGAGCTGCGGTAAGTAGGAATCAGTCCGAAAAAAAATGTTTTATTGTTAAAATAAAGAAGTTAGAGTTCAAGTAAAGACGTAAAATATGTTTAAAAAGAAAATCGACAATTTGGGGAAATGAGCACTGTGAATATTTGATATGAAACGGTCGGGTCGGATCTTCGAAATTGCGCCGACCGGAAAGATGATAATGTGCGGACGTTTGAAGAACTAACTATAAGACAGTTAATGGAGGCGGTTTATTTTGAAATCACCAAGGGTTTATAGTTGTGTAAATTGAGAAGTTAAAATGGAATTTAGATGATATTTGGCAATATAGTTTCCCGGTTATGCTATTGGTTTGTTTATTGGACTTATTACACTCGCACTCGTAGGAATTCAATGCCAGGCGAAAAAGATGCGAACAAGGAACAGTGACAGACGTTTAAGGAAATATTGAATCCAAAATTTGCATGACAGAAACATGCCGTACGCAAAAGCGTGTGAAGGCGCGTAGACCACAAAGCTGTTGAGATATTAAGTTAAAATTTGTATGGTGGGTAGATTGAGTGAACCCTTACGACTGGTATCTTTTTGGGTGTGTGAGGGTGTAAGGTGGGGGGGGGGGGAAGTAGTGGTGCCAAGAAGCGTTTATGCCGGGGTGCTGAAACTTAGAACTTATGTAGAACCATGAAAGTGGACCCGCAAAATTTGTTGCAAAAAAATGGTCGATAGGGATTTAGGGGTGTGGAAGTGGACGGAAAACAGTGTGAACCGCTTGGAAGCTGGGGCTGACACACTCTAAAATTCTTCAGACGTTTGAAGCTTTGTGGCTGTCTTAAGGGATACTAGGAGCCTAGACAGGAACTTACATTTTATAAGGAGGTGCTGGCGTGGGAGTGGAGGGTATGGTTTGGATTACAATATCTTCCGAACCAATTGTACCAGGAAGATAAAATATGGATTCTTTATATAGGATTACAAGTAGAGTCTATTGAATGTAAAATTTTTGAGGAGGGAGATGGAGTACAAAAGAGGGGGGGATTATTGACAAAATATTAAGGGCGTGGTTGTAGAGGATTATGTTGGGAGGGGATGGAAAGAAAAAAATTCTGATTTTTATTTCTCAAAAACCGCAAAGGATAGAAAGCTAAAAATTAACGATTATATACAGCCACTATTGGAGCATTTAATAAAATTAAAGATAAAGTTTTTTATAGGGGTAGCAAGGTACGGGGTGGGTTTTTATATTTCAGAAACGGCATATCCTATAAAGTTGAAATTGAGTACGTACATTTATATGTACTACAGGAAGAAATTCAGTCAAAAAGAGTTTAGATTTTCATTAGCGTACAAAAATGGATTAAAACAAATGTCAGTGAAAAGGTTTTTCCACATTTTCACGAATTTCGTTATATATAGCTAAGACCGCAACCGTCCTTCCGAAGCCACAGCTTTGCGTCGCCCTTCAAAATGTTGTATGGGTGCCTTTGTATCTGCTACGAGTCTTACGATAGATTCAATAGTGGTCTACATGTCGGTTCCATTTGTTGCATTTCCACGTATCGTATCACCATTGCGTATCATTCACTGAACGGATACAGTGTGGACACTACACAATTTTGTTGTATCGAGAGTGCCTTGCGTTTTAAAATGCATGATAAGCGATTACAAGTGAAGACGTGTTTCAGTTTCATTACAACTGCAAATATAGGTTGACCGAATGAACAATGTTGTGAAGTTACAAAATTTGTTCACAAGTTCGATTGTTTTCTCCGCAATGACACAAACATGTCTACACATGACTCCATCGCGTATCGTATCATTCCTTTGATGTGACGGCAAAAAACCGCCAAATGACCGATCGGGTTCGATGCGTTGTTTCATATTTTGATACAGAACGGAGATACGTCTGTCGTATCCACTGATACGCAACGAGAATAGGATACGCAGTAATGCAACAAATGGATACCGGCCTTAAGTGTTGACTACCTTTTTAAGGTAACTGTAACTTTCACCGACTGCTATGAACCTCTTAAGGACATTTTTCATCATCCCTTCAGAGATAAAATAAGGGAAAACTTTTAAACTAAAACCACAAACATTTCTCAAATACTCAAAGAATTGCGGCAGTTGAATTTTGCTTATAAATTGAAAAGTCGTAGCACAATTCATTTATTTCTGCGACAACTGAGCACGGGTCGATAGCTAGATAAATGTCCTTCAGTTCTTTTAACGCGATAGTTCGCATTTCTCACAATTGTGTGCAAGCCATCAAAGTGCTCATCTTAAGTTCTGAACTAACAAAGTAAGACGATTCTGAATGCCATAGTTGCACCCTCGCCGAAGATCCTTTCTGGAATCCACGGCGAGAAGGACATGAAACGAAGAGACGTATTATGGTATATAGGAAGCACTTGACAGGATTGGATAAGTAAAGTACCGGAGACAGTGAGCAGATAGTTCACCACCCGCTCTTCGTCTCAGCTACAAAAATGAAATCTCATCCTTTTTCAACAGTACGGAGAGCGTCTGGTGGAAACTTCTCAAAATAAATGACGTGTAAATTACCCTCATCACTTTATATCACGTTTTTCGAAATGGTTGAACTTAGCGGGGGAAATGAAAGGTTTGAGAGGTCCCTCTTTGCGAGGCACTAAGCGGGGTCACCAATTGAGAACATACTGAAATGATAAAATGTTGACTAGTTACGTTTGCTTAATTGACAGATTTATATGGTGTCGTGAAGGAAAAGTTTTTCTTCAAGACGTTTGTTCAAATGTTTGCGATTTCAAGGATTTTCGCAACATTGCAGGGTTAGCATGGGACAGCTCTGAAGCTGTCGGTATTCGATGGTGAGAAGTGCATTTAGTTAAAAAGTATTCTGCTTTTTCTTTGTGTAAAGCTAGTATTACACTGTTTGACCATGTGGTCAAATTGCAGTAATAAGCAATGCGAAATAGCGAATTTCAATATTCTCGCAACATCCGCTCGGTCAAATTCTCTATTGCGCATTGCTTATTACTGCAATTTGACCACTTGGTCAAACAGTGTAATACTAGCTTAACTATATAAAATTAAAATTTCTTTTGTTTGAAACGCAGGAAAATTTTAGTTGAGTACATTAGCACATTCATAGTTGCTACTTATGGACTTAATGTTTTTTGAGAATAATATCAAAATCATCGACAATGTCTCTAATCCAAGTTTAATGCTCATACGACTCAGCCGAGAAAAAATGCTGGAAAATCATTTTAAGCCTTTTCCTACTATGAATACTGGGTAGAAATTCATGAAATTTCTTATTGAAGAAAACGCTGGTCGGGTATTTTTTATTGATGCAATCCTTAGCCATTGAATGTGACGAGGTGAAAAAATGTATGGCAGGTTTAAGTTGTGGAGGTAGTGGATGCAATTTGTTGTTTGGCCTGTGCCATTCCAAGGTCAAAGTTCGCTAGAAGTTCAATGATGAGTGAAAAAGGCTTCGATTGTTAGTAAAAAAGCTGTTCTTCGCACCTGTCTTCATTAGAATGAAATAGCACGTATTCCTCCGACAGTCTCTAAGACATGACTAATACGTCCGATGCTTCATCAAAAGATCCAAATGGTTCTGTGAGTTTATCGAAACTCAAAGTTCACAACGTTTCAAATATAAGAAAGCCTTTTCCCTGCCTCTTTCTGAATTACTTTCTTCTATTTCTTGTTAGATCACCCAGACTTCTGATTTAATTAATTTAAACAAGACCCTCAAATTTATCAGAAGAGGAACTTAATCACTGAGTTGCTCAACTTTGGGGTACACAATTCTCAGTTCCAAGGAAGTATAGTCCGTAAAATTGCAGCAATTTTCTATTGATACTAATCTACTACTCTCATATGGAAGGGTTACAAATGTTAACCATAGTACTTGATTGTTTTCGCTCCACACATAGGGTACTACCATCCACTAAACAAACCCTACAAGGAGCAGCAGCAAGAGTAAGTACTTCCACAATTCACATGAATTTTCCGGGAAGAAAATACTCTGGGATCGTTTTTGTTGCACATTTTCCCCAGTCCATGACTGGATGTACCTATTGTATTTTCACGGGAATATGCTGAGGAAGACGAATGTCGGAAGTAAATTACTTCTGTCTTATTGCTCCCTTGATGTTTTACTTTCCTTCTGTAAGTTTTCCAGTTGTTAATGCAATTTTATGTCTGCTTATCTGTTATATGGTGGCGATATAGCGAATGTATTGTTCGCCAGAAAAACTTCAACTAAGACCTAGCCGACCATATCCAGTCCCAGAACGAAACACGGACAGGCGTACATGTCTTTTATAGCGCATTATACGGCGTCTGTGTATGAGTAAAAAGGACTGCAGCGCTCTTACATTCCCAATGGGGTTGCAGTCTTGCATTGGGTATAAAATTTGGTACTATTAGTTCGGGACATTTGTCAGCTTCAGCAAAAATTTTCCAGGAGACCAACTATTCGCCCATCCGCTGTGGTTGACCTTTTGTATTCGTTTAATTGCTATTCGGGGATGTCTAGCAAACATTATTTGGTCAACAGCCAATTTAAAATGTGACCGTAATGTGTTTTCAGATTGTTTAATTAATTAAATGGTTGTAATGGATTGAATGGTTTTCTGGAGCGTTGTTTCTAAAGGGGTCGAATTTTTCAATTCCTTTGGTAGCCTTCTTCAGTATGTCTGCTTATCTAGGACTCTATAAGTCGTCTGAAGTTTAAATATTACATTTCAACTGTATTCTATTCCCAAATCTTATGTTTTTACACGAAAACAGCAACAATTCGCTTCCAAGGGCACTCTAGCAGCATACTAAATCTGAGACAGAATCTAAAAAAATGTGTTTCCATACATCCGATTAGATTACATGGTTCTACACTGTACCGGTCGGCATAGTACCTGGTGCTGGTAATTTTCCATCGTGTGAAATACTTTCTCCCATTGTTTTAATTTCCATTCGTTTGATTATTTACACACAGTTTGTCTGTTTGTCAGTCTGCATTGTACATAAAGTAACCCTTACTAATACGAGAAGACATTGCATCCCTAGGGTGTTTAATATCGAAAAATGCTTAAATCGGGTTTTTCCGGATTATATTTAAAGCCTTTAGAAGTGAAATCGAATTCAATATCTCAGTAGACCTAAGAAATATATCGGAATTCGTAAAAAAGGGGAACTACTACTTTGTACCATCTTAAGGGTTGAATATCGAAAAATTTATAAAAATCTTTCTAGGCTTTTATATGAAGATCTCGCAGAAGTAAAATTAATTTGATAACTCGATATGCCTAAAAGATATAACGAAATTCGTGAAAATGTCGAAAACCCGGACATTTGACGGATCGTTTTTTTACTTCACCTCCGTACGCCAATGAAAATCTATTAGTAGTACATCTACATATACTTACTTAGTTTCAATTTTCTAACGTAAGCCGTTTATGGTTTTTGCTTTTTTCGGGTTTACTAGTGCTAAAACGAGAATATTCAAAATTTCAGGGTAGTATTTATGTAATTCACCAAACATGATTGTGGCTCCCGCGTTCTGCCAGGACATCCTTACCCCTTCGAATTACTTTCATTGTGTTTCTTGGGCTTCACAAGGGACAATAATAAGAATTTGAAACACAATTTCAGCATTTTGTGTAACACTGATGTCGTGGGTTGGAATCCCACCGAGTTATGGACCAAAAGGGTCCTATAGGAACTGAGGATTTCTGTATAAATACCTACAATAAACAGGAAATAATAATTCATCATCATCAATGGCGCGACAGCACAAGTCGGGCCCTGGGCTCCTGAAGTCGTCGCCTCTAATCGTCTCGATCCAAAGACCGCGTCATCCACCTGATAATTTTTAAGATGGCTTTGTTGTCTTCATCATTCGAGTCTTCTCATCGCTTGCGTGGTTTGCTTACTGGCCTGTTACCACTCGCTTTGCCTTCAAGAGCATGCTTGGGGATTCTTCTGTCTTCCATCCGCTCTACATAGCCAGCCCACTGCAATTTACGTAGTTTGATGAACGTTGAGGCTTCTGGCGATTTGAAGAGTTGATACATTTCATGGTTGTATCTTATTCGCCAGTCCGTTCCTTCCTTTACGGGTCCAAACATTTTTCGGAGGACCTTTCTTTCGAATGTGTTAACTGCTTTTTCGGAAGTTCGCGTTAATGTCCACGTTTCGCTGCCATAACTTGGCACAGGTCGTATAATAGTTTTATGTATTCGCAGCTTATTGTTCCTGTGCACTTTCTAAAAGTAGTCTTTAGTTATCTCGTCTTTGTCTTCTGTTGGTGCGTGGACGTTGATTAGCCAAACGTTGAAAAATTTAGTTCTTATTCGGATTGCACACAATCTTTCGCTTACTGGTTTGAAACTCGTGACCTGATGCTTAAATTTTTTGTGAACGACAAAAGCGACTCCGAACTCTCTGCTTCCCGACAGTTTTCCACTTGTTAAGATTGTGTGCGAACTCATGTCCATGATTTCGTTACCGAGCCATTTCGTTTCTTGGAGGGCAGTTATGTTGATGTTTTGTTTTGCCACTTCTTCGAGGAATTCTTTCAGAGCTCCTGTCCTATATAGCGATCGAACATTCCAAGATCCGAAAGATTAGTCCATTTTTTGTTTGCGGGTTCGTTGCCGTTTAGTCAATCCTTTCCGAGGCTTTTCTTCAAGTTTCTGGACAGTGGTCTTTTTTCCGGTGATGCGTTGTCGGCGCCTCGCCCAACCCCCGACTTGGAGGGCCAGTCCGACTTATTTATTACACCCCGGTAGAAAAAGGGTGTGAGTTTTCAGCTAACTATGACATGTTGGAGTTCTCCTAGCTATGCTGTGAATCCAACTATGTCATACTTTTACTTTTACCTAGGTGTTATTGGCCATTCAGGTTAACTCCATGTTCCCTCCTCCTTTCTCAACCGGGCTTGGGACCGGCTATGGCGGAGTTAAAAATTAATAATTACGAAAAACTAATTAGTTAAACAATTTCCTCAATCAAATAAATCCCTAAGACTTATATTGATTTTGAGTAGCAATATATTGCCTATGATCGGCACATTGGATTTCGCTCCATTGCTGGGCCCATTTCAATTCAATGCAGCTATATGCAATTAGTTGCTATGTGAACTGGATACTATTATTTTACACCATGTACCATAATAGCCAAGTAAACGCATATTGTGATGTGGACTCTATCAAGTTCGTGTCACATACTGCGCCTCGTACAAATGGGACCACTTAAGTATTTTAATTTTTATACTCGGGAAAACGATTATCAAAGTTCCTAAAATGTTTGAACCATGTATGCAATGTATAAGGCTAAGTCCGTTCTTGACGAAAGCCCACTATTTTGTATTGTTTCCATACAAAAGCCTTCAAGAAATGTGTTCATGACCATAGTCAAGAAACTTTTAAATGCTTCATGCTAGTAATGCTAGTAATCTAATTCGGAACAACATGAATGAAAATTGATAAAGTCAACAATGTCTTTCACAGTTACTACCAAAAAGTTCTTTAAAAATTTTGTGAAGAAATTTTCCAGAACCTAAATAAATACGTACTGCACTCCCTACTATTTTATTCAGTATGGAGTATTAAGTTTATTCTGGTTTCCTATAAATTTACATCAAGCAATTGGGTCTTAAGTTTGTTTCGATGCGGTTTTAATTCCCCAAAAAACTGCCAAAGTCTGGGCACAACTTTATTATTTTTTTGGATTGAAATCCTGAAGGCGTTTAATGCTGAGATGAGGTGCCAGTTACTAAGCAACTGACAACAAAAAAAAATTGCAAAAATTTCAAATTTAAGGATGGCAAATTTTTCGGAAATTTCAAATCGATCACAAGAATTTATTATTAAAAATCAATAAAGTTATTATTAATACATAAATGAGAAATTAACATAATGGTCCCATTGCACTACCGCACAGTGTACATTGTTGTTGATATGACTGATTTGCAAATCATTTCAAATTGAGTATGTCGTGTATGGAGCAGGTACTGGCGTTATCCTTGTAAAATCCCTCAGAGTTTCATGAGAATATTGTGGGTATCCTTGCAGTCGTAGTATTTCCCTTATTTAAACCAAAATGGTGATTACACACTAAAGGATTTACTTCAAATAATTGCAGTCTTGAAAATTATGGCATCGCAATTGTAATTAATAATTTCCGTAAAAAAATTAAATGATACGATGAAGTATTCAATCACACGACAATATTTTTAGCAGAAAATAATTTTAAAAACTCGAAAGTTCAAAGAAGTTAATTTTAATTAAAAACAAGCCAATCGTATAATACTTTAGATGAATACTGAACTCCGATTTATATTGTAGTTGGGGATAAAGTAGAATTACGTGTGTGCATGTTGTATGTCCTTAATTAAGGACTGCCATTAGATTGCTACTCAAAACTAAAAGACAATATTCAGTGTTTAATTTCATATCTTGAACTGGGTAAGTCATCGAAAAAAAATTTCCTTTTTGAAGGACTTTCGCATGGAAGGTGCAGGAAGGACTCACTCGATTTCTTACATATTTATCCTTTTCCTTGGAATCATTCAAAAATGAACGTGTACAAAATTTCAAATTCGTAGCTTGAAGCGTTCAAAAGTTATCGAAAAATATTGATGAACACGTGTCTTAAGGACATTTTGTATAGCAGCTACCAGAAGGAGTAAAAGGATTTCGCTGATTAGTAAACTCGAACTTCGTTTTTACTCAAAACTAATTTGTACAAAATTTCCAATTCATAGCTAAAAGATTAATTGAGTTATAGTGAGTTCCGTAAATTAAGTGAAGACGTTTTGACAGGATATTTGAATGGCAGCTACACGAAGAACTAATAGGATTTTCTTCATAATCATACATTTAGCTCCAACTATTGAAAAAGTAACACATACAAAATTTCAAAGTCGTAGCTTTAGGCGTTCCGAAGTTATTGGTCAATATTCTTGAACACGTGTTTTAAGGACATTTTGTATGGCAGCTACCCGAAGGAGTAGGGCGATTTTGCCCGTTAACGAACTTAGCCTTACAAATTCAACCAAACATCCAGATTCAAAATTTCAAGATCCTAGGTGAAGGCGTTCTTGAGTTATCGTGTTCACGGACAGACGGACGGACGGACGGACGTCAGGCGGATTTGAGGTTTTTGGCCACAAATAAACAAAAAATATTATATAACTTTTTTTCGTCCGAGGCTTGGTTCTATGCGTTACAAACTTTTGGGCTGGATTAAACTTATAATACTCTATGTATATGATTTCAGCTAGAGTATAAAAAGTTAAAATGCTTTTAATACTGTTATAATATAATTAGAAATCCATTTCTCCAAGATTCTCCTCTATCGCGAACAAAAAGATAGTTTCTCTGAAGTTTGCAGCGGAAAGAGGAATAATTTTTTTTTTAATTTTAGTCTTTTCAGGTTTCCTACCCCTAAAACATAAACTTCAAAATGATTAGGTATTAAATTATTTTCAAATTCACATGTTAAGTCATTCTTAAAAATATTAAATTGATAAAAAAAAAAAAAATATCTGATTACAATTTAGTTATCTGAAATTTAACCGAGACCCAAACCGAAATGGAGCACGGAACATTTAACTAACATAACATAATGGTCGAAGGTAATGAGATCAGTGTTTCATTCATTGAAACACCTACGTACAATGACAAGAGCTAAGCGGAAGAAAAGAAAGAAATGCGCCTACGCTAAAAGAAAACTAAATTAATTGACTGATTATAGAAATTACTGTGGTTTCATTACCCCAGTAACCAAAGTTGAAATGTAATTTTTTCCCGAATATTTTTCTTTATCTATTTTATTTTTACCTCATGTTAGCTGACTATAGGTGCTCGTATTTATGTACCAATAGAATCATAATCCGCAAAATGGTTTGGTATAATGTTGAATCGGAAGTATATCTTTTAAGTACATCCTGTTGATAATTCGTGGCACGTTGTGCGAATTCGCAATGTAATAAATCATCGACTTACTTATTCCATTGTGCCGAGTGGCTTCCAGCATATTCGCACATCCAATACACAGGAGCATCTTCTATCTTCCATCGAAATGTTTTACATCTTTCTTAAAATATTACCTGTAGTATACTCGTAAGTTATAAGAATGTGCCACGTAAGAAATGATAAAATGGGCGGTTGAAATCTGTAAAACGTTAAGCTCAATGTGAATATGTTTGGTGAGGAGATGGATTAGAAAATAACAGAGGCATATGTTTATATTATGTGGTGGGGTCCTATAATACAGGTGTACGGTATGCTGTATTTATTTTCGAAATAGACAGGTACATGTACATTGTACGACTTTGCGAAGAAATATGACTTCGATAAGGAAGACTTAGGTATGGGTTTTTTAATATTCTGATTGTTGCTGGTGTTTTACAGGATTCCGGAATAAAATTGTAATTTTTTGACAACATTTTTTTAATAGTTCAACAAAAATGCTGTTCTTCACAGTTTTTCATTACTTTTATTTTCTTGCATACATATCACTTCTAGTCGAATAAGGCAAATTGGGTTTTCCAGATTTTTTTTCAAATCATTTGCTTTTGGCACAATGCAAAATTGTTGGGATAAAGAGACACTAAAACCAAATTGGTTTTTACGAGTTCTACATTTTTTAACATATTCATTTTTATTTTATCTATTTAATCTGACAAAACTCTAGTTGCAACAAAAAAAAGTTTGTATTTAGGAGTAGTGAAAACTAATTCAATTTAATTTCAAAAATATTTTTGTACAATCAATGAATGAATAACACCAAAACTTTAATAAATAATACTTGCTACATAGTTTCCTAAAACCGTTAACTTAAAGTCTTAAAAAAATAATTTTTTTTTTGGTTAACTTTATTTTTACAGCCCTTCCTTCCTTTAATAAACATAAACAAATTCGAAATAAAGGAAACTAAAGTAAAACAATCAATCTGTTAACATTTTTTTGATAATTTTGCAACAGTCATAAAGAATTATTATTGATTTTAGTCAGTTTTGATGATAACTATTTTAAAACACTGATTCTTTGGATTAAAAGAACAATTTTTTTGAAACTTTTTCGTTTATTACGTGTTTTAGATTAGTTAAAGAAGTTGGGATTTACGCAAAAACGTAATAACTTTCATCATTTTATGTCAATGATGAGTAAACAGTGATTACAAATGTTATTATTATTAAATAGTTCAGTAAAAGTTCTTTATTTCGAAAAAAAGCTAATAAAGTCTGTTCCATGTTAAAGAATTTGCCGATTTACTGAGAAATGAGGATACGAACAAATAAATAAAAAAATAAACGAAATCTTCAGAATTGCATTGAATTGTTTTCAATAAATATTATAATTTAAGAACGTTTATCGAACGTTGCGACAAAAACTACTGGGACGATTTTTCGGGCAGGAACCAATAGTGAAAAAATTAATTTAAAAAAAAATAAACGACTGAAATTTTTTTTTTATTTAAAAGTTAATACATTTAAAACTGCAGTATGTGCTTTTATTCGAAATAGATTCACTCATAATTCAATTATTTGTTTTAAATCGAATTCAAGTGACAATCTCTAGCTGCTTGTAATGAGTTTTAATTTAGGAATCTTTAACATGATTCAGAAACGATTTACAAGATTCATCAAAATCAGTATATAGCGCCTTATGTACATTCGCTTCTTCGCAGAGTCAATTGCAAGACGTAGGTGAATTTGATTTCGAAGAGTTTATTCGCTTTGGTGATTTACTTTCAAATCATATTCAAATGAAATTGTTTGCTAGGTTCGCGCTTAGCTTTGAAATAAACGTGTATGTGAGTTATATGAAAAAAATATTCCTTTAATTTTGAAAAAATTGTGCAATTTGGTCAAATCCAAAATTCCGTGTAAAAGAGCTCCTAAATTAAGTTATTACAAATTAAAGGGCTTTTTTAATATTGGATAATAATTCCATATTTTTAAACCTCATATCATTAATTTATTTATAACCTTTTCATAGTTTAATAGCCACATATAACTTAATGTATACCATTAGTTTGAATTACAAAGAAAAATAAGATCGCAAAACGCTGCAAGTTTTTCATAATCCCCATTTAGAACAAAGTAAAAACACCACTAAAGCATTTCACTCGATTTATCTCTCATGGAAGGGGTCACAGTTCAGAACACTGACAAACATATCTTTACGACCCCCGGGCCGCATCAGGCGAACATCTAAAACAATGGAATCGGGATAAAATCCCTTAAAGAAAAAAACCAAATTAATCAGACACCGAACGTCCTTATTCGAATTTGGTCAGGATATCGTATAGAACTGTACAACGACAGGCTATAGATTGAATGTCAGGGAAGATAAACCAACGTCATAAATAGCCAATTCTAGTTTCATGAACTGGAAGTGAGTGAGGTGAGCACATATACGGATTTTATGCCCGTCGTCTATCCAGGCGACATAAAGATGCCTATCGGCGTTTCGAAATACCGTCCGCAGAAAATGGGATTTCAATAAAAAAATAGACCAAAAATTGGGAATAACAAAAATTCGCCTTACAACATGCGAAAACAGAGCAACAAATTAAGGATCTCTTGAACATTAATCGACCACGAAATCAATCTTTCTTGTTTTTTTGCACCGACGTTTTACTAGAGTAAATTTACGACGGTTTACGGAAAGTGTGTCGGACTATCTCGAGATAATCTTGGCGATTATAGTGTTAAAATATTGTCCATTATTGGGAATATATTGGAAGGAAAATCGGATCCGTATGATAAATATGAAACCATGCAATGTCCTTCGTATTGTTTTTAAAGGACGAATGATTGGAAAATACTGGAGTCACTGAAGTGATTGATGAAGCGCTGACCAAGGGTATATTATCGGTTTTCTGGAAGAAATTTATTGCGAACCACAATAAACTTCGAGTGTACCTATATGTGGTAACAAAAAGCAAAAGTTCATACACCAATTCAATTTAGAAAACCCTGGCATACGGCAAGATCAGAAAATAACACGACAAGTAAAAGTAAAAACAAATAGATAAATCTCATTCCCCGAAGGTGAGTATATTCTGGACGTGGTAGCATATCCGCACCGAAAGCATTAAATTAGCAAAATTACAGCATCCAACTTTGCTTTTAGCAAGAAGTGCGCATTCTGCTTATCCAAATTTAAATTTATATGTCTGGCAATATAGCGAGTACTTCATGTCGGTGTACGTATGGCGTGTCCTGTTGATTTTTCGCTATAGCTGGTTTTTTCTCTCGTTGTCCTGTTTTGCACCCTGTTATTCTGCTTTGGCTGGCTGGCAGGCAGACTGGATGGTGGTAGCGAAATGGTTCCCAAAGGTACAGTTGCCCAACAATACACCATCCTAACCATTCGAAAACAGGACCAACACATGGCAATTCACCTTAGCGTTCGTTACCATATGCGAAAATTTCGACTTTATGATACACTTCGTTCTGCTTGGACGAACAAAATAGAACAGTGGCGGCAGAAAGAGGGAGCTAAAGGTGGTTCATTGTGCAACACCATACATCCTGTGTGTTGCTATTGCTACTAGTGCCATAGATGGCGCTTCTCCCGCGTATATATTCCTCCTTCTTTAATTCGGGAGAAGCTATTGTCGGCAAAGTTTTGCGGACATAAATTAATTTGCCTGCTCCATGTTACCATTGCTTCTGAAGTATATCGGAGACTCGCTCTTTTAAAGTATAGCTGTTCCGAAAGTTATAGCCACCGACGACGATGCTATTCGCATTTTGATTTGTGGCTCCCAATAGTTTGTTTACCGGAGAATTTACAAAATTTAAGGGGCGTTCTGAATACCTTCCAGTGGCGTAGTATGCAGCTGTGTACGAAATGGTTAGACTAATGTAATGTCTGCAGAATGTCATTAACTGATACACCCGAATTACACAGTTCCGGTATATTTGGGGAGGGTTGTAAGTATGTCGATATGCGCTACAATAAGTTTGACGTGATTTATTTTCGGAGGAAATTTGGGATAGCACTGTTCGAAATAATATGAAAATTTTGGGATTTGGATTCCTTTTCGTCCGGAAATTCAATTCGAAAAGGTGTCAAGAGTAAGCTAGTTGGGGTGTATAGTTTATGTGCTCAGAATGAACTTTTGTCGCAAATAGGAACGAAAAGAGAAGTTGTGAAAATTTAAGCCAGCAAGAAATTAACTCCCTTATTGAGTCATTCTTCGTTAAATGAATGTTTTGATCTGAAGACTACAACACAATCTTCAAGTGATCCTTCTTGCTGTAAAATTGTCACACATTTCAAATACCCCTAACTATCGACAGTCTCTAGTAAAGTCTTGGCCGCTCCCTTAGTATATATAGTTTAATCTGTATTTTAGCATAATGACCTAACTACTATAACTTCAATAACTTGGTCTAAAGCCACGTTTAAGAACAAGATTTCAGTGCGAGTTTTTCACGGTCATACTTAATGGCCTAGAGCAGCTGGTAAATTACGTATACTGGTATTTAAAGGCGGATGACACTGAAACATTAAAATAAAACTCCTTGTATTTTATATGGAGACTTAAGGCGGTGTTCTCAGATTTTTTTACTTTTTTTTAAGACCACCAACCTACTAAGTCGTTTACTGACCCCAACTGCTACGCTAAAATCGACACACGTTAAAGTAATTTAAAAAATGTTTGCGAAGAGCGAAATTCGCGTTTCTGTTTACAGTCAGTCATCATTTTAAGAGAGAATATTCCCTTAAAATCCCCCTCGTTAAAAAGGACTCCCTTTAGCTATCCGCTTACTACAAAATATTACTTCCGACTATTCATGGAAATATTTAAAGTTGTGCTAAGAGCCCATAAAAGACCAATGCCTTGCCGAAAAAATGGAATAATAGCAATGCTAATAATTTCTTACGCTATCACTAATTCAATATAAGGACGCTCTTCCGACTAATTTACAGCGCAGATAATGGTGTACTTAAGGTGCCATAATTTCGACGATGATTACTACGGTTGGCTATTAACCGAATACGTGAACATCTTCAAGAATTCCTAATTTTCTTAAATCGCTTCGTCTAAATTATCCTTCATGGCATGTAAAATGTATTCTACATGTTCGTATAATTTTCTGCACAAAATTAAGGTGTGTGCCGGTGTGCTGAAAATCCGTTTGTTGGTTTTTTTCCGGGCACCACGTTGTCAGGATTTTTCGATGGTAAAACAGTTAGGGACACGACAACGACGACGACAATTCTGTTTCGTACCTTTTTCTAATTATTATACTAAACCCCCTATACCCTTACCCGGTAAAAAGGGGATGGAAATTTATTTTAGAAATTTTGTCGTTCTAATTAAACGCATTAGTGTTAATGTACATACCGTTCCTTTATATTCAAGGATGATTGTATACACTACACCCAATTGTATACCCTCTCTCAACCCTTGACTCTTTTCACGCAGTCATAATTAAACATTTCTTGGCTTTATACGTTATGCCTTATGCGGGTGAACAACATCGGGTGTCAACGAGACCATTTATTACATTTTCTCGCAATTTTCTTGGTCGGAGGGAGGTTGGGTTTTCTAATCCCAATGCGCCTTTTCATGATAAATTTCTCATTTCGGTTGTTTTTAATTTAACATAAAGACAACGTCAAGGTATTTTTCAATATTTTCTCTAAGATTGTTGCATTTCTCGTCATTTGGCAACCGAAAATGCTGTCCTTTTTCACAATGGGGTGACGAAAATTTCACGATTTTTTGGGGAATAAATTTTTGGGGTTGCCAATTGGCAATCCGGCAGCTGGCGCACTTATTGACCATTTCTTCGCCGAAATTAGAGATGAAGTTCCGTGCGTTTCTTTTTTTAAATTTACTTTAAATTTTTTTTATAGGAGGAAAATTGTCTGAAGTTCCATTAGTCCAAGTGTTATAAGATTTTACAATTAAATTTGTTCCGGGTGTTGAAGAGCCTGTTAGGGATTCAATTATTTAGTTTCTGATGAAATTTTTAAATGCAACATTCTGAATAATTTAATATTTCGAAATAATGAAATAAACGTTTCTATTTAGCGTATATATTATTTATTTATTCAAACACACAGCACACATGTAATCTAGCTTAAAAGATATTAAAATATTTAGTTTTGGAAGGAAACACGGTGACTCAAAAGTAAGACACTTTTCTGTTTGCAGTAATAACTCTTAAAACATTAAAGTGATAATCACGTAATTTTGGAATCAGTCAGGAAGAGATATTTTGGGGGTATTTTTTATTGCATCTATTTTCCAGGGAAAACTTTGTATTAGAAACTCTGTAATTGACCGTAATTTTGGAGCCCAACGTGGGGTTTGTGAATTTTTTTAAAAATTATTTATGAAATTTTTGTGGTATACATTGACATACATTGTATACATTGGTGCTCATATTTGCTGTATAATGCTGATTTGGTGTGCAGTTAATTAGTGTTTCAGAAGTTGAAAATATTAGAAAAAAAAATTAAATTCAATTAGTTTTATACTTGCTGTATTTCGCTAGCAGTAGCTACGACCATCTCTTCACTACGGTACTGATTGGATCCAATTGGTATTGGTTAAAAAGTGTTGATAAAAAATACTAAATAATCTAAACCAAAAATTAATAATCTTCATAGCTGTAATATAAACTAGTAAAACCTGTGTAATACCCTGTACAGACTATGCGTTTTAAACGCATTTAAGTTGGTAAATTTAACATGTTAAAAAACTAGTGTTCAGACTAGGCAACTCGTTTTATTTTGATACATGATAGCTTTATGTGATTTGTATTGACAAGTAGATATTCAGCTGTGTTTCATTAGCAAATTTCTGATTTCTGAATTGTTTGAAACAAATTACCTAGTTTGTATAGCAGTAAAGAAAAGGGAATTTATTAGCTAATGCAGTCGTTGCACAAGCACAAAATTGAGTTTCTGCAGCATTAAATAGTTTCTTCCAAAGTTTAATTCGATTTCCGCGAGGGCCGTAGTACATGTTTTCGGTTAAACGCGTAGTAGCTACGTGTTTTCGTAAACACGTCTGGGAAGTGTTTTCAGCGCATTTAACTCGATAGTCTGAACATAGTATAACCCCTAATACATTATTTATAATAAATGCATAAATTAACAACAAACAATTAAACAATCTATTTGTCTGCGGGTATCTTCTTGAAACACAATTTCAGAGAGAAACAATTTTCTCCCTAATAAACATAATTAACTTTATATTACAAAGCAATAATATACTATAATTTTGGCACCCAACGTGGGGTTCCTGCTGCTATTTGATGCAATTTTCCTGTAGCTTTTCATCTTCATTTTGAGACCGGCATCGCTTTCTGCTAATTGCTGTTCTGCTCATTTTAAAGTAAGAGAATTTCATTGTACGATCAAGATAAGATCGGCTCTTCAGCAGTGGCGTGGCGTGATAATTCAACAAGGGGAAGCAATTGGTTAATATCCAAAATTATTATACTGGGCCTAACTCCTGTGAAATTTCTAAGATCATATATGGTACGGTTCTTGAGATATACAAATGAAATTTTATTAAAAATGGCTATCGCCCCACTTTTGTGCTCCACCTCCCTCTACAAAAATTTTAATGGGCTCCACTTGTAATCATATATACACAAACCAAATTTTACCTTCCTGGTATAATTGGTTCGGAAGATATTTTAATCCAAAGTTTTATACCCCAACCAAATTCAACAATTTTAGCTTTTGATTAATCTCCTATTATCCCTTAAGACAACTACGAAGTTTCAATCTTCTGACATCAACCGTTCAGAAGATACGTATTTTAGAATGTTTCAACCCCAGCTTTCAAGCACTTCGAACACATTGGTTTCCCCTCCACTCCCACACTCCTCAACCCTTATGGAAAATTTTTTTGCAAATAGGTCCACTATCATAGTTCTACATAAGTTCCAAGTTTCAGCCTCCTAGCGTAAGTGATTCCTGAGATTTAAAAACCAAATTAAATATAATTCAACTACATATTAGTATTTACCCACAATTCAATTCCTAACTTGATCAGAATTCAATTCCTATCCTACTCTGGTAGCACTTATTTCTTATCAGATCTCTGCTTGCTGAACGATTCACCGCTGCAGCCAGGAATGTGTGGAAGCAAATAGCGTACTGCATCCACCGTGCCGTGTACGAACATTTTTTTTCATGACTTCACAGTGGGCTTACTACGGAATGAAATGAACGCTCATAGATGCAACTTTCAAATTGCTTCCATGTGTCTTCTTCTTGGTTTCTTATCGCTTGTCTTTTTCGTGGTGTTGCCAAATCGGCTGTGTGAGATATTCACGAGCAGTTTCTTGCGAACTTTTATTTAGACTGTGTCAAAGAAAATGTTAGAAACATTAATTTTTTTCACGATTTTTCTGCGCGATTTAGAAAACGCATTTTAGATATAATATTTTTCAGCAAAATGTAAGGGAAGCAATGCTTCCTTTGCTTCCATGGACGCCACGCCACCACTCTTCAGTGTAGTCATTGACTCACTGCGACCGGACCGCAACAAGGACTCAAAATATGATTTTCATAATAAGGTTTACAAAACAAAACAGACTGTCAAATTATAGATAATTTGAGCAGTATGTCTTTTTTAGATTATTTTGATAAATCATTCAAACAATAACAAAATTTTCGAGTAAATGTTGCATGGAACTATAAACGATTGTTCTTGGTTTGTGTTTGACAAAATTCAACCACTGACTATTTTTTTCATCTATAATAAATAATGTCCGGGCTGGAAGTGTTGAAACCTTGTGATCACTAGGGAAAATTCAAGTTACCAAAAACTACATACGAAGGTTGCCACTTAAGTTTTTAGAGATAGACAAATAAAATCAAATATTTATAATCAAAAGTGGCTTTATTGTTTTTCAAAATATTCTCCATGAAGATCAACACACTTTTGAATTTTTTCAACATTTCTTTGCACCAATCGACACATGCGGTATCCAACGCGAACAAATTTTTTTTGACAGCCAAATCTTCATGCAATATTGAATGTATGCGAGTGGAACTAATACCCAGGAATGCCTCAATCTCACGGTATGTCACATGACGACCTTGCAATATCAGTTCACGCACAGCATCGATGTTTTCTGGCAAAACTACCGATTTTGGACCTTCACGAAATTCGTCCTGTAGCGTTCAGAAAACCAGCGAAATACGCTGGCTCGAAATGGTGCTTCATTACCAAAAGTCGAAGCGAGTTGATCGGCACACTGCTGTCGGTTTAATTCACGTCGAAAGTCATAGAAAATCATCGCACGAAAATGTTCACGATTTAATTCCATTTTTCGATCAAGATGAATATTTCAAGTATCTGTAAACAACACAAATACCACTCGTATGACAACACGTTCTGAGTACGTTCACCACTAAAAATTTCAAACTTTACGACGACAATGTCAGATTGACGTATTCACATCAGTGTTGCCATATCTCAAAACTTAAGTAGTGACCTACGTACTGCATTAGAGTCATTATAGTTTACACATTTTTACGTCCTTTGAAACTTTTAATCAAAAGAAAATTTCACATGCATAATGAAATCCTCGAAAGTTTTCGCATTTCAGTTCGACTAAACGAAATTTTCTTCTTGGAAATCGGGAAAGCCCATCTTGACCCCTCAATCTCATTGAAATGATAACAAATTTTATTAGAGTTGGCTTTGAAAGGAAAACTTATCCTTTACGACCTACCCTAGTAAGAAACGTACCACCCCGAAGAAGTTACTAAGGCATTTATTTTCATAAGAGTTTACACCGAATGAACCCCCACAAGAATCAAGACCCCAACAATTTGCTAGAAAAACGGAATTTCGAGAATTTTTCCATTTCTTCCAAAGGAAAATGAAAATCGCTTCATATTTTCTTCTATCTCTCGTATGACGTCGCGACGCATGATTTATTGCCACTGATGATAGTCATAGTACGCGATCTAAGTACAAATATGAGAAAAGTGCTAGGATGTAGATTGAATGTACAATGGCGTTCATCTTTTGTATGGGGGCTGGTTGGTTTCGTTGACGGGATTTGCGAGTACATCGAAAAACGTTTTCGGCATATGAAAATACCACCGCATCTTACTATACTTTTCACACGATGACAAAAATGTGGTAGGTGCTGGGTGGATGTTGAGGAAAATTATCTGTTGAACATAGTGCACAGTATTGTGACAACGTGAAAAGAAAATTATGTTTCTGACAATATGCAGAGCCAGCATAACGAAAAAACATGGAAAAATTTCGGATTCGATCAGTAAATACTGTAGGCTACTGAGTTACGCCTTTTTCGGCACAAGGATCCTTTCTTCTAGTTTCATCATATACGTGACGTGCTATCGATTCACGTTTTTCAATTTATGAAAATTGAAGGAAACTCTGACGATAGTCATTCGAGCGGTATTCCTGGACTTCTTTCTATTTTTGGCTGGCTTTATATTATGAAAACATATCACGCGAAGATTGACGCACTTTGGAGATTTGATTGAAACGACGGCTGTAAGAATTTATCAAAAATTTATCACGCTTTGATTGCGTTGTATATGACGAGAAAAATTCTTTTGCTCGCTTTATCAAGTCCACACTTTTCACTAAATTTTTGCTGAAATTTGTTATGTTTTACTTCATTGTTTTGGTAAATGCTTTCACAGTATATTTTTAACTGAAAATAGAAGTTTTCCGGGTAAAATACTGTTTATTTTAATTTTTGTGTGACGTTTCGGACCCGACTTTATCAAACTGATTTTAATAATAAGGTATTGCGATATTGGTGCCCTGCAATTTTTTTTAAGTATTAAGATAAAGGTCGTTTGAGGGGTAAAATTTTGTTTTGTTACTTTATGTGGTAGATCTTGTGGGGCAAAGTTGTGAGGGTAGGGTGGTGATTCAAATCTTCTGTTCATAAAAGGCTTTTGTAGTGATGCGTCCTTAAAAGTAAATTGCTAATTGCGAGGGCGGGTTTTCTATCTCAGGAAGAGCTTATGCTAAATAGTTGAAACTTGATAGATGTACATAATTTTTTCTTAATTTTAGTAAACAAAATCATATTTGCATTGGAGAGGTGAGTTAGTCAAAAGTAAGTAAACTGTCCAGTCAGGTTAGGGATGGGGAGGTTTTTTAGAAGATATTTATATAAACACAAATCCTTCGGGGATTTTCAATATTCAATCCTTAAGCCCTCGAGATAGTAGGTAGTACCGCCAATACCTTCAAACCTAATTGCGACCATTTGGGATTAGACGGCTTCATCGGAACCGAAATTTGAATTGGAGGACACGGTTGAAGGATCAATACGATTCCAGACGATGTATCCTTAAGGCTAAAGTTTTCAGCTATCGTGCTATTTAGGATAATGATAAAATCAAACTTCGACGTCCTTGAATCGATCTTGAAATCCATAAAATTAAACCACATACCCTTAACCTTTCCAAACTCTCTTAAAGGAGTTCGCTATACTAACCGCACCTTTAGCAAAGTCTTGATTTTCCGATTCAAAGGAAAATCGTTAAAACTTTGATAATTTTCTTCGATGCATGCAAGCGGAAATACTTTTCCGTATCAAGTAGTCCTGTTTATACGGTGAGCTTGTGATATTGCGTGAAGCGCAAGGAGAAATCAATAGACGAAGATTGTAGAGCTAGAGGTCAAAGGCGATACATTAAATGGTTCCGGCATCGAATCGAATAACTCGATTCGATGCAATACAGCCCAAGTATCGGAAGCTCATTAAAACTTTAATCAGTTTCTCTTAGAACTAAAATAGCTCATAACCATCGCTTTTGAAGGCTATTATACGCTTTGCAGATGCCTGGGTAGACCTTTCGGCGAAAAAAAAATTTGTTTATACAGAAGTGCATTTCGTAGGAATTTAAATTCGGACTGATTTTTTTTTGTTCGTATCTTTTCCACTTTGAATGTCGGAGCCTTTTAAGGCGCATATACTTCGAACGAAATGCGACGACATTAAATTGAAGACGAAAAGTAGCACTAGGACGCTAGGATAGGATGGTAAATAGCTGGAGTACGGAAGTGCACTTTCGTATTGTTGAACCGCAATTTGTGTTTTATGTTTTTGATATGAAATGCGATTATTCTCAATTAGTTTCAACAAAAGGAAACTCAATTATTGTGTCGTTTTTTGCCTTATTTTATTTGATTTTAATTTGGGCAAATTCTAGCGGTTGGAAAGTGTGTGTTGTACAAAGGGTGCGAAATAATTAACTATAAAAATATGGTAGTTGTAATAAGTTATGGTATGAAAAATATTTGCATCATTCTTTTGAAAAGAAAGTAATTTCAGATCTAAACTTGTTTGTATACATGTCCTTCAAAATTTCGATTTTGAAATTTTGTTATCAACAGTTTGCGAAATGGTCGAATAATACACTTATCCGAAATTTTTTCGACTAAGTTTTCTTAAGGTTTTACTGATTTATTTTCTGTAAGTTTTATTATCTTTTCGTACAATTCTTTTTTTTCAACAAAAATTTTCAATGTGCTTTGTAAATATTTATTTTGTGTATTCTGAAGCCAACTTTTCTTTACGTGGCACCTATAGTACTTGGAATATCCATGGGACTTATGCTCTAAAAATCATTTACAAACAAATTTATAATTATTATAAATATACACGTTTGAATAAGGGTTTTTGCCATTTCACTTAAAACAGTTTATAATATTAAGTAAAGTATCATCATCGACAATATAATGCCCAGTTAACAAACGGATATAGAGAAACTTGGCGAAGTAAAGATTTACAATAAAATTCTATTCAATCTCTGTAAACCCTATGTAATCAAACGTAAATGAAGTTTGCATTTATATTGTAATATGATTTTTTTTCTTAAGTTTTGTTACCAAATTGCACTTCTTTATGGGCTCAAACCATCATTAACCCAAGATTCACTAACTGGCAAATATTTGTCAGCCCAACTGGATATTTCTCTATAATATGTATATTGTTTTTATGTTTATTTTCTTTTTTTCTTTGTAAAACTTATTTATTTTTATAAATAAAATATAATAATAAAATTTCATTAATCTGTTTTTGATTGAATGTATATTATGCAATGTTAATTTTTAAAATTCAATTTGGATATTGTGTGTTTAATTAGTTGTTAAAATACACTTTATTTATATTTATAAAATTTCTTCATTATTAATAATTTAGTTGTGCTAATTTTCTTTATGTTCCGTAAGTTTGTAAAATAAAAAGTAAATTTATTTTTATTTTATTTATTAATATTTTGATTTATCTAATCAACTTTTAAAAACAAATTTTAATAAAGGAGTATTTATTTACTTATTTCCATTTATGCATATTTATAAATGTTAACATTGCAAGAATATACACAATTTGATTGAGAACGATACAGAGATTAAACAAAAGAACTTTACAGCTTACATTTTCGTTTTTTTACATTTTGTTTTGTAGAAGTTAATTATTTTACATATTTTAATTGCATTCTTTTGTAAATATTTCTTTTAATTTTAACAAATTTTATAATATTTTGCAAACTTTGTTATAATTGTATGTTTTTAATTTTGACAATTCTTTATTTTTATGTATTTGTTTATTTTTTAAGTATTTCAATAATATAATAATAATATTTTTTAAGTATTTCAATAATATTTCTCCGATCGGTGTTCGGTGTTTTAATCTGATAAAATTTTTTTTTTAAGGATTAGTAGACCCTGAACAAGTAAAGACAGCATTATTATATCCAAAATATATGGTCCAATAAAGGTTCATAAGAATGAAAATGTAACAATTTAATATTATACAATTAGAATATATTTCGAAATTAATGTAGATATCGTTTATTCCCTGAAACCAATGGACAGAAAAGTATGGAAAATTGATCGAATGGATTTTAGGTAATTGGCTACGGGTAACAAGTGTATTCGCGCTCAGAGAGTGCATCTATCGTTAAAAGCATGTCGAAAATAATTGGATTCGCAATTCATTCGCGTAGTATTCGCGCAGTGCTCTAGTTTCACGAAATGGGGTTGTAAAGCGGTAGCGAAAAAAATTGCAATAAAATAAAAAACGCATACAGGTCACGACTTCAATCAGATTCACGAAGATTGCCTGTAGTATTGATGAAGTGTGGTAAATGATGTACGGGGTCTGATTTGTATACTTCAGACGAGTCCTGATTCCGGTTCGACGAATGTAAGCATTTTGTTCTTTTGCTTACCGTGGTTTTCTAAAATTTTTAATCTGCAAAGTCAGTAGTTACTATCCATTTTTCGTGTCGAATTACAGGAACCAGTCACACTTTTTTCCTCAACTTTATATCGTCTAAGAACTCCTATTCCGCCACCATAAAACGCATTTATTTTTCCCCGAAGATTTCAAAAACTCGCGTTCTGGTGAATCCTTACATTTTCCCAATGGTGTTTAATTTGCACCAGTTTGATGTCGTCAATGGTACGGACTAAAAGCGTAGTGTAGCGTTATATTATACCATCATAATACACGGCGGTATATGTATGTTCATCATACACCCGAATCGGGTAGGAGGGTAGGTGTATCCTACCATCGAGATGTGTGTGATATGTGAATTTTTGGCACTACCCGATTTGTGCACAAAGTATAGTTTGATTGTTCCGTTAAAATGGCGGATGACAGTGATCCTGTATAACGCCGGCTTAATGTCATCAATAGTCGAGATGGATGGTGGTGACATGTAAATATATGACACGTAGATTGCGAAAAATTGCAAAGTGCACCGTAGCATGGAAAAATTACACGAATTTTATCGAAAATTTCGTTTTCGAATGGCATATGAGAGCAGTGCACATTATTTCAAAGTCATCGTTTTATTCGGTTTTCGTTAAGATATGTGTGATGAATTTTATGGACGCTTGCAATTAATTCATGTTATCATTGGAGGTTTATAGCACATTTGAGTTATTTTTTTTTTATTATTAAAATTATTGAATTAATTTCGTTGTACAATTGAAAGTAGCTAGTATTTGCTAGGGTTTGAATGATGTAGTAATGGTATTGGTTTCTTACATGTGAGTATCTTTATTCCTTAAGGATAGGTTTCTTTAAATTTTTGATCTTGCGCTGTATAAATGGTGCACAAAACTTACATTTTTAGGATAATTTAAACAATTATAAAAAGCTTTATTCAAATATTTATGCACTTTTAGCTTTTGTAGTTTATTACAATTCAATCTGTTTCATAAGCTCAAAAGTGTATAGTTTAATAGAGTTTTGTGGAAGATGTTGGTATTTAAAGAAGACAGTTTCCTTAAAATGGACTTGAAAAATTTCAACAGCAAGTATATTTATTAAGAAAAAATTATTAAGGAAAAAAAATAAACAACAAATAGCTCTGCGAACAAAAAAACCTGAAATTTAAAAAATATTTACAACCCGAAATTTTGTATTTTAATGTCTTAGGTTTTTAATGTGTGGTGTAGGAGCTGAGGGTAAGAGAGGGTGAAAAGCAAAAAATTTTAAAAGTTGAAAGTTACATACAGTTAGATGTGGTGTATTCTACAAACACAATTTTTTTTTAGACAATGTATTATAATTTATTGGGGTTGGTGATGGTTTTTTGTATCACAGGAATGGCCCATGGTGGAAAATTGAAATTTAGTACGTATATGTAGATGTACTACAGAAATAAATTAAGCAAAAATAAAATCAGATTTCTATTGAAGTACGGGAGTAGTACAAACAGATTGTGTGTGAAAAAGGTTTCTTTTACATTTTCACGAATTTCGTAGTATCTTTTAGGTCTGTCGAGGTATCGAATTAATTTTACTTCCACGTGCTCTTTTTATAAGCACCTAGAAATGGTTTTTAAAAATGTTCAAGCCCAAGAGGAATAAAGTAGTTGTATACGTTTTCACGAATTTCGATATTTTTCTTAATTATTATGAGATATCGAATTCGCTTTCTCTTTTAAGGAGTTTAAATGTAATCGCCAAAAATCAATTTCAGGATTCTGCAATACACAACCGTCAAGAGAGTGCAAAGTATTACAAATAACAAAGCTGTATTTTATGACATTCAATAATCGCACTACTGGCAATGATTCCCGATTATATTTACTGCTTGTTTGATCGCTGTTTTCAATGAATATCACTTAACAAACACTTTCGCGTAGAACTGATCGTCATCTCGCTGTCGCAGTAGTAAATCTAGTCCCGTGTAAATTTTCTGCGGCGCTTACATCTAGCATGTGGTGAGATGAGACTTTTCCCGCATATTCAGTTTTGTGTGTGGAATGTTCGGGAAATGTGAAGAGATTTCTCCGCATTTCAGTTTGATATTCTTGTTTTCTAACTGTAAACTATTGGCATTCATAAATACGTTGAACAGCAAACGTAAAAGGGGCGTAAAAGGTAATACGGTAAGATTCCTTACTGCCTTTGAATGGCTCAATCGTAAACAAAATTAAGTAAAATTGAAGTGGCGTGCAGTACAAGTTGCTGCATTAGAGAAAATATATGTTGCATGCAGTACTGCATTGATAATGTTGCGGACTTTGTGTAGCTTTGGGGTTAGATTATCTATTCACTGGTTAGTACAATTCCTTTTGTGAATTTTTCTCATTACTGAGTACAAATACTGCAATATTTCAACTTTATCTAAAATCGAGTGCACTATTCTAAGTGCACATTCACATTTCATCCTTCACACACATATTTACACCGCAGTTTTGTCTACGAAATGTTTTAGGCAAATCCATCCATCACTGTAACACCCTTGTAGTAGCTACGAGTAAATTTGCATGGAACTAAATTCAATTACATTTAAATAACTTTTCCATCAAACTGAATTTGAATGAAGGTGAATCAACAACAGATATAGCTGCAATTCATGGGATAGTCGGCCGTAATGCAGTACATGTGTTGCAATATATTCTCTACTTACATATATGAACCGGGATACCACTACGTCTGCACCATATGTGCACACATTTCGAAGTAGTACAAATGAAGTAGGAATTTTTGCTATTCCATTGACGATAGTCCTCCACAGGATATGGAGGCAATAAGCTACAATGCCCAGAGTGCCTCTACTCGCCTGATACAATCTTCGTACATTACGTACCAATGTAAAATGTAAATACCAATTTTAAAGGCTTAAAGTAAAGGATTAAATCTAAAATAGAACTGGAGAACGATTCGGAGTAGTGCGGTAGCACCCCTTCATTTTACTTGTTTCTGGTTTAACTTTAACAAAGTTCTGCTAAAACTAAAGGTGAATGTTGTGGCGTTGCAGTAGTTGCAGGATAGGAGCCAGCTTTCTGTCCAACTAGGACTAGGTCATTCGAAGAGCTCGGACGGTCCAATTTTATCAGTTAAATTTGATTTGGTCGACAAAATGACCAGGAATAATAACGAAAGCAAGGATTCTTCGGTAGCGGTCCAGTCAAATACGGGGGGACACACATATTTGAGGTTTTAATGGAAACCATCTCGGATTTTTGCAATGAAATTTTCGGATGATGCGGAATTTTAACTTAGACAGATTCAATGATTATAAATTTATAAACTTATGCTAATTATGTATGTAATATTAGGGATTTGGATTTTTTCTCGCGGTTCTTCGTGAAAATGAAAGAAAAATGAAGAAAAAATCTGCTAACAGTTAGCAGAAGCGTTTTAGTAGAAGGGGCAATAAACTATATGTCTACTTCATGAACTTTATTGTCTGTATATATAATAGTTTGAAAATCATGTCTCTTGAATTTCATCAAAATAATGAGATGTTGCGATCCTTTAATTTACCTACCGAAATTATCTAATTTTCTGAAAATGGAACTTGATGCAAGCCATATAGACGCCACAGGGACCACACAATTTAGACCTATTGTCCTTAAATTCCTCCGGTTTGATGCTATTATATTGTACGACAGTATGGCTCCTAATTAGTGCCTTTTCGAACAATAGCCGAAACGAACTGAAATAAAATTCAACATGAACGGCAGCTGAGAGACAAACCATCCAACCATTTACTAGTCATATCTGTGCCATTTTGGATATCCATTTTATGGAATTTCACATCTCGTTGGATTCCGAGTCGCTTCGCCAGAAATATTTCATATTTTGCATTAAAGTTGTGGGATGGCGGACGGGGTTCGGGGATGGTTGCGGGCGGAAAATGCACAGTGAAATTCGCTGTCATCAACAAGGACGCTTTTCGTCTAAATAATGCACTGCAAGTGAATTTCGTAAAGTTTTGATCCAGTTTTCACGCAAGTCCAGCTCCAACTATGGCAATTAATTGCTTTGGAGTGGAGTGTTCACATTGAAAATTCCTATTACACTTGGAAGATTTTGTTTGTGCTAGTTTTCGAATTTTGAATGAATAATGCTCAGTGAATTTTGAATTCATGTATGAAATATGCAATGTATTCTTAAGT
This sequence comes from Beris morrisii, assembly GCA_951812415.1. Taxonomy (NCBI): domain Eukaryota; kingdom Metazoa; phylum Arthropoda; class Insecta; order Diptera; family Stratiomyidae; genus Beris; species Beris morrisii. The sequence continues at coordinate 170,701,646 of OX638310.1, forward strand.
ACGTAGTGTATTTCGGCGGCAGTTAGTCAGTTATTCAGATTTGAGTTTCACTGTAAACGTTTTCACAATGACGAGTCGATGTGTTTATATTCGCTTATTGAATCAATTATTAACGCAGTACCCGATACACCCTAGAAGACTACGTAGCCAAAAATTGATGGAGCTATCGATTGGTTTAAAATTAAATTCGAGACGAAACTTTAAATTTTGTAATGAATTTCCTCGTGAATTTTATAGTAAAAGGCCTGCGAAAATTCAACATGAAAATCATGTCTCGGCTTAGCTTGAGTAGTTTTACGATAGCAGATGAATTCAACGAGAAAGTAGACTCATTATCATTTCGTTTTCTCAACTATTTGAAAAAACGTCGACGTGACGTCAACAATAAAGTAGACATAGACGTAGAAGAAGCTAACTGTTGGAATATCTCCTTACTAAAACGCTCCCCGGGTTTAAAAAGAAAACTTTCTAACGAATGCCCCAGAAACGGTTCATGCCATAAAGTTAAAATTTTGAACGTGTATCTAGTTAAATCAGAAAAGCATTTTTGATGAAAAAAATTGTGTTTTACGTTGTCATGCAACGTTTTGCACTAGAAAGTTAAAATTTTGTACAAGCCTCTACTTATACTAGCAAATTTGCATAAATCCAATCTAACAACAGTCTGGGAACATTTTTATTATATTTTTGAACAAGGTCCAATATAAAAGACGTTATTAGCTCGTAATTAGGTATTGATCTATTTAATAAAATATGTATGCAATCGGTTCAGCAGAACGAAATCCTCTTAATCTTTCCAGTAGCTCACATAAAAAAGTCCTTAGAGTAAGTGTTCACGAAAATTGAACTTCAGAGCACTACTCCGTGGAAATAAAAAAATTTCGAAGAACTGAATTTAGCAACAAAAATGGAAATGAAAATAAATAAAATTTACCGATAGAAATGTCTTTCAAAATGTTACTCATTAATATAGCGAAACACATTATATCTTTAGAAAGTTTTTAACTAACAAGTAATTTTACACAACGAGTAAAATATAAAAAGTGAAGTTGGGTTCGTTTACACAACTATTTAAAAATAAAGTTATGTTCATTAATGAGTAAAACAGGTAAATGAAATGTATTCTTCATCGAGTAGGTACCATGCCAATGTTCTTTAAAATTTCAAACTCAATTTTGATCAGAAAATGAAATTCGGTAAATTAATGAACAAAAATATTTCACTCCTTGATCTGGCCCTAAGCTAGTATTGCACTGTATGCCATGCTGTCAAATATTTGACTAAAAAGTTTGATGAAAAGTTCTGTCCAATTTTTTGCGTCAAAAGGGACTTTGTGTAGAGCAAAGAAAATTTGACCATTAGATTAGCAACAGCATTTGCCAGGGAAAATAATCAAATATTTGACAGCATGGCATACAATGTAATACTGGTTTTAGAAAATATTTTGTTACACTTATGGTATGATTACAGAATTAATTTTAATCTTTGAAAATACGCAGTTCTGCTTCTCTGTTATTATTCCTAAATACAATTTCATAATAAATTTATAGTTCAGTAATTAATTTATCGCATCATTTCCTTATATTCAAAAATATTATATGACACATAATAAACAATTTAAATATTTTAATTTATATTTATCTAAGTACATTTCAGTCCAAAGTGGTTAATTCCAACGCAATTTTTCCCTCTTACTTTTAAATTTCCTTTTAATATTTAACAATTTAACTTTTTTCCGAAGCTCATAAATCCGCTCAACGCTGATTCCCTTATTTAATAAGAAGAATATTTTGTCTTCTTCTGCCTTTTCCTTCGGTGTCTTATGATTTGATTCTAGAACACTACGTCCCAATATTTCCGAATTGTCGATATCGGAAGTATCGTCTTTACTGGAATATTTTTCGGGAATTCGTACGCTCGGAACAAGAATGCCTCCAAGACCACCAAGTCCAGCTCCAGCAATTCCGCCAGCTACACCACCTGCTCCAACACCCACTAAACTTGAAGCTACAGTTCCGGCTAGAATTCCAGCAATGGTCCCGGGAACAACCAAGGCGGCAATAATTTTTCGAAAATATTTACCTGGTCGAAAGAGTCCGGAACGAACTAATCGTCGCCATCGTCTTAGTACAACACCACGCGGATCGGCATTGCTATCGATGTAAATCGTGTCCAGATTCAGATCGGTATCGTTCTCGTTCAAGATCACAAAATTTTGATCAGCATCTTCACTATCTTCTAGCAGTTGTTCTGGCTGGTCGGAATTTGCTAGAAGATTTGTATGTTTTTATAATCATGCTTACTTTATATTCAAAGAGTTTCTAATTGGTTCCAAAGTGTACCCACCTAAAGTAAACGAAATCAACGACAAACAGGTAAATATGCAGATGTGTTTGCTCTTAACTCGGACCATTATCACGAGTAGTAAAAACTTTTTTTCGATTTATTAAAATAATAATTGCAATTCAACTTCACATTGTTTGGCTTCCATTTCGGCACCGCACAAAACTTGAACTGAGTTTTGGGTCAAATCGTACCCAGTCTTTTATTTAATCTGAGTGAAAGCATATAGCTCCCATACAGTTAATGAGTTAATTACGCTACGGAATAGCCGCTGTTATGCTGCAATATTCTTACGAAACTATAATGCAGAAATTCTCTTCTTTTCTATGTCTATACTTTCAGTAAGGCCACAATATAAAACTTCTTATTACTTGCAAATAACTGACATAATACTAAGCTAGAGTCTGGTAACGGACGTTTAGACGACCCATTTCCTTTGCGATCCATCAGTAGCTCGAAAATATTAAATTGTTTTCTCCGATTCAAGTCATTGACCCTTTGCTACAAGTACTTTAGAAAAAAACTTAGTATATTGTGTACATACCTGTAATTAGGTATTTCCGAGAGTCATGCCGTGTTAATTGATCGTGAGATGTCGAACTTTTTGAACTTTCAGGAACCTTTCTGAGTCTGCGATATACAGCAAGATATTAATTGAATTTGTGCGGTAGGTTTTATTGATTTCGATATAATGGTCTTGAGGTCTAATCAAATATCACACGGTATTTTTTTCTATTATTGTAAAATAAAAGGCCAGCCTTAGGTTTCAGATCAGAATCAAACTCTCGACTTGTACATGGCTATTTGGTGTATTTTCAAGTATCCCCAAGTATGTCATGTCAGGGTCCGGTGTTCGATTCCTGGCCTAGGTTTGTTGCTAACATACCTCAACTTCATACAGCAAATTTAATGTCACACCGGAGACTGAAGTTCGATTTCCGGCCGTGGTACATAATTTGTTTTTATGGAACTAATTGAATTGGAACTTAGGCAGCGACAACACTCGATTTAAACATTAATGATTTCTAGAACCAATACTAATTGGACGTAATTATAATGAAGCTTGGAAGAAATGGTTCTGGCTGACTACTGATTTTTGAGTGGGAGTCCAGAGCGCGTTTAATGCTGAAATGCGGCGCGGATTACTATACGTTAGACAACCTAAAAAAAATTATGTTACAAATATATGTTGTTAGTCGAAAAGTAAACGCTCTGGACTTCTCTCCAAAATATATAAAAATTGCGTCAAAAATGTGGAGATTTTTTTTTTTCAATTTCAATAACAACAAAACCCTTTTAAGTTTATATATCAAAAAATTCTGAACCCAATTTAAGCAATTAAACGGATTTTTTTAAAAGATTTATTTCTATTGATTTACCATGTGTCGCGAACATAAAACAATAAATTCGATATGTAGACATTACTTTCCATTTATAGAACGAAAAGAAATTTTCCATGACACCAATTACGAAGTGTATCCAACGTAAATAAAAATACTGAAAACTAAAACAATTTATAACAGAAGGCGAAAACATTTATAACATTCACGAGAGAATTAGATGGATGGTTGTCAGTTAGAAGCTAATGTGATATAGTGTCCAAGTTCATTTGTCACAATCACATCTTTCTCGTGGGCTTTGAAAAATTGTAAATAAAACACGAATGTAGATTATCAGGGGTACCTACTCAATCTTAATAATAAAGTAAAATGTCTAAATAGTTTGGGCAAAACTCTCTTATAATCGTAGTACTGGCACATCTTTGTGAAGAAGACCTTGACAGTATTTAAGCAAAGAAGTTCAACCTTAAAAATTTTGGTAATGGAAGTATTGGCGAAATAAGGAGAGACAATCGATTCTAATCGAATAAAGCTTATTATAGAGAGTTGTAACATTTGACATGCATGTTAAGATAATATATTTAAAATATATCAATAACGGCTTGCGTTAAAAAATTGAAACTTATATTCGTATATGTAGCAAAAATTTTGGTAATGGAAGTATTGGCGAAATAAGGAGAGACAATCGATTCTAAATAGTATATCTCGAATAAAGCTTATTATAGAGAGTTGTAACATTTGACATGCATGTTAAGATAATATATTTAATATATATCAATAACGGCTTGCGTTAAAAAATTGAAACTTATATTCGTATATGTAGCATCCTCATGCCTAGGACTGCGTACTCTAAAGGTTCTAAATTAACTAATTGAATCCAACAAAACAATATCAAAATTTTTAATTTCTTTATTCATACTTGTAAGTCCTTTATTTAACTAAGATTCGAAAACCACTTGAATGTGTTTCACGCGACGATTATCCTTGCACCTAGTAGCAACCCTATCATTCATAGACAGACCTCATTTTGATTTAATTTTCCCACGACATTGGGCACTGATGAAGAGGTATTATGGTAAAAGGGATAACCACATAAGAACAAATCCTTCGTGCGTACTTGGAATATGTTTACACTAATGCGTTGTTGGTTATTGAGATGAGAAGAGCCTTACCGCAACTTCAAGCGGCAGCAGCATCAGGATAATTATTATTGACTTTGAGAGCGAAAATTTGGTTTAATGTCGAAGATATGTGTGTGCCATGCGATGATTACTTCCAGACCGCATTCCCAATCTGAGAAATTGCGACTGTTTGTGTACAATAATTCCATCTCGTTCTGATTTATATAATTTTATGTGTTATTCGGGAATTAAATTGGATTAATTACTCATAGAATTGGACAATTAATTCGGTATTATCTGAAAGGTTTTAACCTTATTTCAAAATTTTGGGTTTCGTTATACATATCACAAGTAGTTTTGCTTCTTATGTGCATGAGATGGAAGTTTCCGACTAAATACCACAGGCTAATAAGAACAGAGCCCCCCATATTACAGTTCTGGGAACAAATTCGAATCAAAAGGGTACAGAAAGTATTTTTTTACTTTTCCCACGAAATCTAACAGTCTCTCTATTGAAGTTGGCGATAAAATCAATATAAGGACTTGGGAAATATTTTTGGCCAAGCTCTAACATTGTATCTAGCAATTTTGGTTAATAATTGCTGCGCTGTCTGAAGGTTGTAATGTATCCTAAGAAAAGAGCCGTTGATCTAATCTCTATATATAAAAATGAATGTTTGTCTGTTTGTCCTGTATAGGCTCCTAAACCACTTATCCAATTGCGATGAAACTTTGGTGATTTGTTGAGGGTACGCCATCGATGGTTTCTGCGTTAACAAAATTATTTAACAGTTGGTGGTTCGCGAGTTATTTCAACATTTGAGTGTTTTTCATATGATTTAGCGGCAGTTTGTTCGTTTTCGGTGTATTAGTTACGCGTTCCTATTACTAAATGGTAAAGTTGGACTATGGATGGTGGATAGAGGATAGTGGATAGAGGATGGAGGATGGAAGATGGAGGATGGTGGATGGTGGGTGGAGAATGGTGGATGGAGGATAGAGAATGGGGGATGGTAAATGGAGGATGGTGGATGGTGGTTAGAGAATGGTGGATAGAGGATGGAGGATGAGGTATGGAGGATGTTGGATAGAGGATGGATGATGGAAGATGGAGGATGGTGGATGGAGGATGGTGGATGGAGGATGGTGGATGGGGATGATGGATGGAGAATGGTGGATGGTGGATAGAGGATGGAGGATAGAGGATGGGGGATGGTAGATGATGAATGGTGGATAGAGGATAGAGGATGGTGGATAGAGGATGGTGGATAGAGGATGTAGGATGGAGTATGGTGGATTGGGGATGGGGGATGGAGGATGGTGGATAGAGGATAGAGTAACGTGAGCAACGGAGCAACGGGAGAAATGGGAGTAATGGGAGAAACCAGAACAATGGATCAACGGGAGAAACAGGAGCAATGGATCAACGGGAGAAACAGGAGCAATGGATCAACAGGAGAAAAGGGAGCAACGAGATCAACGAGAGCAACGGGAGTAACAGGAGCGATGGAACAACGTGAGCGAAGCGAGCGTAGCCGCGGTACGCGTGGATTATAAATTATCTACGGAAATATTTGATGAAGCTTTCAGTTTAATTTTTATACATATAAGAACTGTAAGATTCAATACTGCATTTCAAGGACACGAGAAACATCAAGACGGTTGTCCCATTTCAAAACTTTGTAAATGTTTTTAGAAATTTTTTAGGGTGGTCGTTAAAAATTAAATTAGTCAGACGTCCTGAAAAAGTGTATAGGGAGTTAATTTTTAACTTACTGCATGCATGTAAGGTTGAAATACTAAGAAAAATAATTGGGTCACGGTTTTCACGAAAATATAGATTTTTTTCATAAATAAACACTCCGGTTACTTTTTCATTAAACCAAACTTTTTAAATTTTTGTCATTTAATACCAAATTTTTTTTATTCTGAACTACCTTGCAAGAATTTTTATACTCTAGATGAAGTCATATAGAGTATTATAAGTTTAATCCAGCCTAAAAGTTTGTAACGCATAGAACCAAGCCTCGGACGAAAAAAAGTTATATATTATTTTTTGTTTATTTGTGGCCAAAAACCTCAAATCCGCTTGACGTCCGTCCGTCCATCCGTCTGTCCGTTAGCACGATAACTCAAGAACGCCTAGACTAAGATCTTGAAATTTTGAATCTGGATGTTTGGTTGAATTTGTAAGGCTAAGTTCGTTAACGGGCAAAATCGTCCTACTCCTTCGGGTAGCTTCCATACAAAATGTCCTTAAAACACGTGTTCAAGAATATTGGTCGATAACTTCAGAAGGGTTTAAGCTACGTCTTTGAAATTTTGTATGTGTTATTTTTCCAATAGTTGGAGCTATATGTATGATTATGAAGAATATCCTATTAGTCCTTCGTGTAGCTGCCATACAAATATCCTGTCAAAATGTCTTCACTTAATTTACGAAACTCACTATAACTCAAGTAATCTTTTAGCTACGAATTCGGAATTTTGTACACATTAGTTTTGAGTGAAATCGAAGTTCGAGTTTACTAGTCAGCAAAATCCTTTTACTCCTACTCCTCCCATGTGAAAGTCCTTCAAAAAGGCAATTTTTTTTCGATGGCTTACCCAGTTCAAGATATGAAATTAAACACTCAATATTGTCTTTTAGGTTAAAGTAGCAATCAAATGGAAATCCTTAATAAAGGACATACAATATGCACACACATAATTCTACTTTATCCCCAACTACAATATAAATCGGAGTTCAGTATTTCATCTAGAGTATCATACGATTGGCTTGCAGCCGATCGTGACTGCAGTATGTTTCTAAACTTATTTTTCAAGGACTGTTGTATGGTACTTCATATTCGGTTTTTCATTGTGAGTTCTGCATCTGGCGTAAACTTTTATAAAAATACATGAAGTCGTTAGCTGTACCTCCTAGTCGGCTGGCATATAGGTACTAGCTCGCCGGCAACTAAAAGCTAGTTATAAAATCTCTTATAGGAAGGTTAAGTGGGTTATATGACGGAGGATAGTCTTGTAGGGTGCGGCGATCCTGCAACGGATTGTAAATTTACAAAAGTTGCTTCCTCCAATCCTTTAAATTTTTCTTAAGCAATATAATCAACGTCTTATGTGACAGCAAGTTTTTTTCCGCTTTTTTCGGAAATTTTTATTTTGCAGATTATGAAAGAACCAACTTTGAAATTTTTACCACATATTTATTCATATTTCATCAAACGTTAGGCATTTTTTTTAAGGAGAAATATTGTTTTTTTTGCGTGCAGAGCTCTTGAAAGTGGCCGCTGTAAAAAAAAGCTGTCAAATGGCTGCCATGATTCCGTCGGTCCCCTTATCTGAAATCAAGAAATTAAATTGATACTTTATTTATAAGCCTGTGGCTATAACTGCTACCAGAATTAAGTCAAAATTTTGAAAATTATAAAATTGACCTAACTTTGAAATTTTTTTTAAATTTCTTGCGTTTTACTTTGTTATTTTAATATTCGATGAATTTAGCTACACAAAAAAAAAACTATGACAGATATCGCTAAGATTTTGGTACCAGTTGTAACTAGGGATCCGCTGAACATATTATTAAAATTTCAGCGCAATCGGTTCAGTAGTTTTTTCTGAATCGTAGCAGCCAATTTGAAAAATGCAGTTTTGAGAAAAACCCAATTAAAGATCGGTGGTGGTCCGGGCGAGCTTCGAACAGCTGCTCCATTATACGGCTATTACTTTATAACGACTTCGAATTCGGAGAAATCCTTTTACATATATAAATACTAGGAATAATTTGAAAGTAATTTAGTAACAAAAAAAAATTTCTGACTCGGCACATAGTACGACCCCCTTAATTAAAAATATAAATTGCTAAAAATTATAAGAAACAGGTCAAAAATTCACTCATCTTGTAATTAGAAACATATAAAAATAAATCCTAACCTGGTTTCACCAATAATAAAATCCACAAGATCCACATTAAAACTACATCTCACTTATGAAAACGTCAAAAAAAACTTAAATGAGAACTGAAAAAAATTTGTTTTCTTCAATCCTGTGAAATATTTCATGTCTTTCAGATTTTTAAACGGACACTATTGTCCAAACTTCAACTTTAACTTGTCCAAAATTACACAATTGCAGACACTAAGCTTTGCACGTGGACCGTGGTTTCATATGTCTACTACAATTATTATTTATTGAGTCTATCATTATTCGATTTACTATCGCCACACAAAAAAGAAAATTTTGGAAGATTTTCTAGTATAGGTATTGAATTTTCTTCTAAACGGGATAAGGACACGTGAGCCAATTAAGCCACTGAATAAACGCTAGGCTAGACTTTAATTTTAACACTTTTTCAAGTTTTAAACTAACATCTGAACAAATCAATTTTCGTCGAGATTTATTTATATTTATTTAGAAAAATAAATAGTTTTTGCTTTTTGTCTGCACTCGAGTAAAGTATTTGGTGGTGTTGAATAACACGGTCCGAAATTGCATATACTAGATAAATTTGGGGTATGTAACCGATTTGTAACTTTACACTTCGCCCAACGGACGACAATTGTTTCATCTCAATATTCAACCGAAATCAGCTTCATGTTCTTTATAGTCGTAATAAAAATCTCGGGTCTTTTTTCGAATTTCCTGTAATGAAGACTTCCTTAAAGGACACGAAAAACAATTCTGGCAAGATGCCAATTTAAGTTTTTTATTTTATTATCTTCTCTCCTTACCAGCAAAACTAGACAATTTCGCGACCACTTTAACGACAGTACAAAATTGAGCACTCCTTATGACTATGCTTATGAAAACAAGGTCACGAAATACAATTTCATAGAACCTAGAAATTTGCTAACAATTTTCTCAGTTAAACAAGGAAGAAAAAAATGGGCAAAGAAAAATCGGGGTCTAAGGAAGGCAAGAAGTACAAAAGTAGGGCTCAGTCAGAGGTTATTTCGTCCTGTTTTAACGTTTCCGGTCACACCTGCTTCAGTGCCCAAAGGTGTCGTTTTCGTGTATTAAATTTTACGATCTGACAAGATACGTACATACAAATCGCCTATTTCGGAGAACGAACCTTAAGAAAATTAAGTACAAAACATATCACACCATTCGCCTCGTACTTGTCGTCTTTCTGCCTCGGTAACGCTGCCGAGCACCATGTGAGCACCTAATTTAGTTTTGTAGGTGTAAAAAATTTAACGTGCACATGACTCGCCTTACAAAACAACGCCAGCCTTGAAGTTAACCGGCGAATCCACCCGTATATTTGATGGCCAGGAGCGGACAAAAAGCTGCGGAATCAGTTTTCCGGATCGTACTTCGGTGTCCTTCCACGCTCGTCCTTGCCATCCACATTTTGCGCCGTTGATATGATGAAATAATAATTGCTACCCCTGGCACCATGTAGAAGGGTGCTCTCAAGTGTAGCGGCATAGAGTTTCCACTATCCTCCAGTACGGAAGGGATAGGAGCATCATTCAGATCCAGTACACTATGCCTACGTGGAGTTTCGTAGTTGCTATCCTCCTCAAACGGTAAGATAATAAATTTGTGTCCCTTTAAGTGGCATAGACTTTATACCGGCTGTGCATAGAAAAACTGTGCAAATTTCTGTCTATAGACTTGGTACCTTGGAACTATGCTACGTAGCGCTATCTAGCTGAAAGGATCGACCGGAGAAAATCGATCGGTGGAAAAGTTTTTAGTTGCTGAATAAAATGGTAGGATATTGAAAAACTTATTTTTCCTCGTCATCGTCTTACCCTCTATTCTTCTGCTCTTTCTTAGCCGATTTCCATCGCTCCTCATTTGAGATCCTTGTCGGAGTACTTGAACTATTTCTTTATAGGTTTTTTTTACCGCTTTCAAGAAGACATTCTAAAGTCGTTTTCTTTGCTTTATTGGTGGTTATACGGTTACGACACGAACATGTCGAGACGAAAGAAAATACATTCCTGGTGCAATAAATTTTACTATGTCTCAGAGAAATGTTGCAGTTTTCAGGATATTTCGCACAGAGTGCATAGCAATTAGGAAAATTATATCAACTTTGATTACATCCTTCGGTATACTCGCTTATGAAATATTAGTGAAAATGGAGTGAGGCTCAGATCGAAGAAATCAAGTAGAGATAGTTTTTGAACTTGTTTCCTTCATATTTTAGAGCAAAATCAATTTCCAGAAATCTTGACATCAGAATAGCGTAATCTGTAATTGTCCTCCCTGAGAAAAGAAATCACCGTAAATACTGGATTATTTCCAGTAAAGACATGCCCGTCGTAAGACCATTGTGTGAAAATAATTTGGGGGCTAGTCCCTTTCCGTCCAAAGCGAAGATGATTCACTTACGAGTAGTAAAACAGAACCATTATTGATTCACCTATGAATATTAAATCAGCAAACATTTCAGCGAACGTTCACCAAGGGTGAAGAAAAATTTAATATTCTGAACAAAAAAGTATATGTAGATACAATTTTAGTTCTAATTCATCAAAGGTTAAGAAAAATTGAGAAATTATATTTTTAGCGGATTAGAATGGATCAATTTGAAGTTGGACTGTGACTTCAGGTTTACACGTGAAGTAAGTGTAAACAAAATTTCAAAACTGCGGTATTTTTTGTATTTTAAGTACATTCAATAATAATTCATATATGTATTTCTTTGAAATCGAATTCACTTGAAACTCAAAATGAATCTCAAGCTTTTCAGCAAAGTATATACATAGCACTTTATATAAATTTGCTTTTGTGAAAATTAGGTGAAACACTTTTTAATCTGAATAAAAACTCATAACGTGCAGGTAGTGAGTAAATTTCAAGTCGCAGGTGAATTCTATTTCGAAGAGTTAATTCCCTTTTACTTTCGAATCATTTTCCAATAATATTATTTGCTGGGAGTGTATTCATATGTGAACATAAATTTCACTTGGATGAATTTTATTGTACGGAAATTAAGACTTCACCTTTTCGTCTCGTGGTTTCGGAATATCAGAAAAATACAGATAGACGTTTAGAGTGCTAGGAAATTGAAAAAAATTAAAGTTTTAACAATTAAGTGCCGAATCTACTCGATGGAAATAGAATTAATATTCCATAAAAATAAATATTAAATTAAAATCGAAATTGAAAACTGCGATGAAAATTAGATAAAGACTCGCCAAAATCTAGACCAAAATTTGAAAAAAGTGCACTTAGATGCCTTAAGTATGTGATTCACCTGTGGTTCACAGAACGCTCATTCACACCAATTCAGATCATTGCCACAAACAGAAAGAGAATTAGATCGCAATCATTTAGGAGTCCAAATGTCCAAATTACAAGAAACTCTGAAAAAAGTTTTGATAAATTTCATTTGTTTTTTTTTCCTTTTTTTTGGGTTCAACAATTAAATCAAACACAGCAACAAAATAAATTTGTTTAATTTTTTTTCGTTTAATAATTTACTGATGAATGTGAGTGAGTGATTTTGAATGAATTAGAATCAATTATCGATGAAATGATCAGAGAATCGAGCGTAGTGCGCATGAAAATCATTGAATTTTCATAGGTGGCCAGCTCAATCAATAGGCTCCAATTGTCCTCCTAGATCTTGTTGGAATCGTCGACGATTTTTATTACTATTTTTATTTTTAAACTTTAAATTGCCGTTATTCGTTCCGACATATCGTCTTCGAGGTTGTTGTTTTCGTCGTCGTTGGATTTGTCCTTGGCCACCTTGTCCTTGACCACCTTGTCCGAGTCCTTGGCCTTGTCCAAGTCCTTGACCTTGTCCCAATCCTTGACCTTGTCCCAATCCTTGACCTTGACCTTGACCTGGCTCAGCGCCTTGGCCTTGTCTGAGCCCTTGTCCCTGCCGCTGAGCATTCAATCGTTTCCTTTTCATTTCGGTATATTGTGGAAAGTATCGATCATAGTAAGCTGGTACCTTAACAGGTCCGATACCGCCCTGATTGATATTGATTCCGTTTCGGTTTCGTCGTCGAACAGGACGTTGTCGGATCGGGCGATTTTGTCGGGCGATGTTAATTTTTTGTCCATTGTCACGACCCATTGCTGGCTTCTGTCGTAAAATAACTTCATCATCAGCATCTTCTTCATAAACTTCATCATCTTCATCGTCCTCGTCCTCGTCCTCGTCCTCGTCTTCATTGTCATCAATTGGCTCAGCGTTTCGGTAGCTACCTTTTTGCGGTTTACGTCGGTTTCCAACTTCATCATTTGCCGTTCCGGTAATGGTTCCAGTGCCAGTTGCTGTTGCTGTACCAGTTGCTGTTCCTGTATTCGTACCAGTTCCTGTACCAGTATTCGTTCCCGTACCCGTTCCAGTTCCGCCAGTGGTACCGGTACCCGTACCTGTTCCAGTATTCGTACCTGTTTGCGTAACTGTTCCGGTAGTACCACCAGTTCCTGTGCCAGGTACTGTAATTACTTGAGCAGCTGGTTGTGGAATTGGAATTGGTATTGGTACGGGCTTATCGATGGTGATGATCTGTGGTTTATCGCCAGACATGAACAGCTTCTTGAGAAGAAGCAGTTTCTTGGTGAGAAATACTCGAGGTTCGGCCACTGCATCTCCGCCGGCCTTGGCCACAACTTCCTGACTAGGAGTCGCTTCAGTTTGTACAGATGGTGACTTTCCGAATGCACGTCCTTCGTTCAATCGTACTGGATAGTTGTACTGAATCGTATGTGGTTCAGACTTTACATCTGAAATAAAAGTGAACTTCCAATGAATATTATTCCGAATTATAATTGAGGATATTTGAAATGTACCTGGATCACTCTCAGCGAGGACACATGCCACCAGCAAGGCAGCCACATATAAACACCTCATTGTTGCTTATCTGTTTTTTAGTGTTATTTACTCCTATTGCTAGGTTCTTTCAAAAGATCATTCTCCTCTGTGTCCGTAAGAGTAATTGACGATCGTCAACTACAGCATAACTCCTATACACAACTGATGAGGTAAAAATCGTACACTGGCGTATTTATACGTGAACCATCTCCTAAGGTCAACGCTCAAACACTTTGCCAAAAATTCTAAATGATCATTCGCTAACAAGATCAACAAAACGCGAAAAGTTTGTACGGAAAAAATACGTAAAAATTGGGATAAGAGTTTAGAGAGCGTACCACCGATAATTTCTAAGTTACAACAAAAATTTACCAGTGTGTAAGTCTAAGAACTTTAAAGTTTCAAATAGTCCCAACTATACAATAGCATCAAGCTCCGAAGAATTTTCACTCTTACGGCTAAAGATTGATTGACGGCGACCGTATGTTAGCCCCGAAGGCTTGATGATGATCATTCAACTCGCAAGAAATCTCAGCGCCTAGTCTGTGGGTCAGTCCCACCATCCCCCTGAAAAATTCAACCGAATCCGAATGAGTTAATGAATCAAAGAAAAAAAAACCAACCAACTATAAGAAAGTCTTGATTATTTTTCTAGGTAATATTTCGAAAAATTTCTAAAGATTTTTTGCACATAAGAGAGCGTAACGGAAACAAGACCCAAGATTCAACCCGCTTTCATTCGAGTATGTGTGTCGGTAGATTGAAGATCTACCAGTAAAGATCTCAAGTATCATCCATTTTATAAGAGCATCACTACATAAGTCCGCTAAGAAAATAATACAATTTTCTTACGAGTCATTCGCTGGTGTAGAACATAAACAGAGATTATGGCCAAAGTGTTCCGCATGCTTTACTTTTAAATTTAATAAAATTGATCGACATTAAAAAAAGGAAGATGAGACACGCTCATCGAAGGGGGTACAATTGTGCTCTTAGTTCAAAAATATAGTGATACCGGCCACTAAGACATCTTAGCCGAATCTTCAAGTGGGGATCAATTGGATCCAAGGTATAGCAAAGAACTGTCATGCGATTAAAAGTAGGTCGTTTTATTCGGTACGAGGTCATTGGAAATCTTTCAGTAGTTCCTAGACTATGATGAAATCTAAAGAATCGATTCAATCGAACTTTGAATCGGATGGGTGTAGTTCGGATATACTTCCATCGATGTGTTTTGTTGTAAGAAGTTGAACTACTGATGTAATTTGACCATTTTAGAAGCATTCAAATTCTCTGTAAAAATGTCAAAAGTGTGAAATCTCTGTTTGGCGAATAAGCCTCAAACCATGGTCCATTACTGGATGTTTAGCAGTTCGCTGGATGTGTCTTATTGTGTTGGTACGCCAGATAAAAAAAAACCACAGAAAAGAAGCTTCGACTACAAAATTACGTTCTTCCAATCGCGATTCAAGCGAGTCCTTGTACGACATGTCTGATGCACAGTAGTGGTTTCTTCACTGTGCTTTGAAATTCCACATCATTACAAGAAACAATCAGACCTTTTACGAAAAATGATGGACGAGTATTCTTTTCAAACACACGTAAAGTCAGTTTTTCCACTAAAATTCGATTTCATAGTTTTCCGCACAAGGCCACGATCAGGCATCAGGTAATCGATGTTTTTTTACGTCGAAATGAAATTTCACCCATTTACTTATAAATCTCTTTGAATTTTTCATGCACATAATTCACTGCGGGTCCTTTTGGATGCTAACACCGAACACGGCTTCGTAACGCTTTACTACCATACAAGAACTGGCCGAATCCAAACTCTCCTCATTTTTGTTACAATCCCAGTTGGTAGGCAGCCCGCTAATTTAATCTTTCCCATAACACAAATTTATATATTTAACCTAATTATTTTCATTTTATTTTAAGTTAGATTGTAAGTTAGTTTGTAAGTTAGGTAGGATTTAACAAGCAAGGTTTTTATTATAAATTTTTTCCTTGGATTTCAATAATTAATATAATAAACAAAGAACTAATTTTAGTAAAAATTCAAATTGTAACTACAGATGCAAAGATGTAAGATCTGATCACTGAAATTGTAGATAATTCTACGAACTATTTTTAAAAATTGAAATAAATTTATGTTTTGTTATGTTATGTTACTATTATCTGTTCAAAGATGGTTTATAAGGATAAATTAAAATTTGATACTACAAGATGACAAGGATCCAAATCATTGAAGTCGGCTTTGTACTGCGTAGAAACAGACAAGAATTTCACCAGTTAGCTTCGTGGTAGCAGTGTATCTTTTCATTACCTTAAGACAAATTCAACTTTATACATGCGTGTGAGACTCCACCTCTTCCTTCAATATTGCTGCCTCTTTCAGTACTCGTTAACGATACCAGATGGTTACTACTAAATTACCTGGAATACTACAAGTTAAGACTACTAAATTAACCATGCTGCATACCTATTAGAAAATCTTATGACGCAGAACACCAAATAAAACTTTTTCGAAGCCGGATGGCGAGTGTGGGATAGTGAATTTAATTACCGCATTCTTGCAGGGATTGTAACGAACTGGATTGACCGTCACATTCATCAGACTCAAATCTCTTAGAAAATGTTTGACCATTGATGAATTTCAAGCTGTGAATGTCAGCAGATATATCCACATATTCGAAAAACCACCCCTTTGACGATATCCTGCGCACGGGCCTGACTCTAATCATAAGTAGACCACATTCTTAACGATCCTTTCATAGTCGTCCCCATCACTGGAGCGATAGGCTAGCAAACAATATCGAACAAAGTCAAGAGATTCGAAAAATCTAAGCGATCGGCCAAGTCCCGATTTGGGCTATTGCGCTACAGAACAATCTTCTGCTTCTTATCGGTTTATTGAATACTTCAGCAATAGCGCTCCTCCACAAGCCACGATCCTGGACAAATAGCTTTGCTTTGACCTATTGCTAGGAGTTATTCACTCGTCTCGATTGTTCATCTTAATGCATGAGTTATTCTTTATTCCTTTAGTTATGATCTTGATTCAAAAGGAGATTATTAAACTAAGACGAGAAAAATCTAGGTGCAAATTCACGCGAATAAAACTGATTCGTTCATTTCATGGTTCAAAATTTTTAACTTGTACCAACATTTCGTGCATTTGGACATGTTTTATACGTAATTTTTACAAACTTTTAACAGTAGTGTTTTGAAAATACAAGTTTTCCGGGTTCAATACTGTTATAATTTATTTTGCGTGACGTTTCGGACTCGACTGAGTCCTTTATCAAACTGATCGACAATATCTTTACAAACTGTTTTTATATGAAAGCAGGTAGAAAAAAGGTTACAATATTTAAACAAGCGAGTCAATTAAAAACAAAGGGTCAAAAACTTATCGAAACTTTTTTTTAGACAAGAATTTCAAGTTAGCTATGCACATATTCGAATTTTACATTTTAAACATAAGTATTTTCTGAGATGTGAACATGTCTATTTTTAGGCCCCCTCTCCCCTATGAAACATTTATTTTTATAATATTTGTATTATTACAGTCAAGTATCAAATTTAAAACTTGTGACATTATCATTTTTTGAGATATGTATTTAAATCAGAAGGATAACATTTAAGCCCCATCCCCATTCCAAAAAATACCTTACAACAAGTCGGTACAATTAATATATGTGCACTAAAAATTCCATAAAAGGGTTCCGCGATTAATTTTTTTTACCCCAAATCGAAGGCTGTAACATTTGCATTTAAAAGTGTTTTTACCTCTACATACGTATCAAAGCCTAACTTTTCCAAAAAAAAAAATTTTTTTTTTTGCTTAAAAATCAAAATTTTAATGTACAAAACTTTTATTATTAAAATTTATTACTTTGTAAAATAGATTGGCTACTCAATAATAAAGACATATCGCACGAATTTCCACTAGGGTATCACTAATTTAATGATAAATATTTTGTTCTTATTTAAAAAGAAATTATAATTAATCTCTAAGTACTATATTATTTTTTATATTTCCATAATTAATTCTAATTTCTACTTCTAGATTGGTAAACAAAACTACAAATAATTTTTGCTTTTTTAAGAACAATATTTTTGTGTTTATGTTAACCTTTTCTCCATACATTTTTTTAATATATATTTCACAATTCTTTATTTTTAAGCCGTTTAGTATAGCTCGAGATACTTTCCCGTGCTAAAATTTCTACACGTCATTGCCGCATAAAAGAATTGATTCCTCCTAACTTATTTAGTTGTAACCAGTAATCCCATTACAATTCTTATGGAATTGTTACGTAGAAATGGTGGCTGGTGTGAAGTTCTTCTTCATAGCTATACTTATCTAATTGTTTGTTGTGAGGAGATTGAGTACTTAAACGTTCTTATTTTTTCCCGAGGTTGATAAAATTGAAGAGGAATGAGATTCGAGTCAGGAAGACTATCTGCAATCTGGATGCACGCTCTAATACTGTTTCCATTACATTCGTTTTCTTACGGGGGCATAGGTAACAATAGTAGCTTCTTTAAATCTATTCGACAAAAAAAATCTTCTAATAATTCTTTGCACTAAGAATTAAAATCAGCTGAGATGAGATTTACAGCCTCTATTTGTTGTAAAAATTTGGCCTAAGGTTATAGGTAGTTGTTTGGTAATTCTTCTGAAAATGAGCATGAAGGTGTCTTACAAAAGTGGAACAACAAGAAACATATCAGGTTTGATTTGCTGCTACATTGTGTCTTGTAAGAGGATCATGACTATCGCATTTATCGAAAGAAGAGCTCATTAGGGTCTCATTTTTCTTCAATTGAACACTTCTCTGTCCACAAGACGGTTTTGCACTTGTTCACTTCTTGCTGATTATAAGAACAAAATGAGGGTACTTTGTTGGGAGCTGAAATTATGTTTTTTTTTATGTATAATATTATATTGTAGTCAATTTTTACAATATTGCTAATTACTGTAAACACACTCGAAAGCACGTTGTACTTTGTTGATTTCGCTCCTCGAAAGTTGAACGACCAAGCGCAAATCGTTTGTAAGAAAAATCAAATCCTGAGGTGAATGTTCTTGGTCAATTAGTAACGAACGTTTTACCTATGCTACTTATGTACCTACGATTTTTATTCAAATTCACGATTTTTTCTCGCTTTCGACCACACTGAGTTGGACTATGTAAAGAAACCCTAGGCTCATATTAAGCCATTTGTAATGTAGTTTTTTTCTGTTGTTAAGGAATAGTAAAGAAAAAAAAATATGTTTTGCCAAGGTGAATTATGAGCATCCCGCTAAGATTCTTAAGAGCTCATGGAAATGGATTTAACTTTTGCTGACTTTGCTATACGTGCAAAAAGAGATCATTGACGTTGAAAATTCGAACTAGTGTGGTAAACAAAATTAGTGCGATTAGATCTGACCGGTCAGGAATAGAGGGTTAATTGTAAGTAATGTGCTTAAAAACTGCCGTATTCTAATGGCTATTTTCTTTTAAAATCAAAAGAATAGATGGAGTAAAAAAAACGTACAAAGAATAATATTTCTTTAGAATAAAGATTGTATGGAAAGATTTTGAAGATTTAGTCACTGTACAAATTAATTCAGTTAAAAGCCCTTTTTTGGAAAATTTATAATATTAATTTTGTGGTCATAATAGAACCCTAAGTTAACAATTTCGAAAAGTATCCAGAACCAACTTAAAAAAAATCTTCCAACAGTCTGGGCGCAACTTTATTATTTTTTGGGTAGAAGTTCGGAACGAGTTTAATTCTGAGATACGGTGTAGGTTACTATGTGACTGAAAACCTAAAGAAAAGTTCGGGAAGCGGTTAGAATAGGGTCGCGATAGAATACTTACGCCGCTACCACATATAACATATGAATTACATAATTGGGTCACACTCCGGGACGAGGTATAGTCCTAGTATAATATCAATTGTTACGCCATTAGACGGTTTTTCGTGATTTGGTTTTGGGCCATTACATGAAATCGGAAATGCGTTTGTAGGCGATTATATAAAAAGTCTGTGGAAGTGCAAACCAATCTAATATCTCATCAATCCTGAGAAATATGTCGAAAGCATTACGTCCTATTGGAGTTGAATAACAAACATCCTGAAATCAACTTATTGACGATTATGTAGGAAGCCTTAGGAAGTAAAATTGAAGTCGATATCTCATTAGAACTAAGAAATATGTAAGAATTTGTGAAAACATATGCAACCCCCTTGCACCCAAAAATCCTGAAATGAGTATTTAGACATATATGTATAAAGAAAGCCATAGGAAGTAAAAACCAATCCGATGTCTTATCACTCCTAAGAGATATAACGGAATTCGTGAAAACGTGTTCAACCCGTTTATACACTCTTAGGGGTTGAAAAAGAAAGAAACTTGAAAACAAGTTTTAGGTGATTATTAAATAAGCCCGTGGAAGTGAAAAGTTATTCGATATCTAATCAGACCTGAGGGATACGACTGAATTCGTGAAAATATATACGTCCCCTTTACACCACCTTAGGGGTCGAATTTCAAAAAACCCTAAAAACGCTTTTTAGGTATTTATATGAAGAATCCGTACAAAAAAAATTAATTCAATATTTGAAAAGACCTAATAGATATGACGAAAATTGTGAAAATATATGCATTCCATTTTCACTGACCATTTTTTTTGCCCTACTTCCGAACCCCAATGGATATTTGATTTTTTTTTTAATCAGAATTACTTTTCTAGTTAATTTACATATATATAACGAATTTCAACTTTTTACCGTAAGCCGTTCTATAGTTAGGAAAAACACCCCCCACCCCCGTACCATACTACCGCTATGAAAAATTGGATTTTTTCAACATGCTACTACTATAGCTCCATCTAAATACTAAGTTTCAGCTTTATATCATTATAAGTTCTCGAGATATAAAAATCGCAACTTTTTCCTTTTCACCCTCCTCCACCCTTACTCTCTACACCCACATCCCTGCAATTTTTTTTTACTTTTGGGGGTATATTAGGCCTACTTCTGGTAAAAATTTTAAGCATCTACCTTACACCGTTCTTGAGATATGAGACGGGATTTTTTTATAAAAATTCTTGCTGCCTCCACTTCCATGCTCCACCGCCCCCTTCAAAAATTTTACTTTCAGAAAACTTTATTTGTCAACCTTTATACAGAAACCAAATTATATTTCTCTAGTGCAATTGGTTCGTGAGATATCGTAATCTAAAGTTTTTCAACCCCCACCACCGTACGTCACTGCCCCCTCGCAAAAATTTGTTTTTGGTCTATTCTCCTAGTATACCTACAGATGATTATTAAGTTTTAATTTCGTGACATTAACCGATCTCGCCTTTCGAACGTTTCGGACGCATTATTTTTCCCTCCACTCAAACACCCTTTCACCCATATCATCAATATTTTACTTTATTATTTTTTAATAATAAAGTATTGTGATCGAACTGATATTTCAAAAAAATTTGCTACCCTGAAATTTTGTATTTACACGTTTTAGGAGTAGTAAACACCAAAAAAAAAAATTTCCGTCTGTCCGCCGTATACGCCGTACGCCGTACGCCGTCCGCCGTACGTAAAATCGTTTGAAGGCGCGTAGCTCCCAAACCCGTTGAGGTATTAAGTTGAAATTTTTATGGTGGATAGATTGAGTAAACCCCTGCTGATGGTATCTTTTAAG
This sequence comes from Beris morrisii, assembly GCA_951812415.1. Lineage (NCBI taxonomy): Eukaryota > Metazoa > Arthropoda > Insecta > Diptera > Stratiomyidae > Beris > Beris morrisii. The sequence continues at coordinate 170,722,955 of OX638310.1, forward strand.
GGGGTAAGGGTGTAAAAAAAATGTTGGTTTCCAGATCTCAGGAACCACTTATGCTAGGAGGCTGAAACTTGAAACTTATGTAGTATTATGATAGCGGACTCATTTGCAAAAAATTGTCGATAAGGGTTGAGGGGTGTGGAAGTGGGGGGGAAAACAATGAGTCCAAAACGCTAGAAAGCCGAAATTGAAACATTCTAAAACCCATATCTCCTGAACGATTGATGTCAGAAGATTGAAACTTTGTGGTTGTCCTTAGGGATACTTCAAGATTAGACAAGGGTTAACATTTTTAAGGGGGGTGGTGGGGTGTGGGGTTGGGGGGTGAAAAACTTTAGGTTACAATATCTTCCGAACCAATTACACCAGGAAGATAACATTTTGTTTCTGTATACGGAATAACAAGAGGAGTCTAATGAATGTAAATTTTTTGAGGGGGGAGGTGGGGCACGAAAGTGGGGGGATAGCAATTTCTAAAAAAATGTAATTTTTATATCTCAGAAACCGTATTAGATATGATCTTGAAAATTTTACAGGAGTTGGAATCGGTAGACCTCTAGTAGGAAAAAAAAATTTAGTGGTGGGGTTGTAGGGGGTGATGGTGAAAAGGGGTAGAAAGGAAAAAAATTCTGATTTTTATTTCTCGAAAACCGTAATGAGTGGAAAGCTAAAAATTTGGGATTATATAGAGCCACTATAGAGACATCCTAGAATAATAAAAGTTTTTATAGGGGTAGAAAGGTACGGTGGTGAGGGGTGGTTTTTTATATCTCAGAAACGGCTTATGCTATAAAGTTGAAACTTAGTACGTATATGTAGATGTGCTATTAGAGTAACAAAAGCAAAAAAAAAGTTCAGATTTTTATTGGCGTTCAGAGGTTGAGTAAAAAAAATGTCTGTGAATCCACATTTTCACGAACATGTCAAACTATCAAAGCAATTTTACTTCTGCGGGCTATTTATATAAGCGCCTAGTAACGATCTTCAACATTTTTCGATATCCAACCCCTAAGGGGGTGTAAAGTGGTTGTGTACATATTCACGAATTCTTATATATTCCTAAGGTATATTGAGATTTGGAATTCACTTTTACTTCTATAAGCTTTAAACGTAGTCGATTTAAGAATTTTTCTCTATTAAACCCCCTGGGGGTATAGTTCAAGATTTCACTGATTCCGAAAATCTCTTAGGTTTAATGTGATCGAATTCGCTTTTACTACTATGAATTATTCTATTGATAAAAAAATACGTAAATAAATAAAAAAAATCTGCTAACAGTCTGGGCGCAACTTTATTATTTTATGGGTAGAAGTGCGAAACGTGTTTAATGATGAGATGCGGTGTAGGTTACTATGCGACTGACAACCTAAGAAATAACCAGGAGGCTATTTGGAACGTTATTTTACACCTACACAGGATCTCATCATTAAACACGTTTCGGACTTCTACCCATAAAATAATAAAGTTGCGCCCAGACTGTTAGCAGATTTTTGCAAATGGGTCCACTATCGATGCTCTATATAAATTCCAAGTTTCAGCTTCCTAATAGCGGTTGCTGAGATCTAGAAACCAACATTTTTCGTTTAAAACGCTTCCCCCACCTCCTCCCTCACACTCCCACCCCCGAAAAGTGGACACTTCAAGAGGCCTACCCAGTCTATTACAAAAAAAATTTCAATTCAATAGCTCATAGGGTTCAGGAGCTATAAGCCCTCAAACGTTTTGCGTACGGCGGACGGCGGACAGCGCACAGACGGACTGAATTTTTTTTTGTTTTTTGGTGCTTATTTCCAGTTAAGCAAATTTTTTTTTTTTAAAAATCTATAACAATACTTTATTATTAAAATAATAAAGTAAAATGGTAAATAAAACCCTTTTTCTACAATATCACGTTTATAAAACAGTTCAATTAAAAAGTACTCGTAAGTTAGTTAAAATTTTAAGAGCATAAAATTTCTGAGGTTCGATTTTTTGTCTGATGGTGGATCTCCAGATAGAGTTTTTCTTCGCAACGCTATTTTTAACTTTTTACTGAAGTTCATATTAGGCATGGTTTTGGAAATATAATTTACGAGAACAATAAATTACACTAGCAAATAAGTAAGGAATGGCTAGTCCTACACAAAAAATGATTGAAATCGAACCATAAGAAAATGTATTCATTCTTAGACGAGCAGTTCTTTTAGAACGGAATCCAGATTTATTACATGTTCTTGATACTAAAAAGTCACAACTCAAAATTGTTATGTGGGATTGTCAGAGTATGCCTTACTGGTGGTATTAATTCACTTAATTTACTTTCGATTTGTAAACTTCATTTATTACAATAAGTATTTTAAGACCTTGGTTTCACACTGAACTAATTACGTATTAAATGAACCGTTTTTTCAAGTCCATAGCTACCAAGAACAATTTTACCGATTTTACAAGTGGTAGAATTTATTTAAGAAAAACTAATATAAATTATTTATTTTATTCAGTACTCTGTATGATTATTCTGTAAACGTATGAAAATTGTAATCCAGATGGAATTTCGGGTTCTTATGAGTTAATCTGTTCTTTATTCAAATTTCGACAATCAGATGGCTCTGATGAAACCAATTTAGTTTGAACTAGCTATTTACCGGCATAAAAAATATAAAAAGTATGTAAAATAAATACGAGTTTTGTGAAATTCCATGTAGAGTTCTGAAATTCAGTTTGGTTTATCGGCGTTGATAAGAACCGTCTGCACTTCCTCGCCGTGAAAGGTCAGGGAAAATCTCAACTGAAAAGCAGGTATGTCAACCGTGCCATTCACAATATTCTGAGATTATCTCAATCGCTGGTGATGGGTGGGTGGGGGAGGGAGTGTCTTTTGCCGTTGAAAGTTATTGCTCTTCCACGTTCATCATCAAAGAAGAAGGAACTAATCATGCAACCGGACGAAAATGCAACAAATATTTTGTTTTTGCGATGCATTTTTTTTTCGTTCGGGTTGAGCTCCAGCGTAAAGTGGAAACTGTATTGTATACCGAGGGAATCTTAAGCCTTTGCGTGAAATTTACTAGGTGAAAGAGGCATAATTCTTGAGAACATTCTGTTCTCATTTTTTCGGCGGTTGTGTTGCAGTAATCAACGACAACTAGAATTCCATTCCAACATAATCTGACGCCGAAAACAGGTAACTCAGTTGTACTGGATGAGTGGTTGGTATCATGAAATTCAAATAGCGGTATGCTACAATTCATGTGTAAGTCCATTTCACAGATCCGCGGGGTCCGTAGTTCGAAAGCCGGTCGCAAGGAAAGTATTTCTTTTTCTAGATTCTAGTTTAAATAATAAATGCCACCGGCATATTACCATTACATTTTCGTTTAATTTTTCTCAAATATCAAATCAAATAAATATTAAAAATCGAATTTTTGTGTGTTGCGCATAATTAACGCACCCCTGCGAAAAAATCACCTATACCACTCTAAAGTTGCTCTTTTGTCCAAAAACACAATATTCATCGTTGCAACAAGGTCCTTAGTCGTAGTAGTATGGGTATGGACGTCGGAAACTTGGTCGACGCCTCCGCGCTGTCGGACGACGTGTAGCAGGCCGCCGGCGAGTGTTCGGACTACGGCGATTTGGTTGCTTCTTCTTGTTGTTGGTGTTGCTTTGGATCTTGTTCTTGTTCTTATTCTTATTCTTGTTATGACTGTTGTGATTGTTGTTTATTGGTGCCACCGTTGGCTTATGTTTGCGCTTCTGATTGTTGTGATTATTGTGATTGTTGTGATTGTTGTGATTGTTGTTAAGGTGTTGATTTTGATTCTTCACTGGTGTACGACGATTCTTGTTCGGTACGGGCCTCTGAACTTGAACCTTCTTCTTATCCTTCTTGGTGTGACTGGGTGAAGATGGACGCTTCTTTGAGCTCTTCTTCTTACTCTTGCCGTGATGTGGACGATTCTTGTTGTTATTGTTAATATTATTGTTGTTGTTGTTGGCACGTTCATCGTGACTAGCTAGTTCGTCGTAGTAAGCGGTTGCATCGTGCAGCTCGCGATGTAATTGCCCTGAAGGCACGTGGACAGATGAAGATTTCAATGGAAGAGAGCCGTCCAAATCCGAACCGGATCGTAGAGCTGGCAAGTTTTTATGAACTACTCCGGATTTTCGAAGTGCTGGCAAGTTGGATGAAACTATTCCAGAATCGCGTAGTGCTGGCAGATTGACTGGAACTGATCCAGGCTGCGGCTTTGGTATAATCTGGTCTGGACGATCTTTGGTTTCAACTTCCGGAATTACTTGATGCTCTTCGGCAAAAGACGCCGACCCGGACTTTTTAACTCCATCGGATTTCAGAACTTGATCGGACTTCTTAGCACTGTCCGAATCCAAGTCTGATTTCGGTACCGGAACTTCTGCAGCAACTGTATCGTGCGATTCCTTCACATCGTCGGCGAATTTGACCGGGATCGGCGGTGGCGGGTTAACCTGGTCAACTGTTGTATCTATATTTTAAAGAAAGTTTTTGTTAAACTTTAACTCTACCGGGCTAACACTATCACAACAAACCTGCAAATGCTCCGGCAAATGCTAGCAGCGTAAAAAGCACTGCCAAATGAATTCTCAACTTCATCGATGCGTTAATTTCTAGAATCCTTTTATGTGTAACTAATTAATCGACTTTTCCCCACAGAGAGCCATTCAAGCTTGATTACCACTATCAAACTGTATCAAATATCCGCTTTGCTTCGGTTTTTATTGTGAAAATTTCATTCTGTACGGGGTCATTGGAAGTTTCGTCCAATATCTTTAAGCAGAATTGGCATTCCGATTTACGATAATTTATTCAGCAGCTTAATATACAACTCATAAACTTGTATAATTCACGAATTCGTATGAATGGATCGGTCCAAACTGCGATCAAATCTTACACGAGCTATTCCTAATATTATGTTAGCGAAGAAATATAACAGAATGAGAAAAAAAATAAATATAATAATAATAATTAAGAGGCTTTTTTTGATAGAATATCAATCGTAAACACGAATCTACTCCAACGGACCAACAGTTACTTATTTGGATTTGGACAGTCCACCTGCCTACGATAGACCAAACCAGAAACAAAAATCTACGCTCTTTCGAATATTTAATTTAGCACATATTTTGCATATCTTGCTATGGGGTCAATCATAAAGAATCAGATAAGATTCAGCAGGTATCAAGTTTATCTTCTTTCATTTACAATATTTTAATACTTCCAGGAATTTTGTGGTTAAAAAATGAGCTGCCCTACTTTCGAGATCCATTTCCAATACCGTGGCGACATGGACATGGTCAATTTTAGAATATTTTTATATATAGAGAAAGAACTTAAATTTAGTCATAAATATTCGCAGAAACATCGATAGATCGAGACCATCAAGAATCGGACAATTCTCGAAACATAATTAAATTTAATATTTTCGTTTTGAAAGGGTTGCGTTTTTTTTATCGAGGTCCGTGTAGTCCACTTTTATATTCACTCTCACGACAGATTGATTACTGATCAATTTTAATCACTGTCTTTGAAAAGATATTCAGAACTGGATAGAGCAAAATCAATCAGCTCATAAGAAGAAATAAGAATTCCCCGCTGGCGTGTGGAACATGTGGAAAGTTAAACCATTGTAGCGGTAACCGTTGTTTGGATATAACTCTTTTATTTTCTTCTTCCTGATAACATTTCCATTAAATTAAAGATTAACCTCCTAACTCCAGTTCGGTTTGTTTTAAAAAAAATAAATTTAACTTTTATCTATTTAATGAATAAAAAATGTTTGAGTCTACTATCTCTTTAACATTGTCACCTGTCTTAAAATTAGTCTAGCCAAGCCAAGACATCAACCAAGATTAAATTAAGACATGCATTTTCTATGTATGAAGACATTTACTGTTCTAACTAGACGGAGACGTAGATGTAGACGAATCTGACTACCGGAAACTTGAAGCCTGCACAGTTTATTTGCTTTTCTGAAAAAAATAAAAATTTGAGGACAAAGTAAAGTGTCTCGAGCACTATATTCCTCTGAAGACATCGTGATGGTCATATAAGAAAAATTGATATCTATTTTTCAGAAACGGGACATGGTAGAAAATGAAAATATGAAATTCAGTTAATTTTGATAGTAATATTCGGGAGATGGCAGGATAGCCAATGATTCATATGGTTCAAGTCAATACTTTTTTACATCTCGTGATTACTCCATCCATGGAAAGTTGAAACCTGGCACTTGGCCTTCCCGAAAAAACAAGTTAGAACTTTTATAAAATAATTTTTAAAGTGCCTAGCTGATTCGCTTTGAAGTGCTTCCATATCAAGCCTATTCACCAAAATTCAATTGCCGAAAATAAATACGCGTTAAGTTCGAAAAAAGTGCATAACAATTATTAAAGTCTACTACTAATATTAAGTATTATGAATTCTTCTAGTTAAATTAAAAATTTTCTTAAGGTCAAATTTTTATAAGGAATTTTCCATTTTCGGATTATAATACTTTTGAATTTTGTATATAATACGAGTATAATATATCACAATTTTTGGAAATTTTTAAATTTTGCTTTTTCCTTAGAATATTTGAAATATTGAATTTTACTAAATCCAGAAATTGAAAAATACACAAGGAAAAAACAGAAGTTTTAATATATATAAAGACAAAAGTCAGAAATACAAAATCCAGAAATACAATTTAAAATCGTTATATTGGTTCTTTTGGATTTAACGATTTCTGTATTTTGTCATCTATTCTTTCTTTCTAGATTTTGTCCACATGTATCTCATTTTCTGAATTCAATCTTTTTGAATTTTATCCACTCCTGACTTTAAAAATTTTAGATTTTTAAAAATTTTCTTTATTTTTGCCACTCTATATTTAACCTTTCTTGATTTTGTCGTACTTTGGTTTTGGAATTTTTGACTGAATAGATATAGCCTTTCTGAATTTTTTAATATGGATCCAGTCCTCTAGAGATGAAATTACCAGATATTGTCTCTTTGAAAATTTAAACTTTCTCCTTTTTACACAACCTGGATTTTATCTTTCGTAGTTTTGACCTTATTCCACTTTAATGCTCTGAATTTTAGTCCTACTGAATTTTACTTTATTATTTTTTAATAATAAAGTATAGACCTGAAATTTCAAAAAAATTTGCTACCCTGAAATTTTGTGTTTACACGTTTTAAGACTAGTAAATACCAAAAAAGCAAAAAAAAATGTCCATCTGTCCGCCGTATACGCCGTACGCCGTCCGCAGTACGCAAAATCGTTTGAAGCCGCGTAGATCCCAAACCCGTTGAGGTATTAAGTTGAAATTGTTATGGTGGGTAGATTGGGTAAACTCCTACGACTGGTATCTTTTGAGTGGTGGGGGTGTAGGGGGGGATGAGGGGGATGCGCGTTTTAGACGAAAATTTTTGGTTTCCACATCTCAGGAACCACTTATGCTAGGAAGCTGAAACTTGGAACTTATGTAGTACTATGATAGTGGACTTATTTGCAAAAAAATTATCGATAAGAGTTGAGGGATGTAGAAGTGGAAGGGAAAACAATGAGTCCAAAACGCTTGAAAGCCGGGATTGAAACATTCTAAAATCCATATCTCCTGAACGATTGATGCCAGAAGATTGAAACTTTGTGGTTGCCCTTAGGGATACTTGAAGATTAGACAAGGGCTAAAATTTTTAAGGAAGGTGGTGGGGTGTGGGGTTGGGGGGTGAAAAACTTTGGATTACAATATCTTCCGAACCAATTACACCAGTAAGATAAAATTTTGTTTCTGTATATGCGATCACAAGAGGAGTCTAATGAAAGTAAATTTTTTGAGGGGGGAGGTGGAGCACGAAAGTGGGGGATAGCAATTTCTCCAAAAATGTAATTTTTATATCTCAGAAACCGTATCAGATATGATCTTGAAAATTTTACAGGAGTTGGGATCGGTAGACCTCTAGTAGGGAAAAAAATTTAGTGGTGGTGGTGTAGGGGGTGATGGTGAAAAGGGGTAGAAAGGAAAAAATTCTGATTTTTATTTCTCGGAAATCGTAATGAGTGGAAAGCTAAAAATTTGGGATTATATAGAGCCACTATAGAGACATCCTAGAAAAATAAAATTTTTCATAGGGGTAGCGAGGTACTGGGGTGAGTGCTGGTTTTTTATATCTCAGAATCGGCTTATGCTAGAAAGTTGAAACTTAGTACGTATATGTAGATGTGCTATTCGAGTAACTAAAGCAAAAAAAAATTCAGAATTTTTTTGAAGTTCAGAGGTTGGGTAAAAAAAATGTCCGTGAACCCACATTTTCACTAATTTCGTTCAAACTTTTAGACATGTCGAACTATCAAATCAATTTTACTTCTGCGGGCTATTTATATAAGCGCCTAGTAACGTTCTTCAAATTTTTTCGATATCCAACCCCTAAGGGGGTGTGAAGTGGTTGTGTACACTGTACATATTCACGAATTCTTCGGATGGTAATTATATATTCCTGAATTCAGTTTTACTTCTATAAGCTTTAAACGTAGTCGGGGAAAAACCCGATTTAAGAATTTTTCTCTATTAAACTCCCTGGGGCCTCTTAGGTTTAATGTGATCAAATTCGCTTTTACTACTATGAATTATATTATTGAAATGAAAAAATACGTTAATAAATAAAATAAATCTGCCAACAGTCTGGTCGCAACTTTATTATTTTATGGGTAGAAGTCCGAAGCGTGTTTAATGTTGAGATGCTGTGTAGGTTACTATTTGACTGACAACCTAAGAAATAACCAGGAGGATTTTTGGAACGTTATTTTTTAGGTTGTCAGTCGCATAGTAACCTACACAGCATCTCATCATTAAACACGTTTCGGACTTCTACCCATAAAATAATAAAGTTGCGCCCAAACTGTTGGGAAATTTTTTTTTAAAAAAATTAATTTCATTTCTATTAATTTTTATAAATTATAATTTTTAGGTTTTAAAAGTTGTAGATTTTGTCATTCAGTCTGCAGATAGCGTCGTTCGGAATTTTTATTTCTGGACTTTTATGAATTTGCCTTCGAGAATATATAATAATTTTTGTTATTATAGATTTTCTGCCCAACTCCTCAAAAAAAATTGCTACTCTAAAAATGCACAAATTTGTTTGAATTCTCCTAGCTCGTAAGCTATTAAGTTAAATTTTTCTTGCAGGGGGTTCGGGAAGAGGTGAGAGATTGGAAAATTAAAATTTTATATTCGGTTTGCAACAAGCATTTTCACATGGAATGATTTGCAGTATCACAACGCAATTAAAATTGTAAGAAAAGTGATTAAAAATACTTGGCTTTAACAGTGAATTCAATAGAATTCAACTGTTTCGGCCAAGTATTCAGTCCACTGTTACTTTGACCCAATTTTTAACTTTTTCACGCACCACTTTAACATTTTCAGGAACAGTTTTGAAAAATGCCAGAATAATTATCTTTAAACAGAATTTGAATATTTACGAGTCAATATAAATTTTCGGTACTGAATGAATTCAGAAAGAGCGCTGCATTTTTGAAAACTGATTAAGGAAACAGTACTGTATTAATTCCTACTACAGACAATGATTGGAACCTTATGTGTGGTATCTCTATTCAGTACTAAATTAATGAAGGGTTTAGTCAGTACTTGAAATGTTTCGCTGGAGATCTGCTTCGTTCAGTACTGGCCAGAAAAGAGTTCCACTGAAAAACCCGTGGAGTGCCAGTACGCTATGCAGGGTAGAAGCTCCTAAGTTATATGTGTACCTATTATCTTCGTATGGTAGATAACACATGGATTCAAAATTGCAATGCATTACATCCATTTGTTATGACAATTTTTAAAATGGGGTTTATGGCTTAGGTATAACATTTTCAACAACTATATAAAATATAACAAGGCATTAAAGCATCGACTTTTCAATTTTCGCGCCAGCGTATAAAGAAAGGGCAATCTCCTTTGAATAAATATCTATTGAATAGATCAATATCCTCTTTATGATAAAATCGAATAATAAGCATTTCTTACCTATCGCACCGTCAAAATAATTTTGAATTTTCACTTAAAATGCAATCAAATAAAACATTATACCAATTTAATTATTATTATTTCGCATGATTTATTGGAATGATTTTATTGTTAAATGAAATGGTTTTTGTGTTGTGTGTGCGTGTTTGTGTACAATCACCAAATTGAGACGAAAAACTGAATTTTCATCTCCCCCAAATTTTGTAATGGCATGAAAATTGATTTTTTTTTTAATTTAATGAGTTTGTGAACGATGCGTGTTTTTTGTTTCCGTTTCGAAATCAATGGCTAGTGTGGCGTTGTGTTCATTTAGAATCCAAATCGACTATAGGGATTACCACGTGGTCTCATACGGATGCGTCCTAACTTAACACGACCACCTGCACGTCTCCTACGGCCACGGCCGCGACCTCCTCGTCCTCCACGCTGGAAGCGCTTACGAGTACGACGTCTTCGCAGTCCTTGGCGAGATCCAGCTCGCCGGCGACGGTTCCTTCGGCCTCCAGCACGTCGACGTCTCAATCCACCGTTTCGTCGAACTGCAATCCTTCGAGATTTTCCATATGTTTCGGGATCTTCAACGATTGCAATGTATTGATCACCATCTACGTTCTGAATTGAAGCTTGCGAAAGAATAATGGCCGGATTGTTCTCCTCGTCCTCATCGTCTTGATCTTCATCGAGCTGAACTGAACCGTGCGGGACTAGATATGTGCCCGAATTATCGTTGATCTTTTGCTTATCAGCCATCACTTGGATAGCAGTTTCCGGGATCAAGTAGGTTTGACCATTGTCATCGGATACGGGATAGTACGTCTCGATGGGTTCTTCATCGTCATCTTCGTCATCGTCCATCATATCTTCACTATCGTCTAACTCTTCATCATCAATAAGTTCATCTTCGGCTTCGCTAGGAAGGACGCCTTGTTCATCACGACCGAGTCTCAGATAGAATCTTGGATTGAATCTAGTTGCTGCAGGAACGGATTCAACAACTTCTTGTTTATAGGGTTCTAGAAGAAAATTCAAAAATTTAGAAAAAAATTTCGAAAAATTGAAGTCGTTTATCTCGTACCTGCCGCAGTTTTCACAACGCACAGAAGTGCCAATAGCACCGCTATATATAACGTCACCTTCATGTTTGTACTAAACTCTTACCATGTTCTTTATAACAAGATAAGATATTTAGGACCTCGTACCTTGGGTTCTAGAAGCAAACTGATGTTCTTATACTTGATTGCGGCTGTTTTTATTGACAAACTTTTGACCAGGTGAAAAATCATCTCCGTACCACATAAAATCTATGTGAAGGTAAAGAGATGTACGCCGCCTATTACAATAGTGGTAGTAATCAGTCATTAGATACCTGGCCTAAGTAATCAAGCTTAATGCGCAAAATCTCAACAAATGAAAACTTTGCAAAACTTTGTGTCTAGAGACTTAAACCAGCGCCCAAAAAAAACATCAACAAAATTTGAGCCGTGCGCTAAGCACTAAGCTCAAAAATTAGTTGCGCGTTTATCGCTCTCTCATTCGCGGAAAGAAAAATCGCCAGAAGAGAATGAAAATAATTGAAAACATACAAAAAAAATTGAAGCAAAAATTTTTAAGAACCCAATGATTGATAATTCCCCTGCGGCCAAAGAGGTACCGAACCGATCCTCGCGTTCCACCTATCCAGCGATCATTCAACTTTAAGCTAGTCTAAAGTCACAGATCCGATCTAAAGTTCACGTGGAGTCCCCCCTAGAAGAAAAAACCAAACATCTCGAGATTCCTTCCAGACCTCAGGCCCATAGGTCATTTTGCCAGATCAAAGACGCTGCTGAACTGATTTTAATGATTTCACGCAACATTCGAGCCAAGTACTTGACGATCTTGTGAAAATGAACGATCAGTTCAACATAAAACAGAGGATCAACGATCGTTCTAGAGATGTAGTCTAAATTCGTCTTAGAAATAGTTTTTTTTTCATTCTTCTTGGACCATACCAAGTAAATACTCCAAAATTTTCGTACATAAGATTCAGTCTATTTCGACTTAAAAAACATAAGAACATACGCGCTTTTGCTCGTACAATAATTGAATTCGTCAGACACCGTCCTCATTAGCGAGCTGTTTGTATTTTGACCATTGACTCTTATGGACAATCCAGCAATCCACCCAACGATAGACGGTATGACCCAAACGTTGAACTGTGAAGTATCCCGCTGATAGTCCGACTTGGCTTCGAGTAATCCATCTTCATAATTTGCATTAGACGAGTGAATAATTACTCAAAAGGTGAGACACATTGCATGACTTTTGACAGATTTATCAAGCCCAATAAACCCCTTTGTGCAAATACTTTCTTTACGAATACGAATAATTTTTTTCTATAACGGTTCATTTTCGCAAACAATTTGAAATCTCAGGTGTGTAAATACACGTAATGGTCTTTGACCGTTATATCAATTTTTTTAAATATTTTTCCGAAGTTTTCCAGCACGTGCTTATATTGTCGAAATTACTTATTGGCAAAAAACCGCTTTAATGTGGGTCATTATTTCTGAAGTATCGAAATAACAGGTGAAAAAGTTTTCTGTACTTTTTTTCTATTTATTTTGGACATACTTCTGATCAAAGATTATGATATCAATAAATAGAATAGTGTGTTCGAAGGCTTTTGTTACAAGCTTAAATATTTCACCGGAACTTCATATAACATGAAATTTTCGCGTGCTTCTGATTAATCGGATCGGTACAGCTGATAAAAAAAAATCAGATAAATTCATGGATTTTCGTAGCAAAAAATCTTGGTTGTTTTGTGGTTTACAATTGAATAAAGGCGCTTAGATCAACTAACTCAATATAAACAGAACAAAAAAAATTGCGAACTTAGAGCAACTATTGTAATAATTTCGCGCCAATTATATCGGAGTTCTATTCATAATTAAACATAATTGTATCTTTTATTTATCTTCACCACAAGATTTAAGTGCCTGCTTTCGAATTGTTGATTAGTCTGCACTTGAAGAAATTTCTTCAGGAATTCAGCTTACTTAAACTAGATTCTTTGGATTCCAGCACACTTCTACTTAGTACTGTGCTGGATTCCTGAAGAAATTCCAGTTTTCTACCCCTTAAAAAGTTAAAATAAGAAACTTGAAGGCTATGCGTCTGGTGAAGCCCACGCGCTTTTTAATAAACATTAAATGCCTAAATACTTAAGACATGGAACGATTAAATACCAGTAGCAAATCCGATCGGAAGTCGAACATTTCTTAGAAGGATATTTCATTTTTATTGCAATGCAAAATGAGGTAAGAAAATTCCGAAAATATTTGCATATATTTCAAATGCGAAAAATATTAAAAACAATATTCAACTCTCAATTTTTAATTTCCTGCATCTTATTAAACATTTTGTTTGCATACAAATGAACCAGTGCAAAGAATTTATTCATGAAAACGGAGTATTGCAAAAAAATTGATGCTGTCTTTTGCTGTCAATCACAAATACCAGTTTTAATATCCCTTAAGAAACTCTGCGTAATGTAAGAATAATGTGTGGAAAGTTGTACTGCAGATGAAAAATTGCGAAAATATATTATAGAACGATTCTCTATACACACTTTGTTTTAAATATGAAGATCATTTTGGCTTACAAAACCAATCATAATAAATAATAAATAAGTAAATTTGCCAGTTGCCAACAATTTTTCTATCTTGGAGGGTTGTTTTAATTTCAACCAGGTGGAAATTTCCAACTTTACCATTTGTCAATGGCATAACTAATACACCGAAAATGCACGAACTGCCGCTAAACTACAATATATGAAAAATACTCAATTATTGAAACGACTCTACCACCAATTGTAAAATGATTTTACTAATTCAGAAACCTTCGCGGGCGTGCGCACAACAAAGCACCAAAATATCATTACAATCAGATGAATGAAACAGGAACGCATACGGGACAAACAAACAAAAATTTTTTTTATATATACATATATATGTACGTTTAATTTTAATTTTATTAGATAAGTCGCAAAATTAAAATGTAATTGCCACCGAGTAAACTTGTTATCCCGCTGTACGGCTACTATGTCGGAAATTGGTAAGCCGATCAAATTGGATGTCATAATTACCGACCTGTGATATTAGTAGATTTAATCTAAGGTAAAACTAATATAGGAACATACATTTCGCAACAAATAACGTACTGCGCCCATTAATATTTAAATAGAAGACAATTTATTACTTACTCAAAAAAGCCAAAACTCTTAAACGAAAAAGATATGGATTCTGCAGTATATATCAGTTGCAAGAAGGTGATAGGTTCGCTTTATGTGAACTTTCGAGATCTAAAAAATATATATTAAGTAGGTCGGAAATGATCAAAGACAGTAAAGACAACAATATAATCAATAAATATCGATTTTTACTATGTACAGTATATGAACATAATATTTCAGTTATTTCAAATATTCCCTTGATATTCCCTTGATATTCCCTAATACCGACCACTGGTCGGAATAAGGACATCACATGAAATCAGAGAAGCCTATTTCCGACCACTTCATTTTAGTTGATTGTTTCACAAATTCTATAAATTTTTACATTTCAATACAGATTAAGGGCCGTATTATTCACCTCGGGTTATTTTCGCCTTAACCAGCTGTTAACTTATCCGGGACATTAAATTTAATCACTGGTTAATTTCTCTGGGTATAAAATTGTATTATTCACCTCAGGTTAGCGATTTAGTAGGTCGGGTTATTTTAACGGCTCGTTTTCCATTTTTCCATTATTTTTCCAGTCAAACGTCAAGAATTTGATTAATTATTTACAGAATGTGACATTTTTCTTTTTTGTGAATATTTAAATTTGTATTTTCAGAAAAAATGTGAATTATTGGCTGCAATTTTTTCATGGTTGCGGATCTGGGAGCAGTACAAACGACTTGTGTGATGCACGGTTTACACGTTCAACGAGAACCATCCCATTTGATTCCGATAGTTTTCTGAGTGTGTGCTTCCGGGTGATTCGATTTTACAGTGCGGACAGTCGATTGAAGGCTTGCATCTCCCAAACCCTTGGAGCTATTGAATTTAAGTTTATTGGTAGGGTAGATTGAGTGGACCCCTTCAAGTGATAAGTTTCTAGTGGAGTGGTGAGGGGGGATGTGGGTGGCGTTTTAGACGCAAAACTTTGGTTCTTATATTTCAGGAACCACTTATGCTAGGAAGCTGAAATTTGGAACTTACATAGATCTATGATATTGTACCTACTTGCTGGCTTCATTTTTATATGAGTGAAAGGGTTCGGGAGTTCGGAGAAAAACAATGTGTCCGAAACGCTTGAAAGCTTAAGTCGAGACATTCTAAAATCAATATCTCCTGAACGGTTAATGTCACAAAGTTGAAACTTGATAATTGCTAAACTAGGAACTAGGCGAATAGATCGAAAATAATTTTTTGAAAGTGGTCAGTGGCGTGGGTGGGTGGAAAGGTTATGGCGACAGTTTTTTGGGATTCCAATGGAATGATATTCACCGACTACTTGGAGAAAGGAAAAACAATGACGGGAGCATATTATTTTGAGTTATTGGTTCCATTGGATGTTGAAATCAAGGCAAAACGGCTTCATTTGGCGAAGAAAAAAGAGTTGTTTCATCACGACAACGCTCCGGCTCACACGTCCGTTGTTGCAACGGCAAAACTGTTTGAATTACGGTACGAATTGCTCTCTCACTTACCGTATTCTCCAGATTTGGCACCCTGCGACTTTTTATTATTTCCAGACTTGAAAAAATGGCTTGCTGGAAAGAGATTTACCACGAATACTGACGTCATAAGTGAAACCAACGCCTATTTTGAGGGGTTGGACAAATCATATTATTTAGAAGGGATCAAAAAATTGGAAAAACGCTGGACTAAGTGTATCGAGCTAAACGGAGACTACGTTGAAAAATAAAATAAATTTTTCCGGATAAAATTATGTTTTCTTAATTTTTTAGTTATATTTTTTGAATTTTTCTTCAAGATTTTTTCTTTAATCACGTAGAAATATATTTATACTAGAATTTACCTTATTACTCGCGATAATAAAAATATATTAATAAAAAACCAAAATGGTCGGAATTAGGAAGGTGGTTGGAAATAGGCCAGTTTACGTTATCAAACTTTTTTTTACATCGATTATAGTATTTTATTATTAAATTGAAGTAATAGAAAGAATTTACTTTTACAAACGACATAATATTCCTAGAAGGAAAAGTATGAAAAAAGAACGAATTTTTAAAAAAATTCGGTTTTTGGCCAATTCAATCTCGGTAATCTCGGTGCTACAAAAATAATTTGATTTAAAAAAAATAATAAAGATTCTCATTTAATTTCATTGATTTCTACAAATTTTTTTAAGTTATTATCTCAATATAATTTAATTTTATAAAATAAATAAAATTTTATGAAATTTTGATTAAGAAAGTAATTTCTTGAGTAGGTACAATTAATTAAATAGTTAATACAAGTCATTAGTAAGTGTTATTTCTGTAGAAATAAATTTTTGTACAATTGATTCGATCATTTCAATAACAACATCAGTCAAAATAGTTCAATTTTCAGGGGAAAAATAACGGTTTTCGTGTAAAAAATTTTTTTTAGTAGATTTATTATTAACACTCATTTAGGGCCGTTGCTACGATGTTCAGTTACGTTCTAACCAGAACTTTAACTGACAGATTTTCATACAAAACTTGCGGTTAAAGTTCCAGTTAGAGTTTAAATGACCCTTACCTAATTATTCATTCACATTTTTTTTTACTTCTGTCTTACATTTATAATAGAAGGATTGGAAATTTAGCAGCTAGTTCAGCGTCCGGACTTTATAAGTCAAATTTCGAATTCTTCATTTCTCTATGTAAAAGGCGGACATGAAAAAAATGTGCGAGTAAATACGTTGCACACTCGTAGAATTGAAGTGAATTTTGTACGTACAAAGAACGTACGCATGTTATATATAAGCACGTAGAATCGCAGTAAACATTCTACGTATAGCGCTCTTTCAAACTATACGTATAGACACACACGGCGATCGCGAACATTGTACCCTCCCAGTAGGAAAAGCGATCATCCTAAGATTAATCGTGGAGCGCTCTTTCAGAATGAATGCAGTGCTCCTATTCTGCTCCATTTGTCCTCCTTTTAACATAGGCATGTCATTGCAAGGGAGTACTCCCTTGTTGTTCAAAAAGAACACTAATGGATGTTTCATATTAGCTCCTTTATGGCTCAAAAAAGAGCATCAATGGAGCAATCCTTCAGGTCTTTTGTAGCTCGGAATGGAGCTCTAATTGAGAGGTCATTTTTAGCTCCGTTGTAGGTGGAAAAGGGTCACAAATAGAGGTGTGCTGCAGTGCCGGATTAAGGCCAACTGATACCCTAAACACTGTCTAGACTGGGTGCCTCCTTCAATAAATGTCAAAATATTTTTAATAGGTTTTTGGTTAACTCTTTCGCAGCATCTTACTCTGAGACATTTAATTTCGTCAAAACAAAAAAAAATCCAATTAGAAAAACATCACGCAGTCGCGAGTTTGTGCGAATGTAAGCGCCAAGTTTTTAAGGACTGCTGTGTTGTAGTTACTCGATTAATCTTACCCGTTTTGTTTACTGTACTTTCAAATACAATAGTACAAAAATATTTTTAGAGGAATTTAGAACGTTAATATACTAATCAACTTTAAGTAATAAAAAATGAAATACATTATATGTATCAACTCATTTTACTTTATTATTTTAATAATAAAGTATTGTTACGTGTAAGCCTGGCAACCGCGCAACCGTACAACTCGATCGTTACACATAATGAAAACAACAACAACCGAATACCTAGTTGCAAAATAACCCAATTAGAAATAAGGCGAAACGGCACGATTGTATCTCTCTTCTTATCGAATGCTCTCCAATATACTAGAATCCTCTGCACACACCACTGAACGATGATCGAAATCGAAGGCTCTGAAGCTTTCGAGAAGATTCCAAAACTGAACGAACGTTCAAGTACACCGGTGAACATTCAAGACTACAACCGCCTAGTATATAAGCAGGTGAAGCGTTCAGCGAAGACATAGTAATTTTTATTACGTCGACTGTGACAGACAGCGGGTACACGCGACCGTGTTGAGAGAGAACGAAAGTGAACGAGTCAAGCGATATATGGTATAAGCGGGCGGTATTGCCATACAGTGCGAATTATTGTGCGAATAGAATTAATAGTGCGATTAAATAAATTATCACTTATTTTTATTTTAACCGAATTGTGTTTTACTTGAAATCCCGGCGAACCCCTAGCTCGCAACAGTATTGTTATCGATTTTTAAAAAAAAAAATTTGCTACCCTGAAAATTTTTTTTTTCCACGTTTCATGACTAATAGACACCAAAAAAGCAATAAAAATTTTCAGTCCGTCTGTGCGCCGTACGCCGTACGCCGTCCGCCGTACGCTAAACGTTTGAAAGCTTATAGCTCTCAAGCTCTTTGAGCTATTAAGTTGAATTTTTTTTGTTGGTAGACTGAGCAGACCCCTTCAAGTGCCCACCTTTTGTGTGGTGGGGGTGTGAGGGGGAGGTGGGGGAAGCGTTTTGGGCGGAAAATTTTGGTTTCTAGATCTCAGCAACCGCATAGGCTAGGAGGCTGAAACTTGGAATTTATATAGAACATCGATAGTGGACCCATTTGCAAAAAAAGGGAGGATATGGGTAAAGGGGTCTGGGAGTGGGGGGAATAATAATGCGTCCAAAACGCAAAAAAGCCGAGATCGAGACATTCTAAAATCCATATCTCCTACTTGGTTTATGTCACGAAATTCAAACTTAATGAACATCTGTGGGCATACTAGGAGAATAGATCGGAAACAAATTTTTGAGTGGGGGCAGTGGCGTACGGAGGTGGGGGGTGAAAAACTTTAGATTACGATATCTCACGAACCAATCACACTAGAAAAATAAAATTTGGTTTCTGTATTAAGGTTGACAAATAAAGTTTTCTGAAAATAAAATTTTTTAAGGGGACGGTGGAGTATGGAAGTGGAGGGGATAAGAATTTTTCTAAAAAATCACGTCTCATATCTCAAGAACAGTGTATGATAGATGCTTAAAATGTTTACCGGAAGTAGGCCAAATAAACCCCTAGCAGGGAAAAAAATTTTGGAGGTGAGCGGGTAGGGGGTGAGTGTGGGGGAGGGTGAAAAGGAAAAAGGTTCGATTTTTATATCTCGAGAACCTATAAAGATATAAGGCTGAAACTTGGCATTTGGATAGAACTATAGTAGTAGCATGTTGAAAAAATATAATTTTTTATAGGGGTTGTATGGTACGGGGGTGGGGGGTGTTTTTCTTAACTATAGAACGGCTTATGCTAGAAAGTTGAAACTCGGTATGTATATGAAGGTCAACTAGAAAAGTCATTTAGATCGAAAAAAATTCAAATATCCATTGGGATACAGGGGGGGAGCGAAAAAAATGACCAGTGAAAATGGAATACATATATTTTTACGATTTTCATCATATCTATTAGGTCTTTCCAAATATTCAATCCATTTTTATTCTACGGCTTCTTCATATAAATACCTAGAAAGTGTTTTCAGGATTTTTTGAAATTCGACCCCCACGATGGTGTAAAGGGGATGTATACATTTTCACGAACTCAGCCATATCCCTCAGGTCTGATTAGATATCGAATAACTTTTTACTTCCACGGACTTGTTTAATAATCACCTAAAACTTGTTTTCAAATATTTTCCTTTTTCAACCCCTAAGAGGGTATAAACGGGTTGAACACGTTTTCACGAATTCCGTCATATCTCTTAGGAGAAATAAGACATCGGATTGGTTTTCACTTCCTCGGGCTTTCTTTATATATATCTAAAAACTCATTTCAGGATTTTTGGATATTCAACCCCAAAGTGGGTTCAAGGGGGTTGCATATATTTTCACAAATTTCCACATATTTTTTAGTTCTAATGAGATATTGAATTCATTTTTACTTCTTATGGCTTCCTATTTAATCGTCAAAAAGTTGATTTCAGGATTTTTAGATATTCAAGATATTCTTAGGATTGATGAGATATTAGATTGGTTTTCACTTCCACAGACTATTTATATAATCGCCTACAAACGCATTTACGATTTCATGTAATGGCCCAAAACCAAATCACGAAAAACCTCCTAATCACGTAATAACTACGAAGTATTATATTACTACTTAAACTGCGTCCCGGAGTATGACCCAATTATGTAATTCATATTTTATATGTGGCAGCGTCGTAAGTATTCTAGCGCGACCCCATTCTAACCATTTTTTTAGGTTTTCAGTCACATAGTAACCTACACCGCATCAATCTTAAACGCGTTCCGAACTTCTACCCGAAAAATAATAAAGTTGCGCCCAGTTTATTTCTATTCTCGTAAATACATAATTGTAAATAAATAAAATATAAATATTAAGTAAATAAAATAATAATTTACATTCAAGTAATATATTAACTGTAATATAATGAATTTCCTTTATTTTGTTTGTTTATTAAGTTTGTAGGTTTCCCTGTAGTACTGCTGCTTCACTTCTAAAAGCTCCTTTCATCTCGTTTTCGTACCGGTTGTAGCCAAAATCTACACTCTTAACTGCTTCTGCAAAGCCAAAAAAATAGTAAATTGAAGTTTTCATGCTTACAAATGCATCTTACCGAAGAGGCATGTGTTAAATAACTTCATGTTATGAATAGCAATCTTTTCCTTGCTAACGTCCCAATTTATTTTTAAAATGATTTCGTTACCAAAAAAGAGTTTGAATGCTTTAAAAATCGGTGATCAACCCAGAATTTGTTTTATATATAATATCTGTATAGCATGGAAAAAATAAAATTAACAAACTTACGACATTATTTTCGGGTGTACCTTCTATGAATTCATCAACCCCGTGTAGTTCGTCCAATGTTTTAATTGGGAATATGTTGAGATCGTTTTTTGTTGGAGACATTTTTTGTACAATTTTCTCTAGAAACACAGAATGCTTGCACAAAATGTCTTTGATAGCATGAGTAGATTCTCAGAAAGTTGCTTGGTGTTGTATAAAACATTGTTACAATGCACAACAAATTTTTTTTTTGAAAAAGTGACTTATTTCAAATTTTAGATTTCATTAAATTACTAGGTACTGCAAAAAAAATTACTTACATTTTAGGAATTTTAATTTTTTAACCAAATATGACTACACGAACTGATACCTTTACTTCACAATGGAAACTAAAATGGAAAATAGAATAACACGCAACTCTGAGAAAATAATTCGTGAATTTCGCATAATCTTGAGCTCCGCGATTGCTCCTCTTGGAGCTGTCATGGAGCAAACGAGTAAAAATTTCGGCGAATAGCCTTGAGCTCCGGAGTTACTCCTTTTGGAACTGTTATGGAGCAGTAGCGTACAAATTTCTGTGTTCGCTTATTCCTCCTTTTTGGATTACTCCTCAATATTCCTACTGGGCTATTATCCGGCTTTAATACGGTCTTTATTTTCGTATAGTATATGTAACTTTGCCTGCTAGGTACTGTTGCAGATGAGGTATAGAGAGTCAGTCGCTATCACTGTTACCGATCAGTTGTAGAGAGTCGGTATTTCTATTTCCTATGAGGGTGTAGAGAGTCGCAAATTATTTATTATAACACACTTTAGAGTTCGGACGTCTTTAACTTAACAGCTGGCCACAATCATATCAAATTAATCGATAGATTAAATGATTAATCAAAACCAATAGTATCAAATGATCAATCGAACAATCGCAGGATAATAATCGATTATTTCCATCATTTCATTAATCGTTGCCATCTCTAGGTGTGTGCATACGCAGTAACTTTACGATTTGAGTAAAATTTTATATATAAACTTGACGCATTCTTTTTAAATAAGATCAAAATAACTTCTACTGTAAAGTAAAAACTCAGTTCGTTCTGATTTGCTTTTGTCTGTTTTTTTGTTGTTACAGTGCCGTTCTGATGACATTCAATTACGTTTTAACTGGAACTTTAACCGACAGATTTTTATATGAAACTACCAGTTAAGGTTCCAGTTAACTAAAGGTCGTTATAATGGCAAACAATGTTTCTGAAGCGAAATACTTATCCACTCCAAGCTGTATTTAAAAATGAGGTCAAAAACACGACATAAATTTGAAAATATGTAGGTACATCAAAAAAACTAAATATTAGGAGACGAAATTTTATTAAAATTTACAAAAAAAATCAAAATTTATTCTCATTAGGTCATGCAGTGAAATTTAATTCATCACGGTTTACCCTAAATATGTATAACAAAAGTGGCCTACTAAAACTTTATATTCTATATACATATATAATAGTATTGTAAGTATTTAGGCCCGGCTAACTATTACATTTTGATGCAAAACTACCGATTAAATTGCTAGTTAGAATTTAACCGAAGATCGTAATAATAGCCTCAGTCTACTCTACGAGAGCGGATTGATAATGACGTGGAAAAATCAAGAAGGAGTGGGCAGGTAAGGAATTCGTTATTTTTTTTACCTGGACCATCCTTAAATAGATTACCTGCAAAGTTTAAGCCTGATACCTCGTTTAGTTTTCGAGAACCAGCCGTCTAAGCAAGTCGACTTACAAAAATTGTTGAAAATGGATAAAAGTGAATTTCGTGTGTTGATTAAACACAATTTTTTAAAAGGGAAAACAGCTAAAGTAACCAAAGAAAAATTAGATAAGCATTATGGGGACTCTGCACCATCGATACAAATGGTTTTCTGAATTCAAGTGTAGTCGTACGAGCACACAAACCATACCAAGTCCAGGTCGTCGAAATGAGGTCACCACGCCAGAAATGATCGATAAAATCCATGATATCGTGATAGAAGATCGTTGAGTAAAAGTGCGTGAGATAGTTAACGTAGTAAGCATCTCATTTGAACGTGTTTGGAATATTTTGAAAAACCATTTTGACATGAGAAAGCTATCCGCAAGATGGCTGCCGCGTTTGCTCACAATCGACTAAAAACGCAATCGTGTGACAACTTCGCAGCACGGTTTGCAACTGTTTTAGCGTAATACAAATGAATTTTTCGTTGATTCGTAACTGTTGATGAAACATGGATTCACCACTACACTCCAGAAACCAAACAACAGTCAAAACAATGGAAGGATGTCGGTTCAAGGAGGCAAAACCGTTCTATCAGCTGGAAAGGTTATGGCGACAGTTTTTTGAGATTCCAATGGAATGATATTTACCGACTACTTGGAGAAAGGAAAAACAATGACGGGAGCATATTATTCTGAGGTATTGGTTTCATTGGATGTTGAAATCAAGGCAAAACGGCTTCATTTCGCGAAGAAAAAAGTGTTGTTTCACACGTCCGTTGTTGCAACGGCAAAACTGTTTGAATTACGGTACGAATTGCTCCCTCACCCACCGTATTCTCCAGATTTGGCACCCTGCGACTTTTTATTATTTCCAGACTTGAAAAAATGGCTTGCTGGAAAGAGATTTACCACGAATACTGACGTCATAAGTGAAACCAACGCCTATTTTGAAGGGTTGGACAAATCATATTATTTGGAAGGGATCAAAAAATTGGAAAAACGCTGGACTAAGTGTATCGAGCTAAAAGGAGACTACGTTGAAAAATAAAATAAATTTTTCCGGATAAAATTATGTTTTCTCAATTTTTTCTTAATTTTTTAGTTATATTTTTTGAATTTTTCTTCAAGATTTTTTCTTTAATTTTATTTTGAATAGCCGGGACTAAAAATTAATTATCAAGAATAAGAAAGTTTTTTTTATTGATATCAAGTCTGAATGTATTGTAAATTATATTGTTCAGAAAGTAAAGAAATATCTGTCCATTTAAAGCATTCTTCAAATAGTACATTTATTTTAAAATAACTTGAATCGTTTGTACCTATATCTACACAAAAAATCATAGCTGCCACGTAAGCATATAAATAACTGTAAACGAACATAAATAAAAATAATTTTATATTATAAACTTCATCGAAACTTACATTTATTTAATACTCCTAAATAGATACTAACCTTGTTAATACTCCACTCTTTAAGGTTATGTTTGTGGAACTACTGATAATTTCAAGGAAATTATAAACAAAAAATAATTTAATAGATTTTATACTTGTATATTTATCGACGCATACTTCACACTCAATCAATTATCGATAAACACAGACAGAAAAAAGATAAAATTAAAAAAAAAATCAAATCAACTAACGATTTCATTGTGAATCTTTCTTATTATGCAGCATATAAGCGCAGTAGAGCGGACACATGAAACTAGTTTTTTCTGCCGAAGCGAGACGACGACCTGTTCTACTGGAAACCGACGAAATATCGTGTAAAGCTGTAGAAGCGTAAATAAAAGCGCAAATCATCTACGTGTAACAACAATTGAATGAGGTAATAATAAAGCGTTTTGTAATTTTATTAATTTAATCGATTTTTGTTATTACTTGAGATACCAGCGAACCACAGCCTCGCATAAATATTTAAATATTTTTCGATTAAAGTTTTTCTAATCTCCAATATCTTTTTAATAAAATATATTTCTTATTAATCAAATCTTTTTCGGCCCTACCTTTTCGACTAACCCTCCTTTATTATCCTAACCTCTTTTTATATTTCCGTGTATAATTAGGTAAATATGTTTACTGTATTTAAATCTCCGGTTTTTGTTCTTTGATTTTTATAACCTAATGCTCTGCCTTATTAATATGACTCACATATAATGTTAATAGTGACCAGTTCCTTGGTGTGAAAAAGTGTTGCCATGATTAGAGATTAATTTAGATATTAAAAAAAACAAACATCTGGTTGATTTTTATATCCATAATTTTTTTTAATTTTTAAAGCACAATGACCGAACACTAATGTCTAAGTAAAGGAGAATGATGGTATCACCGCCCCACATACCATACCATACCAAAGCAATCCTTGTTTTATGTCCGTTAATTAAAAAATGCTTTAAATTTCTATTAATTTTTCTTATTTTTATTTTTTCCATCAATCTTAAACATTATTACAGTCAATTTATCTATAAACAGGAGCGGAGGGGTGGTAGTATTTAAATATCACTAAAAAAAGTTAAAGTGCTCGAGAATTTACAACAGCGGCTGGAATCACTTTAATTGTTTCCACTTGACTATCGGAAAATTTCTGGCCGGAACGTAACTTAGTTTCGGTTTCCGGATGCGGTACGATACCGGACTTGACAATAAAATGACCGTTTGGTTTCTCGTGAACAATTTCGGACCGTAGAACCGGCTTATGACCGACATGTGAAACAGATTTACCAATCGGTTGCGCTGGGATCGGTTCATCGTGAACGATAGTCACTGGAATATTGTGAACAACGGCAGGTTTAACCAATTGTTTTTCAACAATAGGCTCTGGTTTCTTAGATTCTTTTACAGGAACTGATTCGGGCTTGGCTTCTTCAACTGGAAGATCCTTTTTAGGAGCCGAGTGAGTAGCTTCAACCTTTTGTTCGGGCTTCTTGACTGATTCGGGTTCTGCTTTTGTTGAAGCTGCGTGAACTGTTTCGGGAATCTTTAAGTCGCGGCCAGTTTTCAAAAGGAATTTCCCATTGTTGGCGACATCGACTAAAGAGCTAGCTCCAAAAATAGGAAAGAGATGTCGTGGTACGATTATATGCTGGCGACCTTCTAACGATCTCATTTCTGCTCCGGTCAACTTTTCATTATTTCCGGAAACAATTTCAATGATTTGATCCGGCTTTGCTGGTTGAGCTTGGACAATAGTTTCAGGCTGGGAAACCTGTTCGACGATGATTTTCTTCCCATCATCCGAATCCTCAATATGCGCTTCCATTAGTCCGGCAATTGTTGCGTCTTTGTTCGAGATCGGTTCATCGGTCGTTATGACGATTTTTTGATTTTGCGCGATTTGTTCGTTATTTTGCTGGTTATGCTTCTTCTTTCGCTTGTCCTTGATGAGTTCATCGTTGTTGTTTGGTCGTTGTCCGGTAAATGTTTCATCATAACCAGGACCTAAGATTACTTCCGTTGGGAAATTGTGCGGCCTGAAGGTGTGGGTGTGCTGAGCGATGACTTGAATTTGTGGAATTCCGCGGTAGCCGCCACCTTGTTGATTGAAAGCCTGGAGTGGAAACGGTACGTACTGGTAGTTCTGATAATTTGGATCGTTCAACGGTTGCTTCTTCTTATTCTTCTTACGTGTTGGGGAATTGCTGGACTCGACTGGAATCAGGACTGGTAGCTGTCCATTTCCTTGCGGTTGAACAACAAACTCAACGGTTTGTGGTGCCGGTTGATTACTGTTGTTCATGTTAACCGAACCGGGCTTGTTCTTATTCTTGTTCTTGTTCTTATTTTTGTTGTTCATTCCCGGTTGTCGGGTTGGTTGATTCGGTTTATTGCCTTGACCGTTTGGCCTATTACCGATTGGCTTGGAAGCCGGAAGATTTTGCCGGAAGCGAACCGGTCGAGCTTGGATTGGAATATCCTGGAACGGTTGTAAGAAACTGCTAGTTGGCCTTGATGATTTCCTCTGAGCTGGTTGCCTTCGACGAAGGCCTTGCTTTCGTACTGGAACCATGTACGTAACAGAGCCATCATCGTCTTCATCGTCGTAAGCATCTTGCTGTTCTGGGATTGTTTCGTACGTAAATTCATAGCGTCTTCCATCATTTTCATAATCATCGTACTCATCATCGAAATGATCGTCATCTCGATAGACATCCTCATTCTCGTAGCGGACCGGATTGAAACGCTTTCGGTTTCCGTTTCCGTTTCCGTTTCCGTTACCGCTGCGCATTGCTCCATTCCTCATTTTATTGCGATTATTAACGCGGCGCCTGTTTGGCGAATTCTTGTTGGTCGTATGGATTTGCTGGGTACTTTCGGCGGGAGTGTTTAAAACAACTTCGGGGGTGGTCTTCGTTGTTGTTGTAGTGGGCATTGCGCTTCGCGATCCTAACCAATTTGACAAGCTTTTACCGCGGAACCAGGCATTGTTCTGAGCTCTTTCGGTCTCAGCACCCTTTCCTTCCGGCGCCTCTTCGATAAAGACCGGTCCGGCGACTTTTGTCTTGAACGCACGTACCGGCGCTTCAAAAAATTCTATGATTGGGTTCTCAACTCCTAAGGTAGAAAAAGATATTAGATCGTTTTTTCTATATTTATTTATAACCTGACATCGATCTTACCTTCGCCATGATCGAGGGAATTAACCGTAACGATCGCAGCAATTAAAACGAATATCGTACGAAACTCCATTTTGTCTGATACTCCTTCAACCTAACAGCACATTTTTACTAGCTAAATATATTTCGGGCAGAATTGTTCTATCAACTACCACTACCTAAGCCAAACTGATCTAAAGGCTGCTCACAGCACTGGTTTTTATGCACGACACCACATACCTAGGGTCAATGTAAAATTAATCACAAGCTATCCCCCAACAAAATATTTGCGCATAGAATTTCTATCCAACTCAGCTTCTTTTCATGCCGAATATTTCACACAAACTTGTGTAGATCATTGACAAAACGAAGATCTTCTTGTCTTGTGTTTATAAGATGGACTGGCCAAAATAACAACAAATTGCTTCCAAACCGACCAACACTTGAAAATTGTCTATACGGTTTCCAGCCATGGCCAAAAATCTACGATCAGGTTGCCATACTCGGAAATATTATAGTGAGGTCACACCATATGAAAAACAGGTATTACAACAACATCGCTAAAATACATACTAAGATTACTGAAAAAAACCTAACGTATCCATCCCATCTTTCCAGAACGCCAGATGATCGAAGATCTTGAGGATCATTCAACTCGATCGAAAAAGGTTAAAATTTTTTTCTTCCGATAAACTTTTCCGTTGGGCAAGTTATAGCTAAGATCATCAGCTAAGAAAAACCGACAAATCATCTTAGTTTCAATGATGGCTAAAATTCGTTACTCTTTAATTCACATTACACTTTCGAATGATTGAAAAGATCAGTGATCGTATTTTGCGAAATTTTTTTAGGTGGCCATGTTTACTAGTAGGTACAACCTGTTATGCTAAATACCCGCTAGGTTGATTTTATACCGAACAACCAACTTTCTTTTCGTTAAAATAACACAAATGCTGGAATGCATTTTAGGCTCGATCATCTATTTACGTCATTTGAAAGATTGATCCAAATAGGCTAGAAGTGTTTTTAGCGGTCATTGGAAATTAGAAAAAAAAATGAATTAATTCAGACTACAGACAGCTTCCAATCGAAGAATCATTAAAGTTTGTTGGTCTCATTATTTCGATCGAAATTCTAAAAGAAGATAATTAAAAAAAGTAGTCTAGTAGTGATCTTGGTAGAAGCTCTATAAAAGTATGAGGCATTGTTCTTACATTTCGAGTAAAAAGAAGATGGTAAGGTGAAATTCCCGACAGGGTTAGTAGTCGTCTAAGTTTTGCAGAAAAGGTTCCACCGATTAATCGATCACTAGTTTAAAAGATCATTCAATTCAGATTTGGGTACCAAAAATACAATACTGCCAAATTGTAATATGCAGACTATCAATCACGATTTTATAACATTATCATTGCTGCGTGCATATGGCTTTTATATTTCAGCACGATTTTTATTAAAACTTATATTTTTGTTCTCTTGGCGAAACGAAATAATTGAATATTTATAAAGTGATGAGATTTTTGCTCTGTGTCGGAAAGATATTCGCAAAAATCTTGAATAGTTGTAGAACCCACTGGCATTAATATTAGATATGTAGAGAAGTGGGTCAGATGAGAAGGAAATGTTATTAGGAGGTGTCAAATTGAAATATTAAAGTAAGATGATGGATGGGCTTCAGAGTGACATGTGACATGGTTATAAAATCTTTAAGAATTGGTCTTTTCAATGTTTGCTGAAGGAATTTTCAATGCATACAGTAGGTACGTATGTATTATTAAAATAGTAGAAAGATCATTATATTACTGTTTTTGTTGTATGATAAAATTATTTTGTAACGGATTGAGTATAATATTCGCCGTTCGAACTGTAAAATGCAATAAAATTGCCACAGATTTTTTTTTTAAATATCTTGAATTTTTCGTTACTTTAAATGACATGTTTTTTCTGATTTCTATTGAGATTTTGAATGTATGTCAAATATAAATCTTAACGAACTTTGGCAGCCGAGTTTGAACGTACCAGTCTAGCATTCCTCCATTTTTGTGAAAATCCCTTTTATATGGTCCTTTTATAGCCATTCATCACGACGAGGATTGACCGATAGATTAACAATCTATTCCGGAAAAAACCGCATTGATTATCTTCGAGAGATAAGCCAGGATCCGATCTGAGAAAAATGATCGAAAAGATACATGATATCTGCACTGCCTCTAAATAGGAGTTTATTCCAATATTAACTTATTTTTTGTTTGAAGCGGAAGAAACTTCCAAACGCTGAGAACACCGACCTTAGAGAATTTGTGGAGAATGCTGTCTTTAGAATTTCTAGGCCTCATCGCAAAATATGGCGAAAAATCGAGCCAAAGAAATACTTCTGCTACTGCACAAACTGGGTATAATATTTCATAATAGCCATCCCAGATTGGAGATGGAACCAAACTATAATCCACACTTGCACCTCTGTATGGGTGACCTTGTATCAGATAATCAAAGAAATATCGGCATCTTTTTATTTGCTTTCAGTGTATAAAATAAATTAGAAACTACTTAAAAAAATACTTCCATATATCGACCAGAACAACTCTTAAGCATTAAAAGTGTTCAATCGGAACACACCAAACTAAACATCATTATGAAAAGTTGTCAATTCCAAGATTTGCATTACGTCTTGCAAGGAAAACAATTTACGATGATCAATTATCTGAAGATTGTTTGTACAATTGCACTTCTCCTCGATGTAACAGACATTCCTTGAGATTAAAGTTACCTAATCCGTTGATCCTTAATTCATTGAAGCAATAAGCACTTCTATGGCAAAGTATGAGGAAGGATTTTGTTTTTTTTTAGATTTTTGCTTGTGTTTTCTTTAGAACTCTCTAAGAAAATGAACACAAAACACAAACAAACAAGAAAATACAAATGAATAAAAAGCAAAAACAGAAATGATTCGTTTTTTATCCAGCTAACGAAGCCCCAACACTCAACAAGTATTACGTCGGAGTAGATAGGAAATTTAATCCTGAACATTAGGTTTCAGTTTCTGCAAGGATATTTCGTTCCCGAGCTCCATTAATTATCTAATTGCTTTCGGTCGAAAAGGATGAATTTTAATTGGAAAACAGATTGATATTATCGCGGTATTTTCGATGGCTCTATAAGATATCCACTCGATATGAAGTTCAATACTCACTCCTGCGAATATTTGAAAGATATTTGGTGAAAATTTCCTTCAGAACATTTTCTTTTCTTGTACTGGTTCATAGGCAAATGGTTTCAGAAGATGCCTCCATTGTGACCAATTGTATCCCTCAAAATTATTCGGTAAAATTGTGTTAGTGCTGCGAAAAAAATTTCCATATCATGTGACCACCACTAAATTGTGACGAAATTTTTAACGAAAATCCATCAAACATATGTATGTAAATTTCGAACGAAGATTCTTTGTGTAGATTATTGCATTTTAGAATAGCTTCAGCGCTGGTAACGGTTGCTTCGAATTTTGATCTGGACAAGTTTCGATGAGGTCAAAGCACTAATATTTTGGTATCTCAAGATAGTAGCGATTTGTTATAGATCCGGTTTTCTCGATTTGGTGAAAATGATATAAAAATATTCGACAAATTTCGATCGGTGGTCAGATTTAGGAACTGTTCAGTTATAAACAGAAATATCTGACGCATGTTGTAGTCTATTTATTAAAATATTAACTATTATATTATAGATATATAAGTTTTTTTTAATAAATTAAATTACAGTGTCGGATCGCAAGATTAGAAAGAGGCCAGAGAGTCCTGAGCTCGTTAAATTTTCAATAAGACTTATTTTCTTTAAGCCCTTTCCCTTCTTAACATTAACCCTTAACCTCTGACTCACAATTCCCTTACCCTACAAAAAATAACTCTGTAAAAATGATGTAGTGTCGAAAAAACATCTACAAATAGTTAGGGCACAACTTTATTATTTTTCGTTCAAACTTCGAGATGTGGTTAAAGTCGTAATGCAGCAGAATTTATTACCGTATTTCAATTTTCGCTTTATGGTATTTTGCCGAATCAGGGTATTGATAGCACCTCCTCATACAATATATTGACATGTATCTAGCACGTGTAGGGAAAAAAACATCCGACAGTCGCGAACTCTTACACTCCTATTAAGTCTATGTTTTGTAGAATATCACCGGAAAATACTTATTATATTATATTAAAACTGGCTAAATTCATCAGTGGATCTAGAAATAAAAATTAATGTATTAAAATATTAAAAGACTGGGGGAAAACCAGGCCGCAGAAGAAAGCATGAGTCCGATATGTTTTGAGACCTAAGAAAATTAACGAAGTTCATAAGAGTATATATGAAAAATAGCCACGGAAAACTCAACTTGGCTGTTTTCATATGCTCTACATCGTCTAAACACGTAGACGATCTCATAATTACATAATAGTGATAACATATTTTTTTAAATTTCATTAAAAACATGGATAGGTAAAAAATTTCTCCGTGAAAAGAGATATATATTTTCACGAATTTCGTCATATCTTTTAGGTTTTCAAGGTATTGAATTAATTTGGCTTCTGCTGCCTTTTCATGTAAGCCCCTGGAATTTGTTTTTTGATTTTTTCGATATTCAATCCCCAAAGTGTGTAGGGTAATTGTGTCCATTTTCACGAATTCAGACAAATTTCTTAGGTTTTATAAGATATCAACTTCGCTTATTCTTCTATTGATTTTATATAATCGCCTAAAAATTAAATAATTATTCATTACGTATTTTTACGAATATAATCACCTAAAAGTCGGTTTCAGAAATTTTTGAAACTCAACCCCTTATGGGCTATGTCAATATTTTGTCACCCATGTTTTTATTGAAATTAGACATATAAATAAAAAAAACAACAGTCAGTCAATTCTACTATTTTTGAGTAGAAGTGTGAAACTCTACACTCTAAGAAATATTGAAGTAAATTTACCATTATTATAGTTGGCAACTGTTTTTCATCGATAGTAATGGCAAAATTACATGCATGTGTAATTAGAGTGAAAATTACTCAAACAAGTTTACACAATAAATTACACAACATATGCGTAATCAATACACATCAGTAATGTAATCACTTCACAATAGCTGCGTAATCAATAGACGTTAAGTGGCGTAATTTTTACACAGAAATTGCAATTATTACACACTTTTTGTGTAAAATTCCCGTTTTATTATAGGGGAAAATCCTTCATTTAATTCATATTTATAATTATACGGTAAAATCATAAATTAAAAACGCAAATTCACAATACATGTACTGTATTAAATTAAATTGAGTTGATAACGATATTACGGTTACTGACTCGAAAACTAATTTTACAAATATTGCACAAAAACATTTGTCTGATTAAAAAAAGAATGAAATGATGAAATGAATTTTCGCGAACTTCTTTATTCTGGCGTAATATTACACACTACCTATTTTTTAATAGTACTTTAAATAATACTTTAGTATTACACTATTCCTGAATTTACTTTATTAATGGTGTAATATAATTATGACGCCTAAATTTACTCTTTTTATAAAACAAAATAGAAGTAATTGTCCACCTTATTGTGTAATATTACATATTTGTGCGCTTAAAAATTATTATACGTCAATAATACGTACAATTACATAGATTGTGTATTTTTCCAGTGGTTTTTGTTTTAAAGACAGAGTATTTTTACAAACAGTTTTTAGAGTGTATATATTGCTTCTTAATGATTTTTCTTCTTCAGATTATATACAAATTTCGAAGGTTTTCAAATGTCCGTCTGGCCGCCGTATGTGCGGTACTCGAATATGTTTAAGAGCTCATAGCTCACAAACCCGTTATGATATTTAGTTGCGTCCAGACGGATGGCATGTTTTGTTTTGTTTTGTTTTGAAAAATTATCGAAAAAATCAGTCAATTTCGAATTTATCTTGGTGAATTTTGCATTTAATAAAAATATTCAAATATTGTAGAAGTGAATTTGAATTGTTTTATTTAAATTCACGGTGAACTTTTAATATGATACATTGTTTATTAATGGGTGAATTGAAAGCAACATAAATTAATGATCAAGATGTAATTGAAGGACAGAATGTATAATTCTTTCCCAAAGCTTTTAAACTTGAAAAATAAAAAATTGAATTTTATTTCCCTGCTGAAGCCAATTATGTACATTTTTACCATCTTAAAAAATTTTCCACGCTCGAGTTTGTATCCTTGTATTTCTCTCGAGATGAATTTTTATACTCTAGATGAAATCATATAGAGTATTATAAGTTTAATCCAGCCCAAAAGTTTGTAACGCATAGAACCAAGCCTCGGACAAAAAAAAGTTATATATTATTTTTTGTTTATTTGTGGCCAAAAACCTCAAATCCGCTTGACGTCCGTCCGTCCGTCCGTCCGTCCGTCCGTCCGTCCGTCCGTCCGTCTGTCCGTCCGTCCGTCCGTCCGTCCGTCCGTCCGTCTGTCCGTGAACACGATAACTCAAGAACGCCTTCACCTAGGATCTTGAAATTTTGAATCTGGGTGTTTGGTTGAATTTGTAAGGCTAAGTTCGTTAACGGGCAAAATCGTCCTACTCCTTCGGGTAGCTGCCATACAAAATGTCCTTAAAACACGTGTTCAAGAATATTGACTAATAACTTCGGAACGCCTAAAGTTACGACTTTGAAATTTTGTACGTGTTACTTTTTCAATAGTTGCAACCAAAAGTATGATTATGAAGAAAATCCTATTAGTCCTTCGTGTAGCTGCCATACAAATATCCTGTCAAAACGTATTCACTTAATTTACGAAACTCACTATAACTCAAGTAATCTTTTAGCTACGAATTCGGAATTTTAAACAAGTTAGTTTTGAGTGAAAAGGAAGTTCGAGTTAACTAATCAGCGAAATTCTTTTACTCCTTCTGGTAGCTGCCATACAAAATGTCCTTAAAACACGTGTTCAAGAATATTGGCCGATAACTTCAGAAGGGTTTAAGCTACGTCTTTGAAATTTTGTATGTATTATTTTTCCAATAGTTGGATATAAATGTATAAATATGAAGAAAATCCTATTAGTCCTTCGTGTAGCTGCCATATAAATATCCTGTCTAAACGTCTTCACTTAATTTACGGAACTTACTATAACTCAAGTAATCTTTTAGCTATGAATTGGAAATTTTGTACAAATTAGTTTTGAGTAAAAACTAAGTTTGAGTTTACTAATCAGCGAAATCCTTTTACTCATTCTGGTACCTGCCATACAAAATGTCCTTAAGACACGTGTTCAACAATATTTTTCGATAACTTTTGAACGCTTCAAGCTACGAATTTCAAATTTTGTACACGTTCATTTTTAAATGGTTCCAAGGAAAAGGATAAATATGTAAGAAATCCAGTGAGTCCTTTCTGAACCTCCCATGTAAAAGTTCTTCAAAAAGGAAATTTTTTTTCAATGACTTACCCAGTTCAAGATATGAAATTAAACACTGAATATTGTCTTTTAGTTTTGAGTAGCAATATAATGGCAGTCCTTAATAAAGGACATACAACATGCACACACGTAATTCTACTTTATCCCCAACTACAATATAAATCGGAGTTCAGTATTCATCTAGAGTATTATACGATTGGCTTGCAGCCGATCGTGACTGCAGTATGTTTTTATCCAACATCAATTCCACCTACCTACCTACCTGAAGAACACACAAATACAGTAAACAAAACTTTAGATAGACACGTCGAAGTCATTCACTTTATATCTAACATCAACCTGCACTTAATTCTTGCTTCCTGCTCCTGCAGAATTTATGTCCTGGCATTTTCGAAAATAAAACGACTCATAACTCGAAAATGGACAGGTATTCATCTCTTCGTGTTCCACGCCATGTATATTCTGAATGTATGAAATACAAATATTAAACATTTGATCCTTGTCCAGAGAATGCCCTCCATCATGTTAAATGGAAGAATTATGATCGCTAGTTAAGTGAGTTATGAGGTTTTAGGGCCAGACATACCGAGCAAATATTCCACGGTGTAATAAAATGGAAATTTCCGGGTTTTTTCCTATCTAAAAAATAAAATGCATGTATTCTGTTGAGACTCCGTCAATATTTTTACGGATAAGGCACTTTTATCAAAACCGAAAAAAAAATACTTAGTCGTTATTCTTCGGATCATATCAAAATCACTTTGCGGACATGACTAATTTTAAAATTGCGATCCAGCAGGTTTTTCAATTACCGTCACGCCAGGAAAAACTTTTGGTCGGGAAATTTGAAGAAACGATTAAAAACTTTTCACGTCTTTACTGAAGGAATTTTTGTTGAAAAGTTTGCGCTTTATTTCACGGTTTGGGCTCAAAGATGCATCGATTTTGAAGGTTTTTCTTAATCTCTTACTGACATAGTGGATTTTATTAAATAGTAGTTTGTAACTTAATTTTTTTTGTCACTTTCTTTAAAATTTAGAATTATTGGGTAATGATGTGGAATAAGTTTGCGACAGATTTGAATTACTAAATGCTCTGATTTTAAACGCCCTGCAAAAACAGTTGACTGAATTAAATAGTAACATAAACATTTCCAGAGAAATAAGAGCATTGAACTATTAACAAGGATAATGTAGTTCCAGTTCACCGCTCTTATATATGTAATATACTCCATACACACCATCGAATGTACTCGAGATTTCGCGACAGATCATACATGTAGTATAAAAGCGCTGCACAGGTTCGCGCGGTAGATTAATTTTTGATAAGGCGATATCCGTGTTCATTAATAACCACCCACCATGTCATTGCGCTGTAAAAATTAGAAACCATGAAGACTGAGAAGTCAAAGCGAAGTCATCGACACCTAAGAAATTTGACGAAATTCGTAAATATAACAACGGACAATTTTTTTGCTTCACCTCCTTCAGTACGGATCTGATTTTTTTTAATTACTTTTGCAGTACAGCAACATATATATACCAAGTTTAAATTTTCTAGCATGAGCCGTTCCTGAGGTACAAAGAACCCGGCATGGATTTATATAGATATCAGTTCTTACTTTCCGTCCGTATCAGATCCTTCTAACGCGTTTTTGTACGGCGTAAATTACAGTAATTAATTGAAGGTATATATTGACTTGGGATAGAGAAAAACTGCGACTGCTCGTCGGAGCACTAACGGGGCACTGTATGCTGAGGAAACACGCTATGCGGCTATGGATTGCGGAATCGGACATGTGTAGGTTCTGCCATGATCTGTATGCTGTGGAGGACATCACTCACATTCTGTGTGAATGCCCGGGGATCGCTAGGAGGCGTCTGAAATGGTTGGGTAGCCTTTTCTTCGAGAGCATCGAGGATTTGAGGTCGTTAGGCTCTGCAGGGAATTGGAGTGTTTCTGAGGTGATGGAATAGCCCACAAGGACCTGAAGGGCTCGCAATGGGCCCGTTTGGCGCCTCGTGGTTTTAGCGCTGCGCCCCTTCTTAAACCTAAACCTAAACCTAATTGAAGGATATATATGTAAAATAATTCGAGCAAAAAAATAATAATAATGAATTAATGAAATGAGCGACGATAATGAGGCTAACAAAAGTATTCGTACACTTTGAAATCATTTCTATCTGCTTCGTTACAATTCTATTTTTTATTATATTTTCTTTACCGAGCTATTAAACTAAACTGCAACATTTATTTATTGTTCTATTTTGAAATTTAATATGCCAATTAATTGTGATGTTTTGAATATAATTAGTTACGATAAGATTTTCTTGATTGCTATCGTAAATCATGTTAAGTGAGTGCTTTTAAAAATCCCGGGAACAACAAAAAAAAATTTTAAGATTGGCAACGTTTGAATCTAATTTCGACTCGAATTCAGAAGAAATTGCTTGCAAATTGAATGTATAATTGTCTCGTTTGCAACTGATCACGTTTTTCAATTTCCTATTTCGCTTTTCATCAAGAATAGCTGTGTTCCTTATTTTTATTTTGAGGTTAATGGCTTTCGATATATTTTCAATTTATCTTCGCTATGTTTACAACTATATGTAATCATTTGACGGGCTATAAAACCATCGATCAATGACTTTAGATTTTCTTAATTTTGCAAAAAATAATCTTACAAAAAAAATTATTGTTGTTGTTTCATGCCCAAAAAAAACCCGGTCATCATTTTTCCTTTAATGGAGTTTAGCACAATTTCACACATCATCATGTCTGCGGTTGTAGTGTTCAAAGAAACATAATTTGAACCTTTTTAAATTATCATTTAAATCAGACTTGTACGAAAAGACTGACTACGTTCATTTTGGTATACAATAAAACAAAACTGATCATCGTTATGGAAAAGCATAGAAATCTCAGTCAAACGACGACGATTTTCGTAGAAAGCTGTGGTAAGAAAAGGTGTAGATAAATTTGTACAATTATAATCGTTGTCATAACGGTTCTGGAACATAATAAATTTATGAAAAGGTTGGACAGTCTCGAATTGTGTAAATAAATCACGAATGAAGCGCCTCTACCAGCTTTGTGGTTTTGCCGAACAAAAATCAACCGTGTGATCAAAATATATTTTATTATGACGTTGCTATGGCACACTTTGCAGATGACCACCGCCAAAGTTGTTTTGGAATGGCCGGTGCGGCGTTAGACAATTTTCTAATCACCCAACACCATGTCCGAATTCGCCATTCATTGAGTTACCTGTGTTACCTTTGGTATAGTGGTCAATATCAAGGTTAAGATGTATTGTGGAATGAACTACCTAAAGGCTTCAATAGCCAATTATGCTTTATGTACGAAGTTGGTTTTGCGAGAGATGAATATATCAGGTATTTTTAGATACACATAGAAACGAATTGTTAATAATAAAGATTTTGTGATCAATTGCAGACAAAAATTTTCATACCACAAAATTGTTTTCTGCGTTTCAGGAAGTACAGCAAAAAATTTATTTTTGTACGTCTGAACACCGCCGTACGTAAACGCCGTGCTACTCATCAACTCTTTGAGGTAATAAGTTCGAATTTTAATGGTGGGTGGATCACTTTACCTGTCAACTTTTTGATAATGGAGTGTGGGCGCGACGGGTTTTAGACGGAAATGTTGATTTCTACATCGCAGGAACAGTTTATGCGAGAAAGTTGAAGCTTGTTATTTGTTATAAATAAAATATTTTTAATTTAAGCGACACGTAGGCACAAGACATTATATGGTCCATCAGGTGCGAGTGAACCGTTTGCTTATTTTATAGAAATTGCTTGGTCTATCAGAGTTTTGGCAGTGTGGCTTAGTATTGCCTCTTCTTTTCTTCCTCTCACACCTTATGTCTAGGATTTGCTAGAAAAGTAATTCTAGAAGAAAAAGAGTGGGGCGAAAACAGTTCAGTGAAAAGAGGGTACAAACACTTATGTTCACGAATTTTATTAAATATCTTAGGTCTGATAAGATGTCAAATTAATTTTACTTCCACGGTTCTAATCAGTATCGGATCTTTTTTTCAGTAAGTCTCTAATTTCGACACATCTCTTAAATGAGTAATGAATTCGCTTTTACTTCAAAATATTTTTGAATAATATCCTAAAAATGGATTGAATTTTTTCTCGAATTCCGCAACATCTCTTGGTCTGATTGGATATCACATTCGTTTTCGCTTAAGCAGATCAGGACGTTCGGTCGAATGTGCTTGTCGGGTTCAAAACCCCAAGCACCGACCGGACGTTCTTTACTGCAAAGAACTCACATATCCACGGCGGCTTTGTCTGTATGCTGTGTACATGAGAGCTTTCTAGATACTCGCCATACATTTCACGCATGTGTATGCGTGAAAACTGGTAAAAGCTCAGATGAATTTATAATTTCATTGATCATTTTCAAGTCAGACGTCGATGACGTCACTATGCGAACAGATCTCCGTTGAAAATTAATACCACCAGATGGCAGTACACGCGATTAAAGTGTGTATATGCTAATGTGTATATGCTAAACTTTAGAACACGATAGCTCACGAAGCAATGGCAGTAGAGAAATGAAATACGGTTTCTGTATAAAGGTCGATAAACAAGGTTTGCTGAAAGTAAAATTTTTCAAGGGGAAGGTGGAGCATGTGAGTGGAGAGGGTAAGAATTACTTTAAGGGGATCGTTGCTAATTTCTAGCTCCCATACATTTTGTATAGTTTTACGTACAAATATTCAAGCAACCCCTTGCCGTAAAGGGGCGAACGACGTCGAGCCAGCTAACCTGTCGAGAGGGGGTGGGCGCCACGCAACTAAAGTTTTCGGCGTCGTTCTACTCTACCAAGCCAGCTGCGGAGCTGAGTAGAATTCGTCTCACCCGGATCCCTACTTCACGCGGAAGGAGTTACTGGAATTGGAAAACGTCACACAATTTTACAGTCAACATAGTTCCGACGAAGTGAAATGCTCGTGACAAATAAAGAAAACTGGAATTTATTAAGAGAAGAAGAGAAAATAAATTGGGTTTATATAGGTGACAATAGGCCGTTTTCAATAACTTATAAACTAGGGTACTACTGGCGTCCTTGTACAACTGCTTCGTCCTCGGGACAATTCTGCTGGTGCTGGGTAACGTTGTCGCCAAAATTTATATACTCGATGCTATTCCTTTGTTTCAAGGGAAACTCCGCGACGTTCACCGACCGACTCTACAATAATTCCGCCGTAATATCGTCAGATTCACTCCGCGTAACCATCAGCTCGTGATCAATTCAACTTCCGCACTCTGTCTCGTTTATTATCTTGTCTGCCCGTACATCAAATTATCGTTCACAACTTTCTTCGTTTCAACACCGTTGTATATGTCTTCGATTTTTTAGTTTATTATGCTGTCTGGCCGTACACCAAATTATCGTTCACAACTTTCTTCGTTTCAACACCGTTATCGTTCACAAATTTCTTCGCTCCAACACCGTCGTATATGTCTTCGAACTCGCGTCACTTAGGATCTTTCTATTTTATTTTAATTCCTCTCGGTCACTTAGCCACGATCTGCGAAAAAAATACCTCAATTTTAATTTTGGCCCGCTACCTCGGAACTCACAGCTGCCGGGTGTACAGTTAGAGGCTTTTTTTTCTAGAAACTCGGTCAAGAACCCCTTCCAGTATATCAAAATTTTCCAGAAATTGTTCCAGCTGCGAATTGGATGAATTGGAACACAACATTAACTCGTTTCGAATTCCAAAAGTCTTTTCGGACCATCATGGCGACGCGCGTTATTATTGTTTTTAAATTTTCCGAGCTTAAGTATCCGGTTCAAATTCGTAGTATGTTCACTGTGTAACCTCGACGCAATCCATGTCGACGTCTAGTACCAAATCTAATCCTATTGTTATCGTTACTAAATCTAACCCTATTATTATCGTTACTAAATCCAATCCTATTATATTGTTAACATTGCTGATATTTCATATCGGAAAGCAAATACTAATTCCGCCCTCCAATTCCAGTTCGTATTTCTAAACTTATCGGTTTCCTTAATTCATTCTAATAATCCAAATTCCCGTGCGTAATTTTACGCATAGTCAATCGCCCTAAATCTAATCTTCCGACTTCCGGTTTTAGGCCCGGCTTCCTTACGCGGAGATTGGCGACTCTTCGGACATCGCAACACAGTAGTGGTTTTGCTGGTAAGTGATATCGCATACAGTAATCCCTCGAACTGTGCGGCTTCTGTCTGCGCGGTTTCGAAGTTGCGCGATTTTGTTTTTACCACTAAAATTGCGCGGTAAAAGTTTCGCAGCAGCGCGTAATTATTTCTCCATTTCCCATGGACCAAGGTGTCATTGCTGCATTTATCTTAGAAGAACGTTTTTCCAACTAATTGAAGCTACAGTTGGACCAGATAAACTCTCAATTCGTGAATATTGGCAACAATACAACATCTTAGACGCCGTACAAAATATTAAATTTGCTTGGGATGAGGTAAAGAACACAACTATGAATGACGTTTGGAAAAAAATATGGCCTGAGTGCTGCATCAGGGATGCAGTTGTGGATATGCCACCACTAGTGGAAATTGTGGAAATGGGTGAAAAAATTTGTGGTGAAGGATTTGATGATATAGGTCCAGAAGATATTTTTGAAGTTATTGAATGCGCTGAAGAAGATCTTTCTGTTGATGAAATGGTAACGTATTTCGCAGATAATAATGTCGAAAAAGACGAAAGTGATGATGCAGAAATAGTCGAAGAAAAAAAATTAAGTAGCAAAGCACTGGCAGAATTTTTGAAAATTGGCAATCAACTTGGTGAAGAAGCCATTAACTTAGACCCTGATTTGGAGCGTTCTTTAATTTTCCGCAGACGTTTGACCGAAGCTTTAGCGCCGTATAAGGAACTTTATAATTCAAGAGATAAAAAGCAATCACTATTAACAAGTTTTTTTACAAAACCCTTAACGGAAATATCAAATTCATCAGAAGACAGCAGTGAAAATGAAATGATGTAAAATGTTTTTGTTTTACATATGTATTTTTATAAATGAATTTATAATTTTTATTTATTTTTTGTTTATGTTTAACTTTTATTTATATGTAATATAACTAGTCACTGAATAAAGACTTTATTTGAACTATGTACTTTCTTAAAATTAAATTTTAAATTTTATGAGAAATTTAGGATTTGGAACGTATTTCCCAAATTTAATACAAAAGTGGGTTCACAGTGCGCGGTTTCGGTTTGCGCGCTGTTTTTTCAGAACGTAACTACCGCGCAGATCGAGGGATTACTGTATATTGGTTGGCTATAATGCTTGGGTTCTGTTCCTTTCAGGTGTTTGTAATTACCGAGTTGGAGACGTCGGCTAGTTCCTTCATTTTGTTTCTTTTTACTAACCTTTTGGAAAACCGCTTTGGAAAACGCGTTATGTTTCGGTACCTGAATCTCAGCTTCCACTTAACTCACAACAGTCAGATTTTACACGCTTATTGTGTAGTGTATTTAAAAGCTTAGTACATGAGTAAATTTAAAAATTTTCACTAAAAGTCGAGATATTTAAGAAAAAGGGAATGAATGAAATTTTTTACTGTTTTTCTTCTTTCATATTTGAAAAAATGATAGTTTTTCATGAGATATTTTAATTTGCTCATGTATGAAGCTAGTCAATATTACCAAAAAAAATTAAGACGCTACTGTGTGTGGTTACTGAGAAATGTGCACCGAAAGTTGAAAAAGCAATACTTTTCAGGAGAGCCCAAAAACAAAAAAAGTACATGCAGTGACATAAGCTGTGTTTTTTTCAACTGGATCAAGATCAAAATCATTCGTTTTACATTGAAAACAACAACAAAGAGATGATCCAAAATCATAATGGGATTATAGTCGGATCAGTTTTGCGCTTATGTCCACTATTTTAGCATTTTCACAGATGGCGCCACGCGATTCAGCAGTAATGACCAGTAAATTCAATTTGTAGCAGGTATTTGTACCTTACAGGCAGAACACGCTCGTCGAAAAGTCGTGGAAACTCAATACATTTTGTACGGAAATGCAAGTCCATGTGTAAGATAGAGACAGAGTGTACAAAATTATTGAAAAAGTCTTTGTTTATATGACCTTTGTACAGTGCCGTTTCGTCGTATAGTATATACGAAACTTTGCCTCAAGGGCAGCTGACAGTTTATCCGAGGTATTTACCAACAGTATTGTAAACCTTGCTAAATTAGCTTTTGGGATGGTCCACATCTTTTTCATTTGAAAAAAAACACACATATATTCGACTTCCCCCACTTCAGAGTAAAATTTGAGTCACTTCCCGTTACCCGAAAGAGGTACGGTTTTTTGTGTGATGTGCGGAAATGAGTGTAGAATAATAAAATAATAATACATATAAAAAAAATCAATTTTTTTTAATTTTTTTTACACCGACACCCTTAAAAAATCACGTCTCATATCAGAACGGTGTAAGATAGATACAACAAAAAGTCGTGATATATAAAAAAAACATTTTAAAAAATGTAAAAAAAAGTTGTCGGGTCCAACAAAAAGGGATGATATTCACAGAGTTGGTTTTTTTTCTATTAATATTTCTAGTTACGCTTGTA
Source organism: Beris morrisii (assembly GCA_951812415.1). Lineage (NCBI taxonomy): Eukaryota > Metazoa > Arthropoda > Insecta > Diptera > Stratiomyidae > Beris > Beris morrisii. Next base: position 170,766,268 of record OX638310.1, read on the forward strand.
TACAAATTTGTGATATTCAGAGAAACCCGACAATCGCTCGGAGAAATATCACCCCCCAAATTTTCCAGATTAAAAGCAACCAAAAAGTAAACTTTGCACATCATCTTTTTGCCATACGACGAGCAATTGTCGAGTTTCTTGGGAAAATGAATATCACAAATTTGTATACAAGCGTAACTAGAAATATTAATAGAAAGAAAACCGACTCTGTGAATATCATCCCTTTTTGTTGGACCCGACACCTTTTTTTACATTTTTTAAAATGTTTTTTTTTTATTTCTTTATACAAACACTTTGAAATGATTTCCCCGAAGTTTCGATGTTCAACCCCTATGTTGATATAAATAACTTAACATTTGTATGGTAGTTTCAAGAACTACCAAAAAATCAAGGAGATATTCGGACAAGTAGCACAAAACAAATTCTTCTAATTTGCGATAATTGCGAAGTAAAGTAACTTTAGTTCTACAATCAATCAAGAAAAGTGCGATCGAAATTTATGAAAACCAACTTACACAAAATATTAACTCATGCAAATTGTTTCAAATGGAACTTAACCTCGCAACATAAAGTTATTTTAAATTCAACCGAATCAGATACACCTACTCCTAAAACATTTATTACTGCGCTATGATACGCCTATTACACAAAAGTTTTTGCTGTTTCCTCGAAAACTCATCGAAATTTGCCCCGTGTTGTACAAAACTCACCTTTGCTAATGATGTCGTGCAATACAATAATTAAAAAGGTTTCCGTTTCAACCGTAGGCCTATTGACTTTCACAGACCGGCACATGTGTGATTTACTGCTTAAGTGCACTCTGGAGTACTTGCAGGCGTGTCGGAGTGCCCTTCAGAATCACTTGCCGCCCGATTAAAGGTGAGTGCAACAGCCGACGAATAGTTACACAAATGTAAGGAAATATCTAAAAAAAACAATTTTTATTTTAATCGTTATTAATTAATTTTTTGCCGTTAGTGCAGAAGTTCTCATGTCACGGAGAAAGCAATATTTTGAGATAGGATGCAGGATTACAAATATTTGTGCTTCGGTTACGTCTATGGGTGTTCGAGTTTCACCCTTAGTTGTTGTTTTTGGTAGTTAAGAAACCCCCATGGGTTGTAAATGGTGAAAGGTGTACACATAATGGAGGTCCTTAATTGCTATGGCTGTATAACAATATTCCGAATTTTTTATATCCAGCAACACTAACTTAGTAAACTAAAATACTATAATTTATGAAAATATCAAAGCGGCCCGCTAAAAACAATAGTGATTAGGAGTGTTTTTTTTAATGTCAGGAATATGCAAAATTACGCTTGACTGTTAAATTTCACACAGAGTACAAAAAAAATATTGGCTAAAAAAAGTTGGTTTATCGAGGAAGCCAAAAAAATATAATATATTTTTACGAATTCCCCCAAATATCTTGGTCTATCTTTTTCAACTATTTTTATAATATTTTGAAACTTATTCAGCCCGTCGTGGTTAAACAGGGGCTGAATATATTTCCATGAACTTGCCATATCTCTTAGATTTGAAGAGATATCGTATTAGTTTTTCCAAATCCGATGAAGTCAATTTTTGTTTATAGTGGTTCAGGTTCAGGGCTTCTGAGGTATTAAATTGGATGTTATTTCAACAGGTTTCCAACACCAACCCCTAAAAATTAACTTCAATATTTTTCGATATTCAACCTTTAAGGCGATGAAACTTCTTGAATATTTTTTTTACGAATTTCTCCAAATTTCTGAGTTTTGATAAGAGCCTCAAAATTAATTTCTGGTTTACCGATACTCAACCCTCAAAGTAGTGAAAAGAGATTGAATATATTTTTTTTACGTCTTATGATTGATGAAATATTGAATTGTCTGGCGAATGTTTTCTTAGATTTTCATAGAAACAAATTTTTCAAAATTTGAGAAATTTAATTTCTAAACATCCTTTTTCCAAACCAAACTTTTGTAAAGGAAGTACGCACCTACCTACAATCTGCAAAAATCTTCAGATCATCATTAAAACGATGTGAAATTTTTAACTTTGTGCTAATTATTTAAACTGATTGTCCTAAATTTTGACAAGCAAATCAACCAGAGGTCATTTGTCATTCAACGAAATTTCTGTGAAGAAAAATAATACTTTACAATCACTAAAAATCGACAAGGTAAAACCGTTAGAGAACGAAGAAATGTATCTAAAATTTGGGCATAACTTGGGTACAGATCTTACAATTTATATGTAGAAGTCAATCGTGTAATTTCCTAACGGAGCGTATAATTTGCTATAGCTAACAAGCAAAAAATCACTTTTTTTTAACTGAATCGATTTTTATATTCAACAAAAAGAATTTCGCGAAAAACATCGGATCATCTTTGTTCTAACGGCGATCGGCACATATCCACCCACAATTGAGAATATTTCTATATTATAAAAAAATAAAAATCTTAACAATTTCGCTGAACATCAGAGAAACGCGATTTTGAGGTCAAAATTGAGCTACGGGCGTTTCTCGGTAATTTTAATAAGCAATAATGGCCCAACACGCTATTCGTTTTGTTAAGCTTTGATTCGCGTAAGAAAATAGAAAGGGGGGTGTTCAGAATACAGAAAAATCGATTTCGGTATTTTTCTTCACAGAATCTTCGAAGTAATTTGCTGTTGTAGTTCTTGTTCCCATCGTGGACCTTAGGTGGCCATAAGATTGCCGGGCGGGTTAGCGAACCTCAACAGTGAAATTCAACTGTGAAGCTGAAATTACTTTCCGATGGGAAGTTACAATAGAAACGTGCTATTTTTTCCCATTACTTTGTCAGATATTACAATGAACTTCTTAAAATTGGCTGAAGATGTGGCAGGTAACTTGTAAGTTTGATTACAATTTGTGATTGTTTCTGAGATCACTTATCAATTCTTATTAAAAATGAGCTTAACTTATTAATTAAGACATTAGATTTTTATAAGTCACTAGATGAAGGCATCTTTTAATATAAAAGTCACTCCGATTTAATTGTTTCTGTATAGTCTTTGCTTTATTAGAAGTGAACCACACAGCTTATATGGTAAACCTTTAAGATTTTTTCGACGGAAACAAGTTTTTGTGGCAATGTTTTAGTAATGACATGAAGAAAATCCTATAGATTTTCGATAAAAACTCGAAAATAATAGAAAGTCATTCGGCTAGAATTTTTTTCATCATCAAAAAGGTTGCAGTATGATATTTAAATATCTGCCAACAGTATGGGCGCAACTTTATTATTTTTTGGGTTGAAGTTCGGAACGCGTTTAATTCTGAGATGCGGTGTAGGTTACTATGTGACTGAAAACTTAAAAAAAGTTCGGGAAGCGGTTAGAATGGGGTCGCGATAGAATACTTACGCCGTTACCACATATAACACATGAATTACATAATTCGGTCATACTTCGGGACGCAGTCTAAGTCGTAGTTATAATATCAGTTGTTACGTGATTAGGAGGCGATTATATAAAAAGTCTGTGGAAGTTCACAATCATATCAATCCTAAGAAATATGTCGAAAGCCTTATCTACTGCAATTGGTTCGTGAGATATCGTAATCTAAAGTTTTTCACCCCCCACCCTCGTACGCCACTGCCCCCCCTCAAATTTTTTTTCCGATCTATTCTCCTAGTATACCTACAGATATTCATTTAGTTTCAATTTTGTGACATTGACCGTTTACGAGATATGGATTTTAGAATGTGTCGATCTCACCTTTTTTGCGTTTCGGACGCATTATTTTACCCCCCACTCCCAAACCCCTTCACCTATATCGGCAATTTTTTTGCAAATGGGTCCACTGCTGAAGCTCTATATAAATTCCAAATTTCAGGCTCCTAGCATAAGCGGTTGCTGGGATCTAGAAACCAAAATTTTCTGTCTAAAACACTTCCCCCTCCTCTCCCCTCACACCCCCACCCCTCCAAATTTGGCCACTTCAAGGGGCCTACCCAGTCTATTCATAAAAAAAATTTCAATTTAATAGCTTAAAGGGTTTGGGAGCTACGAGCCTTCAAACGATTTTGCGTACAGCGGTCGACGTACGGCGTACGGCGGACAGACGGACTGAAATTTTTTTTTGCTTTTTTCGTGTCTACTCGTCATGAAACATGAAAAAAAAAATTTTGAGGGTAGCAAATTTTTTTTTTTTAAAAATCGATAACAATACTGAATTATTGAAATAATAAAGTAAAGGGGTGCTTATTATATATAATCAATAACTCGGAACGATATTGCGCGAAAACCAGATTTTTTTTTGCGATTAAATTTAGACAAAATTTGTAGGGAGGATGGTCCGGTGTATAAATTAGTTAATTTTTTTTCACCTTGTGAAGGTTCTCAAATAAAAGTCAAAAGTCAGGGTGGTACTCCTGCGATTAGCTACCATACGAAATTATTTTTTTAAAAAAAAGTGGTGCATGTTTTTTCGAACAATCAATAACTCGAGACGGTATTAAGCAAAAATGCTGAACTTTTGTTTTGAGAGTAAGTTTGTACCAAATTCTTCAGGAGGATGGTTTGATGAATAAATTAGACAAATTTTCTTTTACCTTGTGGCAGCTGCCATGCAAAAGGCCTTAAAATACGTAGATTATACCAATACTGATTGGACACAATAAGAATCGGAAAACTGGGTAAAATGAATGAAGGTATTGTTTCCTGCGGCTACCTTACAAAAGTCTTTTAAAAATTGGTGTTCTGTTTTCTTGAGTATATTTGAAGACACAGAAATAATAGTAACCGTGTTCTAGTTGTGGTAAATGTCAAGAACGAAACTATTTGGAAGCTGAAAAAAGAGGTTTTCTGATATATTGTCCTAATCTAATTCACGAGACATTGGAATTTTTTTATACTCTAGATGAAATCATATAGAGAATTATAAGTTTAATCCAGCCCAAAAGTTTGTAACGCATAGAACCAAGCCTCGGACGAAAAAAAGTTATATATTATTTTTTGTTTATTTGTGGCCAAAAACCTCAAATCCACCTGACGTCCGTCCGTCCGTCCGTCCGTCTGTCTGTGAACACGATAACTCAAGAACGCCTTCACCTAGGATCTTGAAATTTTGAATTTGGATGTAATTTTGAATTTGGATGTTTGGTTGAATTTGTAAGGCTAAGTTTGTTAACGGGCAAAATCGTCCTACTCCTTCGGGTAGCTGCCATACAAAATGTCCTTAAAACACGTGTTCAAGAATATTAGTCGATAACTTAAGAAGGGTTTAAGCTACGTATTTGAAATTATGTATGTGTTATTCTTCCAATAGTTGGAGCTAAATATATGATTATGAAGAAAATCCTGTTAGTCCTTCGTGTAGCTGCCATACAAATATCCTTTCAAAATGTATTCACTTAATTTACGAAACTCACTATAACTCAAGTAATCTTTTAGCTACGAATTCAGAATTTTGTACAAGTTAGTTTTGAGTAAAAAGGAAGTTCGAGTTAACTAATCAGCGAAATTCTTTTACTCCTTCTGGTAGCTGCCATACAAAATGTCTTTAAACACGTGTTCAAGAATATTGCCAATAACTTCAGAAGGGATTAAGCTACGTCTTTGAAATTTTGTATGTATTAATTTTCCAACAGTTGGAGCTAAATGTATGATTATCAAGAAAATCCTATTAGTCCTTCGTGTAGCTGCCATACAAATATCCTGTCAAAAAGTCTTCACTTAATTTACGGAACTTTATATAACTCAAGTAATCTTTTAGCTATGAACTCGGAATTTTGTACAAATTAGTTTTGAGTGAAAACGAAGTTCGAGTTTACTAGTCAGCAAAATCCTTTTACTCCTTCTGGTAGCTGCCATACAAAATGTCCTTAAGACGCGTGTTCAACAATATTTTTCGATAACTTTTGAACGCTTCAAGCTGCGAATTTGAAATTTTGTACACATTAATTTTTGAATGGTTCCAAGGAAAAGGATAAATATGTAAGAAATCGAGTGAGTCCTTTCTGCACCTCCCATGTGAAAGTCCTTCAAAAAGGACATTTTTTTCGATGACTTACCCAGTTCAAGATATGAAATTAAACAATGAATATTGTCTTTTAGTTTTGAGTAGCAATCTAATGGCAGTCCTTTATAAAGGACATACAACATGCACACATGTAATTCTACTTTATCCCCAACTACAATATAAATCGGAGATCAGTATTCATCTAGAGTATTATACGATTGGCTTGCAGCCGATCGTGACTGCAGTATGTTTTTTGATAACATTCTCCGAGAAAGACTAGATAAAATAGCATGAATTGCCAGGTAATTACACAATGAAGGTTCACTCGACGATCTTCAATAAATACCACTGTTTAAGTTTACATATTTTGCTGAAAAGTAGAAGAGTAGTCTTATAGGATTTTAGAGAGCTCCGATTAATCAATATGCTAATATTCATCTGAGCAATCGGAGAAACCCCAGTATCATATTTTTATTATTTTTTATATTCTATTATTTTATTTTGTTTAAAATCTTCAATAAAATTTCGTAAAATATGGGTCACAACACAATTTAATTATTATAAACTTTTCTAGCTTCAGTTTTTCAGTATTCTTGAATATCGCATTATATCTATTTTATTTATAATCATGAAACGATAATATTTCGAACTTAATTTACTCGTTGTGCTAGCGCTGCAATGAAAACAAACACCGAAAATTGTTCACAGTGTAACAAGTATCTAGTATCTATCTAGTTTCGTAGGTAAGATGCCAAGTGATTTAACAGTTTTCTTAATTAGCCTTGCACATTTTCCGCATTATCAAGGAAGCTTAAGTCTTGTTGGAAAATCTCAAGTATTCTGTGGTGCATTCGAGTGTATCCTCGTACTTGTTCTTATTACAAAGTGAATTTCTCGAGAAAAAAAACGGAAATATGCTAGCATGGATCATTAAATTTTGTTAGCTGTTTATTTTTCGCATAACAGCAGGTTGCGAGAAAAGTTTTTTTGTTTTTGCGCTCATAAACATCGTCAACCTACACTCTACCTGCAGATTATACCTGTGCTATAAAACGAAAGCTTTTAGCTATTTTTCTTTATAAAGTAAATTTCATGCGACTTGGTAAGACAGTTTTTCGAAAATTCAATCTAATCGCCTACAGGTAGACAATTTTTAATTATTTTTGATTTTGGTTTTATACGCGATTATGAGATGTTACACTTTTCAGAGTTTGGTTCTTTGGGTTTTATTTTACTATTCTTTAATAATAAAATATTGTTACCGTTCCGAAAATGAAAAAAAAAATTCCTACTTCGAAGTTTTGTTTTCCTGTTTCAGGGCTAGTAGACAGTAGACACCAAAAAATCAAAAAAATCCGTCTGTCCACTATATCCAAATAAGGCTAGCCTCCGGATTCGTTTCGATATTAAGTTAAAAAAATTTCCATATCTCAAGAACTGCTTATGCTAGGAAATTGAAATTTTCGATTTTTATAGAGCCATGATAGTAAAGCCAGTTAATATATGGGTGCTGATTATTTACACAAATTAAATCAGATTTACACAAATAATGTTCTTCATGTCCTAGGCTCAGCGCCGTAGCCTGATATTTCTGGAAGCCTCAACAGGATCTCATGGCAACGTTACGGCTGTGGCTGCTATAATATGCAAAATCTCATAACTGTATTTAAAATTTTACACAATTTTAGCTAAAGTTTAAAATAAATCCATTAAGAACCAACATCCTTAAGTATGTTAAAAAATCTTCCTTGTGAAATGCTTTTTCCTCCGTCGAATGGTTGTTCAAGTAGATTCTACGGCAAAGAAAAGGACTACACTATCCTGTCAGGAAAGAGCATTCTTGGGTCCATTAGTTCCGTCAGCCCATAGCATTTATGTTACAACTACAGCTTTGTCCCAACGAGGACGTTTATGTATGGTCCACGGGGAAGTGAGTTATTGCTCTTTAAGGGCACATCCTTTTCGCTGGACACAACTTCATTGTGAGCATTTGTTATGCCTATAGAAAACTAGCAAGCGTTAGGTTTGACCTTCTCTCGTGAGGTGGAGAGATGTTCACCGCACTTACATAATCCGGCCAGAAATCGGATCGGATCAGGTGAAATAAATTCATCATGTGCGGAAATTAAATATCACTTTCTGCAACAGGATTATGAAGCGTATTCGGAAATTTCATCCTCAACGTTTGATCTGTTCAAACTTTTCATCTCCCGTTGCACGACAACTTCAATTTCCTTTTCTGTTTTCCATCGTTCAAACGTCCGGTTGTTTAGGCAATATTAAAATCTACAAAAGATCTACACAAATTTCTGGTTGATTTAGTCGATGCAATTAGAAGTGGGTACGATGACGCCTGAAAAGAGTGTCCTTAGAAAATATCAGGTACGTAAATCGTTGTATATATACAAGGAAAACTTACACGTAGATTTACTGTCGATTCGATATAACAAAACGGAAAAGGAGACGTCAATTTACTTTGTAGTGAAGCGACACGCGGGCAGGACGAAATTCGGGAAAAGTTTTCTCTGCCATTTTCCGAATCTACTGTTGCTGATTTACAGCGTTTTTCCTTTTTCTTTTAGTGTGAGTAGTGTATAACGTACCTTGGGGTCTCTGTGCAAAGGGTATTCAAAGTTCAGAATAGTGTTTCTTTTGGGAAGGAGCTCTCGCACTCTCTTTAAGTTAACTAAAAAGTATCTTTGTGCAAGTTTACAGGAGATGTGAGTTTGAACGTCTGTTCTCAATAATCTTTCCATTTTCAGTTTCCGAAATATACGGGAGTAAGCTTCTGTTAATGCAGTTGCAATTCAGCACTTTTTTTCGCTAGCAACAAAACGAGATTTAGCGTCCTAGAACGTGTCTGCTTCATTGAGTTTAAACTAAAATCGTTCACTTCGGACTGGAAAATTCGAGAGAGAAAAAACTTCGAATTTATTTTAAGTTAAAAGAAATTGAAATGTTTTTATGTCGAATTGCTGATGTCATTGAAAGATGTGGATGTATACGTTAAATAGAATGCTGAAAGTATATTTGACTTAGACTATCGGAATCATGTTTAACTTTAGTAAATACAAACGGGTTCGATTATTTAGTTTGTTTGAAATTGTGTTTGTATCAACATTTGCATTATTTTGTTAGACACCGTTCAAATTCAAAGCAGTATCCTGGCATTAGAGTTGTGTATAACACATCGGTACTCCAGCAGAATTCGAGCTGAAATCCGTTCTTCTTTCAATACTTTCATGCAGAACAGAAAAATTTATCCCGAAGATACTTCGTAGTTTCGGCGATTTGAACTCGGAACCACATACATCTGAAAACAACAACGTATACCCTACTCTACACAGTAATTAGTATTTTATTGAAAAACATTTCGTTTATATCCACATAGCTACTTAGTTTCAATCCTTACCAGTACTGGTGCAAAACTAAATGACTTTAAGAATTCAAAAACCCAAAATTAATTTTTGTAAAATTTTAATTGCCTGCCTTGCACTTTGGAAAATGGATAAATTCTTTGTAAGGACATTTCTGTGAGATTAGGATGAGTACAAATTCGTCCGGAAACGTCTTAATAGTTGCAAAGCTTACCTGTTATTGTTATGTAATGTTAAATAGATCAATTTAGTTTTTTTCCACTAATATCAAAAAATTGTTTTTAATATTATTATGGAGATTTGATTTTTCCTTTGGATTTTCTAAGAATCTTAAAAAAAATTAATAAATTTCGATTATTTTAAGATGATTATAAACCCGATAAATAAACAAGGAACAAGTGTGATTAGCGACATTCACCCTAACACTTTTATTTCGGAATTCAATTCCGCCTCGTGATCTCTAGGAGCACTGTAACACATCAGACAGTTATTTTAGTAATTAAACAAACAATTAAACATTTCAAGATGACTGACGCACGGTATGCCATTTAATCCACGTGTCAAGATTTCATTTAATTACATGAAATCTGAATTGAATTTTTCATCTTTCAACCGTTCCGGTGAATTAACTTTATAGGTACATATTATATTTGGAGCATTTATAGCAGGGACCGACAACCACCCTTAAACATGTTGCTATAAAATATTATAAAATCTGTAAATTTAAATTGTATATTTGTAGCTAGAAAATAGAATAAATACAAAAGATGTTGACGTAATATGAAAATATGTGTGATGGCAGCAGGTATAGTAAAAGGTCGTGGGGGTAGTGATAGGTAGATGGGGCGGGAAGAGAAAGTGCTATATGAGGTCTATTAAAATTATTTTTTTCTATAATTAAATCGAACAATGAAATTTACGCATTCGTTCCGAAAATATAGCGAAAGCGTAATGTACAGACTTGATGTAAAACATTGAGAATATAGATGGCAGAATACCCGAAAAAGTGACGGATAGATGGCGTGCAAAACGGATGCGTAAGCAATTATCTTGAAGTAAGACTTTTAAATAAACTAGAGAAAGATCTTATAGACTTTTCAGGTATCGACTAAAATACTTCTTCTAATTGCAGAATATGGCCTTGATATGCGAAAGAACAAAAAATACCCCCTGGCCAAAACGCCCGAACGATACAAACACGTATTCACTTAACGTTTTCGTAGTTGCTATAATTTTATCCAGAAGCAATGGATTCATGTGGTAGTAATATCCTTTTTTGCGGCCAGTTCCTTTTATTGCGGCCTATTACGGGCTATTTAAGCGAAACATGAATTATAGCGGGGGTGCACCTTTCCTGGCATATCAATTAACTCCGGTTATAGAGGTAGACTAGGTGAGCTACACGATACCAATCTCATTTCGTCCAAACGCTTGTAATTGTAATTTTCCTGTTGTAGTTAAATTACTCGAACCACCCACAAAGGTAAGACTGGTCCCAGTAATAATTCTGACGTGATATGAAACTTATTCCAGTTATAAGCAGACGATATTCGTAGGTTCTTTTTTCCTATTCGATTTTCTTCTCTATCTCAGATCTGGGCATCTGGTGGGCTTAGTGTATCCTTAGAAGAATGCTTCTGATTGAGTTTGTTATGGAAGTGGCAATGGTTCTGGCAACACTGGTTCGGAAGTAATACTCGTAAAATTATGTTTTATTGGAGAATCGTGATCGGACATTTTGCGTGATATACTAGAAAATTTTATGACTAGATGTTAGAGGTGTGCAGATGAAATAGATTTAATCAGCGGATATACGAATTGGTAGAAGTGAACGTGGTTGCAGGTAAATTAATGGTCACACACTTAATTATATGTGAGATATAAATTAGATTTGTAGGTGTATCAGAAAAGTTTATAGATATACCATAAATTTACACTAGAAGTAATAAATCAGGTCTATGGAAATGCTCTTGATCTGAACCCAGAACTGTGACAAATTATACAATCATTTGTTTGCTATTGTCAGTGAAGTCGAGTTCCACAACTCGTTGACGAGGTTTCGATTAGAGTTTTCTAGTAAGAAGGAGAAGTAGTATTTTTCTCAACCGAAGTGGTTGTGATCTTTGGACATATTTTACCTGAAGTTTAACAGAGGCACGATAGTGTATATTTCCTTTTTATGTTTTCACATCCTGCAAACAATATTATAACCAAGTTTCTGTTGCCCATCTAATAAACTTCCACCATTGAAAGTCTTCATCAAATTAGGAGCTTAAACATGACAGGTATGCATTTACTAAAACCGCCTTACTCCATGAATAGTGCCAAAATTTCGAATTTCATAACCCCTTTCTTGTCGATAATAATATACTCATCATATTTTTTTCCTAAACCCGTACAACAACCAAACCAAAAACTTTCAACTACCAACCCCAACCTTGAAAATGCTGATGTTTAATTAAGATTTCGGCCTTATATTCGAAGACAATTTTCAACAATAACAGCTTGAAGGTTTCGTTTCTAAATTACCCTTCGGAAGCCTCAGAAATGTTTATCTAAACTCTATAAGACACACCGAAAGTCTATGTACAGGAAGTTTGGACACCCCTCGGCAAAATGAACCCCGGGACGGGTCGGTTGTCTTTGTTAACAATTAGAACGAAGCTCGAAACAATAATGTCGGCAATATTGAAGACAACCAATTTCTGGATAATTTTAATCGAAACAATAGGACGGCATTTAAAGGAGCCAAGAAGACAAGCGTTTTGACCATCATCATCCTTGAGAGACGAGATTGCAAGACTTAATGGTAAATAAAGATTGTAAAGTTTTCAAGGAGAAAAGGACTACTAAAGCCTGAAGGTATAAGGGAAGGAGGACTTGAGTTTTAAGTGTTTCGTTTTATTGTTATGGGTCCTATCTACCGGGAATTCTTGTCAAGGTGAAATCGTCTTATTTCTAGATGGCAATTTGCATTTGTATCCTGAACGAAATCAGTTGGATTCGATATGATAAGCTGTTAAGTTATAGACGGAGCGTAAACTTTGAAATATTTAGAAAATTTCAAGGATTGCTTAATGGAGACTCTTTGGCAAATTAATTTCCTTTTATTACTTTTCCGAGTAAAAAGAAAGCTTAGAAATAATTGACAAAATGGTGGAAGAAACTCTATCGTTTTTATTCGTTGTTTTCCTAGTGTGCAGTCTTAATCATTTAATTTTATCCATTGAAGCAAACTACATATAAGAAAGTATATTCCTTTAAATTTCTTAGTATAAAAATTTTAAAGTTACTAGTCAGTCACAATATTTACTTTCACAGAAATAATTAATTAAAAAGTAACTTACAATTGAACCTGAAAACTATACAAAACCTACAATTAAATAAACCAAAAAAAAAATTAAACCTAATTAAAATCATATCTTTGAAACTAAACAAAACTTTGAAAAAAAATCTTTAACCTAAAATTAATATTAAGGTTAAAGTCTTATTTTTCGGGTAGAATTCCGGAACGCGTTTAATCCGGGGATGCAAGGTAGGTTTCTATGCGACTGACAACCTTAAAATGAACTAAAAGAATAAAAATATACAGCCCATTAACTAAAAATATCGATTAATCCTGAAATCGATTTTTAGCCGTTGGTATTTTAACCCCGTAGAAATGAAATATAATTTCATATCTCATCAGGCTAAAGAGGTGTGGTGAAAGTTGTAAAAACGTATATATCACTTTTACATCCCCTTGTGCATTGAATGTCAAAGAATTTTTCATTTAATTGCGATTATAAAAATCTGCCAATGGTCTGGGCGAAACTTTATTATTTTTCGGATCAAAGTTCGGTAGCGGTCAAAGCCGGAGTATATCATCAGTTGTTTCGAGATTATGAAGTTTCTTGGAAAGTTAATTTTGTTCTTAAAATAAAAATATTTAAAATAGAGATTTTTAGCCATTTAAACATTGAAAAAGCCCGTGTAGACTATACGAATTTCGGTATATTATGTATACTAAAAGCCCATAGAAGTAAAAACGAATTTGTTGCCTTATTAGAATTAAGAGATATGACGAATTGTTAAAACGTATACATACCCATTAATTCCACTTGGGGTTTGAATTTCGAAAAAATTGTGAAACATGTTTTTAAACGATTTCATAAGAACCAACTTGATATCTCATGAGACACGAGGGATTTTGAAAAATTTGGGAAAACGTAAGCAAATTCTTCACACCTCCTTGGTTCTTGAAATTCGAAAAATCGTGAAATTAGTTTTTAGGTCATTACATCAAATGCCGTAATAACCAATTTTAAATCTCATCAGAACTAAGGAATGGCAAAAATTGTGAAAACATATGCAAACCCTTGGGGGCTGTATATCCAAAAATTGAGAAATGGGCTTGTAGGCGATTATATAAAAAGTCTGTGTAAATGAAAAGCGATCTAATATCTCATCAAACCTAAGAAATAAGTCGAACCTTTGAAAAGCATATAACCCCCTTAGACCCCTTAGGATTGAAAATCTGAAAATACTGAAATTTACTTTTTTGTTCTTATATGGGAAACCTTAGGAAGAAAAAATTAATTCGATATATCATCAGATCTAAGTAATATGTAGGAATCTGTGAAAACATATACAACCTCCTTACACCCACTTGGGGGTTGAATATCCAAAAATCCTGAAAGGAGTTAATAGATAAATATGAAGACAGCACGAGAAAGTAAAAACAATTGAATTATTTATCACTTCTAAAGGATATGACGGAATTTGTGAAAACTTGTTCAACCCTTTTATATTCTCTTAGGGACTGAAAAAGGAAAAAAACTTAAAAACAAGTTTTAGGCGATTATTACGCAAGCCCGTGAAAGTGAAAAGATGTTCGATATTTGATCAGACCTGAGGGATATGGCATAATTCGTGAATAAGTATACAACCCCTTTACACTATAATGGGCCATATTGGCCTGAATGCTCAAGATGCGCTGCATTGCTGCGTGTCTTCCTCCACACCAAACAACAACAACCCCTTTACACCACTTTAGGGGTCGAATTTCAAAAAATCCTGAAAAAACTTTCTAGGTATTTATATGAAGAAGCCGCGGAATAAAAATGAATTAAATATTTGGGAAGACCTAATAGATATGACGAAAGTCGTGAAAATATATGCATTCCATTTTCACTTAAAAATTTTGTTCGCCCCCCCCTTCCGAACGCCAATGGATATTTCAAATTCTTTGTTATCTAAATTACTTTTCTAGTTAATTTACATATACGTACCAAGTTTCAACTTTGTAGCATAAGCCGTTCTATAGATAGGAAAAACATCCCCCACCCCCATACCATACTACCCCTATAAAAAATTATATTTTTCCAAGATGTTACTATTGTAGTTCTATCTAAATACCATGTTTCAGCTTTATATCATTATAGGTTCTTGAGATATAAAAATCGGAACTTTTTCCTTTTCACCCTCCCCCACCCTCACCCATTTCTGATATTGGTCTATTAGTTCTACTTCTGGTAAAAATTTTAAGCATCTGACTTACACTGTTCTTGAGATATGAGACGTGATTTTTTAGAAAATTCGCATCCCCTCCACTTTCATGATCCACCGCCCCCTTAAAAAAATTTACTTTCAGTAAACTTCATTTGTCAACCTTTATACACAAACCGAATTTTATTTGTTTAGTGCAATTGGCTCATGAGATATCATAATCCAAAGTTTTTTACCCCCCACCCTCGTACGCCACTACCCACACTCCGATCTTTTCTCCTAGTATACCTACAGATATTCATTAAGTTTCAATTTAGTAACTTTAACCGTTTAGGAGATATGGATTTTAGAATTGGTCGATCTCGGCTTTTTTGCGTTTCGGACGCATTATTTTTCCTCCCACTCCCACACCCCTTTACCCATATTGACAATTTTTATGCAAATGGGTCCACTACCGAAGTTTTATATAAATTCCAAATTTCAGCCTCCTAGCATAAGCGGTTGCTGAGATCTAAAAACCAAAATTTTCCGTCTAAAACGTCCCCTCGTCCCCCTCACACCCCCACCCTCAGAATTCGGTCACTTCAAGGGGCCTACCCAGTCTATTCATAAAAAAAATTCAATTTAATATCTCAAACCGTTTGGGAGCTACGAGCCTTCAAACGATTTTGCGTACGGCGGACAGACGGACTGACATTTTTTTTTGCTTTTTTAGTGTCTACGAGTCATGAAACGCGAAAAAAAAATTTTCCAGCGTATCAAATTTTTTTTTTTAAAAATCTCTTTGAGGTATTCAGTTAAATTTTCTTTGGTGAATAGATTGGATTGACACCTTTAAGTGGTCACTTTTGGGGGCGGCTGATAGGGTGGGAATTAAAAAAAAATAATTTTATACTCTAGATGAAATCATATAGAGTATTATAACTTTAATCCAACCCGAAAAGTTTGTAACGTATAGAACCGAACCTTGGATGGAAAAAAGTTATATATTATTTTGTATTCAGTTGTGGCCAAAAATCCCAAATCCGTTTGCTGTCCGTCCGTCCGTCTGTCCGTTTGCACGATAACTCAAGAACGCGTTGACCCAGGAAGTTGTAATTTTGTCATCACCTGTAAAATGGAAAAAGTAATGCTAAGTTCGTTAATGGGCGATATCCTTCCACTCCTTCGGGTACCTCCCATACAAGATTCCTTAAAACACGTATTCACAATTATTGCTCGAATGCTTCAAGTTAGGAACTTGAAATATTGCATACTTGAAGTTTACAATGTTTGAAGCTAAAGTTCCGAATATGATGCAAATCGAATGAGTCCTTCGTGTAGAGCAGCCTACAAAAGTCCTTCAAAAATTTATGCAAGGTACAGAATTCACTATAACTCTAGCACGAGTTAAAGCAGTGGTTCAAAATTTTACTGGAATTACTTTTATGTCAAAAGCAAGACTGAGTTCATTAATTAGTGCCATTCGTCGACTCATTCGGGTAGCTGTAATACAAAAGTCTTTAAAACACGTGTTCACCAATATTGAACGATAGCTTTAGAACGCTTTAAGTTACGACTTTGAAATTTTGTATACGTTGATTTTAAAAAATTCGCAGCTGAAAGTATTAATATGAAAAATTTCCCTTAAGTCCTTCTTGTAGTTGGCATACAAAAATTCTGTAAAAATGTCCTAACTTAATTTATGGAACTCACTATGACTCATCAAATCGTTTAACCATCCATCGAGTATCCACTATACAATAGTTTCTACCTGTAAATAAAAGGTCACGCAATAATAAACCAAATTGTGAGCGAAAGAGGGGTGTATATATTTTTACGAATTTCATCATATCAGTTAGGTTTGCTGAGGAATCGGATTAATTTTCAGGTAATTTACTAGAAACTGTTTTCAAATTTTGTTGAGTTCGATTACAATACTTAATTATTTAAATAATAAGATAAAATTATTATTAAGTATTATTAGAATTTTAGGTTTTGGAAATTTTAGATTGATGACTAGAACTTTTTAAAAACAACATGAATTCTGTTACTATTTTCGATTGCAAAATATAATAGCCTGAACACAGTACGAATATCGTCCAAAGATGAATTTAAAATAAATGATCTGCGAGTTTGGGTAATGTTAAATAAACAGCTGTATTAAAATCCAAAAGTTAACAATTAGTCTTAACCTATGGAATGCTGTAATTGTCATTAAAAAATAATTGCAAAAGCAAATAAATTACTTCAATCCCATTAATATTCAAAATTAATTTGGCTGCTACTAAAAAACGACAGCGGAGTATAATTTTGATTTTTTTTTAAATATACGTCTATCTGTAGAAGCAGAACCAAAATTTCTCATATTAGTCTATAAGAACCTACCTCAAAAACAAGTTTATTTTGATCAAATATTTTTTATAATTCAATGCTGTAAAATCTAGCCGGAACGCAATGCCCACATCTATCAAACTGTCTACAAATTATGATTATAAAAAATACTACAGAACAAAATTTATCAGAAACGCCGAGAACTGGTTTTGCTTCGCGTATTATTGAAAAATTATTCCCATATGACAACAGGTAAAAAAAACTTTACCACAAAATAGGTCAATGGTTAAAATAAAAAATATATATACATATATAACAAAAACGAAGGTAAATTTCCGTAGAACAAATACAAGCGCACTCACATGTCGATACCGGTAATGAACGTTTTTTATTTATTCTTGTTATTCCCCGAAGGATTATTTTATGTGTCGAGGATATTTCATATATAAAACAATGGGGAGAAATTTAGGTGCACGCCCGTATAGAAAAGCAATACCTCCCGAACAATACGTACCTACGTACTAGAATCGAAAATAGAAGCACTCCTTCGATTTTTCCAATGGCGAACAAACAAAGCCATCAAATAAAAGTTCGGTTTCGGTTTTCTTGTGCTATCGATAATCCGGTAAAGGTAAACAGTTTTGCGATTGGAGGTGGATTGGCGGGTGGTTGGGTGGGTGGCTGGCTTGCTCGTCAAAAGACTTAATACACCTTGTTTACCATAAGATAATCTTTTTCTTTTTTTCCTGTAATAGGGCGAATCGTATACCGAATCAGTTCACCACCACCCACCCACCAACCCTCATTTCGTCTTTATTGATTACGATGCGATCGGGATTTTCTTTCCTAAACTTTTCGAGGTTGTAGGAACGTGAACAAGAAAGAAAATACCAAAATCGGGAATTTACTGCGAATGTTTAGTATTCTTGTGGTGATATCTTTTCGGGTTTTGATTGATGCCTTGTTAATAGCTCAAGAGGGATGAACTTGTTCAATGTCAACTCGAAAATTTGTTCCTATTTTTTTCGTCAACGGTATGCAGTCGGAATAATCGAGAGGATTTTCTATAATGTCGATAAGAAAGGAAATCGGTTTTCGAGAAAATGAAATCCGATTGAGTGAAGATGTTGTTTTAGTGTTGATAATAAATAAGTGGCCTGGGTAGTCTAGTATGGGAATATTCAAATCCTAGAGTTGTTGGTTCAAACAACACAAAATAAAATGCTAGAAACTTTCCGAAGTTACGACAGACTGTTATTAATCGTAAGATACATGACGAATAATTTATTCGATATATTCGTCACAACTGAACAAACGTTTAGAAATGTTTAATTGATTGAAAAGAATCAAACTGAGCATTTTTTTTGACCCATGGTTGCAAAATCGTAAAATTTATTCCACAAATAAAATAGAACTTCACAGCTTGTCTCCGGCGTTACATTTTCGTTTTTAAGGTCCTCTTTATGGTAGTAAGTAGTGTTGGTTCGTATACAATGACTCTAGTTGAGGATTGCGGCTCAAATCTCATGCCGCGTTTCCGTCATCGCGCGAACTTGTGCGAATACGAATGTGAAAACAGCAAGTTCGCGTCAGTTCGAAACTCAAGGCGAGGTTCGCGTAGCTTCGCGTCGATGATGGTTTTTGGACGCGAATCAAAAGAACTCTCATTGAACACGAATGCAGTGTGTAGTGTACACATTCGCCTATGCATTCGTGTTCTAGTCGAATGTAGACGATGCGAGAATGCGATGGTGGAAACGCGTCATCAGAATAGAGCCGTAAATCTAATCCTCTATTTAAGAGCAAAATATATTTGTTCGGAGATGTTTGAGACGCACCTTTTACATATTAATATTACAAAGTCGAGCACAGCTTCAACACATAGTATCTGTGATGCCCCCGTATCTCCATGCTTCAATCAGGTGTTAATGGTATCACAATCAAAGAAATTTATGTCTGTTTATTTCCATATGTATATTTTTCTGCGGCTATTTACCCAATCTGAAGATATTGATCACGAATTCAAGTCAACTTAGAAATTGAAAGATGGAAAGCCTATCAAGATGAACGACTATTATATTCCATGTTTCAGAAATTACAGATTCTCGTAACTATCGGTAGCATAAACACCGAGTTATGGATCGAAACATCTAAGATCTTACCAATTCGATAACTTCTTCTTCAACACAAGACTATTTTAAGAAATTCTTCTGGTGGCATCAAATTATGTTTTGAAATTGTTCGCCACAAAAATATGCGTCTGCATCATTCACTTACACGGCCCGATGAAAGAATATTTCGCAGACAATTATAAAGCAACCAATCGAAAATTATGTTAGCCTGTCGGGTCCAATCAATCTATCTCCAATGGAATCACATGTCCGAATTTAGATGTAAATGCGATACCAACATGGAACCTGTGATTGATGAAGAAGCCTATATTTGGAGTAGGGCATTCATTGAACTTTCAAAGACGGTTTCCAAAACTATTTCCATTAAAATTGTGTTATTGTGCCTGTGTACAGAATAAGAGTTTATATTCAATAGAAAGAACTTGTTTTTAAGACGATTCGAATAATATTGGAAAAACCAAGCGTTTTCAATTGTAATTTGACCCTTTTATGGTCAACCATGGACCAGGTATTGTAAGCGGGTCATGGACTTTGTTAGGCGTCATAATTAAATTCATTAGTATCCTATCAAGAGATTTTAATTAATGCCATTACAGGGGTATTCCCCGCATTCTTCTTCTACTTCGGATCATTTTAGAACAATACGCCTCGAACCTTTCATGAACTTGGGCAAAAACGCTCCTCAAGCAATTATTGCTCCCATGGTGGTTCTAAGATTGAAAAGACGATGAAAAAGCGCTACGAATCGCAACTTGTACTTTCTAACGAACTCATCTTGATTGGCATTGAATAAGGTTTCGGTCAATGGTCCTACAAGAATCGATCGAAGATGCAATAATATTTTCTTAAACGGCCGAGAATCGCTCGAAGATGGCACGAAAGATACTTGAATCTGCGCGGAGAGATTGATGGATCTAAAAATAAAAATAATTCGAAAAAGTTCTATTCTTTAATATTATATGAAATTTTCATGCGGTTTTTGCTTGGCTTAAGCAATTTGGGAGGTTAATCATTGGTGCGGTGGTACCTAGCAAGATGGCTAGAAGTTTGGCACAAGATTTTCCATTCAGCAGTCAGATGATTCTGATCGTCATCTAGCCGATACTAAATTTTTGGCCAAGCCATCTTATATCAATAATTTATTATAATTCGATCCTCATCACCGTTAGCTTGTGTTTATTGCAAACGCCACTCATTTCCACTAAACTGAATTGACCCCGGGCCCGACAAGATGGCGAGTTCTGGAATATAAATTGGTTAAGTTGCGTTCGTTCGCTATCAGTCCACACCTAGTGCTTGAAGAGCAGCATCTTAGAATTTTTGCTGAAAAATTAGCAGTTGGCATCTTCATCCACTTAGTTCTTTAAGTACCCGACATTTGGAGGAAATTGAGCCAACATGAAACTAAATTTAAAGCTTTTGTTTACCACTGTCACGGTAATTAGCTTAGCGCAATCAGGTGAGACACTCCTTTATTCGAAATTTTAGAACACTTGAAAATAATTAAAACAATTTTTTTCTCGTTAGTATGGTGTACACCAGCTGTTGCCGACGAAATTGAGGAAACTGCAGCAGTTCCGGCGGAACATCGAACTGGAAGGAAGGATAGTGGCGTTCAGCAGGAAGGTCGCGTCTGGCGCATACCATTGGTCAAGAAGAAATTGCTTCTGCTCAAGTTCAAGAAATTGCTACCTTTGACCACGCTTCCTCTACTTTTGCTGAGAAACGGAGAAGGTGGTGGCAGTCAATTGGTTTCCGTAGTTCCAGTTGATGGTAGCTCCAATCTTCAGTCGATCCTTCCTAGCACCGGCCAGTCTGGATCTCAAACTTATGCCATTCCAAGTGATTTGCTGCAGGAACAAGTTGTTGAAGTAGCCGCGGATTCACAGATGGACAGTGAGGAGGAAGAGTTCGATGGAAATCCAGAAGTTATTGAAATCGGTGGTGAGAGTGAGCAACCAATTGCAACGAATGCAGCGAAGAAAATCTCTTCATATTCCGGACTGTCTGGACTGACCGGATTACCAGGATTGTCAGGCCTGTCCGAATTGGCAGGACATCCGGCACTTGCACAAGCTTTCAATGGTCGAACACCGATTATTATTTATGCCGTTCCGCAACAAGTTGAGTACGGACGTGCCGCTGGACATTCGAACAAGGTTAGAAGGAGGCTACTGACAAGATTCTGAAGGTCTTTTCGCTATGAGTAAATTTAAGATTATGTTAACTGCTTTAATAAACCGTAAACGATAAATTAATCAGATGTGTTTCTTCAGGTAGCTTAATTATTGTGTGCAGGAGGTCAATTCTACACCCTTACCGCAAGAAATATTCATTTGGGATTAGGTAGCTTCAGTAAAATGTTGTTGGTGTAATCCGAATCGCTTCATTCTAATCATAACTTTTTGGAGACAATAGGTGTTTCCAAAATAGGAGCACCACTGCGATCACCTGTTTTTGAACAAAAGCTAGACACTCACCTCATTTGCATCGCAACTTTTGGTTTTACGAATTTCCAGTTTAACAATATTTTCTTTAATTTCACTTTTATTTCCAAATGAATAGGATTCATATCCCCTTTTTAATGCAAGGCTTATTCAAAACGGGTTTGATTCGGAACTTTGGACTTAAGTCGTTGACATTATCCCTTTTCCATGAAGATTTAATTTATTTTCGAAATAAGAAACCTAAAATATCTAAAAATGTACTGATTGTAAATCTCCTTTCCAAATTTTATAAATAACTCTCGCATGTTGAGTTAACTTTGGGGTATACTTTTCCTTGAAAGGTTCGACAATTCCTAAACTTCCTGAATCAAACTCAGAACCAAACGATGGACAAAAAGAAAATAGATAAAACCCATTCGTCGAGAAGAAAATTGTAATTTCCCTTTGCAGCTAAGTAGCAATCGTGCGGTCACAAAGGAAACGCCAACTTCTTGAACGTTCTGCGAAAGGTTTCCTAATGTCGTTATTGGCGCATCGAGCTCTTTTCCCTTTAGTTTCGATGCTTTCGAAATTTTTTACAAAGCCCTTGCAATCTCGCTTTCACCCCGTTGACGTCGAAAAACTACCCTCGCTTCAAAGAAGGGGTATGTTCCCGATCATTTTGTGCAATGGCTACGTTTTGTTCGAATGCGGACAAAATGCACGCTATCGTTGTAAGAAAGTTCCTTTCGGGGTAGTGAAGAAAGCCTTTCCTTTGTCAACAATAGAGCGCTCAAGTGAGTTAAAATTTCTGAAATTTTAAGAAAATTTTACGGTCTTGTTTTTTTTCTTCAGAGCGGATTTTTCTTTTTACTTCCTTATAGTAGGTACCATTCACAATTTTCAAGTACTTGAGACGGAATTAAATTACATGCAATGGGAGGATTCAGAAGTATCAAGCCAGGTAACCATTACTGCAATATACCTGAAACTCGGTGTTCGCAATGCAGATTTCGCACTAGCATGAAAAATTTGCATATCTCACTGTACAAGGCTTGACATTTAAAGTACTTCTTCTTCAGTTCCTATTCGGACGGGACCCTGTTCAGTAGTTTACACTATGGAAAGCGTCTATTCATATTTTTTTTCAAGAGTTTCACTTTTCATTTCCGGGCTGCTTTTCTTCTTGTAGTAGTTTTTCAGCAACATTAACTGAGCGGTAGTTCTGTGTCAAGCTGATCCTTTTCCATCCAGCGGTATTTTACCACTCATAATATCCAACTGGAGTTTTCTCTGATTTCCGATTTACTCGTGAAAATTACTAAGAATGGGAAAAAAAACTTCCCTACTTCTTCGGTTCTACATGGAATTCTGCCAGTTATTAGGCCAACATATCTTCGCATAATTCAAGAAAATTGCTGGCGTGGTAATTCCTGGACTCGTTTTTGAGAAGACAGTAAAAGTTTTCTCTATGCAGGGAAATTCTTTACCTCAATGTTCATTCCGGAAAACTACGGCATTGATGGTGGTACCCATTTCACTGTAATTAGTATCGAGTTAGGGGGTCGGTTTGGATGGAGTTTTCCTGAATGATTAATGAGAAGAGTACTTAACGCAAAAAGGAGACTCCGATGGGACCTTGGGCGGGTATATATTTGCGGTCTTCTTAAAGAACTATCCAAGGAATTTCGAATTGGAATTGTTAATGTCTTCATAAAAGGACTTTTGAATTCGGAACTGTTTTTCAGTCGGTAGGCGTTTTGATGGACTGCGGTTCTGGTTGTTCATTAAATGAGAAATATTGTCGATTCAATGGTAAGATCATTAATCAAATTAGTATTTTATTACAGTCTTATTTCATTTTATTATGTTTCATCAGTTGTTCTTGAATAGATTGCTTAGACAAAAAAACATAATGGACTAACACCTTAATTGCTCTTCAGCATCATAAATAAATTGCTAAAAAAATATTTGATCATTCTTTTTTCCTTATACCACTATATCGCATTATAATTTTTCACGTAATATCAATCAGGAATTTCAATGACAAAGGAAACTCTGAAAACAATTAATGTAATTGTGCTCGAAAAATACCTGAAAATAGATACAGCTGCTGCTATTTACACTTCTGATAAAATTTTGCAGCAATAAGGAAATACTGGACATTTCATGGTACATAACTCCTGAACGGTGTATGGCACAAAGTTGAGATTTAGTAGTTCATACGCATGCTAAATACAAAATTAAACAAACATTTGAGGGGCGGTGGAGCACGGAAAAAGTCTTAATAGCCACGTCACAAATCTCAAGAATTATTTGAGATAGGACCTTGATAATATTCCATAGACCCTGCAGCAAAAAAAAAATCGGGCGAATGTAGGAGAGTATTAGAATACAAATAAAAACAGCCTAAAAATAAAAACAGCCTTCGTTTGATATCTTGCGAAATGTATAGGTATTTATAGGGTTATTACAGTCGCATATTCAAATACATTTTAAGGGTTTAATAGAATTTGGGAGTAAAAGTGAATATCTTTAGATGAAAAGTAATTTTCGTAAAATAAATTCGGGTTTGTATTGACTGAGACAAAAATGTATCTGTGAAAATGAGGCGCAAAAATTTTCACGAATTCCGTCATATCTCTTAGGTCCGATTAGATATCATTACTGTTACTTCTTGCTACTTTTTACTTCAACGGGCATTTAATATTTTCGTAACAAAATTTGTATCAGTTTTTTTTTTAATTTCAACCCTTAAGGTGGTTTCATACATTTTCACGAATTCCGTCATAACTCTTGGGTATGAAATTCATTCGTTGCGCATAAATTTGTTTTTCATTTTTTTCGATATTCAACGTAAATGGTGGTGAAAAGGAGTTGACTTACAAATGGTACCATAACTCATAGAAATCCAAATGGGTTTCGGTTTTACGAGCTCTTTACAACAACGCCAAAAATCAGTTTTATCGATATTCCACCGCTTTTGCACTACAACTAAGAATTTAAATCTGGAATAATAATAAAGTTACGGCCAGACTTTAGTTAGATTTCTTAATTTAGATCGTATAATAAAATAAAGCATTTCGGTACTCAAAAGGATTTAAAATTTTCTATCAGTTTTATACAAGAAAATCAATCAACTTAAAACAATTGTCAAAATTTTACTATTTTTTAGTTGGTAGTGTGTGATGCCGTTTAATATAGCAAGTCGAGATTTTCACTTTACCTGTACAAGGCTTACCTTTAGATACCTATGTGCAAAACATCAATTATATTTTTGGTAAACCTTTTCGCCAAGTGTTCTTCAAACGTTCTTCAGGGCAGAGTCTAATTTCTTTTCGAGATCACCATAATCAGCAAGGCTAATTTCGACAGTGTTCCTGGAAGGACATACTGTCAGGATACATATAGTATTATTTTGGTACTTTCATTCTCTCTAATCTCGAATACGCCATCCCAGTGATGACACCATAATAACAAGTCGAGCTCTATATGAACTAATATCACACAACAATGCAAACTCATCCAAAAATGACCATATCACTCCAACTATTATTCCCTGATTTATCCACTAAATCCTAGCCAAAGTCCATAAAAGATTTTATTGTCCTTTCTCCACTACGAATATTATCCTTACTGGTATTGTATTCACTTAATAATATGGATACCGAAATCACGGAGGACGGTAACAAAAATGCAAAAAGAAAAACTAAATTTCGTGAATCGCCAGAACCCTTTATTACAACTCAATGAACCTTACTCGCATATATGGAAATTGGAAAGGAGATAAAACGCCTGTCCGAAAAGGTCATATAGCGTCGAAATTTATTCGAATCCATTTTCACAGGCGGCCCAAACCTACTTTCAAATGTAATTCGCCGAATTATTCAAAACCCTTGAAAATTTCCGTAATTTTGCCGTTGGTGTTGCCATCGTGAATTTTAAATATCTCGCCATGGCATCCTCCACCCCCAATAGCCCACACAGTGCCACCATACATTTCCGTATAAACTCGTTTTATACAATGTTATAATATTACACAATGGAATTCTGTCGTTCTGCTCGTTTCGTGTTAGAAACAAATCCCAAGGGTTAAAATTTAATTAACACCTCGTGTTACAATAAAAATTTTCACTAATTAAAATCAGAAAAGGTTTTACATGTTTACGTTTATGATGTTTGAAAGCTCGTTACCCGGAATATAAATAATGTCCGTTGGACATCGGTCGTGTGGGATGGACTGAAGTAAAATAATTGAAACATAATGTCAACGGTGAAATGGAATTATTCACCTTAGAGGTTTTATATGAATTTCAATGTAATAATTGTATTGTGTAGATGGAAATTAAAACAAAACAGACGAAATTTATCGCATCAGTAAAGCCGTTTTTCACAACATTTGGAAATTTTACGTACTCCAGAATAAGCGTAACATGAACTTGAACAGTCCACTAAAATTAGATATCGGAAAAAATATTTTATTACCAACATTGAACAGGTAGATTTGACACAATTTCACTATATATGTAAATGGAAATAAAATGCATTATTGGTAGCCCTATCAAATTCATTAAAATGCTTTTCAGTTTCAACTTCTTTTTGATTAATATATTTTGGATCTAACACGAGCAATAAAGCTTTTGATGTGAATGAAATTCAATCTGATACAAAAGTTTGAACCGCTTTGTATGATATGTCATTATCAGGGCCGGATTTACCTATGAAGGGGCCCGGGGCTATTTCATTTTTCGGGGCCCCTAACAACTAAGGCTTATGATTTTTTTTAATTTTTACCTAATCGGAAAAATACTTGAAAAATTTTTTTTTTGCCGAAAAAAAATTTTGTTCACCAAAGGTATCAGCTTTCTTCCATTACGTGCCAATACCACAACTGCAAAAACTTTGCCAGACTAACATTTATTTCACATACTTCATTATTTTTTAGAGGATTCTACTATTTTCAATAATTAAGTTTTTTCCAAGAATTCTATTATAACTATGACAATATAAAATACGTACCTAGCCTTGTTTGTCGGTTAAGGCCAGGTACGTATTTTATATTGTCAAGTTGCTGGTACTGCACTATAAATTTCAGAAAGCTTTGGATCCATTAAATTTTTCTAAATCAAAAGATCTTCAATTATTTCACTGGCAGCGAACTTATTTAAATAAACATCAAAATATCACCTTCTCTCTCACGATTATCATTGGTAGATTGAATGGTAACTGTTCACTGCTTCTTTTCTTCGAATTGGAGATCAAAACGGATTTAGGTTTTGGGAAGTGTATCATCAGGGCAGCCTTATATGATAAAAGTGGATTTTGAACTGAACCAGAAGATCTCAAATCATGAAGACTATGGTAAAAAATTTTGAAAAGTTTGAAATATTTATCAATTCCTTAATTGCTTACTCATCTTAGCTCCTTTTAAAAATATGCTCATTTATATGGGAATATTTCGTGCTTTACTTCTGGCGAAATCATTTATTATTTCATTAAAGTCAATCGATTTTTATACGTCAAACTCTATTGACATTAGAGAAAGTGAGTTCAAACGATTTTCGCCAATTGTATTACGCAAATAGTTTTTAATCCTTGCTAAAGTAGAGAAGGATCTTCACCTTCACAATTTGTTGCAGGTATAGTTAAATACATTCGCAACGAAATCCTTACATTTGGAAACGTGCGAAGAATTGAACTACCGTCCTCAAGTAATTCGCTCATATGTGCAAGCTTAGTTTTTGCAATATTTTCGTTCTTAACAATTTCAGAAAATTGTAAGAATTCATAAACGAAACCAATCTTCAAATCATTGGGATATGCACTTATAAGAGCTTTACATTTATCTTGAATTTCTGCAATTGATAATACGTTAAAAATCCAAATAAATTTTCAATACTGTTGAACGCTGCGCTTCTCTTCTCTAATTCCTGATACAGACAGTCGATTATCGGCAGAAAGGTTTCTACGCGAAATTTTTCACGTGCAGAAAATTCCGTTTCTATTGCATCGCCTTCATCAAAACAACGTGCTCTTTTTCTTGTTCTTCTATTATATTCTCTATATTGATCATCATCCACAAGTTGCCTTGCTTCGGCCTCTATATTATTAAAACAATCTCGATATTTATTCAGAAAACCTGACAAAGAGCAATACATATAGTTGTTAGTTAGTTAGTAGTTACAGTCAGTAAATCAATATCAGCGCTCTGAAGCGATTCGCTGGTTGCATGGAAGCGTTCTAAAATTTTGTTCCAAAAAATAACCATGACACCAGTATGCGAATACAAATTTTACAAATTTATTGTATTGAATATTTGAAAATTTCGGGCCCAGTGAAATTTGTTGGGGCCCCTTAAAATTTGGGGGCCCTGTGCTACAGAACCTTTTAGTCCTATGGGAAATCCGGCCCTGGTCATTATCTCTAACGATATGGGAGTGAAGGAAATATGTGAGCCAATAAGTCTTCATTTCAAATGTGCTTAAAATTTACAAGTACAAGTCTATTAGTTCGAAAATCCGATTTTTTTTCTTTATTTAAAGTTATTCAATAGACATAAATGGTGGATAAAATTTAAAAAAAACTTAACTCTGCTTTAGCACTAATTGGGGAACATGAACTGGGTTATGGTTTCTGTACTAACTTTCCAAAGACATGTGGCTTTAAGAGTGGTCACATACGACAAACAAATTATTTTTCTACGATCTACTAATCAAAAAATTTTAAATACAAAATTGCAGGAGAAAAACTTTTAACAAATTTCAAGTCGATCACAATGATTCATAATTAAAAATATGTAAAGTTAAATTCTGTCCTCTATAGCCACATGATAACATTTCTTGTGAAAATGTAATTGTGATTTTCGCAGAATGTGTAACATTAAAAGAAATATTTTAGCCATTTGATGTTCTTTTAAATACTATAATTTTTTTTTAATTTTATTTTTTTATTTTTATAACCGCTGCTACAATAAATACTTACGTCCCTTCTTTTTAAACATCCATAGTTTAAAAAAGAAAACGTAAACCTTTTTTGTTTTACAAAAAAAATATTTGATTTGAGTCACAATGCCAAAAAGAAGAGCAGCCGAAATATTTTCCATTTCTTGATGTAAAATTTACAAAATGTGACATACGACTTTCTGGTAACACGGTACTGAATTTAAAATTTCTCAAAAAAATAATAGTGCATAAAACTGCCACCATCATTTATTTTATTATAAAAATTAATTATATTTGATTTGATTAGAAAAAGTGGAAAACGAACACAAAAAATTTTTTTATGTTAATAATTTGTTATTTATGGTGACTCCGAAATTGAAATTTTCCAGACAAATAATGTCAAAAATAAAGCACAACCTCTGACGTTACCGAGGTTTGGCCCGCCGAACCATGATCTCTAGTGAATGTATAATCGATTCAATAGAGAATATAATAGTCTCAATTTTACAGCCTTGTGGCACGATCGGAACTTCCTTGTGTCTGCAAAATTTCAAGATTAGTAAATATTTGTAAAGATAAAGTAAACCAAGCTCGAGATTTAATAACAATTAGTGCATCTGCATGTGATTGACCAACTACACAATTTGCCTATTATTCTACATCACACTCAAAACACATTTTCTTCACACAAGGTTTTGGACAGCTTTTTATACTCTAGATGAAATCATATAGAGTATTATAAGTTTAATCCAGCCCAAAAGTTTGTAACGCATAGAACCAAGCCTCGGACGAAAAAAAGTTATATGTTATTTTTTGTTTATTTGTGGCCAAAAACCTCAAATCCGCTTGACGTCCGTCCGTCCGTCCGTCCGTCCGTCCGTCCGTCCGTCTGTCCATGAACACGATAACTCAAGAACGCCTTCACCTAGGATATTGATATTTTGAATCTGGATGTTTGGTTGAATTTGTAAGGCTAAGTTCGTTAACGGGGAAAATCGTCCTACTCCTTCGGGTAGCTGCCATACAAAATGTCCTTAAAACACGTGTTCAATAATATTAATAATATAACTTCAGAAGGGTTTAAGCTACGACATTGAAATTTTGTATGTGTTATTTTTCCAATAGTTGGAGCTAAATGTATGATTATGAAGAAAATCCTATTAGTCCTTCGTGTAGCTGCCATACAAATATCCTGTAAAACGTCTTCACTTAATTTACGGAACTTACTACAACTCAAGTAATCTTTTAGCTATGAATTGGAAATTTTGTACAAATTAGTTTTGAGTAAAAACAAATTTCGAGTTTACTAATCAGCGAAATCCTTTTACTCCTTCTGGTAGCTGCCATACAAAATGTCCTTAAGACACGTGTTCAACAATATTTTTCGATAACTTTTGAACGCTTCAAGCTACGAATTTGAAATTTTGTACACATTCATTTTTAAATGATTCCAATGAAAGGATAAATATGTAAAAAATTGAGTGAGTCCTTCTTGAACCTTCCATGTGAAAGTCCTGCAAAAAGGACATTTTTTTCGATGACTTACCCAGTTCAAGATATGAAATTAAACAATGTATATTGTCTTTTAGTTTTGAGTAGCAATCTAATGGCAGTCCTTAATAAAGGACATACAACATGCAGACACGTAATTCTACTTTATCCCCAACTACAATATAAATCATAGTTCAGTATTCAACTAGAGTATTATACGATTGGCTTGCAGCCGATCGTGACTGCAGTATGTTTATATAGCCAATTTGTTGATTTTGGAAATCCAAAAATTATTCGCTACGTCACTAAAACGCTTTAAAGAAAAAATTTGCCAATGGTCTGGGCGAAACTTTATTATGTTCGGGTCAAAGTTCGGGAGCGGTCAAAGTCGGAGTATATCATCAGTTGTTTCGAAATTATGAGATTTCTTGGAAAGATAGTTTCGTTATTAAAAAAATATTTTAAATTAAAATTTTTTAGATAATTAAACATTGCAAAAGCCCGTGTAAACTATTCGAATTTCGGTATACGAGTATTATGTACACTAAAAGCCCATAGAAGTAAAAACAAAGTTGCTGCCTTATCAGACTTAGAGATATGACGAATTGTTAAAACGTATATAAAGCCATTAATTCCACTTGGGGTTTGAGTTTCGAAAAAATTGTGAAACAGGTTCTTAGACGATTTCATAAGAAGCAATTTGATATCTCATGAGAAACGAGGGATTTTGAAAAATTTGTGAAAACGTAAGCAAACCCTTCACACCACCTTGGTTTTTGTAATTTGAAAAATCGGGAAATTGGTTTTAAGGTCATTACATCAAATTCCGTAATAACCAATTTTATATCTCATCAGAATTAAGGGATGGCAAAAATTGTGAAAACATATGCAAACCCTTGGAGGTTGAATATCGAAAAATTGAGAAATGGGTTTGTAGGTGATTATATAAAAAGTCTGTGGAAGTGAAAAGCGATCTAATATCTCATCAAATCTAAGAAATATGTCGAAACTTTGAAAAGCATACAACCCCTTAACACCCCTTAGGATTGAATATCTAAAAATACTGAAATTGACTTTTTGGCGCTTACACCTACAGGAAACCTTAGGAAGTAAAAATGAATTCGATATATCGATATGTAACATCCTTACACCCACTTGGGGGTTGAATATCCAAAAAATCCAGAAAGGAGTTAATAGATAAATATGAAAATAACACGAGAAAGTGAAAACCAATTCAATTTCTTATCACTTCTAAAAGATATGACGGTATTCGTGAAAACTTGTTCAACTCTTTTACACCCTCTTAGGGGCTGAAAAATGAAAAAACCTAAAAAGGAGTTTCAGGCGATTATTACGCAAGCCCGTGAAAGTGAAAAGATATTCGATATCTGTTCAGACCTGAGGGATATGGCAGAATTCGTCAAAAAGTATACAGCCCCCTTTCCAACCCCCGTAGGGGTCGAATTTAAAAAAAACCCTGAAAACACTTTCCAGGTATTTATATGAAGAAGCCGTTGAATAAAAATGAACTCAATATTTGGAAAGACCTAATAGATATGGCAGTCTGGTAGCATGGGTCCTAGTGTTCTGTTGGTCTAGTAATGCAGTAACTCTAGCATTACTTCAAGGCCTATGCCCAATTTGGGCTGTTGCGCCATTGATTATTATTAATAGATATGACGAAAATCGTGAAAATATATGCATTCCATTTTCACAGATAATTTTTTTCGCCACCCTTCCGAACGCCAATGGATATTTAAAATTTTTCTTTATCGAAATTAATTTTCTAATTGATTTACATATATATACCGAGTTTTAACTGTGTAGCATAAGCCGTTCTATATATAGGAAAAACACCCCCCATCCCCGTTCCCTATAAAAAATTATACTTTTCCAACATGCTACTAATATAGCTCAGATTTATATTATTATATTATTATAGATTCTTGAGATATAAAAATCGGAATCTTTTCCTTTTCACCCCACCCCCACCACCCTCACCCTCTACAACCTCACCCGCAACATTTTTATCCCTGCTTGGGGTCTATTAGGCCTACTTCTGGTAACAATTATAAGCATCGACCTTACACTGTTCTTGAGATATTAGAAAAATTCATATTCCCTCCACTTTCAAAAATGTTACTTTCAGCAAACTTTATTTGTCAACCGTTATACAAAAACCGAATTTTATTTGTCTAGTGCAATTGGTTCGTGAGATATCGTAATCTAAAGTTTTTCAACTTCCACCCCCGTACGTCACTGCCCTCACTCAAAAATTTGTTTCCAATCTATTCTCCTAGTATACCTACAGATATTCATTAAGTTTCATTTATATGGATTTTAGAATGTGTCGATCTCGGCTTTTTGCGTTTCGGACGCATTATTTTTCCCCCCACTCCCACGGCCCTTCACCCTTATTAACAATTTTTATGCAAATGGGTGAACTATCAAAGCTCTATATAAATTCCAAGTTTCAGCCTCCTAGCCTAAGCGGTTGCTGAGATCTAGAAACCAAAATTTTCCGTCTAAAACGCATCATCCTCCTCCCATCTCACACCCCCACTCCTCAGAATTCGGTCACTTCAAGGGAGCCTACCCAGTCTATTCATAAAATCAATTTATTCAATTTAATATCTGAAACCGTTTGGGAGCTACGAGCTTTCAAATGATTATGCGTACGGCGCAACGGCGTACGGCGGACAGATGGCCTGAAATGTTTTTTTGCTTTTTTCGTGTCTACTAGTCATGAAACGTAAAAAAAAAATTTCAGGCTAGCAAATTTTTTTTTTAAAGTCGTTCACAATACTGTATTATTAGAAAATAATAAAGTAAAATTAATTATATTTGATTTGAAAATTAGATAGACAATTAATTAAAATTACTGGACCAAATTCCACGTCTTCGATGATTTTTTTATGGTTAAAAATCCTCATTGCCAAAAATTTCTGTTTAACAATTTATTTTTCCCCAATATATAAAGGTCTTGAAAAATCATTTCTTTGATGTGTATTTGGTGAGCTTTCAATGTGCTAAGAACCTCTATTTAGAGTTCCTTCAAATGGAACTAAATAATCAACGAACCTTCGGCTCTGCTGTTCTTAGGCACTAATTCGACCCATGGAGAAAGTCCTGATTTCCGGTCTGGTTCTAGATTAACTTAATTTCCCTTAATCATGAAATAAATTCATCTATAAATTAAATAAAAGCCTTGATGAGCTCCTATAAAATTTGAATTTTTCTTTTGCGAGACCTTAGTGAGAAGTGAAAAAAACTTTTAGACTTTAGAAATAGGTTAGTTTTAACGAACTGCAAATGGTAAAAAGTTGAAACTTTGAGTATTATGTATATATACCTACATTTGAGTAAAAAAAATGTAGATGATTTGTGGACTAAAGAAGAATTATATTGTAGTACGTTACATTAATTTTGGCGTATAAGTCTCAAAAAACGGGTTTTTTTTAAATTGAAATAAAAATTTTCCAAATCAATTTCCATTTAATCTGGATTGTTTTTGAAGCAGTAACATGCAGTGAGAGTCCCTTTACGTTGTAGTAACTACATTCTATAGTAAAAAATTCTGTAGTATTACCCACCGGGTAATACTGGGGAGTAAGTTATTCCCGACTAGCACTCAAATATGCCACAATACGGCGAATCTTTGGCAACCTCATAACTTGCACACTCCAAACAAGCGTCGGTAAAATCTCAGCGACTGAAAACTTTTTCGCGAAAATACCACATTTACACTACCCGCTCCATTAACAGTTCGCTGACTTCCACGCACTAATACTCATAAATAATGGCAATAAAATCGTGGTAAAAAAAAACATTGAAGAAGAACAAAAATTACTAAAATACTCGAGTATACTATAACCGACTTGGCTATCCCGAAACCCGAATCCGAAAACTTTTCGGAAAATTTATCCGCAAAACGGAAGAAGCTTTTCCATGGTCGGGAAAATTCACAAAGTACGAAACCTTTGCAGACCCTTTAT
Organism: Beris morrisii; assembly: GCA_951812415.1. Lineage (NCBI taxonomy): Eukaryota > Metazoa > Arthropoda > Insecta > Diptera > Stratiomyidae > Beris > Beris morrisii. Next base: position 170,800,404 of record OX638310.1, read on the forward strand.
AGCTTGCCAATCGTAAACAATTTCTCTACGACCGACAATATAAAATTGTGTCCGGCTCTGTGTCGGATCCCCAGCAGGGAAAATGTATCCTAAGCCCGAATAGTATACACGAGTTTTCCTCTATGCCAACATTCACTTAATGTTTCGATTGCATGTTGCAATTATCAAAGTGGATATAAAATTTCTGATATCACATAAAAGTCGAGGCCCTGCTTGACTACCTTTGTGCGATCCGAACAAAAGTTTCGCAATGGTTTCGAGCCGGCAGCGTTGTAAAACGTGTTGGAATGGGCGGGTAGCTAGTGGGTAGCCCAACATAATGTCGAGTATGGACATGGTTTTTAAGTTATACACCGTAGTATTAGCAGTGGGAATAGATGCATTTCGAATATTTCCGTAAAAGTCAAACTACGCTGGAACCGGAACATCAAGTTCCCTTCTGACATACCCTTTCATATTGCACATTTCTGGCTCAAGTATGAAGGATTGAAGAGGTCCTTTTTTGCGTTTTCCTCGAGCTTGTTTTCTTGTTAAACGCCTTGTCGGTGTGCATGACATGCATCCTGCTGTTTTTGCTAGAACTTAGCCTTATAGTCGGGTGCTATTCACAGTAGATTATTGGATAATGCTTTCGGTTTGCTAGTGCTTGTCCAGGATTAAGATGTAGTCGTACATTCTGCCGATGATTAGCACCTGTTGCAAAATTTTATTTTTTTTAATCAAAATTTCTAGGAAGTGACATAAATTTTCGAAGAATGTTTAGTAGAAAATCAATTCGGTGTTGGTTACAAGTAGTCTTTGGAATTAAATAAGAGAAGCATTAGTCAGTTTGCCTGAAGTATTTAGGAAACAATTTTCTTTCCCTATATTATTTTCTCCTTCTAAAAATATTACATCTATCTAGACTATTCTATCTATTAATTGCGATGTGGTTATTTGATTCATGCCTCATATGCTCAAAATCCTTCAAACAGGGAATTTTATTTCGTCACTTACATTTTTGAAATTAGTATTGGGATATAAGGAAAATTATGTGTCATTTCCACATAAAAATACTTGACGAACTGGGCATCTAACCGATGCATGGTTTGATAACACAAGAAATTTTGCACCAACTAGATTAAAAGTAAGTTCAAATTTATTGATAAAAAAGCTACAGAAAGAAACGTTGAACAACGCTAATAATTTAATTTGAATTTTTGAAGTGTATTCATCAAATGTGCTCATTTTCATCCATGTTTTGTAGAAAATGTAAACAAATTATTGAAAATAATGCAACCCATTAAAAATTAAATGTTTTCAGTTTTAAATATATTTAAATTTTTTTTGGGTAATTCTACTGTTTTACGTTGGCCAAATTGAGCTGTAATTTTCAATTTTATTTCAATTTTTTTATACTCTAGATGAAATCATATAGAGTATTATAAGTTTAATCCAGCCCAAAACTTTGTATCGCATAGAACCAAGCCTCGGACGAAAAAAAGTTATATATTTTTTTTTTGTTTATTTGTCCGTACGTCCGTCTGTCTGTCTGTCCGTTAGCACGATAACTCAAGAACGCCTACACCTAGATTCTTGAAATTTTGAATCTGGATGTTTGGTTGAATTTGTAAAGCTAAGTTCGTTAACGGGCAAAATCGTCCTGATCCTTCGGGTAGCTGGCATACAAAATGTCCTTAAAACACGTGTTCAGGAATATTGACCAATAACTTCAGAAGGGTTTTAGCTACGACTTTGAAATTTTGTATATGTTAGTTTGCCAATAGTTGGAGCTACATATATGATTATGAAAAAAATGCTATTAGTCCTTTCCGTAGCTGCCATACAAATATCCTGTCAAAATGTCTTCACTAAATTTACGGAACTTAGTTTACTAGTCAGCGAAATTCTTTTACTCCTCCTGGTACTTTCCATTCAAAAAATCCTTAAGACACGTGTTCAACAATATTTTCCCATATCTTTTGAACGCTTCAAGCTAGGAATTTGAAATTTTGTGCACATTAATTTTTTAATGGTTCCAAGAAAAAGGATAAATATGTAAGAAATCGAGTGAGTCGTTCCGTCGTTCCTGCATCTCCCATGTGAAAGTCCTTCGAAAAGCAAATTTTTTTTTTGGTTACTCATCCAGTTCAAGATATGAAATTAAACACTGAATATTGTCTTTTAGTTTTGAGTAGCAATCAAATCATCATCATCAATGGAGCGCCATCCCAAATCGGGCCCTGGCCTCCTGAAGTCGCCGTCTCCAATCGTCTCGATCCAAAGACCACGTCCTCCAGCTGCTAATTTTACTTTATTATTTTTTAATGATAAAGTATTTAAGATGGCTTTGCTGTCTTCATCAACCGAGTCTTCCCATCGCTTGCGTGGTTTGCCTACTGGCCTGTTACCACTCGCTTTGCCTTTAAGACCACGTTTGGGGATTCTTCTGTCTTCCATCCGCTCTACATGGCCACTGCAGTTTACGTAGTTTGATGAACGTTGAAGCTTCTGGTTCCTTGAAGAGTTGATACAACTCATGGTTGTATCTTATTCGCCAGTCCGTTCCTTCCTTCACAGGTCCCAACATTTTTCGGAGGACCTTTCTTTCGAATGCGTTAACTGCTTTTTCAGAAGTTCGTGTTAATGTCCACGTTTCGCTGCCATAACAGAGCACATGTCGTATAATAGTTTTATATATTCGCAGCTTATTGTTCCTGTGCACTTTCTTGGATTTCATTATTGGAAGTACCGAATAATTACGTTTTATTTGCTAGCATGATCCGTTCTTTGATTTCGTTGTCGTCTTTTGCTAGATTAGCCTCAAGATATATGAAGTTGTCCACACTCTCCAAATTATACTCCGCAATTGTTACATTCTGTCTGATTGGCATTCTCTTTCTTGTTTGCATCATTATTTTTGTTTTACTTTCGTTTATGCGTAACCCGACTTCTTTTGCGGCGGAGTCAAGAATGACAAATACCTCCTTAGCACTAGGGAAGGATCTTGCCCAACTACAATATAAATCGGAGTTCAGTATTCATCGAGAGTATTATACGATTGTCTTGCAGCCGATCGTGACTGCAGTATGTTTTTCTTTTAATTTTTTAAGGTTTGTATTTAAATAAAAAGTTAAACATAGATCACAACCAAAAGTTTACATATTTTAATATCTTCAAAGCAAATTGAAGCAAATTAAATACAGATTAAATTTAAGTATCTAAATTTTTTTTCAAACTAATATAAAATTAAAATTTTATTTAAAAAAAATTTCAGAAATCTTCTGCTGATCTCATGAAATGTAGAAACTTCTCTTTAGATTATGAAAATGAAAACATCTTCTGAAGTTATTGTAAAATACAAAAATATTCTCAAAAAACTCAAATAATAACTTTATAAACTTATAGAAATCGAGTTAAAATCTCTTAAAACTCCAAAATATTTGACAAAAAACACGCTGTGCACAAAAACCACTTCTAATTTAGTTTGAAAAATATTAATTCCTCGTCAAATTGAAAGAATAATACTCAAATTTTTTTGATATTTGGGTTCATTTTCGGCTTTATAGGAGTCTGAGCAGTATGAGCAAATATGGTCATTGCCATTGAGAGCAGAACAGTTAAAAATCTGGATTTACTGGATAAAACAGATAGAAAAAATTATGTTAGAATATGTCCGGAGTGGTCTTTTTAGAATCTTTTGACACCAGCAGAAGAATTTCCTTTCTGTGATATTTCTACCATAAGAAATCCATTCCACTTCATAAACTTTTGTTAAAAAAGTTTTGTTATTTTCAAAAACCATTTGTACTTTAGGCTATAAAATTGAATAGATTTTCTATTTTATTTATAAACTTGAAGAAAATTAAAAAAAAAAATGTAACAAAATAACGGTTACACACGAGTTGAATTGAACGGTTTTTGAAGTTCGGAAAACAGAACTTTGTAAAGATTTCAATAACCAATTCCAATAAAAAAAAAATTCTTTTAATATCAAGGTAATTATTTTGTTAATTGAACGTCTTGAACACGAAGTTGCAAGGAAAAACTGAGAAACAGCCAAATTATTCGATTAAAGCCCTCCTCTTGAGCCTGGTATCTAATAACTTTTCGCACAAACTTCTAAAAGGTCTACGAAATTTAAAAGTTTAAATCACGGAAAAATTTTTTAATAACCGCCTGCCCCAAAAAAGAAAAATCTGACAATGGGCGAAACTTTATTATTTTTCGGGTCAAAGTTCGGGAGCGGTCAAAGTCGGAGTGTATCATAAGTTGCTTCGAGATTATTAGATTTCTTGGAAAATTATTTTTGTTCTTAATATAAAAATATTTAAAATAGAGATTTTTAGCCGATTAAACATTGAAAAAGTCCGTGTAGACTATTCGATTTTCAGTATATTATGTACACTAAAAGCCCATAGAAGTAAAAACGAATTTGTTGCCTTATCAGAATTAAGAGATATGACGAATTGTTAAAACGTATACAAACCCATTACTTCCACTTGGAGTTTGAATTTCGAAAAAATTGTGAAACAGGTTTTTAGACGATTTCATAAGAAGCAACTTGATATCTCATGAGACAAGACGGATTTTGGAAAATTTGTGAAAACTTAAGCAAACCCTTCACACCCCCTTGGTTCTAAAAATTCGAAAAATCGTGAATTGGTTGGCCGTAATAATCAATTTTATATCTCATCAGAAATAAGGGATGGCAAAAATTGTGAAAACATATACAAACCCTTGGGGGTTGAATATCGAAAAATTGAGAAATGGTTTTGTAGGCGATTATATAAAAAGTCGGTGGTAATGAAAAGCGATCTAATATCTCATCAAACCTAAGAAATATGTCGAAGCTTTTAAAAGCATACAACTCCCTTACACCCATTAGGATTGAATATCTAAAATACTGAAATTGACTTTTAGGCTTTTTTATATTGAAAATCTTAGGAAGTAAAAATGAATTCGATATATCACCAGATATGCAACCTCCTTACACCCACTTGGGGGTTGAATATCCAAAAATTCTGAAAGGAGTTAAAAAATAAATATGAAGACAGCACGAGAAAGTAAGAACCAATTCAATTTCTTATCACTTCTAAAAGAAATGACGGAACTCGTGAAAACGTGTTCAACCCGTTTATTCCCTCTTAAGGGCTGAAAAAGGAAAAAAATTAAAAACAAGTTTTAGGTGATTATTACGCAAGCACGTGAAAGTGAAAAGATATTCGATATCTGATAAGACGTGGGGATATAGTAGAATTCGTGAAAAAGTTTACAACCCCCTTTGCACCCCCTTAGGGGTCGAATTTTAAAAAATCCTGAAACGCTTTCTAGGTATTTACATGAAGAAGCCGTAAAATAAAAATGAATTCAATATTTGGGAAGACCTAATAGATATGATGAAAACCGTGAAAATATATGCATTCCATTTTCACTGATAATTTTTTTTCCCCCTCCGAACGCCAATGGATATTTAAAAATTTTTTTTATCTAAATTGGTTTTCTAGTTGATTTACATAAACGTACCGAGTTTCAACTTTGTAGCATAAGCCGTTCTATAGATAGGAAAAACACCCCCCACCCCCGTACCATACTACCCTTATAAAAAATTATATATTTCCAAGATGCTACTAATATAGCTCTATCTAAATACCAAGTTTCAGCTTCATATCATTATAGGTTGTCGAGATATTAAAATCGGAACTTTTTCCTTTTCTCCCTCTCCCACCCTCACTCTCTACACCCACACTTACAAAATTTTGTTTTCTGCTAAAAGTCTATTAGCCCTACTTCTGGTAAAAATTTGAAGCATCTCTCTTACACCGTTCTTGAGATATGAGACGTGATTTTTTTGAAAAATTCTTATCCCCTCCACTTTTATGCTCCACCGCCCCCTTAAAAAATTTTGCTTCCATCAAACTTCTTTTGTCAACCTTTATACACAAACCAAATTTTTTTTGTCTAGTGCAATTGGTTCGTGAGATATCGTAATCTAAAGTTTTTCAGCCCCCACCCCCGTACGCCACTGCCCCCACTCAAATTTTTGTTTCCGATCTATTCTCCTAGTATACCTACAGATACTCATTAAGTTTCAATTTTGTGACATTGACCGTTTACGAGATATGGATTTTAGAATGTGTCGATCTCACTTTTTTTGAGTTTCGCACGCATTATTTTACCCCCCACTCCCAAACCCCTTCACCTATATCTGCAATTTTTTTGCAAATGGTTTCACTGCTGAAGCTCTATATAAATTCCAAATTTCAGCCTCCTAGCATAAGCGGTTGCTGAGATCTAGAAACCAAAATTTTCCGTCTAAAACACTTCCCCCTCCTTTCCCCGTCACACTTCCATCCCTCCAAATTTGGCCACTTTAAGGGGCCTACCCAGTCTATTCATAAAAAAAATTTCAATTTAATAGCTTAAAGGGTTTGGGAGCTACGAGCCTTCAAACGATTTTGCGTACAGCGGTCGACGTACGGCGTACGGCGTATGGCGTACGGCGTACGGCGTACGGCTTACGGCGTACGGCGGACAGACGGACTGAAATTTTTTTTTGCTTTTTTCGTGTCTACTCGTCATGAAACGTGAAAAAAAAAATTTTGAGGGTAGCAAATTTTTTTTTTTAAAAATCGATAACAATACTGTATTATTGAAATAATAAAGTAAAATACAATAATAAATAATTTAATTAAACTACGTACGTAATAATATAAGGTAATTGAATCATCAAACTTTACGACAGCTTAATCGATTATTAAAATTCCAGTTATTTAATAAAGCCCTAGGTTAGGTAGGTTAGGTATCAGTGGCGGCTTAAAAACCTCGCATAGACCCTCGAGGGTCCATAGCGATACCACATAAAAAGGAGACCCAATGTGCCTAAGGTAGGTGCGCTTGTGTATCGATCTGTGTTGAGAGTTCCTCGTTCAAATCAAAGGTCCCTGTTGCCATAGCAAAGTTTAGCAGGCTCTGCATGCTGCTACGCGAGACTTGTCCAAGATTTGCGAAAGACGGTGCACCTAGAGCCTTCACCCGTCTCCTAGCCAGAGCCGGGCAGCTGCACAGGAGGTGTTCTAGTGTTTCCCGTTCCGCGGGAAGTTTGCAGTTCCTGCAAATATCGTTAGTGATTAGCCCCAATCTGTACGCATGCGCCCCAATCAGGCAATGGCCGGTAAGAATACCGACTAAAGTTGCGCATTGCGCCCTTGGTAGTGCTAACAAGAGTTTAGTACTTTTCTCGTTGTGAGTGTTCCACATTTGCTTCGTGGTTCTGGAGGTTGGCGTAGCCTGCCACCTGGCCTCGGACCGGCTTACCATCTTCCTCTCTAGGAAGTTGTAAATAACGTTAAGAGGCGGTGGAACCGAGACCGCGGCTTCCTGCCCAAGGTTTGCACCTATTTTAGCAAGACCGTCGGCGAGTTCATTACCTAAGAAACCACTGTGCCCTGGAACCCAGCAGAGCTCCACTTTCCTATTTGAGCACAGTTTCTGTAAAGCGCGTCGACAGTTGAGTACCGCCTTAGATTTGATAGTACAGGATTTCAGAGCCATTAAGGCTGCTTGGCTATCCGTATAGATACAAACTGCCTTATCCCTTATTCGCGATTTGTGAGCTATCTCCGCCGCCTTCTGAATCGCCAGTACCTCCGCTTGGAAAATACTGCAATTATTCGGCAGTCTGTAGCTAGAGTTCGTTGGAAGATCAAAAGAGTGCACGGCTGCGCCCACTCCGTCTTCCATCTTTGAACCGTCCGTATAGATGTTAATCGACCCCGCAGAGTCACCGGTTCTTGCCTCCCAGTATTCCCTGCTTGGTATGTTTATGGCGTACTTCCTGTCAAACCAGAGCTTAGGATCTGCGTAGTCCGTAGCCTCTGCTGGAGGTAGGCTGAAGTTACTGTGCCCGTATGGACATGTTTTGAGCTGGTTTGACTCTCTGAGTCTTAGGGCGCATTTGCCTACCACATATTTAGCGAACAGGTCAATAGGTGGCAGAGAAAGGAGTACGTTGAGAGAGTCTGAAGAAGTGGTGCGAAGGGCGCCTGTTATCCCCAGACAAGCCTGTCTCTGTACCTTTTCCAACTCTTTCCTGTAAGTTACTTTATCGAGTATTGGCCACCATACTAGCAGACCGTATAATAGGATTGGTCTTACAACAGCCGTGTAGATCCAGTAAGTGATTTTTGGCTCTAGACCCCACCTCCTACCGAACATTCTTTTGCACGCGTAGAAAGCGATGGTTGCTTTAGCCACCCGCTCTTCCGTATTGAGTTTCCATGTCAGCTTGCTGTCCAGGGTTACTCCTAGATATCTGGCATGGCCTTTTAGGGTTAGCTCAGTGTTACCGATCTTGGGCAGCTTAAACTGTTGAGACTTAGTTCTCCTAGTAAAAAGAACCAGTTCTGTTTTTGATGGGTTAACATTGAGTCCTCTGGTTCCCGACCAGTATAGTAGCTTGTTTAGAGCCCGCGTTGTAAGTTCAGACAGCGTGCTTGTGTACCTGCCTGATACCAGTATCACCACGTCATCGGCATAGGCTACACAATCCACCCCCGAGTCGTTAAGTTCCTTCAGTGCCCCATTTAAAGTGAGTATCCACAAAAGTGGTGATAATACCCCTCCCTGTGGAGTACCTTTATTTGTAATTTTGTGGGAACGAGCACTACCCCATTCCGACGATATAGACCTGCTTCTAAGCAGTGTCACGATCCATTTACTTATAGTACTGTGGACGTTTGCAGAGCCCAGAGCCTCAACAATTGCCTCTGTAGTAACATTGTTGAAAGCCCCTTCTATATCCAAAAAAGTTCCCAATGTGAACTCCTTGTACTCTAGCGATCTTTCGATTTTACCCACAACCTTATGCAGAGCCGTGTCCACCGATTTTCCTTTGATGTACGCGTGTTGGGCCTTTGAAAGATGGTTAGGATCTATGGTGTCCCTGATATAACCATCTAGTATCCTTTCCAATGTCTTGAGAGTAAAGGATGTCAGGCTGATAGGTCTGTAATCCTTCGGATTAACGTGACTACTTTTACCCGCTTTCGGTATAAAAACCACTCGAGCGTTCCTCCATGCCTCGGGCACGTAGTTGAGTTTTAGGCAACCCTTAAAAATCGCCTGGAGCCATGGAATCACTAGATCCTCTACATTTTGTAACATGGCCGGTATAATTCCATCCGGTCCAGGCGACTTGTAGGGGTCGAATGAGCTGATAGCCCACCTTACCCTGCTGGCTGTAAAGAGCCCTGGGATGCTCGCCAAGGGCGAGTTCCCCACTGCTGCATTGTGCATATGGTCAGGATCTCGGCAGCCCGGAAAATGAGCGCTTAAAAGGGCTTCCAGTGTTTCCTTGCTGTCCTTCGTCCAACTACCATCCATCCCTCTCAGCAGAGCGGGCGGGGTTGGATTCTTAGATATAAGCTTCCTGAGTCTAGAGGCTTCTGACGTTTTCTCGATTTGGCTGCAGAAATTTCTCCAGCTGTCACGCTTCGACTTTTTCAGCTCCCTCTTAAAGATTTTTAGCAAGTTTCTGTATTCGGCCCACACTTCCGTTTGATTGGTGCGCTTCGCCAGGTTAAAGAGTTTTTGGACCTTCCGCCGAGACTCTCCCAATTCCTTGCTCCACCAAGGAGGTTGGGATTTCCCCGACGGTTTCCTACGAGGGCACGCCTTTTCGAAGGCTTTGTTCAAAGTGTTAGTTAAGAAGTTTGTAGTATATTCCAGCGTGCGTGCATTCCAAATATGTTCAGGCACCCTACCCTCGAGTCTGTTCCTTACTGTATTTGAAAACAACGCCCAATTTGTTTTTGCCGGATTTCTGTACGTAGAGATATTGGTACTAAGACCCGACGCCACTACGAACCCTATGTACCTGTGGTCCGAGAAAGATGGTCTATCCAAGACCATCCAGCTCTCCAGACGACAGCCGTCCGTATCCGTATGCAGCGTCAAATCGAGTACGTTTTCGCTGGTTGGACCCTTGTATGTTGGTGTGTCCCCGCGGTTACCGATTAGTAGGTTAGTATTGAGAATAAAGTGTAATAAGGACTCACCCCTTTCGTTAATATCCCTACTTCCCCATATTGTGTGATGAGCGTTCGCGTCACTGCCGACTACTAGGTTGAAATGCCTTCTAGTAGCTTCTGACACTAGCGTCTGCAGCTCCACTGGAGGAGAGGGCCTATCATGTGCCATATATGCCGAAGCGATAAGCAGCGGCTGCTGTCCACTCGCTCCCTCTATCAGCGCCACCGTCAAATCATTCGTGCTGTAATTAGATGTCAGAAAAGCATTAAGGTTCTTTTTGGCCATAATGGCCGACCGTTTCTTACCTTCCTTTTGAGAGAAAATCGTATGGTAGTTTCGTGACGCCAGTCCCCTGATGGCTCCGTTGCCAGAGATCCAAGGTTCCTGGATGAGCGCCACATCGTAGTTCCCTTCTTCAAGGGTGAGAAGTAGCTCAGCCGAAGCTAAGCTACTATGGTGCAGGTTGATCTGAATCAGACGTAGCATCCTGGGGATCTATGCCTGTCCGATTTCGTACTGAGACCTGGGTAAGAGTAGCGTCCGGATCCAACGTCTCAGAATCGCTCCCTAACTCCTTGTTTAGTGATATGTTTGTGGCGGCCGCGGTCAGGATATCCATCCCCAGGTCCCTCTCCACTTCGTTGGTCCCGAGAGTGTTCACATTTCCATCTTTGGAATGGCGCTTCTTAAGACGCAAGTAAACACTTCCGATGCCCCAAGCCATTTTCCCGAAGCGGGGATAAAGAAGATCCTCAGCCTTCTCATTAATCTGGAGGATGATTTCCTGCCCCCCATCCTTGGCCACCGGCTCATTAACCTTGATGACCCTCCAGTCATCGGTGGGAATGTCGGGATTCTGCCTCTGGATCAGCTTAAGAGCAGTCTCTGCAGGTAAGACCCTTGGCAGAAATACCTTTGCCTTCGGCACGGATGGTATGAGTGCTCTGTCCACTATCTCCAGCTTCGCATTTTCCCAGAGGGGTTCCAGAGAGATGACGGTCTTTTTACACCAATCAAGTGTAAACTCGTCGTTACACTTGATTATTTTAACCTCGTTGAACCACCCTGCCCCATCGAATGTAGGCATAGGTTTGTCCAAGTTGGCCTCCATGAATGACACCAGTTCGTCCAGCAGTCTCATCTCCACGGATTTCCACTTTTCCAGACTGATCCTTCCAAGTTGGTCACTATGGTCGACGAGTGCGACAATAAGATGTCGTTTGAGGACATCCGCTACCGACTGACCTTTTGGGCCTGACGTGGATGCCTGTGCCGAGAGCTCTGCTTGTCCAGTCTTAGACTTTTTGGTCGACAAAGGGAGTGGGCTCTCCTCGGTCGACCGCTGCCTCTTGCTGGCAAGCTTCGCGTTTACCTGCTCCTCCACTTTGTTGCAGAATTTTGGATCACTGCTAGCAAAGCCCTTGCGTCCCTCAATGAAGGCTCTGCCTTTGCGGATGGTTTCTCTGGCCCAGCATAGATCCTTCATCTCACTAGGAGTGAGGTCTTTTCTGTCGCCGAGTCTCGCATCACACTTCAGCGCGGCCTTGTATTGCGCGAACGCCCTCCGTTTCTCCCGCGAAGTGTTGGACCCAGAAGTCATAAGCTGCTCGGTGTCCTCCGTCCTATTGGACCCAGAAGACATATGTTTCTTGGTGTCCTCCAACCTCTTGGGAGACCGTAAGAGGCGCTCTTCTTCTTCGGTGTTAGTCGTCTTGGCACTGTCCTGATCCGAATCTCGTTCAGTATCGGAAGTGTCCAACACGCACTTGAGAACGTTGGAACCAGTAGCGTGACCACTAGAACAGCCTGATTCCATCACTGAACTAATTGTGCTAGCAGTAGCAACACCACTCGTACGACCTGCATCAAACATCGTACGAGTTGACTTCGTGTAGCCGCTGGCGACACAGGAGGTTTCACCCCCCGAGCCCTCGCCGGTAGTCGCAGCTACGCCTCCTACCGACATTTGGGTAGACATCCCTACCCGAGTTTTTTTTCTATAGTCGACCTCCATAACTCCATAAACATCCGTTTGGGCTTTCTTTACCGTCTGCCAGCCCTAAAAGACAAAGAGCTCTAACACTTTACGACCTTTCCTCCCCGGCATTGACGGCCAGAGAGGGGTTAGCCACAGTGTATAGTGCCCAAGAGAGTTCGCCTACCAACTCCGGCCAGCAAGCGTTGTGAGTTGGCGTTTCCCAGGTGTCTCCTCGTGGAGGACTCTCTACTTGGCCGCATGAGGCATCCACTCCTTGATCAAGGTTGCTGCCTCGAACACAGTAGACCGCCCCTTTGACAACCCTAATAAAGCCCTAATATCACTACTAACCTAACCACATTTATTGCAATTAATTGGCCGCATTATATTCCATGCACATCATAAGAAATGGCAATACAAAATCATAAAATCCGCTCGGATATTTCCATTTTCAAAGAAATCCCGTAAAAATTGATAAAATTGGGAATAAAGTAGTCGAAAATGAGATTCTGAGATGTGATTTGTAGCGCCACCCCAAAAAACATGGTCGCTTGTGATAAAAAAATTTACGATGTGCTTTAGATTTGCATACAAAATTCATAATTTCGTTGGCGAATGTTTTTAGCCTGGCCATAACACAATGGTCTAGTAAAAATAATAATAATATTATCGTTTCGCTATCCGCTATCCTAGTGGCAAGCTCTAGTATTACGTGAAAATTAAATCTATGCAAATCCGATATTAAACCAGATATTTTCCGGTTAATGGATTTAAATGCCGTTCTCGTGTGTAATTTTTTTTTTCGTAAGTATTATTTTTTACGAGGTTGTGTGTTTTTCTTCGGCTTCCTTGTATTTGAGTAACAAAAGAGCCCGCAAGTGTTTAGAATATATATAACAAGCTTAGGGATGATAATGCCATTGGATACAGAAAAAACCGACATAAAATCGCTGGAGCAAAGAAATGCGAAAAAAATACCGCATTGAAGTATTAGACGATACAAGACATAAGGATATAACTCCTGGGAATATAACGTTTCGCCTTCATAAAGACATAAAATTCTGTGAACCGTGCATATTCTGTAAGTAGGTGGCAGTTTGCGACTATGTGGGAATATTAAACATTTATTCTAATGTGTCAACAGGTTTTATGGATGTGAAATACCGTCTTAGGAGTATGCATTACTTTGCTAATTATAATGTTTGATTAAATTACCCGAAAAGCTTATGGGTCATGGCGATTTAAATGTTTTCCTACGCGAAAGTAGAAGATTTGTTTTTTTTTATATGGGAAACTGTACGATTATGTAATTACACCACAATTTTGTCCTAATCATATTATAATAATGTGGACATACCTTTTGATACCTGAGCTCATTCAGTCAATCAGTCACAGCTATTCTGTTGATTTGTGACCCCAAGTATGTACATAACATTCCCCAAGTACGGTAAATAACGTCAGGTGATGATCCCTCCGAACGTTCTCTCCTCGTTTTTCAAAAAGCAAATAGGTGGATCCACCGGTATTCTAGCTGGAAATGTTTTCCTCCCAGAACCCAGACTTGAACATATTGAGCGGAACTTTTCTAGTACTAACAAAATGCAGCTAACTTAATTTATTTTATGGTCTTAGTACAATTGACTAATCATATTTTGTACTGCACCATTTACAAACAATATTTACTTTACTTCATTGTTAAGTCGGAGCAAAAAGAAACTGACGAAAAATATAATGATTTATAAAAGTATTCCTTAAAAATTCAAAATTGCAAACATTAGGTAACCTTTCAAAGGTGATATTGGTAAAAGTTTTGCTTAATTAAGACAGCCTATCAAAATTATGGATAGCCACGACCCAAATCCTTCATTATTAATCCTATCAATATATCAGAAAAATTATAAAACATAGCACAAATCGGTTTCAATTATATTCAGTACTGATACAATATTCCTCTAGTATCTACTTATTTCACTAGAAAAATAGTAATAATTTCAAGAGCTTTGCTGAGATACTGAAAAATAAAATTCCTGTCAAAGAAGGTTCTGCTTTGGCTTTCCCTTCTTGTTATTCTTTCCGAACTGAGAAACAAAATTCAAATAATGCTTTCTGTACCGATGCCGGTATTTGAGTAACACAAATGAGTTATAAAAAGAAAATAAGAAATTAGTTCAGAGCTCAGAATTCGCTTCAGTACTGAATATTTACATTGTTTTGAAGTGGCATAAATTCAGTTTAATGGTATTCCTCTTGGCAATTTTAGAAACCTGGATTTACTACGGATTTTTTGAACTCAAAAATCAGTACTGAAAATGTGTTATAAGAGCACTTACTCCATTCGCTACAACTATCATCTGTTGTCGAGTTGGTTCATCTGTTGTTAAATCGTTCTGATCACCAGCTGTATTTTGACTGTTGCTTGAACACAATCACTCTGAGTAAAAGTGAATCACAAAATGTTGTCTTTCATCCATCGAACCTAGCTACTTGGCTACTTGGGGACAACCATACTGTAATGATGCTAGATAGTTTCCCTCTAAATTGACCACGGTCTAACAAATATCGGTCGCGTAAGCCCAGTAGGTACATCAAAACAAATGCAAACTCAGAAAGAAAAATAGTTGCGCCCATTCTGTAGGCAAACTTCTTAAATTGTGTACAAAATTACAAGCTTTTTAATTAATTACTTATTAATAACTAATACTGATTTTTCGTTATGATTCTTATTCGAGAACAAAATCGGAAGATAATCATCGCATCACAAAAATAAGATACGATTAAGGCTAACACTGTTATGATTCCTCGCTTGTCGGTTCAACTATTCTTTTTTCCCCGGTCATCAAACTTCCCGTAAAACTTTCTGAATTTTTTCTTTACGTCCCAAGCATAAGGTGGCTCTTTCTCAAAATTTAGCTACCACACCACATAATACAACTTTTTTTGAGGCTAGCAAACTTTTTTCCACGCTAAAGTTTTCTGCACCTCTAATATTCCGGATGGCAGTATCCAAACATCGCGCAACATTTCGGTACCACCAACCACACCAACATAATGACGAATTCAATTTTGCCGAGTTTTTGGCATAAATTAAAAGTCCACTTTAAAGTTAAAAAACGGGGCACTTGGTATTCGGCAAACACGTACAGACAATTTCTTTTAAAAACGGGCGTTTGGGCTTTCACGCACACACAAAAAAATTAAATTAAACAAAAATAAGCGAAGATAAATGGTGTCCTGTGAAAGAAAAAAAAGGATCCTTGGAAAAAATAGGAAACCAGATTACGTGGTATAAGTTATAGGAGAAAGTGAAGTAAATGAAGAGGAGGTGCCACCGTGGAGGAATTCACTTTGCTGCCAGTGGTGAGGAATGAAGTTTGCCTCTAAAAATTAAATTGGCTTAAAGGCGCGTTTTATTTAATATTTAAATAATAAACAGGCATTCGGCTAAACTGCTAAAATTAAAACAGCTAAGCAAGAAGATTATGTGTTTTCTAATGTCACGTTTGAACGAATTTAGTATTTACAGCAGGAAAAAGAAATTTCGCATAAGTTTTATTTATAAGTCTACTCTCTAGATGACTTCGTCAGCTGTTGTAAAACTAGTCATACTTAGCCAAGACGCCAACCAAAAATTTATTTTGACAGGTATTGTAGTAATGAAAAAAATAAGCTTTAAATTTATTTTAATAAGATTGCTGAAAAAAGTCAAAATACACCAATATTACGAAAATCGCAAAATCCACGTTTATACGTTTTATACTCAATTTCAAGTGAAACTGATAGGTCAACAAATGCTAACGAATTAAAAAAAAACGGATCGCGCCCCAAAAAACGTTCCGGAGCTCTTCCCAAAAAATAGTGAAGCTACGCCCAGACTGGTGACAGATTTTTTTTATTATTTAATTATTTTTTAATTTCAATAAAAACATTTTAGGCAATTATTTAAAAACCGTTGAAGCAAAAGTAGATACGATTTCTCATTTCACTTAAGACAAATGCCAGAATTTGCTAAAACTTACTCAGGAGTTGAATAACAAAAAAAAACTGAAATAAATTTTTAGGCAATCGATTTGTCGGAATTCGTGAAAATTTACCATTTCAAAAATTCCTCGTGGGTTGGATATCGAAAAATGCTTGATTCTGCCATAGTTCTCAAAGAATCCCAAGTTTCAACTTCCTAGCTTTAGCGGTTCCTGAGATACATAAACCAAAATTATTCACTCCCTCCACCTCTCCCCCCCCCCCTCTCTCCCACCCCTAAAAAGATGACACTTAAATGGGTTGAGTACTTGTAGTAATCTATAAAGCAGTAGGTAGGATACTGTTTTCTGTCAATTTGACTTATATTTGAACAGAAAAAACCACCATACTGCGGAATATTTTTATACACCCAAGAAACAAACTTCCGACAAAAGACTTTTTTCCGATCAATATTCAAAAATATTGTAATTCACTTTGTATATCCGTGCCGAAATCATCGAAGGCAAAAAAATAAAGCCACAAAAATATTACATAACCATCAAAAAATAGGAGTTACCCTTAAATTCTATTCGGGCTTTGTACGGTTCTGAATAGAGAAATTATTTTATGACCGCAACATATTGCGTTTCGACTTATCCATAAAAAGATATTTCACCATCATAACAACCCAAAAGATAGAATGATGGATGAAAGCCGTAGAGAATGCAGAATCAAAATATTCTTTAAAATTATATCTTCCTTTTTTTTGAATCTCTACGCCAGTATAGAGAAATTGTTGAGCTTACTTTTTGCGGGAAAAAATCGGAAAGTATGGAAAGGTAAATGACGGACATCCTAGGGTATTCCAGGGTTTAGAAGTTTTACTCTTTTACATCTACCGTTACCTCCTCCACCTTAAGATTCATCCGTTCGACAAGAAACTTATCCCATCCGTTCACATCACCCTTCATTCCCAAACGTTTCACGTCCTATGCTTCTTTTCAATGTGTTTCGAGCCAAACCATCTATTCAGTTCGAAAAGTTTTTCTTTCGTAAATTTTTATAACCGTCTTTTATGGGCATTAAAATCATGATAAAAGAGGTTTTCCATACTAGCTACCTACATACTTTACATAAGGTATAGATTGCGATATAGTCTTCTTCAGGTACAGAACTTACCTATGGATAATATTTAGGACAAAGCGTAACAGGGCACCTAACTGAGTATGTCGCCTTTTGTACTTATACAGAAAGCAAGATAAGAGCAGAAAAGTTTGCTGAAAGTGTACTCAGACTTTTGCACTGTTATTGAAAAAATTACAGAGTGAGACAGATGATGCTGGTTGTCATACGAACTTCAAAATTTCAACCATCCTAGACCAAGTCAAGTCTGAACTATGGCCTTCAATCAGTCGAAAAATTCGGAAAGTTTGTTTTCAACTAGGAAGTTTTTCTCCTTCAATAAATAGCAGAAATAAGAAAGTTCTAGAGGCTTACCTGTTCTGAATTTGAAAGTAGAAGCAGCACTTAACTCTTATGGCTTATAATTTTTGCAGTTTAAGTAGGTAATCAGACAGACTTGCAGAAGTGTCCTCGCTACTTCTGTGTCGATGCAGCCCTAGTGGAGTCCTGACCTCCTTGATAATCGATATTATGACTGTAATCGTTTTAGGGACTAGATCATCTTTTCGGACTGAGCTTTCTATTGCGGTTATGTAATCTTGTGTTTTCTCCATGTTACATTGTTTTAGCCTATATCAGAACCTCTTTTGGAGCAGGGAAATAAATAGTGACGAGCGCAATGTAACCGTGAACAGTATTGGTTTATAGTTAAATAGTTAAGTATGTATGCTACTTTATGAAATATTTGTCTTTGTATCTCGCAAATTCAGTCAGATATATCAATCTTATTTTTTTATAAATAAAAAAAATTAAAATTTAACTGATTACTTTTATCAAAAATTTCGCATACACGACTTTATTAATGTGATTGAGATTATCACCAGAAAAAAACTGGTTTATCTTAATATGTATTTAAAAACAAAAAGCTGGAGTTTTGGCGAAATTTTTTTTAATTATTATTTATTTTTATGAAACTTTGAACATAAAATAAAATAAATTTTTTATAAAACAATTTCAAATAAAAACTTACCGTAATTTTTACCATGACTTTATCCAAATAAATTAAATCCAAATTTTTTTTAAAAAAAATTGGTTTCTTGTTTACCGTTCTTTTGAACTGTATTTATTTATTGTGCATAGAAACTATTAATCATTTTCTAACTATGCCTTTTTATCAAAATAATAATTTTGAAGGATATATCACAACGGTTTTTATTTTTGGTGATTTTTATGCTTGCACTACAAGCACATATATTCCTCACATGTACTTAGGTTTAACTTTATAGTATAAGCCGTTCTTCTCCACTTTTCGATTCTAACCATCTCATGTAAAAATTCATGATCATGTTGATTTTTTTCAAAGCTTTTTAAATTCTTATCAAAGCAGGTGGACTATTTCCATAAAAAAAAATTCAGGTCAGAATTTTTTTTCCAGATCGACCACAATACTGTGTTAAGGGATGTTTTTTTTTAAATCTCTATTTATTAAAGCTTGCTAATCAAGGAACTAATTGAAAATTATGCAACAGTGGACAAAGTCGATATTGTTTGTGTACTCTGCTTTGGCGTTGCTATTTTTACCGCACTTAAAACAATTTTTCAAGACAGTTAAAGCGTCTATAGTTTGATTTACAACAAAATCCAAAAAACCGTCTGTGATAAATTGCTACGAAATAATATTTACCATTGCCTTCTTCAGAACCAACGATTGACTTCAGTGATTTTCGTACAGCAGTCGGAGCTTAAAAAAAGTTTTCTTACGCAAAGTATTATTTTGCTTCACATATTTACATGTTTTGTATCCTGATTGTACTCCTTTTCTGATTAATTTAAATAACGAAGTATCGACTTTCTGAGAATCTTTCTTTAATTTAACGTAAATGATTTTTATTTTTCTATTTATTTAAACAAAATTATAGCGTGCCAGAAACAACTTCTTTTACTTTCTTCTTTAAAAATCACTTGAGCAGTGCTAATGGAGTTCTTTAACTGTTTCATTAATTTTATCCTAGATTAGATCTAAGACTTCATTAAAATTAAATATGAAAAAATTTAATTAAACTTTTGTTCCAAAGTTTTACTTGGGACAACATCGGATCCATTATTCACGGGACTTTGAACAAATGATTGAGTTGGTTGTTTTATGTTACAACACTTTGAAAAAATTCACAGTGATTGAAATATATTTACGTTATTTATCTATTATTTAATAATTCCTTAATAAAATTGTGCTTCTGGTTTAAAATAATAATACTTTACTAAAATTAAAATTAAGCACGCATTCAAAATACAAAAATTAAATTCTCTTTAAATTCATCATTTACATGGTTTGGTTCGACCACTATTCAAAGCAAGTATCAAATGGTCAGAGTAAGTATCTAGGCCACATTTGTCTAAATTGAAAAAAAAATTTTTTAGAATTTATGGTATTATTCAGAAGCTTTTCTCTCAGATAAATCAAATTTTACATATTTATGTCCAAATAGAGTAAAACTCAAATTCTTTTTAAAAAAAATTATAATTTAATCAAAAAAATTAAGACTAGATAATCACGCACTTAATTCTTACCTCAAGAGCGCCGTAACTTCTTTTTAGGAGTGATTGGCTTTTCACTTACTTCTTCGCTTTTTAAAATATTACCGCTTTCATTGGCGACTTTATAATATCCGAATAGAAAGGATCCTGTATTTTGTACTGCATTTATTCCTTGCCCGTACAAATTTGAACCCGTATTCTGTAGCGTATTTACTCCCTGACCGTAGATCGTCGAGCCCGTATTCTGTACGGCATTCACTCCTTGTCCATAAAGCGAGGTTACCAAGGACGGATAATAGCTGTTACGAATGCCATTAATAATACCGGGTACATATGGAGATTGAGGGTATTGTCCCGGATAAATTGGATAGGCGGGAATCTGCCCCGGATAATTTGGATAATTTAGCGGTCGCGTACCACAAGGTGGTGGTATACAGGGATTGCAACACTGTGGATATGGATAGAATGGATAAGATGGATACGATGGCAACGGTTGAATCGACGGACGAGGTGGTATGTACGGTCCACAAGGATAGAAACCACATGGTGTTGGGGGCAAAATCGTGGTGGTTGGACTAATTAAATTTAGTATTGAATTGTAGATTACATCAAAGGTTCGCGGCTCGACTTGATAGCCTTTCGTTTCATTTTGCTTCTGTTTATTATATTCGCCATAACGTTGAGCAGCGTCCATTGTGGTTGGCCGCAAAGCAGATCTTTTAACAAATTTTACTAGATTTTTTTGTCTTCTCTGATTTTTTCGATCGAGTTGTTGGTAAGTTTCTGAAATTTTATATGTCTTTAGAATTTATTTAGAAGAGTTCCTCATTTGCAAGGTGCCTTAATTACAAACGAAAATCATCACGTGCTTTGTTATTTATGAAAAATAAACATATTTATATATATATATATAAAAAAAGAAAAATTTTATTTATTCATAAAGTGCAAAAAATCAACCAAAGAACGGAAATGGTCGTTGCTGAAATCGACTATTTCCTTGTGCTTGACTACTGCCACCTCGTCGATTCAGTCCAGTGGCAGCCTGACTATTAACTTGACTACCGCCTCCAAATTGTCCAAAACCGTCACCGCCAAATGAACCACCATTGGCCGAACCAAATGAGTTACTACCTGCAGATCCTGATGATGAGCCCGAAGAAGAAGACGACGATGTTCCGGTTTGGCCACCACGTCCATTGTTGAAACTGGACGAACTAGCCGACGATGAACTACTGACTTGCCCATTAGGTCCAACTGAGCTCCGTGAATTCGAGCCACTATTGGATGCTGACTGTCCGCCGTTTAACCCGTTGAAAATCGACTGACTCTGACCGCTACTTTGTGATCCCTTCGATTCGTTTTCGTTGAACGTATTCGAATTAGTTTGAGCCGTGTTCGACGATGTGCCGAATTGATTTTGCTGCGTAGATTGTGATCCGCTGTTGGCTTCAATCTTTTCCGAATTCGGACCTCTAATATGAGACGTATCGGCATTGGATGAAGATAAATCTAACTTGCCATCACCGAAGTTGGCCGATTGACTTTGACCACTGTTCTTACTGCCCGATCCTTGAACATTTTCGTAGCTTTGTTGCATCGTATTGGCAGCACTAATTTGTCCGGATGAACCGTCTTGAGCCAGGTTGGAACTTTGACTCGATCCTGCGTTATTCTGGAAGGAACCATGTCGATTTCGTTCTGATTGAGATTGAGTATTGGCACCGCTTTGCTGTTCGAATTGCGGTCCTGCTCCAAAACCACTGCCACCGAACTCACTTCCTCCGAATCCACTTCCTCCGAATGCACTTCCTCCAAATCCACTACCAGGTCTTTGTTGTTGTCTTTGTGGCTGTCGTTGGGGTCTTTGTTGTCCTGGGAACAAGAACGCTTGTCTCTGTGCCCGAACTCCAGGCCCAAATTCTCGTTTGTATCTTCCAAAAAGTACATTTCTAGTTTGAGCATTTGATTGTACTCCATTTGCCTGGCCATCAGCATATGCGCCAGTTTGACCGTTCTGAGATTGAGCTTGAGACTGTGATCGTGAATGGGATGACGAGATATCAAGCAGTCCCAAGTTTCGTGTATTCGAATTCGAATTGCTCTGAGTATTAGATTGAGCTCCGTCTCCATTGGCAAAAGCTCCAGCATTGGTTTGGGCTTGCGTCGAACCCTGAGTATTCTGATTTTTCCGACCCAAATCAAGACCTAACAACCCAAGGCCTAGACTGACCCCGCCATTTTCATTTCTCCGTACACCAATACCTTTCTTCAAGTTATCCGTCGATAAACTGCTGCCAATACCAAGCTTTCCAACGTTCAGATCATGTCCTATTCCTCCAGAGAATCCTTTATCAGTTGAGTAGGTTCTCGATGACGATAAAGTGCTGGAGACTCCTAAGTTTCCGATATTGACGCCTTTTGAGAGCGATCCACTCTTGGCAACATTGGTAGATCCATTGTCCTGAGTTATGGATTGCGATCGAGCTCCTGCTGTATTTATTCCTCCCAAGTTTCCTAGTCCGACGTTTCGGGAGAACGCACCACTATCAGATCTTGAGGCTGAACCTCCTTGATTTAGTCCACCGCCGAATAGACCTCCTCGTAAGAGTTGCGCTAAAGATTAAATTAAAAATAAAATTAACAACGGGATGATTTGGTTTGATGCTGTGACCACCACCAAAGTGCAACTTAAATAATGTTATTCGAAATGCCACGCCCCAAACTTGTTTACGCTTATAAATTTAAAGATGGTTATAGAAAAATAACCGTGTATAAAATATCGGATTCCGACCATAAAGTGCTCTGAAGCTATTGGACGCTATTGTAGCTATTTGTTTAGGAGCTATTCAAAGCTGTGAAGATATTGCCCCCATTAGAAAATTCGATTTTTCTTTTAACTAAAAACTGATTTCTCTTAAATTTTGACTTGCTACCTCAACGATTTCTCCAGTTATAGAAGGGTTCGAGATACGAATGGACAATTATCTCTCATTTTTTTTCATTTGGAACTATTGAAAAACTAAAATGGGAAAAATCCCTTCTTCTATTCCTTGAAGCGTTTTGAATTTATCGCACAAAAATTAGTGAACACGGGTTTTAAGCGCTTTTTGCTTGGGAAGTACCCGAATGGGTGGAAAAATAATTTCTACAAAGTTCCAACTTCGTAGTTAGTTTCGTAAGTTAAGTGTTTTACTGGATTTTCAATGGCGGCTACACGAAGGACTTATCGTATTTTCTTCAGTTTATATGGAACTATTGGAACGTTCTCAAAATTTCGAAGTCGTAGGTTGAAGCATTTTGAAGATATCTGTCAATATTCTTGAACATGTTTTTTAAGAACTTTTGTATGGCAGCTACCTAAATGAGTGGAACGATATTTTAACAAATACATACCATATTTCAGCTTTCTAAGTCAAGACGTTCTTGAGTTATTGTGCGCTCGGATAGACAGACAAATAGACAGCAAGTGGATTTGGTGTTTTCAGCCATCAGTTAACAAAAATTAATGCACAAATTGTTTCCGTTCGAGGCTTCAAATACATGTTTAGAATGCGTTTCCAACACTTTTTTAATATTGTTTTGTTATACAGTTACTTATAATACAAAATAATTCAAAATATGCATCAAAATTCATTTTCACTTGATTTGTAAGTGTGCACATAATTAAAGGTATGAAATTTTAAATCATTACTGCAAATCCTGCATCATCCACATCCACATCTAACAATGATGTGATTGACTTTTTTTATGTAGGCTAGAATATACTGAAAATTCATCAGAGGGAGAGAGCATTGATTGCATTGTAATGTTTATAAAACCATTGTATTTTGATTTCATAAATAAAGAATGTAAAACTTTTATTCTCTAACGATAGCGGTCGCTACAAAAATTTGCATATAAAAACTGCACATTACAAGGAATAAATTGTTGTAAAAGAAACTATGAAACCCAAATGCATAGGGCTATAATTTAAATAAAATCAATTTTTAAAAAAATGTTGTTGTTAATAGAACCGTTACCGAAAATTTACATAGTTACTCGTTTCTAGATCTCAAGCTGCGTCTCAAAATACGAATACATACATAGATGTTAATTAATTTCACATTAGCCAGTGGACAATTTATCATCATTTTATGGTAATTAATTTTCCGTGAAAAACATCAATAAAATGGTATAACAAAAAAAAACAAGATTTAAGATTATGATTTGAGATTATATCCGCAAAAACAAGTTATAGGTATCCCATCGAATTGCGGCAAATACCTACGATCATGAAAATTATTTGATTATCAAGGCCATCTAATTGATACATTGGGTCTATCAGTCTAACGTTATTAAACCAGAAATTTTATACGTATAAAGTATAAAAAAAATTATAAATATACCGACCGCATTAGAGAAACACAATATAAGCTTTGTGGTTGTAGTTGTCATCTTGTTACATTTTTTCTAACCATTGATATAAATTCGGTGGAAAATATATAGTAGTATAAAGTGGGAAATAATTCTTATCGAAAATAGTGCAACGAATTTATTTTTGGCACCCAGGCACGTATCTTTTATTTGAAAATTCTAGTTTAAAGCTAAATGATGATTTATTGCGTGCAAATCTCTCATTCACTGGCTGAGTGTTGTGATTCCAAATTAATCGAGTTATTCAGTAGTGGATTGGATGCAAACTGCATTTCAAACACGCACTCGAATCCACAACTTTTAGCCCGACCAATGTCCTTGCCACCCAAAAATTGGACTTTATAGTGGGCAAGGACGCAACCGACCAGTCAACAACTGCACCCCGATTCACAAACCCTACCGCGTTTGCAGTTAAGTTCACTAATTTTCAGTGTGCTAAGTTTTATTTAATTTTCTCCGAAATTCGGTGGAAATTTATGGAAACTGAATGAATAAATGGACAAAATGAAATAATGAAATGCAGTGGAGTAAAGCAGCCGAGAATGCACGTTATATAAGCGATTATATTCCCAAGCTACCAAAATAACCACATGTGCTGCGCTATGCGAACATATTTCGATTTTACCTAGGGGATTGCAATTGCTGTGCAATAATAATCCAAAAATGATGATGGACACTACGCGACATCCCATATTGAATTCGTACTAATTTAATTTTACTATGCAACAACGGAATTGACACACTACTCTGCACTTATGCCCGGTGTTTTTTTCGCTCTACGTGGTGAAATATAAATATTGAAAAATATATTTAAAAAAGAAACGACACAATTTGTTTAACACTATTTAATTTATTATTTGGACCGGTCGATCGATTGACCGCTCCGACGGACGTAGTTTTATCTTCTAAACATTTCGAAAGCTTACAGATCGGTATAAAGGTAACGCTTTTTCGAACAAACCGAACAGGTATGGTAAATTATTCTCGCCTTGCTTATAACAATTACGTCACAATATAATGAAATTATTGTTAACAATGCTACGAATTTGTACAACAGGTGCTATAAGAAAGTGAAGTCCCGTCGAAGATTTCCATTGCCGGTGGATATGGAAATTACTACAGAACTCCTGTATTTATTGTGTCAATTTATTTAAATCAAATTGTTATTATCGTAGATTCTAGTCATAGCAGTAATTTCAATCGATCAATTACAATGCTTTTATATTTCTTGAAAGCAGTTTGTATTTACATTCATTAAAAATTGCTACATTCATTTATTAAAAATTGCTACCCATTAAGAGAATAATAATGATTTTCAAATTATAGATATGCTACACATTTACAGCCTAGCACCAAGGCAGTGCGCTAAAATTAATTTGATGGAGGTAATAACCGATGAAAAGACCGTTTTATAATATTTATAATTACTATTTTAATAAATTTGACAAATGCAATTAAATCGATGTCAAAATATGTATTCGATAAATCTTATTTGAAAGTAATTATAAAATGAAATCGTAATGGAACTTATCAATTAGAAAGTATTTAATAATCATTCCATAAAAATTCACCAATAAGATCATGACTCTATGGGTTAATTATAATTAATTTTTTTTTATTGAAATACGAAACTAAATAAAAGTTGCTAAGAACCTATAAATAAAAAAAAATAGTAGGAAGAAAACAATAAAAATTTTAACAAACTAAGAAATAATAAAACTAAGAAAAAAAGAATTTATTGATTTAAGAAAGTCGATTCTTGACACTATCAGCATTCATATTGAAATCGAGATCCGCAAAATAATAATTGGATTATATTGACATGAATTAGACCAGTTCGTGGAGTCCATCATTTGTCCGATGTTTTGGAATTTTACACAAACTTTCTTAACGAACAGTACGGAACATTAAAATTTATCGTAGGTAACAATTATCGGTTTTCCTTGGGTCGTAATACAATATGTATAGAACAGTAAAAAATTAAAGCGAAAAATTAATATAAAGGTTGCAAACACCATAAAGTAACCTAATCACTAGAGAACTTAAACTAGATTACAGGCTAAACACATGTAATATATTATGGAAATAAATCCAATCAACTAGTTAGAGTCAAATTACACCTGATATCACCTTGAAAGAACACAGAACTTCAGAAAATTCGCGGCTCTTCTGTAGAGTGTCCATCGATAGCAGACTCAACCGCTCCTCTATTGATTCCAGAAAAGCTTAAAATTAAATTTTGAAAAATTTTTCCATGAGAATTAATCGAACATTTTTTGGTCCGTCAAACCGGTTTTGAACCGGCGACCTGAGGAAACTAGAAAAGGCTGAGCATTAATTTTACAGTTAATCTGAATTGTAAAATATAGTTAAGTAAAGTGACTATTAAATAATATATGTATATATATGTATTATGTGTTACAATAAATTAGAAAATTATTCCCTTCACGGTCCAAAATTAAACTTTTTAGCACAAGCAGCGTCTGACTTAATAAAATTAAAATTTTCCACTCCAATTAATTATTTTCCTTTTAATTTTGTTTTTTAGATAAGAATACATTTTTGTACTTTAAACCAGTTCCCCATCTCTTTCTTCACGCCCCTTTTCCAACGCCACTGGTAATGTCTACTGTCTTCTTCTACTATGGTTGTTAGCCCAATCAGAGCCCTAATCTCGTCGATGATATTTCTCCACTCGAAGACGGCATATTACAGTAGCCCCTTCAGAGCTTTTTCCGAAGCTCCTGAACTTAATATCTTATTGTCCGGGGATAGTTCGTTAGCGTATATCCCAACCGTCCGCAAGGGAAGAGAAAAGATAATTTTGGAATGCTATTTTTGATAATGGATAATTTTGGATATCAAGGAAAAACGGTAGGATGCAGACCCACGACCTTCTTACAATGTACTAGAGCACAACCACGATAAAATACCACTAGTTGACTGGATGGAGTTGAAGAACAATATCTGTACTAAAGGGCAGGTCAACAAACCAAAACGAAAAAAAATTATTTCTAGACAGCAGAATTGGAAGTACATTCTAACGGAGAAGAGGAATAAGACTCCTCCATGTTTAATCATAAGCTAACTTGAGATCGTGAGTTCATATCGCGCTTATGATCCAGCGATTTTCTTTGTACCCGGTTTTTCCTACACTGATAGAACAGATTCCTTGCTGCAATAGAAATATATGCCAATTGAATTACAACGGTTGCAGGAAAAGTTCCTATCCCATTGTTGGAATCGAAATTCTGGGTTGGCAGAACCGAATTTTCGTTTATTAATATCGAATATATTTTTCGACAACAGAATTATTTGTTTAACCAACCAGAATATCTTAAAATTTTGATTGCCACAAATGCGCGTGTTGTTGGGAAACTCAAAAAAAATGGTGTTATTTTGTGTTAAATCCTACACTGAATTCTTTTTTGTTACCTTTAGAAGGAGGTAGAGAACTCTTCTAAGACACTATTTTTTCTACTTCAAATATTATTTCTCACTTACTTACTTAATAAAATCCATGGCTGTATGTAGGAATCGAACCCGGTGTTTAAAGTTTTTGGATTGGCGCGCGTAACCACAGCGCCACCGACGACCTCTCATTTTCATTTCCCTATGTGCAACTTAACTTAGTGTGGATTAACTAAGTTACCGCAACATATATTC
The DNA here is from genome assembly GCA_951812415.1 of Beris morrisii. Taxonomy (NCBI): domain Eukaryota; kingdom Metazoa; phylum Arthropoda; class Insecta; order Diptera; family Stratiomyidae; genus Beris; species Beris morrisii. Next base: position 170,828,086 of record OX638310.1, read on the forward strand.
GGTTGGCGGAACACACATTCGGTTATCACAACTGAAAGATGCCGTAAATCGTTTGTGATGATCAACATTCTATTGCAACAATCAAAATTGGGTTGCTAGACATTTTTATACTCTAGATGAAATCATATAGAGTTTAGTTTAGTAGAGTATAAAGTTTGTAACGCATAGAACCAAACCTCGGACGAAAAAAAGTTTAATATTATTTTTTGTTTATTTGTGGCCAAAAACTCCAAATCTGCTTGACGTCCGTCCGTCTGTCTGTCCGTTAGCACGATAACTCAAGAACGCCTTCACCTAGGATATTGAAATTTTGAATCTGGATGTTGGGTTGAATTTGTAAGGCTTAGTTCGTTAACGGGCAAAATCGTCCTACTCCTTCTGGTAGCTGCCATACAAAATGTCCTTAAAACACGTGTTCAAGAATATTGGCCGATAACTTCGGAAGGGTTTAAGCTACGATTTTGAAATTTTGTATGTGTTAATTTTCCAATAGTTGGAGCTAAATGTATGATTATGAAAAAAAATCCTATTAGTCCCTCGTGTAGCTGCCATACAAATATCCTGTCAAAATGTCTTCACTTAATTTACGGAACTCACTATAACTCAAGTAATCGTTTAACTATGAATTCAGAATTTTGTACAAATTAGTTTTGAGTGGTAACGAAGTTCGAGTTTACTAGTCAGTGAAATCCTTTTACTCCTTCTGGTACCTTTCATACAAAAAATCCTTAAGACACGTGTTCAACAATATTTTCCCATAACTTTTGAACGCTTCAAGCTAGGAATTTGAAATTTTGTAGGCATTGCAGCCGATCAGCATTTGCAGCCGATCGTGACTGCAGTATGTTTTTTGTTCGGTTGTCTCAACAGAACCGTACAAACGAAATAAGTAGATTGTCTTAACAGAATGATTCGATTACGTGTATCGCGTTTTTATTCCCTTGAAAGAATATTTTTTAATACAACCGAACACCTATTGCTTCAAATAAATTCTTATTAGCATAAATGAACTTTGATTGCTGCAGCAAAAATTTTATTGATGCAAACTCATGACAACTAATTATTTCTCTCAGTGTCGGAAGTAATTGGTAGGAAACAATTTATTCCTGTAAAATATTACAAATTTTTCGGTGGAAAACTCATATTAGATGAAGGATGATGATTTCCATGAAGAAAAACCATTGACGAAAAATCATTGAAGAGGACAAGGTCCTAATTTGGATATATAAAAGAAGTGAAATGTATAGAACATGTATAAAAAAACAATTTTATTACCTTTTAATTTCAGGAAATTGAAAATTACCTAATTGTTTCGAGTGTATCGCCACAGAAAACCCTCTCCCGAATTCTTCCGAAAACCGAAAATTAACTGGAGCAACATAATTGAATGGAATTCTTGAAATTTTTGGCGAAAAGTTTATTTAACAGCAATCCTTTTGATGCAAAAAAAAGTCGTGTTCATTATAGAACAACAGCATTCCTGACCATACTCAGTCGTGGTAGGTTCGTGTACATCTAAAAAAATTATACTATGTCAAAATAACAACGAAGCTGCTATTCTTTAAAAATATTTCACTAATGCCAAAGTTATTTAACAAAAGACCGAATCTGCAAAGGATCCGAAAACCCTCGGGAATGTTTTTATACATTTTCGTATGGAAACTTACCCCATTAGAAAAGTTTAAAACTCTAGCACGCAACGTTAGCAATCCCAGGGTGAACAGGTGAATGTTTCGTGACCAGAACCGAGAGAATTCTGAGGTAAAATAACAAGCATATTCTCTAGTTAGCCCCTATTATAGCCCTTGACGATGGTTAAATACATATATACTCAGATGTTTCATCTCATTACAGAAAGGTATACACCTTACAATTTACTTACGAATTTTCTATCCTCATTAGAAATTGCATTCGTTGAGTGGATATGCAATGGGATGTGGCAACAACAATTTCGTCTCGAATAATTCAAAGTTTTACCATTTCAAAGATTGTCACTTAAACGACTGATAAATTTCGTTCGGAAAATCTCGTCTTTAAAAGTTTTCGCCGATTTATGAAAATTTTCCTTGACGAATATCGTGCACATTTGCATCGTTGCTGTCGAATATTTGGCGTGATCGAAACTTTTGCAAATTACTTTGAGGGTACGGGGATAACACTTTTGCGCTCAGATGGTGGTTTAGTTAATGAAAAACAGTTTTCCTCCTATACAATTTTCCGATTAGTTACTTTTCGATCTAATGAATAATCGTTTTGAATGGCGGGCAAAGTTTTTTTTTTTAAATTTTCTGTATGAAAATGAAGTGTTTGCGGACTGAGATGCAGTGGCGGTCATAGAGGGGGCCATATGTGACATGCCCACCCCCCCTAATCAATGATCGATCTGATCGGGATAAAATTTAAAACATATAGTTGTTCACTAATTAGGACCATTACAGGGGGTGGAATAGCGAAAGAAATCTTTGGGGACAGATTCACCATACAAATAATAACCACCATAGTGTACAGCCCTGAAATTGTCTTTCATTCATCACAATTACTTGTACAAAATATTAAAATATTTGAAATTACTTGATAGTAACGCAAGCTTTAAAAAGTAAAATCTTACAAAGTAAATTAAAAAATTTAACATCATAGTCATGATCAAACAAATGTTTCAGAGCGTTGTACACGCTTTCCGGGTTTTCAAAATCTTGCGATGTAAATCAGCTGTAAGAGAAAATAGTATTACAGATTTTTCGAGATTTTTTGTGAAGTAATTATAATTTAAAATCGTATTAGAGAATTTTCGGGCTTTTTTTAAGTTTTGCGTAAGGAGAATAGGCTAGCTAAGGGTATGGTGGCAGTCATCTAAACTCAATAAGAAGACTAAGTGAATATGTATATGTATATACCAGGGGCGTCGCGTGGATATTTGATAAGGGTGTGCACTGTGAATTAAACAGTCATACGACCTTTCAGTTGTTTCTAGAGACAGAAATTACTAAATTTCTACAAAACAAAAACAAGTTTTTCGAGTATGCAACTGATACCTTTATCAAATTCAGTCGAGTCCTTAACGTCACACACACACAAAAAATAATATTATAATTTAACCGGTAATTTGAAAATATACTGTGAATACATTTACCGATCTGTTTTCACAAGTAAACAATTGTTAAGGAACGTAAAATCAAAAAACATATTATATATTAATTCGAATGTAGATTAATTGAAAAAGTATGTAGGCAACTAAAATTTTATAATTTTTTAAACATTAAATCAATTGTTCTGTTTTTTTTGTGAACTCTTCAACGACTTTAGAAAAAAAAATTATTAATCAGATTTTGCCTCAACGCTGTCAAAAAGTCCTTTTCAATGGTTATTGACGATAGTGCAGAAAGTCGAGCGTTTTAATTCGCTTCAAAGTAGAAAAACTTCTTTTAGTAGTAGATGTTGTTGATGGAATGGTCATAATTAAACGACAAATATTTAAGGACTCCGAAAATGTTTCATTCAAATTTGAAGATATAATCATATTTGCAATTTCGGTTACACTCTTGTCTTTATAGCATTCCGAACAGTATATTACTTTTAGTTCATTCTCCAACATCAAATATGTAATTAAATTTGAAGAAATTGGAGTAATTTAGTGCTTTTAGCTTTTAGTGATAAAATAAGATCACATGGAAATTTGGTTGTGTAATGATTAAAATTATCACTGTGCATCAGCTGAATAAATTTAATATTTTTTAAATCCTCGTATCGGGTGTTTATTTCATAGATAATCCTATTAAATATTTCATAATTAATTTTCTTAAAATACGAGTAATCCTTGGCTTCATTTCGTTTTTGCGGCGGTCCTCCGTACAAATCCGTTGTTTTTAAATAAATATTTTCAAATTTATCGTCAGAGCCAAGCTTTTCAATGTGTTCTGTACTATCAATCAATTTCTTTTATGCATTTTGAAATATCAAAGGATCTTTGTTGTAAAATATTATATAAGATGTCCGTGAATGCAAATATTTCTGAGTAAATATTTAAAAAATAAATCGTTTTGAATTAAAATTTCGCACATAATCTTTACCATTTCTTTTATAGTTTGTTTTTAAATTATTTAAGATCGGTGTTGGCCGACCATCAATAATTGTTTTTTTCCTCGTAAGAATAAGAACTAAACTTTTTTTTTAATTAAATCACTAACACCATCTGAAACTTCACTCGTTTTATTTACTTTTCAAATTAAAAATTTGTACGTAAATTTCTTTCGATCGCAAATAATGTTAGTACTTTTCACTTCGCTTAACCCAGAGTCAAAGAAAACCTAATGCCAATTTTTTCTCAGAATGTACATATAACATAAAATCTTTTTTTTTGTAAAGCTCCCTCCCCTACATTATTAATGAATCTTCAATAATGCCCTTCTAAGGTCACATATATCCGCGAGCCAAAAAAATAAGCGCCCACGAAGAAATCGGCCAGCTCGTGCAGGAGAGACATTCGCACCGATAACGTTTTTTTCATATGCAGTTCACTTCCCATGGACAGAGTAAATTTTTCCTTACAGCAAGCAACAATTTTGCAAGGGCACCGCGCCGATCGGTGCGAACTCTCGACTTCGCACCTGACGGACGATTGGTGCGTCGTCCATCTGCTAGTGGGCGATGATTCTTATCATAGATTTTTATTTCTTTGTGCGGTCGCTACTCCGGACTATGAGCTAGGTGATTTTTGTGTGTAAGAAACTTTGCGTGCACATTGAAGTTTCGCACGGAAACAGTTTTTTTTATACTCTAGATGAAATCATATAGAGTATTATAAGTTTAATCCAGCCCAAAAGTTTGTAACGCATAGAACCAAGCCTCGGACGAAAAAAAGTTATATATTATTTTTTGTTTATTTGTGGCCAAAAACCTCAAATCCGCCTGACGTCCGTCCGTCCGTCCGTCCGTCCGTCCGTTCGTCCGTCTGTCCGTGAACACGATAACTCAAGAACGCCTTCACCCAGGATCTTGAAATTTTGAATCTGGGTGTTTGGTTGAATTTGTAAGGCTAAGTTCGTTAACGGGCAAAATCGTCCTACTCCTTCGGGTAGCTGCCATACAAAATGTCCTTAAAACACGTGTTCAAGAATATTGGTCGATAACTTCAGAAGGGTTTAAGCTACGACATTGAAATTTTGTATGTTTTATTTTTCCAATAGTTGGAGTTAAATATATGATTATGAAGAAAATCCTGTTAGTCCTTCGTGTAGCTGCCATACAAATATCCTGTCAAAATGTATTCACTTAATTTACGAAACTCACTATAACTCAAGTAATCTTTTAGCTACAAATTCGGAATTTTGTACAAATAAGTTTTGAGTGAAAACAAAGTTCGAGTTTACTAGTCAGCGAAATCCTTTTACTCCTTCGGGTAGCTGCCATACAAAATATCCTTAAAACACGTGTTCAAGAATATTGGTATATAACTTCAGATGGGTTTAAGCTACGGCATTGAAATTTTGAATGTGTTATTTTTCCAACAGTTGGAGCTAAATATATGATTATGAAGAAAATCCTATTAGTCCTTCGTGTAGCTGCCATACAAATATCCTGTCAAAATGTATTCACTTAATTTACGAAACTCACTATAACTCAAGTAATCTTTTAGCTACGAATTCGGATTTTTTTGCAAATTAGTTTCGAGTAAAAACAAAGCTTGAGTTTACTTGTCAGCGAAATCCTTTTTCTCCTTCTGGTAGCTGCCATACAAAATGTCCTTAAAATACGTGTTCAAGAATATTGGTTGATAACTTCAGAAGGGTTTAAGCTACGTCTTTGAAATTTTGTACATAGTATTTTTCCAATAGTTGAAGCTTAATGTATGATTATGAAGAAAATCCTATTAGTCCTTCGTGTAGCTGCCATACAAATATCCTGTCAAAACGTCTTGTTGTAATTTATGGAACTTACTATAACTCAAGTAATCTTTTAGCTATGAATTGGAAATTTTGTACAAATTAGTTTTGAGTGAAAACCAAGTTCGAGTTTACTAATCAGCGAAATCCTTTTATTCTTTCTGGTAGCTGCCATACAAAATGTCCTTAAGACACGTGTTCAACAATATTTTTCGATAACTTTTGAACGCTTCAAGCTACGAATTTCAAATTTTGTACAAGTTCATTTTTAAATGGTTCCAAGGAAAAGGACAAATATGTAAGAAATCGAGTGAGTCCTTCCTGCACCTCTCATGTGAAAGTCCTTCAAAAATGACATTTTTTTTTGGTGACTTACCCAGTTCAAGATATGAAATTAAACACTGAATATTGTGTTTTAGTTTTGAGTAGCAATCTAATGGGAGTCCTTAATAAAGGACATACAACATGCACACACGTAATTCTACTTTATCCCCAACTACAATATAAATCGGAGTTCAGTATTCATCTAGAGTATTATACGATTGGCTTGCAGCCGATCGTGACTGCAGTATGTTTTCATATAAATTTCGTTTGCCTATTAAAACCGAAAACACAGTCCTAGCGAGAAGCGACAGGAAAATATTACGTACCTCGCCTCGTGTGAAATATTATTTGCACTTGGTGGGTATGTTTCCTCTTTTCTGTATCGCTTACAATGCATAATATAAACTGTACATATTGTAAATACCTTACTTTTATGACAGATTGTAATTTGATATTGTAGGGTGTGCAATGCACACCTTGCACACCCTGACGAGACGCCACTGGTATATACTTAATAAATTACATTGAAATACTTAATAAATTACATTGAAATACTTAATAAATTACATTGATGAAAATATGCTTTTCGTAGATTTTAAGTATTGTAGGATAAATGGGGTGATCATTTCTTCGTAGTCGGCCTGAAGTCTTTGAATTTTACGATACAGGCTTCGGATTTCAATGCCAAATTTCAGTTTCATCAAATATGTATGGTTAAACTATTAAAAATACGCTACACTACGTTTCTAGCGGTCTTAAAAACTGCTGGTTTACATTAATTGAATATAGAACAGAGTTGACGAAATTACGAGATTTTGATAAAACTATCAAAATATTCTAGATTTCTCATACATTTGAGAGATATTAAAGTATTTTTGGACTTTGTCGAAAATGAGATCGAATTCTACTGAAAGCGAACAGCCTTGGAATTTTGTTCACCATGCTTTGGAATCAAATAATTTCATTTTTTAGTTTCTGCTTATGCTATTAAATTTTCCATTGCTTAAAGACTTATAATAATACAAGACAGATTCAAATTTGTTGGCACCATATAGTCAGCTGATAAATTAAAAAAATATCAAAGGCATGGCTTCAGAGCGATGTTAATGCTTCTCGAGATTCCGAAATCTAGTTACCTAAATCTGGCGATGGAAATTAGTTATTAAATGCGGAAATGAAATGAAAAAGTTGATGTTTTCAAGCAGTAGAACCGCAGCGACCATAACATTTGTACAATTTCCATCGATGGAAATTAGTTATTAAATGCGGAAATGAAATGAAAAAGTTGATGTTTTCAAGCAGTAAGAACCGCAGCGACCATAACATTTGTACAATTTCCATCCTCACTGTACTAGCAGCTAACCACCACACGTAGTCTCTCTACAGTAGCTACTGGACGTCAGTGGCCCCCCTCTTGAAAAAGCAATATGACCGCCACTGCTGAGATGTGGATAAAGTTCGGATTATCGGTATTAATTCCAAAAGATAATAATAAAGAGGATTAGCCCTGTTAGTTGCTGTTAAGAATCCAATTAAACTTTTGTTTTAAGTGCCTGCCAATTGGCTACAATTCGCTGAATTTTAGCAAAAGTTGATTCATTTTAGGGTTAACGTTAAATAGATAAAGATGAATTTGTGGTGGATTGAAGTCCTAATTATAATAACAATTTCAATTTTAGCTCGCATAAAATAGATTTTTTTCCAAATGCTAATGCACATGTCCGAAACCATGACTTTTGCTTATATGCATATTTACAAAAAACTATACAAAGATTGGTCCATCCTTTTAATTCCTTCATGTAAAGGTTGCAAGCGATATAGTTTGTTGTAGAATTCAAAATTCATAAGCGGCTTTTTTATGCAGTCCCTACAATTTAATTGTTTACTTACAATGCAGAACGATTTGAATTTTAATTCAATTCAAAAAAGAAATTTTATTCATTTTTCACCCAAAAGGCAATAATTAGTTTTGAATTGTTTTGAATTGCCATTCTGCATAAACTTCAAATACATTAACATTAACTTTTATTAGACATTTTTCCACTCCTTGACACTTTTTCAGCTATCTCGCGCTGGCGCCTGACCAAATAGAATTGTCAAAATTTTTGGCAAGCAAGTCTAGATACTTAATCTTACCTTTTTGCTGATTAAGCCATGTGAGCAGATGGCGATTACATTTAGAATTATTATTTTTAATTGTCTTCATTAATTGACTACGGTCGAATTTTTAATGTAATATTTGTTGTTTGACTTTTTTAGACTCGTTGTCAGACATTTTCTATATTTCGTAGTAAATTTCATTTGTTTTTAAAGTCTCAATAAATTTTATTTGTATTACTTTATTATTTTAATAATACAGTATTGTTTTCGATTTTTTAAAAAAAAAAATTTGCTACCCTCAAAATTTTTTTTTCACGTTTCATGACGAGTACACACGAAAAAAGCAAAAAAAAATTTCAGTCCGTCTGTCCGCCGTACGCCGTACGCCGTACGCCGTACGTCGACCGCTGTACGCAAAATCGTTTGAAAGCTCGTAGCTCCCAAACCCTTTGAGCTATTAAATTGAAATTTTTTTGATGAATAGACTGGGTAGTCCCCTTGAAGTGGCAAAATTTGGAGGGGTGGGGGTGTGAGGGGGAAGGAGGGGGAAGTGTTTTAGACGGAAAATTTTGGTTTCTAGATCCCAGCAACCGCTTATGCTAGCAGGCTGAAATTTGGAATTTATATAAAGCTTCAGTAGTGGACCCATTTGCAAAATAATTGCCGATATAGGTGAAGGGGTTTGGGAGTGGGGGGAAAAATAATGCGTCCGAAACGCAAAAAAGGTGAGATCGACACTTTCTAAAATCCATATCTCCTAAACGGTTAGTGTCACAAAATTGAAACTTAATGAGTATTTGTAGGTATACTAGGAAAATAGATCGGAAACAAAAATTTGAGTAGGGGCAGTGGCGTACGGGGGTGGGGGCTAAAAAACTTTAGATTACGATATCTCACGAACCAATTGCACTAGACAAATAAAATTTGGTTTCCTTATAAAGGTTGACAAATAAAGTTTGCTGAAAGTAAAATTTTTTACGGGGGCGGTGGAGCATGAAAGTGGAGGGGATAAGAATTTTTCTAAAAAATCACGTCTCATATCTCAAGAACGATGTAAGATAGATACTTAAAATTTTTACCAGAAGTAGGCCTAATAGACCACTAGCTGAAAACAAAATTTTGGAAGTGTGGGTGTAGAGGGTGAGGGTGGGGGAGGGTGAAAAGGAAAAAGTTCCGATTTTTCTATCTCGAGAACCTATAATGATATAAAGCTGAAACTATGTATTTAGATAGAACTATATTAGTAGCATCTTGGAAAAATATAATTTTTTATAAGGGTAGTATGGTACGGAGGTGGGGGGTGTTTTTCTTATCTATAGAACGGCTTATGATACAAAGTTGAAACTCGGTTCGTTTATGTAAATCAACTAGAAAACTAATTTAGATAAAAAAAAATTTCAAATATCCATTGGCGTTCGGAGGGGGGGGCAAAAAAAATGATCAGTGTAAATAGAATGCATATATTTTCACGGTTTTCGTCATATCTATTAGGTCTTCCCAAATATTGAATTCATTTTTATTCTACGGATTCTTCATATAAATACCTACAAAGCGTTTTCAGGATTTTTTAAAATTCGACCCCTAAGGCGGTGTAAAGAGGGTTGTAAACTTTTTCACGAATTCTACTATATCCCCACGTCTTATCAGATATCGAATATCTTTTCACTTTCACGTGCTTGCGTAACAATCACCTAAAACTTGTTTTTAAATTTTTTTCAGCCCCTAAGAGGGTATAAACGGGTTGAACACGTTTTCACGAGTTCCGTCATTTCTTTTAGAAGTGATAAGAAATTGAATTGGTTCCTACCTTCTCGTGCTGTTTTCATATTTATTTATTAACTTTTTTCAGGATTTGTGGATATTCAACGCCCAAGTGGGTGTAAGGTGGTTGCATATCTGATGATATATCGAATTCATTTTTACTTCCTATGGTTTCCTATATAAAAAAGCCAAAAAGTCATTTTCAGTATTTTAGATATTCAATCCTAATGGGTGTAAGGGGGTTGTATGCTTTTCAAAGTTTCGACATATTTCTTACGTTCGATGAGATATTAGATCGCTTTTCATTTCCACAAACTTTTTATATAATCGCCTACAAACCCATTTCTTAATTTTTGGATAATCAACCCCCAAGGGTTTGTATATGTTTTCACAATTTTTGCCATCCCTTAGTTCTGATGAGATATAAAATTGATTATTACGGCCAACCAATTCACGATTTTTCGAATTTCCAGAACCAAGGAGGTGTGAAGGGTTTGCTTACGTTTTTTTCGAAATTCAAACCCCAAGTGGAAGTAATGGGTTTGTATACGTTTTAACAATTCGCCATATCTCTTAATTCTGATAAGGCAACAAATTCATTTTTGCTTCTATGGGCTTTTAGTGTACATAATATACTGAAATTCGAAGAGTCTATACGGACTTTTTCAATGTTTAATCGGTTAAAAATCTCTATTTTAAATATTTTTATATTAAGAACAAAAATGATTTTCCAAGAAATCTAATAATCTCGAAGCAACTCATGATACACTCCGACTTTAACCGCTCCCGAACTTTGACCCGAAAAATAATAAAGTTTCGCCCAGACCATTGGCAGATTTTTTTTATTTATCTTACCTTTTTTCAACCTTACTAAATTCTTCAAATTGTTACCACCTTAAACTAGACGAAACGTGATTAAAAAAATGTAAGGTACCGTAAGGTCAAATCAAATGGCAAATCAATTTATGTATTCTTTTTCTCCTGGCAAAAAGTCTTATTGTTCTACCAGATTTCCGCTTTCGAGTTTTCGAGTCGCCATTTCAAGTTTTGAGTTTAATTGATATTGTCTGTTCAAAGTTTTTCGGGTACTTAAATTTCAGGATTTATTTAGTGTTTCCCAATACGCCATGCTTTTATAATTCCTCTGCCATCCTAAAAACCTTACTAGTTCGAGCAAAAAATCCTATATTCTATAAAATATATTTTCAATTCATTTTCAGCACCGTCAGTTTTTATTTATTAATATAATTCCTTTGACATCAAAGCCATCATATTATTTTCTTGTATCGAAAATCAGAACATAAAAGCAACATATTATTTCGATAAATCGGGGGATAAAATGACACTAACAAAATCAAACAATTGATATGGAATTAATTCGCTTTGATTTATCCTCATATTATTCCCAGTTATCAACCCCGAACAAAGTTTCTTTTCATATTTATACACGTGAAATGAATGAAAAATCCCACACATTCTCTTAGCGAGGACATAAGCCCATATACCGCAGGCATTTAATTTTTTCAAGATCAAAAAGATGTCGCCAGCATAAAAATAAAATTCGAAATGGGTTTCAAAACTCGTTATAAAATTGATAAATTTCTTATTAAAATAAAAATAATTTTCTTTTCTTGATTAATATCTGCGGTGTTTGATGTACCAGTCTAGAGAACATTGAAGATTTAGAAACATGTGTACATTATTTTAGTGTAGATATAATTTTTCACCATTATTGGTATATGTGTTCTTAAATAAATTTACCGTTTGATAGTTTGAAAATGCGAAATAAAAAAAGTCATTAATTTATGAATAATTGATCTGCTTTGCTTTTATTTACATCTAGTTGTAAAAGTTTAATAAACATGTAAGAATGTGACTGTAAAACAAGATAATTTTATAGTTGCAATAACCAATGCCGTCGTGGCGCTTAACCAAGAAAATACAAAGCTTTGATCAATTTTTTTCAGTTTTAAAAATTTGAAGTCAGGCCGATGTCGAAAATTAAATTTTCCATGGTAAAGCTACTAAAGAAACTAAATTTAAGAATTTTTGGTTGTTTTATCGGCGTCAGAAGAGCTTCTTTTGATTTTTGTTGTTAAATTACTACTCCGGATAAAATTGAAAAAAAAACAAGTCTGTCTACCAATAAAAGTTCAATCCTTCTCGAAGCATTCTTGAAAACAATTCAACAAAATATGGTGTGCAATTAAACATTTTATAAAAATAATTATTTGGTTCACAAGATAGCTTGAATAATGCTTAAAAAGTCCTCAAGAACGCCTTCACCTAGGATCTTGAAATTTTGAATCTGGATGTTTGGTTTCGTTTCGTTAACGGGCAAAATCGTCCTACTCCTTCGGGTAGCTGCCATACAAAATGTCCTTAAAACACGTGTTCAAGAATATTGGCCGATAACTTCAGAATGGTTTAAGCTACGACTTTGAAATTTTGTATGTGTTAATTTTCCAATAGTTGGAGCTAAATGTATGATTATGAAAAAATTCCTATTAGTCCTTTGTGTAGCTGCCATACAAATATCATCTCAAAATGTCTTGACTTAATTAACAGAACTCACTATAACTCAAGTAATCGTTTAGCTATGAATTCGGAATTTTGTACAAATTAGTTTTGAGTGAAAATGAAGTTCGAGTTTACTAGTCAGATAAATCCTTTTACTCCTTCTGGTACTTTCCATACAAAAAATCCTTAAGACACGTGTTCAACAATATTTTCCCATAACTTTTGAACGCTTCAAGCTAGGAATTTGAAATTTTGTACACATTAATTTTTGAATGGTTCCAAGGAAAAGGATAAATATGTTAGAAATCGATTGAGTCGTTTCTGCACCTCCCATGTAAAAGTCCTTCAAAAAGGAAAATGGATAAAGGTGACTCACCCAGTTCAGGATATGAAATTAAACACTGAATATTGTCTTTTAGTTTTAAGTAGCAATCAAATATTCACCATCAATAGCGCGACAGCCCAAGTCGGGCCCTGGCCTCCTGAAGTCGTCGTCTCCAATCGTCTCGATCCAAAGACCGCGTTCTCCAGCTGTTAATTTTTAAAATGGCTTTGCTGTCTTCATAAACCGAGTCTTCCCATCGCTTGCGTGGTTTGCCTACGGATCTGTTACCACTCGCTTTGTCTTAAATGGGACGGGGAGGGGGTGGTTAGTTCGGTGAAAAAAAAACCTATTTTCAAGAATTTTTTTAGACAATACAGGTAATGCTGGTTTATTTTATTTCATTTTTATATAATAATACAACCTCTGAACTATATTTTCCAAAATTTTTATTTAAAAATATTTATAAATAAGCCGTTGGTAGCAAATCTCCGCAGGCGTCTCGAAAAAAAGTTGTTTTGCGGTGTACGCTACAACTCGTGACTGGATCGTATGAAACAAAAAAATCAAAATGCGTTTATTAGGTGAGATGTTTCTCAAAGTAACGCCGTCGAGTTTGTTTTTTTAATAAATTTTTTCATTTTTGGTAGCACTTGGAAGTCAAAAACGCGATTTTCGCTAAAAAATTCGGCAAATTTGTTATTCTAAAATAATCTGCCAACAGTCTGGGCGCAACTTTATTATTTTTTGGGTAGAAGTTCGGAACGAGTTTAAGTCTGAGATGCGGTGTATGTTACTATGTGACTGAAAAGGTTCGGGAAGCGGTTAGAATGGGGTCGCGCTAGAATACTTAAACGCCGCTGCCACATATAACATATGAATTACATAATTGGCTCATACTCCGGGACGAAGTCTAGTCCTAGTATAATATCAGTTGTTACGCCATTAGAAGGTTTTTCGTGATTTCGTTTTGGGCCATTACACGAAATCGGAAATGCGTTTGTAGGCGATTATATAAAAAGTCTGTGGAAGTGCAAACCAATCTGATATCTTATCAATCGTAAGAAATATATCGAAAGCATTACGTCCTATTGGAGTTGAATAACAAAAATCCTGAAATCAACTTTTTGACGATTATGTAGGAAGCCTTAGGAAGTAAAATTGAATTCGATATCTAATTAAAACTAAGAAATATGTAAGAATTTGTGAAAACATATGCAATCCCCTTGCACCCACTTTGGGGTTGAATATCCAAAAATCTTGAAATGAGTTTTTAGACATATATAAAGAAAGCCATAGGAAGTAAAAACCAATGTCTTATCACTCTTAAGAGATATGACGGAATTCGTGAAAACGTGTTCAACCCGTTTTTACCCTCTTAGGGGTTGGAAAAGGAAAAAACTTGAAAACGAGTTTTAGGTGATTATTAAATAAGCCCGTGGAAGTGAAAAGTTATTCGATATCTAATCAGACCTGAGGGATACGGCTGAATTCGTAAAAATGTAGACATCCCCTTTACACCACCTTAGGGGTCGGATTTCAAAAAATCCTGAAAATGCCTTCTAGGTATTTTTATGAAAAAGCCGTGCACAAAAAATTAATTCAATATTTTGAAAGACGTAATAGATATGACGAAAATCGTGAAAATATATGCATTCCATTTCACTGATAATTTTTTTTACCCCATTCCCGAACGCCAATAGATATTTGAATTTTTTTTTAATCAGCATTACTTTCCTAGTTGATTCAAATATACGTACCAAATTTCAACTTTCTAGCATGAGCCGTTCAATAGTTAGGAAAAACACCTTTCACTTCCGTACCATACTATCCCTATAAAAAGTTGTATTTTTCCAACATGCTACTACTATAGTTCTATCCAAATACCAAGTTTCAGCTTTATATCATTATAGGTTCTTGAGATATAAAAATCGGAACTTTTTTACTTTTCACCCTTTCCCACCCTCACCCTCTACACCCTCATCCCTGAAATTTTTTGTTCTGCTGGAAGTCTATTAGGCCTACTTCTGGTAAAAATTTTAAGCATCTATCTTACACCGTTCTTGAGATATGAGAAGTGATTTTTTAAAAAAATTCTTACCCCCTCCACTCCATGCTCCACCACCCCCTAAGTAGGTAGTTAGGTAGGTACGCGTAGCTGCCCGTGAGAACACGGACACACTTAGACCTGAAAAGTCCGTTGTGTTATACCATGGATACACTGCTTGTATACAAATTACGTTATTCAAATCATGATATACGATACAAGATAGCATGATACACAGCCCATACATGTTATACTTTGACATTTAGCTATCAAAGACAAAATTTCTTCGTGCTAAACGTTGCAGTATGATGTTCTGGCGAATAGCACTTTCATTGCTAATAAAGAAATGTACAAAGCGGACCATCATATCACACACAAAAATGAAAATACGCTCAAAGAATTTTAACTGAAGGAAGAATATAAAAATCCACAAGTGTCGTTCATTGGAATTTCAGTTGATTTTAGTAACAGATGGCGCTGATGGCAGTTAAAAGAAGGCTATATCAGCTAAAATTATCGAATTTATATACAAGAAAACAGGTTTGATATTACGTCGATATCAGCTCGTTGACGTACTATATGCATAATATTGGGTGATACACTGGTGATATTGACGATATTATGATTTGTATACGAGCTGTGTATCTAAGGTATTACCACAGGATCATCGAATCCGGTCCTACTCGTCGAACCATTTAGAGCTTGCAATGAAGCGTTGGATTCTCGCGACCTCCATTGCGGCAAAATCACCGAGACAGTTGAAGAAGTAAGCTCCAAGATGAGCTTTCCTTATGACTAATAGAGCTGGACAGGTGCAGAGAAGGTGAAGGACTGTCTCCTCCTCCTCCTCATCCAGGCAGCTTCTACAGAAGTCGTTTGAGAAGAGGCCGAGTCTTTTGGCATGTCGACCAATAAGACAGTGTCCAGTCAGGACACCGACTGTGTGTGACGCAGTGTGACATGTAACACCATCTGCCCATCTTGAGTTGGTTTTCTTGATTGAGTCCAATCCCAGTAGCAGTTAATATGTAGAGAGAGGCACACCCAGATTCCGATGTTCCAGCATAATCTGAAGGGTAGTGCCGTGACGAGCGATTTCGTCAGCCATGCAGTTCCCTGGAATATCCCTGTGTCCTGGTACCCAGCACAGAAGAATATTAAACTGTTCAGCCATCTCCTTAAGAGATAATCGACATTCTGCGGCGACCTTTGACGTTGTTGAGGCCGATTCCAAGGATTTTATTGCCGCCCCCTAAAAACCATCACCCCCTAAAAAAATTTTACTTTCAGCAAACTTTATTTGTCAACCTTTATACACGGACCAAATTTTATTTCTCTAGTGCAATTTGTTCGTGAGATATCGTAATCTAAAGTTTTTCAACCCCCACCCCCGTACGTCACTGCCCTCTCTCAAAAATTTGTTTCGGATCTATTCTCCTAGTATACCTACAAATGATTATTAAGTTTTAATTTCATAACGTTTAGGAGATATGGAATTTAGAATGTCTCTATCTATTTTTTTTTCTTTTTTGGTGCTTATTAGTCATGAAACGTATAAAAAAAATTTTTCAGGGCAACAAATTTTTTTTTTTTAAAAATCGATAACAATACTTTATTATTAAAATAATAAAGTAAAAATGTTCAGGGTAGCAAATTTTTTTTTTTTAAAATCGATAACAATACTTTATTATTAAAATAATAAAGTAAAAATAATGATAAAAAAATACTCAACGGCGTTAACTGGCGATTTATGTGTAGAAATAGTGTAAAAAATTTCAAAAGAATCAGTGCAATAGATTTTGAGTTGCAGCGTACACCGACTTCAAAAATGACAAGTTTCAGAAAACCGCTTTAAAGTTTTGCACACTAAGCGTCACCTACAACTGCGTACATCTCTAAACTGCTCATAACTCTATTAATTTTGCTCCGATCGACTTAAAATTTTGACACAATAATCTTGAAATGTTATACATTCATTTAAAAAATAAAAAAAAAAATAGAGCTCCTTCCCCCTTTCAGAGCACGTTTGGAGATTATTCTGACTTCCATCCGCTCTACATGGCCAGCCCACTGCAGTTTACGTAGTTTGATGAACGTTGAAGCTTCTGGTTCCTTGAAGAGTTGATACAACTCATGATTGTATCTTATTCGCTAGTCCGTTCCTTCCTTCACAGGTCCCAAAATTTTTCGGAGTTCGCGTTAATGTCCACGTTTCGCTGCCATAACAGAGTACAGGTCGTACGGTCGACGGATATGAAATCATTCCGCAAATCAGTCGGTATGACGTCATCTAGACGTAGCCACGTTGTGGTGACTAAATTGTCTTAATTGGGCGAGCTTTATAAGTTGTTATGCGATATTTTAATGATGAAATACCAAACTGTCATGTAATTTATTTATTAATTACTCGTAAGTGATAGATTTATAAGAAAAACACAAGTTGAGGAATTAAAACATCGATAAAAGGTGGTGAATAATCTACTCTACTCTACTTCTAGCGCTGCGATGTTCATTAGAAATAAAATTACATTTAAAAATTAAAATAAATTGTTACATAACTAAACACTGTCTTTCAGTGTTGGACAGTGACAGCGTAATATTTACTCTTTCAATTATTAGTAATTTGCATACCCAATCATCCACTACACGTTACCATCCGAAAATTTTACCGCCTGTATTCTTCTCGCCTACACTTCATTTCAAGTACAAAATTACCGATCCACATACGAAAAATATTGTTAATGAACCTGAAAATCTAAATAACCGTGAAAAACATATCAAAATTACTCTCAATCAGAAACAAAGCATTGCATAAAACTGAAAACCATCGATCAGGGTTATGATTAGTAAGTTCACTGCGTAATTTTCACTCTCACCTTCATTCACCTTAATACGTGCTACCTAACATTTAAAAACTGATTATAATATAAAAACAACAATAAAGTTATGGGAAAAGCCGAAGATCAAACTTGTAACGTGAATCTAGGCATTAGCTCATCAAATGGAGTAGAAAAATTGACCAACTGACTGAATCGGTTAGGTTTGAAGGTAATGGTTACGTTTAAGGTTATCCACAAAATATCCGAAAATTATAAAATGTATAATCATGTTTACAGGTAGACATCGATGTCGGTATAGATAGGTTGTTTTTTTGAGGGTTTACCGAATAATTTGCTTACAGGTGTTAGGTGTCATCGACTTTTCGCCATGATTTTCTTAGACAAACCTCTTATGAAATATTCTCAACAAACCTCTTATCTAATGATTTTGATAAATAATGCCGAACAGTGCGAACAATTTTTTTTTAATAGGAGTTTTTTGATTTTATTTACTATTAGAACTATTATAGTAAATGTTCTTCTCGGTGATTTTTTCTCGATCTCAAAAAGAAGATTAAACTGGCCTTGAAATATCATTTCAAATAAACGATTCTAATTGCAAGTTATTTAAGAAGAAAAAAAACAAACCAGTTTCAGTGTATGAGGATTTCTTTAAGATTCTAGGTCTGAAGTGGATTGCTCTTAATAGTAAAAGACTGGTTTCGAAGTGGTTGATGATTTTGAGAATCTTTTTTCGTTGAGTGAGATTTTACCAATAAAAAATTATTAGCATTACATTGACATTCCATACTAAAGTGATAAAATGAAGATAAATTATTTTCAAACGTAAAAAAACCATCTAAATGTTAGGATAGTTATCGGAGTGACTTTACACAATTTTTTTATAACTTATCGCCATAAGGCAACTATATTGCATCCTGTTCCATAAATTTTTCTGAAAAACAGAATAAATTGTAACACGAAATTTTTTTTATGAATTATTATCCATCATCAAAACTTTCGAATTATTTACTTTTAATTTTAACAATTTCGTAATTGAGCAATTCTTTTTGTTTAATAAAATGGAACTAAAATTGTATGTACTAATGTTACTTATATCCTTCTGATCTTGCAACTTTAATCAACATACCTTAAAATTTTGCATATTTGAAAACACCCTCTTTCCCAGCGCAAAGTCGAAAGGATGTATAAAAAACACTATATGGGATAATGGGTTCTTTATCTCAGGAAACCATTAAGACCTTTGGGTTTTCCTGTATTTTTCATAAGTCATACCAAACTTCTATGAAGGAAAAATCCTGGGGGTGTGAAATTCAATTACGTCTTACAATAAAATAATGTCCTTACCTTATTAATCTTAATTTTATTTGCCTACTTAAATTTGAATTACAATCCAATTTTTCTGCAGTAAGTAAGAAAACCTTCATTTTTAACCAGTGACATTTCTTTAAATATAAACAAAACGATGTTTTGCTTTTATTTTTCATTGAAAACTGTAAACGGTGTTGATTTAGTAACTATTTGTTAGTAGTTTAAGAAATTATGTGTAATAGAACAATTAAAAGGTCTTAATTACACTATATTAAAAAAAAATTGTTCAAGTGACGAAATGGTTTTTAAAATTCTGGAAGATAGAATACAGGTGGGGCAAGTGCCCCTCTTGCTCCCCTCTATAGGCGCCTTAGGATACAAGCCACGAAGCCGCACTTTACGTGAGTTTCAGAAGATCAAGACAAATTATTTTTAACAATTTTTGAAGGTATAGATTTTTTTTAATGAACAGAAAAATCTATTAATGGCGGAGTACGGCATCACTAGAAACAATTGAATAATGCTGTGAAATATCCTTTTAAAATCTACCTTCCTACTTAATGAACTTGTGAGTGACTCACTCAACTGATTGTTACACTGACAGGCGGTGTTAAATTCATGGAGATATTTTCAATATATCACATTTTTCATGTAACCTTTTCTTTTTGATTAGTTCTTACGCCACAACATTTGCCACAAAATCATTGCCCCAGAAAATTGTCCTGAACGTTCAAAGCACATCCCAAATTACCTATCATCAATTCTTCAATTAAAATCTACTTCAAAATCACCTCATATCCCAACAGAAGATATATCTGCGAACACAATTTACTTTATCATGCCATAAACAAATATTAATAATGTTATTAAAGATAGAATTCCCAGTATAATGAAATTTTACAACAACACAACAATAGAAAAGTATCCAGGTACGTTTTAGTTCAGGACCAAAGAGAAAATTTCGAAATAATTTTTATCCGGAAAAATTTCGAACTAAAGATGCATCGTAGTGTGAATAATTTAAAAGCCAAATTGCTACCATGTACAGTCAATATTAAACCGAGAAAAGTTGTCATCAGAAGATGCTGGAAAAGCCCGATTTTTTTTCTTACTACCGATATCTAGTCGAAGAAAGCATCCATATTCAACATACACGACTATGTGGAACCGTACAGTGTAAGAAGATAATATGCCAAGGAATCTGTAACACGACTACAATAAAAATCGATTGATGGAACGACCTCATAAAATGACCATTTTAGGTAATACAAATTGGACTCACTGATCCGTGCTAGACAATTTAGATAACATATAAGACCTCACCTAGCTAGATAGCAAAAAGGACGAGTCTATCTAGCAACGGAATTACTACGAGAGCCCTTTCATCCCAAAATTTTCATCGTCTTGTTCCCGACGATATTGTTGTCCTTTGGTTCATATATAGTTGATTTCTGATGTTGGTGGCTATTGAATTTCGGTCTGAAAATCCAGTACAACACAAAGGGTATATGGTTGCCCAATTATAGGGGTACATTGTGGATTGTTCGATGCATTTCTGCAATTTCGTATCTTTATCATTCGAAAATGTGATTAAAAATTCATTTTAAGGCTTGCTCTCGTTTAAACTCCGTTGAAAATATTCCTGAATATCTTTCAATATTCCCATCCACTTAGTTCGGAATAAAATCACATGAAAGAAAGTCAATTTGAGATGATCGTCGCTACGTCAAATAAAAGAAATAAATCTCTGGTTTGAATTGCATTGCTAAACAATAACGATAAATGAAAAGTTCAGGTAAATTTCGGATAAACCTGTTATTGGACAAGATAAAAAAGCAGATACGGCAGGGATTTAAAATTGCTATTACGAAAAATAGGGAACCTTTCCCGGAGTTCGCCTTCGTTCATCCGGGTTGTATCTATTTCGAAATCCTTTCAAATTCCGTACATATTTCAACATATTCGGGTTCTTCGCAGATATTATCTTCGAAATCGATTTTTCTGTATCTTAAGCTCATCGAAATGAAAGTTCCATAGGGATGTTAAGAGTTTTTGTTTTCAAACTAAAATTTTATTTGTTCTTTTCGAGTTTACTTCGCTTTTCGAGATTATGAAAAAAAGGATAATATAAAAGATAAGATGTAATTCATATTTCATGACAATGATATAAACTAAATTCAATTTAGCGTATTTGATTAATACATGTAATGTACAATATATTAATTGACGTTACATAATTTACTTTATCTACTCATTACAGAAGCTATTTATCTTTAATAATACATTAACAACGAATCATTGAATAACAAAATTTTTTAAACAACAATTCATTAATCCCTAATAACGACTATATATAGATGAACCATTTTTGTATATACAATAAAATATTCAGTGAAGATAATTTATTAACTCCTTATCGATTGAAATGTTCGTAAGCAATGATACATTAATGACTTATTTATAAATATCTATAAAGGAACATCTCGGCAAAACACCGCCAAGTTGTAGCGATAATCGGAACCCAAACGTATAAGTCGGATTTTCACAAATTTTTGGCCTCAGAGGATTAAACTCCCAGTCGGGGAGTGATGAAAGTTCATGTAAGTTAAAATCCTTTGAATCTGTTAAATTTGATAATTATGTTATGGTTCTTTTTAACGAAAATAATAGAATAAAAATCTGCCAACAGTCTGGACGCAACTTTATTAATTTTCGGTAGAAGTTCGGAATGCCTTCAATTCTGAGACGCGGTGTAGGTGACTATGTGACTGAAGACCTAAAAAAAAGTTCGGAAAGCGGTTAGAATGGGGTCGCGATAGAATACTCACGTCGCTGACACATATAACATATGAATTACATAATTGGGTCATACTCCGGGACGAGATCTAAGTCGTAGTTATTACGTGATTTTTTAAAAATAAAAAGTCTGTGGAAGTGAAAACCAATCTGATATCTTATCAATCGTAAGATATATGTCGAAGGCCTTACGTCCTCTTGCAGTTGAATATCTAAAAATACTGAAATCAACTTTTGACGATTATATAGGAAGCCTTAGGAAGTTAAACTGTATTCGATATCACATCAGAACTAAGAAATATGTAAGAATTTGTGAAATCATATGCAACCCCTTTGCACACTCTTCGGGGTTGAATATCCAAAAATCCTGAAATGAGTTTTTAGATATATATAAAGAAAGCCCGAGGAAGTGAAAACCAATCCGATGTCTTATCACTGCTAAGAGATATGACGAAATTCGTGAAAACGTATTCAACCCGTTTATACCCTCTTAGGGGATGAAAAAGGAAAAAATTTGAAAACAAGTTTTAGGTGATTATTAAACAAGCCCGTGGAAGTAAAAAGTTATTCGTTATCTAATCAGACTGGAGGGATATGGCTGAATTCGTGAAAATGTATACAACCCCTTTACACAACCGTGGAGGTCGAATTTTAAAAAATCCTGAAAACACTTTCTAGGTATTTATATGAAAAAGCCGTAGAATAAAACTGAATTCAATATTTGGAAGACCTAATACATATGACGAAAATCGTAAAAATATATGCATTCAATTTTCACTGATCATTTATTTTGCCCCTCTTCTGTACGCCAATGAATGTTTAAATTTTTTTTTAATCGGAATTACTTTTCCAGTTGACTTACATATACATACCAAATTTCAACTTTCTAGCGTAAGCCGTTCTATAGTTAGGAAAAACACCCCCCACCCCCGTACCATTCTACCCCTATAAAAAATTATATTTTTTCAACATGCTACTACTATAGTTCTATCCAAATACCAAGTTTCAGATTTATATCATTTTAGGTTCTTGAGATATAAAAATCGGAACTTTTTTCTTTTAAACCCTTCCCCACCCGCACCCACTTCACACTCAATCCCAAAATTTCCCTGCTAGGAGTCTATTTGGCCTACTTCTGGTTAAAATTCTAAGCATCTATCTTACACTGTTCTTGAGATATGAGACGTGATTTTTTAGAAAAATTCTTCTCCACTTCCATACTCCAATGACCCCTTAAAAACATTTACTTTCAGCAAACTTCATTTGTCAACTTTAATACAGAAACCGAATTTTGTTTTTCTAGTACAATTGGTTCGTGAGATATCGTAATCTAAAGTTCTTCACCCTCACCTCCGTACACCACTGCCCCCACTCAAAAATTTGTTTCCAATCTATTCTCCTAGTATACCCACAGATGTTCATTAAATTTTAATTTCGTGACATGAACCGATTAGGAGATATAGATTTTAGAATGTCTCGATCTCGGCTTACGAGCGTTTGAGACGCATTATTATTTCCACCACTCCCACACCCCTTTACCCATATCATTATTTTTTTGCAAATGGGTCACTATCGATGCTCTATATAAATTCCAAGTTTCAGCCTCCTAATCTAAGCGGTTATTAGAAACCAAAATTTTCCGTCTAAAACGCATTCCTCACCTCCCCCATCACACCCCCACCACTCAAAAAGTGGCCACTGGAAGGGGTCTGCTCAGTCTACCAACAAAAAAAAATTCAACTTATAAACTTTCAAACGTTTTGCGTACGGCGGACGGCGTACGGCGCACAAAAGGACTGGATTTTTTTTTTGCTTTTTTGGTGTCTATTAGTCCATGAATCGTGGAAAAAAAATGTTTCAGGGTAGCAAATTTTTTTTTTTAAAAATCGATAACAATATTTTATTATTAAAATACAGTGGATGCCGCTTATTGTAATCACTTTGGGACCGGCCATAAACAATGACATTAACCGGATGATAACAATAGACGAAGGGGAAAATATTTCTCATTTATTTTCCTACGCTTGAATATAGATTGCTCGAAGCATCTAATATTATTTTTTTTATTCATTAAGAGTTATTTACAACTCTAGCTTCAATGTTTCACAAAGTTACAGAGAATATGAAATACTGTTTCCTCTTCCTCCTCATCCAGGCAGCTTCTACAGAAAGTCGTTTGAAAAGAATCGCCGTCTTTTAGCATGCCGGCTTATAAGACAGTGTCTGGTCAGGACACTTACTGTGGTGCTGATTCTCTCCCTTTTGTTGAAAATACACACAACGAATGATAAAAATACATACAACGAACGTAACGTAACGTAGTTTGCTCTTCATTTGTATTGCACTTTTGCCTATTTACTTATGTACGGGATTTTTAATTGAATTGTTTGAATTGTTAGTTCGCGCACAAATCTCGACCGTTCAACACGCGATAATAATACTTTATAATACTTGAATTAAATTGATGTTTTCTATTAAAACCTTTTCGTTTGTAATTATTCTCTCCCAACGATTTAAGTTTTTCGACACCTTTTTAGCAAATTCAGCCTTGTACAGAGTTTTAGATCCAGCTTCGGTCATATCTGTCAGCTCAGCGCGCCACTTCTATTAAACTGTCTCGAAAACTTACTCAAAGTTGAGCTCATTCTGTTGAACGAGATCAGCATCAATAGTTTTCAGAAGCTACGAAAAGACTGAAATTTCTCATAGTAATCTATGATATGTATCGCCTTGTGTTCACATAAATGTAAAACCAAGAGCAATCATCTTTAATTTTGATATTGTTTTTATTTAGCCTTTTTGATCACATTCACATGAAGAAAAAAGAGGAGCGATTAAGAATACAGTCACAAAACTTGTAATGTTGTATGGAAATCTGGCCTGAATGATAACATAAAACGAATTTTTATTCCAATAAGCGATGAATTTCGTTTGTGGAAAATGGAACTAACTTGTTTTGATAACAAAATGCGGCTTATAACATTATCCACGATTACTATAAGCGGCATCTACTGTAATAAAGTAAAATAATAAAAATCAATTGAATTAATTAATTATTGAACATGATTTTTTTTTAAATTTTTTTAAAATCTTTGTAGGTAGTAGCTAATTTTCTGTTTTATATTTAAATAATTAAATAATAAAAATCTCGAAAACTTGTTTGCGCAAAATATTTAATATATTAGTAAGAAATCTGCTAACAATCTGGGCAGAACAGAAGTTCGGAACACGATTAATACTGGGATTTATGATTCAACAGCAATCTAATAAATAAATAAATAATACTGGGATGCAGTGCAGGTTACTATGCATTTAAAAACGTACAGAAATCTACATTGAATTTGGAGATACATCGTTTCTATACATCTCGAACCACTATGCTCATGAGTACGTCATTTAAAGTTTGGCGGGTGATAAACTTTCACTGTAGAACCAGTGTTGAACTAGATGTGAAATTTACCTGTTTCATAAACGATTCACATGTATCTAACTGCAGCAGTTTCGAAACTTTGATTTTTCACTGGAACGCGTTAGCTCATAAAGTTCTTAGAGCTATTACACTATTCCAAACATATTAGTTTCTTGGCGTACTCTCTAGCTGGTGTTGCTAGGTTATTTCCCATGACGTCGTTTTTTTAATTTAAACATATTGGAGCGTTGAAGATACTAGCAGTGCATTAATCAGACCTTGAGGAAGGAACTTTAAGGAGAGAATCAGTTTAAGTACTAGATTCCAGGATTGTGTGGGGGTACTATGTTATCTTAAGCCGGAATAGGGTATCTTAACCCGGAAGAGGGTATTTTCACGTTTAAAATATTTTAAACAAATTAATCAACAATTATTAGCAATCACAGATTGGTTGCGTCAAAAGAATACCGCTTCCCCTATTTGTTAATCTGCATTACTCTACAATTTCAATCTGAAATATTGCCACAAAAGTCCTGTGACTGGTAAGTTGTAAGGCTAGTTCCGACTCAATTTTGTTTGATAAACGTTCCGAGAATTTTCACATTTTGTGACAAAGGATCGAGAAATTCGACCGGAGCAAACTCATTAGCATTTGATTTATGGGCGAGCAATTGAAGTCAGTGAAACGTGGAATTGATTCGGAGTCGTCGACGACGTTTCGGTCATTCGTTATCGAGATCTTCCGGCATGCTAAGCTCCCAAAAATGGAGTCAAGCTACTACTGCTGCTACTATGCAAGGATACTTCTACGTCCTATAAAATTTCGACTTTCAGTATATTTTTCCTGAATTTTGTTATGTTTCATACGAGCGCGCTAGCACGCAATAAACGTTTTTGTATTAGGAAGCCAGCTTATCCGGACTTCTTTTCATCACTTTGCCAGTTTTTTTTCGTCTTACGATTTTCTTTTTTCACCGTCGCAAAGAAATTTTTTACACCCTCAATGGGTGTACGAATCGATTTCCTTCAGTAAAGGATTTCCGTTGGCCATTACTAAAATTGTTGACAGGAAATCTCAGACAAGCCCTTAGAATTGGGTCTTGAATTGGTTTTGCATTAGATTTCTTTTTAAAAACGTGTAAATACAAAATTTCAGGGTAGCAAACTTTTTTGAAATTTCAGGTCGATCACAAACATTCATAATTTCAATCGGCGAAGAATTTATTCAGTACTGCAGCTCCTAGAAGAAAATATAAATATACCTAAACATAATTTGGAAATATATGGAGTCAAATATGAGACTTTTTAACCCGCTTTAAAAGTTAAATCCAAGACCAAAAGTTTTTCACATATGAAAACAGCAATCACGTAAAATAAAATTAAAGAACAGTACAATTTCATGGTGAATGTTCACCAAATTGATTGGTTGGTGATATCTTTACAACTATTTCGCTTTACCAGTTCCTTATCTTAATAACCTTAAAATATTTCCCAGCACATACTGCTCTGAGAATGCAACAAGCTAATACTATTCATAGAATCATCTTTTAGATAGCATTAGACTGAATGGAAACTTGTAAAATATTTGACTATTTTCATTGGCAACTGGAATCGTGAAAGTCGTGTTTTTCAAATTGTTTTGTCTTTCATTACATAAGGCCTATTTTGACCGAACAATTTTAAATAATTTTCTGTCAAACATTTGAAGACAAATTTTTGACTTCATGGCATACAGTCTAATAAAAATTTTAGTTTCATATACAAAATTGCAAGTGAACAAAATCTGCCTGCAAAAAAAATTTGTTATATACACCAAACCGAGAGCAACATATTAAAAAAAAAATTAATTCTTTTTTCCAAGTATCCTGTAATAGTCTAGTCTATGGATTGACCTATAATTTGAAAATAGAATTAGCCACGAAAATAAAAATGTTGAAAATACACAAATAAATGGGAAAATTAAAAAAAAATAGCTTAAGCTTGTATTAGACTGTATGTCACGTTGTCAAACATTTGAGTATTTGCGATGGGAAATCGTGTATTTGATAAATTTACACTTTGACATTTTACTTTATTATTTTAATAATAAAGTATTGTTATCGATTTTTATAAAAAAATAATTTGCTACCCTGAAAATTTTTTTCCACGTTTCATGACTAATAGACACCAAAAAAGCAAAAAAAAATTTCAGTCCGCCGTACGCCGTACGCAAAACGTTTGAAAGCTTATAGCTCTCAAACTCTTTGAGCTATTAAGTTGCATTTTTTTTCGTTGATAGACTGAGCAGACATCTTCAAGTGCCCATCTTTTGAGTGGTGGGGGTGTGAGGGGAAGGTTGGGGAAGCGTTTTGGACGGAAAATGTTTGTATCTAGATCTCAGTAACCGCTTAGGTTAGGAGGCTGAAACTTGGAATTTATATAGGGCATCGATAGTGGACCCATTTGCAAAAAAGGGAGGATAAGGGTAAAGGGGTGTGGGAGTGGGGGGAATAATAATGCGTCCGAAACGCAAAAAAGCCGAGATCGAGACATTCTAAAATCTATATCTCCTACTTGGTTAATGTCACGAAATTAAAACTTGATGAACATCTGTGGGCATACTAGGAGAATAGATCGGAAATAAATTTTTGAGTGGGGGCAGTGGCGTACGGAGGTGGGGAGTGAAAAACTTTAGATTACGATATCTCACGAACCAATTACACAAGAAAAATAAAATTTGGTTTCTGTATTAAGGTTGACAAATAAAGTTTGCTGAAAGTAAAATTTTTTAAGGGGGCGGTGGAGTATGGAAGTGGAGGGGATAAGAATTTTTCAAAAAAATCACGTCTCATATCACAAAAACAGTGTACGATAGATGCTTAGAATTTTTACCGAAAGTAGGTCAAATAAACCCCTAGCAGGAAAAAAAATTTTGGAGGTGAGCGGGTAGGGGGTGAGGGTGGGGGAGGGTGAAAAGGAAAAAGTTTTGATTTTTATATCTCGAGAACCTATAAAGATATATAGCTGAAACTTGGTATTTGGATAGAACTATAGTAGTAGCATGTTGAAAAAATGTAATATTGTATAGGGGTAGTATGGTACGGAGGTGGGGGTGTTTTGCCTAACTATAGAACGGCTTATGCTAGAAAGTTTAAACTCGGTATGTATATGTAAGTCAACTAGAAAAGTCATTTAGATTGAAAAAAAATTCAAATATCCATTGGCGTACAGAGGGAGAGCAAAAAAAAATGATCAGTGAAAATGGAATGCATATATTTTCACGATTTTCTTCATATCTATTAGGTATTTCCAATTATTGAATCCATTTTTATTCTACGGATTTTTCATATAAATACCTAGAAAGTGTTTTCAGGATTTTTTGAAATTCGACCCCCACGATGGTGTAAATGGGTTGTATACATTTTCACGAATTCAGCCATATCCCTCAGGTCTGATTAGATATCGAATAACTTTTTACTTCCACGGACTTGTTTAATAATCACCTAAAACTTGTTTTCAAATGTTTTCCTTTTTCAACCCCTGAGAGGGTATAAACGGGTTGAACACGTTTTCACGAATTCCGTCATATCTCTTAGGAGTGATAAGACAGCGGATTGGTTTTCACTTCCTCGCGCTTTCTTCATATATCTAAATCTAAACTCATTTCAGGATTTTTGGATATTCAACCCCAAAGTGGGTTCAAGGGCGTTGCATATATTTTCACAAATTCCTAAATATCTTCTTATGGCTTCCTATATAATCGTCAAAAGTTGATTTCAGGATTTTTAGATATTCAAGATATTCTTAGGATTGATGAGATATTAGTTTGGTTTTCACTTCCACAGACTATTTATATAATCGCCTACAAACGCATTTCCGATTTCATGTAATGGCCCAAAACCAAATCACGAAAAACCTCCTAATCACGTAATAACTACGTAGTATTATACTACTACTTAGACTGCCTCACGGAATATGACACAATTATGTAATTCATATTTTATATGTGGCAGCGGCGTAAGTATTCTAGCGCGACCCCATTCTACCCATTTTTTTAGGTTTTCAGTCACATAGAAACCTACACCGCATCAATCTTAAACGCGTTCCGAACTTCTATCCAAAAAATAATAAAGTTGCGCCCAGACTGTTGGCAGATTTTTTTTTAATTTGTCCTGTTTAGGGTCTATTGCAATAATTGAAATTTTTGATTATTAATTATTTACAGCTGGAAATGATTTGGTAGCATAAAGTAAAATAAATTCTTAAGACCCGACACGAGTCCACAGTGGTAGATTCAATTTTTTTATACGGTTAAAACATCTTCATTTCTACCTCGGAAGATGTAAATCTTAGATTCCGGTTCCAAATAGGTTGGAGCATTGGTTCGCATGTATCGGAATCGACGGACTAAATGCCTCCTCACTCTAGTATGGTTGTGGAACTATGTCGTAAGGATTTTTTTTTAAACAGCTAAAGAAAGGTTAGGAACTGTATTATGTACCTGCAGCCACACGAACTCGCGTACTGTCTGTAGCCTGCTTTTCCTGAAAATCTTTTAAACCACACAAAATTTAAGAGCTTAATTTTTACAGAAAATCATTAACAAAACGAACCGTCGCCTTATCTACCCACTTAACTTAAAATTCATTGCCGAGCAAGTGACACTTTGACGACAAAGTAAATCCAAAATGAACTGCTAGCAATACATAATGTGGCAGTTAGACCTAAAATTCGTAGGTGTAGGAAGGATGATAGTCCCCCAGATGATACTTCCCTTTTGCTACGAATGGACACAAGTTATACTCTTCTCGGCCTTTTGGCTCCTACTATCAAAATTTCCAGTTTAAAATGAAAATAATGTACGAGCATAACAAACTGACCCATACCAGTGAACTAGAAGTATGAACGTCAGATAGTGTACATTTTGCAGATGAACCTAATTCCTTCTAGACTTTTTCCACTGCCTACAATGGTATCAAAGCACATCAATCCACCCCCGTCCACACGCCCTCTTTCACTTAAATAATAAAAAGGACAAAGTCTTCTGCCTGCAGAAACCTTTAATCTCGTACAGGATTTTCTTCATTTTTCGTTCAGTGTATTCGTGATGTCTGCCCATTTAATAGTAAAGTCGAGAGGTTCTTGTCTGCAGCATTATGTCCTTATGTCCTTATACTTGCTTCCATAGAATGTTGGTATAGTACCTCTATGCCCCTAGAATGGAAGGACATTAAATTATCACAGGAACAGGCTTTTGCATTAGGTTGGCAAATATATGGCGACATGTGAATAATCCTTTGGGGAAGATATCTGGTTTGTACTTTATAGGAGAGAAGTCATGTCAGATGGTTAAAATACAATGCACATTTTTGTAGATGAATGTGCGTTATGTCATGAAATTTGTTTAAGTATAAAGGTTTATTCTTGTCTTCAGGTGGTTTGCGGTTTGGGTGGAAAAATTTCCTTTGTTTTTATGTTGCTTTGAAATTATACGGAAACAACTTTTTGATATTATGCAGCCATGTTTGTATAAGTAGAAATTTGTGTTGTGCTGTTTTAAGAGTATGTAGTATTTTTCATATAAATTTTAATTAAATATTTCTAGCATTACGTTTTAACCGTTCATTCAATTCAAATTTAAAGAATGAAATGTATTTAAAATTATAAGTTAAATACTATAAAGAAATTATAGAGTAAAAACTTAAATTACATTTCATTTAAATCAAAAGTTAAGAGTTGCGTTACCGATGATTTTCTTACATCAAGAATAATATCAATATTTTGACTTGCAAAGGAGATGTGTTAGAAAAGTAATTTACTTGAATAAAAGCATATATTCCTTGGATTACGGAAGTGAAGCAAGCAAATGTTTAGTGGAAATGGAGTGTAAATATATTTTTTACGAATTTCGTCACATATCTTAGGTCTTCTGAAATACAATTTTTTTTTGCTGCAAGTTCTTATAAATGCCTAGCAACCATTTTCAGGATTTTTTAAATTCAATTCCTAAGGTGGTGTTAACACCCAACTCATAAGAGTTGTATATATTTTACGAATAACGCCATATCTCTTTGTTCTAAAGATATATCGGACTGGTTTCTACTTCTATAGTATTTGTATTTAATCACCTTTTGCTTTTCAACACTTCAGATGATATAAAGGTTTTGTAGACAATTTCACGAATTCCGTCATATCCCTTTGGTCTGAAAAGCTATCGAACTTGTTTTCATTTCAACGGATTTTTTTGGTGCTTAACCTCCGAGTGATTGCATATATTTTCACGAATTTCAACATATCTCTTAGAACTAATGAGATATGGAATTGGTTATTGTTTTAGATTAAAAACGCATAAAAACTTATTTTAGAATTTTTGGATATTCAACATCCAAGAGAATGTAATGAGGTTGCATCCATTTTCAAAATTCTCGCCATATCTCTTAGGTCTGATGGAAAATAAAATTGGTTTAATTTGCTTCTTTTTTAATTCCCTAAAATCTAATTTCATGATTTTTCGAAATTCAACCTACAACAGGATAAAATTTGGGTTCTATACATTTTTACAAATTTTGTAATATCTCTTAGGTATGGGCGTTTTGTACAAATTTTAGAATACTTCGATACCTCGTAGGTCGCGAAAAGGTTTTGTACACGTTTCATGAAGATATGATGAAATTCGAGATGTCTTTTAATATAAAGATAAAAATCGATTTCAGAGTTTTTCAACATTTTCACTTCCAATAACAGTTTATTTTTTTTTCAAGGTTTGCATGTAAAAAGAAGTAGCATAAGTACTTCTCGGCCGCAACCCCACTTTAACTGATCTTAATGAAAGAAAACTTCATGCGCTTGAAAAGTTCTCTATTTTACCACATCGAATGGACATAGCTCGATTTTGACCGAACAGCTAAAACTCTTTGTAAAATGCGGCCTTCATTGTTAAAATCTGGTGATATCCTTACGAATTTCTGTTTTGAACTTGTTCGAAAATTGTGCAAATGGCAGTACAGAACCAACAATCTCGTATTATCTTAGATGTCGACTCTTAACAACTGCTTTGAAAAAAATATAAAATAAACATTTTGGTAATATTTAAAAAAAGTGATTTTGTCAATAAGGAAGAAAACAAATAGCACTAATTCAATTTATCCCTTGATGATTATTGTTATTTGATAATAATTTTTCTTACAGACTAGAGTTCGGATGATTGTCTTTTCATTTATGAGAAAAATGTACAAATTCAGAAGTTACAAGTAATTTATCACTTGTTTTCTCACTTTCTTACAATATACACTAAACTGTTCTAAAGCAAACTTGTATATAATCATGAAATATAATTATCTTTCTATCTATCTATCTAAACTGTTCTAAAAATACATATACGAAATCAAAAAACCTCGTTTAATCTTTTACTTTTAAATTTCAACGCTTCATTTGAGTTCAGAAACTAATCGAATCCCCATCGCATTTAGAAATAAAAGATTTATTGCGCCTTATATAACCAATTAGTCAGGACGAAATGAACATACGTCTCTTCAAATTCCTCACATATTGGCCATAGAATGTTCCCATATAGTGCAGACCCATATCTTTCTAACAATGACTTA
Source organism: Beris morrisii (assembly GCA_951812415.1). Lineage (NCBI taxonomy): Eukaryota > Metazoa > Arthropoda > Insecta > Diptera > Stratiomyidae > Beris > Beris morrisii. The sequence goes on from OX638310.1 coordinate 170,860,978, forward strand.
TCTACCCTTCGCCTCTATTCGCAAAATTTAGCGTATTCAGTTAGAAGCGTTGACAAGGGTTACGATTTTTGGTCCCAAAGAAGAGGGTCTAGAAATTCCTCAATTATGTCCAATTCAAAGATAATTAACCAGTGTAGTGCGAATAATTTTAGAATGCTATAGATTCACAAGACATCAATCGACAACGTCCCTGTTCTACATCAAAAGCGCTAGCTTCATGTTCAATGCAACTACAGAAAAGATACTGGAATCAAGGTGCTCCTTAAAGGACACAAAAACGAGAAAAGAACTACGCTATTCTTCGTACGAATTCTAATCAAAAATAATGAAATTTTCAGAATTACAATTGGCAATTGAAAAACATTTTCAAATTCCAATCGAGCGAAAATTTCAACTTCAAAAGGTTCCGCGTCGATAATAAAGGAATTCCGAAATCAGAGATTCAAAGTCGATAAAATCGGTAGCAATCAGTTTTCGCAGTCCTATCAGTCAAAGATAGACACTAGCCCGGACTAGATTACCTACCTAATTGGTATCCCAATTAATGTGAACTACCCCGACCAGAAATGACAGAAAGAAGAGTCATAGCTTTTCAGATACCCCGGGACATTCGATTTCAATTACACTCGTACATACATCGAAATTGTACCGAACTGAAAAGGGGGATGCACATTCTTCAGTCCGTAATAGCTGCCCCCGAATATCACGTTCGATTTCAATTACATGATTCGAGTCAAGGTATACCGATGCCAAGGTGAAATCGTTTTGCAATACTCGTTTATAGACCAGTTTTCAGGAAAAAAAGGAATTTGTTTTATCATGTTTTAGTCCATTTAAAACCGCCTCTAGTTAATGGATTTTGTAAATGTAAGACGAGAAAATTAGTTTTTCTTTTATATATTTTTACGACTTTTCATAAGTTCGAATGAGACCTTTAATCTACAATAGCAAATCTCTACATAAGATTATACAAAATAAAAATGCAATTATTCCGCATTTGAGCAGCGTATTGTTCTCTAGATGTTTGAAATTAGTTAGACAATTTTTTTAAAAAAAACCTAGGGTAAATTAAAATGTTTGTGTTGCTTTTCGGCGAAGACTACCATACGAACTTTACTAATTTTCAAAAATTTGATTCACCAGTGACGACTTTTTAACTGTGACGTGGCAATAGCCTGGGAAGGGTAAGCCATAGTCCTAAAATTATCGTGGTCCTCTGACATTATTGAAAAGTAGATAGCGTGATAAGATGGGATCTTTATCTCGAAACAAAAAAACGAAATAAAAAATCTGCCAACAGTCTGGGTGCAACTTTATTATTTTATGGGTAGAAGTCCGAAACGTATTTAATGCTTAGATGCAGTGTAGGTTACCATGCGCCTGACAACCTTAAACATAACGTTCCAAATAGCCTCCTGGTTATTCCTTAGGTTTTCAGTCGCATGGTAACCTATATCGCATCTAAGCATTAAACATGTTTCGGACTTCTACCCATGAAATAATAAAGTTGTGCCCAGACTGTTCGCCGATTTTTTTTATTTATTAACGTATTTTTTTTATCAATAGAACTCGATCACATTAAACCTGAGAGATTTTCGGAATCAGTGAAAACTTGAGCAATACCTCCAGGGGGTTTAATAGGGAAAAATGCTCAAATCGGTTTTCTTCCCCGACTATGTTTTGCTTATAAAAGTAAAAGTGAATTCCAAATCCCAATATACCTAAGAAATATATCAGAATTCGTGAATATCCACTTTACACCCCCTTAGGGGTTGTATATCGAAAGAACGTTTCTAGTCGCTTATATAAATAGCCCGCAGAAGTAAAATTGCTTTGATAGCTCGACATGTCTAAAAGTTTTAACGAAATTCGTGAAAATGTGGATTCACGGACATTTTTTTTACTCAACCTTTGAACGCCAATAAAAATCTTTTTTTTTGCTTTAGTTACTCTAATAGAATATCTACATATACGTACTGAGTTTCAACTTTCTAGCATAAGCCGTTTCTGAGATATTAAAAACCACTTCACCCCATACCTCGCTACCCCTATGAAATCCCTAAAAAAATCTCTATAGTGGTTCTATATAATCCTAAATTTTTAGCTTTCTATTCATTACGGTTTTCGAGAAATAAAAATCAGAACTTTTTTCCTTTCTATCGCCCCCAAAATTTTTTTCCCTACTAGAGGTCTACCGACCAAAACTCCTGCAAAATTTTCAAGATCATATCTGATACGGTTTCTGAGATATAAAAGTTATATTTTTTTAAAAATCGCTGTCCCACCACTTTCGTGCTCCACCTCCCCGTTCAAAAGTTTACATTCAGTAGACTCCTCTTGTGATCCCATATACAGAAACTAAATTTTATTTTCCTGGTGTAATTGGTTCGGAAGATATTGTAATCCAAAGTTTTTCATACGGCGTACGGCGGACGGCGGACGGCGTACGGCGTCTACGGCGGACAGACAGTCATTTTTTTTGCTTTTTTGGTGTTTACTAGTCCTAAAACGTGTAAATACAAAATTTCAGGGTAGCAAATTTTTTTGAAAATTCATATCGATCACAATACTTTATTATTAAAAAATAATAAAGTAAAACTCATTATCTACCCAACTTGCGGTTCAATTACGCACTACAGTCTGTTTTCAGTTTCCTACAAACTGTACGTAAAAAGAAATGACATCAATCTTTCAATGGAACTAAAAAGGACGTTCTGTACTTATGTTTACACCCAAACGCGTTACTAATACCCAACTTAACATACAAATCTGCATATCTTGTAGCGTAAAACGTATGAATATTTTGTATGCATATGAACATTACATACGTAGTGCTGGTTCGTTACATACATTTATTATTAGTACTTGTCCCTATCTACCGCAACCACTTGATAGTTTAATCGCTCTGAATGCAAATTACATGTTAATCCTTGTGAGAGACCGAAGCGACGACAAGTATTAATTAATGGGAGTGATGAGTAATGTAAGTGTAATGACAATTACCATTACATTCATTAAATAAATGGTCCGTCAAAAAAAATAATTTCGAAAAATTGTAATTCATATTTTGTATGCATTGAAATTATTCTTCATATAGATTCTTTCCAATAATAAATTGTAATTCGAATGGATAAGTAGTAAGTACACTGTATGAATATAATTACTGAATTCCACGTATTAATATTGCTTGTACGAATTTCGTTCAATTTAATTTTTAATCGAATATTTACAATTACATTTAACAATGACGTGTTTAATAGGTTTCTGAAAGTGCGATGAAAGATTTCATCGATTTATCTACACATAAAAGGTATGTTAATCTTTGAAGAGGTCTTATTTCCAAATTCACTCTCATCTCCAAATTTCAAAGATAGGTTCTAAGTTTTAATATCAATTCAATCAATAAATGATTCACACTAGCGTTCCTTGAATTTATATATTGTGCTGAAGTTTAAAAAAAATTTGGTAGTAGCTCTTCTAGCTCTGACACTTGATAATAATACAAAAAAAAATTAAACAAAAAGTCCATCTGTCCACCGTGTACTCCGTACATAAACCCTTACCATAGCTCACAGACCCGTTGAGATTTTAAGTTCAATATTTGTTGGTGATCAGGTTGAGTGAGTCTTAAAATTGTGTCTTTTGGAGGGTTAAAAGTGTGGGTGGGACCAGGTAGGTTAGCGTTTTAAACGAATAATTTAAGTTCCAAGATCTCAGGAATCGGTGGAAAAAAAATATTTTTATTCATGAGAATCCCTACGGACAGATAGCTAAAAATATATTGCAGAATTCGATATTTCATTAGACCTAAGAAATAAATCGGAATTCGTAAAAATGTACACAACCACTTTACACACGCTTATATGGTGGATATTGAAAAATTTTGAAATGCTTTTCTGAGCGCCTATATAAAGAGCCCGTAGCACTAAAATTAATTTCATAACTCGACATGCTTAAGAGATATAACGAAATTCGTGAAAATGTGAAAAAAAAAACATTTTCGAATGGGTTTATAAATAATCGCCTATAAATTGATTTATTTAATAATTTTACGAATTCTGACATATCTCTTTGATCTGATGAGATATCGAGTTATTTATACTTTAATGACTTTTTTTTATAATCTCCTAAAAATCGGTTTCAAATTTTTTTTTAATATTCAGCCTTTAAATGGTTATGACTATATTTTATTACCTATGTTTTTATTGAAATTGAAAAATAAGTAACTTAAAGTTTATCAATATTCTGGGCGCAAATTTATTATCTTTTGGGTATTTTGTCCGAAATTATGCCTTATATATAGAACCCTATTAGTAGCTTCTCATGACCGGTCCTAGATAATATTAAATACAAAAACATACTGCAGTCACGATCGGCTGCAAGCCAATCGTATAATACTCTAGATGAATACTGAACTCTGATTTATATTGTAGTTGGGGATACAGTAGAATTACGTGTGTGCATGTTGTATGTCCTTTATTAAGGACTGCCATTAGATTGCTACTCAAAACTAAAAGACAATATTCAGTGTTTAACTTCATACCTTGAACTGGGTAAGTCATCGAAAAAAAAGGCCCTTTTGAAGGACTTTCACATGGGAGGTGCAGGAAGGACTCACTCGATTTCTTACATATTTATCCTTTTCCTTGGAACTATTTCAAATTCGTAGCTTGAAGCGTTCAAAAGTTATCGAAAAATATTGTTGAACACGTGTCTTAAGGACATTTTGTATGGCAGCTACCAGAAGGAGTAAAAGGATTTCGCTGATTAGTAAACTCGAACATCCTTTTTACTCAAAACTAATTTGTACAAAATTCCGAATTCGTAGCTAAAAGATTACTTGAGTTATAGCGAGTTCCGTAAATGAAGTGATAACGTTTTGACAGGATATTTGTATGGCAGCTACACGAAGGGGGTGATAACTCTTAATTTTATATACAATGCTTGCCTAAAACTTCTCTACTTTCCTCCTACTTGGAAACAAGCCATAGCTATCCCCATTCCGAAACCGGGTAAAGATCATAGCTACCCCCAAAACTTTAGACCAATAAGCTTACTGCCAGTTATTAGCAAAATATTCGAAAAGATTATACTCCAGCGAATACAAGACTTTCTGGACTCAACCAAAATTATCCCAGATTTTCAATTCGGATTTAGAAAAGGTCACTCAACCTGTCACCAGCTATTTCGAGTCGCGAAATTCGTTAAGGAAACACTCTATGAAAGAAAATCTGTGGGAATGATAACGCTTGACATAGAAAAAGCTTTTGATACAGTCTGGCACGAAGGGTTAATATTTAAATTAATTAAACTATCACTCCCGATGTATCTAGTGAAAATTGTTCAGTCTTTTCTATCAAACAGATCATTTACAGTTAAAATCAACTCTTCCTACTCTGATAGTCGCCAAATCTCTGCGGGAGTCCCACAAGGATCATGCCTAAGTCCAACGCTGTTCAATATCTACACGGCAGATATTCCATCACATCCAAATTGCGAACTAGCAACCTTCGCAGATGATACATGCGTCTATACCAGCTCAATTGATCCAGACACGATATTAGCAGTACTCGAACTTTATACTCAAAGACTTTACCAATTTTACCACCGGTGGAAAATTAAAATTAATACAGCAAAAACACAAGCTATGTTTTTCACTAAAAAGAGGAAACGCTCAAACCTTCCAAGTCGCAAAATCAATTTTATTGGTCAAAAAATTCCGTGGGGTGATAACCTAAATTACCTTGGTGTTCTACTTGATAAAAAACTCTCCTTCCGTTGTCACATAGATAACATATGTTTCAAAGTCAGCAATGCCATGTATGCCCTGTATCCTCTTATAAATAGAAAATCCCAACTTTCTGAGGAGAACAAGATCTTATTGTTCAAAATGGTAATCCAACCCATTATCGCATATAGCTTTCCTGTTTGGGGTCATTGTGCAAAGTCACATATTAAAAAGCTTCAGGTCTCACAAAATAAGTGCCTCAAAATAATAATGAAGAAACCATTCTTCTTCTCCACTAGAAGTCTCCACGCAGAAGTTAAAGCGCAAACTGTACTTGAATTAATTTCAACCAGATACTCATCTTTTGTAACAAGACTGGAACTAGTCGACAATCCGATAATACTATCACTCATATAACATCCTATTATTTGACATGTATTAGTGTCTAATTTGTTTTTCTTAAGTTAGTTAATTACCTTTTACTATTTTTGCCTTCCTTTAATTTAAGTTAGTTTGTAAGTTAGTTTTAAACTCACTACACAAGGTTTTTTGTATAAATTTTTCCTTGAACTTATTTCACTAAAATTCCCGTAGATGCTTCGCCTTGCGGTGCTAACTAGATTTAATTTAGCTGTTAAGATATTGAATTATCTGTTTTCTAAATCATAAATTATAAGATGCTAGTCATAAGTGGAAAAAACTAATAAACATTGATTGAATTGAATTGAATTAAAAGACAATATTCAGTGTTTAATTTCATATCTTGAACTGGGTAAGTCATCGGAACAAATGTCCTTTTTGAAGGACTTTCACATGGGAGGTGCAGGAAGGACTCACTCGATTTCTTACATATTTATCCTTTTCCTTGGAACCATTTAAAAATGATCGTGTACAAAATTTCAAATTCGTAGCTTGAAGCGTTCAAAAGTTATCGAAAAATGTTGTTGAACACGTGTCTTAAGGATTTTTTGTATGGAAGGTACCAGAAGGAGTAAAAGGATTTCGCTGATTAGTAAACTCAAACTTTGTTTTTACTCAAAACTAATTTGTACAAAATTTCCAATTCATAGCTAAAAGATTACTTGAGTTATAATAAGTTCCGTAAATTAAGTGAAGACGTTTTGACAAGATATTTGTATGGCAGGTACACGAAGGACTAATAGGATTTTCTTCATAATCATATATTTAGCTCCAACTATTGGACAAATAATACATACAAAATTTCAAAGACGTAGCTTAAACCCTTCTGAAGTTATCGGCCAATATTCTGAAACACGTGTTTTAAGGACATTTTGTATGGCAGCTACCAGAAGGAGTAGGACAATTTTGCCCGTTAATGAACTTAGCCTTACAAATTCAACCAAACATCCAAATTCAAAATTTCAAGATCCTAGGTGAAGGTGTTCTTGAGTTATCGTGTTCACGGACAGACGGACGGACGAACGGAGGGACGTCAAGCGGATTGGAGGTTTTTGGCCACAAATAAATAAAAAATAATATATAACTTTTTTCGTCCGAGGCTTGGTTCTATGCGTTACAAACTTTTGGGCTGGATTAAACTTATATACTCTATATGATTCCATCTAGAGTATAAAAATAGCAGTACAAAATTCTTTTAGCCACGTCGATACGAGTTTTTAACAATATAGTCGGAACATTTAGAACGAACATTTGCCGATGTGTTGACAAAAATCTAAGCGACCTACTTTTCTTCCTTTGAAAATGTTAAACAAAAATAATAATTAAAATTTTATTAAAATTTCAAACTGCCATAATTAGACATGATTTACACTTTAGCAATATTTTTAGTAGCCACAAATAATGAATTTTATCACAAACGTAATTTATGACTCGTAATAAGTATCCGATACGCTCATTTATACGACCCGTTAAAATTTTTATCGTATTTGCCTTGCACTTTTCAACTAAAAATGGCTTTTTTTCGTGACTTATTTTGGAAAATTCAAGCTCGACTACAAGAGCGCCGCAATAACTGAAGGAAAACTATAATTCACTACTAATGAACCGCACTTTGTGCTCGAGGAAAGCAAGAGGAAAACTCTTATGAATTTCCTCTTTTAGCATTCCTGAAGAAATAACTCGTGCTGCACGCGAAAGGATCCATTTCTTGTACTTTGAAGAAAAAAAAATAGGAAAATAGGAAATAGTTGGTGTTATTTTTTCTTTTCATTTCAAACATTTTTGTGCAATGAGTAGTTTCCTTATGAGGATTTTTTTTTAAAGAAAGAATGGAAAAAATGCCAACAACAAAAGTCTTAAACTGTTAAATGGAAGAAAAAAATTGTGAAAATTTCAAGTAGGTACTAAGGCTCTCGCTCGGAATAACTTTGAACTCGAGCGATGCAATCTGGCTACGAAATCGGAAAAAAGGATTTGCCGAATGTAACAAGTTTTTATTTTCCTTGTATCTACATACGTGCGTCCTATTCTACTGCATTTATGCTACTAATACGTGCATAAATCCCGACAATGGACTGCATAAATTGCATTTCTGAATACAACGACCAGATTATCTGGTAATGAATTTCGTTTTGACATCTCACACGAGCTCCACGAACATACATTTGGGGAATTGCATTATATCGGATTCGGGAAGATGTACGAGTATTAGGAGGTACGAGTACTTGCAACATGGTTTGCTTCACTTTGTACAAGAGACACTGGTGCCATTGGTCCTACTACAATTGGCTTATTATAGTCGTAAATAGTGGGAGTCGGTCGGATAAGTCACTTCGTTACTGGTGAACCAAAAGGAACCGTCTTCCTTTCAGGCTCATCTTAATTAAATGCTTGTGAATTAAAATCGTCGCCTTGAGACGAGAATGTAGGTAATCTTACTATGTGCAGTTGCTGAGAATTCCTTGGGTGACAGAGATTGTGTACAAGTCTGTAATTAATAGAGTTGTTCGGAAAACGGATAGAACGTGAAGAATATGGGGTAGATTATGGTCACTGAAGTTCACTACGAAGAAATAGTTTAGCTCCAATTTAATCGGGTTTGTTTGAACGAATTCGTTCTTCAAAATTAAGAACACATATACCCCTTTGTTGGTTAAATACATAAGAAAACGATTTTTAGGCGTTTATATTGAAAAAATGAAAACCCTGTACAGCACAAAACAATTCGATATCTCATCAGACCTATCGTCGAAGATAATCACTTTACACTCCCTAGGGCGATGAGTAAACCAAAATATGGACATTAATTAGCATATAGAATTAAGAGCAAATTACATATCCCTTTAGACCTAAGAGATTTCCCGGAATTCGTGAAATGTACACAAGTACTTTACGCTATCATAATTATTTAATATCGAATAATCTCGGAAACGGTACAGAAGAGATATGTAGGCATTTGTGAAAATGTACACAATCACTTTATACACCCTTTGGAGTTGAATACCGTAAAATCTTGGAAATAATTTTCAGCCGATTACACGTTAAGCAAAATAATGACGCAAACAAGAAAGAGAACGCCAATCACAGACAGAATATAACAATTGCGGATTATAATTTGGAGAGTGTGGACAACTTCATATATCTTGGGGCTAATCTAAAAGACGGCAATGAAACGGACGAAATCAAACGACGGATCATACTAGCAAATAAAACGTAATTATTCGGTACTTCCAATAATGAAATCCAAGAAAGTGCACAGGAACAATAAGCTGAGAATATACAAAAATAATAAACGACCTGTGCTCTGTTATGGCAGCGAAACATGGACATTAACGTGAACTTCCGAAAAAAGCAGGTACCGCATTCGAAAGAAAGGTCCTCCGAAGAATTATGGGACCTGTAAAGGAAGGAACGGACTGGCGAATAAGATACAACCATAGAGATTTATATACTGGAGATGATAAGCAGCGATTGAGTTGAAGGCGGACGTCGTCGCATTCACTTGCACGCAAAACAACAACAATTGACATAACGAACCTGTTCTGTCTCACTCACTCTCACGCTAAAACAACAACAACGACCCTGTTTTGTCTCACTTTTCATCGTGTTTTTGGCTTCAAAGCGCTTTATACAAAACCGATGGCTTGTCGTCTCCAGTAGCTCTATGGATACAACCATGAGCTGTATCAACTCTTCAAGCAGCCAGAAGCTTCAACGTTCATCAAACTACGTAAACTGCAGTGGGCTGGCCATGTAGAGCGGATGGAAGACAGAAGAATCCCCAAACTTGCTCTTAAAGTCAAAGCAAGTGGTAACAGGTCAGTAGGTAAACCACACAAGCGATGGGAAGACTCGGTTGATGAAGATAGCAAGGCCATCTTAAAACTTAGCAGCTGGAGGACGCGGTCTTTGGATCGAGACGATAGGAGGCTACGACTTCAGGAGGCCAGGGTCCGATGTGGGCTGTCGCGCCATTGATGATGATGATATTGATATAAAAAGAATTTGATATCTGATTTGACCTACCAAAAAGATTTATCGTAATTCGTGAAAACGTACGCAACTACTTTACATCAATGCAGGAGTTAAATATCGAGTAATCCGTAAATGGTTTATATACACTTCTATGAAGATCCCGAAGAAAAAAATTAATTCAATATTTCGACAGACCTAAGAGGTATGACGAAACTCGTGAAAATGTTTATGAAATCGCGCTTTTGAAAATCCCTCGTTTTTTAATATCATTTGTGATATGTTTGTATACAAATATTGTGATACACTCGTTAAATTCAAAATTCAACCCTTTTCAAAAACAACTGTCTACATGTCTTCTGTCTGCATTTCGATATCTACAAAAAGTTAACTGTAAAGGTGGATAACTACTGCAAATTGTTTGTCCTTTACATCCCAGTTCGGATCATAGAAAAGCAACAGGCATCCTTCTGATTTACACTCGGAGTTTTTATTTATTTATATTTTTGACCACGTGAGACATGCTCATGACTCGGTTAAGCTTACCCTCAAAATTGGCTTAGAATTTAACAAAACATTCTGCAGACTATGCTTCTACGCTACACTACTGGGGAGGACAAAACATATTGAAGCAGAAGTACCTTCCTTACAGGATTACTCAGTCGTTTATCTCCACATTACATAACAACATACACAACACCACTTCAACAAAATATTTCTGATCAATTAGTTTTCCATTCAAAAACTATGAATACAATCCGGACAGGATTTCTTCGGTAGTAATAATTTTACTTGGAATACCAAACGAACAGGAACTTCTGGGATGGCTCCAAAATGCTATTCATGGTTACAATCATGTTGAATACTTGGGAAATTTGTTTCATCATGACGGGTGTACACAAAAGGCCATGTCATACAGAGAAACACTCACAAACAACCCACAAACTCAGGCCAGGATCCCAAAAACCACCAACATCTAACCGAACGTCAACTCCAAAACTACACATACATGTCCTAGACCCGGAAAATATGATATGAAAGTTTCCATACTGGCGGGCACGCAAACAATACAAAGGTGCACAATCTACCCGGCTTCCAGGATCCAGAGGTAAACCATCGACGAGCGTTTTCATGCAAAGCGTTCCGTTCCTATCCCGAGTCCGGAGCAGCGAATTTTACGTATGTGGATACGAGAGTCCTTATACGAGTGCCTACCTACGGGTATAGCTTGGGAAAGTATTTCACCTATTCCCGCAGTATTCTAAATCCACCACCTATAAAAATAAGCCATTTTCCACCCCTATACTCGTATAGTACGGGCTCAGCCCGAGTCCTTATATGCGACGACGAGGACTATAATACTGCAATCTGTTACTGGGGAGCGTTGCTGAATAATGAAAGGACCTGGAACAGAGGTGGGCTCGTTCCTGGTCCCGGGCCCAGTTCAGACAGCCTGAGGTCGACTCGACGCTGCTCTTTTACCATAATTGTTGCATGTCGCATTAAATTACTAATGCCACACTAATAAATTTCAATATCGACATGACATTTATGATCGTCGGGTTCGTTCAAATTAGTTTTTGGATAACTGCTGCAGTAGTTCGAATGTCAGTTGAAACTCATTGCGCTGTCAATCAAGGTGTATGATGAGGTTGGGGTGGCGGACGATTTGTGTAAGGGAAGTTCGGCGTTGTTCGTTGAAGTCTGAGGAACTATGAGGACACGGTATGTGGTTTTGAAGGTTATTTAGTGGATTATGGGGTTTGGATAGTGAAAAGGGCAAAGATTTAGTATCGGGGACAAACTTCGGTCTAACTTTAATAATAAATGTCGTCAGGTTGATTATGGGCGCCAAGTATTAAGAAGATTGTCTTGACGAAAATACGGGATTAATTTAGTCGATGGTAATAGAACGCAAAAAAGGTTGTATCCGTGACCCATGAAGAGAGTCGGCGACTCGAATGTGACCTCGTTCTCCCATCGACTGTGCATTAAAAATCAAAAACAGCAACAACAACAACAAAACAACAAAAAATAAATTTCAATTATGTTCATTGTCCCCGAAAAAATAACGTTCCAAGTAGTCTCCTGGTTATGTCAGGTTGTCAGTCCATAGTAACTAACGTCTCCTCTCAGCATTAAACGTTCCGGACTTGTGCTCAAAAAAATAATAAAGTTACGCCCAGATTGACGGCAGATTTTTTATTTATTTTTTTCAACTTCAATGGAAACATAGGGTATAAAATATCGACACAGTCCTTGTGGGTTAAATATCAAAAAATGCCTGAAAGTGTTTTTAGGCGATATTTCATCAAATGTGTCGGAATTCGTAAAAACGTACACATTTTAGACCCTGAAATCCTGAAATTAACAAATAGAAGTAAAATTCGAATTCGATCTTATTAAACCTAAAAGATTTGTCAGAATTCGTGAAAACTTGAACAGAACTTTACGCCTCGTAGGGGGTGGAATATCGAAAAATGCTTCGAATTTCTCCGATCATATGTAAAGCCTTTAGAAGTTACAGCGAATTTGATATCTCATTAGACCTAAAACATATATTGGAGTTCGTTAAAATGTACACAACCACCTTAGTGGTTGAATATCGAAAAATTTTAAGATTGTTTTTAGATTCTGTTGCGTTTATGTGGGTATGTGCGATACCCGACCAGAACACGCGGTTAGTCCAGGGAGGAGGTGGGACCTAAAAGAAATGAGTACTGTTGTGGTCAACGCATGCTCGTGGTCTTGTCCAGCGAGCAGCGCCTGATTTCTATGTGGAGGATCAACTCTTTCTTCGTAGACTTCCTGAGGTTGATCCAGGTATAGAGAAATATTCTAAGTGCCCAAATAGCTCGAGAGTGCAATCAATCCTGACTCAGAGACTATTTGGCAAGACTTCGAATTAATTACTGAAATGAATGAAAAGAAGATTTTAGTTACCTCGAAAAGAAAAGACTCTTTTAGTACGACAATTTAATCCGTAGTTTGAAAAAATATAATACTAAGAGCTTACTGCTAGTTACAACTAAACTTATATATTAAAAAAGTGTCGACTGACACGGAATTGAGTATTGTATTCCACTTTGGGAAAACACTCAATTCTATATCACTCGGCCAAACATTGCTGATATTTGGTTCCGGGTCTTAGTCTCGGTCATATATTGCGTGACGAAATCTGAAGGTCCAAACAATTGTATTTTGTTTGTAGCTTCGACCTAGACAAGGCAATATGAACCGGTGCCATATTGCTTATGAATACTTACTTCATATTATGGGCATTTCCATTAGGTCAGTAAACAAACCGAGCTATTTACGTTTGGGAATTAATGCATTTAGTGCAGATCGCGTTTGTTTGTATTACAAAACTAACCTACTGGCAATAGAGATATGAGGGGAAATCCAAGCATCTGGATTAGATAAGGGAATAGGGATGCTGCTACAGTGCTAGGCACAACAATTCTTATAAAAAGAGCACGCAGAAGTAAAATTTATTTGATAATTAATTCGACATGCCTCAAAGATAAAACGAAATTTGTGAAAATGTGGAAAACCCCTTTCACGGAATTTACTCCACCTCCGTACGTAAATGAAAACCTGAACTTTTTGGTTGCTTTAACTACTCCACATATACTTTTTTTTTCAACTTTCTAGCAAAAGCCATGTCAAAATATTGAAAAATCTGCCAACAGTCTAGTCTGGGCGCAACTTTATTATTTTATGGGTAGAAGTCCGAAACGTGTTTAATGCTTAGATGCGGTGTAGGTTACAACTTAAGGAATAACCAGAAGGCTATTTGAAACTTTCCCCCAGGAGGTTTAATAGGGAAAAATACTCAAATTGGTTTTTTCCCAGACTATGTTCAAAGCTTATAGAAGTGAAAGTGAACTCCAAATCTCAATATACCTAAGAAATATATCAGAATTCGTGAATATCCACTTTACACCCCCTTAGGGGTTGGATATCGAAAGAACGTTTCTAGTCGCTTATATAAATAGCCCGCAGAAGTAAAATTGCTTTGATAGCTCGACATGTCTAAAAGTTTTAACGAAATTCGTGAAAATGTGGATTCACGGACATTTTTTTTACTCAACCTCTGAACGCCAATAAAAATCTGAACTTTTTTTTTACGTTATTTACTCTAATAGCACATTTACATATATGTACTAAGTTCCAACTTCCTAGCATAAGCCGCTTCTGAGATATAAAACCTATATACCTCGCTACCCCTATCAACAATTTTATTTTTCTAGGATGCCTCTATATAATCCTAAATTTTTAGCTTTCTATTCATTACGGTTTACGAGAAATAAAAATCAGAATTTTGTTCCTTTCTACTCCCTTTTAACATCACCACCAACACCCACACACTCAAAATTTGTTTCCCTACTAGAGGTTTACCGACCCTAACTCCTGTAAAATTTTCAAGATCATATCTCGTTCGGTTTATGAGATATAAAAGTGACATTTTTTTAAAAATCGCTGTCCCCCCACTTTCGTGCTCCACCTCCTCCCTCAAAAAATATACTTTCAGTAGACTCATCTTGTGATCCCATAAACAGAAACTAAATTTTATTTTCCTGGTGTAATTGGTTCGGAAGATATAGTAATTCAAAGTTTTTCAGCCAAGTTTCAAGTTTCAGCCTCCTAGCATAAGTGGTTTCTGAGATCGAGAAACCCAAATTGTTCGTCTAAAACGCTCCCCTCTCCTACCCCCACCCCTCCAAAACATACCAGTCCAATCTACCCACCATAAAAATTTCATCTTAATATCTCAACGGATTTGGAAGCTACGCGCCTTCAAACGATTTTGCGTACGGCGTACGGCGTCTACGGCGGACAGACGGATATTTTTTTTTGTTTTTTTGGGGTTTCCTAGTCCTAAAACGTGAAAACGCAAGATTTCAGGGTACCAATTTTTTTTGAAATTTCAGGTCGATCACAATACCTTATTATTAAAAAATAATAAAGTAATAATCCTTGGGTTATTCGATAGGGACATAACAATTTTGTATTTAAATAAAACACAGAATAGTTGAGATAATTTCCAAACGTTGCTCGTTTGTGAACTTCACTATGATTAAAATATAAACGTTGACTGACGTTTTGATATTGTCTAGCAAAAAAGTTTAAGGGTGCGTTTGTATTAAAATACAAAATTGTTATGTACCTATTGAATAACCCTTCAGTTCTAAAACGTAAAAATAATAAAGTAAAACTGTGCGAAATCCAATCTAAGAATACTCTTTCTCTTAATGATGTAACAGATGCTCTTTTCCACGTGTTCCTACATCTTAGAAAAGACAAACAGGCACTCCCTACACATTTTTAGCTATAAATCACTTAGAATATCCGATATAATTATTATCACTAATCGTGCTTTGTTCAAATGGCCCAAAATATCAACGTAGCTAATCATTTAGTTATGTTTCTCGAGTTACCTCCAAGTGTATAACATTTGCGTTTACCACTGAAAATAATTAGAAACGTGTACCGCCCGCAGGAGTCGAATTTCTAACACGTGGTTAAAACCAGAAACCATTCAGGCAAATATTATTCATTTCAAATTCTCAAAATATAGCAGAAAAAAATAAAAATAAAAGAATTTAAGAAGGCGAAATATATGGAAGTATAGTAAGGTAGAAATACTCATAAAAATTCCCCAAATGGATCATAAGTTAAGATGCTTTAGCCAGATGAACCGAAACAAATAAAAGAATATAACGAACGAACGAAAAGTAACGAGAAACGTGGCACCCATATAAAACGTCTTTGGAATATTATTTCCCTCATGTGCTGTAAATTTCATTTATCTCTGGTTTTCTCTGGGCTAAATGAAGTCCAAAAAACAAATTGAGATGCTGCTCTATTCCTCCCGCTACGTTTAACAGAACGAAATTTTGGGGTGGAATAACCACTTAACAGAGTTAGGGGTTGGATTTCGAAATGCGGGATGAGAGATCTAAGAAAGAGGAAATTACTTCAAACGAGAGTTGTATATAAAGATCTTTTTAAGGACGTAATAGTCAATGCGCCTTTATAGTTACTTCCTACGGATTTATACATAGTACGCAGTCTATGCATATCTACGTTTAATCGAAAATATTAAATTCGGTTGAAGAATTTTTTCCAGATTCGCAGCTGACGGTAGTTTCAATCTTATGAAAATAAAAATAATAGATTTTGGAACTTTGAAGTTTATTTAAAAAACACTTTTCCATTTCATAATATGTACATTGAAACGAAATAGAAACAACAAGCACAAATGGGCGTGACAAAAGAATGACACTAAAAACTGGTAGTAGTTTAGGGGAAGTAACAACAGATTTATTTGAGGTTTTACTCAGAGGAAATTGGACTGACCAGGCGCAACTTTATTATTTTATGGGTAGAAGTCCGAAACGTGTTTAATGATGAAATGCGGTGTAGATTACTATGAGACTGACAACCTAAAAAATAACGTTCCAAAAAGCCTCCTGGTTATTTCTTAGGTTGTCAGTCGCATAGTCGCCTACACCGCATCTCATCATTAAACAAAATTCGTGGATATGTACACAACCACTTTACACCCCCTTAGGGGTTGGATATCGAAAAATTTTGAAGACCATTACTAGGCGCTTATATAAATAGCCCGCAGAAGTAAAATTGCTTTGATAGCTCAACATGCCTAAAAGTTTTAACGAAGTTTATGAAAATGTGGATTCATGGACATTTTTTTTACTCAACCTCTGAACGCCAATAAAAATCTGAACTTTTTTTTTGCTTTAATTACTCTAATAGTACATCTACATATACGTACTAAGTTTCAACTTTCTAGCATAAGCCGTTTCTGAGATATAAAAAACCACCCCTCTCCCCCGTAGCTTGATACCCCTATCAAAAATTTTATTTTTCTAGGATATCTCCATAGTGGCTCTATATAATCCTAAATTGTTAGTTGCCTATTCATTATTGTTTTCGAGAAATAAAATTCAGAATGTTTTCCTTTCTACCCCCTTTCACCATCACCCCCAGCAACCACATCATCAACATTTTTTTCCCTACTAGAAGTTTACCGAACCCAACTCCTGTAAAATTTTCAAGATCATATCTCATACGGTTTCTGAGATATAAAAATTACATTTTTTGAAAAATTGCTGTCCCCCCACTTTCGTGCTCCACCTCCCCCTTCAAAAAATTTAGTTTCGGTAGACTCCTCTTGTGATCCCATATACAGAAATTAAATTTTATCTTCCTGGTGTAATTGGTTCGGAAGATATTGTAATCCAAAGTTTTTCACCCAGCATAAGTGGTTCCTGAGATCTAGAAACCAAAATTTTTCATCTAAAACGCTCCCCTCTCCTCTCCCCTTGTACCCCCACCCCTCGAAAATATACCAGTCGTAAGGGTTCACCCAATCTACCCACCATAAAAATTTCAATTTAATATCTCAACGGGGTTGGAGCTACGCGCCTTCAAACAATTTTGCGTACGGCATACGGCGGACGGTGGACGGCGGACGGCGTACGGCGTACGGCGTCTACGGCGGACAGACGGAAATTTTTTTTTTTTGCCTTTTTGGGGTTTACTAGTCCTAAAACGTGAAAATAAAAAATTTCAGGGTAGCAAACTTTTTTGAAATTTCAGGTCGATCACAATACTTTATTATTAAAAAATAATAAAGTAAAATCTAATATAGTCATGGACATAATACTTAGACAAAACTTAAACTTAGACAACATAGTCAAAACTATTTCCAACTAATACAACATCATAGATTTGAGCTACGTGTTCTCGAAATATCATCGTAATTTTACCACTAATAGCTTTACGTTAACAACTTTCTTAAAATCCTTATGAAAGCCAACTAACTATCAGGATTCTATCTATGTATCCTCAACTTAACCGAAAATGGACAAATTATCCGTTTCAATAAAACTTTAACGAACTCTCGAAAAGACTTCTGAAACCGCAGTACGCCATTGACTGCCAGTACATCCGCAATTCATCAGACTCTTTTCTTCTCGAATGACATCCATTTCCTGCACTGACTCGTCAGCCAAATTGATTAAGTCTCACATGTGAATATATTCGTACTGGGGTTGAGGAAGAGTTCCCGCCTCGATGTATACTTGCCATTGAGTACGAACGTTAATTTGGCAATATCCATAGCTGGAATAAAGTTCTGAAAATGTTCTGAGTATTAAGCATAACTCCATTCAGGAAGAATATTTCGAACACTTATTGATGCTCCGTTTTCAAGCATGTTTGCTTTTTAACATATAATATATTCATTATTAATCCGTTTTGTAGCTTAAAAATTTGAATGAAAATATAAAATACTAAATTTGAATTTCCATATTTAAGATTTTGAACTAACCTTAGGAAAAAGTAGCAGCACGGAGTAACATCAAATCTTGATGGAATTTATGTATTATAAGCCACCAGGCTACTTACTCATATTATATAAAGGGTGAGAAAAAATATTTTGTTAGTTTGGTCCTCACTTTCGATATAATAATTTCATCCTGGAAATCGATGAAGCAATCAGTTAAACTAAACTCAAGAAAAAGGAGCAGCATGGAGTAAACTCAACGGGAAATAATGTTCATTTGAAAAAAAATTTAAAATTTGTCGGTACATCGTTTTTTCAATTCTTCATTATTACACTAAAAAGTAATATAATAGACAATCATCCAAAAAAAACCTAACCACATACCGCAAAAACTCAACAAAGTTGAGAAAATGTACATAAAACAAAAGAAACTCAACAACTTGTTTCCATGATTGATGTCTGTCATGTAAACAGTCTTAGGAAACTGCCTGAAAAATTTCCCCCAATATGTGAACATGATGTCCAATGAATGTTTGCGAAATATCAACAAGCCGGCACGGATATAATGTAGGGTGTCTACCTGTTGAAATATTCACTGAAACTAGACCATGGCGAATTATCTGACAGATTTCAGCAACTTAGCATAACTCTAGATTAAAACCAAACGAGTCCCTTCGTTGAGTCAGCTCCAGCGAAGAAAAAAAAATTACCGAGAAACTATCGGGCACACATGTGCTATGTCAATCGATTTGTTACATTTTCAGCGCAATATATCGCACACTTGTACCATATCACGAGCTACAAAAATACACCAGACGCCTTTATACCGAAGGGACAAACAGAGGATATAGGCCTATTACGGACTTTGCTGAAAAGTCAAATACTTGGTCAAATATTTATTGAAAACTTGTGGTGATAACGATAGTCGATGAAGGTCCTTTTTTCGGTCGACGTTATATCGGCTTCAGATAGTCAATAAGATGATGGCTTACAGATGCCACCTATTTATTGACGTTAAATTAGAAATTTAGAAGTGTTCAAGTTGGCAGATGATGGATTGATGGCAATTTTCCTTGTACCTACTGCAACATCGAACTTTTTTTCTTCCTATTTCGTAGACGGTTTCATATTTATGGGATTGACGAGTTCATGCTTAGCGAATTCAAAAGATAATAGCGCTACTATGAAAGAATAAAAAATCAATTCGGTGAAAAAAAAAATTTTAACGCAATGTTATCAAGTTTCGGTCAAAGTTTGGTATTATTTATACCATTATCATTCTGAAACATTTTAAGTAAAATGAAATACTCCCTTATATCGGGATGGCACAAAATCAGGGATGAAATAAATTTAAATTGTAGACAAATTTCCTTCAACAAGTATCGAGACCATTTGCTTTTACTTAGTTTTAATGATTCACCGTATTTTTTGACAGAATTAATCAAAAATGTATTACGAGAACAAAACGAAAAAAATCAAATTTTAATTACAGTTTACTTTATTTTATTTTGCAATTGATAGGATTAATTAGGAACAAACTTAGATTATTTTTTTAACATGATTTATTTATAAAAAGCATTCAATCAAGATAAATGCGTTTTTTATAATTTAACATAACCAAATCGGCCATAAAGAAACCTCTCCATTCAGTTAAATAAGTTGATCTTGATGTGTACAAGCAACTCAAAGAACAACGACTTTGCCATACAAAAATGCGAGCATAATACTCATATGTACTCTAAAAGGTCACAGGTGAAAAGTATACACCTGCTAACATTCAATTTTGTCTGCTAGCACAAGTTTCATAAAACATGAATAAAGTTTATGTAAGTACACATCTTATGAACCAGAGCGCATACTGCTTCATTTCAGTTGACTACGGGGTGCGGTATAATGTTGAGTAACTAGCCTTACCCACCAACAGATTCCGAATATTTCTAGTCGTTCTAATTATTATTTGTGAGTTCCACTCACCTTAATTTCACGGAATGGCATCCATCGCTCATTAATTCATTCAAGTTGACAATATTTAAATAACTGGCCAAAAAAGGGTCTACTCGAGAACCCAGTGGTGGAACCTCCCCGTAAAGCCTCTTATTACGAACCAAAAAGCAAAAAATAATTTCCATAACAAACGAATCGTTGCTCATTTGGTAGCCTACAAATTTTGTTACAAGAAAAGGGGTGCAGAGGTTAGAAGCGGAAGGTCGGCACTAAGGGGGTCTACTCTGAAATGCTTAGTTCTGTTTAAATAGTTGGCAAAGGAACGAAGCCGCCAAGGATGTCATCAGCCGTCGTCCATAATACACAGGTGAAGTGCGTCCTCCAGACAAAAGCACATCATGAAGAGGTCGACCACCGTTGTCCTGTCGTGGAAATGAAATGGCCGATGGAACAGGAAACAGGTAAGCCAAATGAACAATTTAAATATTGATTTTATGAGTACGAGTACAAATAGTATACACAAGCTAGGGACGTAACAAAAAAGTTTATAAAATATATCTCAACCAGACGCTCACCTGCAGGACATAATAATAAAATACAAAAAGTTTTGTCCACCGAATCTTAATGACATGCTGGTCATTCAAGCCGCTTCCATTAGATCATTTAATCCTGCAAAATGTAAACAAGTTGTAAAGACGTCCGGAAAGAAAAACTCATTTACAATGCGATAGTATGTCTGCTGGGTGAAAAGTCAGCCGAAAAGAAAATGCTCTCTGAGCAAATCAGCTAGAAAGTAGATACAACGCATGTGTCAGCATTTATAGTCCTTTTCGAACAAAAGGGGGACCGTACACAACGAGAACCAACTTCACTCTCTTAAACTTGGTATTTTTTACTGGAGATCTACAGTGTGATTACCTACTTCATTTCCCCAAAACTTTGCAGCAGAAAAAGCGATACATAGGAGAGATCTGCATAGAAGTCCTGAACAAGGATTTTTGGTCTCGGAAAATTTATCTTCTTAAGTTCCCCCATTTCAGAAACAATTACCTGAATGAGCTGTGGATTGTTTTGGCAAAACAAATACCGAGCAACGAGCCGTCGAATTCCATACGAAAACCTACTCCTTCTTTAAGTAAATATAGCCCTAATCGAAAACGTTAAAAGGCCGGTCTAAATTCTGGGTA
Organism: Beris morrisii; assembly: GCA_951812415.1. Classification (NCBI taxonomy): domain Eukaryota; kingdom Metazoa; phylum Arthropoda; class Insecta; order Diptera; family Stratiomyidae; genus Beris; species Beris morrisii. Next base: position 170,882,543 of record OX638310.1, read on the forward strand.
CAATCCGGAGGGAATTTAAAAATTTCTAGTGAAAAATTGTAAAAATATGTGAGTTTCTGGATTCTAGGAGGATGTAGGTTCCTGCAAAAGCAACAATTAGCCATACATTATTGGAAAAATTCTCAATGGAGAAATTTCTTTTTTTTTAAATTCATCTACATACAAAGCATTCCTAACGCTTGGAGCGAAGCCTCGAACAAAAAAAGGCAAAAGGATTTTTTTTTCAAAGATAGCCACAAACTGTAAGCCCGGTTTTTGTTCGACTATCCAAACATACGAAAAAAAAGTTGATCCTAGAAGAAAGTTTTCGTATTGATAATTTCATGTCACGTGAATAACTTATACCAGAAAGTTGAAAGAAACTACTTGTGAATCGTGTTCAAGTAGAGCTGAGTAGAAGGGCTAGTCTCCATACAAAATAATTTTGAATTAAAAATTTAACGTATGATTACGGGAATATCACACTGATATTCCATAATCGTCGTAATTTTGTCGAAAGTTGAAGTTCTTACGCAACTATTATCCTAAAAAACAGGAAAGAATATTGAACCGTATTTTTACTGATGATACAGCCATAAATTTTTGCGTATGCCACGCTGCCAAATATGTGACTAAAAAGAAGTTAATGCGTTGGTTACTGCATTTATATAATAATAACGTATTTTGATCGACCTGAAATTTAAAAAAAAAATTTAAGTTCAAATTTTTCTTTTTTCAATTAAGGGCCAAATAAGCAAGAAAAAGAAATGTTCGTCTGTCCGCCGCCGTATGCAAACGCAGGTGCAGAATACCTCAGCCTAAATTTTTTTGGTGGGTAAATTGGTCGGACCCCTATAAGTGGTGACTTTCGGGCAGTGTGGGTATTATGGCATTGTGGGGTAGCATTTAAGCTGAAAATTTTTGGGGAAAACAAATAAATTTAGGGCTGGTCTTCAATAGGTGAGTAACTATTGCTAGAAATCGCAAATTTTGTATATGTGTAGAGCTATATTAGTGACATGTGCAAAAATATAATTTTTGATAGGGCTATTACGGTACCGGGAGGAGGTTTTTCCATCTGGGGAACGGTTTATGCTGGAAGTTCGAATGCTTCCACGAATTCCGTTTCATCTCTTAGGTTTAATGAGATATCGAATTGATTTTTACTTTCATAGACTTTTTATTGAATCGCATCAAAATTAATTTCAGAATTTTTCTATATTCAACACTTAAGGGCGTTTTATACTTTTTCATGACTTCTTTTATGTCTCTTAGGTCTCATATGATTTCGAATTGGGTTTCACATACATAGGCTTTCCATATAATCGGCTAAAAATCGAATGCCGAATTTGTTTATATTCAACACATAAGGGTTGAGTTAATATACGTCTTCGCAAATTCCACCATTTTTTTTTTTAATTCTGATGAGAAAATTAACTGGTTTTGACTTCCACGAACTTGTTATTTAATTGCCTAAAAATTGTTTTCGGATTTTTTTAATATTCATCCCCTAAGGGAAATACGGAGGTTGTATATGTTTTCTCGAATTTTGCCATATTTTCAGGTCCGATTTTTTTCACCGACTTTTTATTTGTTTGAAGGACCACTGATGAATGTTGAAAGTTGTGTCTTACAAGCGAGCTAGTCTATTGACAAAATTTATTTTGAAAAAATGTACATGTCTCTAAAAATCAGTGCTATATTTCGACTTTGAACTCACTCTGAAGTATTATCCAAAATTTTAATTTGTGTTTTAAAGTAGTCAGTTGAATCGGTAGTTCTTTCGCTCCTCGACTTAAATGGCTTCCCGGTCTTTGTCCCAAAAATATTAAAGTTGCGATTTCTGCTTCTAAATTACTAATTGTAATAATAAATAATTTTAGTCCTCAAGTTTTGATAAATTTTTTGTACTATTTTTACAAAAGTAATGATAATGAAATTTGAAATTTGATTTATTATTAAACAAATATATTTTTGTTTATTTGTTTGTTTTATGTTTATAAAAATAGAATTGAGTCGGTTCAGAGAAGATTCTTGCGATTCGCATTTAAAGGTCTTCCTTGGCATGATCCACTGCATCTGCCTCCTTACCATGAGCGTCTTAAGCCCCTGCCGATGGAGTCGTTGGTTGATAGACGAGGTGTCCTTAGAGCGGTTTTTGCTTTCAAGGTAATTTCTGGTGATATTAACTCCCCGTCATTCCTGGAAGCCGTTACTTTCAAAGTTCAATTTCGACCCTTGAGAGACTATGTGTTGCTGGATATTCCTCACCATTGGACAAATTACGGCCAACATGAACCAATCACATCTCTTTCACGCATTTTTAATTACAATTACAGTCAAATTGACTTTAACATTTCTGTTCAATAGTTAAAATCGGTTTTATCAAATAAATAATGTAATATTATTTATGAGTGTACGGATATAATGATGTATTTTTGTACTTATTTTTATTTTTTCTTATTATTTTATATTTTGTATTTTTGCTATAAGTAATCAGTATTTGATAAATTTGAATAATAAATAAAGGAGTAAAAGGATTTATCTGACTAGTAAACTCGAACTTCGTTTTCACTCAAAACTAATTTGTACAAAATTCCGAATTTATAGCTAAACGATTACTTGAGTTATAGTGAGTTCCGTAAATTAAGTGAAGACATTTTGAGAGGATATTTGTATGGCAGCTACACGAAGGACTAATAGGATTTTCTTCATAATCATACATTTAGCTCCAACTATTGGAAAATTAACACATACAAAATTTCAAAGTTGTAGCTTAAACCCTTCTGAAGTTATCGACCAACATTCTTGAACACGTGTTTTAAGGACATTTTGTATGGCAGCTACCCGAAGGAGTAGGACGATTTTTTTAACGAACTTAGCCTTACAAACATCTTGATTCAAAATTTCAAGATCCTAGGTGAAGGTGTTCTTGAGTTATCGTGTTCACGGGCAGACAGACGGACGGACGGACGGACGTCAAGCGGATTTGAGGTTTTTGGCCACAAATAAATAAAAAATAATATATAACTTTTTTTCGTCCGAGGCTTGGTTCTATGCGTTACAAACTTTTGGGCTGGATTGAACTTATAATACTCTATATGATTTCATCTAGAGTATAAAAACATACATTCAGCCGAGAGAATAAGTTTTTTTTTCTGAATACACCTAAACATAAGAGCAAAAATTCGTATATTTACTGCCATTACCAGCCGAACTTCTTAGATAAATTGATCCACTAGTGTGTGACCTTCACCACAACATTACAGTGGTATTTCCGTACAAATCTCACCTGATAGGTGTTCGACAAGAGTAGGTATTGTCATATGCGAAAATTGCTTTTTGAGGACTCTTTGAAGACAAATGACCTCTTTACCAAGTAAATATCTGTGAGCAGTTTCATACCTTCGAAGCAAACCGATGGTAAGAATTCAATAGAAATTGAGCAATTTTTAATTGAGTGTCTCCTTTCATTTGTAGTGCTAAAGGTGAAAGGTATATGAGCGTCCTGTTTACAAAGTAACAGGGATCTAATGGATACGATATTGCCGTATTGTATTTTGGCACTAGTCGCACCCAGCCTATTCGCTATATCCTGGCATAAGTGCGTGTTGGGTCCTTTATTATTATCAATTTTTTTCCGCAGCGTAAAATAAACATGCACTTGGCATGACACATTCGCCAACGTTCGCAAACTTTGGCGAACTGCGGTAGTACGGAGGAGCCCACATGTGCGATGGGACCATAGGAGCGTTTCCTCCAAATAAACATCAGCAGTTGGAGAATTTATGGATGAGAAGGCTCCGTCTGAACGTTCACAAAAGGCGTCCTTTGATAAAGTTCCTGCCAACATCGATGCTGTCTGTATGTTTTTCTTGTCGGGAGGGTGAGGGTTGCTTTTTTGGGGCACCCTCTATGATAGGGAAGCCCATAAATAATAATTTGTTACACTTTGAAAGCATTGTTGTTTGCCATATTTATACGCTTCGCTCTCTTGTCTAACATTTATCTTGCATACATGCGTGCATTCATGTGTGCGGTTATTGTTTATTTCCAAACTTTCGCACGCACACAGAGGTGATAGGACAACCTTGTATAACGTGTGTTTATTTGTCAACCGAAAAAAATTCATCCTTTTTATACTTAGAAGGCTTTTTTCGGGATACACCTATATTTTCCCTTGAAGTCTTTTTTCCCGTTCGGGGATGCTGAACGGAACGTGTGGAACAGGTGTTTTTATAGCGAATTGAATTTTTAGATGCTCATCAGTGTTGGAGGTCGATTTTATTGCCACTCAACTGATGTTCGATATTACGATCATAACATATTTTACCTGCACACTCACCCACCTTTCGGTAAATTGACGGAGCTTTAAAGCAAATGAAGTTGTAAAATTTCTTAACAGAGAATAGGAAGGAATATCAGGCTTGGGTGTGTTTGGGTAATTTTATGTAAAGTAAAGGTAAATTTTTACATACATCAATTTTCTGGATCAAAGCAGCATTAGAAATCGGGATGAAACGATCTTTACTATACCAACGGCTTAAGCTAGAAAATTTAAATTTGATATGCATTTATATATAGCTAAACTACAGAAGAGTGGTAAGTGGAGGGCAAGACAAGAAAAGGTTGATACTTAGCCGGCCAAAATATTGACGATATATCGGCTGGTCTTTATAAACATACGATATTAGACTTAATTGACCACAATAATACGAACGAGAATAGAAATAATATTAAAATTTTATAAATTGTTATTTCTGTTGTGTGACTCCGGAACTCCAGTATGAGCGTGTTAGTCCATTAACCTATACATGTCCCACGCCTTTATTTAGGACGCCTGTTGTAAACAATTCGTAGGCGACCTGATCTAACGTCAGATCGGAACTCGTTCATTTCAGCTAGTTTACACCCTGCGACCTGATCGCGGACTAACCAATATCGTGCCCTAAAGTAGGTCCAATCTATGGACTATTTTGATAAATTAAATGCAACCCAGTCGAATTTTAGGCCTCTATGAGTGTACTCAGTTGGCGATTGGACTAACCTCAGTTCACGATATAGGTCAGGCCGCAATCAGGTCGCTGGGTGTAGCTCAATGTTGTTGTAAATAGGTCGTCGAATTTATGGGTGTGCACACGTGATTCGCCCTTAAAGTTATTTTTTGGCATTTTAATACATCAGTGACATGCAAAAGAAACAACAATTTGTCAAATCATATGTGCAATGCGTTCCGACATGAAAAACCAGTGCAGATATTTATTAATAGTTCCTCAATTTGTTGATGGAATATTTTCATTGACTAAATACGACGCAGCCTAATTTCAGGCTTCAATCGGTGTAAACAAACAGGTGGTTATTGGACCGGACCTACTTTAGCTCACAGCAGGTGAAGCAGAGATCAGATCGCTGGGTGTAAACTAGCTCAATAACTGGATTAAGGGAAATACTAAAATTCTATTATAACTTAGATCAGATAAAAAGTTGATGATTAAAAAATTTAGGAAATTGTGTTAAAGAAGTCCAATGAAAATTAATAATACTGGTAAAAAATTTATGAAAAAGGTAAGGTATGATTTGTAGCTATAATTAGAAAATAAAGTAACATTAAGTTAGTACTCACTAATAACATTCAAAATTAATTATTGTTAATTGAAAGTAGCCCAGAAGCAACTGACATCCAAATAAATTTTCTTTTCCGTTTCGGATTTTTTTTAATGCCCAAAACGATTCAGAGATCAAAGAGAAAAAATCCTTAAACAAAAAAAAAAGAAAATAATACCAATCTTTGGAATCATAAGAAAGATATCGCGGCAATAATTCAACAGTCACAAGCCAACTGAACAGGAGGACGCTCTGTATCATAGCCGCCAACGGGGCAGCATTCGCATGAAATCAGCGTATACTCCTCAAGGACTCCTTAAAGAAAATTTTTTTTCAAATGCTTCGAGGCAGGATAGAAAAAGAAAAACACGAAATAAAAACCGGGAAATGAACGATCAAAAGAACGGCTTTTTGCGGAAGGAATACAAATGAAAATCTTTTTTGCGCTTTAGATAGGTGGTTTGAAGGCAGAAAAAAGGAAAAAAAGAAAACTTCTATATATGTAGGTATAATTCCATGTTATTGTTAAGCTATGAAATTTATCTCGCCAAGAAGGCATTAGATAGGTTATCTTTCTGCCTATTCTTCTACTTCAGATAGCATCATGCGACGTAGCTTTGCCTTCGTATTCAATTTTCCCTTACATTCATTTCGTGGAAAATGTCACCTTTTTCGCAAAGTGAAAGAAAGTTTAGTGCCCGGACTTCGTTCGTATTGTAGCAACAGATCTACACGAATCTCCTTCTTTCCGAAATTATCCGTCCCGAATATTTCTTTACCGGACTGACAGCTATTTGCTGCCGGGCACCGAGAATCATTTGCCTATTCCCAAGATAACGTCTCGCAGTGATAACAAAAGCAAACGTATTTTCCAGGTATAAAAGCGGGATTCTTCCGGGTGATGGTAGCTACTCGACGTACCTATAAGGCAGAAAGGAATTCTCTAGAGAAGTATCTATCGCTATTCTTCGTCCTTGAACAGTAGACCCAAGTTTACACAACATAAAAATCAACGAGAGACGGGATGAAGGATGGATAAGAAATTGGTACAAGATTAAGGCTTTGCTTTGAAGTTAAGCAGGTGTACGCGTCCTGTATGCGCGAGATATCACGGAATTAGATAAGCTGTACAAAGTTTAAACAATAATTTCATGACAGCGTCTTACATTAGGATGGGTGTCGCCATATACCTAAAGTCCTTTTGTAATACAATTTCCAGGGTGTGCACGATGATATCGCATTTAAGAAAATTGAGTTGTCTCGTAATCACTCGTTTTGTTTGGTGTTTATGCAGGTTGTGAAACTGAATTTTCCGAATTGAATTATAGAAGTTTAAAAACATGCTTTCGAATATAATGCGAAAAATTGTAATTTTTAATCATTGAGACGGGAAATTTATCGTTTACCGATTTCGTGAACATTTATTTCATTAGTAGTACTTCCAATAAATACGTTCGGTATTTTATATTATTATAGTAAAAACCGAATTAAAAAAAATTTGTTTGCTAACCTTAACAATTTGCCCCATTTATAGTCTATTATCTTCTAGTCTTTCACCGAACCCATTTACGTATACGTGACTTAAGGTAAATGTCCCAATACGCGACCATATAAGCATTGCTTTCATATTCAATAACGAAATATCCATTTCTATACTAATTTGATTTTCACGATCGTTGTTTTAGTCAAAGTCGATATATTATTCTGCAAATACAATTGTTTTTCACAACACACGATCATTATTTTAGAAGATATTCGAAAAAACGTTAATCTATGTACTTGTACGTCGTTGCGACTACATAATTGACCCGTTGTCCAGATTTGCGACCACTCGTTTGTCCCGATTTGCGACCAGTCGCAATCTGGTACTTCATTTGCTAGTCCCATTGTGCGACCAATATTCATCTTATCGAAAGTAAAGAAAATGGTGGCAATGAAATTATTTTGGTCGCTGATAGGGACAAAATTGGTATGACCCAAAAGGCGACCGCTATTTGTACTCCCATTTAACCACGAACTCTTTTAAGACATTTATTTTACAGTTTAGAGGCTATGTCATGAAAACTGATAATTGGGTTCTCAAAAAGGACATATGTTACACCATTAGCCGTAATTTTAATCTCCAGAACATCGATGATTTATTTTTGTTGAGGATTTTGATTCATCCGGACGCACAAATGTACATTCATTAATGTTTGTCCCACTCAGCGACCACAGTAAATAAAATGCATATTGATACCTTTGGTTTAATTAAAACACGTACGGTGACCAGCTACTTGTCCGAGTTGAAGATATTGGCAGAATTAAATTGTTAATATCGATCCAAGTCACTTTGGCACTGAATAAACATTCAACGGTCCAACTGTCAAATCTATTAACGAAGTGCCGTCTACAGGCGAAATGGAACAAAATGGCGGGTGAACGCGCGTACTATGAAATTGAATTTGTTTTTTAAATTCAGGTGTCTTCTTAATTGTACCGTGAAAAATACGCGGATCAAGAGCATTGTTCACGGATCATTATGAATATTCTACTTGGACGAATAATTTTGAGAATCTATTTATTTTACTCATAATTCATTGAAACTGGTCGCACAGCGGTACATGGTCGCGTATTGGGACATTTACCTTAATTGTAAGTATTTTTGCATTGGAGCTACCTGAAGGAATTTTGCTTACTAACGAAACCAAGCCTACTATTAATCCGAAACTAATTAGGGTAAAATTTTAGCTTCTTTGTGGAACGATTTCTTCATCGGAAGATGATTAAAAAAGTTGTTGGATCTCGACAACATGAACGACTCGATTTTATGTTTCTTCTGTATTTATGATTTATGCTACAGTATTTACTAACACTGTCGTAAACTCTATTGCTTAAACCAAAATTAAGCAAAATTATGTCGAGAAAATTTAACGTAAACATACTATAATTAAGTGGGTTTGGTGACCCTTACTAAATTTCAACACTTCTTAATAGCGCATCATTACTTATCATCCGTTGACAAAGTGTAATTAAATTTAGCGTAGCGAGCATCTTCATTACGCAATATGCTCCATACATTTGGCATCACAATTAAATTAGACCCATCCTGCAACGGCTCGGCAACAACCAGCAACTGTACAAATGCTTTTATCCAACTACAGGAGCTTCAGTGTAATTCGATTTCTACCGAACAGCCTTGATATGTGTGTCAACAGTTACAACTAGATATACCTATACTCGATTGCTACTCATATGAGTATGTCTATATAAACTCTGAGGTTTATCATTGTCGACGTTATAATGGGAGTGAACGCCTTACATTCTAGCCCGGCTACAATGTGGTATGATATCTCTGACTGATGACTGAACCACACAATCCTCCTTTTTCACTTCAATTATTCCTGATAGGTTCACAGAATACTCTGGTCGACCCAACAACAGGTTGACATAATACATACGTCGATATGAAACATATCATCTTCAATAGACGTTACAATCTGGTAGCATCTATTCGTAGCGTTCTTTCGGTCATAATTTTCGATTGCAATCGATAGCCAAACTGTACCTACGAAATTCGATGGTTGATGTGGTTTGATTCGATTTATCAAAACAGGCTTTCATTTCGGTTTATCTACTCAAGTGCAAGCAGTCTCATAGTTTCAGATATTTAATGCATGGCTAGCTTCGACTGAAGGATATGGCAGACCATCATCAACATCATCACGTGGGAGTGCTGCTCACCATATAGACGTTAATGTTTGATTATCTAATTAGAATGATTGAGCCGAACATCTCTATGGTAGATCTCTTTGGCAGCACCTGATTTAGATACATCTAGAGCAGTTCCTCCAATATAGGTAAGCATACTTTGCAGCTACCTGGTACTTGCGTTCATTATGCAATACTATCTAGACAATATTGTTATTGCTATTTCCACCTAGAGTTATGTTCCTCACGAATTCTCTGTTTTCCAATAAATAGTCGTAGATTGGATCGTGAAATTTGCGATATTCATCGATTTTCATTGGAATTATAAGGCAATTTATATTCATGATTAGATTTCAGATTGCAGAGTGTCAATATTATTATACGTGCGTGTTGGTTTTGCAACATTTCATCAAATATCTAATGCCGAGATTCGGATAACATGACCGAGATATTAAATACAAAATTTATTATAAGAATTGTGCTATATCGAAGAAATTTAGAGTAGCAACTCCATATAGATAGTGATTAATAAATTTTACTATTCGATACACAATTATGCCTTGAAAGAAGAGAAGATAAGGGTGATTACTTCCCTTTAAATAATATTCAGCCAACTATTAATTGTTAATGCTTCCAACAGTACGTATGTAAATGTTACATTCATTTTACTTCATTATAAAAACAAAATTATGAATTTTGACTTAGTACTTGAGTATTTAAAGTATTTCGTTAAAGAGCTTCATACAAGAGTCTTTGTTCTTGTTCAAGCAAAATTTTCTATCTTACGTGTATACCTTTTAGAAGGAATACTTCTTTTCTGGATAACATCTGAACTTGTTCAAACTGTCAGGCAGAAAACAAATTCTCACGGTAAAAATATACTTCACATAATAGTTCAACGCAAACCAAATTGGCTTGACTTATTCCCACCATTATATTTTTATCGGAAAATCCGACACAAAAAGTTTATATGGTAAAAATCCGAATCAAATCAAAATTGTCAAAAATTGTCAAAAACTCTCAACAACCGTCTTTTTCGAGCTATCTATTCTGCCATCTATGCAACCACAGTGCTGTGAGAATAATCAGAGTACAGCGAAGTCTAAAATCTTAAGACCCCTAACAAAAATAAAAGCCCGCTTCAATTTCGATTTAAATTAATGGCCACTTCAGGAGTTAAAGGAGATAAATTTTTCAATAACGAAATGACGGATTATATGTCGACAGTATGTTTCTAAAACTTCAAATATTAATCAAACTGGTTTCAAATTTGCAATTTCGGGTCACTAATTATGAACCTTGATATCTAAAATATCAAAACCAAATTGGGTATCGTATACCAGAAATGTATTAAATATTTTGAATAACTTATACATCATATTCACTTTCCTGTAAAACATGTAAAAATAAATAAAGTGATTTCCTGGCGGAAATGTGAAAAACCATTATTATTTCTACCAATATATTTAATAAAAAAACATTTTTGTCTTTATGTTTTTTATCCATAAATATTTATTGATATTTATTAAGCGATCATAAAAGCGTATATTAATATTTTTTCCCTATTTTTTCATCTACTAATAAATAAATTTTGCGTAAAGCAAAAAAAAAAACTTTAATTATTTAGTGATTATCCGAGTTGAATCCATGTGAAAATCGATTTTCTTGTAATTATTGAATAGATTGTTGAATAGATGGTTCGGTGGTGTGAAATATTAGGAAGGTTTTTCAAGTTGGTAGAATTTTTATTGAAGGTTCTAACGAAGTCATTCTAAATAGAAAAGGATAGAAAGCAAAACTTTCGAATAAATTTATTCGAAATATCTTTTATGTTTCGGTGAAGTAGATTTTCGTACCATTTAATTGAATATTATTTTCGACAAACTTTCCCGATGGCGGACCACGGTGCGTCGCTTCATGCGTCTCCTATGTCATACTTACCTACCAGACGCGTAGCGTAGCCCTCTTTGGGGGCTAGCGTTAAATTTTGAAGAAGATTTTGATTAGTTCCAGAAAGTTTAAGTCAAAATTTTGTTTGTGGATAAGAACGCTGTTTTTATGGTTATTGAATTCGTATATTCTCATGATCGTATTATTGCACTGGACCTACAAAAATTTACGACACGCCTGTTATCTGAAATTTCGAGAAAATTGCAATCAAAAAATTAAGTAGTTAATGAAGAAAATCAATATTTGGGAATCTTAGTATTTTTATGTAATATTTAGGTCGCTGTTAGATTTCGTTGAAGTGCCAGTTGGATATTTTTCCTTAATTAATTAAAAATTCTGTGATATCATTTATATTTATTTCAAAATATCTCAAATTTACTAGGCAAAATAGAATTTGGAAATAAAATCAATGACATTGCGTAATAATTTTGAAGGCGCCATTCGCGCATATTTGAGGAAACTGTAGAAACAACTACCTAGTGTGTGCCTCTATTTACCTGCAACTCTCATCTGCACCTATAAAATCCGATATAATTAGTAGATGCACTACAAATTTCGGTTTTAAATTTAATTTTACACACTTACTTCAGATACTGAACGTAGTTGAAATTTATATGCACAGCTCCCGCATAATGTCAGATAGTATCTTGTATACTTACGCCAACCTACCATATGAACAATCCCTTTGTAATGTTCTCTAATTTCCGCCCATGTCGTAACTTTAAAGTTGCACTTCTAAATTTTTGAAGTTTTCTTTGAAGTAAAAGTTGAATAGAGAGAAAACATCAAGACGTACTTCAGTGTACATTAACCTGTCACATTAGCACCTGAGAATATCTCCCTCTGTAGGATTTCAAGTTTTCCTCGAGATTCTGTATTACGGATAGCTATGGTTTCTTCTTTAGCAGGTCGCTAAGATCAGGTATAAGCGGACCATTCTTCCTGCTTAATATCCAACTAACTCGCCTCGTTCTGATTCATTAAAAACAATACCACAGAAAGCCGCGATTGTAGTAGGGTTTATCGCGCAAGTTTTATGAAACTTTTTTTCCGGCTTTCGTTTTTTCTATTTTTCTGTTTTTTATCCGGCTTTTTGTTTGCGAAAAACAGGAACCAGGATAGCTGGGATGGTTTAAAGTGTTTGTAAGTTAGTTCCATCGTCTACTTGCTTTTTGGGGATCTTATTATGATACAAGTTTTAATTAGGAAGATTCCCAAGGAAAGTTCTCCTAATAAAGCCGTGTTTGAGGAGATTTTTTTTTGTTATACAAGTTTTCAAAAGGAAAGTGCAATATTATGGGGAAAGGCGATTGCTTATTCAATAATTGAACCTTCTGAGTTTTTGTCGAAATTTTTCCTTAAGTATAAATTTTAGTTAAATCATACAACATTTGAAATTGCTGCATGTCATAAGCTATACTAAAGCTGTAAAGATATGGGAACATGTCTAATCACTTAAGCATTTTATTGTATGTAAACGTAAATGAATTTTACGGATGAAATAAATGATTATGATAATGAACCTTCTTTTAAATTAGTGTGGAAAATAAAGGTATTATAATATTAATTTAAAATCGTTTCCGAATAATGCGAATGAATTTTATACTAAATCGAGTCCTTGTTTTATTAATTCTGAGTTTTCATTATGCAGCTAAGTAAACATTTCGTCATAAAACGCTTTCTCGACAATCCTTGACTTACTTCCGAAAGCATTAAAATTCTTGGAATCATCCACGAACCCAGCTTACATATGGACGTAGAAAAGTTTTCATACAGGGCTGAAATTCAGTCTTGCCAGAATGGCAGCTATCGTGCATTCTCGTACATAAACAGAAATGAAATAAAGATAAACGAGTGAAATTAAATTGTCCACAATATCTACATCCATAAGTTTGGGCGAAAAGGATATACGCAGGCATAGGTACTATATACTTAGTGCTGTTTGCATCTGGGAATGATCTTATTCCGAAGGGATGGCGTAGATCTGCATTTGGTATAAAATGGAACAACACGATAATTTTAAGAACAAACACTCAAACGAGCAGTTGATTAAAACAAATGTTTCGAGAAATTGAAGAGAATTTCAGGATGGAGGATAGTTTGTGGCGAAAATACACACGAGCGTTGCAAATGACAACAAGTTTAATATTGTTTAGGGAAATGTTCAAAATTCAAGATGGAAATATGATTTTGCATACATATGTAGTTAAATCACAAAAGAAAATATGCCATATCTTCATCATTACGTGATAAAAGAGGTTTAGTTGTGCGTTTGAAATTTAGCTAGACACGCTGTTCGGCTCTGATGTAAATCAGAGCCTTTGTAGTCAATTCACTCGATGCTGGGGCAATCTGGGCTGAACAAAGTTCTTGATTTTAAATTAAATTCTTCAAAGAATGTCAGGTGTTCCGTTTCTTCCTGAAGTAATCTTATGCTCATCGTAGTATTGCTCGAACGTGGTAACAGCATAGAACTCAATGGAAATGAATGAGATTTCAACATCATAGCTGGTGCATCTTTTCTGATTTTATTCTATCTTTAAACGATAATCCAGTGCATATTTTTATCCCATCCAAAAGATGAGATAAAAATAACAAAGACATGCTCAGTGCCTCTAAAACACAGAGAAGCTCGTAGTTCAATTGAGTCAATCAATTAAAGTGAAAATACTTTTAGCTTCCACTTGAGCATTCCTTCATGACGAAAAATCATATTGAATTCTGAAATGTAAATACTTTTTGTACTATTTGTCAGGTACAAACCGGAAGTCTGTTTCCAATTCCTACGTAGTAGTAGCTATGCGGGTTTAGAAAAATATTGATAATAATAACCAATATAGATAATTTTAGTAAAAATCTAAATTGTAACTACAGATGCAAAGATATAAAATCTGATCACTGAAATTCTAATTAGAATTCTTTGTTAAAAATTTTGAAATAAATTTATGTTTATGTTTATGTTTTAACCAATATAGAACCGTTGGAATTGACCATAGGCTCAATATATCATAATAAGAACTCTTCTTCATTAATTCTTGAAGTAGCGAAAATACTAAATTATTAAAAAAATAACAAGGGGGACTTGATTGACATGCGCATCCGAAATGCTTTTTATGGTGACATGCGGTGCAGTTTATTAATCTTCTAACAAATTTATACATGACCTTTTAATGGATTTTTTTGCCTCACCTCCGCACGCCAATTTTTTTTGCTAAAAAAATTACCTTTTTAGTATATCCAGTACGTATACCAAATGTACGTACCAAGTTTCAACTTCTAGGCGTAAGCCGTGTCTGAGATACCAAAAATATCAACCATCTCAATACCTTGCGACCCTATCAACAATTTTCTTTTTCTGAACAGACAGTAATGTCGACGTGAACTCTCACCTTTATCCTTAGTGGTTCTCAAAAAAAAACAATTCACAGTTTTTTAATTTTTTTGAACAGAATATTTGTTATTAAAAAATAATGTCCAATCTAATAAAAGCTTCATATAGTCTAGTCTAAATTGTAATTTCACTTTATTAATTTTTAATAATAAAGTATTTTTTATTTGCTTTTGAAGACCTGTCTACGCAGAAAAAACCCGATTTTTTTGAAAAAATGTTTTTATTTGTTTTTGAAAAACTTGACTAATGCATAAACGTATAAAGTTTAAACTACGTTGCATGCGTCTCTTTCAAATATTTAACCACAATATTTTAAAATAAATTACAATCAAATGTTTCAATAAAAACAGACATTGCCAACTAAAAAGGTAACATTGAAACATTTCACTGTTTCAAACGAAGTCTGTTAACCTAGTATTACGATGTCAAATATTTGACTAAACAAATTTTTCGGAAAGTTCTGTCAATTTTTTTCCTCAAAAAAAACTTTGTATAGAGCAAATAAAATAATGGGACTAGCAAGAATTTGACAGTTGCAATATCTGATTGTATATGGAAGGAAGTGGTCAAATATTTGACAAGCAGTGTAATAAAGACTTCAGTATTAATCTGCAAATTTTTGTTAGTCAAATTATTTTATTCATATTTGATCATACGTGTTTTACATGAATTTGTCTTTAGACAAATTTTTGACTGTATGCAGTGCAATATAAGCTAAGAAAGTGTTCGTCTACAATGTTACTGTTTTATAGTTATTGGTATATGAACTAAACATATGCACAAATACTAGATCTTGTTAAATTTAAGTTACCGCAAGTTAACGATGATCTTTTAATACAAGTCTCATGGTAAGAATTTAGTTTAAGTTTATACGATGCTCACTTACGGAAACCACCAGGCTCCTGATGTGTACTTTTAACTGTGGCTATGCATGCATTTGGCATATATTAGATTGCCCCAATGCATGTAGATTGGATGGACCTTTTGTAAAGTTTATGGTCGCGAAAGACTCGTAAACTTAACACCATATTGTTCACATATATACGCATTGAAGAGAAGGCAAAACTTTGGGGCGTCTACTAAAACGCCAAATACAGAATACAGCGCTGTGCCAAAACACGAATATCATTTTATAACATTTCAAGCTTTACAGCTCGACGGAGATATGAAAACTGTGCGTTCAAAGTTTAGATACTGTACGGGTTTGTTTGGCATAAAGTTTATATGCCATATGAGCAACATTTTCCCGGTACGAAAATGCGGTATAGTTGTTATTAACTTTGTTGTTTTCCTTATTACTGTTAACTTATCTAAGGTCCCAAAGTAATATAATTTTATATATATTTCATTTTTGTTTAGGCGAAACGATACAAGATAAACACTTTAAACTTATAGTTACCACATTTGTAAAGCACCACCCACGAAAAACACGATTAATCCATTATCTTATTTTTCCATAAGTCAACGCAAGTTCTTAGTGAAATACGCTTTCCTGCGATATAAGGGTCCATTACGATTTGTCCCATTATCGAATGATTTTCGTCCAATAGAAAACCCAAATCGGAAATTTTAACTTTTCCCGGGCAAGTCAGAGGCCATTGGGCCAGACAAAATGCCCCTAAAAGCAGTCGAAATTTCACTTAACAATGGCAGCAACCAAAATGGATTTCTCTCGAAAGTAGATTTATTGATGTGAAAATATCATTATGTGAGGATGCCAGGGATATACAGAAGGGAATACTGGCTTTTGCCTATTTTGCCATACAAGTCCGGTACTTTATCGTAGGCGGTGAACGATGAGGTCTAATGAGTCATTCGCTTTAGATTTCCATTTAAAAGGTGCCAATAGTAGGTATAGCTCCCCTACCATAGAGGTATTTTGCCGATATTATGGCGCACCTACAAACATTTTGTATTGAAATTTTCCATTAGGAGTAATGTGGTCGCATGGATCCATAATGGTGAAATTCTGGACACACTCTACTGATTCCAGTCGGTATTACAATTAAGGAAATGAAATTACAAATCCCGGTGATTTGTTTACTAATTTCTGTTTTGACTACGAACTTCCATTTGGGTGCATTAATTTTGTACAGAATTCAATTTGATGAAATTTGAGTAACTATAGTTAAACTTGGAGTGTTGTTAAAATTCGAGTAAAATTGAAAATAAGGTAAAATTAGGTTCGTAATATTGGCGGTTCGAACGGGCTTAGTGGCTTAGCGCGCTAGTCTATAAGCCCTGAGGTTGGACGTCCAAACCCTATCGAGCCATGAAGAAGAGACTAAATATAAATAAATAAAATAAATAAAATAAATAAAATAAATAAAATAAATAAAATAAATAAAATAAATAAAATAAATAAAATAAATAAAATAAATAAAATAAATAAAATAAATAAAATAAATAAAATAAATAAAATAAATAAAATAAATAAAATAAATAAAATAAATAAAATAAATAAAATAAATAAAATAAATAAAATAAATAAAATAAATAAAATAAATAAAATAAATAAAATAAATAAAATAAATAAAATAAATAAAATAAATAAAATAAATAAAATAAATAAAATAAATAAAATAAATAAAATAAATAAAATAAATAAAATAAATAAAATAAATAAAATAAATAAAATAAATAAAATAAATAAAATAAATAAAATAAATAAAATAAATAAAATAAATAAAATAAATAAAATAAATAAAATAAATAAAATAAATAAAATAAATAAAATAAATAAAATAAATAAAATAAATAAAATAAATAAAATAAATAAAATAAATAAAATAAATAAAATAAATAAAATAAATAAAATAAATAAAATAAATAAGATAAATAAAATAAATAAGATAAATAAAATAAATAAAATAAATAAAATAAATAAAATAAATAAAATAAATAAAATAAATAAAATAAATAAAATAAATAAAATAAATAAAATAAATAAAATAAATAAAATAAATAAAATAAATAAAATAAATAAAATAAATAAAATAAATAAAATAAATAAAATAAATAAAATAAATAAAATAAATAAAATAAATAAAATAAATAAAATAAATAAAATAAATAAAATAAATAAAATAAATAAAATAAATAAAATAAATAAATAAATTAAATAAAATAAATAAAATAAATAAGATAAATAAAATAAATAAAATAAATAAAATAAATAAAATAAATAAAATAAATAAAATAAATAAAATAAATAAAATAAATAAAATAAATAAAATAAATAAAATAAATAAAATAAATAAAATAAATAAAATAAATAAAATAAATAAAATAAATAAAATAAATAAAATAAATAAAATAAATAAAATAAATAAAATAAATAAAATAAATAAAATAAATAAAATAAATAAAATAAATAAAATAAATAAAATAAATAAAATAAATAAAATAAATAAAATAAATAAAATAAATAAAATAAATAAAATAAATAAAATAAATAAAATAAATAAAATAAATAAAATAAATAAAATAAATAAAATAAATAAAATAAATAAAATAAATAAAATAAATAAATAAATTAAATAAAATAAATAAAATAAATAAGATAAATAAGATAAATAAAATAAATAAAATAAATAAAATAAATAAAATAAATAAAATAAATAAAATAAATAAAATAAATAAAATAAATAAAATAAATAAAATAAATAAAATAAATAAAATAAATAAAATAAATAAAATAAATAAAATAAATAGAATAAATAAAATAAATAAAATAAATAAGATAAATAAAATAAATAAAATAAATAAAATAAATAAAATAAATAAAATAAATAAAATAAATAAAATAAATAAAATAAATAAAATAAATAAAATAAATAAAATAAATAAAATAAATAAAATAAATAAAATAAATAAAATAAATAAAATAAATAAAATAAATAAAATAAATAAAATAAATAAAATAAATAAAATAAATAAAATAAATAAAATAAATAAAATAAATAAAATAAATAAAATAAATAAAATAAATAAAATAAATAAAATAAATAAAATAAATAAAATAAATAAAATAAATAAAATAAATAAAATAAATAAAATAAATAAAATAAATAAAATAAATAAAATAAATAAAATGAATAAAATAAATAAAATAAATAAAATAAATAAAATAAATTGTATGAAATTAAATAAATTAAACAAATTCAAAAAATTATCATAAAAAATCAAAAATAAAGTAAGTGAAGTAAATGAAATAAATAATTTTTATTTTTGATCTTAAGAATTTTTAGACTTTACTGCTAAATTTAACTAATCACTGAAAACTTGTCTTAAAATTGCACTAAAATTGAGATCGATAAAAATTTCATTACTTGATGTTGAAAACAAAATGAAAAGTTTTTATTGATAAATTGTGTAATTGATTTACCCGACTTATCACCACCAATGCCAATGCTTTAAATTATAATTTGGGTCGAATACAAATCAAGCCGATTTATAACTACTTTCCAAAATACATAGCAAAATCAGAAAGAACATTTGCTGAATTTAAAGGGTGCTTTTTTTCTTCAAGGCTTAAGAACCTATTTGCAACTAAATTTCGGCGAGAAGAAACACCCCTTAGCTCAAAATTACCACTGTCGTTCCAGCTATTAAATGAATTTATCAGCCCAAATGCTAAGTGCAAAATGGGGTTGGGCAATTTTAATTAATTCATGCGCTCACCATAAACTACTTCAATAATTTTATTGCTACGGCTTATCATCAATTCGCGGATACTCTGCTGTTGCCTTTTTGGTGTTTGTTGTTATTGTAGTTCGTCCTGTGATCCGTTTCAGTTGGTATTTTTGCTTCAGGCATCCGTAGGATTAGCTAAAGATATAGCGGCTAAACGATCAAAATGAAAACAGATGGTGCCGACTTTATAGATGATGACGGCAGTAGTAGATGCTAAAAAATATCCCTTTTATATAATATGAAATTCTTAATAACATTACCGGTATATTTATTTCAACTAAGCGCGAAAATTTTCAAGCAATGATTTTCTTTATGATTTTTTCGGCTTAATTTCTTTTTTGTATAATTTCTAAGGGAAATTTTGCAAACGTCGTTCGTTTAGGGAAAGTCTGGGGGTGAAATTAAGAGGATAACGTTCAGGAAGCTTATGATAATGAATGGTTGTATAAAGTGAAGGGTATATGATAGTGGCCTTGCTAACAAGTTGATATTATGCAGCGGTTTATGTGTTTATAGCGTAAATTGAAGTAACTTGGTTGCAATAACGATTGCTTCTCAAAAAGATCACAGCTTAGCTTAAGAGGGAAGCAAGATTCATATCAGCTTATATTATATATAAGGCGAGCAGCAAGGAAATTGTTACATCCTACCTTGGCAGCTCGCACAATTCGATCAGTTTCCAGTAAGAAAACAACAACCCCAAGCACCGACCGGACGTTCTTTACTGTACAGAACTCACATGTACACTGCGGCTTTATCTGTATGCTGTGTACATGAGAGCCTTCCAGATACTCGCCATACATTTCACGGATGTGTATGCGTGAAAACTAGCAAACCTCAGATGAATTTATAATTTCATTCATCATTTTCAAGTCAGACGCCGATGACGTCACTATGCGAACTGAAAACTCCGTTGAAAATGAATACCACCAGATGGCAGTACACGCGATTAAAGTGTGTATATGCTAAACTTTAGATTACGATAGCTCACGAATGAATTGCACTAGAGAAATAAAATTCGGTTTCTGTAGAAAGGTCGATAAACATGAAAGTTTGCTGAAAGTAAAATTTTTGAAGGGGAAGGTGGAGCATGGGAGTGGAGAGGGTAAGAATTTTTTTTAAAAATCACGTCTCATATCTCAAGAACGGTGTAAGATAGATTTTAGACGAAAAGTTTTGGTTTCTAGATCTCAGCAACCGCATATGATAGGAGGCTGAAACTTGGAATTTATATAGAGCTTCGATAGTGAACCCATTTACAAAAAAAAATATTGTTGATATTGGTGAAGGGGGGTGGGAGGGGGGGGAAAATAATGCGTCCGAAGTTCAAAGGCGAGATCGAGACATTCTAAAATTCATATCTCCTAAACAGTTAATGTCACGAAATTACAACTTAATGATCATCTGTAGGTATACTAGGAGAATAGACCAGAAACAACTTTTTGAGAGGGGGCAGTGACGTACGGAGGTCGGGGGTGAAAACTTTAAATTACGATAGCTCACGAAGCAATTACACTAGAGAAATAAAATTCGGTTTCTGTATAAAGGTCGATAAACAAAGTTCGCTGAAAGTAAAATTTTTGAAGGGGAAGGTGGAGCATGAGAGTGGAGAGGGTAAGAATTTTTTTAAAAAATCACGTTACCAGAAGTAGGCTTAAAAAACAGCAAGTCGTGATAAAAAAAAACATTTTAAAAAATTTTAAAAAAGGTGTTGGGGCCAACAAAATGGGATGATATTCACAGAGTCGGTTTTCTTTCTATTAATATTTCCACTTACGCTTGTATACAAATTTGTGATATTCATTTTCCCAAGACGATGAAAGCGATTTGGATTGGTAGAAGCGATCGAGTAGTGACCAAGTAGTTTATAAAATCAGACAGTGTTTCCAGTAGTGCGATTCTTAGTGCGATTATTGAATGCGAATAATAAATCGTTATTATTTCGATTTATTTTAAACGAATTGTGTTTTACTTGAAATAACAGCGATCCCCTAGCTCGCAACAGTAAATAAATTTATTTTAGTAATTTATTTTAATCAACTAAACTTGATTTTGGTCCAAGCTAACAAAAGGCTTCGTCACTTCGGTCAGGACTTCATGGAACTATCGAAATTCCTGACAATTCCTCTTCGAAAAATACTAAGCTTCATTGAAAGTGCAAGGATTGAAGTAGAACTATAGATAAATCAGAGGTCGTAATAGGCCCAATCAAGGCTTCAGTGACAGAGAAAACCAAACCAACCCCAATACGAAATCGATCTATCTGTTTGAACTGAGTTCGGCTCGATAAAGCAAAAACTATGTTTTTAATTAAACTTTACAATTATAGACAAAAAAACATGGGTTGGCAACAACATCTGGATTATTAAATTTTTACGTTCTGTTCTCAACTTAGTACTTACAACATTTGTGCCCTACACCATCGAAAATATAATTAGTTCATTCGATGGAGACCTCAGGTTTGTTCTGTGATTCATTGTGTTCTACAAATTGGCAAGCATTACTTCCGATA
Organism: Beris morrisii; assembly: GCA_951812415.1. NCBI lineage: Eukaryota > Metazoa > Arthropoda > Insecta > Diptera > Stratiomyidae > Beris > Beris morrisii. The sequence goes on from OX638310.1 coordinate 170,904,364, forward strand.
TATTCCTTGTGATGGTATTGCCTTCTCACTGTTACCAGAACGTAGAATAGTTGTCTTTACCTTTCAGATTGTGTGGGACTAATTTAACTCGAATCTTAGTGGATTCTGTAAACATTTTTTTTAATAAAATTAAATACACAGTTCTCATAGAGTAGCCATCAATTATTCAGTGACTTTCGGTTTGTTCAGCTCGACTAGTCTGCCATCATCTTGACTTTGATATCCCCCATTTTATTTCCTTATCTCGTGGCTCGACTCGATGAATAAAACATTCGTACGCGCACCGTCTGAAAGAAAATTCCTCAAAAGAAAAGCTAAAACTAAAGGCAAGATGAAATTTATTTCAATTTGCTACCGTCAAATAGTGTCGCATTTAATCGCGGAATAGGGAAGGAAAATGGCTGCGGTAGTGGGTGGACTTGGGGTGGCCGCGAGGTAGCAATACCATAAAATCCATTTGTAGAGCTCCGGATAGATTACAAAGTGCTTAAGGATGCAATTTGTGTCCGGGCGGGTAATGGACTCATTTCCAAGAGACTGAATGCGTCTTACGAAAAGACCGTAAGGTATTTTGAAATTAATTTCGAAAGTAAACGGAACAGTCGACAGCTTGGAGGAACACTTCTTGACCTTTCTTACGATAAAGTTTTGCAGTCCTTCTTTTTATGCTCTAGTTTTTAAATAAATTACTCTTCGCCCACTTGTGTATTCCTTTTGAAGACTTTTGGACTTCGGAAGACGATAACTCTAACATCATTCCTTTTGATTATGTCGTGGGTGTTTGAAGATAAGACAAATAATGTCAGAAGAAGTTGATTTACGGATCAGATAGACCCGAGAAGTTGGAAATTTTGTTGAGAGAAAGTATACCTTTGGTGCGATTGAACGAACGCTGATAAGAATTAAATTCTTGAATTCCAAAAATTTTGAGTTGAGTAAGTTAAAGGGTTTTTCACTTTTTTCTTTCAATAAAAAGGGTTTTAATCACGCCAATAATCTTCTCTGTACTCATAAAATGTTTCTTAAAAGTTCCTTAACTTTTGATTTCTTATAATCTTTCTTTCAGTTAACAATCATACACATTGATTTTCACAGAGGAAATTCATTGAGAGCATAAATTTGTTTTGAAAGTTTAATTTTCGTAAAAATAATTCAATGAGAGTACTATTTTGATGCACTCAAAACAGGAGTATAAGAAAGATCTTATTATTACGGTGAAAAAACTTTTACCATCCAGTTCCTGACTTCTATTCTTTATCTTGTAAATACATCAAAAAGTAATACATTTTACATTTTTTCTCTTTTCCTACCGGAAAAATAATAAATAAAAAAAAATCAATTTATTTTTCTCGTCTGAAATTTTGGGTTATTTCTTATTTTTCAACTGTAAACTGTAGTGGGAAATTAACAGTACCTACATAGAAGTAGTAACACGTCGTTTTATGTATACCTTTAAAAAAATAATTCTTCCCAAATTTCATGATTCTTGATGCCTCGATTTTATTACGGCCTCCATTGGCAGCTGTAATTTCGGTGTCAAGGACGTACATTTTTTAACTTCTATAAGCACATAAAAGTAATTCTTCTTAACTTTCAAAATCTCTATCCAGCAGAATCAATTTCTGTTTCTCAAATAAAATTTTAACAATTTTTTTCGTGTTTACTATGTATACTGCAATCAGGAATTTACAGCATACCGAAAAATTAGCACGTCTCTTCATGCGTCCACTACAGTTCTTCAAACTCTAAATTTCAATTTATCTTCCATTTCTTTTATATATTAATGTTACAACAAACAATCCTTTTTAGTTTGTTTAAAAAGCAGAACCTCCACAATATGTTAACTTTTTTAGCATTTCTGCAGCTACAATTAAAACTTCGGTATTTAATCTGGAGTATTACTGGTGACCTATCGTAACAGCAGTATATTTTATTGTCTAAATTTCACCCGAAAGATACAATCACTGCATTTTTGTCGGTTTTGTTTGTTTGAAACATATAGTTAAAAATTTGCACTGACGAATTGCGAAATTGAACGATTACCAAATCAAGAAAACATACACACTCCGAACAATTCAACCAATAAATTCAGAAAAATACGAGTGAATAAAAAATTGTATATATATTATTATTTCAACCTATAACCATACATACATTTTGATTCTACCTACTAACCTTAAACGGGTTGAAAAACAATTGTATGCATCACTTCAAATTTTATGCAAAACACCTGGTCAAATCAGAAATTGGTTTCCGGGGGTGGTTTTGATGCCCTTATCAAATAACCCGTCCACCGGTGAATTGATTTGTTTTTTTAGTGAGGAATTTTGAAATGTTTCTCGATTAAAGGTTTTCCGATTGCGGGTGGTTTTGCACTTTTGCTTCAGTTTTTATGCGAAAAACCTTCCCTGACTGTTATTTTTGGTGTGTACGTTCGATGCAAACAAAACAATTGCAAATGGAAATTCAATGAAAATATTAAAATACGATCGAGGGTGGGGAGGAAAAAATATGAAATGACATCGTTTAGGGAATGTACGAATTGGTATTTTGCTCTGTAGGTCTACACACAAATTCTTCTGCATATTGTACCCTTCGGCGGAAATCAATGAAAATTTTAAAATTTATAATTTGGTACTTTTAATCATTTTGCTCGCTTGTTTGGACTGCAATCCTTTAAATTTGCATGTTGATTTTATATTGCAGAAGAATTTCTAACAGTAACCTTAGCGCTGCTAGAGTTTGTCAATACATATTTTCCCATCTGCCTAATGAAATATAGTCGCAAAGACTTTTAGTTCAGTAGAAGGTCTTCGATATACGCGCCTAAAGATTGTAATTACCAAAAAATTTTGATGAAAAGTCCAGTCAAATTTTTTCCGTCACAACAAACCTTACATAAAATATAAATAATGCGGCAAACAAAAATTTGCCAAATACACTGACGCCCAACGTGGGCTCTTCTTAATTTGGTTTCTGTTTGTTTTTGTTGTCTTGTAATTCGAATGCATTTTAACTCCAGAATGCATTAATCTCAATTTTATTTGATTTATTTTATTCAGTCGGTTCTTGCGAGTATCTACAATGCAAATGTTCTTCGTGCATCCATTCAATTGCGATCTTATGATGACGTGAGAATGCGTTCAACTCGCATTCGGCAATTTGGTATTTACTTTCTTAATCGAATGTGAAAGTGATGACTAAAACGTTTACTGATGCTCGATAACGCTTTATTTGTAATTGCGCAGCCCTCTTACAAAAGTTTTTTAACTAACATATGGGTTCAATCATTATTAAATAATACATCTCAATTTTTTTATAATAATAGATAGATAGATAGATGATTTATTGAAATTCATCAAGTTGTATAATATAATAACAAGTAAAAATAGTTCAAATTTAATAATAATAGGTATATACAAAAAAACTACCATGCAAAAAGAAAAATGAATGCGATCATACTGTTATACAACATCGTAATAACCCGATAATATTATGAGTTAGTTAAGCTGAACTTAGTTAGTCGAAAATGTTTATATTTCATACTTTTTACGTTGCTGCAAACTTCAGAAGTTTTCTCATAATCCCAACGGAAAAACTCTAAATGTTTTCCAGGCGAGACTTTTTGTATTATCCTTTTGTCTAATGGAATTTCTTAATTGAATCCAATGTTTTATTCCATCGTCTTATCACATTCATTTTTCGCACTATTAAAATTCTTTTTATCAAATTTGCAGCTCTTTCATTTAGGAGAATTATTAACTAATTGCCCTCGACTAAAATTATCATTTCAGCACGTTCTTATACGTTTTCGGTGCAACGAATAAAATGCAAAATTAGTGAAATGAGATAATTAGTAAATGCAACTCTGCAACACTTCTTATTTCGTTGTGCAACGACCGCGATACACATCTATAGTGCAACGTACTTTAGGTCTAGCATAGAGCACTTGTTATCGCATAGTATGATTGTGACTAGACACTTAAGTGATTATTTAGATTCATAATGAAGTAGATCTGCTCTGGGGCCTGTATCTTTATGCCGTGCACTTCTTCACAACGGAATTGTTAATGCCTGTATCTTACAAAAGTATGTACACAAATATATGTGAATACGTGGAAGAGCGTTCGGTATTGTAACATTCCTGAGTCGCTCCTTGATGTCGCCGTCGCGTAAGGGCAAAGAGCTTGCATAAAAGGACCTTTATTGAGTCTGGTAGAAAGCACAATTTGGCATAGGTTTCTTTTGTAGACGAATTTCTTACTCCCGATGCCTTTCAGTGAGTAAATTGCCTGGTAGAATGTGCTGGGAAAAAAACTTATACTTGTGCTTCCTATTTTCCAGCATTTGCACATTTCAGCGCCCAACGTGGGCTTCTCCGGGTAATTTTCGCATAACAATTATTCAAAATTTTCCATTGTTATTTTTTAATAATAAGGTATAAGGTGCGAAAATTAAAATTTAAAAAAAATTTACTACCATTTTGTTTTTTCACCTCTCAAGGCTAGTAAACCCTAAAAAAAGATTCAAGTTTCAACTTCTTAGCGTAAGCGGTTCTGGAGAAATAAAATCAAAATTTGTTCATCTAAGACAGTAACCCCTGACAGCTCCACTCCCAATAAGTTGATTCCTATTATGGAAATATAAAATCTACCTTTAAAGGAAATTTAAATAAGAAACTTTTGGAGATTCTCGAGTCATGTAACGTCAAAGCAGTTTGCGAACGTCGTATGACAGGTTTTTACCAATTTCCGTACTCATCATACTCAATGTTTTTATTTGCTTTTTAACAATTATTGCAGATAATGTAATGGTAGTTGTCGTGTACGTATTCAAATTGAATCTAGTTCGCAAAATTTAATGGAAGCATGTTGCACAGTAAATAAAGCGTTCATTCAATTTAATCCACTAAATTTGTGTGACTCATCCAAATTGACGTGTAGATCCGCACCTTGGATTTCTGGATCAAATTTTCCGGCATATGCATTTTACGAATGCCAGCTACGCTACGTACATGGTGAAGTGGATGTTCCTCTTCACACTGACAATCCACTTAATTCGCCCGAGTCCGGCATATTAATCACCGCTAAACGTGAAAAATTAATCAAAGGATAAAGGATTTTGGGGTGCCATGGCCGGCGCATTTTGCTAGATGGCTGTATTCGGCCCCATGATATGCCGAACGCTGCAGATTCTAATTCCTTATCTGTGACTTATGCCCTTTTTTGGGTGGTTTTCTCTTTCGATTAATTTACTAGTCGGGATAATTAGTTCGAAAATCGATTGATTTGTGGCAGTGAAGTAATTTGTATTGCTCGTTTGGCTGTGTTTGAAAGGGAGACCCGCTGAACGTGAGTAATAAAATACGGTCGAGCTTGAATTGAAAATACTTTTTTTTCAATTATTGAGGAAAAATTGGAAATGCTTTGGAAGTATTGTGTGATTTTAAAGGGATTATACGGAATTAAACAGATCTTTGGTGCTTCGATATTCGATCAAAAATGAGCCAGAGTGCAAATCAAGTAGTCATGAGTTCCAATACCAACTTACTGAAGATGGAAGCATCCTAAGTTAACAAAAATGGCGACATCAGCTTCCAAATTTAGTGAGATTTTGTGATTCGACGCAATATCACTTCCTATTACAGGTTTTTAAATGACAGCAATCCGTAACGACTTCCCCAATACTAAACACAATGTGATATTAATGAAGTTGAGTCACGTCTCTTTCATAAAAAATACTGTTAATTTTATAAAATGCTTTTAATACCTAAGCGGACAAATTTAAAAATTGAAATTTTATTCAAAACCTACTTCATTATTTTATGAAAATCACGGTTGCAACAAAAACAATCTAGTTTTTCTTTAAATACTCAATCAACTTAAAAAAAGCAACAGCATTCGCTACTTGACAGGCCAAGCATCTACTTATGGACTTCTGGAGCTATAGAAAATATGTATGTATATTGTAAAGAGGTAGCTTCGAATGTCTATGGTATCAGGGCATCACTATTTGCTAAAAGATGTAACTTGATGTAGAGATCTGCGAGTTACTTTTGTTAAGAATTATTAACTGATTAGAGTAAATAAAATCGAACTTATATCAATATTCAATGAAGAATTAAATTTATATCTGCGTGTATACAAAAGTAGAATAATGGTGAACAACTTTCACGGGATAGATGTGAAAGTGAGTTGTTTCTTGAGCTGTTTCGCACAAATTACCCGAAACACTCCTACAGTTGGCGATATTTTACCGATATGTTTTCAATATGTTCACCAATGATAGAGAAATCATTTTCATGAATTATATTCAAAAGATAATATTTCGAAGAAACTTTGTTCACGCCATTATTACATTTACGTACCAAATTTAAAAACGACTTAAGTAATAAATAATTTGTCACAAATTAATGGAGTAAAGAAAAGCAAATTATAAATTAAATGAATCACGCGCTCAGCTAAATGGAAGTCTAATGTATAAGAACCCAACGATGTGCGCTTCTTATAAAAATATGAATTGGTAATAAATTGGACATGTGTGGGCTTATGAGGGAGCTTTGATTTCTGCTTTAACAATATAAACAGGAGGCTATTTGAAGCTTTCCAGCTTTCAATAGACTCCTCTTGTAATCCCTCCTCTTGTAATCCCATATACAGAAACTAAATTTTATTTTCCTGGTATTATTGGTTTGGAAGATACTGTAATCCAAAGTTTTCAACCCCCCCCCACACCCCACCTCCCTCCTTAAAAATGTTAGCCCTTGTCTAATCTTGAAGTATCCCTAAGGATAAGCACAAAGTTTCAATTTTCTGACATTATTTGTTCAGGAGATATCGATTTTAGAATGTTTTAATCAAGCGTTTCGGACTCATTGTTTTCCCCCCCACTTCCACACCCCACAACCCCTTTCGACCATTTTTTTGCAAATGAGTCTACTATCATAGTGCCTCCTAGCATAAGTGGTTCCTGAGATCTAGAAACCAAAATTTTTCGTCTAAAACGCTCCCGTCTCCTCCCCCTCATATCCCCACCCCTCCAAAACAAAACAAAACATACCAGTCGTAGGGATTCACCCATTCTACCCACCATAAAAATTTCATCTTAATATCTCAACGGGTTTGGGAGCTACGCGGACAGACGGACATTTTTTTTTGCTTTTTTGGGGTTTACTAGTCCTAAAACGTGAAAATACAAATACAAATTTCAGGGTAACAAATTTTTTTGAAATTTCAGGTCTATCACAAAAAAATAATAAAGTAAAAATGACAAAAAATGTTCATCATCCAAAAATTTATCAATTGATTAATTTCCTTTATTTCATAACATTAAGATTTAGAACTCTTCACATCCAAATGGCCAACATTGGCTCACATTTCTTTCATTTCCTCATGTAGTATTTAAAAAAGACACCAAACCTAAATTTTATTGCTGAAATCACCATTTAGTCATATTTTCAACCAAAATTATATGCGGAATATTCTCATTTTTAATCGCCAAAAAATACTGTACTGAGAATTGCCGGAATGTAGTTAAACCTCAAGGGGCAAGGTTGGAGTGACGTTCATGCAAAAAACTATGCGGAATTTAAACAACTGCTTACTATAGAAAAAAAATAATTAAATTATTTCTGTAAAATTTTTGTATTACCTTCCCCTCTCTCTCCAAACAATTAATATTTCGGTTGTGCTTGAAAAAGACTTGCTTAAACAACAATTTACTTTCCTGTAGAACGATTTCAATTCTATTTTAAAAATTATTTGATAGTCTCAAAGTCGTGAATAAGTACAGGTCGACACAACGTTATTTTAATAACCTGGAAAGTGCGAAATATCATAGGAACAATTTAAAAGTTATTTTTTAGTGAAGTAATGACCAACCGCTATTTTTGATCAACAATGGATTTTCTCCGCGACCAAAAATTTTAAATTAAGTTATAGTAAAATGCAGTTACAACTTTATAACTAAGACGTCGTACAGACTTCGTTATTAATATTTTAAAAAATATGAAGTTAACGTCATGTCGACGTTCGTCATGGTTATTATAAATTTAAAATAATCCTGTGTTATAAATATATTAATAAAATAATGAATAAAAATAAATAATATTGAATTAATATTACATACTAGTCTTCGGTATGAATATGAGGAGAGAGAAACTCATCACATCATCCACGATTTATTAAAATTAAATAAATAAAGCCAAAGTTTCTAAAATTAGCGAATTAGATAGTAAAATCTCAAATTCCTTCATCAACAAATGTAGGAACAATACCAATCCTCTCATTAACGCACTGATTAGCACCCCTCTATGAGGAATAGAGTGGAAGTGTTATTAACCTTAAGTTAGCTTTAAGTAGGTTAATTAATCATTAATCGTAGAAGGTTTTAGTCGAAATTTTTCCTTTAGTATAAATTTTAGTTAAATCATACAACATTAGAAATTGCTGCTTGCCATAAACTATACTATAGCTGTAAAGATATAGATACATCTCTAATCACTTAAGCATTTTATTGTATCTAAACATACCAGGTTTATAAGCGTAAAACGATCGTTTTTTAGCCAGAAAAACACATATTTTTTCAAAGAAAACAAAAATAAATTTATTTTAAGTACTCACCCTCGCTAACTACACATTTCTCCCATCTCTCGGGCAATTTGTGGATACCACGCAAAAAAAATCCTTCTCTTTCGAAGCAAACCACTCATCAAGCCATTTTCGGACGTCTTCGAAAGAACCGAAGTGCTGCTCAGCAAGCGCGTGACCCATCGACGAAAACAGCTGGTAGTCAGAAGGGGCCAGGTCTGGTGAATAAGCGGGATGGGTAGCACCTCCCAGTTGAGTATGTCCAAGTAGTTGCGGACCAGTTTTGACATGTACGATGCTGCGTTGTCGTGGAGGAAAATCACCTTGTCATGTATTTGTTGATATTCCGGCCTTTTTTCACGCAGAGCACGGTGCAATTTGATTAATTGTTGGTGGTAGCGGTGGACATCGACAGTTTCGCTCTTCTTGTCGCTCAGGTCAAAATCGCCGTCTTTGAATCGACGAAACCAAGCGCTGCACTTTGATTCCACTAAAACATTGTTACCATAGGCCTCCGCAAGCATTTGATGCGATTCAGCAGACGTTTTCTTCAAATGGAAGCAAAAAAGCAGAGCTTCCCACATATGCTCTTTTTCTGGCAAAAACTAGACATGATCAGCACAGGACAAACGTATGTTGTTGAATGAAATTTGTGATGATGTGCACTGATTAATGTTAACAACTAACCAACCCTTAAAAAAAAAATGGCGTCCCTAGGTTGCTTAACACGCTCACTAACGCCATCTATGTGTCAACGATCGTTTTAAACTTATACACCTGATAAATGAATTTTACGGATGAAATAAATGATTATGATTATTATTATAAATAAATAATTAAGTTGAGAAATCACTGAAAAGGAGGTATCACCGAAAAGTATTCTCTCACTTCCTCCACCAAAAACTAGCCCAAAACCAATCACTAATGTGCGACTTTCAATTTATATATTTTTATATGTTTTTACATTTGTTTGCCATCATTGCCGTTCTCATTACAATTTGTAAACCGCGCTGTTAAATATGGCTTCCAATCATGAAATTATACTGTAGATGGCCATTCGTAATCCCAAAAATTTTAATTAAAACATATTTTCGCGTTTGCTATGCAGATTAAGAGAGAAACACTAGTACATCTCTGTTTTTCACCAAAAGCCTCAATGAGGTATTTATGCAATGTATGTAGACGTGAAAGTCTGTGAACAATTTTGCGCCCCAATATGATCAGCTCACTTTTTTTATAATAGTTTTAATAGCAGTTTCAGTTGAGCTGTGTCGATCGATGTAAATAATGGCAACATAATTTACGCACCATTTATTTAATAAAAAGAAAGCCAGTTATAATAATTACAACATAGTGTTGTAGTGTACTTATGTATGGTGTGATATGTAAATTGATGAAACTCTTCTGGGAGCCTACAGTGGACATACGGTTTCCAATTATGACTGAAAAAGCTGGGATTCGCGAGTGTCAATTTTTTTTGTAGATTTACCGTACACATATGTAGCCCTTATCGGGGGTCGCACAGGAACTGAAAGTGCACATGTGGGGTATAAATGTTTTTATTACTGAAAATTAATTAAAATTTTTTTGGAAAATATTTTCAGTGTTTTCATTAGCAGAATAAAAAATTGTATCGGACTGTAATTACTGAAGAAACGTGCAGAAAACACTTTTTCACACGTTTGAACTTGATTATATGTATGTCTCACTTTTTACTCATCTCAGTTCGACTGAAGAAGACGCTTCTCTGCTAGCTACAAAGCGACTAATTGTTATTTTCAAATGGAGCTCTTCCATAAAAAGACATTGTCGTCAAACGACAAATTTTATAAATGGACGAATTCTGATATAATTAGAAATTAGGGTGATTGAAAAAAAAAATGTTATTGTCTTTTGGAGAGAACAGCCTATAAGCGACATTAGAATAAAATTTCGAAATAAAAAATTTCAAAAACTGCAAAAGGATAAAATCTGGAAAAACAATCTCGTAACTTAGAACGTCGAAAAATATTAATATCGCGAAAAAAAATTATAAAAATGTTTTATTATGTGTCCAGCAAATATTATTTATTTCCGGGATTTTAAGATTTGTAAAATTTTTACCGAAATTTTTTTTACCGATTCCAGTTTTTTTTAAGCGGTGTTTTAAAAAGAATGAAATAGCCGAAAGTGTGAGCTGAAAGTGTGAGCCGAAAGTGTGAGCCGAAAGTATTTGATATTTTTTTGGGTCTTTGATAGTACCTAAGATGTGTCGTTAATGTGCGTCTGGCTCTGACTACAAATACTAGAAACATTTGTTACAAAATTGATTAGAATAAATCGAATGTAATTGCTCAAACACCTAAGCTAATTTCTAAGAGCTGAATGAGCTCCACACTCCGGCAAGTATGTAGTTATAATTGGAGCCATTAAAATTCAATTCTTTGTCATTCCACTCCGGTCTTATATTGCAAATTGGTTGGTCCCGAATATACGAAAGACAGACTCGAAGCAATTATTACTCGATTTTACTATCCAAACCGCTCGAATCCCATTGAACCTAAGACAAACTTTTCGGTCGGAAGCTATAACTAAGTTTTCACCGATTTTCCACTTTTACTTGGCTTACGTGCTCCTTTAGTGGATGAATTTTACTGAAACTTTAGTAGGCACTGTAACGGGGGCCGGTCCCTTTATACAGGATCGTGTTCCAAAAAGGCTTCTGTCCATGTACGAATTTTGAAAGTTTGCCTTATTTTTCTGGCACTCTTTCTCGAAAACTTTACAAAACTTTTTTCGTTTTGTTTTCACGCTATTTGTATGCAGGAATTATGAAAGTTTCTTCCATAATTTTTTTCATTTATCATTTTATCCCACAGCAGATTAGAGTTTTCGGTGAATAAGCGCATCAGTTCATGCCATAGAATATTGAATGTTATTGATCTAAATAAGTTTTATGTTCGAATGAGATTAGTGATACGAATTTATAATCAGCCAAATTCGATAGGAAGTATGTCTAAAGTATGACAAAAAAGGGAAAGGGGATCCAGGCTGGAAATACGTGCGATTTGAAATGCATAAATCATTTTCGGTTTTATAATTTGATTTTCGGTAAATGTGTGCCGAATTGTTTATGATTTCGTGTTTGTGTATTCTGTTCGTTAATAAAGAGAGACAACATAATTAAATTATTTGGGAAACTCAATTAATTTAGAATATTTTAGTTATTGGTGACAATGTTGGAACATAAAAGAGATACCCAGCTCCAAACGGATAACAGTTAATACTTTTTTATTCATTGTTCAAAAAGAAGGGAATAAGTTCTGTTAAAATCGATCAAAAAAAATGTTATTTTTCTTAATAAGATACAGTGGATTTTTAATATTAAAAAAAAAATTTGCAACAATCTGGGAGAAACTTTAATATTGTTCGGGTCAAAACTCGGTTAAAATTGGATCGCGGTAAAATGCTTACGCAACTGCCATACAACATATGAATTACGTAATTGGGTCATACTCCGGGACGTGGTCAAATTCAGAGTATAACATCAGTTGTTTCGAGATTAGGAGGTCTTTCGGAAAGTTTATTTTGTCATTAGAATAAAAATAAAAATAAAAATATCGAAAATATAGATTTTTAGGCGATTAAACATATAAAAATCTCGTTTAGACGACTCGAACTTCAGTATATTACTTACACTAAAAATCCCTTAGAAGTAAGAATGAATTTTCTGCCTCGTCAGACTTAAGAAATACGTACATATGACGAATTGTGAGAACGTATACAAACCCATTACATCCACTTGGGGTTTGAATATCAAAAATTGTCAAATAACTTTTAGGTGATTGCATAAGAAAAAACTTGCTATCTCATCAGACACTAGAGATTTTGCAAAATTTGTGAAAAGGTAAGCAACCCCTTTACACCACCTTTGGGGTGGAATTTCAATAAATGGTAAATTGGTTTTTAGGCCTTTACATGAAATGGCCGTAGAAGTAATAACCAATTTTATATATCATAAGAAATTTCGAACATTGTGAAAACGTATTCAACTTCCTTACACCCCCTTAGCGGTATATTCAAAAATCTTGAAAATAATTTTTGAGCGATTATGTAGAATGCCCGATGAAGTAAAAGTCGATTCGATATCTCATCAGAATGTTAGAATTCGTAAAGACATGTACAACTCCCTTGGGGGTTAAATATCAAAAAATCGTAAAAGAAGCATCAATTCAAGCGAAGAAATTCTTTCATACCTTAAATTTAGCTAAGAAACACCCGTCACACCATCAAATACTGCAGAAAAGTCATGTGGAAAGCAAGAGAATTTAAAATGAGCTCATAATCGCAAATAAACAATTTAATTCTGTTAATTCAATATCGAAAGTGTACATCTGCAACACCATTACATTCTATCAAAAATACGAAATCGCTTCTTAATTAAATTATAATTTATAAATGAATAGCAATGCCAAAAGTAGATACCACTTCCCATCCAATTTCCGAGTAATTCACAAAGCTTGCAATTTAGCGCGACCACAGAACGTAACTTCGGAACGACATCATTTCCAAGTAGTAGGTAACAACCCTCTAAAACAACTGGCTCTCCTGCAATATTCATTACCCTTACATCAGTGAAAAATATTACGGGAATCATTTCGTATAATATACACTACGTGAGAATGCGGCAGAGAATTCGCGATGTTTCGCAAACGCTATATAGTAGGCTTGCTTATAAACCACGAAATAAACTGCAAGACTTGAAGGTACTTAGCTACCGAGCACACTGCGAATATAATTCCGAACGGGATGAGAATAACGAAATAAATTTCAAAAGTATGAAGTAGCCGATGTCCGCTTTCTATGTGAATCTCTACGTGTGACTGAGTTCGTATACCCGTTCATATTCCTGGCCTTAGTACACAAGGAGCATATTTAGGCACTTGTCCAATTTAATTTTCCGTACTTACATCTTTTTGCGGAACTCTTATGACAATAAATAAATTTTAGGTAATAAAGGTAGACGACGACGTAGATAAATGAGCACATAGGAATAATTTTATGCTTTCCTTTCAAACCGTTTTATAGGTTCATATCGTTCGGGAAACGAGATCCTCTTCTAGTTTTAGGAAGCATCCTTACCTCTATTGCTTCCATGGAGACGTTCTACACTGCAATTGTGAAGATGACTCGTCGCCATACCTTTAAGGTAGCTAGTTTGTTTTTTGTGTTAGGCGAATTTCATTTTCGTCAGAGAGTTTATTATAGTTAGCTTGATAAAACAGGGGCTTCGGGATGTGCTGCTTCCTACATAATATACACCGAAATTAGTACGGAGGACATAAAATCTCTAGGTCGATAGAGATACTTATTTGTGGTGCTTATAGCTTGTTGCTTGTGTTTTATTGCATTATCTTTAATAATTAAGTATTGTGGTCGACCCGAAAGACAAATCTCACGTCTAAATTGGCTTTTAAAACGAAGAGTAAGAGTGGACTCTTAGAATTGGCGAGTCTTCTATGGTGCCATGAACATATTCTGTTCACAGTAGTTGTTTATTCCGAGAATAGCTTAAAACTATCTCAAGGATGGTCTAAAAAAGAATGTTTAAAGTGATGTGTGAAATATGTAATTGAGCATAGAAAATTTCGATTGAAAATGCTACTAAACGTTTAAGAAAAATCATGGACAACTTCCACCTGAACATGAAATCCACCCCTTTTACAGATTACAATCCATAAAGGAGGCCATCATTATTTAAAAGATCGTGATAAGTGCGATAAAAGTCTGTACAAGATTTACCATCTTAGTCTCGGAATGTCGGTAAATCTTGCGCTCGAGCAGCATACGAACGATTCGAATTCAAAGCTTAATCCAGAGATACGCCTAGTCCGTAATTCGTAAAACACCAGGAACAACAGCCATTTTCGTAGTTGGGTTAAGTAGTAGAAAAGTAGAAAGGCAATCAATTGTAGAGTGCAAAGTTGGGAATTTGTCACCCATAAGTCCTTAAATCTAGACAAAGTTTAACCAGACCAGCCCCTCTCTTCTGTCTTTAATTACTGGGGTATAACGTTCCTCCTTTTCGAGTACTCATAGTCTTCAGAATTTATCTTATACCCCGTGTGCGACAAGGATTCCACCACGTCCTTCTTCTACCTTTTCTTCTTCTGTGCCCACTTCTTGATGCTGTTCTAGAGTTTTAGATAGAAAACAAGCGATCCTGAGGATAGCAAGGACTCTGATGCTATACCTAACACTACACCCTTAGTTTAGCAGGGTCCTCTTCTAGTATCCAACGCGTTCAGATACTATGAAGCCTTCCAACAAACTGTGAGATGTATTGTTGCATGCTGAAGTGACTTCTTGCCCCGGAGATAAGACAAGATGTGAAATCCTAGAAAGTTGGTTGACTTTTGAATGACTTCTCGGTTTATGTGATAAGTGGGTTGAGTGTGATGCGGGGGATGCCGTTGAATTGTGTGTACGAAGGAGAGTAAAGTTGAAACGTTTTTGAACTGATTTAGAAAGTATGCGATGGCAAGATTCCAGTGTATGTAAAGGTGTGTACTCGTGGAACGAGTCATCACTTTCAGCTTTTGTTCCTGCTTTTGAATTGTGCCCAGGGATATTCTACTTCATGTTTTGTGTTGTTGGTTTTTTTCCCCAGCTCTCAAAGAGCGGAATGGTAAAGGCGTTATACAAAGATTCCTGGTGTATGATCGCAATGGCGGGTAGAAGAATGTTTCTTTTCGCTGTTTTTGTTTTGTAATATGAATTTAATTTGGTTGGCTTTAATGATGATGAGGTTATAAAAGGTTCTAAAAGGTTCTAAAAAACAAGAGGGGACGCAAATACCTTGTGAAGCGTTGTTTCGACTTTGCAAAACTGATGGTATCCCTCAAGAAATGAGACAGTATTAAGTTAGGGTCGCTGAGAGAGTTCGTTGGTTAGCTTTGCCATACAGTAAATTTGTGTTCGTTGAATACATTATTGCTGCTAATGCAAAATACCCTTAAATCTAGGAAGTTAATACTCGAGCGCTTTTAAACTTGAATATAAAATCGACGAAGACGATTTTTTCTTATTTCAACATAAAGTACTTAATTGCTATTTAAAATGATATTGAAGACCTAAAAGATATGCTGGAACTCGTGAAAAGATATATAACTCCTTATCACCACGTGTACAACTCCTCCTGTGGTCTAAGTAATAACAATTTTTAAGTTGTAGCAAAAACTCAGAAAAATGTTACTACCCTTTCTTTGCTCCAGAAGGGATCATCTAAGAACAGGAGAAGGTGTTGAATACAGAAAAATTATAAAAAAACTATATTGAAAAATTATAAAGTTTTTTGGCAATTGGAAGCTAATATGCACTAAGTTTCAACTTACTAACATAAGTCATATAAAATATACGAGTACCCCCACGCTACCGCTTTTGAGAAATTTATTTTATAAACATACCAATTTTCAGTTTCTATCTTGACTTGCTCCGGAGGTATAAAATTGAAATGATTTTTTTTAACCCTACCCCTCACAGAAGTTTATGTGCTAATAATGGGTCTATCTGCTAAGAAAATTATAGGGTTTTTCCTCAAAAATTGCCTGATTTATAAGACATGATTTTTGAGATAAATGGTTATCGCTCTACTTTCGTATTACAACGTTCACCTCTCCCAACCCCTAAAAAATTATGTACGGCGGAAAGGACACAAACTTTTTGTTTTTGGGTATACTACTGCTAAAATATGAAAATAGCGATTTTTGTCTAATTCGATTACAATTTTTTTATTAGTAAAAAGTAGAATTCACAATATTTTAAAGAGAAGATGAAATCTTAAAACAAAAGGATCAACTAAATGAACAATAAAACAACTATGTTGAAAATAAGGTGGTGCATAAAAATTAGAAACAAATTTTGATAAATTTCGGTATTCATGAAATGGTTCGGTTGAATAAACCGAGACATACTTGATTATAAATTTTTTTATATTCATCAAAGCGTTCAATGAAAGAGTTTTCAAGAATATTTACAATTCTTACAAATTTTTCCTGAATGTGAGCATAATTTCAGATTCCTACATAACTTAAATTTATTGGAGCTACTCGAATAATTGTTAATAAACGAACTTTACCTTGCTTGTTCGCCTGGTTTACTAATTTTAAAGCAGTTTTTTTTTACAAACATACTGAGTTTTGGACATCAACACGATTTACGATTAACCTTAAAGATTTTGTCTATTTTCTGATGTTGCAACGATTACAATCGAAATTTCTTAACACAACTATAATTTAATCCGGACTTCTAAATTCTTACTCTGAAATTTGAGAAAAAAAACTCCTAAAATGCTCTCAAACTTGCTCAGAAACTCGTCCTTCCATTCGGCTAAATGGAGTATTTTCACACTCAAGAGCATTGGAATCGAAAAACCCCAAAAACTCCTCAACTCAAGGATGCTCATTAGTTCCTTCTTCGGTCCGAAACTTTGATATTAATGTGCATGTTTCCATAATGACATTAAGCATCATAAAGAGGCAGAACCATGTTCTGAACTTTATGCAAACTTTTCGGTAAAGTGCAATTTTGTGATATTCGGTGACCATTGCATAGGAAAATTTCGAAATGTTTTTGTAACTTTCAAACGACCCCCTCGACTCGAAACTGAGCAGCCATCACCTTGTTTATAGTCAAATAATGACCAAAATACCATCACAAGATTGGCGAATGATGAAAATTCTTTTATCCAAATAACTGACATTCGACTTACCAAAAATACATTAAATTTACTCTATTTTCATAGAGTAGTTAAATGAAATTTTGTGGTTTTGCATATTGTGGCCGAAAGCCACAACGATGACAATTTGCAAAGTGTTCCAAGCAATGCCACCACGATCAAAAAAATAAAATCTCTACAAAGATATAGCAAGTACCAGTTCATTGGTTGAATAAATTTTTGCACCATAGGTACCAATATGGATCTAGAACAAATATTTGGAAATTTGTGTGAAATTAACAATGATGTGTACCCGATTACACTAATATGGTACTTCTACTATCTACAATATAAATAAGATTTTCAAGAGTTACCATAACTTAACTTAAACTTAATAGTTGATACCGTTACATTCGAAATAACGTCTAAAGCATTTTTTTTTTTTTTTTTTTTTTTTTTTTTTTTTTTTTTTTTTTTTTTTTTTTTTTTTTTTTTTTTTTTTTTTTATTTGAAAACATTCGAACAGTACGGACGTGTTATCGTTCAGCTCCGCGTCTTTATTTTATTCAACTTTCGCACATACTAGTTTAATATTCCGTAACAATATCAACAATATAAATATCAATAATTTACTCGGTGTTGTGCATTATTATTGTCATATTGCGCTTACGTTGCCGTTTCTTTTATAGTGCGAACCGCTTACTGTGTCGTTTTCGAAGACTATCGATTAATGTGATCAGTGGCCCATTAATAAATTTTACCTTGACCTAGTCTTAATCGACTCTAAAAAAAAAAAATTTTTATTCTTTCCATCGTCATTGACGCATATTTGGTGTTTTTCTACCCTATCTCAACTCTAAACGAAAATCAAAACTATATCTGATATGTCTTCGCTTCTTTCTAATGAGTTATGTGGTGTTTGCGCTAAGGCTATTGGTGACAATAATATCATTATTTGCGACGGCATTTGTGAACGCAGTTTTCATAATGACTGTATAACATCCTCTACATGTAGTGAGTGTTGTGCTATTAAGCCATGTCATGTATTGAGGCTTTTAAATATTGCATCGTTGCGAATAGACTCGAGCAACACTGCAATAGACGATCTTAAAAGTGTTTGTTCATTCATCGCGAACAAAATCAATAATCTTGTTGATACCGTAACTAACCTGAGCGAATGTGTTGACGAGTTTCGTGACTA
This sequence comes from Beris morrisii, assembly GCA_951812415.1. Taxonomy (NCBI): domain Eukaryota; kingdom Metazoa; phylum Arthropoda; class Insecta; order Diptera; family Stratiomyidae; genus Beris; species Beris morrisii. The sequence goes on from OX638310.1 coordinate 170,922,848, forward strand.
TGGATCTCAGCTGGACAAGATTCAATCATGTGGTAATATTATCCAACACGACTCGTCTAAACTTACAAAAAAGTGGACACAATCAGACTTCAAGCTGACCACTATCATGAATAGTTTCTCTGATAGTTCTTTTACGGACGGTTTTTCTGCGCGCCCTGATTACGGTTCACTTTCGGATGGAAATGTGGTTACAAGCAAGCTGAACAATATCCATGATGACATCAGATCAGTAAAAGCACTAGCATCCAATGCTGACAAACGTCTTGCTACCATATCTCATCAATTGGACGAAACCTCCGGATCCAACATTATGCCATCCAGCGACTTGACGGCGAAGCTTGTTGATTTTGAACGCGAAGTAGCTGTTACCAGATTTGTTTGCAAGGATACATCGCAGATCCCGCAAAATAACTTGCATATTCATACCGTTTCGCTGTCAGCTGATCATAGTTTCTCGCTACCGAAGGTGCACCTACCTGTTGATGTTCCAAACTCGCTAACAAAATTCAATACAACGTGGTCGCAAACTGATTGGGATGACAGAATAAGGAGACTCAATAAATTCAACCATCAAGAAAAGACTAATAAGTCAAACAACACCTGTTCTTATTTCGTTACGAAAGCTCCTCCAAACGTAGACGAATCATGGCTCAGCAAATCCCTTGCAAAACAGTTTAGCATTAAAGGCTGTAAATGTGAAAAATTAACATACCGCGGAAAGATTACGCCTAAATACTCTAATTTTAAACTGTACATGCCCATGGAATATGACTGGCTCTTTTTCAATACAAAATCGGATGTCTTCAAATGGAACAATATGGAAATCCGACACTGGAAGACAGATTTAAAACGTAACAGTAAGAATACTAGTACGAATAGTAATAATCCAATTAGAAATAAAACTAACAATACTAAAACTTCTCCCAACCATACACCTCGTGATGTTAAAATTTCTTCCAACAAAATCAAAACTTCTGCCAACCATGCACCTCGTGAAGTTAATACTAACGCTTCCATTAAAACCTCATCCAAACACATCAACACCACTAAGAATACCTTAGCGACTAACACTCTCACTTCGAATCCTTTTACAGTTCCTAATCCTTACAAAAATTTCGTTCGCGGCGAAACAATTAACCCCTACCCTTCGTTTTCAGTACACACCACATCACAAACTCATAATCATAACAACACTGATATACGTTCCTGCGTTTCTCCAAGCGTTGATATTGCTGGTAATAATAACCGCGTTTCTCCAAGCGTTGATATTGCTGGTAATAATAACCTCCCTTTCCTTGACCCACTTCTCCCCCCAGTCGTAAAGCATTCAATAAATTCGGCGAAATCCGAAGAGAATAGGTATCTTTTATCGCGGTTGAGAGAACATAGAGTTTTTGACAATGTGCGGCTGTATCTTGCTTACATGCACAATAAATCTGACTCAACCTGTATTAATGGAAAAACCAAAACCAGTCTGATACTATCTTCCAACGGATCTAGAAGCTTTGCGACTGTTCTACATTCGATTCCACGAACAATTCAACCTTACGCCCGACCAAGTCCAAAAAGATCTCGCTACGTTCGGCTCCCATGTTTCGTCGATGCATATTTCTAATATGCAGAAACGCCGCGAAGATCACAATAGGTTTTTTCGTTCCTAACGTGGACGTTAGCTCTAGAAATAACCTACGATTATACTATCACAACGGCGGCGGCATCAGGGGCAAAGTAAATAATCTTTTTATTGACGCTAAATCATGTCACTTCAACGTTTTAGTTATAACGGAAACATGGCTTAACGATTCCTTTAAAGATGAAGAAATACTGGACAACAACTGGACCATTTACAGAAATGATAGGAATTATAGCGCTACTGGTCTATCATTAGGAGGTGGTGTCCTTATTGCAGTTCACAGATCTTTATCCAGCGAGATAGTAAGCACAAACCCTTCTCTGCTTTTCGAACATAAGTTTGTCAGAATCAAGTTGGACAATAAATACATTTACATTGGTGTTGCTTATATCCCTCCTAATTCAGAAGACCAGAAATACCATGACATTCTGGATATTTTACATGGTGTCAATTGCTCCTTAGATGAAAACGATAATCTTTTTCTCCTTGGCGACTTTAATCGCCCAAGCATTTCTTTCGTCACTAATCATTCTGATAACACCATCACTCCTGGGAATCTTACGTCTGTTATTGACACCACTATCATAGACACGATGTATAGTAATGATATACATCAGGTAGTGAATTTTCCGAATAGAAACGGGAGATGGCTTGATATGATCTTTACAGACGCATATGATGAAGTGATTGTTACCCCTGCATCTGACGCTGAGAATCTTTTCTCAAATACCCAACATCACTCTGCCATCATAGTAGACCTACCATGTGACGATATGAACTTTGTTAACTCTTACAACAATAATGTTGTATTTGACTTCCGTAATGCCGATTTCATTAGTATTAATAATGAATTATCTTCGATAGACTGGACATTCCTTTTTTCATCTAATAATCTAGACAATGCTATATCATCGTTTTACGATGTGATTTTCAAAATTGTCATCAACTATGTTCCTGTAATCAAGCTGAAGGATAAAGTCTCAGAACCGTGGCTGGATAAAAATCTCAGATCACTGCGGAACCAAAGAAATAAGTTCTTTAAAAAACTTAAGAAAACGGATACGACTACTCCTGATCTTCAGACATTATATAACAAGCTGGCATCGGAATTCTCTTCTAAATCCCGAGCAGCGTATGAGTCTTATGTAAACAAAATTGGCGAGGATCTTATTACCGATCCAAAAAGATTTTTCGATTTTGTGAATACAAAACGCAAAAGTTCAGGTTACCCCGTAACCATGACCAATGGACTCAAGCACACATCCTGCAGGCGTGTTATCTGCGATATGTTTGCCGACCGTTTTCGAGAAGTCTTTAGTCCCCCGTCAGAATCAACCTTTAGCGAACCTGACAACTCGACCCCTCCACTTGCTGACAATATTTCATTATCCGCAGAGGAGGTGCTTGATGCCCTTATAAATATTGACGTCAAAAAAGGTCCTGGCCCGGATCTCATTCCTCCTCTATTCTTATCAAAGTGTGCCATTCAACTTTCAAAACCTCTACACTTTCTATTCAACAAGTCACTGTCATCAGGGAATTTTCCTTCAGTCTGGAAATCATCGCATCTCACGCCAATTCACAAGAATGGTGACAAACGAAACGTAGAGAACTACCGAGGTATTGCAATACTATCAGCCATACCGAAACTATTTGAAAAAATTATCTGCGATAAACTCACCAATATTATCAACCCCATTATTAATGACCAGCAGCACGGTTTTAGAAAAGGGCGCTCAACCACGACTAACCTAATGATTCTTGTATCTGATACACTCTGCGCACTGGAAAATGGGCGCCAAATCGACGCAATATACACTGACTTTAGCAAAGCCTTTGACCAAGTAGACCACAATACTCTAACCTTTAAGTTAAAAAGATCGGTAGAACAGGACCTTTACTTGACTGGCTTAAGTCATATCTCAGTAATAGAACTCAATGTGTTAAGTTCCAAGGCTTAATTTCCAAATAAATATCAGTGTCTTCTGGTGTACCCCAAGGGAGTCACTTAGGACCTCTTTTGTTCAACATCTTCATCTCAGATCTATCAGAAGTATTGGAAAGTGTATCACATCTTTTATACGCCGATGATCTGAAAATATATCACTCCATTAGCTCCCCGGCAGATGCTATATTCCTGCAATCCAAGCTCTTGGCATTAGATGGATGGTGCAGTCAAAATAAATTAAAGCTTAATGTCGGTAAATGTCACGTGATAAGCTTCTCACGTAAAGAATCCACTTATCACCATAACTATACCCTAAGTGGAAATGGTTTAGATCGAGTGGAGCATATTGAAGACCTCGGCGTTCTACTTGACAATAAACTATGCTTTAAATCTCACTACAACAAAATAATCGGCAAGGCCAACAAACTTTTAGGTTTCATCAAAAGAAGGGCTAAAGAGTTCAGAAATGTATGGGTCACTAAATCATTATTCTGCTCCTTGGTTCGCCCTCTCCTGGAATATGCATGTCCCATTTGGGATCCCTTTTTCCAGATTTACAGCAGCAGAATAGAGTCAATCCAGAAGCAATTTCTTCTTTTTGTTCTGAGGGACTTGTATGACCCTAGAGACTTTGCTAACCTTCCACACTATACAGTTAGGCTACAATTGTTGAATCTCCTACCACTCAGCTCTAGAAGAACTATGCTAACATCCTGTTTCACCTTAGATGTCTTGAATGGTGATATTAAGGTTGATCACCTTACAAATAAAATTAAACTTAATGACACTGTCAGGCTGACGAGACATTCAAAACCCCTTAAGGAATATCCCCACCGTACTGATTACGGTCTAAACGAACCCATAAATAGATGCTGTAGAACGTTTAACAATTTCAGTGTACACTTCACACCTCCTATAAGTAAGCCGACATATAAACTGAAACTTCGTTCGATGTTATCAGCTCATCCTCATCCTGCTTAACCCACCAGTGCCTCTAATTAAGTTATACTAAAATAGTTAAATTATGTCAAATTGTATTGTTTTAAATTAGTTTAATTTGAGTTAATGTTGTATATGTATATATCTTGTTTGATAACTAAATAAATAAATAAATAAATAAAACTATCTTGACCAATTAAATACCAAGGTAAAAATATCTCTCTGTGCTTAGATTTTAGAGCAATGGCCTGCGAAAAAATATTTTGTTTGTTTTTAGCGGCAAATATTGTTTTGAAAATCTGTCAAGTTTAAAACGAAAAAGAATACAGCGAACCTCAACAATGCCGAAAGAATGATAAATGCTGATGATTTTGCACAACTTGTTAAATTAAATCACTGTAAAGGTAATAAAGGGTACGGATTGCACTATGAGTGACATGATAATGCTCTCAAGAGTAGTTGTTCTGATTTAGTTCCATAGCAATTAAATTATTGTACGTCTGTGGACTATTTCGCTAAGCGAAAACAATGAACCCTTGTATAAAAATACGGCATATCTCTAAAAATTTCACTTTTAATCGTTTTACCATCTCCAAGTACCTAAATAAAAATATTTAAAGTTCTCCTAGTAGTTCACATTGACTTATCGTGCCCTGGGGCACTCAGTGTCCCAGTATGCATTTCATACAAAATGTATGGGTGGTGTGTTGAAAATACGGCTATTTCTTTGCTAATTAGCGTTCTTGATTTGCACAAAAATAAAAAAAATGAAACATTGCCTATATTTTCGAAAAATTAATTATGTGCATATTGAAACGAAAATAAAAATGTTCACAAAGTAATGAAAAGAAAAAACTAATTCAAAATAATAAATTAAATATAATACCAAAATTAAACAGGTGAATGGCTTCTGGATCGTTTTGAATGTGGCCGTCCAGATGAGGTAGATGGCGGACATGATTCAGCTTCTGAGTCAGTATCACTTAAAAGAGATGAGTTCGGAACGTAGTATTTTTGACAAACCCGAATAAAATGTTTCGAACAGGTAGGGTTGTTGCACAAATCACAGACAGCAGTAGTTTTGGTGTCTCCTTTCTTTTGTTTGCGATCAGCATTGCATGTTTCACATCTATTACGTTTGTTATTTGACCGAACTGCAGGGAACACTGTTGGAGTTGTAGCTTCAAAACCAATTAATGAGAGGGCAGTTTTCACTGATTTCCGTAGTGAACCTTTTTCCATTCTATTCCGGATGTGCTTGTTTGCCAATTCAACAGCCAAAGTTTTAAGAAAATGTTTTCTTACATTTTTTCTTGTACCGGATGTGGGATTAGTAATACCGAACATCCGATAAGCAGCAAGGACTGCTACGTCGACCATATTGAAAAATAGTGTCATAGACCAACGGTTAGTCTTGCGCCTACAAGTGTATGTTCTATTCATTTGATCGAACGTATCAACACCTCCTTTGGTCGCATTGTAGTCTATAATCATCTCAGGCTTTCTGGTTGATTCATCTATTTCCACATCCGCGTGTGTAGTTGACAACAATAAAACGTTGTTCTTCGTGCTTGATACGTAACTCACAAGGCTCATGCAATCTGAGAAGCAAAAAATTGATGAATACACTTCTCTACGTTGGACATCTTTCGAATCTGTGAACTGTTTCGGCAATTGCGGTTTGTTTGACCTAATTGTGCCGATAATAGTAGTGTTTCTTGAGCACAAATCTAATGCCAATGGAATACTTGTAAAAAAGTTATCCATAGTGATATTGTATTTGTTGTCTAGATACCGATTGTAGAGCCGAAGCACTAGATCATATGAAATGTTTTTAGCACGATATTGTCCTGGTTGCGTACCTAGGTCCCAAGTAACACAAAACAACTTCTTTTTCCATCGCAGAACTTTAATTGCTGTCATAACGTTGTGCCAACCATCACAATGAATGAAAAAGTCACGATAACCAAAAGGTTAGAACTAAGAGTTGCTCCAACGTTGGCACAGAAGGCAAAATAACCAAATATCTGTATGACTTAATTTTCCATTTTTACAGAGTTTTAATTGCGGTTATTTTTATCAAAATGGAAGGAATTCGCATTTTAACAGAAGAATAGTTGTTACAACCAATCTTCTGTATTTACAACCTTTTCTCTGTAGCGACAGACAACAACACATTCAACAATTACATTGCTTTGGCGATGTCGTAGGTTCAATTACCACTCAACGCATAAATTATTTAAAAAAAATTTTCAGTTGCAATTGGATTCGAAATATTCGAAAGATTAATATAAATAGTGAACAGTGCAGAATATTTAATAGCAATTAGTTCTGTAGCGATACTTTTCAGTTTAAGAAATTATTTTCTTTTAAACAAAAATAAAGTTGCGATGTTATTAATTACATCTTCATCTCTGTGACAGTACTTTTTTTTTACTTCAATCTCATTTTAACAAAAATGAAGTTTTTGATAATCATAATATTGAGTTTATTAAGTGAACTTTCAAGCTGATGCGTGACGCAAAATTTAATATGGCTTTTGCAAACAAAAACAGACCTCATTTTTTAATAATAAAGTATTGTGATCGACCTGAAATTTCAAAAAAATTTGCTACCTTGAAATTTTGTATTTTCACGTTTTAAGACTAGTAAACCCCAAAAAAGAAAAAAAAAATGTCCGTCTGTCCGCAGTAGACGCCGTACGCCCGCTCCCAAACCCGTTGAGATATTAAATTGAAATTTTTATGGTGGGTAGATCGGTTGAACCCATACGACTGTTATATTTTCGAGGGGTGGGGGTACAAGGGGAGAGGAGAGAAGAGCGTTTTAGACGAAAAGTTTTGGTTTCTAGATTTCAGGAACCACTTAGTAGGAGGCTGAAACTTGGAACTTATGTGTACTATGATAATGGACTCAATTGCAAAAAAAACTTTGGATTACAATATCTTCCGAACCAATTACACCAGGAAGATAAAATTTAGTTTCTGAATATGGGATCACAAGAGGAGTCTACCGAAACTAAATTTTTGAGTGAGGTGGAGCACGAAAGTATTTTTGAAAAAATTTCATTTTTATATCTCAGAAACCGTATCAGATATGATCTTGAAAATTTTACAGGAGTTGGGTCCGATAAACTTCTAGTAGGGAAAAAAAGTTTGGTGGTGTGGGTGTTGGGGGTGATGGTGAGAGTGGGTAGAAAGGAAAACATTCTCATTTTTATTTCTCGAAAACCATAATGAATAGAAAGCTAACAATTTAGGATTATATAGAGCCACTATGGAGACATCCTAGTAATATATGGAGCCACTATGGATACATCCTAGAAAAATAAAATTTTTGATAGGAGTAGCAAGGTACAAGGGAGAGGGGTGGTTTTAAAATATCTCAAAAACGGCTTATGCTAGAAAGTTGAAACTTAGTACGTATATGTAGATGTACTATTAGAGTAATTAAAGCAAAAAAAAGTTCAGATTTTTATTGGCGTGCAGAGGTTGAGTAAAACAAATGTCCGTGAATCCACATTTTCACAAACTTCGTTAAAACTTTTAGACATGTCGAGCTATCAAAGCAATTTTACTTCTGCTGGCTATTTATATAAGCGCCTAGTAACTATCTTCAAAATTTTTCGATATCCAACCCCTAAGGGGGTGTAAAGTGGTTGTGTACCTATTCACGAATTCTGATATATTCCTAAGGTATATTGAGTTTTGGAATTCACTTTTACTTCTATAAGCTTTAAACGTAGTCGGGGAAAAACCGACTTAAGTATTTTTCTCAATTAAACCCCCTGGGGGTATTGTTCAAGTTTTCACTGATTCCGAAAATCTCTTAGGTTTAATGTGATCGAATTCGCTTTTACTACTATGAACTATTCTATTGAAAAAAAAATACGTAAGTAAATAAAAAAAATCTGCCAACAGTCTGGGCGCAGCTTTATTATGTTATGGGTAGAAGTCCGAAACGTGTTTAATGATGAAATGCGGTGTTGGGTACTATGCGACTAACAACCTAAGAAATAACCAGGAGGCTATTTGGAACGTTATTTTTAAGGTTGTCAGTCTCACTACCTACTACTACCTACACCGCATCTCATCATTAAACACGTTTCGGACTTCTACCCATAAAATAATAAAGTTGCGCCCAGACTGTTGGCAGATTTTTTTTAATGAAATTGAGTTTCAGTAAGGCTACAAACTAACAAATCGCTATGGTAATAAATGGTTCTAAACTAAGGCCTCCCAAATTGTTGTAATGAAATATTGCACACGGTTTCAAAATACGTATTATATTATTGGATCAACTTTGAAGTATAAATATAACTTTTTTGAGACCCCAATAAGGTCCTCATATTTGGACGTATATGCTTCAAATGGCGAAGAAATTGACAACTCCCTTTTTGTAAAAGATGATATTAAATGTAAACTTGTTGAATTGAAGTACCACAATGAATTGGTTTTTATCCCTTTAATGCACATATTATAAAAACAACCAAATTTTATAAAAATGTTATAATCAACGAAAAATATAATTATATTGCATCGAAATTGTTTTTTAATTTCAATGAAAACAGTGCAAGTGATATATTGACATAATTAATTTTTATTCGTTTGGACAAAGAGCTTGTAAATGTGAATAATATCGTGAGCGCGCTCAAATAAAACTAGTGGGATCTAAGGTGGTATTCATAAAAACGTATACAACTCCTTTACAACTAAATGGGGATGTAACCCCAACAAAAATAATAAAACTAATTTCTAAGCTATTGTAAAAAAGTTGAAGTAAAAAAAAATTCGATATCTCATAAGAGCTAAGATATATTTCAGACTTTGTAAAAACGTACACCACCACTGCATTCCCCCTGAGGGGTTCAATCTCAAAAATTAAAAACTTATTCAATATATAATCAGTTCCAAAAAATTTTTATGGAATTCGTGAAAACGAGCACAACCATCTTTTGTCGGGAATTGCACAGTTACACCGCTGTACCGTAAAGTGAATTTAAATTTTTCAAATATATGCGTTTAAGGACATTGTTTATCCGTTGGATCAGAAGTTGGATCCAATTCAACTGTGTAGGTCGGGTTTCTTTTCGGGTTCAGCTGATTCGACCTGGCTGCACTATTTTTCAACATTTTCTTAAAAAATTCCTCAGTCTCCCTTTCCAAAACCGGGTGAGCAGATAATCATGTAAAATCAATGTTTTAAATATTACCACGGTGGCGCAACGGACTAGCGCATTGCGACTTGTACGTGTACGAAAATCTCTTCATGGGACCCAGGTTCGAACCCGCCGTCGATCGATGTTTCCAGAATAAAACTTTAGTAGGTACTTAAAAATATATAACATTAAATAAAATTGATCTAATTTGTATTAGAAAAAATAGTGCGCAGCGAGAGCGGGGAAAGTAAAAAAAAAAAAAATTAATAAAAAAAGGTGTGTAAGAGCTTTCTTTTATTTCGTTATTTTCGAAACTCGTTCGCAACTTTTTTGCTGTTTAAAAGAAAATTTAGTAAGGGCAACGTTTTTGCTGTTTAAAAAAAATTTAGTCAGGGCAACGTTTTTGCTGTTTAAAAGAAGATTTAGTCAGGGCAACTTATTTGCTGTTTGGTTGTTCGTTGGTTTGCTACAACGTCCTCACAGCTGCATTCTATCTTCCACTTTTAACTTCACAACGTTGTAACAACGTTGCCATGTGGTTGTTTCACTGTTCCATCGCAACCAAATTGCTGTTGAAAGTTCTGTAACAACGTTGCAAGAACCCGAAAACAGAGATCTGTGTTACTTGGGGTATACCTCACCAAGTAGAGGATAATTGGTGACAGCATCAACGATCCAAAAGATTTTTATTCCACATTTTCCTGGTTTGCTTGGGATGTATTGTCTGAAGCTGCATCTTCCACGTGTTGAGACCAGCTGCAAATCTAGAGTCAGTTCTTTCGATGGTCTGAAGAACTCAGTAAAATTGACTTGAAACAAAATAATAAATAATATATAAATATATAAATATATATATATAAATATATAAATATATATTTATATGTAAAAGGGTGGATATGGGGTCCGAGTGTACATATGGCACAGATAGTATACATCGATCTACATTTGGAAATTGATGTATATAAACTTAATTAAAACACTATGTATACGCCACGTACGAAAATATAAAGGATTTTAGCTTTCGTATGTCAGACAGTTAATACGAAGACCGAGATATTATGTCTAGTGGTAGAAACGGAGACCGCTTAAATTATTTATTTCAGAAATGAAATTACTTAATTTCTTCTATGTAATGGTAGATATCGGTACCACATTTTGACATGTAAGGGTGTTTGCGGGCACCGGTCCCGGTAATCATCCTTACAACACGCGAATTAAGCAAAATTTTATTTCACCTTCACTGTCATTGAAATAATTGCCTTTTTTTCACCGCGTCAGCAACGGTGCCGATATCTACCTTTACATTACATTTACCGAAAGTGCACACTTTTGATGTTCTTTTTGACGAGTGACGTCATAGCGTTAGTGTTAGTGTAGAAAAATGACAGCTAAAATTCCGAACTTTTTTATTTGTTTTATTCTTTTACTTCTATCAATGCAAATTCATTGCCATTCAATATTCTTGCATATATTCCTTCAAAACAGTATTTTCATAAATGCACAAAGTCAATTTTATCTGCATACAGCCATCAATTTTAACAGATGGTAAAGAAGAAGAACTTACACCTGCTCCCGACCCAGTGTAAGAAAGTGTACACTGAGTACACTACACTCGACAAAAAGAACAGCCACCTCTGACGTCAAACCGAAAAAAGAACAGCATTAGGGCAGAAAGTGTAACCTAGTGTAGAAAGTGTATGCAAAAAGGACAGACCTATTATACCTACCTAGAAATAGTGTTTAGTACCTAGTTAATATATCCTTATAAAACTACCGCTACCTCGGCCAACATATTTTAAATGACATAATAGATAGAGACCATTCTAGTTATAGTAATAGGCGCTGACGACTTTCTGAAAACGACAATAGTTCTCTACGCTCCGCAATTAACCAAAAATTACGTATCTCAAGATCGGGTACAGTTATAATTTGAACTGTTACATCAAAAGAAAGGTAATTCGATTCCCTAAAAAACAAGTTATAACATTTCGAATTCTGATCATTAGTTTTTAAGATATAACGCTTAAAGTGAGTGAGGGTACAGGTCCGAAATCCTTTTCATGACCACCCTGTATCTCCACAAATATTGAAAATTGACACACCCTGTGAAGGTAATTACGGTGACCGGGCATTTTAAAAGTTGTTCATTTATACATATTACGTAACTGTAGATATTGGGTCCGACTTTGGATGTGTTTTACATATATACATGCAAAGTCGGTACCCATATCTACCTTTACATGATATAATGAAATTAAAGGAACTAAGACAAAAGGTATCGGTCCCGGTAATTATCTTTACAACACAGTTTATTTATTGAAATGATCGTCTTTTGTTTTCAACTTTTGAGAAATGGTAACAGCCCAGCAGGCAAAGTTTCGTATACTACCCAACAGGCAGATTGTACCTGTAGAAATCTAATCAAAATTCTACACATTTTCTACAGCCATTGAGCTCCATGTGTAAGAAGGGGACAGCGAACGAAAACCGTCTCCTTAGAAATGTGAGTAAGGTTCCTCACCAGCGAAACATGATTATCGAATAGTCGTGAAATTTACTATACTAATTTACTAATCCACATTTTCAACGGACATATAAGAGATTGCATATACCCAGCTATTACAAAAGACTCCGTATAAATGTAAGGAAAGTTCAATACATTTTCAACATACATCTATCACAAAATGAAAGAAAGGGATATCACCTGCGTAGCCACACACATGCGTCAAGTCAAATGACATTTTGATAGCGACGCATTTCGTGTTTGAGTTTTCATTTTCAGTGAAGGTTAATCATTCGAATCTCCATGTCGATACGTACGAATTTAAATCGTATTCTTACGGACTTTATTACGTATATTTTTTCTAGAAAGTTTCAGGATATTCCAAGGCATTATTTAACAGCATTCATGTTTTTTTTACTTTCAGCTTTGGAGCACGTGCTAGCAATGCGACAAAGGTTTCGAGTTGTCATTGTATTTTTTAAGTACTATTTCAGCTTAAACTTTGCATACTCATTTTTATTACTTCTGCCTTACATTTAGAATAGAAGGATTCTTTTTCTCTATACTATCTACACTAGTGCATAAAGTGTACACTTTTACTGTTCTTTTTGACGAGTGATGTCAGAGCCCGTTGCTCTTTTTGTCGAGTGTAGAGTAGAAAGTGCACACTTTCTACACTCGCTCGAGAGCAGGTGTAATTTCTTTCCATCTGTCAAAATTGATGGCTGCATGCAGATAAAATTGACTTTTAGTATTTAGGGAAATACTGCTTTCAATGAATACATGCAAGAATATTGTTTAGCAATAACCTTGCCTTGACAGAAGTGAAAAAATCAAGCAAATAAAAAAGTTCAAAATTTAATCTGTCATGTTTCTACACTAATGTGTACGATAATGGTTATTTTTCGCGCTTAAAAAAAGCGCAGGAATAACCAATCGTGCGACAAGGCGAACAACATTGAAAGAAAGAGATACCGCACTTTCCGACGCTAGCGGCATCTAGTAAACGAAATGAACAATTGGGTTGTTAAGAAAAATACCGGTTCTAGCGCGTTTCTTAACATATCATGGCACTTTCCACAATTTATACGTACCGAACTGTCAAAAAAAACGTGTAGCGGCTGGAAAATGAAGCGCTCATGCTGTTATGACACAGGCTATTTTTGCGGCTTTAAAGCGGCTAGAAAATCCAAATTGAGAGGGATAGAGACTTTTACATACAATTTAGACATTGGTATGAGAGAGACAGTCCGAACAGCAAAACTGTGAGTAACTTACAAAAAAAAAGCTGCAACAAAGCACATTCGAGCAGTGTTTCGCAACATTCTAGCAGTTAATCCAAGAAAAATCCACTGGCGGCAAGATTTTCCAGCCGCTACAGACTTGTTTTTGACAGTATGAAACGCGACAGAACCGGTATTTTTCTTAACAAACCAGTTGTTAATTTCGTTTACTAGATGCCGCTAGCGTCGAAAAGAGCGGTATCTCTGTCTTTTTATTGTTGTTCGCCTTGTCGCACGATTGGCTATTATTGTACTTTTTTCTAGCAAGAAAATAGCCAGTGTCATAACAGCATCAGTGGTTGTTTTTGGGCTTAACTTCTAGAAATGTTGCGAAACACTGCTCGAACACTGCTCGCAGGCGCTTTGTTGCCGCCTTTTTTGACAGCTACTCACTTTATAGCTATTTGAACTGTCTCTCTCACACCGAAGTCTAAATTGTATGTTACATTTTCTATCCCTCTCCATTTGGTTATTTTTGGCGCTTTAAAGCGCGAAAAATAACCAGTATCATAATAGCATAACGCGTTCTTTTTGGCTGTTCAAAAGTGGTGTGATCCTACGCTAAGTGTAATACACTTAAAGTGTAGCGTACACTAGGCATAAGCAAAAATAATAAACTTAGTGACGATTAGTTAAAAAAAACACATGACGGCCGATTTTTCGGAATTTTCTTTCGTCTCGTCGCTAGGCAACAATTGGAACAACGGCGAGCCAAATATGTAGGAGAGGGTGGACTATAAGCAATCATGTGGGAGCACGGCCTAAAATCGTTCCAACTAAAAAAGAATCGGGATTCGATTTGTATGCAACTTATTTAGGCAATCATTTGACAAATAAAAAAATTAAATTAAACTGACATTTTTATAATGGGGTTTTCTGAGAAAACCTACATTGATCACGGAATTTTTAGGGTTAAAGTAGCAAACAATTGAGTTTTCAAGTAAATATCTCAAGATTGGGTTCAGTTATAATTTGAACTGTTACACCAAAAGAAAGGTAATTCGATTCCCTAAAAAACAAGTTATAACACTTCGAATTCTGATCATTAGTTTTCAAAATATAACGTTTAAGATGAGTGAGGGTACAGGTCCGAAATCCTTTTCATGACCACCCTGTATCTCCACGGATATTGAAAATTGACACACCCTGTGAAGGTATTTACGGTGACCGGGCATTTTAAAAGTTTTTTATATATCTTACGTAACGGTAGATATTGGGTCCGACCTTGGATATGTTTTACATATATACATGCAAAGTCGGTACCCATATCTACCTTTACATGATATAATGAAATTACAGGAACTAAGGCAAAAGGTATCGGTCCCGGTAATTATCTTTACAACACAGTTTATTTATTGAAATGATCGTCTTTTGTTTTTAACTTTTGAGAAATGGTAACAGCCCAGCAGGCAAAGTTTCGTAAAATAATGACGAACATACCGTGTGCTTTGGTGGCAAATTTCGGAACCCTTCTGTTTTCAATGAATACATGTGAGAATATTGAATGGCAATAAATATGCATTGACAGAATTGAAAGAATAAAGCCAATAAAAAAGTTCGAAATTTTATCTGTCATATTTTTGCACTAACGCGTTCTTTTTGGCTGTTCAAATTTGGTGTAATCCTGTACTAGATGTAATACACTTAAAGTGTAGTGTACACTGAATCCCAACAAGCGCGCGTAATATCCGCCGAATAATCGGTTCTCATTGAGAATATTCGCTCGATCTCAAATTTATCGCGAACCGTATCTTGCGATTAACTTTGTTCATTCGCAAATACAACGTTCTAATTATGTATATAATTATATATATAACAGTTTATTTAATAGCAAAAAAAGTAAACAATTATTTCCTTAAAAATAAAAAATGCGTAATTAATAAAAAAAAAATCAGTAAAATTCAAATTCTTAAAGAAAAACTTAAAAATTATCTTAATATAAAATATCACCGACAGCAATGATCTGAAAAGAAATATGTAATAAGAAGTTTTCTAAAAACATTAACCTAGTTTCACTTACCTGGATATACACTTTTCACAAGCACTTGTCTGTTCGGAATAGAAGGTGTAGCCAAAATGAACAGACCTATTGTTTGTCGTAGTGACGTCAGCAAATACCATGGATATAGTAGTACCTATAACTGGATCGGATGTAATGTGTAAAGTTCCTGTATATGAGACTAATTCGTTAAGAGAAGGACAAAACATCGGGTATGAAAGAGAGTCAATGATAATTTTGTGCTAGCCTGTCAAATTTTTTTGCTCTAGAGTGGTTTTCATAACAGCGTCAGCGTTGAAAAATAAAATACCTTTCATATTGCGCTGCACGTTTGGCTATTTTAACGCCTGCACTGAACACATACAAACGCAATTGGAAACTAACACAATCGGACTTCATTAGGCAAAATTTTATTTATCGCCGATCCAGTTATACCACTACATCCATGGCAAATACTCGCAATTATTCTTTCGTCGCACAGTGCAGCATTTTCCCAATCTAGCAGGCCAAAATTCGCTTTTAAAAACATGTAATTGTTAACAAGCTTGTTATGTCTTAATTACCTTAAGCCATTAGGGAGGTTCAGGTATTCTCTTCTAATACGCTAAAGAAAAATACGATATATCGATTTTATTGACCAATCGTTTCAACCAAGATGTGGTTGTAAACTTCTTTAGTACAATTCGTTGCACGACCACCCAACAGCACTTGAATTTAAGTATCGGTTTCTATACTTGGTAATTATTAATGAGTAGATGCTTGAAACATATGCTGATCAAAATTTCTACTCCTGTTTGTTCTGTCTTATCCCTTTTGGTTTTCCATATAAGGACAAAACATAACAATGTTTTCAAGAACAGTTCAAATGTGGAAAATGATAATGACGTTTCCATTGATTTGAATTAAGAAGTTCTAAGCGGAAAACTCTTATACCGCGTTTCCACTTATGCGTTCATATGCGTAGGGCATGTGCGATGAGCGCGAATGTCTAAAGCGAATGTGCCGTTTCCACTTACGCATACGCGCTAGTTTGCCTCGTCCAATGTATATGAAGGCGTAAGTGGAAACGCGGCATTAAATAGCTTTGTCAGAGAGGCTTGTGATACTGCACCAAATATTGAATCACAACTCGAATATATAGATTTCAATAAGCTTAATCAAGCCGCTATAGAAAATTTTACGGGATAAATTGTAAAAGCAGAATGTCAAAAAGACGAATATCAATAATTGTAAACTGAGCAGCAAGGGAGATCGTTTTCTTGGGTGGATGAGTTGTCAGAGGGCGACCTTCTCAAGATTTTTTGGAGTAAATCAAATACTATATTTCAAAATCTAAATGAGGATGGAAATCTCAAAAGAAGTAAAAATTTTATTAAAAGCCATTTATCTTTAGCTGAAAATATAAATATCCCTATGGCAATGAAACAACTTTTTTTAGATTAAGATTATATTTTAGAATAAGAAACTTTCGGACCAAACAACCGTAAATACATTTTCAATTCCAAAGCGTATGTTAATATCTACTTCTCGCCTGAGTATTTGCTGACGTCACGCTCATAACATAGCAAACTGTCAAGCATACCTTGTAGTGTTTCTGGTGTAATCTTTTGTTTCCAGTAATAGACAATCAATCAGAAACGGTACCGATATCTACCAATACGTTACAGAATTTATTAAATTTCGATATATACACTGGTCTTCATAAGTGCCATTTACTGAAAGAAATTAAGGACCCCATAAACACCTTTTGACATAGGAAAAATTATGGGGTCCGGACCCCATATCCACCGATTGACATAGAAAAATACCGGGTCCGTCCCCATAAGTGCCAAATGTCCTCATATGTACCCTTAGAGCATGAAACGAATGCGAAAAAGACCCCATATGTACCCTTTGACATAGATATATTTATATATTTATATATTTATATATTTATATATTTATATATTTATATAAATATATAAATATATAAATATATAAATATATAAATATATAAATATATAAATATATAAATATATAAATATATAAATATATAAATATATAAATATATAAATATATAAATATATAAATATATAAATATATAAATATATAAATATATAAATATATAATATATAAAATATAACGTCTGAAACCAATTTACAAATAAAATTACCTTGAAACAAATTTCAGACGTAACGAAAAGCGGCTAATTTATCGGACTGTAATCAAAATGGTCTAGTACGAGAATCATCGAACCTGAGAAATCTGTTGAGCTGTTCGAATCTCTGCAATGACATGACAGCTCTATAAAATGTCATGTGAGACACATGGAAAAGGTCTTTAGCTTCCACAGAAGAAGATTTTTCCGCACCAGAGTACAAAACTATAGCTTTGTACGCATACATTTCATCTTCGTCTGTATCGAATCACTTTCGCATTTCTTTCGGGCTCGCCGATCGCCGATTATTCTCATATACCCGCTTAGCTTTTCTATTCGTTTCTATAACAATAGTTGAAATAATCGATGGAGGTATAAGACTTTTGAATGCGTCTGCTTCGTTTTCAAAAATCTTCGAACATGATGGCGCGTGCTTTTTCCTCTCATTTTTTACACTGGACGTTCTCTGCTTCTCTCTTTCGGTAGAAAGTTACCACCAGATTTGATCGTGTCTCCTATTTTGAGCCTTATAACGCATTCCCCTATTTGGTTCTATGGCTGGTAGTTCTTCCTCATTGACTTCTTGCAGTTCTTTCAATTTCTTGTTCGCGAATTTCCTCCATGATTTTAACAACGCGTACATCCTGTACTTCTTCATGCTCGCAGTTTGGATCATCAACATCCGAAACATCCTGAATCTTGTTCATCATCTGAATCGTTTGAAATTGCTATAGGATGATCTGCAGCAGGAAAATCTGCACCGCCAATAGGTACGTTTTCAGTTACATGGTGCGTTTACACTCACCCTTGAGGCTCGCCTCGAGGCGAGCCTCTGCCCCCATCAGGCCATTGCAAACCGGTTTTCGTCGGCTGTGTTCTTTGCTGTGTTGAAAGCAATTTACACTCAATATGCCTCTGCGGTGCAACTTGCCTATAAGTGCGAAACGACAGAAATACGATGAGCTGCGAATTGTGTGGTACCACAGTTCATTATGTGTAAATGCATTCATATGGAAGCGTACGTCGGAGAAAAAGTTGAAGAATGTTAGAATTTTATGGTACGGATAGAGGCGCGCCTCAGACGTTGAGTGTAAATCCACCACCATTCTCATCATCGTTGTGAAGAAAAACTTCGAACTCGTTTTGAAGAAGGTCTTGCTCCTCGGCAGATAACTCTCGTCGCGCTCATTGTTCACTAATCTCAAAAAAGCATCCATTTCCACTCAACACAAAACAAAATTATCACAAAACTATAAAATTAAATCACAAAATACTCAAGTATTTATCTCTTGAAATTTCATCGGCAACTAAATGCATTCAACTGTTTTCTTTTCAAAGGATCTACATACTCATATTCTCGAAATCGCCTTTTTTTATTTACATATTTTTTTTTGTTTATAGATTTATCAAATGCATTCATTTAAATGTTTTGTTTTCAAACGATCAATATATGCACGCAGTGCCCCAGAATACGAAATTGCCTTTTTTTCTGCGTTTACATATTTAGCAAATAAAACACAGAATAACCAGTTCGATTCTTTTGTTTACGCATTTGTGCATATCATATGTTTCAAAAAATTGTGCATTGGGATTATGTTATAGAACTAGAAAGTCTCTAATTTATTGTTTGAAAATAGCTTGGGGCACTCTGTGCTCCAAAACACGGTTTCAGGGTTAAGCGAATATTCGCCAAATTTTAAGTATTCGTATTCAAAACCGTATTCGGCAAATTCAACCCAAATACTCGAACACTATTCGAATACTAAAAAAGGTAAAAAAAATAAATAAATAACTGGTTGTTGATGATAAAAAAAATCTGCCAACAGTCTGGGCGCAACTTTATTATTTTATGCCTAGAAGTCCGAAACGCGTTTAATGCTAAGATGCTGTGTAGGTTATTATGCGGCTGATAACCTAAAATATAACGTTCCAAATAGCCTCCTACTTATTCCTTATGTTGTCAATGACATAGTAAAACCTACAAAACATCTTAGCATTAAAAGCGCCTTTAAAAATTTTATCACTTGTCTAATTTTGAAGTATCCGTAAAGTCAACCAAAAAGTCTCAACCTTCTGACACAAATTGTTCAGGAGGTATGGATTTTAGAATGTGTCAATCCCGGTTTTCAAGCGTTTCGGACTCATTGTTTTCGCCCCCTCTTCCACACCCATAAACCCTTATCGACCATTTTTTTGCAAATGGGTTCACTATCATAGTACTACATAAGTTCTGAGTTTCAGCCTCCTCGCATAACTGGTTCCAGAGATCTAGACATCAAAATTTTTCGTCTAAAACGCTTTCCCTCCTCCCCCTCACACCCTTGCCCTACCAAGTACCAGTCGTAGGGGTTCAACCAATCTACCCACCATAAAAATTTCAATTTAATATCTGAACGGGTTTGGGAGCTACGCGTCTTCAAACGATTTTGCGAACGGCTTACGGCGTCTACGGCGGACAGACGGACATTTTTTTGCTTTTTTGGGTTTAGTAGTCCTAAAACGTGTAAATACAAAATTTCAGGGTAGCAAATTTTTTCGAAATTTAAGGCGATCACAATACTTTATTATTAAAAATCAAATCACGAGATAATCATTTTAAAAAGAAATTATATACTCATAATCAAAATTTAACAAATTTAAATTTAATAAATAGCAATTTTATTGCATTTTCTCACTGTAGTCTTGTTCATAAGGAATCGTAGATAAGTCCGGCATTATTAAGAAATTGTTCGCTTGCAACTGAAGTAGGTAGAACTGATAGATGTTCTAGCTATGTCTGCCAAATCTTGATATTCTTGTCAATTTTTTGGACATTTTAGACACAACACACAGACGAGAAATTATCTAAAATTACAAGCACGTATTTAATGGGTACAAGTCGCTCGACTGATACAAATTTTATCAATTTATCATGCGTAACCGTGTAACTCCCGACTGCCGAGAGTCAAGTGCATACTATTCGTATTCGTATTCGTATTTGCGAATACAAGGAATGAATATTCGTATTCGCAAATACAGATTTTAGGTATTCGGAACATCCCTAATACCTATATGTCAATAATCGCACAATATCTCTAAAGTGTGAAATCCGTATGCATATGATTTACAAATCTGTTTTTTATAGAAATAATCTCTGCATTCCTTCACATTATTGTCATACAAACGTAATTAAGACTAATCAGCACTTTTGCTTCCAGTATTTAGCGACTAATCTAAAATTTTGACTATTCTTACACCCTAGACAATTTAAATTTGAAATACCCAACCATTCCTTCGAGTAGTTCCCATATAAATGTCTTACAAAAACTTGTGTATCCATCCCCTTACAGGTCGGAAACTCGAAACTTGCATTGATGTGTATGTGATATGTAAAAAATTCCGTAGAGCACAATTTAAACAACATCCGGCACGTCACTATAACAATAAATATATAAAATTATATAAAAGAATGCAGTTATGGTTATATGTAGTTGACATGCCTGAAAATACATGCAAATTTATCCACATAACCGTACCACCCCTTTCGAAGTTCTCGGTAACAAACTAACCAAAAACTACTTTTACAGAATCGTAGATTAACTCCTGGGTGACCCTAGTGAAAATCGCCCATATGATTTACGAGAAAAGTTATTTTCTGATTTTACACTCGTCGCTAAAATAGCCAATTTTCATGCATGGTAAGTTCATTTCGACAATGTCGCATAAAACGGGCTATCTGCCATACGAATGGTCGGAAGATGATTTAAGAACACGATGCCTACAGAAAGTTCCGAAAAGTTTCCTTAACATCCAAACTACTATCTGCCTATAAGAATATACGCGACGAAACCCCATAAAAAAGCAAATCAAGCTGTAACTTAACATATGAAAGTGTGACAAAGTTTATGACATTCAAAATGTTTTATGGCTTGATCTATTTTCATTTCATGCCTGACAACATACGCAAAGATATACCACACCCGAGCCTTTCACCAAAAACTTTTAGATCCGTTTTCGGTTATACGAGTATGTAGTTTCCGTACTATAGCTAATATTTTTTTCAGTTATCGCTACTATTGTTAAAGGTAAGGATCCATCAAAAGACATGGAGTAAATAGCCTAAATAAATATTTCTGAACACTGGCAGAGATATGTGTAGTTAAGTCGTTTCACATGTTTCATAATTTTGCATGAAGGACGATCCAAGAGAGTTCGAATGGTATTAGGGCCTATTCCGGGAACCTCATACACCTTATACTCCGTATACAGGATAAATTCTTATATTCTGTTTAAGTGGTGATTAGGGCAGTCATTACAAGGTGTTGTAATTTGTGTTGTGCCGCAGAAAGTGGGCAGATTAAGTCGTATAGTAGGGGGCAGAAAATTGATTGTATTATTGTCGAACGCTGGGGTTAATTGCGGTTTAAGAGGGTGTTTTTTCGGATAACATTGCATGCGAAAAAGTATCAAATTAAATATAATACGGTGACTATAAATTCTCAGAACTGATAGTATGGTTCCGGTCGACATTTTGATAAAAAATCTGCCAACAGTCTGGGCGCAACTTTATTATTTTTTGGGTAGAAGTTCGGAACGAGTTTAATTCTGAGATGCGGTGTAGGTTACTATGTGACTGAAAAACCAAAAAAAAAGTTCGGGAAGCGGTTAAAATGGGGTCGCGCTAGAATACTTACGCCGCTATCACATATAACATATGAATTACATAATTGGGTCATACTCCGGGACGAGGTCTAGTCCTAGTATAATATCAGTTGTTACGCCATTAGAATGTTTTTCGTGATTTGGTTTCGGGCCATAACATGAAATCGGAAATGCGTTTGAAGACGATTATATGAAAAGTCTGTAGAAGTGCAAACCAATCTAATATCTCATCAATCCTGAGAAATAAGTCAAAAGCCTTACGTCCTATTGGAGTTGAATAACAAACATCCTGAAATCAACGTTTTGACGATTATGTAAGAAGCCTTAGGAAGTAAAAATGAATTCGATATCTCATTAGAACTAGAAATATGTAAGAATTTGTGAAAACATATTCAACCCCCTTGCACCCACTTTGGGGTTGAATATCCAAAAATCCTGAAATTAGTTTTTAGATATATATAAAGAAAGCCCGAGGAAGTGAAAACCAATCCGAGAGAGACGGAATTCGTGAAAACGTGTTCAACCCGTTTTTACACTCTTAGGGGTTGAAAAATAAAAAAACTTGAAAACAAGTTTTAGGTGATTATTAAATAAGCCCGTGGAAGTAAAAAGTTATTCGATATCTAATCAGACCTGAGGGATACGGCTGAATTCGTGAAATTATATACATCCCCTTTACACCACCTTGGGGTCCAATTTTAAAAAAACCTGAAAATCTTTCCAGGTATTTATATGAAGATCCCATAGAAAAAAATGAATTAAATATTTTGAAAGACCTAATAGATATGACGAAAATCGTGAAAATATATGCATTCCATTTTCACTGATCATTTTTTTTGCCCCACTTCCAACCGCCAACGGATATTTGAATTTTCTTTTAATTAAAATTACTTTCCTAGTTGATCTACATATACGTACCGAATTTCAACTTTCTAGCATAAGCCGTTCTATAGCTAGGAAAAACACCCCCCACCCCCGTACCATACTACCCCTATAAAAAGTTATATTTTTCCAACATGCTACTATTATAGCTCTATCTAAATACAAAGTTTCAGCTTTATATTGTTATAGGTTCTCGTGATATAAAAAACGGAACTTTTTAATTTTCACCCTCCCCCACCCTTACCCTCTACACCCTCATCCATGCAATTTTTTTTTCTGCTGGGGGTCTATTAGGCTTACTTCTGGTAAAAATTTTAAGCATCTATCTTACATTGTTCTTGAGATATGAGACGTGATTTTTTAAAAAAATGCTTACCCCCTCCACTTCCATGCTCCACCACCCACTTAAAAAATTTTACTTTTATCAAACTTTATTTGTCAACATTTATACAGAAACCAAATTTTATTTGTCTAGTGCAATTGGTTCGTAAGATATCCTAATATAAAGTTTTTCAACCCCCACCCCCTTACGTCACTGCCCCCTCTCAAAAATTTGTTTCGGATCTATTCTCCTAGTATACCCACAGATGTTCATTAAGTTTTAATTTCGTGACATTAACCGATTAGGAGATATGGATTTTAGAATGTCTCGATCTCGGCTTTCGAGCGTTTCGGACGCATTATTATTCCCCCCACTCCCACACCCCTTTACCCATATTATAATTTTTTTTGCAAATGGGTCCACTATCGATGCTCTATATAAATTCCAAGTTTCAGCCTCCTAGCCTATGCGGTTATTGAGATCTAGAAATCAAAATTTTTCGTCTAAAACGCTACCCCCACCTCCCCCCTCACACCCCCACCACTCAAAAGGTGGCCACTTGAAGGGGTCTGCTCAGTCTACCAACAACAAAAAATTTAACTTAATAGCTCAAAGAGTTTGAGAGCTATAAGCTTTCAAACGTTTTGCGTACGGCGTACGGCGCACAGACGGACTGAAATTTTTTTTTGCTTTTTTGGTGTCTATTAGTCATGAAACGTGGAAAAAAAATTTTTCAGGGTAGCAAATTTTTTTTTTTTAAAAATCGATAACAATACTTTATTATTAAAATAAGAAAGTAAAATCGAGTAGAAAAAAATTAATTTTCTACTTTATTTCCTTGCGACGATATTATTATATTTCCTTATAGCTAGTCAATCTTGATATTTACAAAATTAGTGATTATTGTCGAAACTAATACCTGAACCAAAAGCTCAGTACATTGCGGTATTCACAACAAAGCATGTAGTAGACACAAGACGCGACAGTCTACACAGAATGGACAATCCAAATAAATAATGCACTCAACAAAGACAACTTGCATCTCCTAATGTTGGATCAACTCTCAATGGTAGAGATTTTGATAACAAGTAGGTGAAGCGGAAATATTTTAGTCATAGGCTTTTCGGTGAAGTCTTTGAGAAAAACTATGAAACTCGTCATTAAAATATTACGAAAAATACGACAAATAACAACACTCTTCTAAAAAAAAATTTAAATAAAAGGTGCTAAGATGGGATTTGAACCCATAACCGAAGTCTTGCATTTAGAAACTAAACTATAGAAATCAGATTAAGCAAAAAAAAGAATTGGAAATGACAGTCCCAATAGTTTGTTATTACCCCAACACATCCCAAAATCTCAGAGTGAGGTTGTGCGGGTTGTATCAAAGTCACTTTGAAACTTTGTTACGTTTCTATGTAGTACCCCTAAGCTCCATTTTACTGCACAAATAGTGCAATTTTGAAATGATTTTTCAGTAAATTCTAAACTCTAATATTCAAAACATATTCCTACTATGAAATCACTAGTTTTTAAATTGAACTGAACTGTAAAGCAATATGGTGCATACCCAGGAACGTCGCCTTTCTCAAGAATTTTGCAATAAACTGCAGATACTGCAGCCATAAAAACTTGCAAATAAATTAAAATTGCCCTGTTTTAGCTAGGTATGCATGTAGCTTGTAGTTACTTATAAACTGAAAGATAATAGGATGCAAATCCTAGACATTTTATTATCTGGTATTATATGGACGTGCAGAGGAACAGCATCGCGATGTAATGAATTTTAAACTCGATTAGCAAGAAGGTTGTCCGCTTTCCGAAAGGCTAAAAATCTGAACAAAGCAGTTGTGAGTTAATAATTGGAAGAACTGGTTGATAATATTTTTTAGTTAATCGAACAAATATTAATAATAATAGTTGTATTTGGAAGGACTACAACCAAAATCCAATCAATATTTTCAGGATGCCAGAAGCCTTTCGTCACTGAGACGGTATATAGTTGTTCCAAGACTTTTGGAAGATTTTTTTATCCATAAATATTTACTAGATGAATTAGAACCGGTAGCAATTTTCAACTTTCTAGTCTAAACCGCACTTACTCTACTACCCCTTCAGTTTTTTGCACCCACCAAACCTTTTCAACTTTCTAGTGTAAACCGCACATACTCTACTACCGCTTCAGTTTTTTTGCACCCACTAACCCTTGAAAATCCCTCATACAATTTTGTTACTCACACCAACCTGATGGTTTATTTTAAGGTAATATCCCGTGGATATTAAAGGTAGTTCGAGTTAATTTTACTTGCTGTTGCCAAATTTTTTTTACACTTTCAAAATCCAAAATCTTCAAAATTTTTAAACTCGCCGCGACAAACAAATATGTTTATGTACTGTCCTCGTAGTTCTGCAAATAACGACCAAGCTTAATGTTCTTATCTTAAATTATTTACGAGATATAAAAAATTAAAAAGTCTTGATTCTGGGAGATATCTAGACATTTTCGATCGGCCTCTACATTGAACGCTACTGTATTCCTGAATAAATTAGATGACTCTCCAAGCATGCGAATGTGATTATTAAGTTTACGATCGGGACCTCCTTGATAGGTTCTTAAAAATGTCGCATTTAATAGAATGCGGCTTAGCGTTCAAACTGAGAAATTTTCATTATGATGTTGGCGATTTTTTAAGATAGATTAAAAAAATATGTATATAGTATATATTTGTTTTTTTTTTCTTTTAAGAGTCAACTACGCCTAAAACCAAAAAATACAGGGGTAGCAAACTT
This sequence comes from Beris morrisii, assembly GCA_951812415.1. Classification (NCBI taxonomy): domain Eukaryota; kingdom Metazoa; phylum Arthropoda; class Insecta; order Diptera; family Stratiomyidae; genus Beris; species Beris morrisii. The sequence continues at coordinate 170,949,083 of OX638310.1, forward strand.
TTTTTATAATTCAAACTGACGACATTACTTTACTATTGAATTAGTAAAGTATGACAATGGCACACCGATTTTGCACTTAAATATTCTTTAAAGAAAGAACGTATGTAAGGACCTTGAATCAGAAGCACAAAAAAGTACAAACGGAAATCAGCTCCAAGGATACTGTAACTCTTTCATTCATTTGACGAATATCAAACGAATTGAATTTCCGATAGTCGGTGCAAACACTCGTACCTTCTGCAATGTTGTATTGAATTCAAAAAGGATTTCGAAACTATTCCAGCTTTTCCTTAAATGTTACTACTCCGAAATACAGAAGATCTTAAGCAAGAATGAACAAGGATTTATGAAAAAAAATCTAAAAGCTATTTTTGAAGCATCAACATAAAACTCGTGAGACAATTCAGATTCATTTCTCAATGCTGAATCAAAGCTTCTTACTATTTGAAGTATGATAGCCACTATATAGTAAGATATAAATTAGATTACTGAATTCCTGACTACAATTTCAAATTAGAGAACAAAAAAAACTTTTTTATGGACTTTTGAATCGAAGCAACTCGCATGATTACGGAAAAGGGCATTGGTAGAGCACACAAAATAGGTTTCATTTTGACGAAGTTTAAACTTTATAATACAAGCCGTTCGTGTTATAAAACCCACACAAGTTTCGAGACGCCAGCCGGTATACTTCCTGAAAACTAATTTTCAATACACTTCAGCTTTTTAGAGAAAAAATAAAAAAACCAAGAACTTTTCTCACAAAATTTTTTTTTATTCCTATTATGCTCACTGTATTAAGGCTTCAATCCGCTCTAGATCACTTAATTGCTTCAATGCAACCGCATGTAGCACTGATTCTTCAGTACGACAAACTACTCCTAACCTGTTCTTGACACATTCTCTAAACTCTCACCCATTTAGTAGAAGAAAACCAGCCAACCAAACAACCATCAAACTAGAAGAAGAAAAAATCTTTCTTCAAAGGATAATTAAAAATGTTAATTGCATGTCAAATAGGTTTACACAAGCATATCCTTGAAATTAACTCAAGTCAAACCTTAATACTTTTCTCTCATCCCATCCTCCCGGATCCTTGCCGTCGCGTATAAGGAACTCTAAGAAATGAAATCTCAATTATCCGGGGCGTATATTAAAATTGTGTCACAAGACTGACTATATCCTTTGGCTTGTTGATATTCCATTCATATTCGTTGGGCCAAGGAACAAGGAAGTTCTTGTGCCTTCAAGGAGTTCCGAGAAAGCAAGAAAGGACAGACTTTAGTATATACTACTACTTCTACTATTCCCTGCTTGCTGCATACAGTCGGTATAGGGTTTACTTTCTTGTGCATTTTAGTTAGGGCCGACGTTACTCAAATATTCCCGGCACGACTAGAATACAAAGATTCTTTGGGAGAGTAAAATAAGGAAATTAACAGGAAAATGTCTGAAGGTCATGAAAATTATTTTCTCTTTTTCCTAATGATAGCACAACGATCCAGACAACGCTATATAAATGCATTTCTCATTTCAATAGCTTCATGCTGCGTATCCTTGTATAGTGTAGTATGATTTCCTTAAGACGGAAAAGGAACGTCCTTCCTTTAGAACTTTCAACTCAACCATTTTATATCAAAATTTTTCACATTGTTCATGCATTTTTGATGAATATAGATATACAGGAAGTACGGGAAAATCGTCTATACACACTTTTCGTAGAAAATTTAGCAAAAATTAATTATAATTTTACAGAACACCGTTAGGATATTATCTGGACTTAGCAGCCCATGTACTCTAATTAACGCTATAGATATTTGAAAAACATGCAGGATAGTTAGTATTGTTGACTATTTGCAATAAAGGGAACTGAATATGTAATATGAATATGTCGTTAGCTTGCGTAACGAGTACCATAATTTTTTTCTAAACTGGACTAAATAAAACTGTCAAATAATCATCCACTAAATAAAACTTAGAACTAAAATATAACAAAATTTATAACAACTAAATCAAACCTTCAACTAAAAACCTACATGAATCAAATTTACAACTACACTGATAAAAATAATGTTCTTAATATTAATGAATGCCTTTCATTAAACGAAATTCTTCGTATTAATGAAAAAATCGTTGTAACAATGAAGAAAATCTTCAAATATTTTTCATGATATATGGGCCGTACATTAATAGTATGAATCTCATTTCATTAAAAATATTTCCATCAATTTGTATATATGGAAAGGGCACACATACTCTCAAAAATCAACACCTTGGAATTTTGATGCACGCCTTCATCATATTGATTAAAAAGTTCTTATATACAAGGCATCTTTGCTTTGTTTTGCAAAACATTGATTATATTTATAGTATTAATGAACACATTCGTTATATTGAAGAAAACGACCATTGCACAGCTCAAAGTTACGGATCCTCTGTTGGCTGCTATTTTTATACTCTAGATGAAATCATATAGAGTATTATAAGTTTAATCCAGCCCAAAAGTTTGTAACGCATAGAATCAAGCTTCGGACGAAAAAAAGTTATATATTATTTTTTGTTTATTTGTGGCCAAAAACCTCAAATCCGCTTGACGTCCGTCCGTCCGTCCGTCCGTCTGTCCGTTAGCGCGATAACTCAAGAACGCCTTCACCTAGGATCTTGATATTTTGAATCTGGATGCTTGGTTGAATTTGTAAGGCTAAGATCATTAACGGGCAAAATCGTCCTACTCCTTCGGGTAGCTGCCATACAAAATGTACTTAAAACACGTGTTCAAGAATATTGGTCGATAACTTCAGAAGTGTTTAAGCTACGACATTGAAATTTTGTATGTGTTATTTTTCCAATAGTTGGAGCTAAATATATGATCATGAAGAAATTCCTATTAGTCCTACGTGTAGCTGCCATACAAATACCCTGTCAAAACGTCTTCACTTAATTTACGGAACTTAATATAACTTTTTTTTTTTTTTTATTATTAATCCTTTATTATTAATCCTTTATGAAAACAAAAACAAAGTAGAAATTCACAAAAGCAACGCTTGTGCGTGAATACTATGGTGTTAACAATAATTATAAAGATTTGGTGACATGAGTAAAGTATATAAACAAAATTATATAATCTGATAGAATTGGTTAATAATAATTAATAATTCAAATAAATTTAAATGCAGGCAAAACAGATGATCAAGATGGAACCCGGTTAGAGAGTGCCGTGATTGAAAACATTACATTTCATATAAGAAACAGAAAATTAGAAGAGCAAAAAAAAAAAAAAAACAGAAGTAATAGTAACTATAAAGCATGTACTGATACAAACAATAATAATCGTCATGGAGTTAATTTATATTAAATATTGGGTAATTTCATGGAAGCTAGATTGGACATATTTTTTTAGTTGCAGTTTATAGTTAGTATGGTTCATAGTTTCTTTGACAATTTGTGGAAGAACATTATATAACTTGGGCCCTTGAATGCTAGCATGCTTCTGGTACATGGTAGTAGAGAACTTAGTGATAGCGAAAGGCATCATCAATTGTCCACGAGTTAGATAGTTAGAGGTCCGTACATTAAATTTGGTAATATTAGCATAAGTGAATTTCAGTAAGCAATAAGCGAAAATTTCTCGAGTAGTCATGACGTTAAAACTTGAAAACGCTGCAGTCGTCGAGAAGAATTTATTTTGGTTAATGCATAGTTTCACAGTCTTACTTAATAGCATGTTAAGAGGCTTAAGAGCAGATTGATAGGCAGATCCCCAAGCAATGATACCGTACTGGACAATCGACTGCACCAAAGCAAAATAAACCATTCTTATTATTGCCTTGTCCACGACTTTACGTAACATAAGTAATTTATAGATGGATTTTCTGATGCGTTTGCATACGGAGTTAATGTGAACGTTCCACCTTAATTTGGCATCGATTGTTATCCCTAGGTACTTAATTTCAGTGACAGACTGCAGGGAAATATCTGCAATTTTTATTGGCGCAATGCCCGCGTTGACCTTATTCAACCCGAAACTTACATATTTTGTTTTATTTAAATTTAAGACAAGCTTATGATTTGCTATCCATTCCGAAACAATTGACAAACCCTGAGTCGCACTGTCCAACAAAGTATGCACGTTCGCATTACTAAACAGCAACACTGTATCATCAGCAAAAGCTACAATATGTCCTTTAAAAATGTTGTTTTCAAGTTTACACAAATCATTGACGTATAGCAGAAAAAGAATCGGCCCCAGTACAGATCCCTGGGGAATTCCACACGTTAATGAAAGTGGCTCGCTGAAAGATTCCCCAATCTTTACAACCTTGGTCCTACCTGACAAGTAAGAGCCAAATAGAGCTAATTCCTGATTTTTAATGCCGCTTTTAAATAATTTACTCAATAGTATGTCGTGATTAACGGTATCAAAAGCTTTCTTAAGATCAAGAAATAGACCTATAGCCATTTTCCCTTTGTCCGCTGCTGAAGTGATAAATGATGTCACATCGTATAATGCATGTTCTGTACTTACGCCGTTCTTAAAGCCACCTTATGTTCACCTAGAAAGCTCATTAGCCTACGTTTGATGCATTTTTCAAAAATCTTTGAAAAGTTGGGAAGCAGGGATATTGGACGATAGTTACTCATATCAAGCGGATCACCACTCTTCAGTATCGGAGTTATAACCGCTTTTTTCAACGAGTCGGGAAAGATTCCAGACTGCAGTGAAATATTAAAAATGTAGGCTAATGGATCACAGATATAAGAAGAGATATTCCTCAGCACGTTAGAAGTAATTCCATCAATACCACAAGCTTTGTTAGGCTTTAGGTTGGAGATATGAAAATAAATTTCATCAGGAGTGATAGGTTCCATTACAAAGGAATGTCTTGTTTCTTCAGGGACAAAATTGTACACGGTAGACGGCGAGGTTGTTCCAGCTATTTTTTCTCCAATACTTATAAAGTATTCATTAAATTCCGATGCAATCGATGAAGGTTGATGGATAATGCTACCCTCCTTGGATTTAAGTTGCCCTAACTCAGAAGTTGCGCTTTTGCTGAAAGTAATATTATTAATTATTTGCCACAATTTTTTCGGGTTGTTCAAGGAATTGTTAACTTGGTCTTTGTAGTAACTGGACTTGGCGGATTTAATAATACTATTTAGCTTGTTTCTATAGGATTTATATTCAGCAAAAAGTTGCACGTTCAGGGAATGTTTTTTTACTTCCTTATACAACTGCTCCTTTTTTCGTATAGATGTTAAAATAGCTTGGGAAATCCACTCTTTCAAAATTCTCATAGACGACTTTATCTTTCTCGTGTGTCGTGTCGTTACCTCATTCCGGGTTTCCGTAATTATATTATTCATAGCTGCCATAGCTGTGTTGGGGTCCGAACAATTATAAATAGGGGACCAATCCGTATTTCGTATTTTGGAGATTAGCTTTTTATAATTAATGTGTGTTTTCGTTATTGTATTATTACCAGTACTCAATTTTGTGTTAAATACGATTTTAGCGACAGTACTGAAGTGGTCAGTGATGGAAGTGTGGAAGATACCCGGAAAGAAGTTTAAGGAACTGTTGTGTTTAATAAAGATATGGTCAATACAGGAAGGATTACCGTTCCCAAGACGTGTATTTCCCAGTAGATGTTCGTTGTAGCCGTATTTAGACAAGGTGTCGAGATATTCATTCGCTTCATTAGTAATTACGTTTTGGTTTATATTAATGTTTATATCACCTAGTATTAAATGGGTATGAAGATTTAAGTTATTTTCTAGCTCGCTTTCTAGTGAGTTAATAAAATCAATTACGTTAAGGCTTGGTGATCTATATATAGCAGTAATATGAAAGCACATGGTACTGGAAATATTTAAACGGAGTCTTAATGCATTCGCATTTAGAATGTTACAGTCAAGAGTCGTAACAGGGAAAACATTTTTAACATAAACCACAACTCCGTCGCATTTATTGTACTTAGTGGGCTTAACGAAAATATTGTACCCGTCTAGTTTATAGCAATCATTTTCGTCTAGCCACGTTTCCGTAAGAACTATAATGTCCAGACTAGTTTCCAATCTGTTTATCAGAATCACTAGCTTGTCAAAATTCTTTTTAACGCTTCTTATGTTCATGCTGAATACTTTCAATGCATTATTATCGCTCTGAAAGAAGGTGTTGCATTCTTGATCACTTCGCAACTCTGTCGTGCTTGCATTTCGCACATTGTTCAGTATTTCTATGATTTCGGACATCGGAGGGTGGTAAGAAAGTTAAATTAAAATTCAATAATTCAAATAAAACTTAATATAAAATAATAATTCAAAAAATAAGAAAAAAAAAAATTAGTAATAATACAAAATTCACTAAAAGTTAGAAAATACTTAAATTAAGAGGTACAAATTTCTGTTTAAAAGATATTTCAAGTGAAAGATGTTTCAAAGATAATTCAAGTGAGAAGAAAGAGTGAAAAATAATAATAGTATAATAATATAATAAAAATAATAATAAGATACAGTTTATAATCAAAAATATTATATATGGTATATGTATATGATATTTTAAGTGTAAAGAATGAGTGAAATATAGTAATAGTATCGATTATAAGATATTAAAATATGAAATTAAAAAAAAAAAAATTTTTTGCTGAGCGTTTTACTCTATATAATAATGATGCTGTATGCGTATGATGTGCAATTGACCAAGCTATTGCAATAGAACATTTAGATCAGGGCTTGACTTAATAACAATAACCTTGTCACCTTCGTTTTTCCTGCAGTAAATCCTGCCGTTTCTGACCCATGTAAAGTTAAAGTTGGCTTCACGAGCTTTTGATTTAGTTAACCAAAGGAGTTGGCGGTTGTACGCAGTGAGACACTCGTTAATATATAGTGTCTGACCATTTATAGTGTGCTTACCTCTCTTCGTAAGACAGTCCGAAGCACTTTTCTTGGATTTGAACTTTATGACCAATGTAGACGAATTGTTCCTTCTCAGCCGTTGGTAACTCAGTAGGACATCGGTACAGAGTTCAGCGTTGATGCTTTCGAGTATTTGTATAGCAGCAACAGTCGGGTCCTCATTTGCACTCAGCTGTAGCCCAGTGATTTCGACTCGATCCGCTAAATCATTTTGCTCCAAGACGTTAATTTTAGATTCCAGCGCATTAATTTTTCCCTCTTGTGATGTGTTCTCCTCTTGCAGTTTTGCAATGATTTTATTCATAGTTTGGATTTCGTTCGTTGCTAACTTAAGCTGCATGGTGGCTTCATTTTGTTGACGCGCCAGGATTTCGTTGCTATTTACCAAATCATCAATTTTTTTAAATAGCTTATTTAGCTCCAGGGTACTAAACGCTCCCTGGTCTTGATTAGTCAAAATAGCTGAAGATTCATTCCTTCTCGTGTCTACTTTAGATTTTTTCACGCAGATCTTGCATCTCCAGGAGTTTAGTTTGCCTTGATCCTTTAAGTACGCCAAGTCTGCAGCTCCCAGATCTGCACATATTTGGTGAATCAGGCCGTTACACGACGAGCATACTAAGGTACCCATGTTCCGTTGGGCGGGTTTATTGCACTCGACACAATTAACCAATTTAGCATAGAAAGATTGTCAATAATTGCCTTCTATTTACTAGGAATTTTTAAGAGCAAAACAGGTAAAACCGCTTTCCAAGCTAACACCGTTAAATTTTTTCTAGAAGCTACACTCAAAACTCGTAGATTTAAGTTATATTGAGATTGCGTTTCCCGTTAGAATCGATCGATTTTGATGTACATACATATTTCGCGATGCATCGCCCGATATTTCTTTGACTGCCGTTATTAATGTTGCCGCCAATTTATGCAGCGCAATGAACTTAATAATATGCCCTTTATAAATTGATACAGTTTTTAATTTGGCACATATTTAATATAGTCACGCACGAAAATTGGTTGGCTTCTAGTTTCAAGGGATTTAAAATTTTGCACATATTTTATTGCACTCAACACAATATACCAGTTAAATATTTTTATAATACAGGTAGTGAAATAGTCAAATAAAATACAGCATTGTGTTCGGAAACAATAGCAAAAAGTCTACACCGCTTTTCGTCAACTGTTCAGCGCCGTCACTACCGACCACTCCCAAGTAATCTCAAGTAATCTTTTAGCTATGAATTGGAAATTTTGTACAAATTAGTTTTGAGTAAAAACGAAGTTCGAGTTTACTAATCAGCGAAATCCGTTTACTCCTTCTGGTAGCTGCCATACAAAATGTCCTTAAGACACGTCTTCAACAATATTTTTCGAAAACTTTTGAACGCTTCAAGCTACGAATTTGAAATTTTGTACACGTTCATGTTTGAATGGTTCCAAGGAAAAGGATAAATATGTAAGAAATCGAGTGAGTCCTTCCTGCACCTCCCATGCGAAAGTCATTCAAAAAGGAAATTTTTTTTCGATGACTTACCCAGTTCAAGATATGAAATTAAACACTTAATATTGTCTTTTAGGTTTGAGTAGCAATCTAATGGCAGTCCTTAATAAAGGACATACAACATGCACACACGTAATTCTACTTTATCCCCAACTACAATATAAATCGGAGTTCAGTATTCATCTAGAGTATTATACGATTGGCTTGCAGCCGATCGTGACTGCAGTATGTTTTTGTTAAGGTTCCCACACATGAGTAGATAATCGTTGTCACAATCAAATGGTGCCAATTGTTCCGCTGAAAAACAGTTGCAGCAGTAAAAAAAATTTCGCGCAAGTGTGTGGGAATTTTTATGCGTTTTCATATGGCATAAAATACCTATGTATATTGAGAACGGTGGCACATCTAAAATCAACATCGCGCCATATTTGTCTTCATTTGCAGGGGCGGAACTTCCATAGGAGCAAGTGGAGCAACTGCGCCGGGCGCCACACCTACTGTTCCACCTACCTACAAAATTGTTCGGTCATGTGCAATCCTGCAATTATTACTAAATTCACTGATTGTAAATTTTGCAATTCTAAAACACGGCATCCTACCTACATATACCTTATCCATCCAAATACAAATTTAACAACACATCGCACACCCGAACATTTGTTTCATTCTCCTAAATATACGGTTTTCTCCTAAATACACTGATCCGAACGTCTACATCGTATTGTTCGATCATACATGTGCGAATCTATTGACTTACTCTTTGGCGCAAACATTTAATCCGCACCATGGTTCGACATACAACACGCACGGTACAATGAACGTTCAACGTTTTTACGCGCGACGCGTTGTATTCCGTTGAGTGCATATGTATTCATGGTATTTGGCGCAGTTTATAAAAGTGCGCCATATGATTCATATGATATGAATGAAATGGGACCTCAGAGGCCCCAGGCGCATGCGCGGTGCTTCAGTTCTTTTTGCACACTATTTTTTTATATCAATTCCGATGGGCTTTTTAATTTTCGCTAGGTACGTTTTTTAATATAGTGAATTAAACTCATATGACGTGATCACCATTATACGAATGCAATCAAGAAGTGTTATCTAATAATTAAACGACAATACGTGTACATTTGTTCTAATGTTATCGAGAAAATTGAAATATTTAGAATTTTCACAAGTTGGGAGCACTGTTATATGACCAAAGAAAATGTAATATTTTTCTTGCTAGGCTATAATCACTGATATATAATATATGGATACCTCATCGGCTCATTTCCCTATACGACATGACATATTGAAATAGCCGACGAAATCGTACCCTCTCGCTCCTTCTTAAAAATTCGTACTTCGAAAAACATGGGCAACAACTTAAAGAAAATTAAAAACTTTTCAATTTGAATTATCAGTTCTGACAATTCAAATTGTTCGATTTGATGGTGAGCAGTTGTGTTTTGCGCTCGAAATTCATAACACAACTCACAGTTTACTTCAATTTTTTCATTAATAAATTTCTTGGGAAATAAAAGCTTCAGGAATATTTATAACGGTTGAGCATGTAATACGTTATTTTTGAATTTGGCGCCATACCGATAAGTACATGGTATTATATTCGTACTGCAGTAGCCAATATTACCTGTACAATTTACACAGCTTAGTTGCAATTTTATGAACTCATTTTCTTTCAATACCTTGCATTGTTTATCCAAAAAAGTATTTATCAAATTCAAATTATTTGATAATTTTTCAATTCGAAATTACACCTAATTTCATTTTTCATGTTGGCTAATCTGATAGTTCTGTCATTGTTTTCCTTCTCGCCTTAATACATGCATACCGTGCTACTAACTCTTTCCTTCTTAAGATTCAGGTCATCCGTGGCTCAATCCTAATTTGTACCCCGGATAACTTTCGAAGTTTCTCTAAACTTAAAATGAATTGAATTTGTGAAAGAAACATAAAGAAATGTTTCAATCAAAAATTATTTTATTTGCATTACCAATTTTAAATCTAATGAATGTTTAAAATCATCAAAATTTTGTTCAATAATGCAGAACCTCGGGTTATCATGGACACCTTTTTCGGATATTGACATTTTAAAAACGTCGGCCATGTGAGATAGCAAATCAAGGCCTCCATTTGATATATCTCAGTGGTTTTAATGTGGAAAAAAATACGTAATAATATCTAATACGTTTCAATGGTCGCGTTTACGTGCAGACCAGACCAGTCCACATAGACCGGTTTGGTATTTTTCGGTCTTGCATTTATGTGCGCATTTTCACAGTACGAGACTGGTTTGGTTTCATTTGGTTCGTACAAAAATCAAGACCAAAATCAGTCCAAATGGACTGGTTTGGTTTGCGTTTATGCGTACGACCAGACTGTTTTTTTGGTCTATTCAGACTGGTCTGGTACGCACGTAAACGCGACCAATGGCTTCAAACTTAATTACTTAAAATACACTTAAAATTTAAATAAAGCCACACAGTTTGTAAAAAATTATTTAAATTCAAAAATTCTTGAAAAAGGCTATCACTGAAAATGTGTTGGTAATATGGTACCGTAGAGCCAAATTAAATGTGTGCATAGAACCATAGGGAAAATAGCTAAAAAATCGCATATAATTATTGCATTCTGCTCCAGGACATTCATTGTGCTCCATAAAATCACAATTAAATGCATATTTTACTTCTTTGGTCAATAGGAAAGAATCCTTAACAATTTGTGTCTTTTATATCAGATGGCGAATTGTGGGACGTAATTTGGGGGGGAGGGGGTTAAGTCAATTTCAGAATTGAAGGGAACCGTGACTTTTTGATTTTTTCAAGAAAGGCTATTTTCAAAGGAGTTTAAAAAATGTCCATACACTTACATTTATCTTAATATCGACTCAAATACATTTATATGCAATGAAAAAGATCTTGCCCCCTGTGTAAAACTGATATGACGTCCGTGGTCGAATTTTATTCAGTCGAATAAGCCTCATTTTCACTACTTTCAGTACTGATCTTTTCATCATCCTGTATCACATCTTCAGTCTTGGCCGCAGCTACGTTTCGCTCCTTGAGATCTTTTGATATATTCTTCCATTGATTCTTATAAGATGCACCTTTGAAGGCAACCACAGATGTTGATGGAATAAATTTTGGATATCTTGCGGAAGCAAGGCGATCCTTCTTATGAATAAACAATGCACTTCGGTTTTGTTCTATGGTGATTATCTGTTACATATCAGAAAGACCGATATATAACCCAAACCGTAAATGGTATTATGAATCATTAGAAATAATTAAGGGGCTAAATTAACACCAGAGGTCACTTTACCACCCTCTCTTCCATTTATATTGTTGCGAGCTAGGGGTTCGCCGGGATTTCAAGTAAAACACAATTCGGTTAAAATAAAAATAAGTAATTATTTATTAATCGCACTTTAAATTCACAGAACTATATTCGCACAATAATTCGCACTGTATGGCAGTACCGCCCGCTTATACCATATATCGCTTGACTCGTTCACTTTCGCTCTCTACCAACACGGTCGCGTATACACGCTGGCTGTCGCAGTCGGGGTAATCAAAATCACTGTGTCTTCGCTAAACGCTTCACCTGCTTATATACCAGGCGGTTGCAGTCTTGAATATTCACCGGTGTACTTGAACGTTCGTTCAGTTGTGGAATCTTCTCGAAAGCTTCAGAGCCTTCGATTTTGGCCTTCGTTCAGTGGTTTATGTACAGGGTTCTAGTACATTGGAGAGCATTCGATAAGAAGAGAGATACAATCGTGTTGTTTCGGCTTATCTTCAGCTAGGTTTCTGATTGGGCTATTTTGCAACTAGGTATTCGGTTGTTGTTGTTTTCATTATGTGAAACGATCGAGTTGCACGGTTGCGCGGTTGCCAGGTTTACATGTAACAACATCATGCAAATTCTTGAAAATTACCTTTGATTTTTTGAAAACAAAATAAAAAACTGAGGGCACCAAAACGTAGAAAGTGCACCGGGCGCCAAAACTATCAGCACCGCCACTGTTCATTTGTTTTTGTCTATTAAAAAGTGTCGATAGAACGGAGGGCAAGTGTTTTTGGTTATAAATAATTAAAAGATTTGTAAAAGTGAAACCGTGTTTATATTCAAAAGTGTTTTGTTGGTGTATTATTGACAAAGATAACGAGTGAGTACTACAATAAATATCTAATTAAACGTATTGCAATTTTTTGTATTAGGGTGTGGTTTAACTGTGTACGTGCTGAAAAAAAAAATTGTAAAAACTCTCAATGTTTTGCTTCATATGTAAAAAAAAATTCAGTTCAATTAATTTATTAGTATATCATTTAAGAAAAGAACAAACCTTAAATTCTAATAGTGTATTTCGGTGCTTTGAGATATCATGTATCATGAAATTTACCAGTTTTTCTAGTTACAAAAGACATATATTGCGAAAGTACTTCAATAGCTCAAAACAACAAGAGGAAAGTCATCCCAATAATTATTCCCAAATTATAGATGATGCAGATATTGTTATTTCACCAAATTGTTCACCTATATGCCCAGACGCAAATGTGGGAGAAAAGCATTTTGATATTCAGAAGTCTTTGAAAGAGCTCTACAAAAATTCTCTAAAGTTTTCAGACCAATTACATGGAAACAATAATTTCTCAAGAAAAGATATTTATAAAGTTCAAGAAAGCGTAAAATTCTTACTAATTAATCCATTACTAAATATATTTGAAGATTTTGTGCTAAATAATTTCATAGAAAGATTTCACACTGAAAGTGCTGATTTTTATCGAGCAGGTAAAAGAGGAAAAATTTATGCAAAATACTGCAACATGAAAAGAACTCTGCAGCCATTAATTGTTAAAGAAAAAATTGTATGATACATTGTCCCTTCGAATGATGAATACGTTGAGTAAGTATTTTATAATTTTTCCTGCATGTACCATATAATAAATTATTACCATATATCAATAATTTAATTTTTTTTAGATCCAGAAGTCGATGCTGAGCAGTGTATCAGGACTTTAAAGTATGACAACGTATCTCCTGAAGAATTTGACAGTTTGTGGCAGGGATGCCAGCCAATACAGACTAAACGAAATATTAACTGAAATGTCGTCCCTTAAGGAAGTTTTTAACAAATGGCCTGAATATAAAAAACCGAAAGGATACCGCTTGGTGAGTTAATTAATCATAATATTTAATGGTACAATTATTAATTTAAATTAATTAAAAATTTATTTTTTTAGATCGATCAGGATTTCCGGATCCGGATAGTTCCAGCATTCTTGCTAACTGGGAAATAAATTTCAAGAAAATTCGGGGCTTCTTAATGGATCAAAATAGAATCAAGGATAAGAAAATCCTACAAATCTTGTCGACCATAAAAGAGGATGATTTCAAAAAGAAAGAACATATTCAAACGAGAAATTAATTCAATATTATTGATTAAGTTATATTTTAGATTATGCTGCTCTTCATGGATTTTTGGTTCCGACACAAAAAATCATGAAGTTGTACAATGCCGGGAAGAAATCGTTCTACAAATATGATATATACTATAAAGGATTCCCACGAAGCCTTCAATTTTATTGGAAAAAACATTCAGCAGGTCAAAAATCATCTCCAATTTCTAACTACGAAGAAAAAAAGCATTCAACCATTTATCTTGGTAATTGCTGATATGGAGAGTCAAACATTTGACCAATTTTTATTATACGTAGATGGGGTAAAACTAGTTTTCACAAATTTTCTAAGAGCAGTAGATATTTGTTTTAAGTTTTTTTACCTGTTTAATTTAAAATACCCAACCGCATGTGAACATTTTTGGTCTTTTATACAAAATCACTTTTATGAAGATGACATCGCTTGTAAGCATAAGTCCACAAAAGTGGCTGAAATTTTAATTGATTTAAGGCAAAACAAATAATAATAATAATAATCATATCAAGTTTCACTATTTATAACTATGTATGCATATATAATATAAATATATATTCATATATTTATATATTTATATATTTATATTTATATGTAAAAGGGTGGATATGGGGTCCGAGTGTACATATGGCACAGATAGTATACATCGATCTACATTTGGAAATTGATGTATATAAACTTAATTAAAACACTATGTATACGCCACGTAAGAAAATATAAAGGATTTTAGCTTTCGTATGTCAGACAGTTAATACGAAGACCGAGATATTATGTCTAGTGGTAGAAACGGAGACCGCTTAAATTATTTATTTCAGAAATGAAATTACTTAATTTCTTCTATGTAATGGTAGATATCGGCACCACATTTTGACATGTAAGGGTGTTTGCGGGCACCGGTCCCGGTAATCATCCTTACAACACGCGAATTAAGCAAAATTTTATTTCACCTTCACTGTCATTGAAATAATTGCCTTTTTTTCAACGCTTCAGCAACGGTGCCGATATCTACCTTTACATTTCATTTACCGAAAGTGTACACTTTTGCTGTTCTTTTTGACGAGTGACGTCATAGCAGATGTAATTTCTTTCCATCTGTCAAAATTGATGGCTGCATGCAGATAAAATTGACTTTTAGTATTCAGGGAAATACTGTTTTCAATGAATACATGTAAGAATATAGTATATCAACAAATTTGCCTTGACAGAAGTGAAAAAATCAAGCAAATAAAAAAGCTCAAAATGTTATCGTCATGTTTCTACACTAACGCGTTCTTTTTGGCTGTTCAAAATTAGTATAATCATGGTTTCAGACCCTAACTCTTTCCAACGGCATATCTACACGCAAAAAGCGCGTTGTTGGCCTTTTGAATACGCTCTCCAACATTGTCTTTCCAATTTAGCTTCCTATCCAAGATCAGGCCTAGATATTTCGCTTTTTCCGATTTTTCAACAGCCTAACTAATCTAAACCAAAAGGACCTTTTCAGGGACACACAGAAAACTATCAAAAGAGTAGTCATTAGGTTTGTTCTTTTTGCCGGGTTAAATTAACGCTTTCAGTGTAATACACCTTACACTGAAAGTGTAGGGTGTAGATCGCGCAAAAAGAACGGGTTAGTGTAGAAAAATGACAGCTAAAATTCTGAACTTTTTTATTTGTTTTATTCTTTCACTTCTATCAATGCAAATTCATTGCCATTCAATATTCTTGCATATATTCCTTCAAAACAGTATTTTCATAAATGCACAAAGTCAATTTTATCTGCATACAGCCATCAATTTTAACAGATGGTAAAGAAGAAGAACTTACACCTGCTCCCGACCCAGTGTAAGAAAGTGTACACTGAGTACACTACACTCGACAAAAAGAACAGCCACCTCTGACGTCAAACCGAAAAAAGAACAGCATTAGGGCAGAAAGTGTAACCTAGTGTGAAAAGTGTATGCAAAAAGAACAGACCTATTATACCTACCTAGAAATAGTGTTTAGTACATAGTTAATATATCCTTATAAAACTACCGCTACCTCGGCCAACATATTTTAAATGACATAATAGGTAGAGACCATTCTAGTTATAGTAATAGGCGCTGACGACTTTCTGAAAACAACAATAGTTCTCTACGCTCCGCAATTAACCAAAAATTACGTATCTCAAGATCGGGTACAGTTATAATTTGAACTGTTACATCAAAAGAAAGGTAATTCGATTCCCTAAAAAACAAGTTATAACACTTCGAATTCTGATCATTAGTTTTCAAGATATAACGCTTAAAGTGAGTGAGGGTACAGGTCCGAAATCCTTTTCATGACCACCCTGTATCTCCACAAATATTGAAAATTGACACACCCTGTGAAGGTAATTACGGTGACCGGGCATTTTAAAAGTTGTTCATTTATACATATTACGTAACTGTAGATATTGGGTCCGACCTTGGATGTGTTTTACATATATCCATGCAAAGTCGGTACCCATATCTACCTTTACATGATATAATGAAATTAAAGGAACTAAGGCAAAAGGTATCGGTCCCGGTAATTATCTTTACAACACAGTTTATTTATTGAAATGATCGTCTTTTGTTTTTAACTTTTGAGAAATGGTAACAGCCCAGCAGGCAAAGTTTCGTATACTACCCAACAGGCAGATTGTACCTGTGGAAATCTAATCAAAATTCTACACATTTTCTACAGCCATTGAGCTCCATGTGTAAGAAGGGGACAGCGAACGAAAACCGTCTCCTTAGAAATGTGAGTAAGGTTCCTCACCAGCGAAACATGATTATCGAATAGTCGTGAAATTTACTATACTAATTTACTAATCCACATTTTCAACGGACATATAAGAGATTGCATATACTCAGCTATTACAAAAGACTCCGTATAAATGTAAGGAAAGTTCAATACATTTTCAACATACATCTATCACAAAATGAAAGAAAGGGATATCACCTGCGTAGCCACACACATGCGTCAAGTCAAATGACATTTTGATAGCGACGCATTTCGTGTTTGAGTTTTCATTTTCAGTGAAGGTTAATCAGTCGACTCTCCATGTCGATACGTACGAATTTAAATCGTATTCTTACGGACTTTATTACGTATATTTTTTCTAGAAAGTTTCAGGATATTCCAAGGCATTATTTAACTGCATTCATGTTTTTTTTACTTTCAGTTTTGGAGCACGTGCTAGCAATGCGACAAAGGTTTCGAGTTGTCATTGTATTTTTTAAGTACTATTTCAGCTTAAACTTTGCATACTCATTTTTATTACTTCTGCCTTACATTTAGAATAGAAGGATTCTTTTTCTCTATACTATCTACACTAGTGCATAAAGTGTACACTTTTACTGTTCTTTTTGACGAGTGATGTCAGAGCCCGTTGCTCTTTTTGTCGAGTGTAGAGTAGAAAGTGCACACTTTCTACACTCGCTCGAGAGCAGGTGTAATTTCTTTCCATCTGTCAAAATTGATGGCTGCATGCAGATAAAATTGACTTTTAGTATTTAGGGAAATACTGCTTTAAATGAATACATGCAAGAATATTGTTTAGCAATAACCTTGCCTTGACAGAAGTGAAAAAATCAAGCAAATAAAAAAGTTCAAAATTTAATCTGTCATGTTTCTACACTAATGTTATTATGATAATGGTTATTTTTCGCGCTTAAAAAAAGCGCAGGAATAACCAATCATGCGACAAGGCGAACAACATTGAAAGAAAGATATACCGCACTTTCCGACGCTAGCGGCATCTAGTAAACGAAATAAACAATTGGGTTGTTAAGAAAAATACCGGTTCTAGCGCGTTTCTTAACATATCATGGACCTTTCCACAATTTATACGTACCGAACTGTTAAAAAAAACGTGTAGCGGCTGGAAAATGAAGCGCTCATGCTGTTATGACACAGGCTATTTTTGCGGCTTTAAAGCGGCTAGAAAATGCAAATTGAGAAGGATAGAGACACTTACATACAATTTAGACATTGGTATGAGAGAGACAGTCCGAACAGCAAAACTATGAGTAACTTACAAAAAAAAAGCTGCAACAAAGCACATTCGAGCAGTGTTTCGCAACATTCTAGCAGTTAATCCAAGAAAAATCTACTGGCGGCAAGATTTTCCAGCCGCTACAGACTTGTTTTTGACAGTATGAAACGCGACAGAACCGGTATTTTTCTTAACAAACCAGTTGTTAATTTCGTTTACTAGATGCCGCTAGCGTCGGAAAGAGCGGTATCTCTGTCTTTTTATTGTTGTTCGCCTTGTCGCACGATTGGCTATTATTGTACTTTTTTCTAGCGAGAAAATAGCCAGTGTCATAACAGCATCATGCTGTTATGACACTGGCTATTTTTGCGGCTTTAAAGCGGCTAGACAATCCAAATGGAGAGGGATAGAGACTTTAACATACAATTTAGACATTGGTGTGAGAGAGACAGTCCGAACAGCAAACTATGGGTAACTGTCAAAAAACAATCCATAACTGTCAAAAAAAAAGCGGCAACAAAGCGCATTCGAGCAGTGTTTCGCAACATTCTAGCAGTTAATCCAAGAAAAATCCGCTGGCGGCTAGATTTTCCAGCCGCTACCGACTAGTTTTTGACAGTTCGGTACGTATAAATTATGGAAAGTGTCATGTTATGTTATGAAACGCGCTAAGATCAGTATTTTTTATAACAAATCAGTTGTTAATTTCGTCTACTAGATGCCGGTAGCATCAGCAAGGGTATTTTTTAGCGGTAATCTCTTTCTCTCTATATTGGTCGCCTTGTCGCACGATTGACTTTTATTGCACTTGAAACTAGCGAGGAAATAGCCAGTGTCATAACAGCATCATGCTGTTATGACACTGGCTATTTTTGCGGCTTTAAAGCGGCTAGACAATCCAAATGGAGAGGGATAGAGACTTTAACATACAATTTAGACATTGGTGTGAGAGAGACAGTCCGAACAGCAAAACTATGGGTAACTGTCAAAAAACAAAACATGACTGTCAAAAAAAGCGGCAACAAAGCGCATTCGAGCAGTGTTTCGCAACATTCTAGCAGTTAATCCAAGAAAAATCCACTGGCGGCTAGATTTTCCAGCCGCTACAGACTTGTTTTTGACAGTTCGTTATGTATAAATTATGGAAAGTGTCATGTTATGTTATGAAACGCGCTAAGATCAGTATTTTTTTTAACAAATCAGTTGTTAATTTCGTCTACTAGATGCCGGTAGCATCAGCAAGGGTATTTTTTAGCGGTAATCTCTTTCTCTCTATATTGGTCGCCTTGTCGCACGATTGACTTTTATTGCACTTGAAACTAGCGAGGAAATAGCCAGTGTCATAACAGCATCAGTGGTTGTTTTTGGGCTTAACTGCTAGAAATGTTGCGAAACACTGCTCGAACACTGCTCGCAGGCGCTTTGTTGCCGCTTTTTTTGACAGCTACTCACTTTATAGCTATTTGAACTGTCTCTCTCACACCGAAGTCTAAATTGTATGTTACATTTTCTATCCCTCTCCATTTGGTTATTTTTGGCGCTTTAAAGCGCGAAAAATAACCAGTATCATAATAGCATAACGCGTTCTTTTTGGCTGTTCAAAAGTGGTGTGATCCTACGCTAAGTGTAATACACTTAAAGTGTAGCGTACACTAGGCATAAGCAAAAATAATAAACTTAGTGACGATTAGTTAAAAAAAACACATGACGGCCGATTTTTCGGAATTTTCTTTCGTCTCGTCGCTAGGCAACAATTGGAACAACGGCGATAACAAGGCGATGTTAGCCAAATATGTAGGAGAGGGTGGACTATAAGCAATCATGTGGGAGTACGGCCTAAAATCGTTCCAACTAAAAAAGAATCGGGATTAGAGATGGGAAATTCGGATCTTTTCAATGAGCCGGTTCACCGGATCTCGTTCTTTTCATTGAACCGGTTCTTTGAGCCGGTTCAAAAGATCCAGGTGGATCTTTTGCACTGCCGTACAAGGGGACTGCATATGAATATTGAAAAACCGAAAACTAATTTAAAAAAAAAAAAATTGTGAATAAATTATGAGCTTTAATGAAAATACTCAAAGTTGATTACTTTAAGGCAGTGCTGGGTATTGCGGGAAATAATAGGAAACTAGTTTTAAAAAATTTTGGCTCTAGTCCTGGATTTGACGGCATAACAATTGAATGTCTAAAAATATTAAAAGATTTTATCTCAAAGCCTCTTACATACTTAATTATTTTTAACCTGTCGAAGAGTGTATTCCCTAAAATTTAGTAAATAAGTTACAATTATTGACTTATTTCCTCAATATACGAGAATATCGTTGGAAAAATAATTGAAAAGGTTGCAAAGTAGAAATTAATGAGTTTCTTTAAAAGACATAGAATATTAAACTAAAGTGAAAATATTTCTATGGCAAGAGCGAAGCGCACGTCAGCCTAACATGAACGCGAAAATAGAGTTTTAATCCCTTTAGCCCTGCAAATTTTGAGATAGCGATATCTTTTAATTTCGAATCGAAAAAAAGTGAAAATACCATTAATGAAAAATGTAAATTTTCATTTTGGAGTTTTGGTGTCCAGTAATACTTTTTCCTAAATATATCTTCCATCTCCTCTTTTCAATTTATAATCTTTAATCTTTAATATTCCATCTTCAATCTTCAATTTTCAATCTTCAATCTTCAATCTTCAATTTTCAATCTTCAATTTTCAATATTCAATCTTCAATCTTCAATCTGCAATTTTTAATCATCAAACTTCAATCTTCAATTTTCAATCTTCAATCTTCAATCTTCAATCTTCAATCTTCAAACTTCAATCATCAAACTTCAATCATCAAACTTCAATCATCAAACTTCTATCATCAAACTTCAATCATCAAACTTCAATCATCAATCATCAATCATCAATCATCAATCTTCAATCTTCAATTTTCAATATTCAATCTTCAATCTTCAATCTTCAATTTTCAATCAACAAACTTCAATCTTTAATTTTCAATCCTCAATCTTCAATCTTCAAACTTCAATCATCAAACTTCAATCATCAAACTTCAATCATCAAACTTCAATCATCAAACTTCAATCATCAATCATCAATCATCAATCATCAATCATCAATCATCAATCATCAATCATCAATCATCAATCATCAATCATCAATCATCAATCATCAATCATCAATCATCAATCATCAATCATCAATCATCAATCATCAATCATCAATCATCAATCATCAATCATCAATCATCAATCATCAATCATCAATCATCAATCATCAATCATCAATCATCAATCATCAATCATCAATCATCAATCATCAATCATCAATCATCAATCATCAATCATCAATCATCAATCATCAATCATCAATCATCAATCATCAATCATCAATCATCAATCATCAATCATCAATCATCAATCATCAATCATCAATCATCAATCATCAATCATCAATCATCAATCATCAATCATCAATCATCAATCATCAATCATCAATCATCAATCATCAATCATCAATCATCAATCATCAATCATCAATCATCAATCATCAATCATCAATCATCAATCATCAATCATCAATCATCAATCATCAATCATCAATCATCAATCATCAATCATCAATCATCAATCATCAATCATCAATCATCAATCATCAATCATCAATCATCAATCATCAATCATCAATCATCAATCATCAATCATCAATCATCAATCATCAATCATCAATCATCAATCATCAATCATCAATCCTCCATCCTCCATCATCCATTCTCAATCCTCAATCCTCAATCCTCCATCCTCCATCCTCCATCCGCCATCCTCTATCCTCCATCCTCCATCCTCCATCCTCCATCCTCAATCCTCAATCCTCAATCCTCAATCCTCAATCCTCCATCCTCCATCCTCCATCCTCCATCCTCCGTCCTCCATCCTCCACCCTCCATCCACCATCATTCATCCTCCATCATCCATCCTCCATCCTCCATCCTCCATCCTCCATCCTCCATCCTCCATCCTCCATCCTCCATCCTCCATCCTCCATCCTCCATCCTCCATCCTCCATCCTCCATCCTCCATCCTCCATCCTTCATCCTCCATCCTCCATCCTTCATCCTCCATCCTCCATCCTCCATCCTCCATCCTCCATCCTCCATCCTCCATCCTCCATCCTCCATCATCCGCGAACCTTAAAGATACAGGAGCCGTGATGATCCGCGAACCGCAAAGATCCGTCAAGATCTGTTGAGCCGTCGAGATCCGCGAACCGCAAAGATCCGTCAAGATCTGTTGAGCCGTCGAGATCCGCGAACCGTAAAGATCCGTAAAGATCTGTTGAGCCGTCGAGATCCGCGAACCGCAAAGATCCGTCAAGATCTGTTGAGCCGTCGAGATCCGCGAACCGTAAAGATCCGTAAAGATCTGTTGAGCCGTCGAGATCCGCGAACCGCAAAGATCCGTAAAGATCTGTTGAGCCGTCGAGATCCGCGAACCGCAAAGATCCGTAAAGATCTGCTGAGCCGTGCAGATCTGTTGAACCGTCGAGATCTGTTGAACCGTTGAACCGGCTCAGATTCGTTGAACCGGCTCAGTTGGATCTTCTGCTTGAGTCGGTTCATTGAGCCGGCTCAGATCTGAGTTACCCATCTCTAATCGGGATTCGATTTGTATGCAACTTATTTAGGCAATCATTTGACAAATAAAAAAATTAAATTAAACTGACATTTTTATAATGGGGTTTTCTGAGAAAACCTACATTGATCACGGAATTTTTAGGGTTAAAGTAACAAACATTTGAGTTTTCAAGTAAATATCTCAAGATTGGGTTCAGTTATAATTTGAACTGTTACACCAAAAGAAAGGTAATTCGATTCCCTAAAAAACAAGTTATAACACTTCGAATTCTGATCATTAGTTTTCAAGATATAACGTTTAAGATGAGTGACGGTACAGGTCCGAAAACCTTTTCATGACCACCCTGTATCTCCACGGATATTAAAAATTGACACACCCTGTGAAGGTATTTACGGTGACCGGGCATTTTAAAAGTTTTTTATATATCTTACGTAACGGTAGATATTGGGTCCGACCTTGGATATGTTTTACATATATACATGCAAAGTCGGTACCCATATCTACCTTTACATGATATAACGAAATTACAGGAACTAAGGCAAAAGGTATCGGTCCCGGTAATTATCTTTACAACACAGTTTATTTATTGAAATGATCGTCTTTTGTTTTTAACTTTTGAGAAATGGTAACAGCCCAGCAGGCAAGGTTTCGTAAAATAATGACGAACATACCGTGTGCTCTGGTGGCAAATTTCGGAACCTTCCTTCTGTTTTCAATGAATACATGTGAGAATATTGAATGGCAACAAATATGCATTGACAGAATTGAAAGAATAAAGCCAATAAAAAAGTTCGAAATTTTATCTGTCATATTTTTGCACTAACGCGTTCTTTTTGGCTGTTCAAATTTGGTGTATTCCTATACTAGGTGTAATACACTTAAAGTGTAGTGTACACTGAATCCCAACAAGCGCGCGTAATATCCGCCGAATAATCGGTGTATGTTCTCATTGAGAATATTCGCTCGATCTCAAATTTATCGCGAACCGTATCTTGCGATTAACTTTGTTCATTCGCAAATACAATGTTCTAATTATGTATATAATTATATATTTAACAGTTTATTTAATAGCAAAAAAAGTAAACAATTATTTCCTTAAAAATAAAAAATGCGTAACTAATAAAAAAAAAATCAGTAAAATTCAAATTCTTAAAGAAAAACTTAAAAATTATCTTAATATAAAATATCACTGACAGCAATGATCTGAAAAGAAATATGTAATAAGAAGTTTTCTAAAAACATTAACCTAGTTTCACTTACCTGGATATACACTTTCACAAGCACTTGTCTGTTCGGAATAGAAGGTGTAGCCAAAATGAACAGACCTATTGTTTGTCGTAGTGACGTCAGCAAATACCATGGATATAGTAGTACCTATAACTGGATCGGATGTAATGTGTAAAGTTCCTGTATATGAGACTAATTCGTTAAGAGAAGGACAAAACATCGGGTATGAAAGAGAGTCAATGATAATTTTGTGCTAGCCTGTCAAATTTTTTTGCTCTAGAGTGGTTTTCATAACAGCGTCAGCGTTGAAAAATAAAATACCTTTCATATTGCGCTGCACATTTGGCTATTTTAAAGCCTGCACTGAACACATACAAACGCAATTGGAAACTAACACAATCGGACTTCATTAGGCAAAATTTTATTTATCGCCGATCCAGTTATACCACTACATCCATGGCAAATACTCGCAATTGACGGGTTTAGAACCAAAGGAGTACAAATGACAATTTCGCGAAAATTAAGTTAATAGCAAGAAATGGCTCTTAAGAGTGTCTGCTGTATTTTACCAGTGGCGCACAGGTGCAAGAGTAGCTTAAGGCTGCTATATGCTAGGAAATAAATCCAATACTAAACGGAAAAGCACCAATGATACGAGCCAGAGGGGTACAAGTACGACTAGCACTCCTTTTTAACGAGCGCAAATCAAAATACTCTCCGTTTTTTACATTTCAGACTGATGAGCCGACCGGGTACGAGTCGGACTACGAGTAACCGTACTTAGTTTCATTATTCAGCCCTTATGTTCAATATAATAGTTAGATTTTTTTTGCGTAGTTTTTTATTAATAAAGACTGAATAAATTATTAGGTAACTAACATACAAAAGTTGTGTTTCCTTGAAACCTTAAAGAACACTTCACCATCTCCTTATACGAGTGTCGTCGTATTGCGGCGAAGAAGTGCATGTAGTGACAAAAATTCTGCCATCAGTCTGGGCATAACTTTATTATTTTCCAAATTTCAGCCTCCTAGCGTAAGCGGTTCCTGAGATCTAGAAACCAAAATTTTTCATCTAAAACACACACCTTCTCCCCCTTCCCCGCCCACCTCAACCCTACAAAAAAGATACCACTTGCAGGGGTTTACTAAATATACCCACCATACAAATTTCAACTTAATATCTCAACGGGTTTGTGAGCTACGCACCTTCAAACGGTTTTGCGGACGGCAGACAGACATTTTGTTTTTTTTTGAGTTTACTAGTCCTAAAACGTGAAAATATAAATTTTTTTAAATTTCAGTTCGATCACACTACTTTATTATTAAAAAATAATAATGTAAAAATATGCCAAGTATATACACGAACGAAGTTTAATCTTTACTGCATAATTGGTAATCCAAAGTTTTTTACGAGGCAAAAATTTTTCTTAGAAAACGTCTCCCCCACCTCCCCCTAACACTGTTCCCCAAGGGTACCACTCGTAGGAGTTCACCCAATCCATAGAGCTACTGGAGACGACAAGCCACCGGTTTTGTATAAAGCGCTTTGAAGCCAAAAACACAATGATAAATGAGACAAAACAGGGCCGTTGTTGTTGTTTTAGCGTGAGAGTGAGTGAGACAGAACAGGTTCGTTATGTCAATTGTTGTTGTTTTTACGTGCAAGTGAATGCGACGACGTCCGCCTTCAACTCAATCGCTGCTTGTCATCTCCAGTATATATATCTCTATGACCCAATCTACCTATAAAATTTCAAAAATAATAATGTAAAATACATGAAAATACGTCAAAGTTCAGTGCCAGAGGGGTACAAGTGCAATGTTTCCCGAGTTCAGACCACGTTAAACAGTATATCTCGGGAAATTATATATATTTCTTTTTGGCGCCGCTGTGTGATTTAGAATACTAAGTCCCTAAAAGGAAACCCGATCAACCCGGTCGGTAGGTCTTAGCCATAATTATTGACACTTAAAAGACTTTGATATGATTTTACTCGAAACTACTTGAATTGCACTTGTACCCCTCTGGTTTTAAGCCCGTCAATTATTCTTTCGTCGCACAGTGCAGCATTTTCCCAATCTAGCAGGCCAAAATTCGCTTTTAAAAACATGTAATTGTTAACAAGCTTGTTATGTCTTAATTACCTTAAGCCATTAGGGAGGTTCAGGTATTCTCTTCTAATACGCTAAAGAAAAATACGATATATCGATTTTATTGACCAATCGTTTCAACCAAGATGTGGTTGTAAACTTCTTTAGTACAATTCGTTGCACGACCACCCAACAGCACTTGAATTTAAGTATCGGTTACTATACTTGGTAATTATTAATGAGTAGATTTTTGAAACATATGCTGATCAAAATTTCTACTCCTGTTTGTTCTGTCTTATCCCTTTTGATTTTCCATATAAGGACAAAACATAACAATGTTTTCAAGAACAGTTCAAATGTGGGAAATGATAATGACGTTTCCATTGATTTGAATTAAGAAGTTCTAAGCGGAAAACTCTTATACCGCGTTTCCACTTACGCGTTCATATGCGTAGGGCATGTGCGATGAGCGCGAATGTCTAAAGCGAATGTGCCGTTTCCACTTACGCATACGCGCTAGTTTGCCTCGTCCAATGTATATGAAGGCGTAAGTGGAAACGCGGCATTAAATAGCTTTGTCAGAGAGGCTTGTGATACTGCACCAAATATTGAATCACAACTCGAATATATAGATTTCAATAAGCTTAATCAAGCCGCTATAGAAAATTTTACGGGATAAATTGTAAAAGCAGAATGTCAAAAAGACGAATATCAATAATTGTAAACTGAGCAGAAAGGGAGATCGTTTTCTTGGGTGGATGAGTTGTCAGAGGGCGACCTTCTCAAGATTTTTTGGAGTAAATCAAATACTATATTTCAAAATCTAAATGAGGATGGAAATCTCAAAAGAAGTAAAAATTTTATTAAAAGTCATTTATCTTTAGCTGAAAATATAAATATCCCTATGGCAATGAAACAACTTTTTTTAGATTAAGATTATATTTTAGAATAAGAAACTTTCGGACCAAACAACCGTAAATACATTTTCAATTCCAAAGCGTATGTTAATATCTACTTCTCGGCTGAGTATTTGCTGTCGTCACGCTCATAACATAGCAAACTGTCAAGCATACCTTGTAGTGTTTCTGGTGTAATCTTTTGTTTCCAGTAATAGACAATCAATCAGAAACGGTACCGATATCTACCAATACGTTACAGAATTTATTAAATTTCGATATATACACCGGTCTTCATAAGTGCCATGTACTGAAAGAAATTAAGGACCCCATAAACACCTTTTGACATAGGAAAAATTATGGGGTCCGGACCCCATATCCACCGATTGACATAGAAAAATACCGGGTCCGTCCCCATAAGTGCCAAATGTCCTCATATGTACCCTTAGAGCATGAAACGAATGCGAAAAAGACCCCATATGTACCCTTTGACATAGATATATATTTATATATTTATATATTTATATATTTATATATTTATATATATACATATATATAAATTGATTTTTCTTTATAAATTGTAATTTCCCTTTTTTTGGTCAGGAATGTATTTATTTTATTTTGCTTTCGCCTCACAGAGACAGATATTTCTATGTACACATATGTATTTATTTTAAAACTATTTATGTAAATTTCTACTTATTTATATATGAAAATGAATGATGAAAATATGTTAATTTAAGCATAATATGCGTCTACTGAATAAAAATATAAAATTTTCGAATATTCGTTTCTTTTTTTTCCATTACATAATAACTTTTTTGGTTTAGGTTCTTAGAAATAATTGTTCATTAACGTTATGAACATGTACAGTATATTACTCCGTTCGTAATATTGAAGAAAAGCTAAATTATATGATTCACAATATTCATTCATAATATTAATGTACAAATTCATCATATTGATATCAATATGTGCATTAATATTATGAACGCAGTATTGATTCAGTGACAGGTTTAATCGTAATTATGAATTTATACTTTAATATGAGGAACAGGATTAGTAACATTAATTACACTTTTCATAAATATTATGAATTCGTTCATCACATTATACTGAGAGTGGCACAGTTAATAGTAATAATGAATCTGTACTTTAATACGAATTACTGTTTTTATCAATATTATGAACTCATTCATTATAACAATGCATTTTAACATCATTTCTGTTATTGTGTGAGTGTCCAATGCAGACCGAAAAATTATGATCGGTTTTACATAATATTAATGAATAATTGCATCGGCTCGAAAATAATGATTTTTTCATTATGATGATGACCACTTTAATTGTATTGATGTACCTTTTTGGTTCAGTGTAAAACAAATTAGCAAATAAGAAAATCTTAAGATTCAATAAAACTTTCAAAATAAATTAAACTTACGCCTGAAAAAAAAATAAAAAACTAAATGAAACAAAAAAAATCTGCCAACAGTCTGGGCAAGGTTCGGTAGCGGTCAAAGTCGGAGTATATCATGAGTTGAATTGTTTCGTGATTATTAGATTTCTTGGAAACTAATTTTGTTTTTAAAATAAAAATATTTGAAATAGAGATTTTTATCCGATTAAACATTGAAAAAGCCCGTGTAGACTATTCTAATTTTGGTATATTATGTACACTAAAAGCCCATAGAAGTAAAATCGGATTTGCTGCCTTATCAGACTTAGAGATATGACGTATTGTTAAAACGTATACAAACCCATTACTTCCACTTGGGGTTTGAATTTCGAAAAAATTGTGAAACAGGTTTTAGACGATTTCATAAGAAGCAGCTTGATATCTCATGAGACACGAGGGATTTTGAAAAATGTGTGAAAATGTAAGCAAACCCTTCACACTCCTTGGTTCTTGAAATTCGGAAAATCGTGAAAATGATTTTTAGGTCATTACATCAAATGCCGTAATAACCAATTTCATATCTCATCAGAACTAAGGGATGGCGAAAATTGTGAAAACATATGCAAATCCTTGGGGGTTGAATATCGAAAAATTGTGAAATGGGTTTGTAGTCGATTATATAAAAAGTCTGTGGAAGTGAAGAGCGATCTAATATTTCATCAAACCTAAGAAATATGTCGAAGCTTTGAAAAGCATACAACCCCCTTACACCCCTTTGTATTGAATATCTAAAAATATTGAAATTGACTTTTTGGCGGTTATATAGGAAACCTTAGGAACTAAAAATGAATTCTATATACCATCAGATCTTAGCAATATGTAAGAATCTGTGAAAACATATGCAACCTCCTTACACCCACTTGGGGGTTGCATATCCAAAAATCCTGAAAGGAGTTAATAAATAAATATGAAGACAGCACGAGAAAGTAAGAACCAATTCAATTTCTCATCACTTCTAAAAGATATGATGGAATTCGTGAAAACGTGTTCAACCCTTTTATACCCTCTTAGGGGCTGAAAGAGAAAAAAACTTAAAAACAAGTTTTAGGCGATTATTACGCAAGCCCATGAAAGTGAAAAGATATTCGATATCGATCAAACCTGGGAGATACGGCATAATTCGTGAAAAAGTATACAACCCCCCTTACACCCTCTTGGAGCTCGAATTTCAAAAATCCTGAAAACGCTTTCTAGGTATTTATATGAAGAAGACGCAGAATGAAAATGAGTTCAATATTTGGGAAGACCTAATAGATCTGACGAAAATCGTGAAAACATATGCGTTCCATTTTCACTGATCATTTTTTTCGCCCCGTTTCCGAACACCAAAGGATATTTGAAATTTTTTTATCTAAATTACTTTTCTAGTTGATTTACATATACATACCGAGTTTCAACTTTCTAGCATAAGCCGTTCTATAGATAGGAAAAACAGCGCCCACCCTCGTACCATAGTACCCATATAAAAAATTATATTTTTCCAACATGCTACTACTACATGTTTATCCAATTACCAAGTTTCAGTTTTATATCATTATCGGTTCTCGTGATATAAAAATCTGAACTTTTTCTTTCTCACCCTCCTCCATCCTCACCCTCTACACCCCCCCCCCCCCCCCCAAACATGTTTTCTGATAGGGGTCTATTAGGACTACTTCTGGTAAAATTTTTAAGAATCTGTCTTAAACCGTTCTTGAGATATGAGACCTGATTTTTTAGAAAAATTCTTATCCCCCCACTTCCATGGTACATCGCGCCCTTAAAAAAGTTTACTTTTAGCAAACGTGATTGTCACCCGTTATACAAAAACCGAATTTTATTTCTCTAGTGCAATTGGTTCGTAAGGTATCGTAATCTAAAGTTTTGCACCCTCCACTCCTGCACGCCACTGACCCCACTCAAAAATTTGTTTTCGATCTGTTCTCCTAGTATACCTACAGATGTTCATTAAGTTTTAATTTCGTAACATTAACAGTTTAGGAGATATGGATTTTAGAATGTCTCAATCTTGGCTTTCGACCGTCTCGGACGCAATATTTTTCCACCCACTCTTTCACCCCTTCACCCATATCGGCAATTTTTTGCAAACAGGTCCGCTATGAAGCTCTATATAAGTTCCAAGTTTCAGCTTCGCAGCATAAGCGGTTGCTGAGATCTAGAAACAAATATTTTCCGTCTAAAACGCTTCCGCTACCTCCCCCTCACACCCCCTCCCCAATAAATTTGGTCACTTCAAGGGTCCTACCCTGTCTACCCACGAAAAAAAATTCAACTCAAAGGGTTTGAATGCTACGAGCCTTCAAACAATTTTGCGTACACCAGGCGACGTACGGATTACGGCGTACGCCAGACGGACGGACTGAAATTTTTTTTTTGCTTTTTTCGTGTCTACTAGTCATGAAACGTGAAAAAAAAATTTTTCAGGGTAGCAAATTTTTTTTTTTAAAAATCGATCACAATACTGTATTATTGAAATAATAAAGTAAAATTAGTCAACATAAAAATTAAATAAAACTTACAACTAAATAAATCTTTCAACTGCAAATAAAATTTGTAACTAAATAAAACTATAGGTTTAAAAAAATCTTAAAATCAAAAATATCTTAAAATTATCTAAAACTTTCAACCAAATAAATTAAAATAAAATGTACGATTAAATAAATCTAGAGCTAAAAAATTTTAAAATAAAATAAAATTTTAAAAACTTACAACTACTAAGTAAAACTTAAACACATTAAATCCTAGAACTAATAAAACTTATAAATAAAAAAATTTCAAAAAAATTAAAGTAAGAACTAAAAAACATAAAATGAAAGTAAAATCACCTTAAGTTGGAATTATCCAATCGCATCGCGCGTGCAATATCGCGACACCAGTTACAGTGATCTCTCTCCCGCATTTGCGATCGACAATATTTTTTTATAAGTCTGAATCAAGTAGCTTTACATTTAAATGCTTCATTTTACCCCGCTCTCACCTATAGTGTACAACAGATGGTACGAGTAGATTAGAGGGTTTAATTTCACAAAAGGTAAGGAATAAAGTGAAATTTTCTTCTCGTTGGTTTATTATGTCTAGCAAGAAATTCAATATTGGACACGATCCATTTAAGAAGGATATGAATTCAAGTGCAGATAATTCGATTTACTGCACTTTCGGATTATGAGAATATTTTCGGGTTTTAAAAGTTTTTCGACTCTCTTTCGTTTTATATCGAAACAAGTGGAATATAGGAATTTAATTTGATGAAAACTTCAATGGAGAATGATAACGACGATAGGTGCATATGAATAAATTTCAGTTCAAGAAATTATATGTGATATTGAACTGTTCTATTTAAAATTACAAAGTTGAATAAAGTGTTGAATAACAACCCCCTGAATTCCGCACCGTCAAAAATTTTGACTATCAATGCGTTTATCTAGTTTAAATTGAAGCAACCCTTTCAAAGTGCTGAAGGCATTTTTTGTTTGCAATCAGTTGATAAATTCTTTTGGTTTTAAGGGTCTCTTAGGCTAATTTGGTAGTTAATACATTCGTAGAGAGTTTTTCTGACTCGGAAAAATTCTACATGAATTCCAAATTTAGTAGAACTTGTGGAACTATTAGCGAATGTTGCTGAATTAAATCTACTAGGCTACGGATAAATCAGTTACATTGATGATACTTTCAAAACATCGAGAACAGCATAACCAATAAAACGCACAATGAAAATCAAATCGAAATCTTTGTAACAAATGCACATAACTTAGCATTTCTGCAAGACACATTTGTTTCTGACTTTTTACTGGCATTTTTACCACAAAGTTGTACACTTCCACCAAGTCGATCGAGAAAATATCCGCCATCGAAGACTATGGAAAAATCGAAAATTCTGCATCATACGCTGTTCAAATTCCATTTTCGCGTGACATTCGACTCTCAACCAAAGGCCAATTCGTCTTGAAACTTCTGAAATAAATCCACAACAAGTTTGCAGGGAAAAATCAAAGACGTAACCAGACCCTTCACATAAACTCCTCACAAGTATTGGGCTACCAGTGAGGAAAACTACCGTAAAACTAAAAACTAAGAAAGATGAAAAAAGTTCCGCATAAAGTTTCTCGTTAAAGTTACGGGAAAAAAATAAATGAAAATGAGGTGAGTGCCTTCCGGTTGAACAAAGTAGGTATACTAGGCACAGAAAGTAACCAGTGAATTGGATACCAGTTATGAGTATGGGAACCTCTTGAATCTTAGAAACTTTCAGCTAACTTAACCCATTTCTGTAACTACTTAATGCTAATTCGGTGTAATCCAATCAGAATAATTTGCTTCGTTGCTTCACACCTCATCGTCACTTTCATAAATCGCCGTATCGATTCCCCTGCAAGACAAACACCTATAAATCTCTGTTGCGGTCATTCCGTTTAATTAATGTCCTTGAAGTTCATCGTTCAACCTGTTCACCATTCAATTACTATGTAATATGCTGACTCAGGTGTATATGCGAAATGTTAATTAAGAAAATTATCTTCGAGTATACGGACAATCATAGTGCACATTAACCGCACATTATCGGATCCTTTACAGTTGTTAAGGTGCCGAAGTACAACCACCCAAAGGGTTGGGATATATTCATAACTGAGTGGTTCAAATATTGAATATACATACTAATGTGGAGTGTGTTGATCGCAAACATGTAGCTCCTTATCGCGTTACTATAGAGGATAATAAATTAAGTTATTGAAAGTAGGGGAGCGGACGAACGAGGAAAATTTGTTCATTGATAGTATGGCTAAAAAGCAATAATACGAGTACAACGATGGAATCCATATTAATTGAACAATTAATAGTAAAAGGTTTGAAATAAATGCGAAAAATAACACAAGTACCTAGTTCTCAACGAGAAAAAAACAATTTCTGAAAAAATTCTGAAAGCGGAGAAAAACATCCGACTTTCCAAGTTGCAATAACCAATAAGAAAGGCGTGCAAAAATTCTCCAAAGTTCACCATTCATCTCGAACATTTTTCCCCTTCTTCGATTGGAAAGGAAAGCTCTCGACTCAACACATGCAGTATATAAGCACGACCGGGTTTGTAGCCAAAGACAATTTTTACTGCGGTCAAGGAGAGTCAGTTCTATGTGAAAGTATTTGTAACGAATAGGTCCGCAGAACGTCCGAAAGACTAGGCTTTTTGTCTTTAATTTGGACGTAAAACCTGGCGGACGGAAAGTCATCCTCCATCTATCGGAAGAAATCGTCATTTCTTCGTCAAAATGAAGGATAACTTTCATATTTCTTCGTTGACTATGTTGTCATTGGACAACATTAGTCTCACGGATGGCCACTGAAACGACTGAGCATCTAGCATAAAAGCACGTGCTAGCTCGTCGGATGGGGTGGCCATCCGTGAGACTAATGTTGTCCAATGGCAACATAGTCAACGAAGAAATATGAAAGTTATCCTTCATTTTGACGAAGAAATGACGATATTAAACTGAGTTCTACTTCTGGAAGCTATTTTTATAAGCTTAAATATGTTTTCGGCGAAATCCTCAATATCTTGAGTTGTTCTGATAACATATGGATTTCGTTTTTACTTCCAAAGGGTATAAGGCTATAAACAAGTTAAAACTATAATAATTTTAGAATTTTTTTATATTCTAACCACTAAGAGATGAAAACTAACAAAACTTATAATTTTATACCGTTTTTTCTTATAAATGCATCGTTTCAAAAACTGTTGAAAGCATCTGTCATCGTTCCTTGGAGACCTGTAATTTTTATTTTTTTTGCTACAGACATCTACTGCGCATTTAAACTGTATTGCTTAACATTTTCATAATTATCTAATCGGTCTATTGTTTCTATCTATTTTTTTTAATCACTTCCTTTGCAAATTTCCTTAAGAAACATATAAGTATTTGAAATAAGAGAAAGAGATTTGTCTCATTATTTTTCTTCTTATTTCATATATTTAAAAAAAAGAAGGTATCCGCAGGACGCGTTTGGTATATAACTAAGAAGAATTTTCCATGAGTGTGAAGTGAAGATTCTTTTAAAAAAAATTGCCGTCCACCGTGTACATCGTTTACAATTTTAATGCTTTGCTGCTCACACTGTGACGTCATGAAAAAAAATTTTCGTACACGCCACGGTGGATGCAATAAGATATTTGCTTCCACACATTCCTGGCTGCGGCGGTGAAGCTATCAGCAGGCAGAGATCTGATAAGAAATAAGTGCTACCAGAATAGGATAGGAATTGAATTTTGATCGAAGTTTGGAATTGAATTCTGGTAAATAGTTAAATTATATTTAATTTGGTTTTTAGATCTCAGGAACCACTTACGCTAGGAGACTGAAACTTGGAACGTATGTAGAACTATAGTGGACCTATTTACAAAAAAATTGGCGATAAGGGTTGAGGAGTGTGGGAGTGGAGGGGAAAGCAATGTGTTCGAAGTGCTTGAAAGCCGGGGTTGAAACATTCTAAAATACATATCTCCTGAACGGTTGATGTCAGAAGATTGAAAATCTGTAGTTGCCTTAAGGGATAATAGGAGATTAATCGAAATCTAAAATTTTTCAATCGGGTGGTGGCGCGTAGGGGTTGGGGTAAAAAACTTTGGATTAGAATATCTTCCGAACCAATTATTCCAGGAAGGTAAAATTTGATTTGTGTATATAGGATTACAAGTGGAGCCCATTAAAATCTTTGAGGTGGGAGGTGGAGCACAAAAGTGGGGCGATAGCCATTTTTAATAAAATTTCATTTGTATATCTCAAGAACCGTACCACATAAGAGCTTAGAAATTTTACAGGAGTTAGGCCCAGCAGACTATGTTGGAGGTACTGGTGAAGGGGCTGATGGTGGGAGGGGGTGGAAAGAAAATAATATCAATTTTTATTTTTCAAAAACCACAAACCATAAAAGTTAAAAATTGACTACATAAAGCCAATAAAGAGGTATCCTTTTTTATATGGGCAAGGCAGTAAGTGGGTGGTGGTTTTTTAAATCTCAGAAACGGCTTATGGAGAAGAAAGTTGGAACTTAGTACGTATATGTACGTATGCTACTCGAGCAATTAAAGGAAAAAAATTCAGATTTTTATTGGCATAGAGGTTGAGTAAAACAAATATCCGTGAAAAGGGATTTTTCCATATTTTCACGATTTCGTTATATATAGTATGTATATTGGACATGCCGATATAGATTTTATTTCTGCGGGTTCTTTATGTAAGTACCTAGAAATGTTTTTTTTTTCAATTTTTCGATATCCAACCCATTAGGGGGTGTAAAGTGGTTGTATACATTTTCACGAATTTCCATATATTAGGTTTAATGAGATATTCAATTCACTTTTATTTCTAAAGGCTTTAAATTTAATTGAAGAAAAATCTGATGCAAGCATTTTTTGATATTAAACCCCTTGGGGTTTTCACGAATTCCGAAAAACTTTTATGGTTAATGAGATCGAATTCGGTTTTACTTCTATTGAATCTTCTATTCAGAAAAATACGTAAATAAATAAAAAAAAATCTCCCAATACTCTGGGCGAAACTTCATAATTTTTTTTATAGAAGTCCGGAACGCGTTTAATGTTTAGATGCGGTGTAGGTGACTGCGACTGACAACCTTAAAATATAACGTTCCAAGTAGCCTCCTGGTTCACGTTCGTGATTGCTGAGTGCTTTTATATTAGTAATGTTAAAAGTAGCTAATGGAGGAGGTTCAATTAATACGCAGTAAATTTGTAGGTAGAAGAATAATAATAAATTTTGGATATTAACCAATTGCTTCCCCTTGTTGAATTATCACGCCACGCCACTGGCTAGCAAGTGTTCAGTTCAGTCCCAGCGGGAATACGAGTAATGTATTATGTACTGTATGTAATATTATAGTTTATGCAAGATTATTAGAATGTGTCTTTTTCGCGGTCTGAAAAAAGTATAGAGAATCAATCCTTCAAAATTGCAGAAAAAATGTAATATGAATAGTATGGTAATTCTTCCATCCATTGAATCAGAACTCTTTTTTCCCGCTGTGGTAGTGGCTTCGCATAGGCGATAGTGGAAACGCTACGCACATCCCTTTGATGTGCGTCCAAACACCGCCATCGACGCAAATGTAAGCGATTCTCGACTTGAGTTGCAAACTAACGCAAATGTGCCGTTTCCACTTACGCATACGCGCTAGTTCGCATCATCCAATGCACATGAAGGCGATAGTGGAAACGCGGCATAATGAAGTAAGGAATCGCCTCGTGATATACATAAATAATAATGTCTCAGAATTCTAAATTTCACATGCTTTATGAATCTTGTGAACATTAGATACCTATCACTTACCTTGTTTTCTATATACCCAGTTAGAAACGCTTCTTGCTAGATGCTAGCTAACATCAAGATTAACGGATGTGACTCGATTCAAGTTGTTTGCAAGAATGGAAGTGTAAGTAAAACTATCTCCTCTTGTATTCTTCACTAATCAGATCAGGTAACTTCCATAGGTACATTGTGGCTACTAAAGTACCCCCTGTTCGAAGTCATTCACTTCAAAATTACAACGACAGCATATCGCTAGTTGTCACCGTTTTCCAGCGTTAAGAGAAGCCACCATAGTGCAGATAGCTTCCAACATACTTTTAGTGTAAGTCGATGTTGTAATGAAGTGTACTGAGTATGACCCAAGTGAAAATACCAGTAGCAACACGAACATAATCCACCTCTACACTATTACGTAAACAGATAGAGTGCTCTAATACAGTAAACATTTGTGAATTACTGAGTGCGGGGATGATTTTGTACATACCACTCGAGTCTCTACTTGTAAAGTAAAGACAGTGACTTCTAATAAGACTTAAAATAAATAAAATATAAGTGTAAAGTAGATATGCAGTATGCAGCCATCTCAGAATTGAATTACGACCAACGATAATTTCCGTATGCCGCGTGAGTTTCGTCTTATCGTCACCGTAAAATGATTTTCAATCGAAACGGTTCGGATTTCAGTCTTAAGAAACAGTTGGCGCGAGTTCCACTCTAAATATTTTCATCTCGAGTGGATATTCGAAGTTTTATCGTGGATTTTAATAATTTCGGTTTCG
The DNA here is from genome assembly GCA_951812415.1 of Beris morrisii. Classification (NCBI taxonomy): domain Eukaryota; kingdom Metazoa; phylum Arthropoda; class Insecta; order Diptera; family Stratiomyidae; genus Beris; species Beris morrisii. The sequence goes on from OX638310.1 coordinate 170,986,326, forward strand.
GTTAATAAAACATTAAATAAAAATAAAAATTAATAGATTTTAACGGTTCTGTGTGCGAAAAGTGTCCCTACCCAAAATGACTGGAAATGATGATCAAGAGCATCTCATCGATCGTATTTCAGCGGACAGTATTAGGAGCACTGTGAGCTTATTTTATTTTTATTATACATAGGTAGTTAGTTTAATTTTTCAACAATCAGATTTTCGCCATCATACCTAACATACTATCGGATTTTTTTAAAGCAGTAGTTAGAGGCACCTTTCTAAAATTTTAGACAAATTTTTATTTACCTAGTTATAAATTGCTTATGTTTGACTAGTCTGAAAAACACGGTGTTTAATTTAGTTACAAGCAACCTAATTAGTGTTTAATTAAAAAAATCAGTAGTGTTTTTTTCTTTGTGCCAATTTCTGACGCCATAACCCCATTTCTCGATCCTCGCTACTTATTGCTTCCTTACTAAGGGCGATATCTCTACGACCTACATGATACTTGGGATCAATTTTTAAATAATATTATCTCTTTTTCAATTTTCAAAAATAACGAGTAGCTACTTTATCTGTTAGCTGAAAAAATCCCTTATTGATCATGCGATGGCAAAAAACAGTTTTCTAAGCAATACAAAATTTGAAAAGATAGAAAATTCCTAAAATACTTCGGACAACTGAAGCCAGTGCGCTCACTATCAGCTATTACAAAAATAATATGCATCGGTTCATTTGACATTTTGAACTCTAAGTTGCTATTGTTCTTCGTAAAAATGAGTGCTGATAGGACTGCCACCCGATTCCCTTACCGTCTTATCAGTAAAATATAATGAAAAATAGTCCCTCCATTTGACCATCTTTTCTAATTCGATTCCGATTCCGGTGCCGATTAAAGAAAATACTACGCATGAATCTTAATACATACACATATGGATCAAATAAATATATTTCTATTGTATTTTCACATACAATGTGATGTGCTGATAATTTTGAATCCCAATTTAATAATAATTGGCACCAAAACATGGAGCTGGAGCAAAAGTATTATTTAAACAGTGACTCTATTGTTTACAAAATGTGAGCTGCAATTAATGTAGGTAAAATGATAAGAAGCATTTTTTTGTTTATTAAAAAAACCTACGACTTAATTATTAGGTAGATGAGATTGAAAATTTAGAGACATTCAAACACCAGAAGTTATGATATAAAAATATGTCGAAAGAATACAATTTTTATCAAAAATATAAACTAAAAATTTTGAACCGTTTTTTTCTGGTTTTTTTACGATGGTGTCGCTTTATTATTTTTTTAATAATAAAGTATATGTGCTGGAGGACGAGCATATACTTTATAAGTCGAAATCACTGGAATCGATTAAATGTGCTACTTTTTTTTAATGCAAAAAGAAAACAAAATTGTCCGCTAGCCCGCCGTGAGATTTGATCCTCACATGGGTGGACAATAGAGGATATGGTTGCGTCTGACAACTTAAAAAATAGCTTTTCAAATAGTACCTCGTTATTCTTTAGGTTGGCAGTTGCATAGTAATCTTCACCACATCTCAGCATTAAACACGTTGTGCCCCGATTGTTGGAATATTTTTTTCTTTAATTTCAATAAAAATAAACGTATAATACTATCAGATTAAGAATATAAAAATAGCGGGTGAAAATTAGTCATAAACCCTTAGGGTTTAAATATCCAAAAATTGTGAAATAGATTTTTCGGCGAATGTATAGAACGTCAGCTAGTAAAAATCAATTCGATATCTCATAAAACCTCAGAAATATGTCGGAATTTGTTACAATGCACACAATCAATTTTAATATGGCGAAATTCAGAAATTAATTTTTATTTATAAAGTTCATACGAGTGAAATGTTAACTCCTTAGACCTAAAAGGTCTTTCGGAATTCGTTAAAAACTTTCACAAACAGCTTGGGCTTGGGTTCGATATAAAGAAAAAAATTCTTAAATTAGTTTTCAAACGATTACATTTTAAGGCCTTCAAAGTAAAAGCGAATTCAATATTTTATTAGACCTAAAAAATTGGCTCGAACTCAGTTGAACTAGCAGTTGAATATCGAAAAAACCTGGAAAATAGTTTTTATGTAGAGATCCCGCTGAAGTAAAATTTATTCGGTACTTCGACAAACCTAAAAGATACAACGAAATTCGTGAATGTAAACACACACATTTCCACAAACAAAAAATTTGTCTCACCACTGCCCACGAAAATTTTTTTAACTAACGTTTGCGTACAGCGTGTGGCGTATACGGCGGACAGACGGACATTTTTTTCTATTAGTCCTGAAATGTGAAAATAAAAAACTAGAGGGTAGCATTTTTTTTTTTAAATTTCAGATCGATTACTACACTTTATTATTAAAAAAAATAATGTCAAAATAGGACAAAACCGAAATATCTTTGGTTCGAGCATAATTTTTCGATTTTTTTTTTGTTTCTTTGTTATTTCTAATTTTTTGCCTTTGTATTTAGAAATTATTTTGTTCTCGATGTTCTATTTTCTCTATTACCGCTGGTTGTAATTTGTTTGGTATTTTCGTTCTCAGCGAGAAATTCGGAAATTGGTTCACAAAAAAACCAAGTAGGGTAGAATGGGAAGCCCTGCACCACAGGTAGAAATGCACCACTGGCCATTGGCGCGCCCCCGTACGTAAACTCTACAAAGCAGAGGTAGTATTCTCTTTCTCTTTCCTAACCGTACAATCGCGTCCAGTAGTCGTTGAAATACCAAGTAATCCTAAACAGTTATTCGGAGAAAAGGAAAAGCGCACAGTGTAACAAAATTTTATTGTTTACGCCAAATTTTTTTTTAAGAGCAAGTTATCGATTGTAAAGCTCTGTAGGTAAGCATATATATAGCGTGTAGTCCAACGTATGTTTTAGTAAAGTACTAGTTTATTATTTGTTTCTATTTTTTTACAAAAAAAAAAAATATCCGTCTAGTCGGAATGGGTAGAATTGTACCACGAACATATAGGGAGAAATGCACCAGTGGTGCATTACTCCCTTTCCGGTGAATTTTTACACGTACCTATTCATGATTTTTTTTTACTGACATTAGTATTTATTTTTATAATCCGTTAATCATTACAATTTAGATAAAATACAATGCCTCGTTTACCATCTTAAAAGGACAAGGGGCCATTTTCAGAAAATAATATGAAAAGTGCAATTAAAGCAATAATAGATGAAAATTTTTCTATAAGAGGTGCTGCAAAAAAATGTAACCTTTCATATCACACTGTTCGCCGTTATTATAATAAAGCTAAGCAATCCGAAACCCCTCTCACTCGTTACACGCCTAATTACAATTGGAAGCGCATAATCACTGACGAGCAAGAAAAGTCCCTGAAGGATTATATTATCACATGTTCGGAAATGCACTACGGTCTTACAACCTTAGACTGTCGGAAACTTGCATATGAGATGGCCTCCATAAACAATGTTAAGTTTCCTGAGAAATGGAACAAGGAAAAACTTGCGGGAATCGATTGGTTCGTCAACTTTAAGAAACGACATCCTGACTTATCGTACAGACAACCAGAATCCTGTAGTCTTGCAAGATCCTCGAACTTCAATACAACAAATGTGAACCTATTTTTTGAAAAATTACAAAAAATTTATGAGAGATCGCAATATTTTGCTGATGGAAGTCGAGTGTACAATTTAGACGAAACAAGTTCACTAACCGTTCCAGCTCCTCAAAAAGTAAGTTAAATTGGCTAACAACATTTGAGCCGTTTATTTTGAAAGTGTCATAAGTCACTTTCGTTTTTAAATCGAGATGTTTAAGGTATTGATGCCAACTTTCGGGAAGATTTACTTGTATTTGTTAAAAGTGAGATGAAACAATCGCATCAATAGATTCTCAGAAAGTTGCTTCGTGTTGTATAAAACATCGTTAGAATGTCACAATAATTTTTTTTTGAAAAAGTGACTTATGCCACTTTCAAAATCATCGGCTCATATGTGTATGTAGATATGAGAATTATGATTATATATCTTAGGTTCTGACAAAGAAAGGAATAAGAGCAGTGTCCAAAGTTACTAGTGCGGAAAAAGGAACATTGGTAACTACCTGCACCATAGTAAGTGCCACGGGACAGTACTTGCCACCCGTTATGATTTTCCCAAGAGTTCATTTTAAGAAGCATATGATCACGGGCAGTCCATCTGGAACTCTGGGTCTTGCTAACCCATCGGGATGGATGACGTCCGAATTATTCGTGGAAGTTATGAAACACTTTATTAAACACACGTGTAGCAGCAAGGAAACTCCAACGCTGTTAATATATGACAACCACGAGTCTCATTTATCTTTAGAGGTCATTCAGTTGGCGAAAAAAAGCTCTCATAAAATGCAGCCATTGGATGTTGGTGTTTTTAAGCCTTTTAAATCCGCTTACAACTCCGCTATGAATTCCTGGCATCTTGCGAATCCAGGAATTCGCGTAACGATTTATAATGTTGCATCATACGTCGGATTAGCATACAGTAAAGCTGTAACTGCGTCTAACGTTGTGGCATCTTTTAAAAAAACTGGAATCTTTCCCTTCGATAGGCACGTTTTTTCCCCAGTAGATTTCTTACCCAGCGTTGTTACTGAGGGAACTGCCACATCAAATAGGAACGAAGATCAGGTGTCTAACGTTGAAGATTCACAGAACAGAGTATCATCAAAGCCTACAAGTAGTGAAAATAATAGTAATACTCCAACTGTCCAGTTTAGTCCTCCAGAAGCGTTTAAGGGTATCCAAAAATTGATTCCACAAAAAGGAAAATTACTTCAAGAAAACGTGGGAAATCAATAATTGCTACAGATTCCTCAGAGATGGAAAATCTCCACGATAGCAAAAAGAGGAAAACCCATGGAAAAAAAGTTAAACGAAATATATAAAAGATATAACTGCTTTTAACGAAGTAAACGAATTATAGTTACCACCATTAAAATCAAATGAAAATACAAGAGAGGAAGAACTGCAAAATTTGAAAAGCACTCCTAAATTAAACGACTACGTTTTAGTTCAATTTCAAGACTATAAAAAGTTAAAAATTTATTACGTCGGAAGGTCATTGGAAACATAAATGGACGAAATCGTCTTCATGTGAGCTTCTTTCGAAAGTACAACGAATATTTTGTTATGCCTCCTTTGCCTGATCACATGGCCACAAATCTTGATGACATAAAAATGATTTTACCGCCACCAGAACGGATTGGTGCTACAAGCAGACAGCAGTCACATCTGAAATTTTCGACCGATTTTTCAAATTTAAATATCCGTTGAGTTATCAAAACATACAATCTTTGAATTATTATTATTTATTATTACCTATTATTATTTACTATTTTTTATTCGGTTAGAAATCGAAAAATGTTTAATTTATTTACTATTTAGTTTGTTATTGTTTGTTTAAGTAAATGTGAATATATTTAATTTTTATTTCAACTAATTTGGTTTTGGATTTGCTACATATTTAAAATGTGGTGCATTTCTACCTTGCAAGTGGTTCATTTCTCCCTTATGATGGGAGAAATGCACCATTTGGACTGACTGTGTTCTTCTGCATTTCGCTCAAGATTTGTTTATATTTTGCTATTCGTTATGAATACAATATTTGCGCAAGGTATTTAATTAAATAAAGAAAAAAAAATTAATCAAGTTATGCTTTTTTCTACTGAGCTTTAGAGTAATTCGTGAAAATTGGTGCATTTCTACCTAGTCTACCCTACACCAAGATTTCTTGTAAAATTTTGTATTTTAAGATTTTGTTTGCTAGACACAACTGTCTCTCAGAACCGTAAATTAACTCGATAGCCACTATCTTTCACATCTCGTAGTTGCTTGCATTAAATAGATTATTTTTTTTAGAAATAAATCATACTTTTATCGTCAAGCTAATAAATAGTACAAGAATCAAATATTTAATAAATTAATTCGACGTCGTGCCGGAAACCTCCTCATTTCATTTTAAAATTGTGAAATTACAGAATCTGCTCGCGTAATCCATTAGAGTAGAGTGCAAGAAGTTATACTTTGGTGCTGTAATCCTCAAATAAGCTGGAGCATACTACAAAAATCAAATTGAATAAATTGCTCGCACAGTCCAGAGGTACCAATCTAAAAAATTTACTTTATCTTTTTTTATTGAATTCATGCAGAATTGGAAAGCAAAAGCCACTTAGCATAGCACTAGGGCAAATTGCGGAAAGAGCAGTTTTCAAACTTTTCATCTACACGAACAACTGAAAGAGAAAAATTATAGGACTTCATACTTATTATATTGAATTTATGTGAGGTGTGTTTAAGTACTAATCGTACTTGTGTTTTTTTACTTGAAAACTTATAAGTAGTCTTCACAGTTTAATGAACTGCAAAGATCATCTGCATCGACATCGAGTGTAGAACGAAGGTGCATAAGTGCATTATCACCACTTAAGGTACGACTATTATATTTAAGCCCAATGCTTTTTGAATGAATATTTTAGTTGACAAAGTTTTTCAAAATTATTTCCAAAAAATTATGATTCTAAGAACTTAAAATAGTTGAAGATAACAGAGAGGTTGCAAAAAGAGTAGGTAAAGGCTAACAAAGTGTTGGAAATCACCCTTAGTTCTATTCTGCGGGTAAAACAAAAGTTACACAAATCCAAAAAGTAAATGAAAGAAACAACAGAACAAACCACTTTCTTGTTTGCTAAAGAAAATTGCACGTTCGGATTCTATACTCGTTCTTAATTCGAAATCGAAACGAAAATTTTATATAGAAACAAGAAATACGAAAAAAAATTAAGAAAATCTTTTTAATCTACATTTTTTTACTTTAAGCAAACGACAATGCGAAATACAATCCAAAATAGAAAATTGAAAAGTAAGAGAGTCAAATATAAATCTAAGAAAGAAATCCACTAAATTCTCAAAATATTCTCGATTTTTAATTCCATAGATATTAACAAATTAAAAAAAATGCAATGTAAAATCTAGAAAAAAGATTGCGAAAAAATTCGAATAAAGAAAAAAAAAAAACACAAAATATAGTTAAGTAAAAACCTAAAAAATATTTATATTCTGAATGTATAGAATTTTTTTTTAATAATTTAAAGAATTCCGTGGTGCAGAATCCCATACCATTTTATTAAAAGCATAACAATATAAAATACTTTATTATTAAAAAATAATACAGTAATAAAACAAAATTCCAAAAAAATTGGGAATAAAAGAACTTGATAAACAAACAAATAAAAAAAGGATTAAAAAATTATTTTTTTTTTAAAAATGAACTCCGAAAATCTTGAAATGCAGTACATCTAAAACCAGCGCGTAGCGTGAATCTTACTATGTTTGCTCTTATTTTTATACTCTAGATGAAATCATATAGAGTATTATAAGTTTAATCCAGCCCAAAAGTTTGTAACGCATAGAACCAAGCCTCGGACGAAAAAAAGTTATATATTATTTTTTGTTTATTTGTGGCCAAAAACCTCAAATCCGCCTGACGTCCGTCCGTCCGTCCGTCCGTCCGTCCGTCCGTCCGTCCGTCCGTCCGTCCGTCCGTCCGTCCGTCCGTCCGTCCGTCCGTCTGTCCGTTAGCACGATAACTCAAGAACGCCTTCACCTAGGATCATGAAATTTTGAATCTGGATGTTTGGTTGAATTTGTAAGGCTAAGTTCGTTAACGGGCAAAATCGTCCTACTCCTTCGGGTAGCTGCCATACAAAATGTCCTTAAAACACGTGTTCAAGAATATTGGTCAATAACTTCAGAAGGGTTTAAGCTACGTCTTTGAAATTTTGTATGTGTTATTTTTCCAATAGTCGGAGCTAAATATACGATTATGAAGAAAATCCTTTTAGTCCTTCGTGTAGCTGCCATACAAATATCCTGTCAAAATGTATTCACTTAATTTACGAAGCTCACTATAACTCAAGTAATCCTTTAGCTACGAATTCGGAATTTTGTACAAGTCAGTTTTGAGTGAAAACAAAGTCGGAGTTTACTAATCAGCGAAATCCTTTTACTCCTTCTGGTAGCTGCCATACAAAATGTCCTTAAAACACGTCTTCAAGAATATTGGTCGATAGCTTCAGAAGGGTTTAAGCTACGTCATTGAAATTTTGTATGTGTTATTTTTCCAATAGGTGGAGCTAAATATATGATTATGAAGAAAATCCTGTTAGTCCTTCGTGTAGCTGTCATACAAATATCCTGTCAAAATGTATTCACTTAATTTACGAAACTCACAATAACTCAAGTAATCTTTTAGCTACGAATTCGGAATTTTGTACAAGTTAGTTTTGAGTGAAAAGGAAGTTCGAGTTTACTAATCAGCAAAATCCTTTTACTCCTTCTGGTAGCTGCCATACAAAATATCCTTAAAACACGTGTTCATCAATATTTTCCAATAACTTTTGAACGCTTCTAGCTACGAATTTCAAATTTTGTACACGTTTATTTTTGAATGGTTCCAAGGAAAAGGATAAATATGAAAGAAATCGAGTGAGTCCTTCCTGCTCCTCCCATGTGAAAGTCCTTTAAAAAGGACATTTTTTTCGATGACTTACCCAGTTCAAGATATGAAATTAAACACTGAATATTGTCTTTTAGTTTTGAGTAGCAATCTAATAGCAGTCCTTAATAAAGGACATACAACATGCACACACGTAATACCTTGGATACACTGCTTGTATACAAATTACATTATTCAAATCATGATATGCAATACAAGATGGCATGATACACTGCCCATACATGTTATACTTGTAGAAACCGGACCATCACATCGCACACAAAAATCAAAACCGCTTAAAAAATTCTACCTGCCGGAAGGATAGAAAAATCCACAACTGCCATTCATTAAAATTTCAGTTAAAAGAAGGCTACATCAGCTAAAATTATCGAATTTATATACAAGGAAACAGGTTGAATAGTATGTAGATATCAGCTTGTTGACGTACTATATGAGTATTATTGGGTGATACACTGGTGATATTGACGATATTATGATTTGTATACGAGCTGTGTATCCAAGGTATTATTCTACTTTATACCCAACTACAATATAAATCGGAGTTCAGTATTCATCTAGAGTATTATACGATTGGCTTGCAGCCGATCGTGACTGCAGTATGTTTTTTATTTATTTTTTGCCCAATGAATAAAAATGTCGATTAACGGAATCCCAAACCGAGAAAAGAGGATAAAAGGCAGAAGCCCTAAATTCTAAAAAAATATCATAATTTTTAAATTTCGGAGGGAAATAATATCGACTGAAAAAAATGTTCTCTGGTCAAAACTTTAAAAATATCGAAAAACAAAATATCGATGATCGCGTTCAAAATCGTGGATACAAAAGTCAAAAAATTTTAAAATAAAAAAAAAATGATTTGATAATACTATGTTTCGGTGTTGGAACAGTTTTATAGAACTCTTACCTCGACTGGAAGAAAGGGGCCACGCGGGTAGAATCAGTAACTTACTAATTACTCTATGATTCAAAAACATAGACACACATTTTTCCTGAATTTAGTTTTTGAATTTAATGGATACGCAGCACGGAGTAACATAAAAGAAGCATACGATAGCATATGCTCTAATAGAGACGTCAACCAAACAAGAGCATGGAACTGAAAAATAGATATGCATACCTTCAGATTAGGAAGCTCGTAAGCAGACTGAAAACTTGTACCCTGAAAAAGCTGTTAAGTTACACAACTGGAATAGAAGATTCATTATCTAACTATCGATCGATAGTGCGATTATTACGATATGTAAAATAGTTTTATGTAGATAGTATCTCATATGGAAAGATAAACGAATCCTATCGATTACATTCTCATTATGTAAATTCGCAAATGTAAGTGAATATTCGTGTTTTATAATACTAATGTCACGATTGTTTATGAAACATTATCTTTTACATTTTCTGACTACTTATTCCTCTTGTCATAAAGAAAATAGTTCAATGTAAAGATATTGGTGATTTTTTGCAACTACAAATTGTTGCTAAATTGAATTAAACGTATTAATTCCCTATGTGGTGATAGCGGCAACATCAAAGACTACAATGGAAATTATGTGCTTAATCTTAGAAAATTACTAAAAATTAAAACCAGATAACATACGAATAGTAACATTTCTAATTTTTCCATGTTATATAGTAGCAACGGACTTGTCAAGAGTCCGTTACTATTTTAATTTGCATTTTATTTAATTTCAGTCTATGAAAATAATGTCTTTAGCTTTGAAATCGAAAAATTGTATAATAGATATCCTGAAATTTTATATTTTAACAAATAAAAATTTGTTTATACGTCCGCGGGATGTAATTATCCCCTCCTTTCCCAAAAATTATTTCAAAAGACAAGTTGGAGTATCATCGGGCTGTGAAATTTTACAGAATTAAGTGAGAGGCTTGTTTCTCTGGAATGATTTGTGTTAGAAAGTTGAAACTTTGCAGTTATATATATATGTCTGTACTGTAAAAGTTATTTTTCTGAGATGCCCATTAAATGTATCAAGGACTTCAGTTGATGGGATTAGCATCTTCAGATTTTTATATATCGCCAACACTTTTAAAATGTAAGGAAAGAATTCTGAAAGCCTAGTTTTGATGAAGGCGCTTTTAAACTTCATTCAAACAAACTTTCAACTCTGGTATTTGGGCCGTTGTTCGTGCGATAACAAACTTCAATTTTAGTTTAACTTCTTATTAAGCTTTTTATTCTTCTTTACATCAAAAGTACTTTGATTTCCTCTTGGTTTATCCTGAAAAAGTACTCATTCTTTCAGAGTACCCACGAAAGTACAGAGAAACGGTGTGACTAGACCGTAGCTTCAAGCGTCTACTACAATATGTTCTGTACGTCCAAAACGGCTGCATACTTTTTAAATGTTGATGGTGGATGCTCCATTAGGGTGAATCGATGAATTCTGAAAACAATTTGTTAGTTGTTAAAGTACAACAAGGTCCTTGTGGACAGCTCTGTCGCTCCTTATTGTTCTTTATATTTTCAATACTATTTTTAAATTACGGCCCTCTTTCACAGAATGACAACTCAAAACGCATCAATACACCATACAACAATGAAAAAACAGTAATTCGATTCGTTCAGCCGAAGAGTTACGGATCGGTGGGTGATGGTAATCCCGAAGGTGAACGCTTGACATACACCTGGTACAATTTGGACGTTTTCGGCGAAGTCCACGAGGCACAAGAGTCTGTTATTGGCGGCATGTGCAAACGACTCAAATGTTTGATGTGCGGTGAGAAACGTATTCCCACGCCCAGAAAACAATTACTAAAAAATGGTAAATTTAAAAGTCTTGGAATTTTCTTTTCTTCTAAGTAACTTTTTTTAAAGTCTGTGGCGTAGCATATCCTGGCGAGCTACTTGCAGTAATCGGAAGCTCTGGAGCTGGAAAATCAACCCTCCTGAACGCATTGGCCTTTCGTTCACCGTCCGGGGTTCAGATATCCCCATCGGCGGTACGACTTTTAAACGGATGTCCTGTCGATGCGAATCAAATGCGGGCCCGGTGTGCGTACGTTCAACAAGATGATCTCTTCATAAGCTCGTTGACTGTTCGCGAGCATCTTATCTTCCAAGCGATGTTACGAATGCCACGCGCCCTACCCTACCGACGGAAAATGGATCGCGTCAATCAAGTGATCCTCGATTTGTCGTTGACAAAATGCCAGAATACTATGATTGGATCGCCGGGACGAATCAAAGGACTATCGGGTGGTGAATGTAAGCGCCTTGCTTTTGCATCGGAAGCCCTGACTGATCCTCCGCTCCTGCTATGCGATGAACCCACCTCCGGCCTAGATTCGTTCATGGCACACAGTGTCCTTCAAGTGCTCAAAGGACTATCGCAGAAAGGCAAAACCATTATTCTGACAATTCATCAGCCGTCTTCGGAAATTTTCGCATTATTCGATCGATTGCTTCTGATGGCTGAAGGGCGAGTAGCTTTCCTCGGAGCTCCTGATCTGGCTGCTGATTTCTTTGCGCAGTGAGTACACAGAAGTTCTACGAATCTTGGAAGCTGAAATCAATTTGGTTAATTTTTTAGATTGGGAGCACCATGTCCTAGTAATTACAATCCAGCTGATTTCTACGTTCAGGCTCTGGCCGTAGTACCTGGCAAGGAAAATGAATCGCGCGAAAAAATTGGTAAAATTTGCGATAGTTTTGCCGTTGGCGCGTAAGTAATCTACCAGCGTCTTTCAAACCTTCTCATTTTCACCGCTTACACAATTTCAGAGTATCAAAGGAGATGTCCCAATTGTTTCGGAACGATAAGGACAACTATCAGCTATCGACACTTGATGAAGAAATATCGTGCGGCTATAAGGCTTCCTGGTGTACACAATTTCGTGCAGTTCTGTGGCGATCCTGGCTTACTGTCCTAAAGGAGCCGCTCTTAGTAAAGGTCCGACTCCTCCAGACGGTGGTATGTTCCGTTCTATTTCCTTCTTAAAGCCGCTACAATCAAGCCCTTTCAGATGGTCTCATTGCTGATCGGCTTAATTTTCCTTGGGCAAGAGCTCACTCAAGATGGCGTAATGAACATCAACGGTGCCATATTTTTATTCCTCACCAACATGACCTTCCAGAATGTTTTTGCCGTTATAAACGTAAGTAGAACTCATTTTGTTGGCCACACACAATGCAATCTCTTGTTTGTAGGTATTCTGTTCGGAGCTTCCAGTTTTCATGCGAGAATCTCGAAGTCGTCTGTACCGTTGTGATACCTACTTCCTGGGAAAAACGTTCGCCGAACTTCCGCTATTTCTTCTAGTACCGTTTGTGTTCACGTCAATCGTCTATCCAATGGTTGGTCTTCGTCCCGGACTGGTTCACTACTTGATAGCCTTGGCATTAGTGTCGCTTATTGCAAACGTCTCGACATCCTTCGGTTACCTGATATCCTGTCTAAGTTCGTCCACATCGATGGCACTATCAGTCGGACCACCTGTAATCATTCCGTTCCTCCTGTTTGGTGGATTCTTCCTTAACTCGGGCTCGGTACCGTCCTACTTTAAGTGGCTGTCGTATTTGTCGTGGTTTCGGTACGGTAACGAAGGACTTCTGATAAATCAATGGGCCGACGTTCAACCAGGTGAAATAGCTTGTACACGTTCGAATACCACCTGCCCGGCATCTGGACAGGTCATCCTGGAAACATTGAATTTCTCCGAGACTCACATGCTCTGGGATGTTATTGGACTGGTCATTTTGATAGTTGCCTTCCGATTTATAGCGTACATTGGACTGCTTTTACGATCCCGAAGCAAGGAGTAGAGTGCCGTTAATTTAGTTCATTTTTTTAGTAACCTTATCGAATCTTTTAAATGCTATTAATGTCGATTTTTTGTACTATGACTTGAGATTGTTAATTTATTGTAATAAATATTTTGTTAAAATTTACAAAAATCATAAATGTTAAAATATTTGTTTTAAGAATTTTCGACTAGCCAAATATGAGAATCAACTTTTAACTTTTCAGCATATGCTTTCACTCTGAAATTTGAAAAACTTGTTTTTCTTCTAAACTTCTTATATCAAGCCTACTCCGTAAAGATGTTTTCTTAAAAACATCGAACAAAATTTTTGATAGTTTAAGATCCGACCTTTGCAAGCTAGACACAAAAGTTATAAGCACAACTTTTTGATTGAAAATTCTACTACTAAGTAATTTTGGAAATTACCTGGTTAGGAATATTACTTTGAAGTTAATTGAAACACTTTTTTGATGCAAATATGACTAAAAAAAATTAAAAGTTATTTAGAAATTTTTCTCTTACTTTTGGATTGATAAACGACCAGACAGTTTAGTTCTACCAAAAGTATATGAATGACTCTATTATAATCATATTGATGAGTTAGTAATTATTTCTTTGACATCGAATTTTTTTCAGTTAAATCGACAAAATTGCGTTCGTTAGTAAAGAGTTTGAAAATAATCGTGTATAAAACTCTAAATATCCTACATTTGTAATGAGTTAAAAAAAGTAAAATAATCAAGTACCGAACTGTTTTGATAAGTCGGCTAAGAAACGCATGGTGAAAAAAATCACTTACTTTCGAAAGGCAAAGTATTTTTTTACAACACTTTACTTCTTGTAGTTTGTCCTGTATTAAGGACTCTCATTTCATTGCTATTCAAATCTAAAAATTATAGAGAATTTCGTAAATTGAGTGAAGATATTATTAAAAAATATTTGTATGACAGCTACATGAAGGACTAAAGTGATTTTTTTCATAATTATACCTTTAGCTCAAACTATTAGAAAATCAACTTATACAAAATTTCAAAGTCGTAGCTTAATCCGTTCTGAAGCTTGAACATGCCTTTTAAGGACTTTTAGCATGGAAGCTACCTGAAGGAGTAATGAAATTTCACTGATTAAGGGGGAACATCCGAGTAGAAATTTTTTTTCCCAAATTCCAATAATTGTGAAAGTTATGGGCAATTAACCGAAATGGGCCCTTCGTGAATTCTCTATATAGAGCGTCATTCAAATGCGATTATCTCAAAACATGCTTTTCAAAGACGGTCCCCAAAATATTCGGAACACGGCTCGACCGATTGCTTCCAAAATTTGATACAATATTTTCGGACAGATTTTTTTTTCACTTAATTACTTTTTTTTTATCAAACCAGAAAGTTCGGTAATTAAGGTTAAAAAATGAACGTAAAGTTCAATCGGCCGCCATTTCGTGAAAAAAATTTTTCTTTTTCAAAAAATCCTACGATGCGAACTGCATCATCATTACATTTTCAGAATCTTTTTAAAAATTTTGTTTCTGATCAACCGAATGCATGTAATCTTGGGAACGGCAGGCTGTGCGAGCGAGGGACACTTTTTACGCCGGCCATGACAGCAGCGTCCCCAGTCTATATATATTTATAAAAAAATTTGTCGGCGTACCTTAACATGTATACTTTCGAATAAAACTAACCTGGATAAAATCGAGCAAATAGTTTTTGATATAATAATTCCTAAAATTCACCTATTTTTTCCACTGTCTACTCGGATGTACCCCCTTAATGAACTTGAACTTTATTTTCACTCAAAACTAATTTGTTCAAAATTTCAACTTCGCTGCTAATCGATTTCTTGAGTTATAGTGAGTTCCGTGAATTGAATGAGGATATTTTTACAGGATTTTTGTATGGCAGCTACTCGAAGGACTCATGGAGCACTCTTTCGTATTTATTCATTTAACTGCAACTACTAAAAAACCAGCATATACAAAATTTCAAAGTCGCAGCTTAAGACGTTCCGAAGTTATCGGTCAATATTTATGAACACGTGGTTTAAGGACATTTTTAAAGGATATGGCTGCTACCTGAAGGAGTAGGACGATTTTGCCCGTTAGCCTTACAAATTGGACCAAACATCCAGATACAAAATTTCAAGATTCTAGGTCAAGGCGCTCTTGAGTAATCGTTCTAACGGACGGACGTCAAGCGGATTTTGTGTTTTTGGCTACAAATAAATACAAAATAACATATAACCTTTTTTAGCCCGAGGCTCGGTTCTATGCGTTACAAACTTTTGGGCTGGATTAAACTTATAATACTCTCAGATTTCATCTAGAGTATAAAAATGGCATTGCCATCGAATTCACACAGCTAGGATGCGAGTTGAATTGAGTCCGCTGCAATTTTCTGTATGTATTAGGTTGTTAGAGAAATCTCTTTTATTTGCAAGAAGATAGATCGGGTCCTTTCTTAAACGATCAGTCCTTGCCTTGTTGTCTTCTGGACGAAGCATTTCGAGTGTTATAGCAGATAGATAGTTATATATTTTCCATAGTATTAAACATTTTGTGCTTAAGCTAACTTATAATTATTTTGTGCTCAGACTTTCGTCTCTACATCAATTGTTATTAAATTAAATTATAGCACGGAGGCTGATGTCTCTAACGAATAATTGTGGGTTTATGAAGGAAAATGGAGCAAAACCTTCCTGCGTATAACTAATCTAACTTAAACTAACTTAAAGCTACTTAACTACTACATAAAAACTTAACTTAAAGGCTCTTGCTATGATTGCAATGGATTTTTCGCGACTGTGCAACGAAGCAAGAAACGTTGTGTTAATGTCTGTACGGTATCGTAAACCAAGGCAATGTGCGCATTTTCGTGTAGAGTGTTAGAGCAATTTATGTCGTTGTTGTGTATAAGACTAATTGAAGATATAGCGTCAGGTTGTTCTTGATTTTATTAATCCTATATATTTGCTCCAGCCTTATGAGTTATTCAATATTTAGTTTTGCATAAGTTAAATATTGTTCCGGAGGGTATCAAATGTGTCTTCTGCATAGATGGCATACTTTGCCTTAAGTCAAATGGATTGCAGGTTGTGTCTATGCCATATATAGTAGGTAACGTTGGACCAAGAGCTGAGCCTTGTGGCGTCCCTAAATTGGCAGTTCTTGATTAGAAAAGGCACGTTCCTACGATGTTCAGTTACGTTCTAACTGAAACTTCAACTGACAGATTTTCATACAAAACTTCCAGTTAAAGTTCCGGTTAGAATTTAACTGAAGATCGTAATAATGTAGTATGGCTTTGATTTTGTTATACATTGTCGTCCTAGAATATAATCCCGATTATACTTCATCATTGCATAATGGTAACATTCTTCCTCAAAAGGACCGCCCATGCTTATGCGTAGGTGCTCTGTTGTTATAATGATGTACTTATTTGTGGTTGATTTATTTTTTGCTGATTTTTTATTACAAGAATTTCTAAAACATTTCTCGTTAAGGATTATAAATGGACTTGTTTGTCAATAGCGGCTTTCACGTTGTATTAAACATAAAATTTACCTGTGTGTAGAATTGAATTTCATTACCAGTGTATCAGGAAGAGATGACGCTAGGATTAGGTATGCATAAGCTCGGCATTTTTCCTTATTACAGTTAGTTCTTTTTGCCTAAAGTATACTTTTAGTGTAGGTGACCTGGCAGAAAAACGACATAAGATTTTAAACTTTTTTATTTGCTTGCTTTTTTCAATTCTGACAATGCAAGTGTATTGCTTTCCAATCTCCTTGCAAGTGTTCACATAAAACAATAATTCCCGAACTGCTTAAAGTCGTTTTTACCTTCAGTTCCGGATTCAAATCCGAAGAAAATATTATAATTGCGTGAAACACATTTAAGTGTGTGCGATTTTTACAATATTATTGCAAAATAAAGGATAAAAACAGTTCACTAAATTTCCATAAAACCGCGCAATTTCTAACCGCCAACTGTTGCATGCATTCGAAAACAGCATTAACCCATTCGAGGCTTGCGCACTCCTCACCATCACCCTGTCACGAATGTCATTTCTGACAGTTGGACCAGCTGCTCAAAGAATTTTCGACCGCGTACAGAATTCGTGACAGCTGTGCGTTCTCCGGACGTGTTTACGGTGAATTAAAAATCGCGTTTCGGCTCAAAAAAAATTACGAGATGTTCACCCCGAATTAAGTCTAGCGACCCTCTTCATCCGCTCCAAAGTGCATCGTAAAGTGAGAATTGGCTATATCCGGACGGGCTGCGTAAATGTGCAAAGGTCGCAACCTAAAAAGAAAAACGCAATAATTCGGTGACGTCGGCCACTCTTGCATTTGGTGAAAGTAACAAGGTGCAATGGAGGCACTGCGACAGGATTGGACCGACCTTCTCAACGAATACAAGGACCTGGAGGTAAGTTGCGGGCAACAATCGAAAGTCTCTTCGTCGCTCCTGACCAACTTCTTGTGTTTCTTCTTTTTCCGCGGCCGTAGAACACGAACCAGAAGTACCTCGAACTGCTGGAAGGACTCGAAGGCTTGCAACAAAAATGCCTGGGCGACATCAAGCATCAGCGCTACCGGATGGGCCAGATCAGTGCCGGACTCAAGAAGTAAGTGCGATTTTCAGAAGACAGGCGCCCCAGGTCCTCTAGTCTGATCTTTGACCGAATCGATTCCGGCGGCGATAATTGATAAGCGGCCGCAGTTGCACACTCAGTCGGTTATCGGTATTTTAATTTGCTGGTTTGATTGTGCGCACGCGTTTACGGAAAGCCGGGCGGAGTGCGGTGTGGACTAATCCTCGAGTGGAAATCAACCGTTACTAGGGGCTGTAGTGATTATCACGGTTAAAGCCAAGGTAGTACGTTATGCAATTCGGGGCCAGAAACGCGTCGCTAGTCGAACTATTGGCAAAAACGGCAACAAGTCGCAGTCGTTGTACGGTAAAATTTTTCTGACCTGTTGATTCTGTAGCCGGGCAAATAAATAACGGAACGAAACGACAGCTCTGCACCCGATTGCTTGAGACTGGCGAACGCTTAGTTTGCTAAAAATCTTGGCCGGTACTTTTGATGATCGATTGTCGCGAGTTTCGGTTTTTGCTTCGTTATCGCCAATTTTCGGAGCGATAACCACCCACATATTTTTTGTTCACACGACACACACGGTCTTCTGTTGATAATAATAAAACTTCATTGGTTAAAAATGAACTCTACAAAAACACGTCAGTAACAGACTTTCGTTGAAACACATTTAAGGCTCATGAAATCGAAATTGAGACGTCACTGATATAAAAATGTCTAGCCGAGATTTAATTGTATTTGGAAAATTTTTGAGCCGTTGCAATCCTTGATAGAAAACCATTTTTTTCAATTTTAGTGCTGATCTTCGTTGGGGATTTTTACAAAATTCTTCTGTAAACAGATCTTCACTCTCCCTTTTTACCGGTATGACGATCTAGGGATTATATTGGACCCAAAAGGTTTTTTTTTTATTAATTCCGCCATTACTCAGGATAGAAAAATCCTATTTTAGTGTTGGATGATGGAAGGGAACCGAGTATAAAACTAGGAGAGGAGAGTAACCACTGCTGCAAGTTATTTTCACTAGGCAAAACAGAAGATGGTAGATTTGTCCACAGCCGCATAGTGTGAATGATGAATGAAGGACAGTATTTCAGTGTACATCCGAATGGTGTTTTGCGAACATCCTCGTTGGCACGTGCAGTACTACGCGTGTAGCTGATGAAAGGAAACCGTAGGGGAATTAAGTTTGCAAGTTCTTCCGAACAATCGCCTTGTTTTATCTAAAAAAAAATGGCAAGGCAAACGACTTGTGACTTACATTGTCTGTTAAGAATTTTAATTTGTTTTTATAGTATCGAACTGGACTTATGGGTCAACGTTTAAGACAGCCATGCGCAGTTGAGTCAGGGATCGGAGAAAGTAGTTAGTGGGCGTTAGATTTAAAGAGCTATAAATTATACCCGCTGATGCGATCAAGGGAGTTGTCCTCAGCCTGAAATGGGACTTCTAAATTTATGCAAGATCTGATGGTGTGAAAAATTGTTTGCATCTTTGGATGAAACCTCTTGGAGGCATAAAAAAATGTGTTGACTCCAATCAAGTTTTTTACTAATGTTCATTACTAGTGTTCAATGTGACACCATCGAAAATGAGATTAGACACCAACGCGTTGTGTTTAAGGAAAAAATTATTGGCTTCTGATCCATTTCAGTATTGAGCTGAGGTCGGAGTTTAAATAGCCAAA
Source organism: Beris morrisii (assembly GCA_951812415.1). Lineage (NCBI taxonomy): Eukaryota > Metazoa > Arthropoda > Insecta > Diptera > Stratiomyidae > Beris > Beris morrisii. The sequence goes on from OX638310.1 coordinate 171,005,912, forward strand.
TAACGTATTACGTTGAAAGAGTACCGAAGACTGGTGCGCCTCTGTAATCAAGTTGAAACTGTACTATCATCTGCGAAGCTATGGATAGGATTGAGAGTGGACAACAGAAGGTCATTTATAAAAACTAGGAATAGGGTAGGTTATAAAACTGAGCCGGAGTTGATAGGGAAAGGAGATGATGAAACGCCATCTAATACCGATATATAGTACGTCCCGAAAGAAAGCACTTAATCTCAATCAATAATAACTGTGACTGTCGTTGGATGCTAGTAGAGCTTATAGGTGTTCAGTGATGGATGAAATGGGTTAAGAATACTGGAAGATCATATATAAAAAAAGAACACCAGCATTGATTGATTTTAAATTTTATAGAAGACACTGATAGAACTTACAACCTGCAGGCATATCCTAAGGTATAGTTACATTGACTGGTGGAGGCGGACTTTTGATGTATTGTAGAAATATGGCATTGTAGCCAAGGAGTCGGAAATTACTTCTCATTGTGGACGAGTGGTGGTGCGGAGATGAAGATGTGAAACTGCTTTTTATTGAGCCTATGAGTGACTAAAACTTTTATTTCCAATAGGACTTCTGTTTTTATGTAATACAATCCAGAGTAAAATTGTTGGTTGATCCCCGTTTATCTAAAAAACGGGATCGACCATTAAAATTTATTTTTTTAGTACTATTAAATCTCATTTTTTCATCTTTAATTCTACGATAAGTCTATTGCGCTGGAGTAACTACTTCAAACGATATTTTTATTTAACTGAAACCATTTTAAAACTTGAGGATTTTTTTTAATAAAGTGTAATAATAATACAGTTCATTGGTTCCATTTATTATCCATAATTTGTTGACCCGGGGACTGACGTTTTTTAAATCGATACTATTTACCGTTTTCAATTAAAATTAAACACGAAACATAAATATGAAATTAATTTTTCTTCGAATAAGTAGACTCGATTTGACATAACTTATGTAGAAACCAGGAAAAAGAGGAGGCTGCTAGAAGCTCGTGATCGCAACGAGTCAAGGTTAACGCAAGAAGAATACGCTGTGCAAATTTTATAGCCCAGAGATCGACGTTTGTTTGTTTTTCTGTTACATCAACAGAGTAAAAAGTGAGTTCAACACTAGACGAAGTACGACGAAATAACGGAAAAAGTTCTAGAAACATAGCAAACAATTTCATATGAATTCATAGCATTAACTTGCTACTCCCGAGTGCTATCACTTCAGGTTAATGAAGGAATTAGGTCTAGTCCTTGAGCTCTACAAAAGTGTACCTGATAGGACAACCAGTTCTTAGGGTAATAAAGAATTCACTGTTGCAGAAGTAAGGGAATATTAGATGGAATTATGGGAGTGACAATGAGTTCTACATCCTATAAAAATAGCTGTCCGAATCATGAATAATGCAATGGACTAGTGGTTTAGAATAAAAAATAATAAAGTACAATGAACTGTATTGCATAGCTTCAATAGATAAATCAAATCAGACTAAGGCGCCAAGCATCCATAAAAAAATTGGATGTCAAATATCAAGGTGACAACGGTCTGACTTCAAAGCTCAAAGTTTATTGCCATATAAAAAATATAACTTTTTTTCGTCCGAGGCTTGGTTCTATGCGTTACAAACTTTTGGGCTGGATTAAACTTATAATACAATGATGATCATGCTACGCTGGCAGTTTACGTATATCTAGCATCTTAATTAAGAGATTCAGACTAAAGTTCTCAAATAAAGAAAAGGAAAATAAAGAAGAAGAAAACAAAACAAAACGAACTAAAATTAATCACAATTCAAATTATCACATATCTGAATCAGTAACTGGAGGCAAGTAAAGTATTTGTTATAAATAAATTGAGTTCCTTTAAGAAACTTTAGGTAAATGGCCTCGTCATAAGTTAGATTAAATGGTAATTACATAATACCATACATAAATTCTTTACTTTTAACAAACATCTTAACAAAAATTTTATTTTATTACAGGTTTTTTGGAGTATTTCAAAATTTAGACCTCCTAGAATACAAACTATCAAGCCTTCATGGCTACAATACGCGTCCGATCGGACTAATTAAGCATGGTTCCTGTCATAAGGAAACTAGATCAGATAATTATTTAATACAAGCCATTAGCATAACATTATTACCAGATTATGCGAGATAGAAGTAAACTATATACCTATAGCATCATATGTTTGAATTAATTCTTAGAAATTAAATTATACATTAAATTTTGTTCAATAGAATTAGTAAATGAAAATATATTATATACAACGCTCCTAAGAGCTAGAGTGACCAATATTATTATACATTTATACATCATTATATACAGCTTTACTTATGAGCTAGTGAGAGCAATATTATAGTACATTATATACATTTGTTTACGTTACTTATTAGCTAGAGTGAACAATATTATGGTCTCATATATACATTTAATCAGCATTAATTACTACGTTACAGAGCGGCCAGAAAGAACAAAGTTATAATACATTAAATATTTTTTTTTATTTTATTTTGGTTTATTGAAGCAACCAATATTGGAACTGCCCACAACGGTCTGACTTGATCTCGATTCTACTTTGACTTTGAAACTCTACTTTCAAAGCCTACTTACGGTATTAAGTAAACCCTCTCCAATTCTCATCCAAATACAGTACAATATACTACTCATTACTCCAGTCCGTTTACAATTGATCGCTCGGCTGGGGTTTTTTTTATTATACCGCAATCAATCATTTATAGATGAAACCACCCCGTCCATGAAGCAGCATCAAAACATTACACAGTCTCAAAACTTACACCATGTTTTATAAATTTTATTTTCAGATTTAAGAAATCCCAAGATGTCAAAGATAAAGAGGCTGTGGTTGAGCTGGAAAAGAACGTTCTGAAGCGAAAAGCACAATTGCATGAAATCGAACAGACACTTCCGAGGAAATCGGGATTCTATCTGAAGGTAAGCCGCAATCAGTTACTGCCTTTTATTTAAGGGATTTACCAATCTCATTTGCAATCATTTTATGCCTACAACAGATCATATTAGGCGATGTCAACGTTTCGATACTGAATCGAAACGATAAAGTGCGATACAAGGACGACTATGAAAAATTCAAATTGATACTGAACGTGATAGGACTAGTGATGGCATTTCTAAATTTGATATTTAATTTCAGGTATATTTATCTCTACCTGTACTGGAGGGTTTTTTTTTCTTTGCTTCGCTGAATCTCTTGCTTTTAAAATTGCAGAGCGCTCGAGCTATCCTTCATGTTTCTTCTGGTATGGTACTACTGTACACTAACCATACGAGAATCGATTTTAAAAGTGAATGGCTCACGAGTAAAAGGCTGGTGGAGAGCACATCATTTCATATCAACAGTTTGTGCCGGAGTGCTATTAGTCTGGCCTCAGGGCGAACCATGGCAACTATTCCGGAATCAATTTATGTACTTTAATGCTTACATAAGTATGTTGTGTTGCATCTATCCATCGGGATGATGATGTTGATCCTGATGAATATGCAAATAGATTAGATACGTTGTACCTGCGACGAAGCTTAACTCTACAATATTCTATTTCGTTTAGGTATGGTCCAGTATTTACAGTTCCGGTATCAAAAGGGTGTACTGTATCGCTTGAAGGCACTTGGCGAACGACACAATATGGATATCACCATCGAAGGATTCCATTCATGGATGTGGCGTGGCTTAAGCTTTCTGTTACCATTCCTTTTTGTTGGATATATTTTCCAAGCATACAATGCCTGGACGTTGTATAATTTATCATATCATAAGGATATGACATGGCAGGTAGGTTTCGTTTCGGTTTCTGTTTTTCGTTTTCGTTCTCTCGTCCTGATTTATTTTTAATGTGTGCTCCCCAACTAACACAAGACTTCATTTATCGTTCAGCTCATCATCATCATCTCGACTATTTCTTATTCTTCTCCTTTCGTCTTTCAGATACCGATGCTTAGTGTTCTGTTTGCTGTTTTATTTGTGGGCAATACAACGACTACTTTGCTGGTCGTGCCGCAGAAAATGAGGGAACGTGTTAAGGAACGATATCGTTTAATGAGCATGTCGTGGTCGATGATGCGAAGAGAACAAATCAAAGTAAATGGACAGACAATTATTCACTGTTGTTTCTCTAATCTAATTGATATTCTTATTTCTTCCTTGTCCTTATTTCCAGAGTGTTAGCATCAGTGAGGATTCAGGAACTGTGGGAAATACGACTGCCGGTGATGCAGATGCAGATCATAGTAAATCCGATTAAAACAATTTTTTTATGCTTCGCTATTTATTTATCTTAAGCATTTCTATTTCTTTTGTCTGTTTTTCTTTAGTACATTTTTTTGAATTGTTTTTCTTATTTGGAAATATTTTTTGTTATAATATATTTCTAGAATTTTTATTGAAAAAAAATAAAATCAAATAAATAAGAAAAGGTTAATATTTATAAGTCTCTCGATTTGAGATAATTTGTCGTGTTTGCGGGTCAATTACTTTGTCATTTAGTTTGTTTTGGGGTGGGATCAAACGAGTGAATGTTGTACATAGGATAGCAAAATAAGACTTGACAAACTACACTAAAGAAACAAGAAATTTAGTTTATATTTTTATATGAAGGAACTTGTCTTTGTATTACGGAAGAGTATGGTAGTCAGTAATTTTTGTTCATTACAACAAATTTATTTCTAACGGTTCATTTAAGTGGAAAAATAAATACGTAATTTTTTTTTTTGTATGATGATAAAATTAATGTGGCAGAAGAGTATTAAAAATTGATTAAAAACGAAAATTATTCACTTCGGAAATAAAAATAAATGTAGTTAAAAAAAAACAAGATGTTTTATTGAAATGTCAACTAAAAAGCAGATATACTAACTGTGCCATTCACAATATTATGAGATAATATCAATCAGTTTTTTTTAATCTGGGAAATAAAAAGCAATAGAAAGTGAAAAACACAGGTATAGCCTCTTCCGGAAATGAGCAGAGTGTGTTGCCACTTTCCGCTCTTCTTGCTTTAAGTTTGTTACCCCAAATATTTGAAAATCGAGCTAAGAACATTTGTAAAAAAAACTTTTGCCCGCATTTAAAATCGTTTAAATCCTTTTTTTCATCCCGCCCGAAAAATATGAAATCAGATAATTCGCCTTCTTTTGAATATCCTAAAGCCCGAAACTTTTTTTGAATACTTTCAAACTGTTGTATCTCAAAAGAAATAAAAAATATAAATAATGTTTGATACGAAATTTTGCCGACTAGAGTGTTTTTCTCGGGCCCCATATAGAAAGTCCTTTGCCATATCAAAGATTGCTCGCACCAAACTATCGTTAAGTTAACGTAAACGAAAACTTTAATCTTCCTTACCAAAAAGGAAAACTTTATATCGGATAAGATGAAGAAAGTTTTCAACTTTAATGAAAACGGTGTGCAGTAAGGACGACCAACAAATTTAATCGTAAGTGGAAGCGTTATCGGGTTTAAGCAAAATGTTGTCTCACGCAACCCTTAAGAGTTTCACACCATCGTTTTACTATTAATGAGAAAAACACATAATTCGCCCTTCGTCCTGTTCGACATGATTCAGTGGGCAATCGGTTAGTTCTATCAAAACTTTGTGGGTCAAGTCCTGATTAGGATTTAACTTTTCATTGGAATTGGGGGGCCATACCACTTTGCGTATCTCAATAGCGGATTTTTTTCCCTAGTTCTGGTCAGCGATTTGATTGATTGACATCGTGAGTCCTTAAAGTTCAGACAGAACATGAAAACTTGTTATCAATTTTGTCCTTGCTACAGGACATGCTGTAACTCAAAATCATACATATGTACGTCGTCATCATCGATTACAACCGCTAGAATAAGGATAGTCATGCGTGCATATTGCCACCTAAAGATTTCACTGAATAGGACACCAACTAGACGACACTATAAAGTGGATGAATGGTTCGTATTATTGAACTAAGGACCTTCGTCTCCTTCTCCGTCAGCTCCTCTTAGCTTAGTTTTGATTAATGATGTCCCGAGAACTACGAAGTATATAGGAAGTCATTAAACCTGAACGAAGTTTACTTTAATGCCATAAAACGAGTACGAAAAAGTGATGAGAAGACGAGTCCTGCTCCTTTCAAGGGTTGCGATTATGCTGAATGGATTTATGGTGACAGGAAACCCTCACTTCAACGATGTCAACAAGATTGTAGACATTGGTCATTATAATGACCTAGGATGATACAATTTATGTCTGGATAGGTTCTGTGTATGTGTAGTAACTTTCCAGGAGTACTCCTTTCTTTTGGCTTTATCTTTCATCTTCAGACCGGAGACGTACAAGAGTCCTTGGCTTGAAAAGCGATTGGCATCGTGCCAAAAATTATTTCAATCTAAAATAAAAACTGGAGCGGTATTGATTAGATGAAGAAGCATTTTATGTTGAAAGGATTTCTTTGTGCCAGATTCGAAAATATGCCATTAGGGAATAAAATGTTGTGAATATTTTGTGAAGGTGGGGGAAAGATAAGAAAAATGTGTTTTATGGTAATTAATCTACGAGAAATTGCAAACAAGGACGAATTTGTTTAGCCTTAAGTATTTTATAATTGGAGTGTTCTTGTATCGAGCAGGATTAAGGGCATTTGAAGGTCTGATTTTTATTAAGCTTGAGAAGTCTCAGCAATTTTATTTGTCCTTTGAATTCCAGTCGTCTTCGACCGCATGTATGAACTACAAAAATCATCGACTGGAAATCCTCTAAAAGTATAGTTCCTAGTCTTGTAAACTAAATTTTAAGTAAGATAAGGCCATTTTGAATACAGGCTACATATTAAATGGACATTAAAATTGTGTTCTTTAGATACATGTTGTGAACGGAGGCCTTGGAATGAATATTTTGACTTGAAAAAGTCAAATATTGGAGGAAAGGTAAGGTATGAGGAAATATAGGGTCTATTCCAACTTAGTCCGAATTGGTGGCCTAATTTCAATTGGGCTAGCAGCGGCAGTGTGGGAGACGTGGCTTCAAAGACAGACCATAAACACTAGGCCTGTATAACAAAAATTATTCGTGCCGAATTACCCCGGGTATGAAAATTTAGGAGATATTTCCCCATAGGTCGTGAAAGATCATGAACTTTTTGGACTCTTAGTGCTTAGAGCGTTATTCGAACCGCGGTCCTTATGAGACATTCGCACGAATTCTGAATTCTGCACAACTTAACACTGTTTTCGGTTTATACTTAAATTTGATGTGAAAATCTTGTTTTATCAATCATATAGAAGTGAAGTTGTCACCGTAATGCAATTGCTGACGTAACGAAGAAAAAAGAATGGATGAGACCGGAAATTGAATGAAAAGCGCTAACGATGCCCATTAGTTTATCAATGTCAAGAAAAAGACGCTTTTAGTGTTCCATTTTCTTCTTCCATCCATTCGGTACTCCTTTTCTTCATTCAACGTCCTTCTTTTTCTATTTTCTCTATTAAAAAAAAATTTTTTTTAGCCTTGTCTCTCGGAAATTAATTTAAATTGAAGCGGCTCACAGAGCAAAGCTACAGTTACAGCGATGAAGGAGTGACACAGGGCAAAATTTTGCAAAGGATGATGCTGTATTAATAAGACGTATCAGTACCGACACATTTGACGGAAATTGCCAGGATGTTTGCACAAGTTAAGAAGCAACATAACATGAAAGCCCTTTCACCGTATACGTGTGAAGGTTCGTACATGTGGATCCTTTCTGGCTCAGCACCATATGAGCTGTGGGTATCAAAAGAATGACGAGAAAAAAACCGTACTGTATTTTTGCACGCACCGGAAGCGGTGGGGGGGTGTGTGCGTTCAAAAGGATTCCCACTTTTCGTTAGCTGCAGAACGAAAATTTAATGACTTTCATATCGATCAAATATCTTTTTATTTCGTCCTCGAAACGCATGAAGGAAAATAAGTCACTCTGAGTTTTGAGTTACATTCAACATCATCGGTGTCTCCTTGAATAGAAGATGGTGCTACTTTCCTTCAGGATGACAAAGAAGAAGGACGTGCAAAAGTACCACTCTAGTGATGTGCGAATTATATTTTATTCTAGTACACCTACTCCTATATTCGTTTTTACTTATGGAGAAATTTAGTTTAGTTCATTCGACAATCTACTTAAAGGACGAAGGACACACGACGACGACAGAACAGGGACGCTATGATACAAAATGGAAGGGTGATATAAGGGAGGTATGTGGTGCAATTGGGAGCTTGTATTTGTATAAGGATAAGAACGTGACCAGGATTCCAGAGTTCCTTGGTTCAGGCTGAAGGTTTCTGTGAGCGCCCATGTTCTATTACTGGCAGTTAGCTACGAGACCTGCATATTTAAGATGGCTCATAAGACTCATAACGCATATGGAGCTCTGCTCCTTTTCGAAAGGTCGAGACCAGTCTAATGGAATTTCGTTATGTGGAGTAGAATTTTCAGTTTTTCCCGTTCGGTAGTGATTTCTTTCGAATTTTTTTCAGGGACTCTAGAAACAATTCGTTTCGGGAAATTAGGAAGTTTTGGATGTGCGTGATCAGAACTAAGTTTCGAACTCCAAGCGGTGGGATGTAAAGAATATAAGGCTCTAACTGGATTAACGCTTTCGCTAGTTTTCGTACAAACCGATAGCTGCATTACTAGTCCTACTATATAATAAAATTTTTTGAAGTGTAGTGAAAATTTTATTAAAGAAATTACATTAACGGTATTGAAATATTAAAACAATTAAGGCGTATTCATTTGTGAACTGCAGGAAATGACTCAATTTAATTTTATTCTGATTTGGGAAATTATCTTTATATAGGTTTTGAGAAACCCTTGACTTTGGACGAATTTTCAGCAGCTTCCCTATATGCGGCTCCATACACTCTTTATATTTATCTATTTCTGAATCTTCATTTACTTAACCAATAATTCCATATGTAATATTTTCCGAAACTATTGCCTCCATCTTCTAAGCCAAAACTTTGCCCATTCTACAAAATGTTCTACGGCCGACCTTGTCCTAAAAAATCTTTAAAAGGCAACTGGACAGTTTAAGCTTCAAACACATGGATCTCAAATAAGATTCGATTGAAAAAGAAAAAGGGATCACATAAAACATTGAAAGGAAAAATCCAAAAGGACTACAAACTGTCTACTATTTGCTCAACACAATTCCAATTATAATTATTATTATTTTTTAATGGCAAAATAACCCCTCGTTTCTAACGAGCTCGTAAATTAGTTTTTTGACGAGTATATACTAACACCCACGAAACTTTCCAATTTATCTAGAAAATTACGAAATTATCCGAAAATTACCTTTCAACGTACTTTGCGATTACGAACATCAAAGATAACGTCGTCTTCGTCGAAACAAAAAGAATTTCACCTAGATCTCCATTAAATCGTCTTCGTTCTTGTTCGACGGCCGAAAAACCACTTTCATCTCATCAAAACCAAAGCCATTATACGGGTTTTGTGGGTGGGTGGAAAGTAGTTCGACGTTTTGTCCTAAATTTTTTGGAGAAAATCGCCTCCTTATTAGGCTCTAATGGCTAAATAGGAATTCTCAATCCAATTATGTTAAACTTTGCCATCGCGTAGATACGATTTCCATCTGCTCGTCGTCCAAGATACCGCGGATGAAAGCGGTACAATGTATTTTGTAATGCGGCCCTCATCGTCGATATTAATTGCTCTGTATTTGGTAATTCCTTGCTCTTTTGTGAAAATGTTATGTTAATGTATTCCGCTAAAAGCGCCCTTAAACAGAATAATTCGTTGAGTAATTGCTCGGCCATTTTGCTCGTTAAATTGGCCGGGCGTTTTTTGTAGTCTCCATGGTCAAATTATCGCCTTTGTATAGCTTTTCTTATCCTCGGCTATAAATTAGAAAGAACCGAAATTAATTATAATTTAATACTTGAGACCGTTTTATTATCAAGTGTCAGGTCCTGTAGCCATAGTCTCGATTTGTGGTATACATCATTCAGGACTTGAGAGGAGGATGTTGTTCCCAACGACCAACAGTAATTCCGAGCAATAAAGATTTTGGTGTAATATATTTTCGGGAAAAATTTACTTTATTTTGTTGAAAGTATTTAACCAAAAGAAATATTAATTTATAAAGAGATCCATTAAAATACAACAATACTTTATTGTGAATAGCCATGAATTGATCCTTATTCTATCAAGGTTCAACCTTATGATATTCCATCGAGGACGAGTAGGTACAATAGTAATGCTTACCTTTCCAATCTACTGTCGCCATCATTCAATTCGACTGTCGCTATCAATAAATTATTAATAAGTTTCAACTCTGTACTATTCTCTGTTCGTAAGAATGAGATAAGAAAAAATTGTTAGCCGGCACCGGTTAAAGGTACATTTTGTGGAGCACCACTTCTATCCCCACCTCATTCAACAAATTTATTTTCTGGAACCTTCACTAACATTCTTCTATGTGGTAACCGAAAAGTTTATAATTCTAATCGTGAGTTTCCTCGCGGAAATATTCGCCCTTCTGTACTTTGCATCGTAAAAAGTCTACTAATAGGGGCCGGGGCCCACCAACCCCAATCACTGTGAAAGTGTGTAACTCATACCTATGGGATTTTTTTTGCGTACGGCGTATACGGCGCAGACCACTTGACCTAAAACGTAATTAAAACACAAATATTGGAGCACCAGTTTTTTTTTTATTTTAGGACATAACTTTCTTTTTATTAGTTTTTTTTAACATACTGTTACATGCTACCCTGGCAACCCGCACAGCTCGATCAGTTTCCAGTGAGAAAAACAACAGCTGGAAAGCGGAGAAAAACATTCGATTGGCCACTTTGCAATACCCAATGAGAAAGGCGTGGGAAAATCTGCAAATTTCTATGCTCGACATTCTTCTCGAACAAGTTTCTCCTTTTCGGATTGTTATTCAAATTTCCCGTACATTCCACACATACCACCGAATATGCAGGAAAGCTCTCGACTCAACACATGCAGTGTATAAGCACGACGGTGAAGCGAGGCGACGATCAGTTTTTACGCAAAAGTATTTGTAAAGCGATTTGGATTGGTACCCGCAATCAGGCAGTGATCAAGTTGTATACAAAATTGGGCTGCGTTACCAGCAGGTAATTTGAATGCGAATAATTAAAAGTTATTATTTCTTTCGATTTTAAACGAATCGTGTTTTACTTGAAATACCGGCAAACCCCTAGCTTGCAAAACGATTGTGATATTATCAAAGAGTAATTGAGATATGAGCAATTCTGATCCAGACATATGCATTTTTAAGGTCATTTGTACGGCAGCTACTTAAAGATCTAATTGCTGTGAAAAATTGTTTAATACCTTAACGTGTCATTCCCAAAATTCATCATATAAATTCATTATTGTCATTTCCGAACAATAAACCCGTCAACTCCCCCATAAAATACTTACACTTTATTACGAAAGAATTATGTCAACTGATCAAGATTGCTACCTTTCTATAGAACTAACCCGTACAAATATCGCATCCTCGTAAGTGTTCACTTTGTACTTTTCCGTTCCAGCTTGCTGTAATAATTCTGATCAGCGAGGAATTCAAAAGCGGCGAATGAAAAGTCTTTTCCTTAATTAGTCCTTCGTAAGATGTTCGCTTAATTAAAAAGCGCAATTGTTTTCTCGAGAGAGTACTTGAATGTGTCTGCAGAGTGACAATACTTTCCGTAGTAAATGAATGGAGTGGATATTCTTCTGCTTTTCATCCCCCTTGATACAGTTTTATCTGTAGAAGCGCTACAGACTTCATGTTTGTTGAATGTATGCATGCCATCGTACTCCCCCCGTTAAAACTAAATTCTTTTCTGCTTTTCATCCGATGGAAAAGTTCTAAAAGTAAAAATGTATTTTTCGAAAGATTCACATTGAAATTGTTTGCACAGCATTTTAACGTACCTTCGACTGGAGTAGTATGTTAAATTTGTATAGACCTACTTAAAATTTAATAAAAGAACTATTGTTCAGAAAATGTTTGTTAATATTTTTTTTTTAAATATTAAACCAAAATAATTCATTTGCTGGATTATAGTTAGCCGTTGTTTCATCTCGCTTAATAATACATGTAAACTTTTTAATTTTCGCATAATCCAACTTGTGTTTTTGTGGCATCTTCTCTACTTGTGGGGGTAGAAGTAAACATTCAATTTTAAAATCTTTGACCATATTAAGTACTTAATCAAAATTTTTCCAATCAAATTCGAGACTCATTCTGAATCATTCGCTTCCAAGTTATGGTCGTGTAGTAAAAAATTAAGAATTCTTAAATTTTTTAAACATTTCTTTTTGATATTTGGCTAACTTAATGCGCCAAATTTTTTTTTACCTTAAATCAGTACGTAAAGCCCTAATTTTTTTCCTCAAAGCGATAAAAACAAAAAACAAGATTTTTCACTGTTTTCAAAAAAAAAAAAATTATTTGGTTCTTTCCCTGTTGTAAAGAGCACAATAACCATCAGAAAATTTGAAAATTTCAAATTTTTCTTACTATAATTTTTCACAAATCAAAAAGAATGAAAATTAAAATCAAGCAACGTACTCGTATATTATACTTAGTGTAGCTACCATATAACTCTTGTTAAAAAAAAGTTGCTTTAAAGTTAGAGTTTAATATCCTAGACTTCAATTTAAATTGTAGGAGTATTATACATTTGGCTGCTGTCTATCTTAACTGCGGTATGTTTTTTAATACAAAACATTTCCACATTTCGCAACGCTTGTTTTTTTAAAACTTTGAAGAAATCGTAACGATTCAAATCGAGTTGAGTGTAATAGTGAGAATTTAATTGAATATGAAATAAATTTATGTTATTTAAATTTATTTCTTTGTGCAATAAAAATTGTTAAAACAATTATTTTTCTTCTACCATAGGTGATAAGACAATATCTGGCTGGGTTTCGAACCCACGACTTCTATATTAGTTGACTAGCCATATATATGTATATCCCGATAATGAAAAAAATGTTAACGAAGAGGCACATCTTGAAAATTTCGAAACGTTACTTTTCCGCGGCTACAATAAGGATCCTGAATCGTGAAATTTTTGGACGTTGTTGGCGCAACAGTAAAATTTTTTTTTTTCTTTATCGTTTATATTTGTTAGTTCTCTTCACCTCGCCATAATAAAATATAAGCTGCTACGTTTAATGGGTGATAAACACTTCAGGAAGCGTCTTCCTCGAGTGAATTATTCCAATCGGAGTACCGTCCATGGTAACTTTTTGGTAGGAGAATAAAGCCAGAAATACATGTGCAGCATATATGCACGCAGCGATGCATGCATCTCTGCATGTGAAACAGACGTGCAGAGTTTGAGACAGATCTCTTAGTTGTATTTGTCATAAATCACCGCATTTTCTGATAGTCAGTTTGAGTTTCAGTTTCAGTTTATTTTAATAGACAAAAAATTATCTTAGTTTCGATCCCGCAAAAATATGTTTTTGTAATTTCGACTGTTTTTATCGAATACAAATTGGTTATTTTTTATAAGTTCGATAAAACGCTCCTCCATTGCTACTCGACTCCAGAACTGCAACTAAAAAATAACCTGTCAAACCACTTTTTTCTTTGTCTGTGTTTGTAAATTTCAATCTCAAGTTGTGGCAATACTGCCGCTGCGCAGCAAAAGTAGAAGTAGAGACATGTTGCAGCGCTCCGCTGCATGCAGAATAAGCGTGTGTTTCGTCGCATTTAAACTCAAGCGTTCTAAATCCGTTTTGCCGCGCTGCATGCAGAAATATGCACATGTATTTCTGGCTTAAAGCTTTGGGTTTGGGTCAGGCTATTAGTTATTACCGAGTGTTACTACAGTCGCTTGCATATGCATACGGCTAGAGTCACTTCCCAGCGGGAAATGGAAGCATACAACCATGCATGGTGGAAACCTTCCTTGGAAGGCGTGGATGCATGACACGTCCATCCCTCTCCATTTCCTTTTAACATGGGCATGTCCGAGGAGGAAGTAGCCGAGAGACCGATTATTCGAAAACTCCTCGTGTCCTTCCTTCGCAGTAATGAAGAATGCATCTTTAGAGATGCATGAATCATTCATCCTCCAGGCAGCTTGGTGGAAGGTTAGCCAGCGTGAAGGGGAAGCATACAATCATGCATAGTGGAAACCTTCCTCGGAAGGCGTGGATGCATGACGCTTCCATCCCTCTCCATTTCCTTTTAACATGGGCATGTCCGCAGGAGGAAGTAGCCGATAGTAGCGACGGTATCGTTGCGCTAGCCCTACGAAGATTCACACTACGCGCCTGAATGTATGAATAATATATTGTATCAATATTATCAGTTGTCAATGATATTGCAGAACGAGTAGTAAAATTAATACAAAAGTTTTTGCAAAGGATGAAGAACAAAAGCAATTTGTCATCCAAATTTTGAAATACTATAGATATCAAAATTAAAAAGAAAGTTTCATCAGACCCCGGAACTACAAAATTTGTTCATGAAATCAAAAAATACTAATACCCTATGAATATAATGGACTTACCCTTCTATTTCTTCTTTGATGTCGTGCTATCTATTAAAATATTTATTATTTTTAATTTAAACACCTTACACTTGAACTGTATTCCAGGATTAATTCAAATTATTAATTATGACGGAAATTTTCACAATTTAAAATTTTTCAAAATTTCACTCGGGTTTTCTTGCAAGCTCATACAAAACTGAACTGAATATTAAAACGGTCATTAACGGATGGACATGCATGAGAGGGCGGGGCACGGGAAGAACACATTGTCGAACGATCGAATCCGATACCCGAAGCTGATTTACTGCTTCCAAAAAACTTCCTTGCGAAGTATGTGACATGTTTGCTACAGAATAGACCTGGGTTTAAACATAACCTTCCGAAAAACTCCACAGTCAGGCGAGTGTCATGCCTTCCACGTTCCTTCTGGTGGAAGACCTGACATTATTTCCCGTAGGGTTTATACGAACTCACACTAACATCCATTATCTAAGATAATGGATGTTTGTGTTAGTTCGTATACAGTGACTCTACATACGGCTAGCTTTTTAACATAGTCTTATAAATTGCATGTGATTTGCGGTCATTACAATCTTCAGTATGCACATTTTTTAAATCTTTGCCGAACTACTCCAAATTGTATTAAGCACAACAAATTTATAATGCGCTACTCAATTCAGAAAACATGCATTAGCATACCTACATGATTTTGATATTTTGACGCAATTTCACAAAGTTATCATACCAAAATCGGCTCTTTGAAGTAAATTTGCATCTGAACTAATTAATAATGCATTGGTTTACTTAACGATCTGCACACCACATGCATCTGCTAACGAGTGCACCTAATAAACTATGCATTCGTCTGAAATGATTCTGCTCCCTATGCTTCTAAACACCATCATTTGCAATTTATTATCACTCTATTAAATTATCCAATCATTTTACTAAAGTATGCTTAAAATTCGAAAATGTCTTTGCTTTCCTGACTTCAAGAAGCGCGGGTGATTTACCTACCTTCTTTAGCTTTTGGGAATCCTGCGGTACGATAATATTAACATAGTGAGATCCGTGATAAAATCTTCGTAGAATTTGAGAAACGCTATCAAATCACGCGTTAAATTCTCACCTGTCTGCAAACACTTCAGCTCAATGGTGAACCTGTAAATCGAGTGAAAATGTCTTCAAGAAACATTGGAAATTCTCGGGAAGGCTGAAGGCCTGAGAAAATCCGGATTGCGGGCATCCATGTGTCTTGTAATTGTACGTACGTAGACAAAATTCTAGGGGTGTTCTTCGACGAAGTTAATATGAAATTTTAATCAAATCGCATACACCAGGCTCTAGATCTATACGAAACCAATATGTGTGCGGTTTGGATTCTCCGACATCCTATAAATCCTTGTATTTTCCTGTTAAGCATATCGATGCCACCATAGTGATGTATTATGCACACAAAATCTTATATTGTATAGCCGATCGAAGAAAAGGTGTATCTCGAGAACATTACTATATCGTATAGTGAATTTTTCGTAGTTATGTGAAGCTAGAACCTGTACCACATTATGTTAAGATCCTTGGCGAACATATTCCATGCATATCCTTGTAGTGTATTCGATTCGAATTCGGATAGTGATGTTGCTTAGCTGTTAGCTACTATAGCAATGCTATACATTGAATAAAATGTATATTGAAGGATACGGACATTGGCAACAATTTGTAACCTTCTAAAAGAAGCGATGCGATAACGAAGGAAGGATATGTCGTTTCTGTTATGCTATAAAAGGACTTGTTACGTGCTAAATTTGCATGTTTCTATTTAAAATTACATGCCACCATGCTCGGCACATTAAGTGGAATTGAAGTTTCTATGTAAATTTTGGAGAAGGTTTCGTAAGGATTGTACCTTGTTCTCACGTGTCGAAAATAAGATGCACTGGAACGGATTTAACCGAACGAATTCTTTTCGATGGAAGATGATGGGTTTATTTGATTTTCCATTAACGTTGGTAGGATTTTATCGGTTCAAGTATTCGTATTCAGTCGATGGAACCTTGTATAATGTCTTGGCTGGAATCGTTTAAATTGTGGCTTACAATATTCCTGGATTGGAAAAAATTCAAATTAATTCTCTGGTATTTAAATAAGAAAAAAATTAACTAGACAATTAAAGTTATTTAAGGTATTAATGAACCAAAATATTTTTTTTTTTGGCAAACTCACTTACTTTGGATTTACCTTCTTTTGCAGCGCTATAAACTCTATAAATACTTTATTATTAAAAAATAATAAAGTAAAATGAAGAAAACTAAAAAAGATAATATCTCGAATTAAACAAACAAGTTTTCCGGGTAAAATACCGTTTTACTATTTTTGTTTGTGGCTACTATTGGATTCAACTTAGTTTGATAAAATACTTAATAAAAAGGACTCAATAAAAACAGTATTATACCCGGAAAACTTGATTTTACTTTATTTAAATTCAATTCAAAAAATCTGCCAACAGTCTGGGCGCAACTTTATTATTTTTGGGTAGAAGTCTGGAACGCGTTTAATTTTGAGACGCGGTGTATGTTACTACGTGACTGAAAACCTAAAAAAAAGTTCGAAAAGCGGTTAGAATAGCGTCGCGCTAGAACACTTACGCCGCTGCCACATATAACATATGAATAACATAATTGCGTCATACTCCGGGACGAGGTCTAAGTCGTAGTATAATTTCAGTTGTTACGTGATAAGGAGGTTTTTCGTGATTTGGTTTAGAGCCATTACATGAAATCGGAAATGCATTTGTAGACGATTATACGAGTATAAAAAGTCTGTGGAAGTGAAAATCTATCTGATATCTTTTGACGATTATATAGGAAGCCTTAGGGAGTAAAACTGAATTCGATATCTCATCAGAACTAAGAAATATAGTATAAGAATTTGTGAAAACATATGCAACCCCCTTGCACACTCATTGGGGTTGAATATCCAAGAATCCTGAAATGAGCTTTTAGATATATATATAAAAAAAGCCCGAGGAAGTGAAAACCAATCCGATGTCTTATCACTCTTAAGAGATATGACGGAATTCGTGAAAACGTGTTCAACCCGTTTATACCCTCTTAGGGGTTGAAGAAGGAAAAAATTCGAAAACAGGTTTTAGGTAATTATTAAACAAGACCGTGGAAGTAAAAAGTTAATCGATATCTATACAACCCCTTTACACCACCGTGGTGGTCGAATTTCAAAAAATCCTGAAAACACTTTCTAGGTATTTATATGAAAAATCCGTAGAATAAAAATGAATTCAGTATTTGAAAAGACCTAATAGATATGACGAAAATCGTGAAAATATATGCATTCCATTTTTACTGATAATTTTTTTCCCTCTTCTGTACGCCAATAGATATTTGAATTTTTTTTTAATCTAAATTACTTTTCTAGTTGACTTACATACAAATACCGGTTTTCAACTTTCTAGCATAAGCCGTTCTATAGTTAGGAAAAACACCCCCACCCCCGTACCATACTATCTCTATAAAAAATTATATTTTTTCAACATGCTACTACTATAGTTCTATCCAAATACCAAGTTTCAGATTTATATCATTATAGGTTCTTGAGATATAAAAATCGTAACTTTTTCCTTTTCACCCTACCCCACCCGCACCCTCTACACCCTCAACCACAAATTTTTTATCCCTGCTAGGGGTCTATTTGGCCTACTTCTGGTTAAACTTCTAAGCATCTATCATATACTTTTCTTGAGATATGAGACGTGACTTTTTAGAAAAACTCTTATCCCCTCCACTTCCATATTCCACCGCCCCTTAAAAAATTTTACTTTCAGCAAACTTTATTTGTCAACTTTAATGCAGATACCGAATTTTGTTTTTCTAGTGCAAATGGTTTGTGAGATATCGTAATCTAAAATTGTTCACCACCCACCACCGTACGCCTCTGCCCCCACTCAAAAATTTGTTTCCGATCTACTCTCCCCCACAGATGTCCATTAAGTTTTAATTTCGTGACATTAACTGATTAGGAGATATGGATTTTAGAATGTCTCGATCTCGGCTTTCGAGCGTTTCGGACGCATTATTATTCCCCGCACTCCCACACCCCTTCACCCATATCATAACTTTTTTGCAAATGGGTCCACTATCGATGCTCTATATAAATTCCAAGTTTCAGCCTCTTATCTTAAGCGGTTACTGAGATCTAGAAACCAAAATTGTCCGCCGTACACGCCTTATACTCCGTATTTGACGCATCATAAGTCAAGAAATTCTATTTTCCAGAGAGGGTGAAATTGGCGGTTTTAAATTGGGGATGAGTTGTAACACCCATGGAATTTGCTCTACCGGGTTCTGTTGAATACAATAATGAATAATCTGCAAACAGTCTGGGTGCAATTTTTTTTTTATCTAAGTCTAGAGTACGTTTACAGTTAATATGCGATATAGCGATGCTGAGTTTGACCAACAAATTTATAAGATTCATCGAAGCAAACTTTTTTGTTTGTACGGTGGTGTTTTCGACGTTTGATTGGCATTTAAAAGCTGTAACCACGACTGAAGAAGACGTTACTCGACTAGCATCCAAGAATTACTAAACCGGGAAAAACTTTCAATAGAATGCTCTATTGAAAATTGTTTGAAGCTTAACTTCGTATATGTTTTGTTTCCAGAATCTGAAAAAAGTGTCATATAAAGTACATACTAAGGCATATAAAAAAACGCTCGTTCAACATATATTTAATATCAACAACTCACCTGGCACTGCTGTGTCAAACTATAGCAACACGAAGCGGAAAACCTTTTCTCTAGTGCTTCGAGCATCCCTCCAACAACTTCTATATGTCCAACTCGTAAAAATCCTTGTTATTGAATAAAGTACTTGTTCCTGACATCATCTCGACATCTCGGGTCCTTTTTCAAGAACCGAAAGGATAACAAAACATAACAGCGTTACTTTTTCGCCTATAATTTCATACCCCATCATACAGCATATTATAGCGGGTGTAGCGACAATGGGATCCATCCTTTACACATCTCATCCGGAAAATGAAAGGAACAAGGATAATAGTAGCATCCAAGTACACGAATCTTTTCGTCCTGTCTGGCCTTCCCGCATAAATACACAATACCTTTGCCCTCTCTGACAATGTACATGACGGATATAAGAAGGCAAAACGGGAAGCAAATCACAACCAGGATCAGGACCCAACATCACAACACCAGGAACGAACGGGACGAAAAAAAATGTGGAAGGCAAGAGCAGACACGATAATGCGAAATATAAAAGTGAGGTAAGGGCTATCTGGAGAGTTGGTCCTGACTAACAACATCCTCAAATCATTTACGCATAATAACGAAATAAATTGCTCGTTAGGAAGCTCATCCTATTATCCTTTTCTCGATGTTAAGGATACGTACGTACCATAGACAAGAACATTGTTCGTAGTGGAGAAGCTGGAGGTTTGAAAGAAGGTTTGGGCGCTGCAAAAAGGCTCAAGAGGCTAATATAGGGTGAGATGAAATCATAGTCAGTGAGGAATCCTTTCCGTTACGAGGATTGATATGTTATACAGCAAAACGATGGATGGATGATAGTGCCGGGAGTAATGGCTGTAAAGATTCATGCCATACTACCGAACAAGATTACGTAACATATTCTAACGAGGAATATTGCCGGAGATGCCTTGTTTGATGCCTTGCATGTCCTTAACGTACGATTATACCGCCGGAAATATATCTACATAATATTACACATATTTTTAGGTTCGCTTTAGTTGATGAGGGACTTTTACAAAACTTATTTTAAAAGAGCAACTTTAGTTCGGCAATCTAATAAAGTTTTACTGAAATGGGTTGTACGAAACGTATGATATGATTTAGTATAGTCACACGAGACCTGACCCATCATCTATTTACGGCAGAATTTATTGAATGTTGGAAACAGACCAAAAGAAGTTGAGGACATTTTTACCCGAGGCATTTAGAATTTCAAAATAAAGCTATCGTAACAAGTGATTTTATAATCCAGTAGGTGAAATATGTAGAATATTATTTAGAGTATAAGCATACGATTACTACGACGCGAAAAGTATGAAATTCGATCACTTTACAAAAGTCTTTGCAAATTTTTTTGAATTCATCCGCCGAACTTGAATTGGAAACCCAATAAGAAATGGTAAGACAACGTTTTCAAAGAATTTCATATCTTGTACTGGATGAGTCACCAAAAAACTTTCACATGGGAGGTGCAGAAAAGACTCACTCGATTTCTTACATATTTATCCTTTTTCTTGGAACCATTCAAAAATTAATGTGTACAAAATTTCAAATTCGTAGCTTGACGCATTCAAAAGTTATCGGAAAATATTGTTGAACACGTGTCTTAAGGATTTTTTTTATGGAAGGTACTAGAAGGAGTAAAAGGATTTCGCAGACTAGTAAACTCGAACTTCGTTTTCACTCAAAACTAATTTGTACAAAATTCTGAATTCATAGCTAAACGATTACTTGAGTTATAGTGAGTTCCGTAAATTAAGTGAAGACATTTTGACATTATATTTGTATGGCAGCTACACGAAGGACTAATAGGATTTTTTTCATAATCATACATTTAGATCCAACTATTGGAAAATCAACACATACAAAATTTCAAAGTCGTAGCTTAAACCCTTCTGAAGTTATCGACCAATATTCTTGAACACGTGTTTTAAGAACATTTTGTATGGCAGCTACCCGAAGGAGTAGGACGATTTTGCCCGTTAACGAACTTTGCCTTACAAATTCAACCAAACATCCAGATTCAGAATTTCAAGATCCTAGGTGAAGGCGTTCCTGAGTTATCGTGCTAACGGACAGACGGACGGACAGACGTCAAGGGGATTTGAAGTTTTTGGCCACAAATAAACAAAAAATAATATATAAGTTTTTTTCGTCCGAGGCTTGGTTCTATGTGTTTCAAACTGTTGGGCTGGATTAAACTTATAATACACTACTCGTATATGATTTCATCTAGAGTATAAAAAGAGAACAGCATCCTGTATGGAAGAACAAACTGTAAAAATTAACCCAATCCTTTGAGTGGCTCCTGTAGAAGTGATCTTGAAATATTCGACAGTCTGTCCAGATCAACATGTACTAATCGGAGAACATTATATGTAGTTAAGTTAAATTAAATTTTTTTTTTTTTGTTAAATTAAAATTCCTAAAATTTGTGCGTTCTTGAATTTTCTAATTGACTGACTTTGGTGAGCCCGTATTAGGGCTGAACTTTGTGAGGGTGGAAGTGTTGGTGAATTGAAATGGAAAAATGCTTATATATCAAAATCGAGAAGGAATGATGAAACATCACGTTCACACCAGTCTACTGGGGACACTTTTCTACTATCCTCTTTTATGGTCCTGCACCACCATTTAACTACGTCTATTTGGACTACAGACTCTTAATCAGAAAAATTACAGAACACAGTACTCAGTACCACAACGTTGGACACGAAATTAACTAATTTTCTTTTAAACAAGGACACCTCTTACGCAAACAAAAGAGTTTGTCCGTTTCGACATTGCAAAGTTGTCAACATTAATTTGCAGCTCATTCAAAATTACAGCGAAATTATCTACATTAACTATTAGTTGAGGATAGCGGGTGTTACGTTCGGCATTAACCAGGTATCTTCTTCGTGGATTTCCACCATAATTGTCTCGCCCTTGTCTAATTTTCCTCGTTTTCTTCCGCCTTTTAAGCCCTTTTCGTGTCATTCGTTCACCTACAAAATGAAAACTTGTGCACTTTCTTCTACAAGAGTGTCAAAGTTGCAAAGTACTTAGTAAGGAGTTTCCTGTCGCACTTGCTCTCTCCTAAATCTTTGGCCCCTGAGAAGATACGGTAGTAGTTGGTGTAAGAACGTACCGAAGGATTTTCTAACAAATGTTAATTAAGACAAATGGTCGGCTATAAAATTGAACTTTACTACGACTACGGGGCTGTCTGTTCGGGACAGAGCGACTAATTGTCATTGAGGTGAAAAAGGCACAGGAGTTCTCATTTTATTTTCCTGGAAAGGAATGGTCTTAGTTTGAGAACTATTTCGACTGGAATAAGTTTAGTAAGTAATTAGGCGAGTTTATGAATTTTCAACGCTTTTCGAAGAAGTGTTGTTCATAATTTGTCTGTTTATTACGGCAGCAATTATTAAAGGTGAGTCAAACGATGCTTGATTGTATTGATTTTTGCGATTCATATTTCCAATTCTGCTCTTCCCTAAACACAAATTTATCTGTTCTAGTGAGCATTTTTTTACATGTTTTGTACTGGATTCCTCAAAGTATGTAATTGCTAGACCAGAATCCTAGGACTTCAGAACCTTTAAAGGTACCGATCTTTTTTTCCTACGACGTGAGAGCCCAAATTGGACCTTTTTCTCTTTTTCATGATCCATCGTCCGATTTGAATTTTCTTTTAAAGGTTTTTTATCCAACAGAATTTTTAGTGACGGGATATTAAAAATCAAAATTCAGATATCCGGAATACTTTCAAATATGACCTTTCTCATTGATACTGCCACATTTTTTGGTATGGCAAAAATCGTCTTTTATTTCAATCAAAAAACGGCTACTTACAAAATTTTGAAAAAAATTATTTTTGATACAATCATTGTTCTTTGTTTGCGAAATATATGCTCCTTACACCAGGAACGGATGACACTAAAAAATTGAAACTTTCTACGAAGATAGACAATACGTGTGTACGTGTGTGCTACTGTGGCTATTATAAAAATATTATTCAAAATACCGCTTTCTTCAACTTATGATGTGTTAAAAGTCACTCAAGAAATTGGAGTAAAACTGTTCACTTTTCACTCGAGTGATTCGATTCAATCTATTGTAGTTGAATGAAATTGTTAGTAAGTAGCTCCGATTGTGCACTGCTCTTCATGCACTCTACCTGCCATATTTTTTTCAAGCAGCCAGTCTTTCAAATAATATACGGTTAAGAGGTGATCGGGTTTATATTGATGAAATTGTATCCCCCACTTGAGCTGTCCTCAAACCATCAAGTAGGACAACAGCCTTACATACGATTTCTTCCCAATCATTTGACTTACACTATCTCTTCTCTAAAAGCTTTTTGCACGTTATCTCAACTAGTCCAGAGTTGAACATCGTAACTATTTATACTATCCAAAAAGGTCCTTTTCAGTCAGAACATATTCACTGTGAACAGGATCATAATCGTTTCAGCTACGTTGATATTTTCAATAAACAAACACTTTGCACCAGGACTAATCCTTTCCAGGGTGTGCAAACTGTTTTCGTTAGACGACTACAAATTAGGAAAGGAACTAGGATAGTCTTCTATGGAAAGGATACAGGGAAATTCGGATGTAAAGAGAAACATACAGGGAGACCAATTGATAGCTTAGGTCTGGGACACTTCTATATAGGAAATAGGTTATGTTGTCCTACTTGCTAGATATCCTTGCATGGGCCATCCCATCACATCCCGTACGTTGCTACGTTGCTACGTTGCTTTGAAATGGTTTTCTCTGATGTAACATTCATGACAACAATTCAATCCATTGGGGATGTGACTGTAAAAATTGAGACTCTCTGTTCAAGCACTAGGGATAATATTTACGAGTTCTTCGATAGAATCGACAAACATCTCCGATGGATCTATCTGTATCTAATATAGGTGTGTGTAGTGCTGCAACTGCGGTGACAAAGACTCAGCAGTATGTTAACCACACGCACAACTTCAATTTGAAATTTACATCTTGAAAGTGGTTTAATGGATTTCGAGTGTAACTTAATACTGTAGTACAGATTTGCAAAATGTCCTTGTCAACTTGAGCACTGTTTTGGGATAAAGGCTATACGAACGGAAACGAAATATCGTTAAGAGCATAAATTGAATATCATGGGATTATGAGAAAATTATTGAGATTGTGGTTTAGGAACTGGTTGCCTCTACGAATAGCCTAAATTCAAGATTATGAGAACCCATAGGATCACCTCTAAAATTCACTTTTGTCAAAGGATCCAATGAAAGGATTAAGTCGAATCTCTAAGCTCTAGTGCAATTCATTTACGTCGCTCGAGTGTAATCTCGAAATGTACACCTTTTCGAATAATTAACGAACTGCTCATTGCCGTGAGTGTAGCGCGTCAAAGTACCACCTCATCTAATGCCGTTCGGTACAAATTTCACTTGGGCTGCCCTAAATACAATTGCGCTCAAGGTAAGCATCGCATAAACTGGATAAAAGTCAGAAACGAGCCTAGCAACGCAAAGATAATCGCTTTATTATGATTTATTTTCACGTTAGTAGCGGGGCTTGAGCAGCTCATATTTGCCGACGACTCGTATATCTTATCTACCGGTGAAATTCATGTGACCAGGATATTTTCCCCATTGGTATCGTGTATACACTATGAGTCCTTCATACTTGTGATGTCATGTTGCCTTTACTCGGCTCTGCTTCAGGGCTGCTATGCCCAAATCTCATGAATTTTAAAAGATTAAATTCGAGCAATTTGGTTAATGTTTCTGGTACCGTCTTATGTAATCGAGTAATAAATCATAATTTTGCAGGCCTTTTACATTTTCATGGAGTAATAGGACGGCACGTATACGTATAATGACGCTACAGGACCTGGATCACTCTTATTACTCTGGCGAAATGCATTGGGCGTATGGAACTTTGTACGTTGTACTTACACGTATGTTACACATCGTGTAATCCACAGGTTATGATTTAGTATTGAAAATTACAAACTATCTAGATATGAAACATACTATGTAACTGGCAGGCATATTCGTTGTGAGCAGGTAGAAAATGGTTTTGAAAACGTGATTACATTTTTGCTCCTGTCTAGGGCATATAAATCTATGTAGTTTGATATTTAAAAATTTAAGCCCTTGGAGTAACAGAGTGTCTACTCATTTTTCCAAGAACATGAGAAAACTTCACTTTTCTGGATCCATATTGTATTACAATTGCTTTATTGAGATTTTTATGATTTTATTAAAATTATCAAGGATATTATTAAATCATAAGGCACAAGCTGAATTTCATCCGAAGGCAATAAGGAGGCAGAAAAGTAAAGCCCTCTCATGCTATTAAAAAAAAGGTGCCATTTTTCATAAAATCAATTTTTTCAATTTTTGAAAATGACACCTCAAACGAATGATGAGAGAACAGCTACCCGATAATCCAAGAAAAATGAAAATCAGGTCAGAATTTAATGAATGGTGACCAAAAACATGGAAAAAAAATCTAAATTTGGAACTCTTCATTTCCTCTCCCGGCCGCAAATTTTTGAATTTTTTAAATATGTTTGCGGATTGGAAAGGGGGCGCCAGCACCTTTTATTTAAGGTATCACTTGCAAAAATTGAAGAATTTTGAAAAAAATTCCCTGAAAGTTGCCAAGGGGTACAAAATTTAAGAATTTTTTAAATTCTAAATTTGCGACTGTTTATTTGCCTCACACCTTACAACCACACCATCAAAATTGTTAACTCAGCTAGAGGCTTACTAGTCCTTACTCCTGTAAACTTTTCAACATCATATCTGGAACGGTTCTTGAGACATTAATTTGTAATTTTTTTTAAAAATGGTTGTCCTCCCACTTCCGCGCTTCGCCTTTCGTATCAAAACTTTTTAATTTACCAAACTCCACTTGTAATTCTATATATTATAAAAAAAACATTTTAAAAATGTAAAAAGAAGGTGTCGGGTTCAACAAAAAGGGATGATATTCACAGAGTCGGTTTTCTTTTTATTAATATTTCCACTTACACTTGTAAACAAATTTGTGATATTCATTTTTCCAAGAAACCCGACAATCGAACCCGACATATATATCATTTCTTTTTGTTGCTAGATTTAGGAAAAAGTATTACTGGACACTAAAACTCCAAAATGAAAATTTACATTTTTCATTTGTGGTATTTCAACTTTTAAGCCAATATCAATTTGTTTCATTCCCCGCTCGATCTGAAATTAATAGATATCGTTATCTAAAAATTTGGAGGGTTAAAGGGATTAAAACTCCCTTTCGCGTTCATATTTGGCTGACGCGCGCTACGCTCCAACTACCTTTTGCGCAGCACTGCGGGGCTAATCTTTAATCATCATCATCAATGGCGCGACAGCCCAAATCGGGCCAGGGCCTGCAGGATACATTGTCTGAAGTCATCTCGGTTCAGCGCCCGCGTCCTCCAATTTGTGCATCTAAGAAGCGATCTGCAATCTGCGTCAATTGAGTCCTCGTATCTTTTCCGCGGTTTTCCCACCGGTCGTTTGCCATGAGCTCTACCTTTCAGTGTGCGTTTGGGAATTCTTCCGTCGTCCATTCGCTCCACATGGCCTGCCCATTGTATCTTACGAAATTTTATAAGAGTCGATGCGGACGGGTCGTCGTAGATGTTATACAACTCGTTGTTGTACCGGATACGCCATTCAGTACCTTCTCTTACTGGTCCCAAAATTCTTCGAAGAATTCGTCGTTCAAAAGAGTCTATTGATTTTTCAGACGCTTGGGTGAGAGTCCACGTTTCGCTTGCATATAGTAGCACAGGTCTTATTATGGTCTTATATAATCTTTAATCTTTAATTTTTAATTTTTAATCTTTAATCTTTTTTAATGTTTAATGTTTAATCTTTTATCCTTTATCCTTTATCCTTTATCCTTTATCTTTTATCTTTTATCTTTTATTTTTTATCTTTTATGTATTATCTTTAATCATCTTTAATCTTTAATCTTTAACCTTTAATCTAAATCCACCATTCTACACCCTCTATCTTATATCCTCTATTCTTCATCCTCCATCCTTTATCCTCCATACTTCGTTCTGCATCTTCCTTCCTTTATCCTCCATACTTCGTTCTTCATCCTCCATCTTCCATCCTCCATCCTCTATCCTCCATTGTCCATCATCCATCCTCCATCCTCCATCCTCTATCCTCTATCCTCTATCCTCTATCCTCTATCCTCTATCCTCTATCCTCCATCTTCTATGCTCTATCCTCTATCCTCTATCCTCCATCCTCTATCCTCTATCCTCCATCCTTCATCCTTCATCCTCCATCCTCCATCGTCCATCGACCATACTCCATCATCCACCCTCCATCCTCTATCCTCCATCCTCCATCCTCCATCATCCATCCTCCATCCTCTATCCTCCATCCTCTGTCCTCTATCCTCTATCCTCCATCCTTCATCCTCCATCCCCCAACCTCCATCGTCCATCGTCCATCGACCATCCTCCATCATCCACCCTCCATCCTCCATCATCCATCCTCCATCCTCCATCATCCTCCATCCTCCATCCTCTATCCTCTATCCTCTATCCTCTATCCTCTATCCTCTATCCTCTATCCTCTATCCTCCATCCTCCATCCTCCATCCTCCATCATCCATCCTCCATCCTCTATCCTCTATCCTCTATCCTCCATCCTCCATCCTTCATCGTCCATCATCCATCCTCCATCCTCCATCGTCCATTGTCCATCGTCCATCCGCCATTATCCATCCTACATCGCTATCATCCATCGTCCATCCTCCATCATGCATCATCCATCGTCCATCCTCCATTATCCATCGTCCATCCTCAATCCTGAATCTTCCATCGTGAATCCTCTATCCTGAATCCTCCATTCTCCATCTTCCATTTTTCATCTTCTATCCTCCATCCTGAATCTTCCATCCTCCACCATCCATTTTCCATCTTCTATCTACATCATCTCAAAAATTCGCAAACCTTTAATATCCACGAGCCGTGATGATCCGCGAACAGCAAGATCTGCCGTGAAGATCTGCAAACCACAAAGATCCGTAAAGATCTGCTGAGCCGTCAAGATTCGCGAACCGCGAACCGCGAACCGCGAAGATCCGTAAAGATACTTCGTTTTTTTCAATTGTGATCTGATCCAGTTGAAAATAACACACCTAATAAGAAATTAAATTCATCTGAGCTTTAAAGCTCAGCTTTACTGGCAATTGCCAGTTTTCACTCAAACGCGTGTACTACCATCTAGCGGTGTAATTTCCAACGGAGATTTTTGTTCTCAAAGTGACGTCATCAGCGTCTGACTTAAAAATTTTATAAAAATTCATCTGAGCTTTTGCTAGTTTTCACGCATACACATGCGTGAAATGTATGGCGAGCTTTTAGAAAACTCTCATGTACGCAGCATACAGATAGAGCAGCCGTGTCCATGTGAGTTGGCTGCAGTAAAGATACGTAGTCGGTGCTTGGGGTTTTATTGAACCCGACAATCACATTCGACAACACGTTCTGATACAGAATCCAAGTTTTATCTTCCTGGTACAATTGGTGCGGAAGATATTGTAATTCAAAGTTTATCACCCTCCACACCCACCACCCCTCTTAAAATTGTTAAACCTTTTATAATCTCCTAGAATCTCTTAAGACAGCCACAAAGTTTAAATCTCTGACATGAATCGTTTAGGAGATATGTATTTTAGAATGTTGCAATTTCTGCTTTAAGCATATAGCCAGAAAGACATGTGCATATTTCTGCATGCAGTGCAGCAAAACGGCTTTAGAACGCTTGAGTTTAAATGCGACGAAACACATGCTTATTCTGCATGCAGCGCAGCGCTGCAAGTTGTCTCTACTTCTACTTTTGCTGTGCAGCGGCAGTGGTGCCACGACTTGAAGTTGAAATTTACCAACACAGAAAAATAAAAAAGTGGTGTGAGTTAATTTTTCAGTGGTGATTTTATACTTGTAGAGTGGAGTAGCAATGGAGGAACGTTTCATCGAACTTATAAAATATAAGCAATTTTTATTCGACAAAACCAGTCGAAATTACAAAAATAATTTTTTGCGGGATGAAAACTAAGATTATTTTTTTGTCAATTAAAATGAACTGAAACTGCAACTCAAACCGATTATCAGAAAATGCGGTGATTTATGACAAATACAACCAAGAGATTTGTCAAAAACTCTGCACGTCTGTTTCACATGCAGAGATGCGTGCAGTGCTGTGTGCATATATTCTGCATATGTATTTCTAGCTTATAGGAGGCATTGTTTTTCCGCCACTCCAACACCTCTCAACTTCCATCGACTCCGACTCCGACTTCCATTGTTGTTGATGGGTCCATTATCATAGTTCTACATAAGTTTCAACTTTCACCCTTCTAGCATAAGTGGTTCCTGAGATCTAGAAAGCAAAATTTTTCGTCTAAAATAAACTCCATTTTAAGGATTTGATCTCACTAAACCCAGAAAAAATTTTTTTTTAATGAACAATCAAAATTCATATTAATATATCAACACTCAGAACCTGAAATTAAAATATTTTTTTCTAGTTTCACTTCGAAAAAAAAATCTGCCAATGGTCTGGGCGAAACTTTATTATTTTTCGGGTCAAAGTTCGAGAGCGGTCAAAGTCGGAGTATATCATGAGTTGTTTCAAGATTATTAGATTTCTTGGAAAATTAATTTTGTTCTTAAAATAAAAATATTTAAAATAGAGATTTTTAGCCGATTAAACATTGAAAAAGTCCGTGTGGACTATTCCAATTTCGGTAAACTAAAAGCCCATAGAAGTAAAAACGAATTTGTTGCCTTATCAGAATTAAGAGATATGACGAATTGTTAAAACCCATTACTTCCACTTGGGGTTTGAGTTTCGAAAAAATTGTGAAACAGGTTTTTAAACGATTTCTTAAGAAGCAATTTGATATCTCATGAGACAAGAGGGATTTTGAAAAATTTGTGAAAACGTTATCAAACCCTTTACACCCGCTTCGTTCTTGAAAATCGAAAAATAGTGAAATTGGTTTTTAAGCCATTACATCAAATGCCGTAATAACCAATTTTATATCTCATCAGAACTAAGGGATGGCAGAAATTGTGAAAACATATGCAAACCCTTGGGGGTTGAATGTCCAAAAATTGAGAAATGGGTTTGTAGGCGATTATATAAAAAATCTGCCAATGGTCTGGGCGAAACTTTATTATTTTTCGGGTCAAAGTTCGGGAGCGAGCGAGTTTAGTTTTAGTTTTAAGAAGGGGCGAAGCGCTCCGCCACCGCGCACACTAGGCACCAAATGGGACCATAGCGATCCCTTCAGAACCTCGTAGGTCACTAAACATCCCCTAAACAACCCAGATACCTAACGAACTTGACTAGCTTATCATGCCCTATTGACCTCAGGTCCTCCAAATTCTCAAAGAAGAGACTGCCCAGCCACCTCAGTCGCCTCTTTGCAACCGCCTGGCACTCACACAAAATGTGGGTGATGTCCTCCTCAGCATATAGGTCAAGGCAATACCTGCACACGTCAGAGTCAGCGATCCCCATACGCATAGCATGCTTCGCTAGCAAGCAGTGCCCTGTCAGTATTCCGACAAGTAGCCGCAAACTTCCCCTACTCCATGTCAATATCTCCCTAGTCTTTCGCCTGTCCAACCTTGGCCAGAGTGCCCTAGAAGTCCTGCAGCTCGTTAGCGCCTCCCATCTAGAGTTCGCTGCTTCCGCTGCACAATCCCTGATACGTGCTT
Source organism: Beris morrisii (assembly GCA_951812415.1). Lineage (NCBI taxonomy): Eukaryota > Metazoa > Arthropoda > Insecta > Diptera > Stratiomyidae > Beris > Beris morrisii. The sequence continues at coordinate 171,037,013 of OX638310.1, forward strand.
TAATTCCGTTTAATGGCAGATTAACCACCTCCTCTACCATCTCTTCCGACGCCGATCCTAGTCTCGCCAGCTCATCGGCCTGTTCGTTGCCTGGTACGTCACTATGCCCTGGTACCCAGCATAGTCGTACTCTATTCTGACTACAAAGTACCTTAAGCACTTCTCGACAGCGCTTTACTAGCTGGGATTTAATAGTCGCCGATTCCAATGCATTCAAAGCCGCCTGGCTGTCAATGTAAAGTGAGATATCCCGACCAGATACCCCCTCCATCAACATGATGTTACCTGCCTGAAGCACTGCCAGAATCTCCGCTTGGAATACACTACAAGCATCCGGCAGCTTAAAAGACTCCCTTGCACTCAACTGCTCAGAGAAGACTCCAGCGCCAGTGCCGCATTCCATTTTGGAACCGTCCGTATACACGGAGAGTTCTCCATCATTTACTACCCTGTTGCTTTTCCAGTCCGCTCTGCTTGGGTATACAACCTTGAACGATGATATAAAATCATTCCCCGGGATCATATAATCCGTGCAAAAGTTGACCGGACCCTCAAGAAATTCCCTAAGAATGGAGCTGTGTCCTATGGATCTCTCCCTAAAAAGACAACAGCTCAATAGCTTTACCGCTGTGTTTGACGCAACCTGCTTAATGAAAATATCAAGCGGTAAAAGGTGCATGCAAACTTCCGGTGCCGCTGTTGGCGTTGTGCGCAGGGCCCCTGTGATCATTACACAAGCACTCTGCTGCACTCCGCTTAGTTCCCTTTGGATATACTTTTTGTCTGTGGCTTTCCACCATACCAGTGCCCCGTACGTCAGAATGGGTCTTGCAACCGCCGTATACAACCAATGTACCATATTCGGTTTCAAACCCCAGCTCTTTCCAACGGCCTGTCTACACGCAAAAAGCGCGTTGTTAGCCTTTTTAATACGCTCTCCAACATTTTCTTTCCAATTCAGCTTCCTATCCAAGATCAGGCCCAGATATTTCGCTTTTTCAGTTGCAGCTCGACCCCTTCAAGCCTTGGCAGCCTGAATTCCGGGATCCTGTGCTTTCTAGTAAATAAGACCAACTCAGTTTTTGAGGCGTTAACCCCCAAGCCACATCTTTTGGCCCACCTGCTCAGTGTACGGAGTGCCGACTCCAAGATGTCAGTGATAGTATCCAAAAATTTTCCCTGAACTAGTATGACTATGTCATCCGCGTAGGCCACAACCTTGATTCCTTTCCTTTCTATTTCCATCAGAACCTCGTTCACTACAAGGAGCCACAGAAGGGGCGATATCACCCCACCCTGTGGAGTACCCCTCGAGGCTTGCCTTGTTACCTTTCTTTGCCCCCTCTCTGAACTCACAATCCTGGTTTCCAACAAGGTCGTCAACCAGCCCGTCAGTCCCTCCTCTAAGCCTATGCCATTTAAAGCTTCCCTAATTGCTTCCACTGTTACGTTGTTGAAAGCCCCCTCAACGTCAAGAAATGCCGCCAGCATGAATTCCTTACTTTCCAAACTAAACTCTATAGACCCCACAACTTCATGTAGGGCTGTGTCTACGGATTTCCCTCTTATGTAGGCGTGCTGAGCGTTAGACAGCATCCTGTTATCGCATAATCTCCGAATGTATGTTTCTATAAGCCTCTCCAGCACCTTAAGAACGAATGACGATAGACTGATAGGTCGAAAGTCCTTCGTTGTCGTGTGACTGGGTCCTCCCGCCTTGGGAATGAAAACTACACGTGCTTCTCGCCAGGCCCGTGGAACATACCCTGCCCGTAAGCAGCTCCTGAAAATCGTACTCAACCAGCCGAGGATTGACCCGGAGGCTCTCTGCAGCATGATTGGCCTAATGCCGTCTGGTCCCGGTGATTTGAAGGGAGCAAAAGAGTTTATGGCCCATTTGATCGTGTCTTCAGCTAGGAGCTCTTCCATTCCATTTGGTATAACCAAATTGGTTCCAGAAAAGCCCCTATTATCCATAGAATAGGGGTCCACCAGTGTACTACCAGGGAAGTGAGTGGACATCAAGAGCTCCAGAGCCTCCTGACTAGTCTCCACCCACGACCCGTCACTCCTCTTTATGTAGCTAGGTGAGCAGGGCTCCTGCGAAAGTACTTTCCGGAGCCTGGACGCCTCACTACATTCACCTATTGATGCGCAAAAGTTCTTCCACGACTCCCTTCGAGATTATTAGATTTCTTGGAAAATTATTTTTGTTCTTAATATAAAAATATTTAAAATGGAGATTTTTAGCCGATTAAATATTGAAAAAGTCCGTGTAGACTATTCGAATTTCGGTATATTATGTATACTAAAAGCCCAAAGAAGTAAAAACGAATTTGTTGCCTTATCAGACTTAAGAGATATGACGAATTGTTAAAACGTATACAACCCATTACTTCCACTTGGGGTTTGAATTTCGAAAAAATTGTGAAACAGGTTTTTAGACGATTTCATAAGAAGCAGCTTGATATCTCATGAGACACTACGGGTTTTGAAAAATTTGTGAAAACTTAAGCAAACCCTTCACACCCCCTTGGTTCTGGAAATTCGAAAAAACGTGAATTGGTTGGCCGTAATAATCAATTTTATATCTCATCAGAACTAAGGGATTTCAAAAATTATGAAAACATATACAAACCCTTGGGGGTTGAATATCGAAAAATTGAGAAATAGGTTTGTAGGCGATTATATAAAAAGTCTGTGGAAGTGAGAAGCGATCTAATATCTCATCTAACCTAAGAAATATGTCGAAGCTTTGAAAAGCATACAATCCCCTTACACCCGTTAGGATTGAATATCTAAAATACTGAAATTGGCTTTTTGGCTTTTTTATATAGGAAACCTTAGGAAGTAAAAATGAATTCGATATATCATCAGATCTAAGCAATATGCAGGAATCTGTGAAAACATATGCAACCTCCTTACACCCACTTGGGGGTTGAATATCCAAAAATCCCGAAAGGAGTTAATAATTTTGCGTACAGCGGTCGACGTACGGCGTACGGCGGACAGACGGACTGAAAATTTTTTTGCTTTTTTCGTGTCTACTAGTCATGAAACGTGAAAAAAAAAATTTTGAGAGTAGCAAATTTTTTTTTTTTAAAAATCGATAATGTATAATAATAATATAATAATGTATTATTGAAATAATAAAGTAAAATTGCTTGGTCCTCATGACAGAAAAGAGCACAATTTCAATTTGAAATGAAGTCACTTTTCCCTAATGTCCGTAACGATCAAATTCAATTTTCTTCCATTTCAGAATCGAGACTAGGTCCCCAATCAGAGGTGCACCATCTTAACTTTTCAACCATTCAAAACTTTTGACCTATTTAAAATCATTCTTTTCTGAAGTGTTACTCGTGGGAAATCGTAAAACGAATTGGTGAAATAGTAGAAGGTACTCAGAGTTACCTTTCGCCTGTATACCTATAGAGCTACCTGAGTGTAAAAATGCATGGTTGCAATCGCAAAGGGATGCTTGCTTAACGCGTCCATTGTGATTTCAAAATTGCCATCCAATCACGGATGAAAACTTTATTTCACTGCTCTCGTACTTCTCGTTCTTGGAGGACTCCTTTTTTATGACAAGGACTACAGACGTACTTACGTGAGTAATTGAAAATGTTGTGGCTGATCATAAAGAAACGAATGCTACAGGCAACGCTTTGAGTCTGTCTGAAAGTTCTTTTATTCGGACTTCTACCGCCCGCTAAGTAAGTCATAAGTAACAAAAAAGTATACCATAGACTGCAACGATAATATCGAGACTGTTGCCATTATATCACAGCTTAAATGGAACCACAAACAGTTTTTAATAATAGTGAGCGCACTTTCATCAACCTGAACATTACAAGCGCTGTATAATCCCGGATTATATCGAGCAGTGTCCTAGATATTTGGATTTTCTATACTAGAGGACATGTTTCAGAAACCAAGGCGCGAAAATCAACTTAATTTCGAAATTCAAAATAGAGTTGGATCTCGGTGTGAAGGATGTGTTTGGTGAGCGCTATTGTTCTCAACTTGAATTGGTAGTTTTTTAATTAAAAAATTTGGAATTTCAATTCGCACCTCTGATACAATTACATAGCTGATTGAGAACTCTTTTTAAACGTGTTTTGTTATTATTATCCTGCCCAGGACGAACCATATCCAAAGAATTGAGTTTTAATTGTCAAAGATTCCGACTATAGACTTTAGTCATTATAGGTTTGTTCTTCCTCGTATGAATCGATTGCATTTACATTGTAGAAATATGTATAGTCAGCATATGGACTCTGGCAAGGACATATTAAGGATACTAACCATTAGCTTCCAGACATATAGGTAGGTAGATGCAACGACTATGCGGACGCAGGAGTAAGTGATGCTGGAACTAATTTATTACCGGTAATTGAATTAATTTGTGGACTACGCTCTTTGGAGGATTCCGCAAAGGCCATGTGTGTGTTCGACGAGCGTTAGTCCTTCCGTACCTACCGACTATACTATCTGCATTTCGTTACGAAAGATTTCATAGTTTCTACTTCGAGCTGAAGCTAGGGTACTAGGGTAGGGTACTTGGTCCGTACTGTAGTACGGACCAATCGAACTTGTAAGAGATTTCGAATGGGATTTGTGACCACTTTTGTTCGGGCTATTTAGAGAGGATTAAGACGATAGTATATTACATAAAATCGTGATAGCATGAATGGCTAGAGATTAGTACTTGGAAAACCGATTCGAAAACATTAATTTTATTGAACTATTTGGTCAAGCTTAATAGCTATATTTGCTGCGCAATGGAAATTTATTTTTAAAATTTATGAAATTTCGGAGGGATATTTCTTCATGGTCGTGCAGAAGATAAATACTAGGAAAGGGACACATTTGTTAGTGGAAAATGGAATTGATTTTATATTTTATTATAATATATTATGAATATTGTTATTTATCTTTTATTTCAAATGATGAAGTTATAATTCACGAAAAGTTGAAAGGACATATATCTCTACTGCTCGTAATAAGACTCCAATGAGAGGTAAAGATAAATATGAATACAGGAGTAAGAGGTACAATGTCCAACAAGGTCGAAAGCAAAATTAATGTTCAAATTGATTAATGAGCCTTGAAGACATTGTGATCCACGGCTCAGCACGTTGGCAGTATGGGATTTAAAGAAGTCACCAAAAATTAAAATAAACAGTTTCTTACCCGGAAAACCAGTATTTTCTGTTAAAAATGCACTGCGAAAATATTCACCAAAACATCAAATCTGAATTTCTTAAAATTTTAAATTTCAGGCTCTCTTTAAACACTAGTCAGTGAAAAAAATTGGCAGCGCAGGTAGAACGATTTTTTTTAAATTTATGGTGAGTGTCAAACTTTGACAAGACGTCATATATCCCGTCGGACGATTCACTCTGTCGATCAGTAATAGAATATTTTTCGCAGGAGCATTCGACCAAAATCACCACATTTAATCTTCCCGTGCGAATACTTTCTTAAACTTTTCCATTTATAAAACAAAGTATGTAGAATAACTAGCGCCCAGCGTGTTGTGAAGAATAAAAAAAAATATTTTTATCTCCTTGTAATTTCACTTTTTTCTATTTAAGGAAAATTTCTATGTAAATTATTTTTTGGTGTTATTAACTAGTACCCCGGAGGACTGACCTAAAGACACTAGTCTACAAAACACTGAGGTCAAATATTTATGGGCTTATTACCCGTGATCTTAAGAAATTGTCAGAAGGGCGCTGCCGCCAGGCACCAGTGTTTTTACTTTGGGAAATATTTTTAATATTTTAAGGAATTTTTTATTTACTTTTTGGCGCCCAACGTGGGGTGAAGAATTAAATCAAATATTTTCCTACTTTGTTATAGTACATTGGGAGCGAGTAATTTAATTTTTTTAAATTTAAGACCAATTAATTGGTTGTCATTCACTGACACCCAACGTAGGACAAATAATTAAATAAAATATTATTAATCTTTTAAATTTGTCGTGGTTTTGTATAGAAAAACCCTCACGGAAGTAGTTTTATTAAGACTTAATAGGCTCTTGAGCTATTTTCTATTTAAAAATTAATATGCACATAACATTAAACGTGTTTAAAACTCATTCTTTTCAAAATTTTAAACAATGTATCTCATGTGCATATTATGAATTTCTTTAAAAAATTTGAGAGTTCCAAGAGTTTTATTTAAGAACCAAAAAACCCTCACGATACATGATGTACCTATGATTCTTTTTAAGCCTACATCCGCAAAATTTCATCCATTCAATTTGCGAAGTTTGTCTCCAATCAGACACATAAGACGACCATAATAAAGACATTACAAAAAGAATGTAGACATGATGGAACAAAAAGCGAGGCATGTCATTGTAAATTTTCTTGAAACGTATGTTCGTTGCCTATGGCAGCATATACCAAACTCTCTAAAATTCTAGACACAGATTCATATATCTACATATCTATAAAGGAATCAGATACGCGAGTATCATGATTTCAGTTCATTTACAATGGCAAAACGTGCACGTACCCCATAAGGATACCAGCTATAGAAAGGATCCCACACAGGATATTCCCGCATGGAACATTGGAATAGCACAGACATCGCTTCGTTTTATCGCAAAATTTTCATTATCTACGCACGATAAAAAATCATAGCAAGTATGCCATCAAAAGGTTTCCTTTATCTTCACGAAATGGATGATATGACGCGCGAACATTGGTTTTTCCTGTCTACGAACTTCTTGTTGGAAAGAAGACATCGATATAAGTACCAACGATATGATTCCGTTCAAGGTGTTTTCTTTATTCTAGGGTACTATGCCGACATAGTTATTTGCGCTATATCCTTAATGGGGATATGCTACGCATACAAATGCCCCGATCAAAATAAGCTTCAACTCTCGTTGGGTTTATGGCTTGTTTTTCGATTTTTATGGTTACAAGAACGTGAAATTGTTCAGATTTTAATAACATTTTGAATTTTTAGTTAGAGATGAAATCAAAATTGTTGATTGCTTAATATGGTTAATAAGGCGCCCAATGTGAGTCACCTCTTTCAGAATACAAGTGGAGATATTTTTTTCTGAATGTGACGGTGATTCGTCAAACAATTCAACAGTTTCAAGCAATCAGGCCAAGCAGAACTTTCACGACTGATCAAGCACATACAATCTACTCTACATTTTCTGCATTCTTTTGAGGATTTATCACCAACTCTTTGTTAATTTGTAACCATAGTTCGACCATTCCAGTAAAAAATCCATTCGAAGTTTCGATTTGGATGCATCTCGTAAAATAAGTCGATTTGACCTAAAATATGCTCAAATTGAATTTCAATTTGTTCATGTTTAAGGGGTTGTAAAGTTTCTGTACCTGTATACGGTGAGGTAAGCTAAGGTTCAAATAACTATAAATTCTACCGGTTGATACATAAAACACGAACAATATTAAACGCTAGTGAATTAACTGGTTGGGATATTCGTAGACTCTGTGCATTTCCATACCATATACACTTAACTGACTGTATGCATGGCAAGGACGTAGTAGACTACTTTTCCGGATTGTAAAAGTAACGCTACATGATAGAAAACGACAGGATCATAGATTATCGTATTCCTCGTCTTGGAAACGAAATATTCGGAAAATGTATGGCATGTAGCGTAGTGTGTGAACGCTTTATGCCAGTAGTGGATAGACGTGACTGAAATTTTGAATTTACGAAAATGAAAATTTCAAGCAGCCAGTCGAACCGTGTACTTAAGAAATCTTTCGAATATGCTCGAGTAATGTAATAAAAAATTTATGTTATAGCGCGAAATTAGCTAATATCCTTTGATGGTGTAAGACTTCTCTGTTAATGGCTGAGAAATGCTTTGAAATTTGAAATTTGAGGAAGCACAGCCCAGCGTTATGAAAAATAACTATGGCGCGCAATCTACAGCTTTGTGTCATGAATTTTCAGTTCATACAATCTATAGGTAGCTCCCATACAAAATTTCTTGAAAAATACGTACTTTCAGCAGTGATTTTGCGTTATATCACATATCTTAAGAATTGAATGAAACGAGTGTAAATCGAAAAGTTCTTTCTAGTCGCGACAATAGAAATGTCCTTAATTAATTAGTTTTATTTTCACATCTTATCTTAATTTTAATTTATGTATTTCAAAAATGTGTTAAAATAAAATAAATTAAATGTTCATTTTGGAAAAAAAATGGGCGGAATGGACATTTACAGTAGTCACTAATAGATGGCGCTTGGGTTAGTTAAAGTTTTGTTTCCAAGGGTACGGTACCCTTGTATGAGAAGCGAAATATTTGACAATTCAAAATTTTCAACCGTTCGCTGTCAATTCAGTTCGTTCGTGCTCGGGAAATTTTGTGTGAGCTATATTTTATTATGTTGTGTGTCGGAATTGTAATTTATTGCCAATATTTTAATTTTTTTTCAATTTCGCGCTTTAATTTCACTGACATCTAGTAGCGAACTGTATAGTTTATTTTACTCTACTTCGAATGTATCTTTTTTGTTCGTTTTCGTTTCGCCGAACACAGTACAATACTTAAGATGTTAACGCTTTACCTTGTAAACCATTATTCAAAAGTAATTTTAACTATATACTTCTTCTCCTTTTTATTATTATGTTATTTCCATCTAATTATGTACATGTTATGTTGTTAATTTATATTTACAAATTCTATCTATTCATTGTTGTTCAACCGTAATCCTCTAAGTCGTAAAGCAAAGATATAAATACTATCGTCTAATCTCCTGTTAACATGAATTACTATAAGTTTATACTCGAATTCAAGCAAATAAATAATATTATTATTATTAAGTGAGTTAAATAGATTAATACTCGTATCTACATAATAAACAACTTTTTATCCGTCTTTTTTAAATAATTCCCAGCTAAAAATTTCATTAATATTCACTGCAGATGAATATAAATTAATTTTGTACGAATAAGTCGTGTTCGAATCGAATCTTATCAAAAGAAAAGTTCTTTAATGTTCGCTGTATGTGAAGTAAAATTGAATTTTAGTTGCAGAATATGAAACGCGATTGCATAAAACTCTATTTTATAGACGAGTTGTAAATGCGGTAGACTGTGCTACCTCACAATCGAACCATCGAAATGATTCATTTATGGTCCACCGACATGTTTCACTTACGAGTAGTGGAATAATATGCAAGGAGAATCGTAATTGAGTACAATCGTAAGTGATTTTTGGATTACTGGGCTATGATTTCACCATTTAAATTCGCATTAATTTGTTGAACTAGTAATTTATGGACATTTCAGGCAATATGTCTGAAATAAGTTATAAAAAAGTACATGGTTTTTAACAAAACAATTATTAATTAAACAATTATTTTTTTTTTCACGATATTAAAGCATAAATTACGTCTGCCTGCTCCTATGCTTGTACACTGTATGCCATGTTGTCAAATATACCAAAAAATTTCGACGAAAAGTTCAGTAGAATTTTTTCCGTGAAAATAGACCTTGTGTAGAGCAAAAAAAACAAACAAACAAAAAATTTTCGATTTCACTACACTTTCCAGCGAGAAGAGTCAAATATTTGACATAGTGACATACAGTGTGATACAAATTTCGAAATAATCAGTTAGTTTTTTTAACAAGTTTTCGACATTTTTTTCGAAAACGTCATTTCAAATTAAACTTTTGTGCGAGTGTTATGCATTGAAATATAGATGGCGTACGAGATATTAGAAAACTAGGGTTCAAATAGCAAATATCTTAACTAATCAAATACATCAACTATCTTTTATCACAAAATTAGTAATTGGGACAGAAAACTTTCTAGCAAATATCACAACCATAATGTTTCGGAGTCATTATTTGTGTAGTTTAACTTCCTAAATTCAGACATAAAGCGAATTCTTCTGGCATCAAAAGCTTGTAGTGAGCTTGTGCAGAAATATATCTGTTTCGTTTTAAAAGACAGTATAGGCAGCCATATTGAAAATACGGCTACCAATCGAAAGAAGTTAAATCTCCGCCCACAGGAAAACACTGTGAAATGAACGAGATGGCACCATTGAATAAAATTTAATGACCCAGTTCAGATCAAAAATTCTAAGATTGTGCGTTTTAAATGGCCATTTTGGGAAACGTGTAGTACGAACGGAACTCGTTGGCTGCCAATTAAATTAACACGCAAGTTTTGGCTGGATGGGTTAAAAAGCAGGAATAGTGTGTACAATTTATTGGCTACATAGGTACTCGTTGTTTCCTTATATGCTGATTTGCTTTTATTCAAAATATTACACGAGGTTACAATTTTTCATAATTTATTTATTGTTCGATTGCTGGATGTGTATTACAGTGGCCAGTGACTGGTAGGCAGTTCATGTACAGTACTGACCGATGTGATAATTAATGGATTCCACTAGGACATTAAATTTTGATTAGTCTGGACTGGATACTGGCTGAACTATGACACATGATCCATTGGGTGGTTTGTGGGTGTTGAATGAAAATTAATTTTCTATAGGTCATTTGACGGACTGTGTGTAAGTAAGTTGGTCGAACCTTGCCATCTTAGGTATATTTGCGTGTGGTATCGAATTTTAAGGTAGATTCCGAATCAAGAGGAAATGAAAGAACTAAGAACGACTTGATTACGAAACTGTGCAGCTTAATTATTATACAATGTATTTGATTTGCGGAAATTCTCTCATCAATATTCAGGTAACTATGTATTATAAATTATAAGAAGGCTTCATTATGTAATTAGAATTTGCAATTAATTTGAACAAATTTATGTTCCTCTGATTTACTGTATAACTTTAGTTACACTTAATATAAGATAGCACAGTTCAGTGGTCTTCCAAATATAACCCTTCTAGTAGTTACAGGTAATCTCATACCATGCAAAAAAAAGGGTTGAGCAGAAATGCAAGGTAAAAATGCAGAATTTAGGAAGTTGAGTGAAGTTCTATCTCGACTCAAACACTATTTTACAAATATAACAGAGAGGTACCTAAACTGAATTAATTCATGTGGGTACACTTTCTCAGCTCGAAGAACTGCCGATAGTACAGTTTCCCAGCCTAATGAACTGGGAAATTTGCACCATATATTAGGTATAGGTAGGCTGGTAGGTATATTTACAGTAGGCTCAGTTTGATATGTCTGAATTTCTCCCCAATCATGGGCACCTCCCAGACTTGGGTCAGTGGTGTCCACACTGTAACTGAAAATTTCGACAGGCCAGGCTTTCAAAGTTTCGGCGATTTTTACCTCGACTATAGAGTGACACAAATTTGCCGTCTAATTGACGGCACAGGAACAACTGGATCAACTACTCTTCGAAAAAATTTTGTACATCGTTGCTAAGAATGTCATAGATTTTGCCATTTAATTACTTTACTTTCACTGAATCATTGTATGATATACACCTTAATATATACCGGATGCTGTGTGGTTGGCCAGGTAACATTGGATTCACCTTGAAATTTTGTAAGCACCTGCTTAGGGCATTAAGAAAGAGGGACCAAAGAGATGATGTAGCGTAAGTTCTCTTGAAATACGTTTTCACGACTATACCTCTTTAAATAACGTTAAAAACCAAGTTTTGTATACCTAAGTTAATTTTTCAATAAAATCAATATCAAGCATATATTTGGTGTAGCTGCCATACGAACGCCTTTGAATTTCACTTATCAAATAATAATAAAAAAAAACCATTTAGCTACACAGTTAACATTTTACAAACTTGGAAATTATCAAAATCCGCTACTCCTTCGCTCTCTTCAAAGTAGAGAGATTTTTCTAAATGCAAAAAAAAACATTTTTTTTCATATAACTCATATGCATATTTATTCCGAAAACAAAAGTGAAACCAGCAAATATTTTTATTCAAAAATTGTTTGAGAGTAAAAATTAAAAGCCAATTAAATCTTGAAAGCGAATTCAATGTCATCGAAATTGACTCTCTAGTTGTTCAAGTGCACAATCACATTTACGATTAAAAATTGATTCACCTTATCGTAACAAATGCGAATGACGCTATGTACTTACTCACTTTGCTGAACATTAAGCGAATTGTTTCTAAATTATGTTCAAGATGTTTAAATGAATAAACATTACGTATCGCTAGAAAATTCATTTTGTGTCTCAGGTGAATTTGATCTCGAGCAACGTATTGAATTATTAGTGAATCTATTTGAAATAGAAACCAATTCTAGAGTTTTTAAACTTTGCATAAAATCACAGGTCGACGAATTATTGCCACTCTTTATAATTCTCCATGAACATATATCAATCTTCTTTTTTCTTTTTTTTTATTCGATTTTTCTTCGCCTTCAGTTTGCAGGGATCTTGATTATCTCTTTATTTGTTCGTCTCCTTATTTGTAGCCACTCCACTTTGATTCTAAAATCTCCTTTTAAAAAATGTAATTTGGAATAGCCTTCCCTAAATTTTTCTGAATTTTAGAGCTCTTACATTATTGATTGCCCCCTTTGAAGATAAGAACGGTGCGAATTTGGCTTAGTAAATATTAACTAATTGAGGTTATTTCAAATTCGTACATCCGGCTACTTCCAATTAAGTACATGTCAGGTAAAATTCACTTTTTAAAATTTTTCGGCAATTGAACATTTGGATACGACTCCTTTCTTACTTTAAATTCATACTTCAAGCACAATTTGGCATCTATAAGCCACTCTTCTGGACGTTTCATTGAAAGCAATGGCAAATGTGATGGACACAATTGGTATGAAAAAAAACACGTATATTACAAGAAACGAAAATGCCCAACCGAATACAAATCAAAGGCTCCTTTAGTTAATAAGTGAACCAAATAATTCCCGATTCGTACAATTGAACTTTGAAACTCTGAAACTCCTTTTGTGAGGAGAGTCTGAGGATCGTATCCTAAGCCGAAATGAAATCGAACAAAAAGTCTTCATGTCGACAGCGTGAGGGGCTGAGGATAAAATAAAATAATATCAAGTACACCTTTCTCTCGAAAATTCTTACGCATCGATATGAAAAGACGCAACAGCTTAAGACGTATAAGGAAAATTTTTGAACAAAACATGAAAAATAGAAAACAGTTTTTTTTTCTTTCGACAACTTTTCCGATTGTACGGCTGGTATATAATTCGCGGGAACGATGATGATGGCAATGGTGGGCTCGAAAATATTTCGTAGAGAAAACATAAAACTTTTTTTTTCATCCTTAACTCGAAAGTCAGCCAAGTAAATGTACACTTTACTTGAGCGTAAATAAGGAGAAAAAAAGACCGACTTCTTTCAATTTTCTTTTTCATTTTTTTATCTTCATATAGTTGATTCCCTTCATCGGTGTCTTATAGAAATATACACAACTCCTCGAGAGCATCTTTCATTATTTTGGCATTTCAAGATGCCCTTAATGTGAGCTAGCGATGCGAAAATGTCGAGTAGATCCTCCACTTAAGATCGACACGTTTACTTAATGGAAGCTATCGTCGATATTTTTCGCTTTTTTATTTTTGCACCATTTGATCCCATCGCTCGCGATTATTACTGAAAGTCACCAAAAGAAATGAGGTTTTATTGTCAGCCCGTTTGTCGGTGAAAACAATTTTTTTTTCCTAAAATATATGACGCGGCTCCAAAACAGAATCAAAATATTTTTGATAGGTTGGTATAAATTCGGGGTGGTGTTGGTGGTTAGAATGATTTCATGTGTGAAATTCGGTGGGAAGAAAATTAATTTCGGGTAAAGTAACACCGAGTTCTACTTAAGAATATTGAAAGGCGATACAGGATAATGGATGTTTACACCCTGACAGTATTTTAATATTATAACTTTTATTTTTTGAACAACTTGGAAGAAAATTTTTAGACAAAAAATTTACTTAAGTACAAGCAAAAAAACTACACAATATTAAATAATATTTATATACCCCGAAAACCAAAAGTACCGCAAGTGATTCACTAATGATTCACCTAGGTGAACTGTTGAAGGTGAATTCAATCAGGATTCTTTGATGAATTCTTAAATGTTCTGTTTTCTTAAATAAAAGTGAATCATGTACTTGAAACTTAAGCGAATCATCTTGATATTGTACTTGAAGCATATTTGAGCACAATTTTTATTCGAATAAAAAATAGAGCATTTCATTTAAATTTAATGTTTCTTCAGATAAAGAAATTTGTTTTTACTATACGACCCACCATCTCCTATCCTTAATAGTTTCAGGTCAATTACAATATAATTTTTTTTTTTTTTTAAATAATAAAGTAATAAAATAAAAAAATATATTGCTCTCTTCTTCATTAAATCTAAGCTTATTGAAAACGATTTTTTTCTTATATCAGCATCTAATATTTTGTTAATTTCTTTACAATATATACATAATTTCATTAAAAAATTATAACGATATAATTTAATCTAAAGTGTTATGCGAACCTTTCCAACAAGCCACAGTTACAATATTGGAACCTTATTTTCAACTCTCCATAAAAACTTATACCAAATTTTTAAATAAACGTAAAACTGTAAAGTATGGTATATGAGAATATACGTAAAAGAAAATATTTTCATAGAAAGCAAAATCCGTTATTTTTCAACGCTTCAAATTATCTTTAATTGTAAATTTTCGCCAAATCATTTTCTTTTAATATCCCCATCGAATATTCCACCCATTCCATTGTATCGCATCGAATCATCTTCCTCAAGATTAAAATTTTCGTTTAAATACACTTTAATCCTTTTCAATGAAATTAATTGGCCAAAATATTAATATCTAATTACAATCGTTTGTGTATTTTTAACTGAAAGTTTAAATCTTTCTATTGAATTTCATAAAAGTACAGCTTTACAATGGACTGGTCAGAAATAGATTCGCACACCACCAACAACAACAATAAATAAAAGATTTACACAGGTCAAGAGTTTTCGACGTCTTGTACCTGCATACTCGTACTTACGTGTACTCGTAAGCTAAAACTTTTTAGATAGAAAACATGAAGCGAACACACTATAGCCCAAATAACAATTTATATCGTACATTTTACAGTATAATTTCGAGTACTGCCACTTTGGCAGAATTTCACTAATTTATAAACGAAAAGGCAAAAATATGAAGTTCTACTGCTAGGCAGGTACTGTGTGTAGTCAGAAATGTAATATGTAAAAAATTATAAATTTGTCGGAACCTATTAATGGCGGATTAAGGCTTGTACTGGACTGGGCGATTACGTGAAATTAAAATCAAATTAACAGACAATGCAGATATAATGGAGAATGACGAAATAATAATTTGATGTGGCCAATGTTCACTCGTGAATAACGACTAGTGTTTTTTTCTCCTAAACTGCATTTCTATTAAGAATTCACTTTTTATATTGACGCTACGATTTGTTAAATTGATGATAATGTTCGGGATTACTACAGATTATTTTCGGATTTTATTTTCATGTTAGAAATACGGATAATACCTTAACCCTTAAGTAACACACTTCTTGCGATTAAGTCTATTGTATAGCAACCGTATGTTGCGACATATACAAACCGATATAGTCGGTTCTGTTTATACATATGAATTCTCGTACTACATTACAATCACGAATGATTGCTGGTAGCACTTTGAACCTGCCTTTGTATAGCTCTAATCCGTGTATAAGATATCCTCTGCAGTTCCTCAATCAATGCAGAAATTCAATGTTTTACAAGGGCTACTAAGTCCCACTAGAGAACTTCTTGTACCAGTCTTGTATGAATGCTGCGAACCTCTTCCAGACCATATCTTCTCTACTTTACTGGCCTTTTCCGATTATTTGCAGTAGGGGTGTGTAAATAAAACGTTGAGTCTTGTTGAAGTCGATTGGGGTTTTTCTTCGAAAAAATTATTTAATTCGATTTTGAATGTACGTAATTATGGCGCCCAACAGGGGTCGAGTATTACTAAATCATGCACAACAGAATTTAATGAAAACAAATAACGAAAAATCGACAATGCTTCGAATAGATTTAAATTCAATTGAATTTTTTTCATCTATAAACATAAAAATATAATTCAAACATTGATATTGTTGCGAGCTAGGGGTTCGCCGGGATTTCAAGTAAAACACAATTCGGTTAAAATAAAAATAAGTGATTATTTATTAATCGCACTTTAAATTCTATTCGCACAATAATTCGCACTGTATGGCAATACCGCCCGCTTATACCATATATCGCTTGACTCGTGCACTTTCGTTCTCTCTCAACACGGTCGCGTATACACGCTGGCTGTCGCAGTCGACGTAATCAAAATTACTGTGTCTTCGCTGAGAGCTTCACCTGCTTATATACTATCCGGTTGCAGTCTAGGATGTACTTGAATGTTCGATGCGTGTGGATTGGTCTAGAAAGCTTTAGAGCTTTCGATTTTGATCTTCGTTCAGTGGTTTATGTACAGAGTTCTAGTACATTGGAGAGCATTCGATAAGAAGGGAGATACAATCGTGTTGTTTCGCCTTATCTTCAGCTAGGTTTCTGATTGGGTTATTTTGCAACTAGGTATTCGGTTGTTGTTGTTTTCATTATGTGAAACGATCGAGTTGCACGGTTGCGCGGTTGCCAGGTTTACATGTAACAATATGTTCATTATTTTATGTTAACTATTTTATAGTGCGGGCCTCTTATAGTTTCATAAGATAGAAAGAAGATTATAACAATAAAAATATATAGCGTTGGTGAAGTTCAGAGATGTGTACAATAAAAAAAATTTATTTGTTGCAATTTATTCCCTGAAAAATAAAAAATTAATTTTTTAATTTTTTGGGATTTATTGGATCGAGTATCTGTTTATATCACACTGTATTTTTTATTGTACGATCAACAGATTCTTATTTAAGATCTGATTTGAATTTACGTTAATTCATTCTATTTTCTGTTTCCTTTTATTTTCATATATTATACAATAAAATATATCAAGTAAATAAAAACTGTTATAGTAAATTAAATACGTTATTATTAAAAAATAAATCATAATTAAATTAAAGAAGAGGAGATAATCGAGTCAATTTAACAACATATATTAAAATTTAAACAAAATTCGTACTGCTTTATCGGGATGTAAAAATATTGCCCAAAACTGAACTATGCCAGACAAGCCTATGCCATTTAGTTCTGTCCTTTCTAGTTTAAGGCGCGGGACAC
This sequence comes from Beris morrisii, assembly GCA_951812415.1. Lineage (NCBI taxonomy): Eukaryota > Metazoa > Arthropoda > Insecta > Diptera > Stratiomyidae > Beris > Beris morrisii. Next base: position 171,054,183 of record OX638310.1, read on the forward strand.
CTTTAGGCGATGGTAAGAAGAGGCACTTGCCCTGCTTGTATTCTACTAATCTTGACAATATAATATATTACAAAATGAAAAAAAAGTATAATCTTACTTCCAAAAGTGGCTCAACTACTTTGTTTAACTTTAAGATGTTTGCATACTTCTTTTAGCTTCTGTCGATAGTTCAAATTGATGCGCTTCTTACTTTAAAATCTTATCATCTTTTAGCTTTTCTCTATAGAATAGCAGCACTTAGCGTAAAAAGTTAGGAAGAATGGCTGTAATTATTTCAATCATTGCCCACACCATTCTACTCCCGTTTCTATAGGTCAATAGAATGCAGAGACTCCTGCTGTTAAATCTGGCAATTTATTTGTGATATTTATGACATTCCGCATACAAAATTTATTAAACCTAATTGCAAATGTGAAATAATTACAAAAAACAATTAAAGTACTTACGAATTCACAATTTTTAGTGACCTAGACTTCAGCTCAGATGACTATCCTCTAAGGATCTGAACTAAGAGCAAACAAGTTTCGATGAAGATCTATTTTAAAATGAAATGATATAATTTTGTAAGGCTTATCACGTTTTATCTTTTGAAAAAACGTTAGTGTATAATGTTTTATTTAAAGTGTTGTTGTTGTTATTTTCATTAGTCTTGAGAGTATACGCAAAAAAAATTACCTGTACATTACAGTTTTTTTTTAAGAATAATAATGTAAGACAATTTTTAACGAAATCCATTTAAACATTGTGCAAAATTCACATTTTTTTATATACTGTGGCTTATCACCTTTTAGATTATATTTTGACAGAACACATCAGGAAAAGAATCTGTTCGTGGAAATAGCAATGTTAAACCGGAGTTTAACCAAAGGATAAATGGACAGATCTTAATACAAATTCTCATAAGAGTAAGAAAATAAATTTGGAATATCTTTACGAGAATAGAAACACAGAGTACGGGCGGGATTCGTGGGTTAATCCACCTCCATTCCAGAAACATAAGTATGTAAAATTATTTTTCCTCACTAAACTAAGATCAGATTCTGTGTGACCTCTGATGTTGGGTAGATTTTGCAAAGGCAGCATATAACAATCTTGAAAAATTTTCAATCGTTCTGTGTGCGATTTGAGAACATGAGCTCTGGATTTTAAAGAATCATCTACCCAACACTTTTTATCACAAACCCCCGAGTTACGCTTGCCTAAAAAACATTATTTCAACAACATTTTATTTATTACAAATTTTTTGAATACAAGAACAAAATTCTAATAACCTAGAAAAAAAATTTCTTAAAATGTAAAATGTTTTTAATAATTATGTACAACAGCCAAGACCAAAAAAGAAATTAAATTTTCTTTTTTTGTGTTTTTTTTTTTGCTTTCAAAAGCCAACTTCTTTGAACTCCAAAAAAAATTTAATATTCTTGTGAACAAGAATTTTAAACACACACAAGATATTTAAACCTCGGCACCCATTTCCTGCATCAACAAATTGGATGATGGCAGTCCAATCACACAGCTCAGCCACTTTTGGATGATCAGTGTTTTATACTTCAGTTCTCCATATCCAAAGATCGGCTTATGATAGAAAGTTGAAATATAGTATTTATATAACGTGGCTGTTGATAAAATGAAGCAACTCGTGAATCAAGCTTCATTCAAGAACCTCTTGAGCTGAAGGTGTACTGGGTCAACCCTTATTCTAGTAATGATCTTCGATCTTAAGTTGTAAAAGTGAAGGTGGGCTTGAAGGAGCAGTTTTTGATTTTGAATTGAAATCTTGACCTATTTTATCAACAGAAATAAATTTTCAGCATCTTCTGAGAATGCAAGATAGTCAAATTTCAATAATAGATTTTCTCCGATCCAAAATTTGTGCGTAGAATTTCGATTTGGAAGAGTAGTGCAGTTCATAAAATGCTGACTTATTGGAAATTAAAAAAAAAACGATCGAACCGAAAAAGTGAATGAAAGGGTCACAAATTAGCCAGTGTAGTGATCGACCTCCCGCACAGCGACACTCATAAATAAGTGTACAAAAGCTTCTGAAACTGATACTCCTCGCTAAGTACCTACATTGTATCCATCTCAACGAATATTATCCAGTGTACGTGAGGGGGTCTCGAAATTAATAGTATGAGTAGCCTGAGTCCCGCAGAGACCCGCCGCGAATAGCGATCACAGAGCATCTTCAAGACGTAGTAAAACTGATTGCGACTGATCATGCGAATTTGATTGAGTTTGATTGATGATGTGGAGATGAATGACTCTAGATGGAGATGGGCACCGGGCATAGTTGTTTTCTTAATCGATATCCGAGATTCACTGTTTGTTATTGTTATTATTATTATTATTATAGCACACTGATGTACCTACTCGTTACTTACCTTCATGCTTTCTTTCCATCACGCGGCACCGAAGAACTTTAATGCAAGCTTCTTACATTCGATTGCCATTTCACGTGGGAATATCGGAGTTAGTTGTTTCTTTTTTTATTGAACTTCTTCGCAATTACCTGTCTACAGGTGATTACGCAAACATTGATACACGTGCAGGCCATAGAAAAAGCGTTTTTGATAGTGCGGATGTACGTTTCGATTGATGAATCGAAAGAATTGTATTTTTCTATACAATTGCGTCCATTCAATTGAATTGAAGAGAGATGCTACTCTAAAATAAAAACGAAACTAGATCATTGTAAATTTGTTTATTGGGATTTTCATATTAGAAGTTATTGACCAGCTAATTCCTAGCCCATCTAACCATATTGATCCAAATTTTCCACTCCAGCAAAACCGAATGAAGACTTTGTCATTTTGTTGGCAATAAAAAAGAGCATATATGTATAATAATAAAGGATATACATCATATCTGCGATTGTAAATGTCTCGAAGTGAGTTACAAAGCGACTATAAATTACAACCAAAGATTCGAGATTTTTCTTGTGTATATAAAAAAATCCAGCGACCTTGAGACCACAACTTCCATAAGAAGGTTAAGTCTTTTCCACTCCCGACTGCACTTCTTTTTAGCAAAATTTCATTATTTCTCCCCGTTCCCCTTTCTTTATTTTTCTTTTGAAATAACGAAATAAATTTCCAGTGTCCACTTTTAATTTATGATGAGCTTGCATAAATTATGTTCGTATAGAAGAGTTCGTTTTGTGGTTGAGAAGTGGTTTTTTAACATGTTCACATAATCGTAAATAGTTTTGTGTTGAAATATATTATGAGGGTTGTGCGAAAAATCAAAAGATCGCGCATAAAGTTAAAGTGTTCTAATGAATGTTTAATGAACTTACCGATAAGTTCATTATTACGAGACAAAAGCCTCACCTTAGTCATATAAAAACCAAAGGGCCATCTATCTATCGATCCCTTTATTGATCACTTAGTATTTTATTTTATAGATGTTCTTTTCGAGCAAGTAATTTATTGCGCATTTCGTGCAACGACTGAGACGTTACTTTTATGTGCCATAGTACAGTTTAAGCTCTGTGGTTTACTTACACAACTTAATTTATATTTAAAATTTTTCCTTCATATTTAATAAATTTGAATATCTAATTCCTCAAAATCTGAGCAAGAGTTCACTTAGTCCTATACTAGGCCGGAGGGACCTGGACATCGAGGTTTCAGGTATATATATTGCCAAGGAAGAATATTGAGAATAAAAAAGATCAAAACCACATCAGTATTATGTAGTAGATATTTTTATTGAATAAGACAATAAATTAATTTAAATCCATGTTCAAAATTTAAGTTGTATAGTATAATAGTAGAGTAGTAGTCCGGTCGACGGCTGGCGATGAAAAGAGGACTATGTCACTTTGTGCCTTTCGATCATGCATGTTCTCGAACGTAACATCGCAAATGATTTGCTGCGATGTTCTACTACTACAATTATAAGTATCGAGAAAATTCTGGGAATTTAACGTAGACGTGTACAAGATTTTGATTTCAAACTATTGCTCATGGAGCAAGGATTCAGGTTTCCCCCAAAAGCTTATCTAGACTCTTTAGATATTTTTTGTTGTAAAAAATTATGTGAACCATTTCAATGTAATGAAATCAAATATTTTGTGCACAACACAACGGACAGACAATAAAAAAATGAAAATAAAAAATTAAGAGCTGGCAATATTCTCGAAATTATTTAATTTGTTAAGAATATTAAAAATCTAACGAGTGATGTTCTTTCTAATGTTCGTCGTTGTGAGTTTTTTGATCCCTGAATTACAAAACCATCCTTCTTAAAACTAAACAATTAAGACATACCGTTTCGAAATACTCACGAAATACCCAATTCTCGAATGCAAAGCATCGAACGCACTCGAGATTTTGCGACGTATCACATGTAGTATATTTTTAATAAGCGATATACGTGTGTGATTTCATGGATAGCGAATCGTTCGTGAACAGCTGTACTAAGGCAATAGTAGAGTTGAACAAAATGTAAAGTTAAAAAGAACGCTGTAAATTTGTGAATTAAATAAAAGCAGTGTTTTCAAGTGTAATAATTTAAAGAAGTGAAACCAAAAAAATTATTTGTTCTTATTAAATGAGTTCGAATTGAAAATCTTAGCTTGTAAGAATGCTATGCAGTGTGGGGATTTTACAAACGAATATAATTTTTACTTTTGATAAGCGAACACATCGTTGGCAAGTGGATTTAGTTATGACTGATTTCTTCTTGACAGGCACGAACGCAGGAAAATATTTCGGGGAGAATGGACCGTTTTAAAAAAATAATTTAAAATCTTAAAATTTAATATATTGTATTATTTCCGTCGCACATTTCTTTTTGGGTGAGGCGGCTTCAATCCCTAAATCAATCAGAGCTACACCAAAACCCTGCTGCCATTTTAAGTACAACTTTTTTTTAAAAATAAGCCTATTATCTGAGTTGTATTCGAATCCACGACCTCTATCCTTGCGAAATTGTAGCTACGCTACTGACACGGATTCATCCCCTTATTCAATTACACATTTTTCTCTGATCCAAAAATACCTTCGGGACAAAAACAAAATCAAAAAATTTTAAATTATTTCAAATACTTACGCTAATCATAGATAATTAAAATCGAAACCCAGCAACCTGAGATTCGTGCACGTTAATACCAAGGTGTGGTTTTCATTTAATTTTCTGCTCTATTTGATATAAAAAAATTCAACAAAATTGGTTAGACCAATGTCTAAATGCCGCTTCTTCAAGCTCCTAAATTAATTCGAAATCCAGTCAGGATACCAAAAAGAAAGGCACTTAATCCCGTACACTTCAGTAATAAATTGGCATTGTGCGGTAATAACGCCGAACAACAGCAACAACGCTACGAATTAAGAACGGAGAAAGGAGAACTAACGACCATGCTATCGTCCTTATAATCCTTTTCGGCAAAGTGTTCCATTCTATGCGTATGTGAGCAATTTTTTTTATTCCAGTTTAGGTTGCATTTTTATACGCCTTAAGCCATGCTAGCGTACAGTTCAGCGCGCTGGGCACACTGAGTAATCAAAAAATTGTTAATCGCCCTAGCGTTCGTTGTTATCATTATTTTTATGAAAATGTTAAACAAACATGAGGTCACCGTAATCCTTGGCGATTAGTAAGATTTATACCTCTAGGACGAATTGTCCTTTTTTTCGACGACTCCACAGCCGTTGTTTAGTCTTTCAGCGGTAGCTCAATAGCTCGACAGGTATACACCCACCGTCGGGACAACTTATTTGCACAACTAACGCTAAGGGTGGTGAAGGTGATTTGACTAACATGAGATTATGCGCATCACCTAATGAGACCTGTTCAAAAAAAAACAATTTTACTTTGCAATGAACCAACCGTTTCGTAGAGACAAGGTGAGGCGGTAACCGAAGATTATCGAATCCTGGAAATAAAACCAACCCATGGGACAACTTTAATTCATTATAGTCCTACCTGTTGTTAATCCTTTCGAAGTTTTGTAGTTGTAGCGATACTAGACGTGTGTCCTTTTTTCTCGTTTCGACAATGCGATCCTATATCGAACCGAAAATGGCAATATTTCGAATTAAATGCGAACTAAGGTAAAAATAGACACATCCAGAAGAGTGTCAACACCAAGACGAATTCTGTGCGAAGTCCTGTCGAGATGCGAACGGAAATTTTTAAGTCCTTTGCTCCTAGATTAGGGGATATAAGTAGCTTCAGAGGAAAGGGATAAACAGTGCAAAGGAGAAGTCGGAAGGCGATTAAGTTGTAAAATTATCTGGTGTTATCCTTGTTTGTAAATTAACTGGAAAATTGTTATGGTGTTATCCCGAGCAACTTTTAGTTGAGAAAGAAATTTCGGCTTGTTTTCAAACACGATTTTGTTTATTAAGCGTTTTATTGATTTTGATCGCAGATTAACATTACTCTACAGGACATGTATTGATACATGTGATCCAGAATGAAAGAGATCGAATTCGTACTATCAGTTACAGTTTCAAGTATTGATTAATTGCTTAGGCTATGATTGATATCGCTATAACCTAGAGTCGATAATAGTCGATTTTCGGTGACATTTATGGCTCATTCTGTCAGGTTTTTATTTCCACGTTTTTAATTTCGATATAAATTCCAATTTTAAAAGTTAACTGCTAGCTTCTGCAATATATTGAAAACCCAGATTACCACTTACACTTTAGAATGTTTCAATCAGGAATCTGAACTGCTCTTTTATACTAATAACAACGTTAATTTTCAATTAGTTGCAGAATCGAAAAAGAACAGGATGAAAATAGTTCGAGTCATTAGCATAGCTACCATTCAGAAATTCTTGTAAAATTTGTGCTTCCATTTGATGGAACATATTATGAGGATGTAATATACCGCGAAATAGTTTAGTGAAAAAAATAAGCTGTAGTTTTACACATTCAGGTTCATCACAGGCAGAAGTATTTCAAATTTTCTTATAAGATGCGACTTGCGCAACAATATGTTCGTCGACTTTCATTGAATAATTTTCTTCCTTCCTGGAATTTATCGATAAAAATGATTAAATTAATTTTTTTTTTATAACAACCTCTTTATGTGTGGTTATTTATTTCTTTAAGTTCACACTGTTGACCAATAACAATAACAAATAAAATCAATTACCATTTTCAAGCAGCTCCAAAAAACATTGAGCTTTGATATCAAGGATAAAAACGGAGGTTTAATGTATTGGTATTAATGAGCAAAAGCCATTTTCTCCACTGGATAGCTCTCAAACAAAAGTCCTTAATATATCCCACAAAACACTGTCACACTCCGTTACTGCTACTACTAGTGCTCAATGATCTAAATAAATTTTAAACCTTAATTTAAACTTTCTAGCATAAGTCGTTTCCAAGGATTACAAACCAACAAACATTTTTTTTAAATTCTCTCGAAAAAATCATACAGTAATCATTTTCTAAGAATGCGAGCAATGTTAATTTTTGTGTAGTTGTTCATGTTGGTATTGGATCAGCACTTTTCTTTTCTATTTCAAACTTTTTTCCACGCATTTTCTAGGTCCATTCAGATCATTCATCATCATCATCTCTATCTGCTGTATCATATCTTAGTTAACTACGAGGGCGGATTGAAAATGCAAAAATCAAGAAGGAGTGGCCAGGTAAGGAATTCGTTATTTTTTTTTACCTGGACCATCCTTAAATAGATTACCTGCAAAGTTTAAGCCTGATACCTCGTTTAGTTTTCGAGAAGCAGCCGTCTAAGCAAGTCGACTTATAAAAATTTTTAAGAATGGATAAAAATGAATTTCGTGTGTTGATTAAACACAATTTTTTAAAAGGGAAAACAGCTAAAGTAACCAAAGAAAAATTAGGTAAGCATTATGGGGACTCTGCACCATCGATCCGAATGATTTACAAATGGTTTTCTGAATTCAAGTGTGGCACACAAACCACACCAAGTCCAGGTCGTCCAAATGAGGTCACCACGCCAGAAATGATCGATAAAATCCATGATATCGTGATAGAAGATCGTCGAGTAAAAGTGCGTGAGATAGTTAACGTAGTAAGCATCTCATTTGAACGTGTTTGGAATATTTTGAAAAACCATTTGGACATGAGAAAGCTATTCGCAAGATGGCTGCCGCGTTTGCTCACAATCGACTAAAAACGCAATCGTGTGACAACTTCGCAGCACGGTTTGCAAGTGTTTTAACGTAATACAAATGAATTTTTTCGTTGATTCATAACTGTTGATGAAGCATGGATTCACCACTACACTCCAGAAACCAAACAACAGTCAAAACAATGGAAGGATGTCGGTTCAAGGAGGCAAAACCGTTCTATCGGCTGGAAAGGTTATGGCGACAGTTTTTTGGGATTCCAATGGAATGATATTCACCGACTACTTGGAGAAAGGAAAAACAATGACGGGAGCATATTATTCTGAGGTATTGGTTTCATTGGATGTTGAAATCAAGGCAAAACGGCTTCATTTCGCGAAGAAAAAAGTGTTGTTTCACACGTCCGTTGTTGCAACGGCAAAACTGTTTGAATTACGGTACGAATTGCTCCCTCACCCACCGTATTCTACAGATTTGGCACCCTGCGACTTTTTATTATTTCCAGACTTGAAAAAATGGCTTGCTGGAAAGAGATTTACCACGAATACTGACGTCATAAGTGAAACCAACGCCTATTTTGAGGGGTTGGACAAATCATATTATTTGGAAGGGATCAAAAAATTGGAAAAACGCTGGACTAAGTGTATCGAGCTAAAAGGAGACTACGTTGAAAAATAAAATAAATTTTTCCGGATAAAACTATGTTTTCTCAATTTTTGCACGTCATTATCAATCCGCCCTTAAATGAATCACTAGTGAATCACTTTCGGTTCACCCTTTTTAAATATGCATACCCATCAAACAAATTCATGAATCATCGTAGTTGGCAGATTTTCAGTTTATATTATCACCTTATTATAAATTTATTGCTTCTACCGTATATAATACTAGTTTTCTGTTCGACTGTTAGAATAGCAAAAAAATTTTAATTGTAAAAAGAATTTTGTGAGTACTTAATGAACGAATTTTATGTCAGGGACTAAAATGATTCACTAACGAAACACCTGCATTTGCGGTCAGCATGGATCACCGGTCCACTTACCAGGTAACAAAAGTGACGTCAGAAGTATACGTACCTACATATCAACCATCAAAAACGCAAAAGAATATTTAATAATTAACGACATTTTTGATGAAATTTGTATATACATATGTCAATTAACTTAAAAGTTTAAAAAGAAAAATCAATCGTAAATACACGAGTTGCATAAATGAACTACAAGTGAATCATTTAAGTGGATCATAAATGAATCATTTAAGTGGATCATAAGTGCATCATTTAATAAATATTATCTCAAACTACGATGTGAACAGAAGTTCATTATTTTGTCTCGAGTAGCACAGGATTTGTTATTCGTGACTGCGGAGTTTCTAAAAAAATAAATTCTTTGAATTTAGAGGTCCTAAGTTGAACACAGGTCCTAAAATAGACGGATTTCTTCGAGAACTTCCGATTCTCATGTATGAGAACACCTTCATTAAACTCTGACTTACAAAATAATACCAGACGATTGGAGCAAAAGCGTAATAAGTCCAATTTACAAAAAAGGAGATAAACTGCTGGAAATTTGTCTTCTTATCCCAAGAAACCCCCCTTACCCAAAGCCATTACAAAAGGGTAAAAATAGAACACTCTGAACTTTTCGTCACTAATGTATTGCTCCGAATTTTAGGTATTAACAAAATGTTTCAAAAATTCGAGAGATTATATCCAGACCCATGCACTAAGCTGTCCCACAATCAAATTTACCTTATTTCGTCGACCTATGAGAAATGTCGAGAAAAATTAAAACAGTAGCCCACACCAAACCAAAATTTTTTATAGATCTTCAAATGCCTAAAAGTTGATTACGTCTCACTGACAACCAAAGGATAGAAAGAAGATGGAGGAAGTCTTAAGAAAATCAGTCCATTCGTTCAATGAAAAAGAAAAGACTTTACGAAGCTAATTCTGAATAAATAAAACGATTTATGGCACCACCGAAAATTTTCGCGGCTACCGGCTTCTTGCGGGACCCAAAAAAATATGAAAATATTGAAAGTATCTCATAAAGAAAAATTTTAAGGAATGTCCCATTAGTGGCTTTGCACCTTTTCAACTGTGGCGACGGTATGTCTTAAGGTCTAAACCTTTTTATGTCAAGCTCTTGACCATAGCGATAGATTCACATCCAATGATGTGAATGATTTTCACTATTTTTATATAAAGGGATAATGCCCGACAATATGGCGATCAAAAAGAGTTTAGATAGAATTTTTGATGTGACTTATTTCAAAGATAAGGTCGATATCGAGGCTTAAGGGAGTAAAGTCGAGGAGGTCCGAACTTAGAAGATTTTCTGGAAGATCAATTAGTTGTTGAGATGTGGTCTAATTTCTAGGGAATCAGTTAAAGTTTTACTGAATATTTGTGTTACCTACTTTTGTTTTAGTAATTTGTTTTAATTTTGTTCTTATTTAGCCAGCATATCACCTGTGCTGTAGGAAGGGATCGGTAGGCACTTTCCGGAAACTGGTGTCTATTCAAACCAATCGGATGTTTTTCTCCGCTTGCCAGTTAGGTATTGGGAGGTTGTTGTTTTTTCACTGGAAACTGGTAGAGTTTTGCGGGTTCCTAGTGTAGCATGTAACAGTATCTACAATTTAATTTTTGCACCTTCGAACAAGATACTAATTACGGACAGTAGAACGCAGAAAGACTGAGGTCACCGCGAGCATATGATCCGAAATTTAGATCAGCTGAATCAAAATATCTAATTTGTCTGAAACAAATCAAGTACTGACTCGAATTACGCATTTGTGATAAAAATACATATTTCAATGAAATAAAAATTTAAAATTTAGGTGTGTAAATAATTTGTGACTATAATAAACGCGTAGTATACACATTCAGATCTAACTGCTGATTTTACGCGCTTGTTCAATAGTAGGAGTTATGAGGTCAATGTATAACCTTGGTCTTTCTACAGGTGGGTCCAAACTCCAAAGACCTGAAATTGTCTAAGCTTTGACTTTATTAAAAAAAAAACTGAGCCTCGTTCTACAAACAGAGTTCGTATAATCACAGCTGATCTGACTGCAGGAAATAATAACCGTGAGCTTCAGCGTCACACGGTAGCGCTCTGGGATTCTAATGCCGTCATAAGTTATCATTAGGAGTCTTTTTGTCGGTTCCAATTCAAATAATTAATGCTGCCCCGTTCGAAATCAGGCTCTCCGGTCTCGAATATTGACTGTATTATCCACATATGAGATATTAGCTTCACATACGAAGGTAGCACCATGCTGATTCTAGCATCGTTTCACCTGAACTTATGTATCTCTGTCGTTCGGTCACCGATTTTATTTATGCCTTTGCTGGATGCGCACATCTTTCTTAATTTCGAATTGAAGATCTAACCCAGGCGAGAATCTTCTTCGAAATGACCGTAAAGTGAATTACGTATATCGGTATCGGTATGAAAATACTGCCGCCGGACAACATGTGTGATTATAAATGATCGGCCCGTTCATATTTGATGATCGCCTCTAAATATTTCTTCTGTTTTATTGGAATTTTATACTATACGCTTCGAAACCTGTGCTACTGGTTATCATTTTGCTTGGTACAGGTAAGATCACAAGCACCACATTCTCCGATTCTCTAGTCGAGCAATAAATTAAATTTCTTTGCCAGGATCTCTAGCACTGAAAAGTGGAGGCTTCTTTCAATTTATTATAAATTTGATCACACAATGGGAGAAGCGGGATCTTATTGAATTTTCATCAATTTAAGGATTGTGATTTTGTTCAGTTTATGGCCTGTTTGAAGTTGAATAACAACAATTTTGACAGGAAAATATTGTGGTTGTACTCATATACCAGTTTCGTTGCATGCGATCCATCGGCACCAAGACTTTCTATTAGCACGTAAGCACCGTTTTTTTACTACGTTCTAAACTCAAGAAGTAATCACAGTTACTTGCACTTAATATTTCAAAAGCTTTTGATAGAGTATGGCATGAAGTCTCTAGTTTCATGGAGTTCTTGTTCGTTTATTATGCCCACATGCTCCATATTTAAATTTAGTAAATGAAAAATGGAAAATAAAACTCATTTGAGTTAATTCCTGTGTACCTCAAACATTTTCCGTTGATAACATCTCAGTAACAAATTTTTGATTAGTTAACCCTCCTCCGCCCATAAGAAAAGTCCATAGCCGGGATACAGAATAATAAAACAAAGTATTAATAAAATTATTGCCCGAATATTTTTTTGGCTTATCAATTTTTCAATAAAAACAATATAAATTTTTCCGTAAAAACTCATTCTAACAAATTTTTACTTTACTTTTCGAATGAAATATTTTTGAACACATTAAAAATTGTAAAATTTACCAATTGAAAGAAATAATTAATTTCCTATTTTAAAATATTTTTCTGGTTAGGTACCTACTTAATTTCGTATTTAAAAATCCCAAAGTCGAGCGATTCAAAATCCCGGTTCTAATGCCTCACGATTAATTTGGGATTTTTGAATTTTGGAAAATTTAAGGTGTGATAAAGGGGTCAGATATTTTCGACGGAATCGTAATATTGTTGAATTATGGCATAGTCGCTATGAAGTTGTTAACACAAAATTTATTTTGACCGAAGACACCCAGCGAAAAATTTAATCTATATTCAAAAATTTTATACAAGAAATATAAAAATTCAAAGATTAATAACTAAAACTAGAAAGGTATTAATCTTTTATTATTTTTTTATTGAATTATTTTACATTTTCGAATAAATAAATTAAATTAATTTTAAAATTTTAATTTTATTAATTGATTTGATTTTGTGATTGCGGATTTTCAGGAATGGCCTTGTTTTTATTTCTATGTTTTACACTTACTAGATTTCAAGTTTATGCAGGATTTTGGGTTTATAGAAGCGATTATCGACTTTTGGTATTTTAAATATTTACGAAATCTGCGCTTACTGAATAAAGGTTCACTTCCATAGTTTTCACTGCGGCTCAATTGACATGGAAATAGCGATGTAAAATTGAAAATTACACATTACAAAGCTATTGGAAATTAGTATTAGCGGTGTTTTCGTTTAATATTTTGACTTCAAATTTTTCACTTATGTTATTACTTCTGCAGAAATTACATTTATTTAAAAATGTAGTTTTCTTCAATCAATTTAATACCGCCCTGGGCATTAGATGCTGCTTTTATTGATGTCATTTTTACATTACTATTTTATTTATTTATTTATTATTCAAATTCATCAAATACTGATTACTTATAACAAAAATTACAAAATATAAAATAATTAGAAAAAATAAAAATAAGTACAACAAAATAAGTACAAAAATACATCATTATATCCGTACACTCATAAATGCCTAAATATAATATTACATTATTTATTTGATAAAGCCGATTTTAACTGTTGAACAGAAATGTTAAAGTCTATTTGACTGTAATTATAATTAAAAATTCGTAAAAGAGATGTGATTGGTTCATGTTGGCCGTAATTTGTCCGATGGTGAGGAATATCCAGCAACACATAGTCTCTCCAGCAATGACTGGGAGTTAATATCACCAGAAATTACCTTGAAAGCAAAAACAGCTCTAAGGACATCTCGTCTATCAACCAACGACTCCATCGGCAGGAGTTTAAGACGCTCATGGTAAGGAGGCAGATGCAGTGGATCATGCCAAGGAAGACCTTTAAGTGCGAATCGCAAGAATCTTCTCTGAACCGACTCAATTCTATTTTTATGAACATCATAGTATGGGGCCCATACCGGGCAGGCATATTCCAAAATAGAACGGACAAATGTGCAGTACAACATTGTTGTAACATGCGGATCATTGAAATCCTTGCACCATCTTCGCACAAAGCCCCAGACGGAGTTAGCCTTACTGACAACATAATCAAAATGGTCATTAAAAGTAACTTCGTTATTAAAATATACACCTAAATCCTTCACTTTGTCAGTTCTACATAATGGGTTTCCTTCTAAACTATAATCAAATGTAACTGGAGTTTTCTTTCTAGAGAACGATACAGTGATACACTTACTAATATTCAAAGGCATACAATTTAGTGTACACCAATCATAAAACCGTTGCAGGTCATTCTGAAGAAGAGAACAATCAGCCGCATTGGTTACATTACGAAAAATCTTTGCATCGTCAGCATACATTAAAATTTTAGAGTGGGAGAGAACCGAACTCACGTCATTAATGAAGAGGATAAATAAAAGCGGACCCAAATGGCTCCCCTGAGGTACTCCAGAAGTATTATATATATCGGATGAAAGGGCTCCACGAAAAAACACCTTTTGAGTGCGATTAAGTAGATACGAACTGATCCAATTAATAAACGTGAATGGAAAACCCAGTAATTGTAGCTTATAAGTCAGGATGGAATGATTCATTTTGTCGAACGCCTTGCTGAAATCAGTGTAAATGCAGTCCACCTGATTTCCACCTTCAATCGCTTTAATGGAAAAATTAGCAAATTCCATTAAATTTGTGGTAGTAGACCTACCCTTAGTAAATCCATGTTGGGATGGACTTATGATTGATTTGCAATGAAAATTCATTACATCACAAACAATAGCCTCGAAAAGCTTAGAAATACAAGAAAGGTTGGCGACAGGCCAATAATTTCGTACATCCATTCTTTTATCTTTCTTAAATAACGGCTTAATAGTAGAATATTTCCATGAACTGGGAAATACCCCTGAACGAAGAGAAGAATCGAATAAATAGCACAAGGGTGCTACTAGGGAAGAGCTGCATCGTTTTAGAACGCTTGGAGGGATGCCGTCTGGACCAACAGAGAAACTATCTGCAATATTTGAGATAAATTTCAAAACAGTAGCTTCGTCTATGTGCAGATCCTTCATCTCCAATGAAGTAGAAGGAAACTTTGTCAAGTGTTTATGATCCTTAAAACTATTATCACAGTTAGAAGAAGTGAAAGCAGCACGGAAGTAGTTCCCGAAGAAGTTGCTAATGACTGAAGGGTCATCGCTGACCACATCATCAAAAGACATAGAAGCGGGGTATCCGTCGGAATTCCTTTTTGAATTGACGAAATCCCAGAACCGCTTAGGTTTGTCCCTAATCGATAATTTAACATTATTGACGTACGAGGTATACGCCGCACTAGACCGGCTAATAAACAGGTCGCGTAAGGTTGAATAGGAAACGTAGTCTGAATCAATCCTTGAGAGACAATATGTCTTCCAAGCTTTCGTTTTTAAATTTCTCAGATGTATCAGGTCGTCGTCAAACCACGGCAAACGCTTAGGCTGTCTAGTAAATGTGACCGGTACACATCGCGCGAAACTACGAAAGATCGTGTTATAAAAGTATAAAGTGGCAGTTTCAACATCCGGCTCACTTAGTACACCCAACCAATCACATGTAGAGATGTCGCGATTTAAAGCAGAAAAATCGACTTTATTAAAATTATAGCCATATGTTATTTTAGAAGGAAATAAGTGATTAATTCGTGAATCAAAATTAAGAACAACGTGAAGTGCTGGATGATGATTCGAATCCGGTAACAGTGGTGATGTACAATGATTGACTGTTGTTTGGGTGACATCGGAAGAGATAACGAGGTCCAAGTATCGTCCAGAGGTATTAGCTTTCGTGTTGATCTGGTGCAAGCCTGTTGAAAGCATGCAGTCCACAAATTGTTCATCCTGCCTAGGACATGAGGCGAAGGACGGGATAAGGCAGTCTTCATCTCCAGATCGAGACCACGTTACCAGTGGTAAATTAAAATCTCCGAGAACGAGTAGTTCATCGCAAGGACGCATACAACTGCAGATTCTATCCGTAGCGTTGAAAACGGATTCATATACTGAAGATAACGTACACGGAGGGATGTACGTCGTGATGATACTATTTTAAACACATGAAGAAATTTCTAAAAAAAATTGGTTATCCTAATATTTTGTATTTTCATGTTTCAGGGCTACTAGACCCCAAAACGTAAAAAAATAAGGCGGTCTGTGCTCCTTATACGACTTACATCCTGTGAAGGCTGGTATCTCACAAATCTTTGAGGTGTTAAGATCAACTCTTTCACTCATAGGTACTTTAACCGACTTTCTTCCGTAAAATAGTAAAGTTGTGCCAAGACTGTTGGCAGATTTTATACTTAGACTACGGATGATAAACACATGGCTAGGTGCCATGTGGGTTTCGAAGGTACTACCACAGTGTTTGACTAGAGCAAGCCTCCAAAACAGAAATATGTTAACCAAATTTATGATGATTTTTAAACAGCTGCATTGTCACAAGCTGTTTGACAATATGTAAAATACTATATGTAAAATAATTTATTCATGAATCAATGAACGATTCATCTAGTTGAAATTTTGTGAAAATTACTATCCTTAAAGCAGTAAAATGTTCTGTATTGATGTAGTAAATTTACGAATTTTCATTAAATTTAACAAAATTTAGAGTAATTCTTAAAACTGCGTATTTTTACACATTTAATTCATAAATTTACTGACTGGGTAGTAATATTGCTACACTGCATGCAATTTTCCACATTTAATGTGTAAAATTGATCATTGTGTATAGATACTCATCATCATCAATGGCGCGATAGCCCAAGTCGGGCCCTGGCCTCCTGAAGCCGTCGCCTCCAATCGTCTCGATCCAAAGACCGCGTCCTCCTGCTGCTAATTTTTAAGATGGCTTTGCTTCAACCGAGTCTTCTTACTCGCCTGTTACCACTCGCTTTGCCTTAAGAGCACGCTTGGGGATTCTTCCATCCGCTCTACATGGCCAGCCCACTGCAGTTTACGTATTTTGATGAACGTTGAAGCTTCTAGCTCCTTGAAGACTGAAGACATAATTTAATAATTATTATTTTTGCTGGATTGGTGGGTTACAGACATGTGTTGCAAAAATTGATGTTATTGTTACAAAGTTATTGTTACATGTGTACTCTTGTAATCCGAACAACTCACTTATTATTGGTATTAAAGTTTCCAGAGAAAAGCAACACCGTGTAATATCGGAGATAGGTTCATATACTTCTCGCGTAATAGTTACTTCTTGCGTATTCCACACAAACAACCGAATATGCTGGAAATCTCTCGACTCAACACATACAGTATATACTCGTAAGCGCTGCAGAGCTCGGTGATATGCTTTTCTGCTGCGAGAATGAAACGACGATCAAGTAGTAAATGAAATCGAACTGTATTTTACAAGAAATCCCGGCGAACCTCTAGCTCGCAACATTAAGTTGAACTGCTTGTACGAGTATGCAACAATGTATGACGATAATCGGGAGGAGGCTTGATCTTCTTTAGACGGAGGATTATTAGTACTTACATTATTAAATATTGATGTGCATCTTGTAACATTAACTAATATACATTATTAATTATAAAAGCATAAAGCCATATTCTATTGTTGCCTGATAAGTTACATGTAGTATAATTAACTGAAGATTTTGATCCCATTGAATTATGGAAATTACAAATTATTTTTCATGAATAATTTGATTATTGAACTTAATATTTTTTCAGACAAGACTTTTAAAATTGTGATAAATGCGAATTTATATATGCACACACATATTTACATTACAGTGTTTCTTAAGAATTCTGGAGCACAGTTTGTCGTCGAAAACGCAACTATGTTCAACACATTTAAGTAAGTCTGATATATGTCAAAGGAGAGCGCGGTATTTGGGCTACAAGTCTTCGTGCGGGTTTTGGGCTATTTCATAAGCTCACTCGACGGGTTCAGCAGCCAACTATCTGGCAACCCTGGTTGTATCTTATTCGCCAGTCCGTTCCTTCCTTTACGGGTCCAAACATTTTTCGGAGGACCTTTCTTTCAAATGTGTTAATTGCCTTTTCGGAAGTTCGCGTTAATGTCCACGTTTCGCTGCCATAACAGAGCACAGGTCGTATAATAGTTTTATATATTCGCAGCTTATTGTTCCTGTGCATTTTCTTGGATTTCATTATTGGTAGTACCGAATAATACGTTTTATTTGCTAGCATGATCCGTCGTTTGATTTCGTCCGTTTCGTTGCCGTCTTTTGCTAGATTAGCCCCAAGATATATGAAGTTGTCCACACTCTCTAAATTATACTCCGCAATTGTTACATTCTGTCTGATTGGCGTTCTCTTTCTTGTTTGCGTCATTATTTTTGTTTTACTTTCGTTTATGCGTAACCCGATTTCTTTTGCGGCGGAGTCAAGAATGACAAATACCTTTTTCCAATTGTCGATTGCTGCATCCTTTGCCCTTAAAAATACGTCTGGGAATTCATCTGCCGATCATTCACTTGAAGCTTATTCATTTATATTATCAATAAATTAATAATAATAATAAGCAAACATAAACATGTCACATTTTTTTAATACATTTTTCCACACCGTGTGTAATTTTACGCACATTTTTAGCGATTGATTTCCACACTGCGGATAATATTTACCAATATTTTTGCTGTGTAGTTTTCGGAAAAGCGAAAAAGTATTCAGGCATTTTTTTTACCCAGCAAACCAAAAGAATCGAAAGTGAACCGATATTGATTCGCCTACATGAAGAATGTATTGTTACTCGTAAGTGAAACAAGTAGCTGGATCGATAGTAAATCATTTTAGTGGCTCGTTCGTGAAGCATCTCGATGCCTCGCATTTACAATTTGTTTAAAATAATAGAGTGTTTACACATTAAAATTTAACTTTTTTGGTGAACTGTGAACATGATATTTATACTCTAGATGAAATCATATAGAGTATTATAAGTTTAATCCAGCCCAAAAGTTTGTAACGCATAGAACCAAGCCTCGGACGAAAAAAAGTTATATATTATTTTTTGTTTATTTGTGGCCAAAAACCTCAAATCCGCCTGACGTCCGTCCGTCCGTCCGTCCGTCCGTCCGTCCGTCCGTCGTCTGTCCGTTAGCACGATAACTCAAGAACGCCTTCACCTAGGACCTTGAAATTTTGAATCTGGATGTTTGGTTGAATTTGTAAGGCTAAGTTCGTTAACGGGCCAAATCGTCTTACTCCTTCGGGTAGCTGCCATACAAAATGTCCTTAAAACACGTGTTCAAGAATATCGGTCAATAACTTCAGAAGGGTTTAAGCTACGACATTGAAATTTTGTATGTGTTATTTTTCCAATAGTTGGAACTAAATATATGATTATGAAGAAAATCCTGTTAGTCCTTCGTGTAGCTGTCATACAAATATCCTGTCAAAATGTATTCACTTAATTTACGAAACTCACTATAACTCAAGTAATCTTTTAGCTACGAATTCGGAATTTTGCACAAATTAGTTTTGAGTGAAAAGGAAGTTCGAGTTTACTAATCAGCGAAATCCTTTTACTCCTTCTGGTAGCTGCCATACAAAATGTCCTTAAAACACGTGTTCAAGAATATTGGTCGATAACTTTAGAAGGGTTTAAGCTACGACATTGAAATTTTGTATGTGTTACTTTTTTAATAGTTGGAGCTAAATACATGATTATAAAGGAAATGCTGTTAGTCCTTCGTGTAGCTGCCATACAAATATCCTGTCAAAATGTATTCACTTCATTTACGAAACTCACTATAACTCAAGTAATCTTTTAGCTACGAATTCGGAATTTCGTACAAGTTAGTTTTGAGTGAAAAGGAAGTTCGAGTTTACGAATCAGCAAAATCCTTTTACTCCTTCTGGTAGCTGCCATACAACATATCCTTAAAACACGTGTTCAACAATATTTTCCGATAACTTTTGAACGCTTCATGCTACGAATTTGAAATATTGTACTCGTTAATTTTTGAATGGTTCCAAGGAAAAGAATAAATATGTAAGAAATCGAGTGAGTCCTTCCTGCACCTCCCATGTGAAAGTCCTTTAAAAAGGACATTTTTTTTCGATGACTTACCCAGTTCAAGGTATGAAGTTAAACACTGAATATTGTCTTTTAGTTTTGAGTAACAATCTAATAGCAGTCCTTAATAAAGGACATACAACATGCACACACGTAATTCTACTTTATCCCCAACTACAATATAAATCGGAGTTCAGTATTCATCTAGAGTATTATACGATTGGCTTGCAGCCGATCGTGACTGCAGTATGTTTTTTATATGGGTCTGCTTTGTGTAAAACACCTCTGTTAAGCTAGCAGTGTCAAACCCTCAAAATTAAAAAAAAAACTGCCTACCTGATTGTTTTCATTTTATGATAGCCTGGTACCTGGCAAACACATTTAACGAGATTTGTATGCAATACGTCCCTAACTGCCAAAAACGGAATCATAATCAATTTGTCTATTTACATCTAAATACATTAACTACTCAACCAGAAAAATTTGCTTTGGAGTTTTATTAAATACTAATATTTAAAATGTTATTGCAAAGGAGTAATTATTTATTGGGAAATGTAGAGCAACAATACAGATGTCACTACTAGCTCCACTGTTAAGATAGCAGTGTACCGGTTTCCAGGAAAAGGAGTTGAGCAAAAAAATATTTTTTTTGAGAAATGTAGAGCAACAAAATATGCCATCAAAAGTTTTTCCGCGATGCTATTATTAACAGATGTCACTGCTAGCTCCACTGTTAAGATAGCAGTGTATCGGTTTCCAGGAAAAGGAGTTGAGCAACAAAATAGTTTTTTGGAGAAATGTAGAGCAACAAAATAGCAACAAAATATGCCATCAGAAGTTTTTCCGCAAAGCTATTATTTACAGATGTCACTACTAGCTTAACTATTAAGCTAGCAGTGTTCCGTTTCTAGGAAAAGGGGTTGAGCAACAAAATTAATTTTTTTGGAACAAAATAGCAACAAATTAAGGTAATTTTTTTTTTTAATTTGAGGGTTTGACACTGCCAGCTTAACAGAGGTGTGTAAAACTTAGTTTCGATGCACATGCGGTGAATCTTCCGAAATTTGTTTACTGGAAATCAATTACAAAATATAAGAGAATCGGAATTTAGTATTTAATCTAGAGTATCACACACGGAACCGAATGATATGTTTTATGGGAGAGATTTCAGTACTACAAATAAAAATATCGAAGAATCTCAATGAATATCTCCGAATATCTCCAATCACTGTTTCCGATATTGGAATATTTTCTTTTAGTTGAAAAAACTACGACCTTTAAATACAATACACACAATATATAAAGACGACATCAAGTCGAGAAATCCGCTACTACTAAAATTACTTACTCGGCACAATAAACTCCTTAATCCGAATATAAATAGAATTTTATGCAAATCTCCGATTAATTTTCCGCTAATATTCTCGCGAAGTGGTTTGCTAATCAAAAATCCAATCAAACTTCCGTAAATACTACATATTTTCCCTATTTCATTTTGAATAGCTTCTATGTTTCTTTCCGCACTGAGATTTCATATCACTACAGTGGTGAATTGGGTGCGAGGGTTCAATAAAAGGTAGGACCATTGTGATGCACTTTTAAATTATAGTATCCACTCGGATTATAGCCAACTACCTCGCTACCCCTTTCTAAATGGCCTGTAAATATCGTATACCTCCTGAATATCCCATCCCTCATACTGCACAAATAATAGCACCATCATAACAATGAATTCCAGGTGGTATGTTCGCACAGGACACTTCTGTCATAACGCATCGAGTGAGTGACAATTTGCGATCAACTTCAGGACATATTTCACAGGGTATGTGGTGGGTATATAACGTGGCTACGTTTCAAGCGTTCCGAAGGTGGTATAGTCTCCCCGATATAATCCGATGAACAATTCAACAAACGCGGAAATTAACTTCAACTTTATTGAGGTACATGCCATGAAGATACCGAGCGGTGAGTAGCAGGGAGATACAAGCGTTCTGAGACTATATCATGAACGACTATTGACGAAGCGAACGGAAATGGTTATAATAAGATGAAAAGGTCCAAACAAGTACAAAGGATGCGACCCTTCTCTAATCATTTTCAAGTTTTTTATGCTTCGCTCGAATAAATCCTTCCTATCGTCATCACAAGAATACAATGACGACTTAGACAAAAATTACATTCGTTCGAATAAAGTCAGTAACTTTCGTATATAGTCAGTCCATTTAAGGGCTTCGATTGCTCTTAGCTGAAATTCAAATCCTTAAAATAGTCGAGGCCAACTTATCTATACTCCACATTAGCGTTGTCTCGAAACAAATCTTTGAAAACATTCTTCAAATTTTATCACATGTCATAGTTCTGATTGACATAGAAAATTGTACGCCCTCATGCTAAACATGTCACTTGTGATGTCGACGAATTGCCAAGCCTGAAAAGGGAAAGGTCACTAAATGGAATTTCTATATTCAACGTCTACGTCGTCAGGTTTAGATAGAAGACATCACTTTCCACCTTGATTTCTTTATCTGAATTACCTGTCACTGTTCCAGATATTCCAGGAATATTCATTCAGAAGTTTCTTTTTTCCGGAGATGATTTTGATGGTATTTAGTGCCCTTATTGATGTAAACTATTTGGTGAAATTGCTGCGTAATAATTGCTTTATGTAATCAGCGTGACCCTTGATTCATAAATTTCTTACATTGGCTATTGTTTGAGAACTGAAAGGAGGTTACAGCGAGAGAGATAGCCCTATCTAACTATCAGAAAAATCAGCAACATAGTTCATTCGTGCAGTGTTTCTCAACATCCTAGCAAAATAATTCAAAAAAAGTTTTTCGTAATTGTTTTGACAGACTGTTAGCCATAAGCTTAATAATTTACAGAAGGTTATCATTTACTATTAGTTTGCCAAAACTCATACATAGCTTTGTCTGAAGAAAAAAAATCAATTATCAACTTGGCAAACAAGATGCCACCGCGTAACGCGTCGGAACTCATCCGGAGCTCCAGCGGAATTCATTCTCCGCTGAGTTCCGAAAACATGCCAAATCTTATCATAACATTTTGGTTTAATCATAAGTTTATTAAATATTAATTCATTCGATACTCTGTGTGAACTATGGTCTACAAACCAATTTTGATACAGTATGGCAATTTCGAAAAATGTTAATTGCAGTAATCGGTATTGCATATGTAAGTCAAAATGCGGGTATTATAACAATTGGTTCTACAGTACCGATACAGTACTGGTAAAGAAAAGGTTTTGAAATATCCACAAATGTCATTTGCTAGCAAGTCGGTCAAGTTCACATTTTAGACACCTACACCTTATTCCCCAGCTTTCCCTTGGTTATTTTGACTTTTTAAGATCAAAAAAAGGAAGAAAGAACTAAAAACATGAACATAATTGGGCTAGATGGCACATTTTCCTAAAATATCAGATTGAAGGTCTTATTCATCTAGAAATTTTTTTTTACGATTCAAACTGATATGACAACAATTTAAATTAATTTATTCAAGCTAATTTATGCTAAAATTGATTTCTATAACTACTTCATCCTTTTGCCCATTCAACTACAACACTACTAGTAGCACTAATTTAAAGAAGGGCAAATATTTTAACGTAAGCTGAAATCTTTTCTTTTGGTGATAGAAGGAATAGCTCTCCGACCTCTTGACGGAAGAGTATATTTGATGTACAGCAAGTGTATATGGTCGTCCCTAAAAGAAAAGGAGTGCTGCAGGTGGATATTATTAACCAATATTAATATGTATATAATAATACCCAACCGTGGTTGATGAGGAAGGGACTACAGATAAAGAATAAATCGTGGATAGAAAGGCACAGAGTAGTCCAAAGTGCTAGATTATAAGCTCCTAGCACGCTTCATTGAAGTTTGCGAACAAAAGGAGTTGCGTAATAAAATTATAATCAAAATACAGACACTATCGATCGTGTTTTGCATAAAGGATAGGTGTTTCAGTCCGGGGTATGTGAAAAATCCCAAAAATGTTACATGAAGTAATGATGAAAATCCTTCGTTACTCAGCTACAATCTCACAACTATCTACCTATTCTACAGTTATCTTAAAGATCTGTTAATAACCATATGCACGTATGACCGCGAAGATGGGTGACGTGTTTAACGACAAAAATTGAAACGAAAAACGATTTCAAAAGAAACCGCACTCTCCGGGCCAATCTTTGCACGCAGTCATTCAACCTGATATTTTTGATGGACAGTTTTGTCCAATTTGATCAACTCAACGAAAATTTATGGATGTGTAAAATCAGGATATGATATGGACATTGGGGTTTCTTCTTTTGGTAGTGTCACATTTAATACCAGTAAACAGGTGTGAATATTCAGTCCACTCATTTTTTTTCTTACAAAACGTTTACATCACATCGGAGAACAGCAGCCCATCAATTAGTACTAGCTGATGTACTGTGAATTTATAGGATTTTCATTAGGGTATTTAGTGGCGACTTAAAGAATAATTACGAAAAAGACTGATTAACTCGGTATCTATTTATTACGAATATCCGACAACAAAGAGGCAATATTTGCATGCCAATTCTTTTAAGCGCAATCGTAAATTTTCGAATTAACATAATCCTAGTTATTCAGTAAAATATTTCTGTTTTCTATAAAGCTCCGGCTCTAATATTAGCATAATATTTTCAAAAACAATTAGCACCACTCGGTATCGAGTTACTAACAAGACTTTTCAATAAGTCGGCTTTTTTTCTAAGTCATCGCCACTATAAAAAATTTATTAAAATAAAATTGTTACGAAATAGATACAAAATCTCTGTCTTATTTTTATAGAGTTGTAAGCCAGGATTAATAATTACCGGAGATTTGTGGTGGATAAATAGTTCATGCCTGATTATTTTTTATGAAGACTTACTTAGTTTTTTATGATTTTGTCGTTAAAATGCCTTTTTCTATTGTTTCAGGAGAGTATTTTGGGCGATTATAGGGTAAGCGTTGATTATTTTTATTACGCCGACATTTGTGGTCTTCTGAAAACAGCCCTATTAAAAGTTTTCGGTATTTTTAAGCTATGGCAGTTACGAGATTAATATTTTCAATTATAAAGAATTTTGTTAGAATCAACGTAAAGCTGCCATTATATCCATTAACAGTATTTTCATAAACAGTATTAAACTTATACTTAAACTATGACGTTAATGTTGTTTCAATGTGCATGACCTTATTATCGCTCAAGAAAAACCGAAAGAGCTTGGGACCGAAACGTGAACCTTGTGGTATGCCATTTCGGTAGATTTTATGCAAGCATATCTGATTTTCGCAGCGAATTAGTATTAAAATCATAAAACGGCTGCTAGATTAGGGAACGTCCGAAGGTTCCGCTCTCTAAACAAGCCGAAAGTCAAACGAAATAAGAAAGTGCCAACAGAGATCACTTAATGAAGGCAATTAATTCTGTCGTCCGAATTCTATTTATCTCGTTTGACATCTTGACATGTAATTTGTGCGACCAATCGAACCCAAATTAAATGGCATTTTACTTCTTCACCATCGTGTACGGGAAATCGTAGGAAAAAAACCCAAAGAAAATAATCAAATAATAAAGACAAGCTACTACGGCGACCATTTCGCTGTCAAGTTTCAAACGACAGCTGATCAACTGAAATCATTTGCTTCAGTCCATTTAACACGCTTCTGACATTAATCCTTGCCCGATGAAACTGAATTTTCTCTACCATAGCATCTTGCAGCTACTAGCCCTCTGGGCTAAGTCCTCTATGTCCATTTATTGTCCGAAAACTAGAGTCAAGATATCGAGATCCGAGACAAATGATGGTCGAATCTTAGCTGCCTCTTGGATTCGTGGGCAAGATGAAAAACAAACAAGGCAACCCAGGAAAATATTTCAATTTGATCAAAACTTTAAATTTTTTTTCATCTCGAAAAACTTCAACCTTCTTTAATTTTTCGGTTCTGAAATCTCAATCAGCGGTGTAAGAAGCACCCGACATATCGAGCTCCAGACCCATACGAAATTATTTTCGATTCTTCGGGCTGTCAGAAAAGTGTACGCTACGGTTTTGGATTTGTTCTGTTTTGCCATTTGCTACACTTTTTACCCAACTAGAAATTTGACCGGAAATGTCACGTTTAGTTGTCCGACATGAAAATATCTAAGGCGAAATAATTGGAAGGTACCTATCGAGAATATTGAAGGAAGCGGACAGTATCTCTATGGCTAGATGTTTCAAATATGGAACTGAAATATACATACTTCTTGGGATCTACAAGGTTTTTTGGGTTCAATTTGTTTATAAATGGTGGGTGGATGTATCTACAACGTTAATGACTAACCTTGTATATATTCTAGATAGAAACCTAGAACCCGCAGTTACGTACACTGAAATAAAAAAGTATATCCGGCCAATGAAAATGTACATCATCATAATGAAAAAATTTGTATATTTGAGAATTACTAGGCACAATCTTTGATTATAGTTCATAGTTCATAGATCATTTATTTCAGTAGTACCTACATAAATATATACGAGTATAGACACAGTATATGATTATTTTAGAGAGTAGGCCTGAGCCCTTGCAGCTACAATATTGTGTTTAGTACATAACAAGATGTGAAACTTATAGTTGAGGAAATATTGTTTAATCAAGAAAAAAATTTATCAACTAAAAACATAAACCGTTCATTTATTTTCGGTCTTCTTTGCACACTCATACGATTAAAAAAATTATTAAAGAAAACAATACCTACAGTAATGAATGAATTCGTAGTGGCAACTACGATCGAATTGTTAACATTAAAGAATAATCTAATTTTCAGAATTATTTTATTATTATTTGGCAGCTGTGGAAATGGTTTCTGCGCGCTCACTATAAGTGGTGTCGCAATATGGTGCGCGAGTTGCGATTTGGACATCGCTCGCGTTTCACGCATCGATTTCGTTGTAATTTCATCTTAATCAGTATTATAGGTTCTCGATCAAATATTTTCAAGAAGCTTAAATTGAAATTTATCCGGCTTTGCACTCAAGAGTAATTTTTTTGTTGGTATTATTTAAATGAGTTTAATGTACATTTTCATCGATAGTACCTATGCAATATAGCTGCGAATGATCAATAATGAATTAATGATGAATATTTTATACTATACATCGCCATGAAAGCACATAAAAAATAGCACTAAGGATTAAAATTCTTGAATATTATGAACCTGTCTATTATCACTAAATGTGGTGAAATATGTTATAAAAACTAAGAAAACATAAAGTTTTTATATGAACTTTGTAATCAATATGATGGCGGTGTGGAAAAAAATGATGAGTTTGTTATTTATCTGCAGATTTTTTTATGAACTGTATTTACTTACCCTTACAAACTTTCCTGATTAACGATAAAAACAATTTATTAGCATGAGACTGCACTCTATGCATTTCAAACTTTTGGAATTGCAATCTCAACCTCAGATTAAGATTCTTTAAAACAACATGATAGAATATCTGTACTGTAAATCTGGACATTTTGCTTTCAAAACTTTACATGGAATGCCCTATTTTGGAAGACTTGTAATAATTATATATATATAATTATAATTATAATTTTATTGTATTTGGGGCCATCAACCATTCGGTAAAATTTATTTGGTCGGGTCACCAATAAAGTTTTCATTAAAATTCTTGTCTATTTTCTAATTTTATATTTGACACTTGAGTCGATTGTTTTTCGAATTTTTTACAACAATAGATAGATACATATTGGAAACTGAAAATCTGTTCAAATCAAAAAACAGGCAATTCGTTTGCAGACTGCAATTTTAACAATATTGTTTGGCAGTTGCGGGAAGCAACTGATGTTGCGACATAGCGCGCGCAATGCGATTGGGTTCATGCGTGCTTCGGTCTCACTATAATTTAACCTTAAGGTAGCTATTACTTTAGCTATGTTATTAATATTGGTAAAAAACAATTTTCGCGAATAAAATGAACGAAATATTTGTATCCAGATAGTATATCAAACAGGGTGTTTTTATGTTCTTTTTTTCAAAATCCATGCTTATTTCTTATTTTTATGTCTTAAATCCTCTTCTGACATTCAAGTGAACTAGTTATACTCTAGATGAAATCATATAGAGTATTAATTATAAGTTTAATCCAGACCAAAAGTTTGTAACGCATAGAACCAAGCCTCGGACGACAAAAAGCTATATATTATTTTTTGTTTATTTGTGGCCAAAAACCCCAAATCCGCTTGACGTCCATCCATCCGTCCGTCCTGCCGTCCTTCCGTCCGTCCGTCTGTCTGTCCGTTAGCACGATAACTCAAGAACGCCTTCACCTAGAATCTTGAAATTTTGAATCTGGATTTTTGGTTGAATTTGTAAGGCTAAGTTCGTTAACGGACAAAATCGTCCTACTCCTTCGGGTAGCTGCCATACAAAATGTCCTCAAAACACATGGTCAAGAATATTGGTCGATAACTTTAGAAGGGTTTAAGCTACGACATTGAAATTTTGTATGTGTTAATTTGCCAATAGTTGGAGCTAAATGTATGATTATGAAAAAAATCCTATTGGTCCTTCGTGTAACTGCCATACAAATATCCTGTCAAAATGTCTTCACTTAATTTACGGAACTCTTTATAACTCAATTAATCGTTTAGCTATGAATTCGGAATTTTGTACAAATTAGTTTTGAGTGAAAACGAAGTTCGAGTTTACTAGTCTGCGAAATCCTTTTACTCCTTCTGGTACCTTCCATACAAAAAATCCTTAAGACACGTGTTCAACAATATTTTCCGATAACTTTTGAACGCTTCAAGCTAGGAATTTGAAATTTTGTACACATTAATTTTTAAATGGTTCCAAGAAAAAGGATAAATATGTAAGAAATCGAGTGAGTCCTTTCTGCACCTTCCATGTAAAAGTCCTTCTGCCGACATTGTCCTTTAGTTTCAAATAGCAACCGAATGGGGGTCTTTAATAAAGGACATACAACATGCACACACGTAATTCTTATTTATCCCCAACTACAATATAAATCGGAGTTCAGTATTCATATAGAGTATCATACGATTGGCTTGCAGCCGATTTCTGGTAGGACTGTGATTCAAGCTCTGCTTTAATTTGTTTCCATAGAGAAATATGAGCTGCCATTTTTTTAGATTCGATTTGGAGTAGGCACGGAATTCAAATATTTTATTTCAATAAAAAACACAATAAAATCTTCCCTTTCAATTAGACGAGTTTCAATTATACGCTACTACAAAAGATCAGAAATAAGACCCTGGAAATGATATAATCATTTCACAGGACTTAATCTATCGCGGAGTCTTTTATTCGATTCATTCATGAAAAACCGAAAAGAAAATTCGAAAGGACCTGCCGAAATCAATGACCCTAATGTATTCGGTGCTGCTTCTTCTTGATCTTGTTATAACTTCATAATAACAAAAAAAGTCTTCTTTCGTGAAGGTGTAATTTAGTCTTTACTCCTCAAACTACTGCCCGGGTCATGTAAGAAAAATATTTATGACTCCCCGGTGCAACCACAATGGAAATATTTATGTTCCAGTTCACTCAGGTGTACCATTGTTGCTTGGCTCGTAGGATCATTATTTATGATGCCACAGTCTAGCCAGGAAGCACCAACGATTCTATTACAAAGGGGAAATCCCTAAAATGTACGTAATGAAAAGGTAGCTCTAACGTTAATTGATTAGCTAACCCACCTGAAAATCGCTTTAATAGTTTTTCGAAATTTTGAACAAAGTTCAGCAGTTGCTGCTGTTGGCCCGTTTATTTTACTTATAGCCTTTACAGCCACCTTAAGGATTCAATTTCTTCGAAATCCTGAAATTATGTTTTAAGCTATTATGCAAAAACCCCGTGGAAAAAAATAAATATCAACCAAAGAAACATGTTGGAAAACATATGCAACCCATTTACACTCACTAATGGTTCTACCCGAAAGAGTAACTCCGTTTTTTATCCCGCGATTTTAAAGAGTGAAAACTTATAGTGTACAATCTTTTGAATACTAGGTTTTAGGGTCCTTTAGAATTGGTTTGATGTGTGTAACCTCGCTTCCAATGACTTGAGACAGTTACCCGCAGAGGACTAAGTATTTTCCTCAATTATATGAAGAACGTGTATTTTTAACCAATCGGATTTGATGTTCACAGCCAGGCGCGAACGCAGGGGGGGTTTTGGGGGTTCGAACCTTCCCCCCCCCCACCCCCCGAAATGATGTAATTAAAAAATGACAACTAAATGTAACTAATACGCGACGCGTAAATTATTTAACATACTAATTACTTAAGTTGAGTTAAGTTGTAGTTTTCTTACAAATTTCAAGTCAACTCGTAATTCCATGAAAATTAACTCACCATGGAAATGAAAATGTAGTGATGTGATAGTTACCCAGTAGGAAGTTCGAGGAGAACTCAATGAGAGAGCAAATACGGAGGTATCTAGTATTAATATCAATTGAGCAAAAAAGGCGATTTTTAACAAAATTATGGATAAAACCGCCACTTCTCTTTTTCGTTCTAAATGGATGAAAATGGGATTACGAAGAACATTTTTGAGTTTTCATTTTTCCGGTTTGAGAATTTCCATCGAACGCGTCAATTCTATCACGCAGTCGCAATTTAAAAATATCTGATTTGAACTAATAAATTTGTGTTTAGTTTTTTGAAAAGTGGTATAAAAAAATTGTTTGTGGTGTAAAATCGCCAAAAACGCGATTAGGACTTTTTTTTAATTAAATGTAGGAAATTGTGTCAAATTTCACATTTAGGAAGTCTATAGCGAAACATCCTGTGCTACAGAGTGCTTCCTGGAAGTTAAAATAAAATGTATTTTAATGAATATTTCACTATACATAGTTAGGTCCGGAAATATTCTGAAAGTGGTTTTCGAGATTTTTTCAGTTTAGTGAGAAAGTTTGTTTGGTCGAATTTGTAAGGCAAAGTTAGTTAACGGACAAAATCGTACTACTCCTTCTGGTTGCTGCCAATAACTTCGGAGCGCCTTAAGGTACGATTTTAAAATTTTGTATACTTTGGTTTTTTAAACGTTGCAGTTAAATGAATGAATATCAAAGCTCCAACGAGTCCTTCGAGTAGCTGCCATACGAAAATCCTGTAAAAATGTCTTCACTCAAATTACGGAACTCACTATATCTCAAGAAATCGTTCGGCCACAAATTCGGAATTTTGTACAAATTAGTTTTGAGTGAAAGTTTACTAGTCAGCGAAATCATTCTACTCCTCTGGGTAGCTTCCATACAAAAAGTCCTTAAGACATGTGTTCAAAATTATTTTCCGATGGCTTCAAACTAGGAATTTGAAATTTTGTACAAATTAATTTTTAAATGGTTACAGGTAAAAGGACAATTATGCGAGAGAGTCCTTTTGCACTTCCCATGTGAAATTCCTTCAAAATGGAAAATTTTAGTGTCGGTAACTTACCTAGTTATATGTAGATATGAAATTGAACACTTTAAAATACTCTAGATGAAATACTGAACTCCGATTTATATTGTAGTTGGGGATAAAGTAGAATCAGAAGTGCATTGTCCTTTATTAAGGAATCTCATTTGGTTGCAACTCGAAACTAAAAGACTATATCATAAAAGACTATATCATAGTAAAAGACTATATCATAAAAGACTATATTATAGTCTTTTAGTTTCGAGTTGCAACCAAATGAGATTCCTTAATAAAGGACAATGCACTTCTGATTCTACTTTATCCCCAACTACAATATAAATCGGAGTTCAGTATTTCATCTAGAGTATCTTAGATTTAGATTTCATCGGAGGCGGAGGGATTCCTCCAAGCACCACGACCAGTGGTCTATTGTGCTATACCTCATAGATCTTTCTCCAGTTTCAACCTAGAGGTCTCACTCAGCTTTATTTCTCTTAGGAATTTATCTAGTTGGTGTAGGTCTATTTTTGCAATGGTACTATGGTCCACAAAGTGTTCTCCGAAACATTTGTGGCGCTGAGTTGCGACTGCCTCACAGCAGCACAGAATATGTTCTGAGGTTTCTGCCTGCAGTTGGCAGAACCTGCAAAGGTTATCGGTTATGATTCCTATTCTTTTAAGATGATCTTTCAAGCGCGAGTGACCCGTGAGTATTCCGGTTATTACCCGTACTTTGTTTCTATCAAACTGTAGAAGCTGTTTGCTTCTTTTAGTTGAGTGGTTCGGTATGAATCTTTTGGCCTGTCTAAGTCTGGGCAGTGTGGCCCAGTGTTGGTATTTCTTGTGTTTCTCCCATACCTCTTAATGGAGCAGGTTGAGATTCCACAGAACGGCTCTGGTCCAGTAGGGCGGACCGCTGCTCCGTCTCTTGCAAGTTGGTCTGCTATTTCGTTACCCTCTATGCCCTCATGACCGAGCACCCAGTGCAAGAGGACTCTGTTGTTGGTACTAAGGATACATAATTTTTCTTGGCATTCCCACACCAGTTTTGAGTTTACTGTTTGTGCAGTCAAGGCTTTTATCGCTGCCTGACTATCTGTGAGAATGACTATGTTCTTATTTGAGTAACCCCTTTCGAGGTTTATTTCTATGGACTTGGCTATAGCATGGACCTCCGTCTGGAAAACGGTAGGATACTCACCGCGGGATTCCGTTATCCTGGCGCGGGGTCCGCTTATGCCAGCTCCGGTGCCTTCAGTCGTCTTAGATCCATCGGTATACCATACAATACTATCCGGTCCGAACTGCGGTGGGTCCATTGCCCAGTTCTCTCTGTCGCAGACTATGGAATTGAAAGTGATCTCGAAGCGATATCTCTTTGTCATATGGTCCACAGGCATGTCTAGCATTTGAATGCTACTTCTAAGTCTGGATAGATTATTACTGATGCTCCGTATGCTATCATAGGTCGTACAATAGCTGTATAGGTCCACAAGGCTATTTTGGGTTTCAAGCCCCAGGTTTTGCCTACGACTTGTCTACACAAGAGTAGAGCAGTAGTGGCTTTCTCTGATACTTTTTCTAGGTGCTTGTTCCATAGGAGTTTCTGATCCAGAGTTACACCTAGATATTTTACTTCTGTAGCGAGTTTGATTTCCGTCTCGTACATCATGAGCGATTTTATTTTGCTCAGGTCTCTCTTTCGTGAAGAAGGTTTTGCCCGGATTGACCTGTAGGCGTATCTTACAATTGGCTTGCAACCGATCGTAACTGCAGTATGTTTTTTAAATAATTCCATTGCACTTAGATTGAATACCACATTGCAACCAAAAAGGAGGAGAAAAGAAGAGCAAAGCGAGGTGTTCTAACATCTCTAAAGAAGTGCGAGAGACCTCGTTTTATGCACCCTTAAATCAATTTTTAAATGATTCCTTGGGAGTTACAATGGAGATTTGATTTCAGAGGACATGCTCTTGCAAAAAGGAGGTGAAATGGAAGATGAAAAAGAGGTCTTCGAACCTCCCTGAAGAGTACTCTAGGATTAATAACGGGACATATACTAGTTCGACGAGTACTCCAGAATTACTCCCATGAGAGACCTCGTTTCAAGCTCCCCTAGAAGTATTTTTAAATTATTTCTTAAGAGGTACAAAGGAGATCTGACTCGAGGGGACATACTCTTGCAAAAACGAGGTCAAATGGAAATTCATTTTTATAATAAGTATTCTACTAACGATATAATTTTTCTGTAAGAAAGAGTAGCTGGGTCTTATGGTTCCAGGTTTTTACTACAGTTGCACATACTGTATACATCCCTTTTCTGTAGTGAGATTTTTAGTGATGCACCACGCCAGGATTTCTGCCGATGGATAAAGGACCCAATGCAAATGTTACATTGCTCTTTCTTTGCATTGTTTATCAATCCAAAATACATACCAAGCTAAGTTTTAGTATATCAGGACATAAGCGAAGGATATATTTTTTCTTCATTGAATATTTCTTTCTTACCTTTAAAATCATTCAACCGAATGAGTACTTACCTTTTATTTGTAATTAAAAAGCGAACATGTTTGGCTGGGAAAAAAAAGCTAACTAAATAAAATACAATACTGTAAACTTTGCCATTACAATCGGCAATATATCGGATAGATACCTACCTACCTAATTGGACTCTATACGAGGCCATACAAAAATGTTGTCCTATGGGGAAACTGGAAATAGAATCCGTCCATAGTAGAAACATGAAATAAAAGAAATTGTGGTATCACTTCTTCGAGATTGCCGTAGCATACGAGTCCGTTCCGTATACGAGGAAGAATACATGCATACTCTTTATATTCCATATGTTCCCCGAGCTGGACTATGAGAAAGGTTTCACTAAACGTGTCATGTCCACGTCCGTAACTTCGGTTTCCAACAATTTTTTGCGATTTTACTAGATTCTGGACAGACCTGTGCACTTGGTCTTAAACATTGCATTTCACGTGGCTTAGCTCATTAGGGGCTATTAATTCTTCGGTCACAGTTTTCTGTCCAATTCGTTATTATGTTGGGGATGTACTTTGAAAGTATTCCATCGGCACGTAAATGCAATTTATGTCCATTATACAAAAAGTTGTTGCCATAATAAAATTATTACGGGCGTCTTATTAATTCAATGCAGGAAGTCGAGGAATAGATCCAATATGTGTGTAAGATCGTCGTCTTTGTTTGATATGATTTCGAGTTTTTTGCGTAGCAAAGTCATATCGCGCCGTGAAAAGACCCGACGAAAAGAAGGTGGGTCACTTTTATACCCTAGACACACGGCCACCTAAATTGGAAATTTAATAATTTCCAATTAGACTTAGATTGGCAATTATAAAATTGCTTACACACGGCCATTTTACTAATGACCCAGAAGACGGTATACCATTTCTGACGGTTCCGAAATGTAAAATTTATGAAGTGTTTCTTGCCATATTTTCAGCAGAAGAAGTTCATCGTTTGCCTTCTAATGCCGCGTTTCCACTATCGCCTTCATCTGCATTGGATGAGGCGAACTAGCGCGTATGCGTAAGTGAAAACGGGACACTCGCGAAGAGCTCGCGACAAAAAACCGCAAGAGTTTTAAAAAGGCTAATATTTTAGTATTTGGTTATAAATATAACCAAATATGGGTGTATGTAAATATACTAGAGTCAGCAAGTCTGACGTGGGGACACTTGGCTCCGGTGGGCTGTCAAAGATGTCAAAAAACCAGTGTCATGAAAGAGTTTTAAGAAAGCTGAAAATTTACCAAGACGTGGTTTTTACAATGAAAAACTGGAAAACAGTGGTCAAACACCCCAACAGTAGGACCCACCCAGTCAGCACATCCGCGAAGGTATCGAAAAATTATATATTTTTGTAGATTATGTATTTTTATAGATTATATATAACATATGTATATTTATATATAAAAATATATACAAACATAACATCTTGCCCCCCCTAGAAAAAACTGAAATGACGTCCCTGGGGACCAGTCAGCAGTCGCCGAAAATATAAATATCATGCGCGCGCGACTTCTGTTACTATGCGCGCAACAATCAAAACCAGTGTCATGAAAGAGTTCTAAGAAAGCTGAAAATTTCCAACGAGGTAGTTTTTAAAATAAAAAACTAAAAAACATTGGCCAGACACCCCAACAGTAGAACCCACCAAGTCAGCACCCTCGCAAAGGTGTTGCGAAAATCGGGTGCACGCGATCTCTGTTACTATGCGCGCAACAATCAAAACCAGTGTCATGAAATAGTTCTAGGCAAGCTGAAAATTTACTACGAGGTAGTTTTTACAATGAAAAACTAAAAAATAGTGGTCAGACACCCCAACAGTAGAACCCACCCAGTCAGCACCCCGCAAAGGTGCCGAAATAATATGTTCCTCGTAAGAGTTTTAAGAAAGCTGAAATTTGACACAGTGTAAATCTATTAGGGTAAACTCAGGATAGATGCCCCACAGGGATAGATGCCCCAGTTCTAAAAAATCCAACTTCGATAAACAAAATCACATCAACTTTGTAATATGTTGCGACCTCTCGTTTATGCCCATTCTGTCTGACGACGGCGTTCATGCGAAGCGAGTGTATCATTTTTTTTTCAGAACATGAATATTCTCGCGTCTAAAAATTCATCAAATAATTATTTTGCTGTTCTGAATAAGTGCAGTTAATTTCTTTTTACAGGTAAAATTTTTATGTATTTAATTTTGTCACTTATAGTATAATGTTAAGTGCATGTTAAAGCGAGTTTTATGCTGAATATGTTGTTTTATACTTTTAAAATTGAGGAGGCATCTATCCTCTACAAAAAGGATAGTTGCCTAGTTTTCCGAGAGGATAGTTGCCCTTTGACCCGTCTTATGTACATTAGTTCTAAGTCGAAAAAATAATGTTGTACCTACGGTATTACAAATTTTCCTTACTTTTAATTTTTTATTGAAGTACAAATTTT
Source organism: Beris morrisii (assembly GCA_951812415.1). Taxonomy (NCBI): domain Eukaryota; kingdom Metazoa; phylum Arthropoda; class Insecta; order Diptera; family Stratiomyidae; genus Beris; species Beris morrisii. The sequence continues at coordinate 171,090,537 of OX638310.1, forward strand.
TATGTTTATTTATTTAATATATGATTACCTGGGCATTTAACATGAATGTCTGATTAGGTTTCTTGATATTTTTTATCTTCAGTTAAATTGATGAAAAATTGGTTCATTGTGTCATACCAATAACTCAAAAGTGATAAAAGTCTTAAAACCATCTTGCAGCTTAATAAAGATTACAAAATTTAGAAATGTACTGCCTTTTTTCCATAGGGCATCTATACCATATGCTCGATTACGCATTTGGGTATCTATCCCAGGCTTTAGGCATATATCCTTCTTATGAGGGGCTTGCAAAATGTGTTATAATATTTAGGATTATTTATATTAATTATAAGAAAACGGTTATTACTCTTTATTATGAACTAAACCAGCCTTTGACATTGGTCTTAATAGTTTGCGAATATAGTACTAAAACGAAAAGTGGGATATCTCTCCGTAGTTTCCCCTAAATATAATTTATGAAAATAACAGTCAGACTTCATTTAGCTAGAATCATAGAGTTATATGTAAATACTGGAGATGACAAGTCGCCGTTTTTGTATGAAGCACTTTGAAGTATTTTGAAGCCAGATTTCACGTTTTTGTATGGAGCGTTTGATGCCAGGTGGCAAGGAAATTCAAATAGTAGCCTAGTATTCAAATGTAAGGTGTTTTTCATTTTCAAAACTGGGGTATAATATAAATATGAGTAAGATGCTAATAGTAGCATAGTGTACTGTACTTACCATGCTTCAGTTTGCTTCTTTTTTTGATGGGTGAAAAAATAAAACGCTGTGGAATTTCAATTCCATTCTCTAAATTTTTTCCCTAACGCTGTAAATCTATATATATCAAAGAGGATGTATGTATGTATGTTTGTATGTTCCCTATAAACTCCTAAGCCGCTCAACCGATTTTCATCAAATTTTCAGGGAACATGTAGAATAGTCCCGGGATGGTTCCTGTGAAGTTTGGTACCGATCGGATCAAAAACAATTGTTTTTTCGACATTTTTCCAATTTTTTCGCGATTTTAGTTCTAATTGTTTGTTTGTTTGTCCCGTATGCCTTTGTCTATAATACTGCACATTCCCTTACATTTATTTGCTACATTAGGCAAATCAATACTATTCAATGATAAATTATTATCCTGACGTATTTTTAACACCGATTTGCACTTGGATAGTTTTTTTTCGTAAATAGCAGTAGATTGTCTCCTTTTTTTACGCAAAATACACAAATGGAACCAAAAATCTTCGCCATAATATTATTTTATTTGTCTTGAGAAATGAAAAACTTTTATGATAGAGGACTTAGTCGAGTCCGAAACGACACACAAAATTAAAAATAAAAAGTATTTTACCCGGAAAACTATTTATATTTGCAACAAACGACACTTAAAAAAATAACTTTTTTTTTTTAAAAATTTGTTGAAAACTAAATATTTTATTATTAAAAAATAAAGTAAAATTCAATGAAGATATTAGAATTGTATTTTTGGGATTTTAAAGACAGGACAGTTTATTCAACTGATGAACTAATAATTTTCAATATCCTAAGATGTAAATGAGACGGCACCAAAAGAAAAAGGTTGTGCCATATCATTCGTTTGTCCTTTTGGGAGGCGTCACTATCTAAGGAAAATCCTGTGTCATGTCTCACGACAATTAAATCATAAATTCTTTAAAACTAAACGCGGTAAATGAACACAAAAACATATCTGCTATTATTTTCTTTTGTTTTTTATGACCAAAATGTAAATGAGTTTTTTTTTATTACAAACCTAAAAGTTATAAACACAATGAACATTTTCATTATGTTTCAATGCGCTGACTTATTGAATTTCTATTTATTTCTATGAAAATAGAATTCAATATGGAAAATATACAAGGTTTTAAAGTAATACTAGTTTATTATATTATAAAATTAACGAAACTTTGATTGTTATTTAACATGCGCGCGCATAATAACAGAAATCACGCGCTCATGATATTTATACTTTCGGCGATTGCTGACTGGTCCTGTACTAACCAAATGAAGTCTGACTGTTATTTTCAATTATATTTAATGGATTTACACTGTGTCAAGTTTCAGCTTTCTTAAAACTCTTACGAGGACCCGATTTATCCGACACTTTTGCGGGGGTGCTGACTTGATGGGTTCTACTGTTGGGTGTCTTTCCTTTGTTTTTTAATTTTTCATTGTAAAAGTTACCTCATGGTGAATTTTCACCTTTTTTAGAACTTATTTATGACACTAGTTTTGATTGTTGCGCGCATAGTAACAGAAATCGCGCGCGCATGTTATTTATGCTTTCGGCGACTGCTGACTAGTCCCGTTCTAACCAAATGAAGTCTGCCTGTTATTTTCATAAATTATATTTAATAAATTTACAATGTGCCAAATTTCAGCTTTCTTAAAACTCTTACGAGGACCCGATTTTTTCGACACCATTGCGGGGGTGCTGACTGGGTAGGTCCTACTGTTGGGGTGTCTGACCACTGTTTTTAGTTTTTCATTGTAAAAGCTACGTCTTGGTAAATTTTCAGCTTTCTTAAAAGTCTTTTATGACACTGGTTTTTTTTGACATCTTTGACAGCCCACCGGAGCCAAGTGTCCCCACGTCAGACTTGCTGACTCTAGTATATTTACATACACCCTAAATATAACCAAATACTAAAATATTAGCCTTCTTAAAACTCTTGCGCTTTTTTGTCGCGAGCTTTTGGGCTATTAGTTTGCAACTCAAGTCGAGAATCGCTTATATTTGCGTCGATGGCGGTGTTTGGACTCATATCAAAGGGATGTGCGATGAGCACGAATGTAGCGTTTCCACTATCGCCTATGCGAAGACACTACCACAGCGAGAAAGAAGAGTTCTGAAGAATGCATTTCGTAAACATTCCGATTCAATGGATGGAAGAATTACCATACTATTCATATTACATTTTTTCTGCAATGTTCAAGGAATGATTCTCTATATATTTTCAGAATGCGAAAAAGACACATTCTAATAATCTTGCAAAAACTATAATATTACATACAGTACATAAAACATTACTCGTATTCCCGCTGGGACTGAACTGAACACTTGGTAGCCCCCACCACTGCCAAAAAACATTGGCATTGACATTCGCGTCGATGGGGGTTTTTGACGCACATCAAAGGGATGTGCGTGTAGCACGAATGTGCCGTTTCCACTTACGCCTAAACATTCGCGCTCATCGCACATGCCCTACGCACATGAAGGCGATAGTGGAAACGCGGCACAAGAGATTCGTTTTCTTGTGCTCATATCGTTTTGACACAATGAAGCAATGGACATTTAAATTATTCGTTTGGTATGTCTTCTTCTTGACGGTACGTCTTAAAACTTTCAGTGAAATGTGGACTATAGCACATTTTTCACCATTTAGGTATTAATACCCAATCCAAATTGAACATTTAGATGAGACTATTATGATCAATGTTTGGGTATTTAAAGGTCATTATGATAAATGTTTGTATGACACACAGTATCTAAATGGGAAAATATTATAAATGGGTATTAAGAGTGCCCCGAGTGTCTAGGGTATTAGTGTGATGAAGCCGCAGGGCAATTATTGTTTTGTACTGATTGTGATGATGGCCAATGGACCCCCGTAATAATTTCAATCGATATCGAATCAACAAGGCAAACTTTTTAAATCATAATTCGCTAAACCGTATTCATGTAATGGCTCTATACAGGGCTCCAAACTAGGCTTGCGCATTTTAGTTCACCGTAGTGAGCGATCATTTCCGCTTCCCGATCCGTCGCGAACTAGTTCGTTCTTTTAGTTTACTAGTTCGCGGGAATTCAGTGATGAGAACGACTACGAGAAGGTTGTGATGAGCAAAAAAAAGTTCGTCTGGTAAAATGTGAAGAGCTGAAAAAAAGGTCGTCAGTCTACAAGTACATTGTACCACTGACTTCCAAACGGTAATGAATGAATACAAACGAACTAGGAGCGGGACTGACTGCGAACTAGTTCGTTCATTTCACTTATGGGAACGCTCTTCCGAACTAGTTCGTTCGCGAACTACACAAGCCTACTCCATACAGAACTGGGGTAGCCCGAGATAAGAAAAGTTTGGAGTTCTTCAAAGAAAATAAGAGCGAAGAAGGTAAAGTTTAGAATTCGTTGATCAATCTTTCAGATACTTCTATACAAAGTCTTTAAAATAATTGATCACATCTACGTTAGGCCGAGATCTGAAATTATAAAATTTTGATTTTTACATTTTCTGATCGCTCCAAGCCAAAAAGAACAAACTTGGCTAATTGTTAGTAAGCATGGCATCAAGGAAGCTTATGAAATATAAAATTATTAAAGATTCAGTACCGTGGAGGGAGGGGGGGTGATGAACAATGGCAATACAATCAGGAAGTTATATGCACACATAAATGTGGTATGCCGAATGTAAATTTTGGAAGACATGTGATTGACAAGGTTTTATTTAGAAAATCACGTATCATATTTTATGAACCTATCAAAATATCATCTTGACATTTATATAGACTCGATAGACTTGGAGTTAAACTTTTGGAAATTAGTGGGTGTAGGGTGAGGTATACGTACGGTGAGGCTGAGGAAAAGTGATTAGCAAAATATTATCTTTTTAATTTTTTTAGAAACGCTGTTAACAAAATGTTTAAAGTTGGCATTATTTTTTCTCTGCAACGGTTTCTACTGGGAAAAAATGATCCAAACTTTTTTAACTGAGTGTGTACTTTGTTACAAAATATGTATAAATGTTCAATTACTAGAATTCTTTTAGTAAAGTATTTGAATGTAATAATTTACCTTAAAAAACGAAAAGTCTGCATGGCACAAGAAAAAAAAAATACAAATGAAAAATTTATTACCTCATCACTTAAGTATGCTTATTTTTCGGTCAAATCAATAAAATTTATTAGACCAGCAAATCGAGAATAAACACAAATTCAAAATACCTGTCTGATGCCACACACTAATTTTGGAATGCCTACAAATAACTTTGATCACCTTTCGGTTGCGGTTATTTTGTCACACCGCAACCGAGAAACACTCGTGTTTGACACGGTCCCCTGAAGAATCTCTGCAACGATCAAAGAATTTTCAAATTAGCATTTTATGCTCGAGAAATTAGTTTCGAAAACGATTTAACAACAAGAAGCATCTAGAAACCAATAACAGGAAAAATGTCCATAAATTTGTTAAATAACAAAAAAATAAGAAATAAAATAAAAAGAACAGCCGATTTCTTTTAATTCATCTGAAAAGAGAAAAAAAGTCATCAAAAATCGGATGAAACCTATGAAACGAAGGTAGAAACGATACGGCACAACAAGATGTTAAAAAAACATTTTAAAAGATGATCAACATCATCTGTGGTATCTTGGCGAAGAGACCCCGGCCAAAGAAGTACCCCACGGTCAACTCGAGGAAGCTGCAGTGGCGGTCAAGCAATCGTCCAAGACTTTGTACACCGCCAAAGCTACGTCTTGGGTCGATCGGGCCATAAATTATCGGTCGGAATGTGTCTTGGAAGCGCTTCTGTTCGGTGTACACTCGCCACGATGACCACGATGGAGGCCTTGCAGCACTGGACCTGTCCAGCAGAGTGTTGAACACAAACGGGTCGTTATGTCGCTACCACCTGAAAGGTAGTCATCGATCGATCCTGGAATCTACCGGTGTGGTGTGTGGGTTCTTAGCGGGATGACCACGGTTGCTCCCCGCGGGTGTCCACCTCACTGATATAGTGAAATGCTGTTGCCGTCCGCTTCACCATGCCGATCATATCGCTTCGGCCTGGATTTTTTTTCATAATATGGTGCATGTGCAGCCGATGTACTGGGTGTTTGGGTTGTATCGATCGCGGTGTCAATTTCACGGCTCTGTTTGACACACTCAAGGACTTAATTAACTGTGAAATCAATAAATTTACCAAAAAAAGGATATGGGTCAGGATATCATAGAACAATTCATCGATTTTCTTTTGCGAAGCGAATTAGAGCGTTACACCTAACCTTTAGGGGCCTGAAATTCATACGAATATGGGAATTCGAGTAAAGTTTTTTTTGAATTATTGCAATTGTAAATTGGCTAGCAATAGGAAGTCAGTTTCCATACACAAAATCGGTGAGGATTGCGCCAAATCGCCTGACCACTTTTCCATTGCATAAAATGAAAGTTAAGTATGTGGAGATTCAAATTTGACCGACAATTGACAATTAAAAATATGGAAGTTTAGGTTCTAGGACCTCGCACAGGATCCAGGTAACTCTATGAAAGAGGCACCAGAAAAAACATTAATATAGACACCGATATGCTTGTCAAGATGGCCTCAACCTAAAAAAATGAAGGCCTACCTTTGATAACATTTATACTTTATTATTTATATACGTGATAACTTTTTGCGAGTAGGTATGCGGGGAGGGGTTTTGGTTTCCATACGTAGGCTTTAATACATTTCCTTTTAATTAGTTTCAAAAACAAAATATTTATAAAAAAAACAAAATAACATATAACTATATGTCGATGGTGTTCAGTTGATTCAGAGCAAAAACTACGATTTACAAGTGCATCCACATTTCTAATGATTTTTGTTGTAGACAGGTCTTACAAAAAAAAGTTTATTGAATATTTAACATGGAAAAAAATTTAATATTATATGTAATACACAACACGTGGATTATCGCATTCCCTCCTTCGTCGCACATAAAAGCAAAATGAACCACGTACCAAAAGAAACAAAACGAGAATAATCCCAAAAAAATATGGGGCTCAAATTAAATCCGACTTTGACTGTGCATTTTAATCAAAAACGTATCGCACGAGAAGGAATCAATTTTCTGGTCCAAAATTTCAGTTCGCCATTTTCAATTATTTATGCGAGATGAAGAAATCATTTCCATTTGAAATTGCATTGAGAGCTGAGATGTAATTTGTCTTTACTCGAGTGAATTTTTTTTGACGTGATTTTGTTTCTGCGATGCAAAGTTACAAACTTCAACGGAGAAATGCCAAGTGATTATTGAATATTTTGAAATCAGCTTGGGATTCTAGTACGAGTACTTTAAGAACTCGTATTTTGGGTAGAAAACACGAAATTAGGAAGACTTCATCGATAGAAACAAGTGAATCTACAAGTATGTGGTACGAATTGATTAATCGAAAGATTCTTAAAAAAAGTATTAAAAATTTTCACAAAAAACTTCTCCATTTGGTAATAAGGTAATTTAAATCAATAATATGTAGTTAAGCCGTTAGGATATCATCTTCTATTGTCACCAAATAAGATATTGTATACTGTTTGGTTATTCTTCCGTTTATAAGCAAACAACTGAACACCATCGACAGGCGCGAACGCAGGGAGGAGGCGCGAACGCAGGGCGAGGTTTTGGAGGTTGAAACCCCCCGAAATGATTAATTAAGAAATTACGACTATTACTACGTTTACAGATCGGATTAGAATGAGATCGACTTGATCCGAACGAACTTCTCGACCTGGATCAAGTCGAAATCGGATCGAACTTCTCATGTAAACGCGGATCGAAAGATCGAAAGTTCGATCGTCGCAAATTCATTAACAATTGTGGGTCTTCAGTTCAAAAAACACGACTCTTCGTCGCTGAGGTTAGATTAAGACTGTCATTTATTTCATAAAAAAGGGAAATTCACAATATGGGGGATAGGGGAAATTAGTTTAGAAATTGACGTAGTACAGTAATGGACGAAAGTCATTCTTCGTTCAACATGCCGGCCTCTGTTGGGCTGACGCAATCGGGCCAACTGTCATCTCCATTGTCGGGGAGTGGAGCGATGCTGCGAATGTCCCGTACGTACTCCCTTCCAGCAGAACGAATAGTGACGACTCGTGTGATACCGTCCTTACCGGGATGTAACCTGGTCACTAGTCCATAACGCCAGTGCTGTGGTGGCGCATTGTCATCCTTCACTAGCACGACCTGGTGTAGCTTGATGTCCGGCGTTCGTAGGTGCCATTTTGCTCGCTTCTGCAGTGTGTGCAGATATTCGCTTGACCAGCGAGTCCAAAAATGGTCGCGGGCTGCTTGAACGCGACGCCAACGGGTTAGGTAACTGATGTTTCCATCGGTGGTTAGCGACCTTTCTGGAAGCGCCTTCATTGGTGCACCGATTATGAAATGGCCTGGTGTGAGGGCATCTACTGCATCCGTAGTGTCCGGCAGCCGGGCGATGGGCCTAGAATTCAAGACGGCCTCAATTTGGGTGAGAAGAGTGTTCCATTCGTCGTGTGTCATCGGTGTGGACGGCAAACACCTTTTCATGTGGAACTTCGCTGACTTCACGGCGGCTTCCCATAATCCGCCTTGATGTGGAGCTCGCGGTGGGATGAATGTCCACTCGATTGGAGCGAGTTCGTTTTGTATGCTGTCGCTGGCCTTGTCCAGAGCTTCATAAAGGTGGGCCAATTCTGATTTTGCACCAACAAATGCTTTCATGTTATCGCTATGTAGTCTCTGGCAACATCCACGTCGTGCAATAAACCGTCTTAGTGTTGCCAAAAAGGCTGGTGTCGATAAGTCCAACACTGTGTCGAGGTGCACTGCGCGAGTCGCCATGCAGACGAACACTGCGATGTACATTTTCAACGTTTGTCTTCCACGACCTCCTTGCGACATCGAAAAGGGGCCGCAGTAATCGATGCCCGTTTCTTGGAACGGAAAGTCGCATCGTCTTACACGACACGGTGGGAGCTGACCCATTTGCTGTCGTGTTAATGTCGGCTTGCAGCGGAAGCATACGATGCAGCGAGAAGCTGTCTTTCTCGCTAATTGTGAGCCACGAATCGGCCAAAAGTAGTTTCGGATGTGGCCTAGCATCGTCTTTGGTCCTGCGTGTAAGAGCTTTTCATGCCAATACCGAAACAGTGCCGCTACCACTGGATGGTTTGACGGAAGAATCGCTGGTTGTCGTGCGTCCGTGGGAATATCTGCGTTGTGAAGGCGTCCCCCCAGTCGGAGGATTCCATCTGAATCGATGAGTGGATTCATTGTTCGAAGGTTGCTATCCTTTGTGAGCTCCTTCCCGCTTTCAATATTTTTGATGTCTGCGGCGAAAACAGTTCGCTGGACATAGCGAATGATCAGCCGTTGCGCATGTTCCAGCTCCTCACTGGTAAGTGAACCACGCATCTTTTGTTCAGTGACTGTGGTTTTTGCATTCATTCGCCAACGAACAATCCACGCGAAACAGCGTTGTAAGCGGGTGAACGAATTGTATATATGCGTTGAAAGGATCAAATCACGCCGAATAGAGATGGCTAAGGTGACTTCCTTGGATTTCCTTTTTTCGGGCACATCCGTCTGGAGAAAGCTTGGCTGCGCTGGCCATGCGAACTTACTCTCAAGTAGGAATGGAGGTCCTTGGAACCAAATAGTTTGGTAGTGAAACGTTTCGGCGGGAACACCGCGTGACACTAGGTCAGCAGCATTCAAAGCGGAGGGAACGTACCGCCACTGTTGCGATGAGACAACGTTCTGTATTTTTTGCACGCGATTACAGACGAACGTGTCCCAGTTGTATGCCGGTTTCGAAATCCAATGCAACGTGATCTCAGAGTCTGTCCAGAACGTGGTGCTTATGTTCGGCATTCCGATGATTTCCTTCAAGCGCTGCACTAGTTCCACGCCAAGCAGAGCAGCACATAGTTCCAGGCGTGCGATTGTTTGAACCTTCAGTGGAGATATGCGAGACCGTGCGCACAAAAGATTGCAAGCAATAGGAATCCCCTTTCGATGTGCGACGATATAAACTGCTGTGCCGTACGCAGCCTTCGATGCGTCTGAAAAGCAATGCAGAGTGATCTCACTACCAGCGGGATAAACAAGACGAGGGATCACTAGCTCGCGCAGGTTGGGTAGAGTCATTCGATATTCTTCCCAACGACGTAGTAACGGTTGGTCGACTGGCTCATCCCAATTTACCTTTTGTGTCCACAGCTCCTGCATTAATCCCTTGGCAGGAACAATGACCGGACTAGCAAGGCTTAACGGGTCGAAAATGCGCGAAATGTCGCTAAGGATCGTTCGCTTGCTATTGCTTAAGCCTCCATGATCGTTTACGACATATCTGAAGTTATCGAGGCCATCCCAGATGAGCCCTAGTGTTTTGACTCCAGTCATCGTTCCGTCGATGTCGATTTTCTTTTCGAGCCTATCTGGTGCGATATCGGCGAGTACTGCCGGCTCGTTGCTGCACCACTTGTGGAGTTCGAACTTCGCCGTTTGCAATAATTCCTTCAGTTGCCGGCAAAGTGTTTTCGTTGTTTCGATCGTGTCGGCACCACTTAGAATGTTGTCTACGTAGCAGTTCTCGATGATTGCCCTGGCGGCTATCGGGTAACAGTTCTCGTTTTCCTCGGCTAGCTTTTTTAGGCAGCGAGTGGCTAGGAAGGGACTGCACGCTAAACCGTAAACAATGCGATTGAGTGCATACACTCGAATTGGTTCGTCTTGTGAGTCGCGCCACAGAATCAATTGATATCGCTGATCGTCCGGGTGCACTTCGATCTGACGGAACATCTTCATTATGTCCGCGGAAAGGACGTAAGGTTGGAGACGAGCACGTAAGATGATTGCGAAAAGTTCAGACTGCACAATCGGCCCGGTGAAAAGAATATCGTTGAGTGACAGCGAGTTTGACGTTTTTGCCGAGCCATTGAAAACAACGCGTAACTTAGTCGTGGTGCTGTCAGGTCGGGCAACATGATGATGAGGCAAATAGAAATTCGGTGGCTGGAGCTGATTAGGTGTTGCCAGCTGCATGTGACCGAGTTGAAGTATCTCATGTACGAAATCCGTGTACTGTGACTTGAGTTCGTTGTTGACCTTGAATGCTGATTCTAGACGCCGAAAGCAGCCCTCGGCAATACGCCTAGAATCTCCAAGAACGTCAGGAGATTTCTTGAATGGTAGACGTACTTGAAAGCGACCATCTTGATTACGTCGAGTTGTTTGCACATAGTGCGTTTCCACAGCTTCCTCGTCCGCTGTTAGAGGTTTTGGGCCGGGTGCGCTTTCTTCTATCGACCAGAATCTTTCCATGAGGTTTGTCAAGTTTATCAATGTGCTTTGCTTCGTTCCGGTATTGGTAGAGCTGACGACATTGCATGATCCAGTGCCAGGTCGTAGTGAAGATGGAAGCCGTCCAAGAACTATCCATCCAAAATGCGTGTTGAGTAGATTTTTATGAAGAATGGGCTGACTGTGCTTGAGAAGCTCATTGAAAAGCTCAGCTCCAATCAATAAATCGATTTTCTGTGGTTTATGGAAACCTGGATCAGCCATTGGTATGTCTTGTGGCAGTTTGATAGTAGTGACATCAACTGTGTTTCCTGGTTGAGGTAGCGTAATCGTCCGGACGACGTGTGCTTCGAGTTCTGTCCAGAAGTCAGATGTGCGTGATTGGACGATTATCGGTATAAGCCAGCTGCTAACGAGCTGCTGTTCGCCTGCTGCACTTATCGTTTGGCTACAACGAATCCGTGACACTTTGAGAAGTTGGGCAAATTCTTCTGTCACTAAGTGAAACGATGAGCACGGATCGATTAAGCAACGGCATGACAAAATTGTGCCATCCTTGCGACGTACGTTCACAAGTGCTGTTGGCAGTAAAACGCTAGTTTGCTCACGAAGCTTCGTGCTGTTCGGTGGCGCTGCAACGAGTGTCGAACCTTCCGTTTCTACTACCGAGCTTGTAGGTTGCTGGTCTTGGTGAACGGGAGGTGTCTTCTCGATGGCCTTGTGTTGAGCGATCGAACCTTCTCGGTGAATTAGCGTGTGATGATTTTGTTGACAAATCAGGCAGCGAGATTGCGACTTGCATGCTGCGGAGCCGTGGTCTCTCAAGCAATTTTCGCAGATCTTCAAACGCTTGATTGTGTCGCGCCGTTGTCCAACTGTAAGTGCTTGGAATCGGCGGCATCTTTGTATGAAATGCGTCGTCGCGCTGCATACGGGACACGGCTTCCTCTCGTCCATTGACTGTCGACTGTCTGACGTGACAAGAGTGGAACCGCGTGCTCTAGGCGGCGTCTTTGTATCGGGCTTCCTTTGTGCCCCGACCGATGTGAGTTGTTTTGAGGATGAGGAGCGACTGTCTGAGTTAACTCTTTCGAGTATTTGCACGCGACGTTGTAGAAACTTGATGAACGTTGTGTGGCACGGAAAACGCTCATCGATGCTTTCCCGTTGCCAATCGACGACAATGTTCCTGTAGAGTTTCGTCTTAGCCAAGTAGATGATTAAATCGCACCAACTGTCTACCGGACGGTCGAGCGATGAAAGTGCCCGTAGATGCACATTTAATTCGTCTACGAAGGTTCTCAACGCGAAGACGTCATCTTTGGGGACCATAGGAAGATTGCAAATGGCGGCAACGTGGTCATGGCACGCTAGCTGAACGTCTTCATAGTTTTGCTTGAGGATTTCAATCGCCGCCTTGTAGTTGGCGTCCGTTGGCTCCAGTCGATGTAACTTCGCGTAGGCATCGTCCTTGCAGCAATCTTGGAGGCAGATTAACTTCTCCGCAGGACTGAGTAGCTCGTTGTTGTGGTAGAGTGTTCGGAATTTCTCCCAAAAAAGGTGCCACTCCTTCCGATCGCCCGTGAATTGGAGTCCACCGACGGGGCGTAGGTGGATGCCAGCGTGTGTAGCAAACGCCAGACTATGTGTCGCGTTCGCGCTAGCTGTGCCTCGCGTCGATGAGTCTTCCTTTACTGTCCTTGGGTTTTTCAGAGCAATTTGCTGTTGGAGACTGGCCTTTGCTTCGAGGTAGTTTTCATTGAACTGGCGACGGATGTCTCGTTCCTGTTTCAACGCTTCGTCGTCGACCGCCTTGAGCTCTACCTTTTCTTGATTTTCGGAGAATACATGTTGCCAGTGTTCGACGTCGTCAGCATGTACCTCTAACTGTGCCAGCGTCGCACTGTTCCCGTTAGTTTTGAACCACGCTGCCACATTTTCAATCATGATCACCGCGTTATCGCGTCTTAATGAATTCGAGCTCCTGCATTGAGCCATATCGAGAATGATTTTTCGTAACTTACTATTGTTCTTGTTATTTTCACTATACTTAGTCTGCTGCACTCAATCCTCACAGGAGGCACCAAAATGTGGGTCTTCAGTTCAAAAAACACGACTCTTCGTCGCTGAGGTTAGATTAAGACTGTCATTTATTTCATAAAAAAGGGAAATTCACAATATGGGGGATAGGGGAAATTAGTTTAGAAATTGACGTAGTACAGTAATGGACGAAAGTCATTCTTCGTTCAACAACAATAAAAATTGATTTTCTATCATTTTCATAGTATTGGCACACAAAACTGCTAAATTTGACATTTTTATGCACTGCACTTCGAACTTGTACGATTAAAGAAAGATTTCAGGTTATGTTACTTGTCAATTCGATCTCATTTTGATCTTCCCATGTTTCAATCTTTCGATCCGGTGTAGCCCTATACGCGATTCAAATTTGGATCTTTGGATCTTTCGATCTTTCGATCCGCCATGTAAACGTAGTACCTATATATGTAACTAACAATACGCGGCTCGTAAATTCTTTTACATGTTAATTGCTTTAGCTGAGTTAAGTTGTAGTTTTTATACGAATTTCAATTCAACTCATAATTCCATGAAAACTGGATATCTAAACTTTGTGAAACATATCGCGGCAAATACAGCAGTTAGGCTATCGAGCTGTGCCCTATTCATGCAGAGCTCTATAGGGCATGGTTGGTTATATTCTCGGCAACTTTCTGGGAAGTCCGGCCTATATTTGCACAGACTACTTGATCACAGGGATAGATTTTGTGACGCTCAACGAAATTGTGTATCCAAGTAAAGTGGACTGGGAGAACAATAAGGTAATACGCGAAGGGGAAATCTCCGTATATACGGATGGCTCGATAATGGAATGCGGCACTAGCGCAAACTTGAGAAAAATTACATTTTGTAGACCAAATGTTGTTGCATCTATCTCTGTCATTCACTGTGAAATTATTGTTCCCATCTTTCATGGCTCCACTTTAATTCTTAGTAATGACACTAAAATGAAACTCAAATCAAGCTACCCGATATACAGATAATTAGCCCTTTTTCAAAATTGAATAAGGCCGTACACTGAAGAAGAATCAGATCAGGCACAACACAGCAGACTGCAGTGTATTTCTAAATCGAACGACCAAGCGTGTGTTTTACAAGATTTTTCGTTACGATTTTCGAATAGTTAAATTGCTAATTTTTCTTGACATATTTATTTATAAATATAAATATTCAGATAGATTGTAAGTGACAAGCATACATATACATGTAAGTGAAGAGTTTTCTTATTTATACTTTCAAGAATGACATAAATTATTGCATTTTACAATTTTGTTATTATCAAATATATTTTTTTATCTTTGATGTAATTTTTTTGAAACATAATTTTTTCGTCATATTTTTGAATTTTAATGCTATTGTATTTACATATTATTGTGATCAATTAGTCATCTCTCAGGTATTGGTCTAAGTTATTTTCTTGAATTTTGTTGTGTTTAAAACTATTGTTGTATTCAGTTAGCTTTTCACATGCATCATGACAGTACCAAATAAAAATTGAACCGGACCAATGCCTTTCAATCTTCTTCCGAGACAACCAAAACAAAAAAATGTTTATTATTTTCAGTTTGTAAAGCTTAAGGGTGCGTTTCCATCTCCGCCGCTTGGCGTTGCCAGAACGGGTATCCCGTCACATTATTGTCATCGTCGTTTCTATCTGCGACGAAACTGTCGACAAGACGCTAGTTCGTATAATTTAGCCAGTATAATTTTGATTTACAAGGACAAAGCACTCTAAACTAAAAACACTCTAAAACTGAATCATTCAAAATTTTGTAATTTATTCCAGAGTTCAAAGGATTTAATATAAAACTAAGTAATGGATATACGAAAGTATTTAAAAACATAACACAGTCACGATCGGCTGCATGCCAATCGTATGATACTCTATATGAAATACTGAACTCCGATTTATATTTTAGTTGGAAACATATAAAAAGAATGAGGAGCGCACATACAATTATTGTATGACCTTTTAATGTTCCAAGTAGCCTCCTGGTTATTCCTTAGATTGTCAGTCACATAGTCACCTACACCGCATCTCAGCATTAAACACGTTTTGGCCGATTTTTTTTAGTTTTATTTACTCTAGTAGCACATCCACATATAGGTACTAAGTTCCAACTTTATAGCATAAGCCGTTTCTGAGATATGAAAAACCACCCCCACCTCTGTACCTTGCTACCCCTACCCCTATTTTCTGGGATGTCTCTATAGTAGCTCTATACAGTTTTCAATTTTTAGCTTTCTTTCCTTTGTGCCTTTCGAGAAATTAAAATCAGAATTTTTTTCATTTCCACCCCCTCCCACCATCACTCCCTATACCCACACTATCAACATTTTTTTCTCCGCTAGAGGTTCTTGAGATATAAAAATAAATTTTTTGAAAAATTACTATTCCCCCACTTCCGCGTTTCACTACCTTCCACAAAAATTTTACATTCAGTAGACTCCACTGGTAATTCTATATTCAGAATTTTTATTTTCGTGGCACAATTGAGTCGGAAGATATTGCAATTCAAAAATTTTCACCCCACATCCCCATGCCTCACCACCCCCCTTAAAAATGTTAACCCTTTTCTAATCTCCTAGTATCTCTTAAGTTTCAGCCATCTGACATTAATCGTTCAGAAGATATGGATTTTAGAATGTTTCAATCTCGGCTTTCCCCCCCCCCCACTCTCACACCCTATCAACAAATGCAAATGGGTTCACTATCATAGTACTACATAAGTTCTAAGTTTCAGCCCCCTAGCATAAGCGGTTCCTGAGATCTAGAAACCAAAATTTTTCATCTAAAACGCTTCCCCCTCAATCATCCACCCCTCCAAAAGATACCACTCGTAGGGGTTCATCCATTCTACCTACCATAAAAATATCAACTCAATATCTCTAGCGGTTTTTGAGCTACACACTTTCAAACATTTTTGCGTACGGCGTACGGCGTCTACGGCGGACAGACGGACATTTTTATACTCTAGATGAAATCATATAGAGTATTATAAGTTTAATCCAGCCCAAAAGTTTGTAACGCATAGAACTAAGCCTCGGACGAAAAAAGTTATATATTATTTTTTGTTTATTTGTGCCCAAAAACCTCAAATCCGCTTGACGTCCGTCCGTCCGTCCGTCCGTCCGTCCGTCTGTCCGTTAGCACGATAACTCAAGAACGCATTCACCTAGGATCTTGAAATTTTGAATCTGGATGTTTGGTTGAATTTGTAAGGCTAAGTTCGTTAACGGGCAAAATCGTCCTACTCCTTCGGGTAGCTGCCATACAAAATGTCCTTAAAACACGTGTTCAAGAATATTAGTCGATAACTTCAGAAGGGTTTAAGCTACGACATTGAAATTTTGTATGTGGTTTTTTTCCAATAGTTGGAGCTAAATATATGATTATGAAGAAAATCCTGTAAGTCCTTCGTGTAGCTGCCATACAAATATCCTGTCAAAATGTATTCACTTAGTTTACGAAACTCACTATAACTCAAGTAATCTTTTAGCTATGAATTCGGAGTTTTGTACAAATTAGTTTTGAGTAAAAACAAAGTTTGAGTTTACTAGTCAGCGTAATCCGTTTACTCCTTCTGGTAGCTGCCATACAAAATGTCCTTAAAACACGTGTTTAAGAATATTGGCCGATAACTTCAGAAGGGTTTAAGCTACGTCTTTGAAATTTTTTATGTGTTATTTTTCCAATAGTTGGAGCTTAGTGTATGATTATGAAGAAAATCCTATTAGTCCTTCGTGTAGCTGCCGTACAAATATCCTGTCACAATGTATTGACTTAATTTACGGAACTTACTATAACTCAAGTAATCTTTTAGCTATGAATTGGAAATTTTGTACAAATTAGTTTTGAGTAAAAACGAAGTTCGAGTTTACTAATCAGCGAAATCCGTTTACTCCTTCTGGTAGCTGCCATACAAAATGTCCTTAAGACACGTGTTCAACAATATTTTTCGATAACTTTTGAACGCTTCAAGCTACGAATTTGAAATTTTGTACACGTAAATGGTTCCAAGAAAAAGGATAAATATGTAAGAAATCGAGTGGGTCCTTCCTGCACCTCTCATGTGAAAGTCCTAGAAAAAGGAAATTTTTTTCGATGACTTACCCAGTTCAAGATATGAAATTAAACACTGAATATTGTCTTTCAGTTTTGAGTAGCAATCTAATGGTAGTCCCTAATAAAGGACATACAACATGCACACACGTAATTCTACTTAATCCTTAACTACAATATAAATCGGAGTTCAGTATTCATCTAGAGTATTATACGATTGGCTTGCAGCCGATCGTGACTGCAGTATTTTTTTTTTTTGTTTTTTTGGGGTTTACTAGTCCTAAAATGTAAAAATACAAAATTTTAGGGGAGCAAATTTTTTTGAAATTTCAGTTCGATCACAATATTTTATTATTAAAAAATAATAAAGTAAAACATATCTGGGAAACAAGACGGGCGAGGAGCAATTAAACGGTCTGGCTTTGTTAAATATGCATCGGGATGTGGATGTGGAATGCCAAGAAAGCCAAAAATACGTGTGCAAAATATATGCACGCAGCGGTTCACGCATCTATGCATGTGAAACAGACGTGCAGAGTTTTTCACAGATCTTTTGGTTGTATTTGTCATAAATCACCGCATTTTCTGATAGTCGGTTTGAGTTTCAGTTTCAGTTTATTTTAATTGACAAAAAATTATCTAACGGCCTATTACGAAACTCGAGTCGAGTGAGTAACTCGACTCACATTTGAACTCGACTCGAGCTAAAGTTGGTATTATGAAACTCGACAATTGGAAAGTCACTTCATTTCCAGCAGTCGACTTGACATTTCTTTCAAGTAAATACTCATTCGATCGGCTGCCATAATACGCAGTTCTTTTTACTCACGCTTTTTTTTCGACTCAAAGTCGAGTGAAACTGGACAAGTAGGCACTCGTCGAGTTTGATAATTGCAGAATGTGAGTTTTTTGGTCGAGTCGAGTTTCATAATAGGCCCGTTAGTTTTGATCACGCAAAAATATAATTTTTGTAATTTTTTCTAAGTTCGATGAAACGCTCCTCCATTGCTACTCCACTCCACAGGTAGAAAATTACAACTAAAAATTTAACTGTGAAACCACTTTTTTATTTTTCTGTGTTGGTAAATTTCAACATCAAGTTGTGGCAATACTGCCGCTGCACAGCGAAAGTAGAAGTAGAGACATCTTGCAGCGCTCCGCTGCATGTAGAATAAGCGTGTGTTTCGTCGCATTTAAACTCAAGCATTCTAAATCCGTTTTGCCGCGCTTCATGCAGATATATGCACATGTATTTCTGGCTGAAGTGATTGAAATGATGGCAAAAGTTCCAAGAAGAATGGACTTCATTTTAAAAATAGTGAAATCATCAGAAATATAAAATTTCTATCATAATAATATAAATATATTATGTATTAAATTATGTTCTTCAATATAAATCTTTAAAAAATTTGTTTTTCGGGTAAAAAATACTGTTCCGTTTATTGTAGCGTGACGTTTCGGACTCGACTGAGAAACGGGAAGTTTGATACAGGACTTAGTAGAGTGCGCAACGTCGCACAAAAAGAATCGGTTTCGTTTTCTTTGTTGTTCCCGTTGTTAATTGTTGAAACTGCTGAAGTTATTATTGGTGCAATCTTTGATTTTGAATTGAGTCTTGTTGTTGCTTTCCAGGAACGAATTGACCATTTTTGAATATATATTTTCCATTGTTGGTTGAGTGTTTTGTTATTTCAAATTGTATCAATCGTCTTAAGTTCTGATTTATCAGCGTGCTGTCGACTATTGTAAATTTAATTTAAATAAGCTTTTAAATTAATTATTTATTGCACAACTTGGAGGAGGGTGGTCTAACGTCAACTCCCACAGGTTGTTTACAAAAATGCATCCTTTTTTCAAATTTTTAGTAAAATTCGGTTTTTCTAAAAAAATATCTTTTTTTATATTGTTTAATATTTATACACGACGCACAATATATTATGTAAAATACTATTGATGTAAGTGTTCTGAATTTCAAAATGTTTTAAAAAAGAATATCGTAAGTACGAGTATTTGATTTTTAAATTTTAAATAAGTTGAACATTACAAACGCATTCCCCAAACTTATAAATCCCTTTTATAATAATTATTCTACATTATCATATAATTTTTCTGAAAGCCCCCCCGCCCCCTCTTCCGAAATAATTTTTTGCGTTCGCGCCTGACCATCGAATATCCCAATCTTTAAGTTATTTGAGTAGCTAGATATAATGCCCTCGACACTATTCTATATAAAATATATGTAAGAAACCATCACACCATCTCGCTTCTCACGTTATTCCAACTTTAAGGATTAAAGACGTTCGAGAAGACGCTAATCGATTAAAAACAAACTAATCTTATCAACAAGAAAACGTGGATGAATAAGGCAAGGGAAGTGAATAGAAGGTGAGTCTAGACATTGGTGGTGGCATTGAGAAGTTATAATGTCGTTTTATAAAAGCCTGCATGCATCCCGAGACAGCTCGATTGGTGGCGCTTCAAATTACAATTAATCTGCACGAACGTCAAAAGGGCTTTAATTGAAAAATCTTTTGATATTCGAGTAAACGGTTCAATAAGCACTGGACCAATTGTCGTTTTTTATTCGATAATTCCACGAATCTTTCAAGTAGAATTAGAATAAGTGAAAATAAAACATAGGCTGTAACCATCATCTGGGTGAAATACTGAATTCTTATTTAATATGTTTTCGGAATAAAGATGAAAGGGTTCGGAGTTCCCAGTATTAGTGACGCTGCTTATACTTTATCTACACGACCGATTAACTCAAGCTTCGTAAATCAATGCTATCGAAATATATTTTTCCGTGTAACTGAAATTATTAAAAAGTAAACATAAGAAAAATTAATAAAAATTCAAGTCGCTACCTTACTATATTCTTCAGTTTTCATGGCAAAGCTTTAACCACGAAATTTAAGGACATTCGTATGTTAGCTAGGTAAGAAGTGGAAAGATTTTTAAGATTTTAAGATTTAAGAACCGGCTGCCAATGTACAAAAAAAAACATACTGCAGTCACGATCGGCTGCAAGCCAATCGTATAATACTCTAGATGAATACTGAACTCCGATTTATATTGTAGTTGGGGATAAAGTAGAATTACGTGTGTGCATGTTGTATGTCCTTTATTAAGGACTGCCATTAGATTGCTACTAAAACCTAAAAGATAATATTCAGTGTTTAATTTCATATCTTGAACTGGGTAAGTCATCGAAAAAAAATTTCCTTTTTGAAGGACTTTCGCATGGGAGGTGCAGGAAGGACTCACTCGATTTCTTACATATTTATTCTTTTCCTTGGAACCATTCAAAAATGAACGTGTACAAAATTTCAAATTCGTAGCTTGAAGCGTTCAAAAGTTATCGAATTATATTGTTGAACACGTGTCTTAAGGACATTTTGTATGGCAGTTACCAGAAGGAGTAAACGGATTTCGCTGATTAGTAAACTCGAACTTTGTTTTTACTCAAAACTAATTTGTACAAAATTTCCAATTCATAGCTAAAAGATTACTTGAGTTAAATTAAGTTCCGTAAATTAAGTGAATACGTTTTGACAAGGAATTTGTACGGCAGCTACACGAAGGACTAATAGGATTTTCTTCATAATCATATATTTAGCTCCAACTATTGGAAAAATAACACATACAAAATTGCAAAGACGTAGCTTAAACCCTTCTGAAGTTATCGGCCAATATTCTTAAACACGTGTTTTAAGGACATTTTGTATGGCAGCTACCAGAAGGAGTAAAGGGTTTCGCTGACTAGTAAAGTCGAAATTCCTTTTCACTCAAAACTAATTTGTACAAAATTTCCAATTCATAGCTAAAAGATTACTTGAGTTATAGTGAGTTTCGTAAATTAAGTGAATACATTTTGACAGGATATTTGTATGGCAGCTACACGAAGGACTAACAGGATTTTCTTCATAATCATATCTTTAGCTTCAACTATTGGAAAATTAACACATACAAAATTTCAATGCCGTAGCTTAAACCCTTCTGAAGTTATCGACTAATATTCTTGAACACGTGTTTTAAGGACATTTTGTATGGCAGCTACCCGAAGGAGTAGGACGATTTTGCCCGTTAATGAACTTAGCCTTACAAATTCAACCAAACATCCAGATTCAAAATATCAAGATCCTAGGTGAAGGCGTTCTTGAGTGATCGTGCTAACGGACAGACGGACGGACGGACGGACGGACGGACAAACGGACGGACGGACTGACAAACGGACGGACGGACGGACGTCAAGCGGATTTAAGGTTTTTGGCCACAAATAAACAAAAAATAATATGTAACTTTTTTTCGTCCGAGGCTTGGTTCTATGCGTTACAAACTTTTGGGCTGGATTAAACTTATAATACTCTATATGATTTCATCTAGAGTATAAACAGTAAGCCATTTGAAAAAAAAAAATTTTTCATGGTAGTAATTCCATCAGCCAGACTTTTTTACGCCTTGAGTTTTGGCAGATTTTGTGTGCAAAAAAATTAATTATCAAGTATTTTAAAGACTTTTGCACGACAGCTGTGTAGAGTGTATAGTGTAGAGACTCTTTCAATTGTTCTTTCTGTCCGTTTGTCCAATCGCACGATAACTCAAGAGCGCGTTAACCTAGAAACTTGAAATTCGGTATCCACGCGTTATATATAATTTGTAAGTGTAACTAGTCCACTCCTGTTATAAGTATAATAGATATGTTTTCCGGTTACGATATATTTTTATCGATATGAACTTTTTGCAAAATTTGGAAGATTCAGATGCTTTGAACCATTTTTGAAAATTACACGTTCTTATCACAAATTAAATAACCAACTCGCTAGATGCTAATATTAGCTACCCTAATAAATTTTGTCCCGTAAACTGAACAACGGTTTAATCCTTCAAGGATCCCGAACACCCTTAGATTTCCAATTCGCTATACTTAGCAACAACCAACATTGTTTTCGATGATACGAGCAATAAACAATTATCTGGTGGGATTTCTCAGTTCGTCAATGTGCAGCTCATCCTGTTGTAACTTTTTAAGCTTCTTCTTACGCGACATGCACATCCATATAATGCCCGGCCATACGAGTATCTGTATCTTGTTTTTTTTTGTAATGAAAATAATTCACAATGTGTACAAGTACATGCGAGTTCGCATGGCGATTTTATGTTCGGTTGATGTTTTGATTTCTGATCGTTTGACTAAATTGGATCACGAGGAATTATGCCAACGGATTTCTTTTCGACACCAAGAACCCCAGAACAAACCGTATGCGACGCGACATTGTCATTTACGGGCATTTCCGCTTCTTAAGGGCTTACGTGATTATCCTTCTTTGATGAGAGTTTCAAGTGTACTCGGGGCTAAGGTTAACTTTATTGTTTAGTTATTAGTGATTAGAATTAACGCCCTGTATTCTGTGCTTCATGCTATTAAAGATTGCGGATAATTTAACAGCGACAAATAAATAGCTGGATAGTAAATGGCTGTGAAAAGCGATAAGTATCTGTGGAAATGTTTGCGCTTAGGATTTTGGTGTAGTGCCATATAATTTACAATGCGATTTTTGTTACACCGTATTATCATGTGGCCTAACCGAATTACCTGCATTATGTTAATGTTGATATCTAGTCAGATCAAGGTTTGTATTTAGATAATTGTTCGATGTTAATAGCATAGGTCCATAGAAAAGTCGTTTAACCATATACAACTCCAATGAATAATAATAATTGAATACTCAATTCAATAGATAAAAGTAATTTTAGGGACAAAATTAAATGAAATGATCTGTTTAAATATTCATTAAAACGTGGTTGCTTAAAAAGGAATTTAATTTCAGAAAATGGAACATGCAGTTTTCTGCACCCTAGCATAAGACTAATAAATATCACTGGAAAATCAAATTAACTTTAACAATTAACAATTACAGTTACCATGCCGTTGCTCTAACGCTCCCCTACAAATTACATTTGTGCCATATTCAATATAAAAATTTTATCCATTCAGACATTTTCTTGAGATTGTCACAATTTTATAAAATACCAAATGTTGCATCAGTTGCGTCTACATTCCAGTTTTTTTTAGATCTGGGTCGTTTCATGAAGCATCGCCAAAAAACACAAAGTTCTTGACTTTACCATCGCCGATTGTTTTGAAAATATTACACTGAATGCCACTGTGTCAAATATTTGACTATTCTCACTATAAAATGTAGTCAGATAGGGGCCAATTATTTGCCACATAATAATAATAATAATATTTTAAAACGGGAATGTTGCCATATAATTAAATAGGTAATGCAAATGAAGGGATGAATTATCTTTGCGATTTTTTAAGGAAAACGATTTTCTCCTTTTCTTTGAATATCACAAAAAGCGAATCTTTCAATCTTTAATTTTTCGTTGATTTTTGTATTACACCGTTTTTCAAATATTATCAAAAAATGAACTTGGGATCTGAAAGGCAGCGGAGTCAAAAAATACACAGGAAAAACAATATTTAATTATAATTTTACCTCCATTAATACTTTAATTTTGATATAGTTTAGAAGGAATTGACGGTGGTAAGGTGAATTCTTCATGGAATGATCAATTTTTGTAAATTTTGTTTGAAATAATTCAAGACCACTGTTCGTCTATTTTTTAATTCCCTGCTCTATTAGATCCCAAGTTAATTTTTGATATTTTTTTAAAAAAAAACAGTGTAGTATAAAAAATATTAAAAAATTAAAGTATTTGAGCTTTTCAAGAATGAAATACAAAATAGTAGCCTTAAAAAAAAAGCAAGTATAAATATCTATCGTATTTTTTGTACATATATTCTGCCAAATTTCCACCTTAAAATAAACCCTATTTGATTTTTATTATTTATGAACGAAGTTGTGAATTTTGAAATAGGACTCGAACACCTTTCTAACGGAATCTTTAAGATACTACTGCAACCAAGCAAAAAACTGTACAAAAAAATCTAAATCTGAATTAGTTCTTTTTTTTAATTCATCAAGTGAACAAAGTTTCAAAAGAATCGCCACTGATGCGGTCAATATTTCTTGGAATGATCCTCCTACCTACGTGAGCAATTTTAAAATTTTATTTAACCAAATTACTGTTCTTCAACATCTGAATATATGTACCAAGTTTCAACTTTCTAACTTATACCATACCGTCAGGCCCGTGCGGGGCGGGGGGGGAGGGGTTGGGGATTCATCTATAGAAAGCATCAGTTTTCTATCGACCTTGGTCACAAAAGAACATATTTCAAAATGTGTACCACGTATGCATCACGTTACAAAGCCGTGTTCGGTGTTAGCATCCAAAAGGACCAAAAATGACCCGCTGTGAAGTACGTATTATATGTACATGAAAAATTCAAAAACATTTATAAGTAACTGGGTGAAATTTCATTCCGATCACGATTCCTGATCGTGGCCTTGTGCGGAAAACTAAAAAAGCGAATTCTTGTGAAAATACTGATTTTACGTGTGTTTGAAAAAAATACTCGTCCATCATTTTTCGTAAAAGGTATGACTGTGTCTAGTAATACTGTTCTAATACGTTTATTGGCTGATGTGGAATATCAAAGCACAGTGAGGAAACCACTACTGACCTTTATCAGACACGTCGATAAAGGACTCGCTTGAATCGCGATTGGAAGAACACAATTTTGTAGTCGAAGCTTCTTTTCTGTTTGTTCTTCCTATCTGGTATACCAACACAACAAAACACATCTAGTAATGTACCATGGTTTGAGGCTTAATCGCCAGAGATTTGACACCTTTTACATTTTTACAGAGAATTGGAATGCTTCTAAAATGGTCAAATTACATCAGTAGGCCTTACTACTTGATACTACAAGATGATAACGATCTAAATCATTGAAGTCGGCTTCGTAATGCGTATAAATAGGCAAAGGTGTTTATTTTACCAGTTAGCTTCATGGTAGTGGTGTATCTTTTCATCGCCTCGAGACACATTCCACTTTATACTTGCGTGCGATACTCCACCTCTTCCTTCAATATTGCCGTCTTTTTCACTCCTCGTTAACGATACCAGAGAGTTACTACTAAATTACCTGGAATATTACCAGTGAATATACCAGTTATGACTACTAAATTAACCACGCTGCATACCTATTGGAACATTTTATGACGCAAAACACCAAATAAAACTTTTTCGAAGCCGAATGGCGAGTGCAGGAGTAGGATAGTGAATTTAATTACCGCGTTCTTGCAGGAACTATGACGAATTGGATTGACCGTCACATTCATTAGATTCAAATCTCTTAGAAAATGTTTGCAATTATGAATTTCAAGCTGTGAATGTCTGCAGTCATTTCCAAATATTCGACACCCCTCCCCCCCCCCCCCCCCTCCTTGACGATAACCTGCGCACGGGGTTGCATACCGTAGATTGGATACGAATATCCATACCTTAAACCTTCTATAAAAAAAAATTATTTTAAAACAATTCCTCTAATAGTGGTCCATTCAGCTCAACTCTCGTGGAAGTTAGATCACTTATAGTCGAGCAAAAAAATAAATTATACCATAGAATAATTTTTTTTTTTTTTAAATTTCAGGTAGGTCGATCAAAAATCCTTCAAAATGAAAAACATTTAATTAATTACAACTCCTTACAATTCGACGAAAATTAAGTTTTTGTTACAGAATTCAAAAGAACCCAAATTTTGACAGGGTTGTTTGTTCGAAAGAAAGGTAGGCACCGTGATTTTCTTTCATAATTTCTAAATTGGTAAGGTGCTATAACAATATTGCAATTGGACAGAGTGCAGCTTAAGAAATTACAATGAAATACAACAATCCATCCTGTAAAATAAACGGTATACCTATCAATAAAAGATTTGTATCTATTTTATGTCCGTAACTCAGTTCCACATATCCGCATTGACGTACTTCAATAGATTAGCTTCTTTCTTGAATAAATTATTGTTCGGATGAACTTGCAATTATCAGGCCACAAATTTGATTTAAAACGAAGATATCTAGGGGATTACCTACATGTGTTTTTCGACAAATCATGCACCATTAGAATCGTATTTCAAAAAAACATTCAAGCCGCTAAAGCAATCCGCATTTCAAATTTCTATAGGATTTTAATTACATTGATTAAGGAATGTAGTGCGAATCGTCTAACTAATAGAAAATTATGAAAATGATATTTCAAAATTTCATTTGTAATACGTAACTCGGTAGCTTTAGAACTAAACAAAAAAATAGTGGAAAGAACTAACAATAGAAGCATTCGAACAATGTGGACAAATTTCCTATACTATATTCTAACTAAAGTGGTTAACCTTCAAATCTTTTTTTCTTCACCTCATTTCAACCATAAAGTGAATCAATCAAGATCAAATTCTTAGTGGGCATGATTTCGAGCAAAAGTTCGAACATATCTAAAATCTTGCATAACAAACAGAAATTCGTAACAGCCCCAAAAAGAATTTCATGGATAATTTAGTGGTCATATATAAAAATGTCGAAGTACTGCACACATACTGGAGGTGTGGTAGAGCAATAGGAATTCAAAGGTAGGAAAACAAAGGTGGATCGGAATTCGTTACAGAAGACATTCTGGTATGGCATAGGTGTAGTCAAGAATTGGTCTCGAAATACACCGAGCTATTTCTTATGTATTATTCGAAAAGTCACTTCGGATCCATCCACTAGCGTTCTTTTATTGTCGTCGTCACCGTCGTCTTCTTGATTTGTACCATACACCACATACGACTGAACGTTAGACAAAATCACGGCTTTGGATCGCGCGACTCATAATATAAAAATCATAAAATTTGAACAATGTGATTAACCTCCCTATGGGATTAGGCTACTGGGCATGCTCACAACGCTTAATTACAACAAGTCCATTGATACTGAGCTGATGGTCTCGTCTTCTCGAGATGGAAAAAAAACTACACCAGAAACGTATCGTATGGTGGCTGATGGTGTGTTCTTATTGAAATCTTTTCAGTTTTCAAGATCCGGATACCGCAGAAGCGAACAAAATTTTTTGGAAAGATGAAGAAAAGAAATCATAATACATTTATAAGAAACGAAGAAGAATAATTTATGAAAGTAAATTATTATCATTTGTTGCTGTGTTGCTTTTGCTCAAGTTGTTGGCTGCCGAAGAGTTTTTCGTCTACCTACCAATGATACCTGTACGTTGTTTTTGTTGCTCTTTATCAACGTATAGGTGGAACTGATAAATAGCTTATATTATGCGACAACAAAGAAAAGCCGACTTCTTTCAATGCGTTTCTTCTCCTTTTTTTCGAATTTTGAATATGGTATATGAACACAAAACGATACGATAAAATTTTGAAGGTAGAACCGCGGCTGCCTATGAATATTTGGACCGACTTGTACATCATAAAGATGCTTAGCTATTTCTTGCTGCTGCTTGCTGGTGACTTTTCATAACTGGTGGTAAGATGATTCAGCGAATCCATAAGAATCAGTTGACAGATTACCAATTGAAATCGGGTACATCATATTTGCAAGAGCTTTAAGCGGATTTAAATAGGAGCTGAGCCCAATTGGATGTATTCAGATGGAACCTATTGGCTAATTTTGTAATTAGTGTGGTATAAACATATGATTGTTATTAATTATATAAATTTCCCAGTTTGTATTTCCTATCAAACTATGTGGGAAAGAAACCTTTCTCGGAGGAATTCACACCACATGTGCATTTGCAATACTTACTTAATAACGTTTATAAATTTTAAGTTTTTTTTTTTTGATTAATTTTTTCTTTCTTTCTACATTAATTTTTCAAAACATAAGGCCAGGTAAAATTGACGACTAAAATAAATTATTAAATTTTTTTATTATAAATTATTACTTTATTATTTTAATAATAAAGCATTGTTATCAATTTTTAAAAAAAAAAATTGCTACCCTGAAAATTTTTTTTTCAACTTTCCTGATATAGACACCAAAAAAGCAAAAACAAATTTCAGTCCGTCTGTGCGCCGTCCGCCGTACGCCGTCCGCGGTACGCAAAACGTTTGAAAGCTTATAGCTCTCAAACTCTTTGAGCTATTAAGTTGATTTTTTTTTGTTGGTAGACTGAGCAGACCCCTTCAAGTGGCCACCTTTTGAATAGAGGAGGTATGAGGGGGAGGTGGGGGAAGCGTTTTAGATCGAAAACTTTGGTTTCTAGATCTCAATAACCGCTTAGGCTAGGAGGCTGAAACTTGGAATTTATATATAGCATCGATAGTGGACACATTTGCAAAAGAAATGATGATATGGGTGTAGGGGTATGGAAGTGGGGGGAATAATAATGCGTTCGAAACGCTCGAAAGTAGAGATCAAGACATTCTAAAATCCATATATCCTAAGCTGTTAGTATCACGAAATTAAAACTTAATGAACATCTGTGGGCATACTAGCAGAATAGATCGGAAATAAATTTTTGAGTGGGGGCAGTGGTGTACGGAGATGGGGGGTGAAAAACTTTAGATTGCGATATCTCACGAACCAATTACGCTAGAAAAATAAAATCCGGTCTCTGTATTAACGTTGACAAATAAAGTTTACTGAAAGTAAAATTTTTTAAGGGGTCGGTGGAGTATGGAAGTGGAGGGGATAAGAATTTTTCTAAAAAATCACGTCTCATATCTCAAGAACGGTGTATGATAGATGCTTACAATTTTTACCAGAAGAAGGCCAAATAGACCCCTAAAAGGAAAACAAATTTTGGGGGTAAAGGTGTAGAGGGTGCGGGTGGGAGAGGGTGAAAAGGAAAAAGATCCGATTTTTATATCTCGAGAACCTATAATGACATAAATCTGAAACTTGGTATTTGGATAGAACTATAGTAGTAGCATGTTGAAAAAATATAATTTTTTATAGTGGTAGTATGGTACGTGGGTGGGGGGTGTTTTTCCTAACTATAGAACGGCTTATGCTAGAAAGTTGAAACACGGTATGTATATGTAAGTCAACTAAAAAAGTAATTACGATTAAAAAAAAATTCAAATATCCATTGGCGTACAGAAGGGGGGCGAAAAAAATGATCAGTGAAAATGAAATGCATATATTTTTACGATTTTCATCATATCTATTAGGTCTTTCCAAATATTGAATTCAGTTCTATTCTACGGATTTTTCATATAAATACCTAGAAAGCGTTTTCGGGATTTTTTGAAATTCGACCCCCACGGTTGTGTAATGGGGTTGTATACATTTTCAGGAATTCAGCCATATCCATCCGGTCTGATTAGATATCGAATAACTTTTCACTTCCACTGGCTGGTTTGATAATCACCTAAAACTCGTTTTCAAATTTTTTCCTTTTTCAACCCCTAAGAGGGTATAAACGGGTTGAACACGTTTTCCGTCAGGAGTGATAAAACATCGGATTGGTTTTCACTTCCTCGGGCTTTCTTTATATATATCTAAAAACTCATTTCAGGGTTTTTGGATATTCAACCCCAAAGTGATTTCAAGGGCGTTGCATATATTTTCACAAATTCCTACATATTTCTTAGTTCTAATGAGATATCGAATTCATTTTTACTTTTTAAGGCTTCCTATATAATCGTCAAAAAGTTGATTTCAGGATTTTTAGATATTCAAGATTGATGAGATATTTGATTGGTTTTCACTTCCACAGACTATTTATATAATCGCCTACAAACGCATTTCCGATTTCATGTAATGGCCCAAAACCAAATCACGAAAAACCTCCTAATCACGTAATAACTACGTAGTATTATACTACTACTTAGACTGCGTCCCGGAGTATGACCCAATTATGTAATTCATATTTTATATGTGGCAGCGGCGTAAGTATTCTAGCGCGACCCCATTCTACCCATTTTTTTAGGTTTTCAATCACATAGTAACCTACACCGCATCAATCTTAAACGCATTCCGAACTTCTACCCGAAAAATAATAAAGTTGCGCCCAGACTGTTGGCAGATTTTTTTATTTATTTTATTTTATTTTTTATTTATTTTACATAAAAATTTATGTTTTAGGCAATGTGAACTGGCCACAGCTTAAAAATTTAATACTTTTAAAGGTATTCCGACAGCCCTCGTGAACACTTTTA
The DNA here is from genome assembly GCA_951812415.1 of Beris morrisii. Classification (NCBI taxonomy): domain Eukaryota; kingdom Metazoa; phylum Arthropoda; class Insecta; order Diptera; family Stratiomyidae; genus Beris; species Beris morrisii. The sequence continues at coordinate 171,120,803 of OX638310.1, forward strand.
AAGGTATTCCGACAGCCCTCGTGAACACTTTTAAAGGTATTTCGACAGCCCTCGTTAAACTGTGAAAGGTATAAAGCCGAGATACCAAAATATAATTGGGAAGGAAATCTATTATGCCTGAAGCCTAGTACAGACCTCGATCAAAATTTTGATTCCCATATGAAATGCATGTAAAAAAAGTGATCAAAATTTTGATTGCTCGATTTTCGCGTTGGCTTTCTATTTTGTGCGAAGTTCGAGTCAAAATTTTGATTCGATTTGACAGTTCGCACATCGACCAAAAGATGGTGCTGAAACCGTGGAGACCAATTTTCCGCCATACGATTTAAATGTGCTGCTATTTAATTTTGCATTTCGGTACGATCATTTTGACATCTCCTGATTTGAATTTGAATTTGTCATTTTTTTTTCAAACTGACTTTGGTTTTTGTGATACCGAGTTATTATCCATGACACTTAGTTACCATAAAAAACACGCGTATAATAAATTTTATTTTTGAAAATGTAAATGTCAAACAGACAGCTGTTCCCAGCTGTTTCCTTCTCCACATTATTCTACACAACGAATTTTTCACTGTAGAGATGGGAGAGATATATAGTAAATTAGCGAATCCAAATTTTGATCGAGGTAGCTTTTTTTGAAGTAATATCTTCCGACAAACTTCCGAAGAACTGTCCGATATTACAGCCCTTATCCCAACAAACATACAAACGCACAAAAACAAATTTTAATGTTATTTAACATCAGTCTTCATCCAAAATACAAACAAATATCCAATTCAAAGATATTTCAAATTACAATCTCAATTGGCAATATCACACTTAAAAGGAAAATTTCAGAAGGTCTGTTATCAACTTTCTAGATGAAAAGGAGTCCAAACAAACTTCCACTTTTCACCTACACCCAAATAATAGTTTCTAACGCTCGAAATTGGTTGTGTATTTTGCGAGCTGTCACGATCAAATAGAGACCCCGATCCCAGATTGAATTTCAATTTGGACGTCGTTGTCGTCGTCAGAGAAAAGAACCAAACAAAATCAGTTTCGGAAAATAGTTTTCCAATTATCCCTTTTTGGACAGGCCTGGATAATGAAATGGACACAAATGGGTCAAACTATTGAAATATCGTTCGATGTCACTACTCATTGCCGTGTGTATGTGCAGAGTGCACGCACCTTCAATTGGCACCTTAAACCCGTCAAACAGTCATTTGATGTGACATTTCCCTGACTAGCGTTGTATTATCTACGTACGGTGAGTACCTATCTGTGACCAACATACATGAGGAAAACTTATTCTCTTGGGTTCTGGATTTTCGCATTTTCACTGTGAATACCATCAAATTACTGAGCTGCAACTATTGTTAGACGAAGTCAATTGTCATTAAAGGCGCGGTAGTTGCAACACCTACACCGTATTTAGTAGAATTATACGTACATATGGCTAATTACCACTCGAAGGTGTACATTTCCTTAATATTTACTGTCATATAGATTCTTGATCGTTTAAACTGGAATTAAAACTATTGCAAATATTCCGAAATCGTCAAACCTTGTTGCGAGTTATTTGACTGATAAGTGTAAAATGTATACGAAGTTGGAATATTTGAGATAAGCTAAAGATGCGGTCGTATTATAGATTTTACATGACCACTATACGGGTTTTATCTTTATAGCGTGACATTAAAACTAAGAGCTTAAGACTATTAACCACTTGTTATCTTGTTAATGAGCCTCATTAAAATCGATGTAGGTATGTATTTTATTCAAACCAATTGCGAATGTCTTTCAATTATGAAACCTTGTTTGATCCTTGTATTGTGCAGATGTTCTGGGGTTGGATAAAATTTGACGAAATCGAAAAAAAAATATATTTATAAACAAAAGCTTGAATGAGAAGGAAAAATTAAATGAAATACCAAAATTTTTAATACACCGATAAAATAAAATGCACATGAAAAATCATTTATGAACAGTATGAATTATAGTTGTAAGAAATGCGAACCCAGTGGAACACCTGAGTATGTGGTTGGAGGTGAAAAACCCTGGACTACGACTCGGACTAATCACACCAGTAATATGAAATTTGCATTGTGATCAAAAGCTTATAAATGGAGTATGTTAATCTATACATTGTTTCGGTATTTGAGGGGGTGGTAGCCACGGATGAAGGTAGTATTTATACTAGAGTTAGACCAAGCAGGCTCCTTGGAGAAAAAAAATGTTCGTGATATAAGGGTGGAAAGCAAAAAATTCAAAAATATTATAACTACTATTTGGAATGTTAATTTTTTTAAGTTGTTAGTCAGAATTAAACTCGTTTGGAACTCATACCAAAAAAATATAAAATTTCGTTAAAATAATTCGAGAATACAGTCTCAAAGATCGAGTGAACCCAAGCAGCTGTGTATTATTTTATAATTAGTTATGATTTTACTTTATTATAGTTATGATTTTACTTTATTATACTAATAATAAAAAATTGAGTTCAATCAAAAATCAAATAAAGAAATTTACTACTATTACTAATTTGGAATGTGGTATTTTTGCGTTTTGGAAGTAGTAGACTCCAAAAATCCCCTCCATGTGGGGTGTGTTTGTATGTAAGTGAAAGGTGGAGGAGGTTTCTAGACGAACAATTGTAGGTCAATGATATATTAGAACATGAAATTTTTATAAAACCACATGTAATATAATAGAGCACTCATTATGATGAAAATTGTCGACATATTTACAGGGTACTGGAGTGGGGTAATTATGCTAAAAAATTTAAACTAAGTACCATACATACGTAGATATATTATAATAAAAATAATTTTTTAGTAAAATAAATTTAAGATTTCATTTGCGTTCGGAGATGGGTTAAAATAAAATCCGTGATACAGGGGTACATACTTGCTCACGAATTTCATTACATGTCTTAGGTCTTCTTCCTCCTTGTTACATTTTGCCATAAGAAGCCACCCCCGCAACTACCTTGCCACAATAGTCACACGGATTGTATAAATTGTCTTTGAAAAAATAAACGCAGCGAGAATATCATATGTTTTATTCAAAGTCGATTACTACGAGTGTTGTTTGATAATGACCTGCAAAAATCAAGAAGGAGAAGGCAGGGAAGGAATTTGTTATTTTTTTTACCTGGACCATCCTTAAATAGATTACTTGCAAAGGTTCAGCCTGATACCTCTTTTAGTTTTTGTGAAACAGCAGTCTAAGCGAGTCAACTTCTAGTAATTTTTAAAAATGCACAGAAAGAAATATTCAATGTAAAATCATCTAAGTCGCCTTAGGCGTTAATATTTGTATGAAATTTTAAAATTACTTAAATTTTACAGTAGGAATTAGCTAAATTGCATTCACCTAAGGGTACTGCATTTAGTATAACATGCCGTAAAAAAAATTGTTGATTTAACATCGAGCGGGTTATGCAGTTCACATAAGACATTAGGCGTTTTATAATAGGTGTTTTATATGTTTAATTTGTATAAATCGACTTGCCAAAGATCTTCGGTAATTTACAAAACAAAATGTTTTAAAATTCCAACATTTTTTTTTTGGTTCCACTTTACTTAGGACTTAGGCAATTTAGCATAGGTATACAGATATACAAACAGTTAAACAAATGAAATGTGAATGAAATTATTCTCATAATGTGTAGATTGCCTTAGGAATTAGGCATTTCAACAAACATTTATGTAATTTGCAAATGCAACTTCTACCACGTGTGCATGCTTAGTGTGTTTCTCATTCAGTGGTTCTTGTGATTAAGATTGTGCGTATCTAGTGAGAATTCAAAAACAAAACACAAATATTCGAAGTAATATGTTATAGAATATAACAAGTAATACATTGGAATCCAAGTAAGTACCTATCTATCATATTAAATTAATATATTCTGTAAGAACATCATTATTTATTTCGTTTTTTTCGATATGTACAGCATTTCATAATTGTACAATATGTACTAGCTGATAATGTTGTGATGTTAATGTTGGTAATGGTAATGTGATACAGGGAGTCTTTCATTTAAGTCCTAAACCTGATCCACCTTCAGCACTTCCCGTTCCGGACTATGTATGTAACATTAACTCCTCTGCCGCAGCTAGTAATGTAAGTTAAACAAGAATATAAGTTTAATTCGCACTATAGGAATCAGCACATTTCTTTTATTTACTCATAGGCAACTGTTGCTGAAATTTTAGAAAAAACCAAGCAAGGGAAAAGTCTGTTAAGATTTTACGAAGCAGAAAAGAAGTTAACACCAAAGGAACGAACTGATCTTTTTCATAAAGTGGTGCAGCATTTTATTGAACATGATAAAAGTCTCTCAGTCCAAAGCTCAGATGGCATGTAGTTTGATTCAGCCTAGGTAAATTTGTAAATTTATTATACGAATTACGAAAAATTCCTAATAGGTGTTAGGTGAAATGAACGTATGACCTTTTTAGGTCTAAGTGTGTCCGTGTTCTCACGGGCAGCCACGCGTACCTACCTACCTAGGTGAAATACCTAAGTGGTATATAGTAAAATACGTTATTGATATTAGGTAAGTAACCTAATTGAAATTAGGTAAAATACAAAATTAGTAATGACGTAAAAATCCTAGTTGGTGTTAGGTGAAATACCTAATTGGTATAAAGTAAAATACGTTATTGATATAAGGTAAGTAACCTAATTCGAATTAGGTAAAATACAAAATTAGTATTAGATAAAATACCTTACTGATTTCGGTAATTTATTGTATACCAATTAGGTAAAATACCTAAAAATTGTTCAAATGTACATGGTTCGAAAAATGTAATATTAACTAATTTATTTTAGGTATATTACCTAAAGCCTTAGTTGACTGTTTAATGCCGAAGCACTTAGGCAAATCAATACCCGATCTAAGGCATTTTTACCTATGTATTTCTTTCTGTGTGAATAAAAACGAATTTCGTGTGTTGATTAAACATAACGTTTTAAAAGGAAAAATAGCTAAAGTAACCAAAGAAAAATTAGATATACATTATGGGGACTCTAGACCATCGATCCGAATGATTTACAATTGGTTTTCTGAATTCAAGTGTGGTCGTACGAGCACTGAAACCATATCAAGTCCAGGTCGTCCAAATGAGGTCACCACGCCAGAAATTATCGAAAAAATCCATGATATCGTGATAGAAGATCGTCGAGTGAAAGTGCGTGAAAAAGCTAATGTAGTAAACATCTCATCTGAACGTGTTTGGAATATTTTGAAACATTGTTTGGACATGAGAAAGCTATCCGCCAGATGGCTGCCGCGTTTGCTCACAATCGACTAAAAACGCAATCGTGTGACAGCTTCACAGCACAGTTTGCAACTGTTTCAACGTAATACAAATTAATTTTTTCGTTGATTCGTAACTGTTGATGAAACATGGATTCATCACTACACTCCAGAAACCAAACAACAGTCAAAACAATGAAAGTTCCATCGGCTGGAAAGGTTATAGCGACAGTTTTTTGGGATTCCAATGGAATAATATTCACCGACTACTTGCAGAAAGGGAAAATAATAACGGGAGCATATTATACGGAGTTATTGGTTTGATTGAATGCTGAAATCAAGGAAAAACGGCCTCTTTTGGCGAAGAATAAAGTGTTCTTTCATCACGACAACGTTCCGGCTCACACGCCCGCTGTTGCAATGGCAAAATTGTTTGAATTACGCTACGAATTGCTCTCTCACCCACCGTTCTCCAGATTTGCCCCCCTGCGACTTTTTTTTGTTTCCAGACTTGAAAAAATGACTTGCTGGAAAGAGATTCACCACGAATACTGACGTCATCAATGAAACCAACGCCTATTTTTAAGGGTTGGAGAAATCAGATTATTTAGAAGGGATCCAAACATTGGAAAAACGCTGGACTAAGTGTATCGAGCTAAAAGGAGACTATGTTGTAAATGAAATAAATTTTTTTTCCCGAAAAAATTGTGTTTTTTTGATTTTTGCAGGTCATTATCAAACAGCCCTCGTACATATGTGAAAAAAAAACCAGAGCAACTTCTTTGTCGTTTATAAGGCACAGAGTTTCATTCATAAAGCGAAAGGTTACCAGAATTAAATTATTATACTCTAGATGAAATCATATAGAGTATTATAAGTTTAATCCAGCTCAAAAGTTTGTAACGCATAGAACCAAGCCTCGGACGAAAAAAATTTATATATTATTTTTTGTTTATTTGTAACCAAAAACTTCAAATACGCTTGACGTCTGTCCGTCCGTCTGTCCGTTAGCACGATAACTCAAGAACGCCTTCACCTAGGATCTTGAAATTTTGAATCTGGATGTTTGGTTGAATTTGTAAGGCTAAGTTTGTTAACAGGAAAAATCGTCCTACTCCTTCGGGTAGCTGCCATACAAAATGTCCTTAAAACACGTGTTCAAGAATATTGGTCGATAACTTCAGAAGGGTTTAAGCTACGTCTTTGCAATTTTGTATGTGTTATTTTTCCAATAGTTGGAGCTAAATATATGATTATGAAGAAAATCCTATTAGTCCTTCGTGTAGCTGCCATACAAATATCCTGTCAAAATGTATTCACTTAATTTACGATACTCAATATAACTCAAGTAATCTTTTAGCTATGAATTCGGAATTTTGTACAAATTAGTTTTGAGTGAAAAGGAAGTTCGAGTTTACTAGTCAGCAATATTTTTCGATAACTTTTGAACACTTCAAGCTACGAATTTGAAATTTTGTACACGTTCATTTTTAAATGGTTCCAAGGGAAAGGATAAATATGTAAGAAATCGAGTGAGTCCTTCCTGCACCTCCCATGCGAAAGTCCTTCAAAAATGAAATTTTTTTTCGATGACTTACCCAGTTCAATATATGAAATTAAACACTGAATATTGTCTTTTAGTTTTGAGTGGCAATCTAATGGCAGTCCTTAATAAAGGACATACAACATGCACACACGTAATTCTACTTTATCCCCAACTACAATATAAATCGGAGTTCAGTATTCAGTATATTATACGATTGGCTTGCAGCCGATCGTGACTGCAGTATGTTTATAATATTAATTTGTTTTTATTTATCACATGTATTTTGGTTTTGTTATGTAATATCTTTTAGATCCCCTTCCTTCCCAATGTTGCACTCTGTTAAATTTCTGTAACCATCTCCTACTTAATTTTGCTTAATTTATTTATTTATTTATTTATTCATTCGGACACACTGTACAGATTTAAGAAACCCAATTACACAATCTGTTAAATAAAACAAAAAAAAAACAAACGGGAGCAGGAAAAAAAACGAAAAAATTTTATAAAAAGAAAAAAGAAGAAAGAAAGTAATAGTAAAAACACAAGTAGAAAATTATTGTATTAACAGTTAAAGTTAAAAAAATTAAGTTAAGATGAACATTAGCCTGTGAAAATTAATGACTTGACTAAGATTTCGAAAGCTAAAAAAGATATGGACAGAGAACCAACCTGGAGCCTATCATGATTCCTTTGTAGTCGAACCAGTGGCGAGTAAAAGTAGACGTTAGTTGAAGCCGCAGCTGGCGCGAATATAGAGACAGACCTGCTCGGCCGCGAGGTAGTGCGAAACTCAAGGTTAAGATGTAAGGTAGAGTTCATAATACCGTTAAAAACCTTAAAGAGAATACACTCATCAAGATACAATCTGCGCTGATTTAGTCAGGGAATATTGAGTAAGGATAAACGTTCACTGTAGGAGCAGTAGGGTAGGTTATATTTGAAGAGGAGTGACCGGGTGAATCGACGCTGAACAGACTCAAGAGATTCAATGTGACAACTATAATGAGGGGACCAAATAGAAGAACAGTATTCCAATCCGCTGCGAACAAGTGTCAGATAGAGCTGGACGCACGTTTGAATATTGGAAAACATATAAGCGGATCTCAAAATGAAACCAGACAATCTAGATGCAGTGGAAATAATGTTTTGGAAGTGAATATCAAATTTAAGTCTTCGGTCGAAAGTTACACCTAGATCACGAATCTGGGATACTTCGATGAGAAGGGTGGAGTTCAGAGTGTAATCGAAGGGTATAACTACATGTTTCAGTGTAAAGGTCATTTTATGGCATTTGCTTACATTAAGTGGAAGGCGATTATATGAGCACCATAGGGTTAGTTCATTAAGATCAGACTGTAATAGGATACAGTCACTTCTTGAAGATATCTCCCTGTAGATTTTGAGGTCATCAGCGTAGAAAAGGAATGAAGAGTGAAAGTTTAGGGGTAGGTCATTAACAAAGATTATGAAAAGGAGTTTTTGATGTATTGTAGTATAAGAACATCCCCTAATGGGGTGGAACGCGGTTGTACATGTTTTCACAAATTTCGCCATATTAGGTCTGATTAGAAATTATATTCGTTTTCACGTCCACGAACTTTATGCATAAAAAATTGTTTAGGGATTTTTCCTAATTCTACCCCGTATTGAGTTGTATACGCGTTGCTCACATTTTTGCAACCACCTCTACTCATTTTTGTATGACGTTTCACATTAATGGCCCCCACGGAGGTAAAGGTGGTTGTACGCGTTTTCAGGAATTTTGCCATATTTATTAGGTCTAATTAAAAATCCGATTTGTTTTAATTCCACAAGTTTTTGTATACTATTTTAAGATTTTTCTTTATTGTACTCCTTTGAGGGTGTTTAGTGCGGTTGCATGCGTGTTAACGAATTCCCCAATATTTCTTATAGATATCGAATTCATTTTTCATTCTACGCGTCTTATAATCACCTACGAATCGATTTCAGGATATTTTGAGATCCAATGCAATTAATTTTTTTTATAAGGTCCAAAATTTAAAAGGCATTAGATAAATGTGTGAAATTTTGAATGGTATTTTTTAGAATATAACTTTTATTTTGCGTACTTGCTTCTCTGTGTTTAAAATATTAAATTCAACATTTAAAATAATTGTCTTATTTGTCTTATTTTATGAACTTCTTACTATTATTACTTTTCACGTTTATTATTTTCTTTATAAAATCAATACTCATTAGTGTTTTTCGTGATCTTTAGTAAAGAACTTATTTTACTTATTTTTTTAATAATAATCTGTGACATATAACAAATAAGTAACCATTTTATGATGTTTATTTTATTTTGTAATGTTTTTTTTGCAGAGCTCTGAATGTGTTGCCACACGGAAAAAAAGAAATAGTTTTGACTGCCAACGACAAGGGTTCTCGTTACTATTGTGATGGTGAAATTTCAGCTAACCATCATTTTTAGTTCTCAGTACCACTATAAAATGTTGTTATTAAAATGTGATAATAACAATTTAATTGTATTTATTGCTATTTTTGTGTACAAATCACATTTCGCAATTTGTATAATTCACAACGAAAGAGTGATCACTACAATTAGAAATGTCAGTAACAAAAAAATAGTAATATCTATGATGAAAATTTGTTAAACCAACACAGTACAAATTTTTTGTAATTTGTTAAACCAACACAGTACAGTACACAGTTTTGAGAACATTTGTAAACTTTGAAACATTTTCATAGTTCTGAAAATGTAGGAACGAGCATGAATGAATAGAGAATAGTACTAATTGCAACGAAAATGTTCTAGAAATATGTTGCGTTTTTAACAGTCCTTCGATTAGTAATAAGTCCCACTTTTGCTGTCAATAGGTACTGGTATAATACTATAAAAAAATATTTTTTATTGGAGTAGAATATGGCACAGGGTCATGTTGGGGAGATCGATTAAAAATATAACAAAAAAAAAACATTTATTTAGTTTTTTTTTTTATTTTTTATTGATTATTTTGTTTCCATATTAAGCTTAATTCTATATAATTGTTATTTTTGGTAAATATGCTGTTTTAATTAATAAAAAGGTACAATTCGCTCGCCTTTTATACCAATTGGTAACACTTGAAATACAACTTTCAATAACAAACTCCATTTAATAAGTTTAATTGATTTATTAACATACTTGTCACTTGACTGTTTTACAAAGAAGACGCGTCGAAACTGATTTATTCAAATCTACCGCAAAGAAGAGCGATTGTTTTTTGCTGCCACAATGTTTTTGGTAAACGTTACATATTATGTGTACATTGCACATGATTTGATGTCATACACCACAAAAAATGTGTCTGCTACACTTTCTTAGTTTGTATTACTTTTCAATAGTAACATACAAATTAGATATTCCAGAAAACTATTTATGTGTATTATTTACATTGGTATTTTGGGAAATTAGTACAATTCTTAACGTTCCTAGGTACATCAGAATTTGTAAGAAAATAGTAATGATAACATATTTATGTGTAAGGAATACATATTTTATGTTTCCGGTACATATTTGCAGCTACATTGGTGAAATGTACAATGTACATTTCCTTTTTTTTTGTGCAGTATCTAAAGGTATTAAAAAATTAAAAAGTAGTGAAAAATTACTGAAAAATAATTTAGACATGTGAATACAAGTTTTTATATTTTGAGGTTAAATCAAATTCATTTTGTATTCAAGTGTGTAATGCTGATGCACAGAAGGCACATTAATCAATTTGAGGAATGTTTGTTATTGATAAAGACCGGACCCGACTTGAACCTTCCCCATATGAAAAGGTGGTGTGTTATATGCGGGTGGTTATTATGTTTTATCATCATTCTTAATCCCTTAACTTGCTTAGAAGTGTGTATTGTTCATTATGCTCCCTTGAATAGTATAAGTTCGAATTAGCTCGAAGATCACATTCCAAAAAAAAAAGAATAACTGAAAAAGTGAACATGTTCGAGTATACAAGAACCGTCTTCAAAACCCAATTAAGAAAAAAGAAGAGAAAATCTACAGATGAATACAATTCAATTTTTTTGCAACTTTCATAAGTTACACAAATCCACAACTATTAAAGTTAAGAAAATTTCATAGCGTTACTTGGCTGACTTAACGGTCAACAAAAACCAGATAGCTACCACATTTCAATACAATTTTCAAGACCGTGATTATTTCTGGACTCCATCGATATTCGATAGCTTTAGCATCCACAATACCGCATAGAGAAAAAAAACGCTAAACAACTGAAATAAATTGAAAATTGCTACCAGAGTTACTCGTTCGGAATACAATAAAATCCCAAGACTCAAGCTCGTCTATTCAAACGCTAAGCCATTTTTTGATCTCGATCTATTCGATTACATACCACTGAAACGAATCGATTGTAAAACGAGGATTGTAAAACGGGGTTCGGGGGCTCCAATAAACTGAAATTCATCCACATCATCTCTATATGGGTCCCCGCATAGGTATATAAAAATTTTCCCAACCACATCAATAGGCATAAATTATTATGACAACAACGGCTCCGGGAGCATATATTTTTGTTATTCTTCAGAGATTCATTTTTTCCAAAAATATTTTTTCCATCAAAAAAAGCTTATGAACAAAGCGCGATCGTTAGGCGCACGGAACGGAAATGCCAAGTAACAACTACCAGTCGAAAATCCTGGAAATTCATTTTACGATCAATGATTTTTTTTAAAGATTTATTTTATTTTTTTAAATTCATCGCATTCAAACACGATCGTAACATGGAGCAAAATAGGCTTAATGACATCGCTCTGATCGGCAGCCCTGAGGGGTCTAGTCTAGGCCGAAAACTAATCAATCTATCGAATCTTAAATGCACGCTCGTAATAAAATTTTTTGAAGGAGGAGCATAACGATAAATCCAAAAAATTTTATGATACATGCTTGGATTGTTGTTTTTTCTATCGATCGCAGTTTTTCTTCTAGCCAGCTGTATTTTTTGTTCGATGTATAATATAATTTTCATAATTTACGAGAAAATTATGCAAAAATTTCTGATATTATAAAACAGTATAGCCACTGCGGAAATATAATTACAGTGGCAGTGGCGGTACGGACTGCCATATGTTATCAGCTCACGATCATCGTTTTTCGAATCAGATGAAATCTATTGCTCTATCAGCGCTATCGTTTTTTGGTAAATTCCAGAAGCTTGATAAAAATTGAACATTAAATCAGGATTACGGGGTGAAAAAATAACAAAAAATAAATCGAATTTTGTTGTTATTTGAGATGTAGTGGTCGTGCGTTCGACAGTTCGAATTGCCGTTGGCGACGTGATCGGATGCGCCGGTTGAAAAAATATATTCATAAAGCTAAAAGTAAGAAACTGGTCTTGAACGGCATAACGTGGTATCTTACCGACAAGACCGGATAACGACAATTCGGACCTGACTATTGGACATTGGCCGGCCAAAACCACTACGACACAATTTTCTTGTTCGCTACCCGCTATATTCCTTGCTAGCACAAAACCTTAAAAAGACTAGCAGAATATTACCATCGTCTTCGCGACTTCTTCAGAGGCTTCTCGGTTTATATCCGATATTATTATTGTCAACATGCAGAAATCTTAACACGATATTTTTCAAATGTCTGAGCTGCGTATAGAGCTTGAATTCACCTATGCAAAAGATACAAAAGATACAAGTATCTAAACAGAGCGACTACACAAATGACTAATTTATTTCGGTTAAGTTTAGTTCAAGTGCATAAATCATTTTGTGAACTAACTGGCAGACAGACCCAGGCCAGGCTATTCAGTTTGAGATTTTTGTAAGTGATCGTGCCCGATCTACATGATATTAAAAGCTGGTGATCTTCGCTAATTCAAAGTACGGATAGGATTGGCAATTTAATTTGTCGATGAAAGATTTATGGCGTGCGCTACGTTATTGGTATGTGATTAAGGCGGCTTATTAGTTGCAAATCGGTAAAATTATGGAAAATAGTGACAAGATCGTAGGTGTCTCTAGATCTCCCACACGAAACTCTGAAGATTCGCTAAATCGAATTAGTAAAATGGAAAGAATGAAACGTTTTCTTTTTAAATTGACAATTCCTAGGAGGATATTTTTTTCCTTATGGATGCCATTACCCAGCAAACATATTGGCGAGGGTTTGGTGGCAGTCAATAATTTAAAAATTCTTGCTAAATGCTTGCAAAAAGATTGCAATTAGTAAGGATAACATTTTTTTAACCCTTAGAAATGGCACGCTTTTTGCAAATGGCTAGAGACCATATTGCATATTCTCATTAGGTATTTATTAGTTGCGCATCAGTCGGAAGGAACACTTGTGAGTGCTAACTATTGTATTATTATATTCCATTTTTTGGTACGAGTGAAAGTGATTTTTAATAAATAAAAAGTTGATGAGAATAGAAACCTATTGCGTGCGGTACTATGCCTTTTTTAATAGGGTGCCTTACAAGCCTGAGTACTCCAATGAAGAATATGCTGACATTGTGTTAATTTATGGAGAGTGTCGCGGAAATGGACGAGCCACGCGAAGGCTTTACCATCAGAGACATCCTCATCGACGGACACCTGACAGGGGAGTATTTCAAGACGTTTACAGGAGATTTAGGGAAACTGGCAGCGTCAGAACAAGCAGAGTAAATGCAAATCCTGCGCCGATAATCGCTGTTCAGATTGATGAAAGAATACTGCAAGCAGTTCAAAATGATCCATCGATCAGTATCCGACACTTGGCATTGCAGTTTAACATCTCTACTTGGAAAGTTTGGAATATTTTAAAAGTAGAACGCTTCCATGCCTACCATCACACACCAGTACAGGAGCTGCTACCCATTGGTTTCCCCGAACGGATGGAGTTTTGCAATTGGCTCCTAGAACGACAAATAGATGACGACAATTTTTTCAACAATATTCTGTGGACGGATGAGTCCCAATTTACCAGAGACGGTATCACAAACTTCCACAACCTACATACGTGGGCTCAGAGCAATCCACACACAAGAAGAGCGGCATCATTTCAGCACAGATTCAGCGTCAATTTATGGGCAGGTGTGATTGGTAACGATTTCCTTGGACCTATTACGCTTCCGCCTACTCTAAATTGCTCCAATTACTTACATTTTTTATCAAATGATCTACAGGACTTGTTGGATGATATTCCACTGGTACGATTGGCTTCCATGTTTTACCAACACTATGGTGCTCCAGCTCATTACGGCTGACAGATCATAGATTGGTTAAATTCCAATTATAGCAATCGCTGGATCGGTAGAAATGGACTGGCCTGCAAGATCTCCTGATCTTACTATTATGGATTTCTTTGTATGGGGACGGATGAAGGACCTTGTCTACACAACGGCAGTAGTAACATTGGAAAATCTAAATACCAGGATCGATGCGGCAGCAATAGAAGTAAGGCAGCAGTTGGGGAATATGAATACCAAGAGAACACTCGCCAAATGAGCTTTAGCGTGCATTCAAAATGAAGGTGGCCATTTTGAACATTTATTATAATAAAAAAATTTTAAATAAAACATAAAAACCATTATTAAATTCTTTCAGTTCAAGCAAGTAGTGTAGATCAAAATGCACATGCACTGACTTTTTAAATATTTAATTTTTATGCGATATGTATTTTTACCTATTACTTCCAAAATGGTCATCGTAACTCATACATATGTATGCAGCTTTTGTAGGTAATAATATAGTTCATAAAAAAATAAAATTAAGACGTCATTTTTATAATGGGGTTTTCTGAGAAAAACTACATTGATCACTGAATTTTTAGGGTTGACGTAGCAAAAATTTGTGTTTTCGAGTAAATATATCAAGATTGGGTGCAGTTACAATTTAGACTGTTACATCAAATGAAAGGTAATTCGATTCCCTAAAAAAAAAGTTATAACACTTTGCCTTGTGATTATTCGTTTTCAAGATATAACGTTTTAAGTGAGTGAGGGTACCGGTCAAAAACACTTTTCTTAACCACCCTGTATCTCCACTGATATTGAGAATTAACCCACCCTGTAGAACAATTTTTTCCTCCAAATATAGCAAGGAATAACCCCTTACAAGGTGGTGGACGGAGTGCCAAACACCCTGTATAGATTCTATATTTCAACTTTTTAGAATACGCCGTTTTCGAGATAGAAACAGTCAGACCTTGGATCACCTATCAAAAATTACGTTTTTAGAACGTGCCACTACAAAGTTTCAATTTGTTTAGATAAATACATAGTTTTACCTCATACCACTCAAGAATATATAGTTGAATCATACGTCTTTTAGCCAAAACTCGTCATTGTGATGTTTGATATTACTAATATTATCTGAAGTCCTGTGTACCTGCTTAGTCGAATACGAAAGTTCATTACTTTAAAATCTAAAAGACCAGTAGATATTTCATTAGCTACAAAATGTCGAACTGTCCACTGTATTTCCAAAACTATAGAAACATATGCTTCTTCAGCCCAATATAATGCTCCATTTTCGTACCGCCATAAACGAGGAAAGTGCCGGGACTTTGAAGTAGGTACCCAGCAATAAACCTGGAAAATCTTTATCGAAATTCCGTCCGAAGACCAGGCGTCTACCAACACTGATAACTGTGACTTTTTCCTCACAATAAGGTAATTCTTCGACTATAGGCTGGATTAGGTCAAAAGTTAATTCGGGACAATTATTAAATTATTCTATGACGGTGTATCAGCCATTGTTTCGACTATCGAAGAGAAAGTAAAGTCAAGTATTTGTTCGCCCTTGTCGCTCAACGAAAATGCCTTCGTTACTCGGGTATTGTGCTCCATGTCTCCGCCTACGACGCTCAAGACAATATTCCTGTCAGTTGTTAACAATCGAACACGAAGTATCCTCGTTTGGATTAGAATTTTGATGATTTACACCCGTCAGGTAATAAGGTAAGGTAATAACGAATTCAGAACTACAATATTTTCTATGTTCTGAGAAATATTTTACCCATAGAAATTCTGGATAAGGTTAAAATAATACAATTATAAAGCGTATAACGGTCTTCATAAACTCCTCTGTCACCGAAAACAAAATGCTCAAATTCCTACATTGAAACCGTTGAAATTCATTTAAAAAAAAATACGAACGGGTTGAATTTCTGGTATTTTATCATTTTAAATATTGAGGTTTCATAACCATCAAGTCCTTAAATTTATTTAGAATAATATTTTGCATTTTAGAGAAGTTCTAGTCTGGAAGGATATGCATTGATATTCATGAATGTATCAGTCAGAATTTAAAAAGGTCAGAGTAAAAGCAATTATTCAACTTTCATTTTCATTGAAATTTGTTCTCGTACTTATATGTCTTTGAATGTAGCGTCCTCTTCAGTCCGAGAAAATACATGTGTTTAGGGGTAAAAATTTCCTAAGTTCGTCTCTATGGAAGCTGTATGAAAAAAATTATTTTTCCATACCAACCTGATCTTAATTCAGAGTGCAGTTCTGTTATAAATATATATATAAATTTGCCTAAATGCCGAATGCAAACAGTACGTACCTGTTCTGATATAATATACACTAGGTCAACCCTATTTCTGAATATCGCTTAGGTAAAATCTTTACTGTAACAATGTCCATCTGGGTTTTCCGAAATTATGCTAATGACGGACCATTTCTATAGGCAACCATTAGTATACACTGTTCACAGTATAGCTATAGTTGGAGTATCTTATGCTGACAAGCTACTAGCTACATTCTTCCTCCTATCATAAACTTATCATCATTACCTTTTTTTTACAATCCACCCGCCAGCCTTTTCTGTAGCATACGAGGCTAGGTACGAACCGTAACCATGGGTTCCTAACCTAAGCCATAAAGGTTTCCAATTTTTACTTACCGTGAATTCTATTATCTTTTCAAACTGTTGACTTTTGTTCTTGTGATATTTAAAAAAAAGGACTACTCACAATGCTTTCAATTGTGCGTGTATGTACTCGTAAGTCACCAGGTAACGTAATTAAAGTACCTTCATATGTGCTCCTTTTTTGGTAAGGCTTATAGCAGGCTCGGCTAAATTGGCCATGAAGAGTTTTCACAAAACTGAAAAAGGATCAAAATACAAGTTGAATTTTGTATTTTGGAAACCAGTCAAGGAATTAATTAACTCTTGGTTTCAGTTTCAGTTTCTGTGTCCAGGGTAATGATTATTGTCTGACTTAAAATGTTGAGGTGGAGATTAAGATGATTTTCGATTTCATTGAGAAAGCGGGAGCTATTGCGTCGCTGTTCGTTCTTTAATCAATCATCCGAAATTATCGATACCCTCAATAAGTCAAAGAACAAATACAGCCAGCGGTAAAACTTCCGACATATTGCCATTCTCACATTAAACCATAAATCAAGTGCGTCGAATCGAGTCCTTTTCACCCCAAGCCCAGTAGCAAAATAGTCAAAACACACGCATTCTCCGATCCTGGAAAGAATACAACCGAAAACCTCAACCAAATTGCACAGCACTAAAACTAGAAAAGAAAGCTAATAAAAAATACCTACATTGTACCGGTAGCTAAAAGGTCCTTCTTCGTTTCAGAGGTCCTAGTTCGTACCTTTCGTAATATGCGTAAAATGTTTATCTTCCCACGCAAGCAATCCTCAAGCATAAAGAACCGATTCACTTTCGATAAGGACTCTCCTTCGTTTCGGAATACACAGCAAATAATAATGGAACTTACCGATGATTTCTTCGTCCTTTCGAATGATAAAGTACCTGTACGGTGCGGCAGTATATGAGACCATGTTTCCCATAAAAGTCGATAACACCTTTGCGAAAGATGTAATAAATTTTCGAGCGTTTTGAGTGTTCTTTCCGAGCGCAAGATTTCATCCGGAAGCGAAAATTGCTTGGTGGTAAGGACGATTTGATTGTGACAAACGTTGATGAAGGATATCCAATCGGAACAAAACATACTACGCTCTGGAAAATAATAATTGAATTTTAGCATATCAAGCCAGGTGGTTAGTTTTGATTTACGACACCCCCCTCCCCCCCCCCCACTATTAGTCCTTCATATTATCGGAGTCGTAAAATTTCAGTTAAAACAATGAAGGGAAATTTGTTAGCTGATTTTGCAGTCATTTTCGTGTGGAAAATGGCAGGAGAATTGTCTTTAGAATTGCTCCTAGTCAGCATAAATAGCTGCAGCGGTTTTAATAATTTTATCAGCGGGTGGCTCTTATTTTCCATGTTGAAGAAACAGAAAATTTTAGAAATTTTAATATATTCAAGTGATTGCTTTTGGAATTTGTCGATGATACATACTTACAGAAATACTTATCCAACACATTCTATGGTGATTTTAAAGTCTTAGGGCTAGAGTGGTATTCTACTAGAGTAGTATAAAGCAACTGTTCCTCATGTAGTTCCTTGATACTGGACTAGACTGAAAAAATGAATACAACTCTAACCCTATATGGGGCTTAATCCAAGATACTCTGTTGATCTTCTGATAGATTATAAAGGCCTTTGGTAGCTCCATTCATCCAGAAGGAAGAAATATAGTTCTTGATTGAACTCAATACAAAATGAAGCGTTTATCCAAAGGGTGTACACACATTTTTTCATGGACTTTATATGGAAACTTTTTTCAAAGAGGATGTTAATTCCCTTTGAAGTGTCCATTTCTTTGCCAAATGGGAAATTCTCAACGCTTGTAGTCTAAAAATACACAGTCTTGTTTTTACGGTGGAGGACAATGACAACGACCCCCGCGCCTGATCTGATTTCATCTTCAGTTTCTATATAGCCCTTTTGGGGCATAAATAAAATTTTATTAGACCAGGTGGAATTCGAACTCACCAACTTCAGTTATGCCAACAACAAAGATACTGAGGCCCCAACTTATACCAATACTAACCTAAAAAATTCTTGGAAGGGATATTTTTCGTCAGTAGGTTTAACTGTTTGTAGGGTTGCCTTTTGTTTTTACTGAGCGGTAGGCTGTGTCCCCTCCTCGAAATGAAGCGGCTTAAGAAAAATCTGTTCGTAAGTCGTGTTGTATAATATAATATCAAAATTTATTAGCCTCCCGAAAACCATATCTAACTGCATCACTTGAATTTTATTTTTAAATAGATTAAAACCTTTAGGAACGGGCGCTACTCTACATATGAAAAAAAGTACGAAGGCCCAATGTGAGCTGTAGCGCCATGGAAGAAGAAAAATCTGCCAACAGTCTGGGCGCAACTTTATTATTTTATGGGAAGAAGTCCGAAACGTGTTTAATGATGAGATGCGGTGTAGCTTACTATGCGACTGACAACCTAAAAAATAATGTTCCAAATAGCCTGCTGGTTATTTCTTAGGTTGTCAGATTGTCAGCAGATTTTTTTTATTTACTCACGTATTTTTTTATCAATAGAATAATTCATAGAGTAAAAGCGAATTCGATCACATTAAACCTAAGAGATTTTCGGAATCAGTGAAAACTTGAACAATACCCCCAGGGGGTTTAATTGAGAAAAATACTTAAATCGGTTTTTCCCCGACTACGTTTAAAGCTTATAGAAGTAAAAGTGAATTCCAAATCTCAATATACCTTAGAAATATATCAGAATTCGTGAATATGTACACAACCACTTTACACCCCCTTAGGGGTTGGATATCGAAAAATTTTGAAGATCGTTACTAGGCGCTTATATAAATAGCCCGCAGAAGTAAAATTGCTTTGATAGCTCGACATGTCTAAAAGTTTTAACGAAATTTGTGAAAATGTGGATTCACGGATATTTTTTTTACTCAACCTCTGAACGCCAATAAAAATCTGAACTTTTTTTTTGCTTTAATTACTCTAATAGCACATCTACATATAACTACTAAATTTCAACTTTCTAGCATAAGCCGTTTTTGAGATATAAAAAACCACCCCTCTCCCCCGTACTTTGATACCCGTATCAAAAATCTGCCAACAGTCTGGGCGCAACTTTATTATTTTATGGGTAGAAGTCCGAAACGTGTTTAATGATGAGATGCGGTGTTGGGTACTATGCGACTGACAACCTAAAAAATATCGTTCCAAATAGCCTCCTGGTTATTTTTTAGGTTGTCAGTCGCATAGTACCCAACACCGTATCTCATCATTAAACACGTTTCGGACTTCTATCCATAAAATAATAAAGTTGCGCCCAGACTGTTGGCAGATTTTTTTAATTATTTACGTATTTTTTTATCAATAGAATAATTCATAGTAGTAAAAGCGAATTCGATCACATTAAGCCTAAGAGATTTTCAGAATCAGTGAAATCTTGAACAATGCCCCCAGGGGGTTTAATAGAGAAAAATACTTAAATCGGGGTTTTCCCCGACTACGTTTAAAGCTTATAGAAGTGAAAGTGAATTCCAAATCTCAATATACCTTAGGAATATATTAGAATTCGTGAATATGTACACAACCACTTTACACCCCCTTAGGGGTTGGATATCGAAAAATTTTGAAGATCGTTACTAGGCGCTTATATAAATAGCCCGCAGAAGTAAAATTGCTTTGATAGTTTAACATGTCTAAAAGTTTTAACGAAATTCGTGAAAATGTGGATTCACGGACATTTTTTTTACTCAACCTCTGAACGCCAATAAAAATCTGAACTTATTTTTTTGGTTTAGTTACTCTAATAGTACATCTACATATACGTACTAACTTTCAACTTTCTAGCATAAGCTGTTTCTGAGATATAAAAAACCACCCCTCACCCCCGTACCTTGCTACCACTATAACAATTTTTTTTATTTTTCCAGGATGTCTCTATAGTGGCTATATATAATCCTAAATTTTTAGCTTTCCACTCATTACGGTTTTCGAGAAATAAAAATCAGAATTTTTTTTCCTTTCTACCCCTTTTCACCATCATCCCCTACACCTCCACCACTAAATTTTTTTTCCCTACTAGAGGTCTACCGATCCCAACTGCTGTAAAATTTTCAAGATCATATCTGATACGGTTTCTGAGATTTAAAAATGATATTTTGTGAGAAATTGCTACCCCCCTACTTTCGTGCTCCACCTCCCTCTTCAAAAAATGTACTTTCATTAGACTCCTCTTGTGATCCCATATACAGAAACAAAATGTTATCTTCCTGCTGCAATTGGTTCGGAAGATATTGTAATTCAAAGTTTTTCACCCCCCAACTCCACACCCCACTACCCCCCTTAAAAATGTTAGCCCTTGTCTAATCTTCAAGTATCCCTAAGGGCAACCACATAGTTTCAATCTTCTGACATCAATCGTTCAGGAGATATGGATTTTAGAATGTTTCAATCCCGGCTTTCATGCGTTTTGGACTCATT
The DNA here is from genome assembly GCA_951812415.1 of Beris morrisii. Classification (NCBI taxonomy): domain Eukaryota; kingdom Metazoa; phylum Arthropoda; class Insecta; order Diptera; family Stratiomyidae; genus Beris; species Beris morrisii. The sequence continues at coordinate 171,141,935 of OX638310.1, forward strand.
GTTTTCCCCCCCACTTCCACACCCCTCAACACTTAGCGATAATTTTTTTGCAAATGAGTCCACTATCATAGTACTACATAATTTCCTTCCTTCTAGCATAAGTGGTTCCTGAGATCTGGAAACCAAAATTTTTCGTCTAAAACGCTCCCCCCTCATCCCCCCTTACACCCCCACCTCCTTAAAAGATACCATCCGTAGGGGTTCACCCAATCTACCCACCATAAAAATTTCAACTTAATACCTCAACGGGTTTGGAAGCTATGCGCCTTCAAACGATTTTGCGTACGGCGTATACGGCGGACAGACGGACATTTTTTTTTTTGCTTTTTTGGTGTTTGCTAGTCCTAAAACGTGTAAATACAAAATTTCAGGGTAGCAAATTTTTTTGAAATTTCAGGTCGATCACAATACTTTATTATTAAAAAATAATAAAGTAAAATTCAAATCGACGCAGGTTGAAAATAGTAGCCGAGCTGCTCCACTGGGTCGAGATTTCTGCTTCGTGAAGCCCAAAGCCTTGTTTTCGCGGTGAGGGCAGAGCTATAGTTTTGAAGCGCAGGTTGATGTTTTGTGAAAGGTTATTTGGTAAGCATCTAGACAATTCAATATAGGATTTTCGTTGAATCAAGAATCAGTGCTAACTAATTTCTACAAAATTTCAACTTCGTAGCAAAACGATTTCTTAGGTTAAATGAGTATTCATTCATTCATTTAACTGCAACTACTGGAAAACGACCGTATATAAAATTTCAAATTAAGGTGTTCCGAAGTTATCGGTCAATATTTATGAACACGTGGTTTAAGGACTTTTTGAATGGCAGCTACCCGAAGGAGTAGGACGATTTTGCCGGCTAACGAACTTAGCCTTACCTATTTTACCAAACATCCAGATTCCAAATTTCAAGATGTGTGAACGGACAGACAGACGGACGGACGGACGGACGTAAAGCGGAAGAAAATCACATTAGACCTTCGTTTAGCTGCCATATAAATATCCTGTCAAAATGTCTTCACTTAATTTACCGAACTCATTATAACTGAAGTAATCGTTTAGCCACGAATTCGGAATTTTGTACAAATTAGTTTTGAATGAAAACGAATTTGTACTTAATAGTCAGCGAAGTCGTTTTACTCCTCCGGGTAGCTTCCATACAAAAAATCCGTGTTCAACATAATTTTTCGATAATTTTTGAACGATTCAAGCTAGGAATTTGGAATTTTGTACACATTGGTTCCAGGTAAAAGGATAAATATGCTATACATCGAGTGAGTCCTTCTTGCACCACCCAAGTCCTTGAAAAGGGATTTTTTTTGTTTTTGGTGACTCACCTAGTTCCAAATATAAAATTAAATTTTGATGATATTTTCTTTTAGGTTCGAGTTGCGACCAAATAGGACAAACTAAATGTGCACTCCTTTTCCTACTTTATCCCCAACTACAATATAAATCGGAATTCATGTTTATAACCTACATTCAAGTACATATTGAGCAGTCCAAATACTAATTTTAACTACATTGATAAATTATTAAAATAAAAAATATGAAAACCTTTATAGAAAAGTCAAACTTTAAGGAAATCGATTGACTCGGAATATAATAAAATTAATATTAAACGAATTTCATGCTAATTTATTTCAATTAATTAGTCTTACGGACCTCTGCCTACAACAAAACTACAAATTTCAATAATTCATCGTTCCACTTACGTTTATCTATGAACCTATTTCTGCAGTCGTAAATACCGCCCGCAACTGATTACCATATATAAATACGTGAAAAATCCGTTTTACCTACTAGTAAATTGCAATTAAAATATTTGAATTGAGAGGATTATGTTTTGTTATTAAAGTCCCATTACCATCAATACCAACATCACGCAACGAAAAAATACTACACAATGTCAAAAAAAAACGTTTAATCAAACATTAAAATTCACCGCATAATACATTTCCGCAAACAGTCACACAATAAGTCATTAAATAAATAAAGCGGAAAATTGCAATTAAAAGTTATTTATAACGAGAAGTCATCGAATAAGTCATTTAATGGTTGTGATGGTCACAGCACACCACACTACCGTACCAAATTTGGCAGCCCTGCTTAAGTCAAGTGCAGTTAGTGGTGAATCCTAAAAGTAATTTTGGCAGAGTATTCCTGAAAACGTTCCAAAACTTTTGACTGGAGTTTTTTTTCCCCCGAAAAGTACCCACAAAAAAATTATGTTTAAATGTGCACGGGAAAGGTCACATAATGTGAGTGCTCTACAAAAAATGCATAATATCAAAAAGTGTGCAAAAAGATCAAAACTCTTTGTTTTTAAAACTGAAAAATTATATATAAAAAAATTTTTTTTTAAAAAATTGTAGGCACGAATCACAAAAGTCAAACCCATCCCCTTCCCAAAAAAAACCGCTCGCCATTATGTACCTAAATACGGGAAACTGTTCGCAGTCCATCCGTAAACACACGACTCACAACTGAAATCCAGTGGTGGGGTACCACAGGGGAGTGTCTTGGGCGCCGTATTTGTTTTGCCCATCCTCCGTGCAATAGAAATTTTTCATTTTCTCTACTGACAGCATGCGCTCTAAGGCCTTGCCCCTACTTGAGATCCATCTAGGGGTTCGTTTTCTAACCTACCCATCGACTGTAATTACTTCTTAACGCACGACAAGGATGGCGCTCGCCATTCGTATTCCATTTTAACTTCAGGTAGGAATTTGGTTGGCGTGGGCGAGCCTTTTTTGCTGTACCGAACACGGAAAAAAATTCACACAAATGAAAATCAATAGATTGGACTGAGATGGGTATAGAAGGAGGAGGATATGTTATGCTGGTTGGCCTGGTCTGGTCCGACGAGCGTACGCCGTACGGTACGTCTCTGCACACATTAAAACCAGTTCGGTTTTTGTTGTTGGTTCTCAGTACTGATTTGCTGTAGTCAAAACTGGTCATAAAAACGTTGTGAAAAGCAGTAGACCCGGTTTCCCTCCACCAGTTGACCAGTTTTCGAAAACGAAACGAAGAAAAAAAACTTTACCGAGTTTTGGGTTGTTGCCTTGCCTTCGATTTCGATTCAGTTATAAAGTGGCATTCGGTTCGACTACTTTTTACTGTGCGACGATTTAGTGGATTTAGTGACGACGAAAGACCACGGTGTTTGGATTTTTGTTGTTTAGTCCGTTTCGCGTGTTTTCCATTTTGTCTGCCGTCGCTGCAATCCTTTTCGCCTCGAATTTCGTCGGGTTTAAATTTTTTTTGGTCCAAGCTGTTTGTTTCTTTTAACCGGATTAGCATTTTGATATAGTGGTTCTTTGGCATATATACGACTTTATATAAAAGTTTGTGAGAAAAAAATATAAACAACAAGGATATATCACCAAAAACACCAAACACCAAAAAAACAAGGATATCGAATGAAAAATATTTCGACTTAAAGAAATGTTGACATACGTACGAAAAGTGTTCAAAGTGAAGTTTTCATAATTATAATTACAAAAGTATTTATACAAAGTTAATTTCTAGAATAACAAATATTAAAAAATATAGTGAACTTGAGTGTGCTTTCCGGTATCGAGGAATAATTTGAAAATAATTGTTTTTTTCGGATATAAAAAATTTCGAGGATATTCCAATCTTTTTTGTCGAATTTACCAAAGTTTTGCGGTCTATTTTTTGTCGAATTTTCCAAAGTTCGATTAAATTTTAACAATTTAGTGTTCGTGTTTCTCACTTTGTACTACAGAAACTCATTTGGATTTTATTGACCCGTCTTGCAGTGGAATTAAAATTTGCCTATTCCGGTAAAGAAGGAGATTCGTTTACGCTCTCTAGGTACGTATCTGCTCGCAAGCGATTTATATCCGTAGCGGTAAGAATGATAATTTAAAAAACTCATTTTTGAATGTGACCTTTCTTGAATTTGAATTTGACTTTTTGCTCCTACTGCCGTAAAGCATTAGGTTAACCATCGGCAAATATTTATTTCAGTTGGCAAACTGTTTTCTAAAACTAAAAATAAACGCACAGTTTATATTTTAACTGTAAAAACTATAATACAATTTACAGCAGCTGCTTGTTTCATATTATAATAAAAAAAAATAAAAAAATATGTTTTAAGATTCACATTTTATATATTTAGCTGCGCGCATGGTCGATCTGATTCAACTTATTCGTATAATTCTCTATTATTGTAATAAAGTAAAAAAAGTTTTTTTTTGTTTATAACTGCCATTTAAATGGCACTAAAACTATTAATAGTCAAAATGGCCTAAAGCTTCGACAGAGTACAAGCAAAACATGCGTTTTTTCACGGAACATATCCAGCAGCTGTTTTTCATTTTAAACAATTTGTCTTCAGGATTTACTTTAAATACAGACAGTTTTTGTTGTTGAATATTTCGGTTTATTTATAGAACTCTTACAAATTCATGAATTCTTTCTTTCTAATTCGGAATTTATTTCTTTAGAAACTAAGTAACAAAAAAAATGATCTGCTTATCCTAAAAAAAACTGTCGATTTAATATCTAAATTGAATTTCATTTAAAAAATTTGAATTTTTTAAAGTGTTTTGTATTTATATTATTCGAATGAATATTGAATTTTCTGAACATTTGAAAGTTGAATATTTAAAAGGAAATTTAAAGTGTCTTTTGATGATTTTAGATTTTAGCTTATAGTGTAAGGAAAATTGTTAATACCTACACGTAAGCAAATGGAGGGAGTTTATACCAAATTTGAACTATAGAGTGTTAAAGGACAAAGCGGTATTTTGGTTTAAACATATCTTAAATTAAGGTAGTATCACACTGTATGCCATGGTGTCAAATATTTGACTATTTTCTCTGTCAAATGCTGTCGTAAAGTGTAATCGTAAAATTTTTTGGACTCTACACAAAATCTAATTTGATGGGAAAAATTTTACAGTATTTTTCGTCAAATTTTCTTAGTTACATATTTGACAGAGTGGCATACAGTGTAACTAGCGTTCAACAGTTTTTGAAATATGAATCACAGGTTAACAATAAAAGTTAGAACATTTCGAATCGATAAAATAGAAAGAAATTGAAATAAATTATACCGCAATATTTTTATACTCTAGATGAAATCATGTAGAGTATTATAAGTTTAATCCAGCCCGAAAAGTTTGTAACGCATAGAACCGAGCCTCGGATGAAAAAAAGTTATATATTATTTTGTGTTCAGTTGTGGCCAAAAACCCCAAATCCGTATACTGTTCGTCCGTCCGTTTGCACGATAACTCAAGAACGCGTTGGCCTAGGAAGTTTACATTTTGTCACCACCTGCAAAATGGAATAATTTAGGCTAAGTTCGTTAATGGGCGATATCCTTCCACTCCTTCGGGTACAATTATTGCTCGAATGCTTCAAGTTAGGAACTTGAAATTTTCATACTTAAAGTTTACATTGTTTGAAGCGAAAGTTCCGAATATGATGCAAATCGAATGAGTTCTTCGTGTAGCAGCCTACAGTCCTTCAAAAATTTATCCAAGTTACAGAATCCACTATAACTCTAGCACGAGTTAAAGCAGGGATTCAAAATTTTACAGGAATTAGTTTTATATAAAAAGCAAGACTGAGTTCATTATTTAGCGCCATCCTGTCATACAAAAGACCTTAAAACGCGTGTTCACCAATATTGAACGATAACTTTAGAACACTTGAATTTACCGCTTTGAAATATTGTATATGTTGATTTTATAATAGTCGCAGCTGAAGGTATTAATATGAAAAATATCCCATAAGTCCTTCATGTAGTTGCCATACAAAAGTTCTGTAAAAATGACCTAACTTAATTTATGGAACTCACTATAAGTCAAGAAATCGTTGATCGAGTAGCCACTATACTACAATAGTTTCGGCCTGTAAATAAAAGGTCATGCAATAATTGTATGTGCGTTCCACATTCTTTTGATATATTCCCAACTAAAATATAAATCGGAGTTCAGTATTTCATCTAGAGTATCATACGATTGGCTTGCAGCCGATCGTGACTGCGTTATGTTTTTTTATTAATTTTTCATTAAACGAATGCTTGCACATGAAGCTTTTCTTTCACCATTCCAGACAAAACCTCACAATGTCACGAAGAATTTTATTTAATTTTCTTTTTATTTAAAACGTATTGAATGATCAATATTTCTCTGCAGCTCGAAGGTGGTAACAACCAAAATCCTCCACTGCGTACACAACAGTATTTCTTTCGTATGAAAAGTCAGTATTCCAATATATATTTTTGCGAAAGAACCACCTAAAGCTTGTTCATGTAAGACTTTAGCAATGTTGTCAAATATTTGACCCAAAAAATTAACAATAATTATTTTACACATATTTTTATATTTATTATTTGACGGCGAAAATAGTTATATATTTAACTAACGCTTGTATTAGACTTTATGACACTTTCTGAATAATTGACTATTTTTTGGTATTGTAATTGTTAAATTTTGGTTTGTCAAATTATTTCATTTGCTCTACACACGACCCATTCATTTGTAAGATTCGGCTGAATTTTTTGTAAAAAAAACAAGCGATTAATAGAGTATATGGTAGTATGGCAAATATTTGTCAGATAGTATATTCATACATTTTTTTTTTAATTTTTTATTTGCCCTACACAGTGCCTATTTCGCATAAATATTATACTTAATTTTTTGTAAAATTTTTAAATACATAGTCTAATTAAAAAAAATAATTAATTCAGTTTGCATTACACTGTATGCCACTTTAAAAAATATTTTATTAGATAGTTTAAATCCTATATGCCTGATAAATAAAATATTTTACAAAATATGAAATCAAAGTTTTTAGGCAATATAAGCGTGTAGAACAAATAAAATAATTTGGTAAACAAAAATTTTATGATTACAGTATTTGACTGCATTAGACAGCGAAAATGGTCAAATATTTGCGACAGAGTTTTACAGTCTTATTAAATTATATTCGTCCTTGATAAAGCCTGTTTAACTATAAAACTATGATAAAATGTTTTTTTAAAAATCTTCAGTCTTTCAAATTTGATTAATTTTCAAAGTATGCGAATATAACATAGAAGTTACGAAATAGAAATTACCACCACTTTTGATTTCTATGTTATTTCCAAGGTTGTCTGAAGTCAACCTAAGCAATTTTTCTGTGGATTTAATTATATACAGTTATGAACATTGAGAGTATTTTCAGCGGTATGCTAAAAATATTCCATACCTTGATATTGGCACAGAAAAACTGTATGAACAATTTTAAAATGTTTTATTATTATTAATATTATTATTAAGAATTTTATGCATACATGAAAATAACAGTTCGAAATGAAAAATATACCCGTTACAAAAACAAACGCCATTATGGAAAATCATCTAAGTCAACGTTATTCGTTAATCAAGAATAATTAACGTGTCCAACAACCAAATTAATAACTCTACAATTACTTTAAAAAAAACTGGGAAAAAAAATAAAGTCAAACAAATTTTTTTTTCAAAACCGAATAAATTTGTTTTGTTAACCGGTGTTAAAGGCCATTAATACTGTAGGAATCATAAAAAAAAAAATCCTTCTGATACGTCTCACCGTGCAAATATATTTTGTTCCCCATACTTGATATCAAGAATCCCGAAATTTTGGGCCTCGGTGGCGCAGTGCGCGTTCTAGTCTACAACCACTGAGGTTCTGTGTTCGAATACCACATTTAGCCATGGGCTTAGATTGTAGAATCCCGATTCACTGTGGCCAATAGGCCTATTGTGATTATACCTGTGGCTTAGTAAGTGCATCCGAAAAACGCTGTTACTGCTCTATGTCTCAAAATGGGTAATGTAGGAGCTGAAGAGAAGTTTGAAGATCTCTTTCAGTTTTAATGAAGGACTTATTCCTTTCTTCTTCAATGGCATGTTGAACAAAATTGGGCCTCGGGCTCTGGAATGCTGCAGGACCATCTGTCTCAATCGACCAACCGAATCCTTCAATAACCCGCATTATATCAAATTTATGAACTCCGCGTTTATGGAATCCTTCTATTACCTCGGTGTATACCCTTTACCCTTTTTACACACATCTGAATTTTATTATATATCTATCTACATACATTCGAAGAAAATTGGTATGTTGCTTGTTTTACACGATCGACACTTTCCTAACCTGGGTACGCCTCAAACCCTATTGCGATTCAATCCAAAATTGTGGATTAGTAGTCCATAAATTCAGTTCTATAAATCAAATATGAACTATTGACTATAATTAATATTTTTAATAATTTATGGACTATGGTATCTTTGTACAACTCCATTAACAGATCTGTAAAATTTCATCACATGCACTAGCTCGCTTAAATGAATTGAACACAGGGTCCTAGTTTCTGATTGACAATATTTATAATGCCTTCCGAACTTTCAATGTACGTATTACTGACGAAAGTCTGATATCTGTTTAGTGACTGGCTAGTAAGGCGCATTTCCAACTTTTTACACTTGGGGCCATTCTATATTCAAAGTTTGGACAAAACCACTTTTAATTCAAAAATTATCAGCAAATCAAAATCTTACAAGTGAGCTACGAAAGAGCAGACATTTATGATAGCCTATGAACGATACCTATGACGTATCCAATAATAATCATAACTATATTTAGAAAACGCAACGCTAATACGTTTTTATATTTAAGAGCTTCGGATCAATAATAATAATCGTATAATTAGGCATAAATAAATATCTTTGATTTGTTTTAGATATATAAAATTTCGTGTGCATTTGTGTAGATGAATAATGAGTACGATTAGTCATTCGTAGAACGATCATAAGGAAATTATGTGATTTTAATGGTCTAGTAAAATCGAATTTGAAGAAAAATAGGTAAAAACTAATTGTTTTTGCAGAAATCACAGTCTATGTGCACCTACTTCATTACTAAATCACTGCAAATATATAAAGGCAACCAGCGAAATATATTTTTCTTTTGTATTTCAATTTTGAAAGAACATTGCCGGATACAAAATTAATATTCAGGACTTGTTAAATGCAGTTGGGACCACTTTGACTATGTCTTTTTTGTTATTTTGACTGGAAAAAATTTAATCAGGTAACTGGAAATTCGATAGGTAGATAAAATACTTTCATAGTTGTTTTCCCGGAAAAGTATTTGTGGATGAACCTACAGCCCCAAAATTAGTCGACTATAACTTGATAAATGGTAAAATACACCAGGAGCTGATATTGCTTTCAAGCTAAGCATGGAAATAATTTACATCCCTAATTTTCTACATGGCGATCTTTGAAAGATTCTATACTTCATGAATATTTCTTCACCGGGAAACAATTTAGGCAGCACGAATCGATCACATATATGTTGCATATTTTATTAACAATTACGTCCGAAATTAATTCAATCTTAATATAAATATGACTACAAAATAACAATTATTAATATAAATAATAACATTATATAAAATTGTTGATTTCGATTTTAATATTGTAAAAAATTTACAACAATGTCGTTGGATTTCAAGTAGCTGGAAATAGAGTGAATATATTAGTATTAAAACAATTAATTAAAAATTTTGAGCTAAAAAATGGTGTGATTAAAAAAAGTTGCCAACCAACTAATAAATTGAACCGACATAATTAATCTTAAAATATATTTAAAGTAATTAAAACCTAATGTAATTTGGAGAAGACTGTTTTCAGAAGATAGACATGATCAAATGAATTTGTACAAAATATTTAAATTCATTAGATTTAGATTGAGTTAAAAAATTAATTATAGTTATACATTTCTTTCATATTTTTAAAACTACAACGTAAAATACCACCTTATACAGGATGTTTGGCACTACGTCCGCCACCTTGTAAGGGGTTATTTCTTGATATATTTGGAGAAAAAAATTGATCTACAGGGTGGGTCAATTTTCAATAACAGTGGAGATACAGGGTGGTTAAGAAAAGTGTTTTTGACTGGTACCCTCACTCACTTAAAACGTTATATCTTGAAAACGAATAATCACAAGGCAAAGTGTTATAACTCAGAAAACCCCATTATAAAAATGTCATTTTAATTTTATTTTTTTATGAACCATATTATAACCTACAAAAGCTGCATACATATGTATGAGTTACGATTAACATTTTGGAAGTAATAGGTAAACATCATATCGCATAAAAATTAAATATTTATAAAGTCAGTGCATGTGCATTTTGATCTACACTACTTGCTTGAACTGAAAGAATTTAATAATGGTTTTTATGTTTTATTTAAAATATTTTTATTATAATAAATGTTTTGCATTGAATGCACGCTAAAGCTTATTTGGCGAGTGTTCTCTTGGTATTCATATTCCTCAACTGCTGCCTTACTTCTATTGTTGCCGCATCGATCCTGGTATTTAGATCTTCCAATGTTACTACTGCCGTTGTGTAGACAAGGTCCTTCATCCGTCCCCATACAAAGAAATCCATAATAGTAAGATCAGGCGATCTTGCAGGCCAGTCTATTTCTCGGTCCATTTCTACCGATCCAGCGATTGCTATAATTGGAATTTAACCAATCTATGATCTGTCGGCCGTAATGAGCTGGAGCACCATTGTGTTGGTAAAACATGGAAGCCAATCGTACCAGTGGAATATCATCCAACAAGTCCTGTAGATCATTTGATAAAAAATGTAAGTAATTGGAGCTATTTAGAGTAAGCGGAAGCGTAATGGGTCCAAGGAAATCGTCACCAATCACACCTGCAAATAAATTGACGCTGAATCTGTGCTGAAATGATGCCGCTCTTCTTGTGTGTGGATTGCTCTGAGCCCACGTATGTCTCTGGTAAATTGGGACTCATCCGTCCACAGAATATTGTTAAACAAATTATCGTCATCTTTTTGTCATTCAAGGAGCCAATTGCAAAACACTATCCGTTTGGGGAAATCAACTTTTGAAATATTTAATTTTTATGCGATTATTTTTACCTATCACTTCCAAAATGTTAATCGTAACTCATACATATATGTATATTGTAGGTAATAATACGGTTCATAAAAAAATGAAATTAAGATGACGTTTTTAGAATGGGGTTTTCTGTGAAAAACTATATTGATCACTGAATTTTTAGGGTTGACGTAGCAAAAATTTGTGTTTTCGAGTAAATATCTCAAGATTGGGTGCAGTTACAATTTAGACTGTTACATCAAATGAAAGGTAATTCATTTACCTAAAAAACGAGTTATAACACTTTGCCTTGTGATTATTCGTTTTCAAGATATAACGTTTTAAGCAAGTGAGGGTACTGGTCGAAAACACTTTTCTCCACTGATATTGAAAATTAACCCACCCTGTGGAACAAATTTTTTTTTCCAAATATATCAAAGAATAACCCCTTACAAGGTGGTGGACGGAGTGCCAAACACCCTGTATAAGCACAAACAATTTCATTTTTTATTTCGAATTATTCAATCATAAAATTTGAAGGGTTTAATAACGATCATAATACTTTTACCTTTTCGGGATTTTTTCCTTTAATCTACTTAAAATTCGTGGTTTGGTCAATTCAATTCTTAGAAAGCATCTCATAAAAGAAAATATATATAAAAAACTTAAATAAAAAAAGGATTATTAAACTTTCTTTTGGACAGATATTAAAATCTTATCATCTAAATACGCACAAACCAATTACTGTGTGTGTCTCTAAGTCGAAGTCAATTGCTTTAAACATAAAATTTTTACAAATTTGGAAAAACAAATTATCGTAGGAACTAATTTTCGAAATTTTTAGAGATTGTCATATTTAATTTTATCTGTTTCCTTGTATGAAATAGATTTGAAGACCAAATACGATTTTTTTTAAATTGTTCGGACTTATAGACTTATACCAAAGTTGTATAAAAATGCAATTTTACAAGGATTAAGTACATTTAAACGTTATGCGTATAAAACACATTGTGGGGTTATTCCCAATTCGGTCATTTTTAACCGCGTAATGACTTCTGGTTAAATTTCTTGAACGTGAGATGAAGTAATATCGTAGTTTTTAAATATTAGTCACAAGATCCGTCTTTGTTGAATATTCAATATTTATTCTATTTTCTCTATAAATTGTAGGACAAGATGCGATTGTCTCAGCATATATTCAAATAGATGTTATTGAGTTATGCCTGATGACTTCTATGACTTCCGCTATCAACAAATACTTTAATTTCGTACTCAATGGCGATAAAAGGCCATACCAAGAAGTCTCTGGTCCCCTTGATGATTCTCTTCCAACAGTTTTGACCAAAATGTTATACGGTCTTGCTAATAAAAAAAAATTAGCAGTTCTGAATTGCAATATCCACTGAATCTTTCGTCTTGTAATATCCTCAAATTTGAACTTATTTGCTCCTTATTGATATGGTCAATGCGTTTTAACAATTTTACTTTATTATTTCAATAATACAGTATTGTTATCGATTTTTAAAAAAAAAAAATTTGCTACCCTAAAATTTTTTTTTTCACGTTTCATGACTAGTAGACACGAAAAAAGCAAAAAACATGTTCAGTCCGTCTGTCCGCCGTACGTCGACCGCTGTACGCAAAATCGTTTGAAGGCTCGTAGCTGCCAAACCCTTTGAGCTATTAAATTGAAATTTTTTTTATGAATATAATAGGCCCCTTGAAGTGACCCAATTCGGAGGGGTAGTGGTGTGAGGGGGGAGGAGGGGGAAGCGTTTTAGACGGAAAATTTTGGTTTCTAGATCTCAGCAACCGCTTATGCTAGGAGGCTGATATTTGGAATTTATATAGAGCTTCGATAGTGGACCCATTTGCAAAAATATTACCGTTATAGGTGAAGCGGTTTGAGAGTGGGGGGAAAAATAATGCGTCCGAAACGCAAAAAAGCCGAGATAGACACATTCTAAAATCCATATCTCCTAAACGGTTAATGGTGCAAAATTGAAACTGAATAAATATCTGTAGGTATACTAGGAGAATAGATCCAAAACAAATATTTTAGTGGGGGCAGTGGCGTACGGCGGTGGGGAGTAAACAACTTTAGATAACGATATCTCACGAACCGATTACACTAGACAAATAAAATTTGGTTTGTGTATAAAGGTTGACAAATCAAGTTTGCTGAAAGTAAAATTTTTTAAGGGGCGATGGAGCATGACAGTGGAGGGGATAAGAATTTTTCTAAAAAATCACGTCTCATATCTTAAGAACAGTGTAAGATAGATGCTTAGAATTTTCGCCACAAGTAGGACTAATAGACCCTTAGCAGAAAACAAAATTTTGGAAGTGTTGATGTAGAGTGCGAGGGTGGGGGAGGGTGAAAAGGAAAAAGTTCCGATTTTTATATCTCGACAACCTATAATGATATAAAGCTGAAACTTGGTATTTAGATAGAGCTATATTAGTAGCATGTTGGAAAAATATAATTTTTTATAGGGGCAGTAAGGTACGGGGGTGGGGGTGTTTTTCCTATCTGTAGAACGGCATATGCTACAAAGTTGAAACTCGTTATGTTTATGTAAATCACCTAGAAAACTAATTTAGATAAAAAAAAATATCAAATATCCATTGGCGTTCGGAGGCGGGGCAAAAAAAATGATCAGTGAAAATGGAATGCATATATTTTCACGGTTTTCGTCATATCTATTAGGTCTTCCCAAATTTTGAATTCATTTTTATTGTACGACTTCTTCATATAAATACCTAGAAAGCGTTTTCAGGATTTTTTAAAACTCGACCCCTAAGGTGGTGCAAAGGGGGTTGTAAACTTTTTCACGAATTCTACTATATCCCCAGGTCTTATCAGATATCGAATATCTTTTCACTTTCACGTGTTTGCGTAATAATCGCTTAAAATTTGTTTTTAAGTTTTTTCCTTTTTCAGCCCCTAAGAGGGTATAAAAGGGTTGAACACGTTTTCACGAATTTCGTCATTTCTTTTAGAAGTGATGAGAAATTGAATTGGTTCCTACTTTCTCGTGCTGTCTTCATATTTATTTATTAACTCCTTTCAGAATTTTCGGATATTCAACCCCCAAGTGGGTGTAAGGAGGTTGCATATCTGATGATATATCGAATTCATTTTTACTTCCTAAGGTTTCCTATATAAAAAAGCCAAAAGTCAATTTAAGTATTTTAGAAATTCAATCCTAATGGGTGTAAGGGGGTTGTATGCTTTTCAAAGCTTCGACATATTTCTTAGGTTCGATGAGATATTAGATCGCTTTTCCCTTCCACAGACTTTTTCTACAAACGCCTACAAACCCATTTCTCAATTTTTCGATATTCAACCCCCAAGGGTTTGTATATGTTTCCACAATTTTTGCCATCCCTTAGTTCTGATGAGATATAAAATTCATTATTACGGCCAACCAATTCACGATTTTTCGAATTTCCAGAACCAAGCGGGTGTGAAGGGTTTACTTACGTTTTCACAAATCTTTCAAAATCCCTCGTGTCTCATGAGATATGAAGTTGCTTCTTATGAAATCGTCTAAAAACCTGTTTCACAATTTTTTCGAAATTCAAACCCCAAGTGGAAGTAATGGCTTTGTATATGTTTTAACAATTCGTCATATCTCTTAATTCTGATAAGGCAACAAATTCGTTCTTACTTCTATGGGCTTTTAGTATACATAATATACCGAAATTCGAATAGTCTACACGGGCTTTTCCAATGTTCAATCGGCTAAAAATCTCTATTCTAAATATTTTTATTTTAAGAACAAAATAAATTTTCCAAGAAATCTAATAATCTCGAAGCAACTTATGATACATTCCGACTTTGACCGCTCCCGAACTTTGACCCGAAAAATAATAAAGTTTCGCCCAGACCATTGGCAGATTTTTTTTTTCAAGCAATCCATTCATTTCAATTACTATATATGTGTCTCTTTGTATACTTGACACAAAATAAAAAATTCATTATTTATACACGACTGAGAAAGCAAAGTCCAAATAAACTAGAAAAAAATTAAGTAAAGTTCATTGCTAGTTACGATCAATGTAAAAACGATTCAATAACTAGATGAAATACTGAACTCCGATTTATATTTTAGTTGGGATTATATCAAAAGAATGAGGAGTGCACATACAATTATTGCATGACCTTTTATTTACAGGTAGAAACTATTGTATAGTGGCTACTCGATGGATGGTTAAACGATTTCTTGAGTTATTGTGAGTTCCATAAATTAAGTTGGGACATTTTTACAGAATTTTTGTGTGGCAACTACATGAAGGACTTACGGGATATTTTTCATATTAATACCTTCAGCTGCGACTATTATAAAATCAACGTATACAAAATTTCAAAGTCGTAACTTAAAGCGTTCTAAAGTTATCGTTCAATATTGGTGAACACGTGTTTTAAGAACTTTTGTATGACAGCTACCCTTGCTTTTAATATAAAACTAATTCCTGTAAAATTTTGAATCCCTACTTTAACTCATGCTAGAGTTATAGTGGATTCTGTAACTTGTATAAATTTTTGAAGGACTTTTGTAGGCTGCTACACGAAGGACTCATTCGATTTACATGATATTCGGAACTTTCGTTTGAAACATGGTAAACTTTAAGTATTCAAAATTTCAAGCTCCTAACTTGAAGCATTCGAGCAATAATTGTGAATATGTGTTTTAAGGACTCTTGTATGAGAGGTACCCGAAGGAGTGGAAGGATATCGCCCATGAACGAACTTAGCCTTACTTTTTCCATTTTACAGGTGGTGACAAAATTTCAACTTCCTAGGCCAACGGGTTCTTGAGTTATCGTGCAAACGGACGGACGGACAGACGGACGGACGGACAGCAAACGGATTTGGGGTTTTTGGCCACAACTAAACACAAAATAATATATAACTTTTTTTCGTCCGAGACTCGGTTCTATGCGTTACAAACTTTTCGGGCTGGATTAAACTTATAATACTCTATATGATTTCATCTAGAGTATAAAAAGGCATAATACTATCCTGGCAGCTTGATAAAAGTTATCACATAGTCACAATGTCATTGTCATTTTAGCTAACTTTTTTTTATTTTTACTCATACTTGTGGCCCATGGATAGACACTATTGAACCTGACCACAACGAATTTCAATGATCTAAATAAACCATTCCATACGACGGAATTGAGTATCCAAAATAATTTTTGCAGTTTCAGTCGGGTTTTCTATGCCGCGAAATGGAATGTTATTTAGACATTATCGAAAATTCTATTGGAATTAAATAAGATGAAATAAAGTGTAAAAAACTAAATAACACTTGTGATCTGAGTGCTATTTATCGTCAAAGTTTCTAATATATCAAACAACCTTCCTCAGCATTAAGCTTAAATTTTTTATCATTAGCAGTTCTTATGGTATACCCTCATTCTTCATACTATCATCCTTCATACTCTCACCCCTCTTACTCTCACCCATAATATTCTAACCCATCATACTCTCACTCCTCATTCTCTCACTCATCCAACTACATAGTTAAAACTTTCCTTTTGTCATCAGTCGTTTTTGAGGCTTTAAGGATAAGAAAAAGAAAGAAAAACATCAAAACTTGAAATAAACGATTTAAAATTAAAAATATTATATATGAAATTTTTTGAGCCTTGTTCCAATTTTCAAAATAATTGCCCAAAACTGTACCAGTCACATCCATCCAATTTTTTTAAAGAAAGATTGAAGTATACAAAATTCGAAATTAATATCTTCACGGGATCATAAGCTCTGAATTTTTCCTTTGATTTTTATGATTAAACACGTGTAATTAAAAATACTTTTTTTTTTTAATTTTATGTTAATCAAATTACTGAAAATTATGCGTAACATTAAACACGTCCAAATTTTTGTCATAAGAAAAATCAAATTCTATTCAAACTCTATTCGAAGAAAGCCACTCAATATATTCAAAAACGCGATAGAGTGTTTTTCGACTCTAATTAGTATCTTAAATTCGAAAAGTACATTCGCAAAACGCTTCTTAAAACCTATCTTCAAAAAAAAAAAATATGATACAATATTGATATGACGAATCATATCGACATAAAAGGTCAACAAATCAAATCTATTCGGACAAACAATTATTACATGATTGATTCGTCCGTTTATAATTTCGATTGATCTCAACACTTTAGCATTTATGACAATCAAAGAAAAATATCTTTTTTTCTTTTAATGAAAGAGATATAAAGGAAAACATCAATCTATCAAAATGCATCGCTTACTTTATTAGACAGCTCGAAAACATTTCCAGATGTTAAGTATTTGATATCGAAATACCGGTTATTATTATACATTTTTTTTCAATTCATAGATATACTAAAGACGCGTATTTAACTCAAGAGTTTCTTTTATAGAAAAGTGAAAGAAAAAAACATTTACAACTACCATTTTGTTTAAATGTAAACCACACCAAATTTAGGCCTGAGAAAAAACTCAACTTTTCAATATAAATGTTGTTTTTTTTCACTCAGTCCGATTGTTTATGGCGTTATTATTTTGGTTATCGAAATTACACTGACTTAATTTATTTGGTTCCATCAGCAAAGTAATGTGAAATTTATTCTGAATTTATTCAGTCCTTGAATTTTATTTGGTTTTGTTTTTTCTGCCAGCGAAATGCAACAAAAATTGTTCACGTTTTCAATTGAACTTTTATCTCGAGGTGGTATTTTCTAATAATTGTCACTCCTTTCATTTGTTTTCAGTCATCAAATTCTATTGTACGAAAAATTCGAAATATCAAAAAAAAAAAGAATTCCGTTTAGAAGTCTACTGAACTTGTGAGACTAAAATGAAACTGTTATCTTAAAATGAGCATTTTATGTAAATTTGGCAAATTGATTTTTCGTTTTTTCGATTAACGTGGTCTATTCGGTCTGTCCATTAATCCAATTCGTGATCCTCTCGAAAACGATTTTATCGTTGGATATAAATTTAACACCTAATTTTTACGCTATTTTGATGGCATCAATCGAAGTCTTCTTCTCTTTCTTCATGTGGACGCACGAATATTAGCTTATGACGTATCAAACATTCTCGCGCATTGATTGTAAATTTCGAGAAAAAAAAAATCGTTTTGAGTTGTGACGAAAAAATACCGATGATATGTTGCACTGCCCGGTTTTTCCTTTCAAACTGACTAAAACGACATGACAAATACGTTAAAGTCTAGTGGTCAATTTGTCTCTTGACTCACTACCATGTTTAGCGGTCAGCTGTCACATTTGATCAATTTGTTTCAGTTAATTATTTCATCAAATTTATCTGATCGGCACCAATGATCGTGTTTTCTCCTATATTCGTACCGCGTATATTCGCTCTATAGGCCTATGCCCGGCCAAAACGCAAGCGCATAAACCGGAAATTTCTTAATCCTTTCAGAAGCGTCTATTAGAGTCGCGTGAAATTTTATAAGGCAATCGAATTAATTTTATTCTGATTTTTCGAAACAATTAATGATTGTGCTAGCGTTTATCTTAGACTGATTTCATGTGGGTATGTTCGGATATCTGGTAGTGGATTTGAAGCGCGCGGCAAATGAGCCCCGGCATTTAATTCTTTATTAATGGAAAAAGACTATACTATATGAACGTTTCGAAGGAACATATCCGATTCATTTTGTTTGTATATGGGAGTAAAATTAAAATGATAAAGTCGATCAAATAAAAAAAACTACAATGACTTCCACTCGCAACTCTCCAATTTAAAATCGATGTTTATCGAATCGCAATTTAGACGGTTGTTGACTTATAAAACGAATAACTCCTACACGTATTGCGTTCGAATTTAGGCAGACAGGAAACTAAATATTATGAATTGCGATATATAGTTAATTATTATTAGTGCCCGAATACAATGAATAAGACACAGAGTTGAATGATGCCCAACAAAGATCGGTTATCGGTCCAATTGTGTTCATCTTTTAATTAATCTTGTCCCAGTTGTAGTCTGCCAAATTGATTAGTAGTTGTATGTTCTTGAAATTAATTTATAAGATATTTTTGGAGAATAAAAAAATTAAATTGAAAAAATAGCATTGTTAGATTTTTTTATAAATTTAGGTGTAAGAGTGCAGGTCGGTGAAGCGTTTTAGTCAAAAAAATTAGGTTTCCATATCTTAGGAACCGTTTATACTAGAAGGTTGAAACTTGGAATTTATATAGATCTATGATTGTAGAGTGGATAATAAACTAATTTTCCAAATAGCCTTCTGTTTAATTTTTAATGGTAGCCACATCGACACAACCTGTATTAATTACGTTTCGACTTTGAACACTTCACCAACTCAAAAATGAAATTGATTTTTTAAGGTTATCAGTGGCATAAGCACCCAACTTCTACCTATTCCAAAATAATCATGAAGTTGTGCCCAGACTGTTGGCAGATTTCTTCATTTACCCTAATCGGTTTGGAAGCTAAACCGAATTTTCAAAAAACGGCGTGAGAATTTTATACCCACCTCTTTTTGATAACAACAGCAAGTATATATACACGGACTCTGATAAAGCTGAATTGATAGCAGATCACTTCGAAGCAACACCATACTTCTGTCGGAATGGGAAACACAGTTGTTGATATGATTGTAAATAGTCGTGCAAAACTTATTCCCCAGAATACGGACTTACGCCCTAATGATTTTTGTAAGCCTCGAGAAATTATAAGCATACTTAAAAGGTTGAAGAGCAAAAAATCACCAGAGATAGACAAACTGCCAAACATTCTTCTTAAAAACCTGACAAAGAAATCGGTCATTTTATTAAACTCTATTTTCAATTCTTGCCTCAAGCTAGGTTATTTTCCCACTACATGGAAACATGCAATCGTCACTCCAATTCCAAAACCGAGAAAAGATGCCAGTTACCCTAACAACTACAGACCTACATATAAGCTTGCTCTCTATACTAAGTAAAGTCTTTGAAAAGATCCTCCTAAATCGTATGCAAAATTGTGCAGAAAATAACCGACTATAATACCTGACTTCCAATTTGGCTTTAGACGAGGACACTCTACAAATCACCAATTACTCAGAGTAACCGGTTACATAAAAGATTCTCTACGTGTGAAGAAATCAGTAGGGCTGGTATCCCTCGACATTGAAAAGGCTTTCGGCTCCGTATGGCACGAAGGACTGATATACAAGCTGTTAAATTTCGCTTTCAAAAGCTATTTAGTAATAATAGTCAATTCTTTCCTGTCGGACCGAACCTTTTCGGTGAGAGTCAAGGCAACCACCTCAAGCACTCGAACCATCACTGCGGGTGTCCTTCAAGGCTCCTTAAGCCCGACACTATACAGTATTTGCACTGCAGACGTCCCTACCTACCCGAACTGTGAAATGGCAGTTTTCGCGGACGACACTTGTCTCTATACTCACGGAGATGATGCCGACGAAATCATTGTAGCTTTGGAAACATTCCAAGACCGTCTCTATCAATTCTACTATAGATGGAAAATAAAAGTCAACCGCACAAAAACCAAAGCTATATTTTTCAGCAGAAAAAGAAAGCGTTCCAATCTTCCGAATCATGAAGTCAACTTCGCTGGACAAACTGTTCCTTGGTGCGACACTATAACCTACCTCGGTTTCACGCTAAACAGGAAAATGACATTTGCTAACCACATAGAAAATGCATGCTTCAAGATTTCCAAGTGTATTCATCCTCTTCTTCACTATTTCGGTTGTGCTTTTTTTTGTATTTTTTGATTTTAGCTTTTGTTCATATTTTTACTTGTATTTATATATTTTTGCTTTTCTTTATAGGTTAACTTATTTCCTTTTTTAATTTTTTGTTTGTATAATATTAGTCTAATTTTTTTTTATTTTATAAATCTATTCTTTTTTATTAATACTGCTTAAACTTCATTAAAATGGGTTACAGCAAAATCAAAATTTTGAATAAGCATTATTTTTAAAGAGAACATTTTTTATTTTATTTTTATGTAATATGTAAACAAAAATCCATATACTGAAATTTAATTTCTTCCTTCGCCTTAAATAGAAGATATGTTTATTTCTAGATACTAACATGAGTAAATTATAAAAATTTGATTTGAGACAATGCAGAGATTAGACAAAAGGTTTCCAACTCAATTCTTACAGTTTGTAATGTCATGTTTAGTAAAATATCGCTTAATAATACAGTTAATTACACATCATGGTTGGGGGAAAATCCGTAAAACCCGTTAATTCACTTACATATAACTTAAAACTAAACCTTAGTATACCTTACTAACTAAAAATAATATTAAAAGAAAAGTAAAGAACTACTCGATAAGACGATAAGAATTTCAGCAATAAGAGGGTTGTTGCAATTTGAACAAAAATTATAATTTGCTTTTCCGAATTTTTTTATAAAATCAAAAATATTAAGTTACATAAAATAAGAACTGTAAATTTTATGAAATAGAATTAAGACAGAAAATATACTCCAAAAATTCTACCATATGCTACATAAAAAATAAACTGCTCGCACCAAGGGTCAGCAATCTTTTTTCTTAAAATTTGCAATACAATGCGCTCAGCCCACCAAAAGAAAGAAGGAAAAACAGCAAATCCTTCTACTAAAAATTATAGGAGTGTATCAAACATTAGCCATCATCAAGTCATAGTATAGTACAACAACCTCCTTACAAACTCTATTTTGAAATTAAGAAGGCCAATCGTATCTACAGTCCACTCGTAAAAACACTCAAGTTACCAGATCCCCATATGACAGGTTTTTACCGTGTACGCGTATATCTATCTCAAATTTTCCGAGTGACTTTGTCCACCCACCTTCACGTCTCTAATAATCAGATAATTCCCGATAGGTTGCAACCTGTAGGTTTCGAATTATTCTTACCGTCATACGATCAGGTATGGCTAGCAAAAATACAAGTTCTCTTATTTCGAACTTGTTCAGGTGAACAACGAAGGAAAAGAAAAAAAACCGATACAAAATTGAAATAATAAAACCTGAATTTGAAATTTCCGCGTTCAGATTGGAAGATACCGCCATCACCTTTACCTGTGTTATACCTTTGGTCCATTGTAGAATGCTGATCAATCAAATGGTGCGTAGCAAGTACTCAGGTGATGAAGGGATCATATGTAAGCATTCCTGGATCTCATTTATTTCCGACATTTATTATCGGGAATAACAACATGCAGTTCTGTTCTGGATGAATCAGCCGATGCCGAATGGTGTGATTCCAGTAGGTCGTATCCTCGAAATCGTATAACTTACGTCTTGAGAAGACTATCACGTGCTATAGCGGCTGTATGTAAGTGCGTTCGTTCTGTTAGTTCCTATACCCTCTTTAGTGCGGTCTTGATGAGGTTACGAACGCTATTTCGAGAGTCCTTCAGGCCACTACTGAAAACACTTGAAATCGCCAAAGAACGAGGCACAAGAGTGTAAAGGGATCGGCCTATTGAGCTCGTGCCAACTTGGTAACGATATACCCTGGCTATTTTTTCTTTTTCCCCCGGGTGCTACTCTGCCATTTCTTATTATAGTTAAAACGAAATGCTGCTAGGTGGTTTTCATTAGTAATGACCTTTAAAATTGTTATGTTATTTTTATTCAAGAGTGCTTTTAGATAACTTGAGAAATGCCAAACCGAAAAAAAATCTAAACAATCTTTTTTTCTAGTTGTCGGTGTGTGTGGTGGTTTTTTCCGATCTGCTCAAAAGTGGAAATGATCGTAGTCGTTTTTTTCTGTTTTGAGTCGATCATCACAAAGAGTTGGTGCCATCACAGAAATAATTTTAGAAATGGACAAGCGACAACAACAAAAACACACCAATATCCGATCGTTCGAAACATTTAAAAGCTCTAATAAATTACGGCGAGAGTGCTGACGCTGATATCGTTCGACTTGGCGCGATCACATACCTTTCGAATATGCAAAAGGTAAAATCCACAAAAATGGATCTGATCACCTATCAATATTGTACCAATGATTGTTCGATACAAGGAACTCTTCTTGGTACGATCACTGAACGCAACAGATGATTGACATCTTATTAGCTTCGCGGTTACGATCTTGTCATTGTAATAAAATTTTAATTCTTTAAAATATCAAAAAAGCAACATAAGATACAATTAAAAAAAACGATCGACACTCTTTGCACTATCCAGTGCGATCAATAGCGCGGAATTTGGCAAAAAAACAATTTTTATTATTATGATTCGGCAATTGTATTTAGTATGGGCCAAGATCAGGTATTTGATTGGGCAAAGAATGGACCAAATCGAATCATTCATTCGCTGAGCGAAAATTATTCGATATATTGAAAGATACGCAAGACTACGTACAGTAGTAATTGATTATTATTGCATAATTGAGTGATCGTATTTATTGTCCAGATCGTTAACAATATAATCAACATCCGGTGTCTGGCTCAGGTTATTGATTGATCAATGGCTTTGAGGTGACAGTTGATTTATTGCGTAGCGGCAGTGTTACTACATCGGATTTCTTATTATTGCAGCGGCAAAATCATAAATTAAGTAATGACTTAATGTTGTTTTTTTGGGTAATAATTGGAAATATAATGCATTGATTGCGCGAATTTTTTTTCGAGCAATCCCTGACCCAATTGATCGATACGTGTGCAGGACAATAGACTCTTATTCCTTCCTATATATTATACATAAAAATCAGTAAGTTATTAAGTACAATTGTCTGGTGGTAGCTAAGGCAATGAAACCAACCTCCCAACATTTTTCGTTGTTGTGCCATGAAACCTAAAGAGTTTGAACGCGTTTGTCTTAACTAACGCAACAAAAAAATACTCAAAAAAAAGTTTCAACTTTAATAACAACTTCTCCATGAAAACAATGTCCTTTCATCTTTGTGGAGTGAGAGTGATTTTTTGATATCTTAAAACCCCACGAGCACAAGAAAATGTTAACAACACAAGCAAAAGTGTCTAGGCATTGTTGTTTAATGTCCAATAAAATATCGAGAAAAAATCAAAACATTGATCTAGAAATTTTTAGGCAGAATACCTGTGCAAAATTCTGAAGGCACTCAACAAGTAGTCGCTAGTTTTGCTGATTTAGATGGACTAGATCAATCAAAAAAAATTTTAATCAATTTAATAAAAAAAAGAATGGTTTTTGGAAGTTTAATTACTTCGCTTTTTTCAGTATTCCACATTAAAAAATCTGCCAACAGTCTGGGCTAAACTTTATTATTTTATGGGTAGAAGTCCGAAACGTGTTTAATGCTGAGATGCGGTGTAGGTTACTATGCGGCTGACAAACTAAAAAATAACGTTTCAAATAGCCTCCTGGCTATTTCTTAGGTTGTCAGTCGCATAGTACCCTACACCGCATCCCAGCATTAAACACGTTTCGGACTTCTACCCTCTTAGAATACTTAAATCGGTTTTTTCCCCGACTACGTTTAAAGCTTATAAAAGTAAAAGTGAATTCTAAATCTCAACATACCTTACGCTTTCTTTTTCTGCTAAAAAATATAGCTTCGGTTTTTGTGCGGTTGACTTTTATTTTCCATCTATAGTAGAATTGATAGAGATGGTCTTGGAATGTTTCCAAAGCAACAATGATTTCGTCGGCGTCATCTCCGTGAGTATAGAGACAAGTGTCGTCCGCGAAAACTGCCATTTCACAGTTCGGGTAGGTAGGGACGTCTGCAGTGAAAATACTGTCTAGTGTCGGGCTTAAGGAGCCTTGAAGGACACCCGCAGTGATGGTTCCAGTGCTTGAGGTGGTTGACTTGACTCTCACCGAAAATATGAATATGTACATAACCACTTTACACCCTCTTAGGGGTTGGATATCGAAAAATTTTGAAGAACGTTACTAGGCACTTATGTGAATAGCCCGCAGAAGTAAAGTTGCTTTGATAGCTCGACATGTCTAAAAGTTTTAACATGTCTAAAAGTTTTGTACTTATTTTGTTGTACTTATTTTTTATTTTTTCTAATTATTTTATATTTTGTAATTTTTGTTATAAGTAATCAGTATTTGATGAATTTGAATAATAAATACATAAATAGAAATTCGTGAAAATGTGGATTCACGAACATTTTTTTTACTCAACCTCTGAACACCAATAAACATCTGAACTTTTGTTTTGCTTTTAGTTGCTCTAATAGCACATCTACATATACGTACTAAGTTTCAACTTTCTGGCATAAGCCATTTCTGAGATATAAAAAACCACCTCTCACTCCCGTACCTTGTCTCTTGTGATGTCTCTATAGTGGCTCTATATAATCCTAAATTTTTAGCTTTCTATTCATAATGGTTTTCGAGAAATAAAAATCAGAATGTTTTTCTTTCTACCCTCTTTTACCATCACCCCCAAAACCCACAAGCCCAAATGTTTTTTCCCAACTAGAGGTTTACCGACCCCAACTCCTGTAAAATTTCCGAGATCATATCTGATACAGTTTCTGAGATATAAAAATTAAATTTTTTTAGAAATTGCTGTCCCCCCACTTTCGTGCTCCACCTCCCCTCTTAAAAAATTTACTTTCCGTAGACTTCTCTTGTGATCCCATATACAGAAACTAAATTTTATTTTCCTGGTGTAATTGGTTCGGAAGATATTGTAATCCAAAGTTTTTCACCCCCCACCCCCACACCCAACCACCCCTCTTAAAAATGTTAGCCCTTGTCTAATCTTGAAGTATCCCTAAGGACAACAACAAAGTTTCAATCTTCTGACATCAATTGTTCAGGAGATATCGATTTTAGAATGTTTCAATCCCGGCTTTCATGCGTCAAAGACTCATTGTTTTCCCCCCCACTTCCACACCCCTTAACCAATATCGACAATTTTTTTGCAATTGAGTCCATTATCATAGTACTACATAAGTTCCAAGTTTCAGCGTCCTAGCATAAGTGGTTCCTGCGATCTAGAAACCAAAATTTTTCGTCTAAAACGCTCCCCTCTCCTCTCCCTTTGTACCAACACCCCTCGAAAATATACCAGTCGTAGGGGTTTACCCAATCTACCCACCATACAAATTTCAATTTAATATCTCAACGGGTTTGGGAGCTACGCGTTTTCAAACGATTTTGCGTACGGCGTACGGCGGACAGACGGACATTTTTTTTTTTTTGCTTTTTTGGTGTTTACTAGTCCTAAAACGTGTAAATAAAAAATTTCAGGGTAGCAAACTTTTTTGAAATTTCAGGTCGATCACAATACTTTATTATTAAAAAATAATAAAGTAAAATTAATCTACTTGAAGAATTCATTGAAATAGTTTTACTTCAATCCACTCAAATCGACCTAGAGTGAAATTTATTCTTAACTAGCTAAATCTCACTTTAAGGATAGAGTAGTTGACGGCGATAATTTGAAGGATTTGAAAGGAACCGATAAAAATTATGGTGAGAAGTTTGTGCAGAGATTCCACTATATCTGCTGAAGTTATGTAAACAGAGAGAAAATATTTTTCCCCAATGAGGCACTACTCTATCCTCCTAGGATTTATCTTTTCCACCTGCATTTTTCGTCAAGGTACTGTAACTTTTTATCAAGTATCATCTACTTCGCCAACAATTTCTACGGAAAGAAATGGTATAGGTTGATTTATTTATTTTATTTAGCGGGTATTTCCACTAAGATGTCAATTTTACTTTATTATTTTACTAATAAAGTATTGTTATCGATTTTTGAAAAAAAAAAAAAATTTGCTGCCCTGAAAATTTTTTTTTCCACGTTTCATGACTAATAGACACCAAAAAAGCAAAAAAAATTTTCAGTCCGTCTGTGCGCCGTCCGCCGTACGCAAATCGTTTGAAAACTTATAGCTCTCAAACTCTTTGAGCTATTAAGTTGAATCTTTTTTGTTGGTAGACTGAGCAGATCCCTTCAAGTGCCCACCTTTTGTGTGGAGGGGGTGTGAGGGGGGAGGTGGGGGAAGCGTTTTGGACGGAAAATTTTTGTATCTAGATCTCAGTAACCGCTTAGGCTAGGAGGCTGAAACTTGAAATTTATATAGAGCATCGATAGTGGACCCATTTGCAAAGAAAAGGAGGATTTGGGGAAAGAGGTGTGTGGGAGTGGGGGAATAATAATGCGTCCGAAACGCAAAAAAGCCGAGATCGAGACATTCTAAAATCTATATCTCCTAATTGCTTAATGTCACGAAATTAAAACTTGATGAACATCTGTGGGCATACTAGGAGAATAGATCGGAAACAAATTTTTGAGTGGTGGAAGTGGCGCACGGAGGTGGGGGGTGAAAAACTTTAGATTACGATATCTCACGAACCAATTACACTAGAAAAATAACATTTGGTTTCTGTATTAAGGTTAACAAACAAAGTTTGCTGAAAGTAAAATTTTTTAAGGGGTCGGTGAAGTATGGAAGTGGAGGGGATAAGAATTTTTCAAAAAAATCACGTCTCATATCTCAAGAACAGTGTATGATAGATGCTTAGAATTTTTACCAGAAGTAGGCCAAATAGACCCCTAGCAGGAAAAAAATTTTGTGGATGTGGGTGTAGAGGGTGCGGGTGGGGTACGGTGAAAAGGAAAAAGATCCGATTTTTATATCTCGAGAACCTATAAAGATATAAAGCTGAAACTTGGTATTTGAATAGAACTATAGTAGTAGCATGTTGAAAAAATATAATATTTTATAGGGGCAGTATGGTACGGGGTGGGGGGTGTTTTTCCTAACTATAGAACGGCTTATGTTAGAAAGTTCAAACTCGGTATGTATATGTAAGTCAACTAGAAAAGTCATTTACATTGAAAAAAAATTCAAATATCCATTGGCGTATAGAGGGGGAGCAAAAAAAATGATCAGTGAAAATGGAATGCATATATTTTCACGATTTTCATCATATCTATTAGGTCTTTCCAATTATTGAATCCATTTTTATTCTACGGATTTTTCATATAAATACCTAAAAAGGGTTTTCAGGATTTTTTGAAATACGACCCCCACGATGGTTGTATACATTTTCACGAACTCAGCCATATTCCTCAGGTCTGATTAGATATCGAATAACTTTTTACTTCCACGGACTTGTTTAATAATCACCTAAAACTTGTTTTCAACTGTTTTCCTTTTTCAACCCCTAAGAGGGTATAAACGGGTTGAACACGTTTTCACGAATTCCGTCATATCTCTTAAGAGTGATAAGACATCGGATTGGTTTTCACTTCCTCAGGCTTTCTTTATATATATCTAAAAACTCATTTCAGGATTTTTGAATATTCAACCCCAAAGTGGGTTCAAGGGCGTTGCATATATTTTCACAAATTCCTAAATATCTTCTTATGGCTTCCTATATAATCGTCAAAAAGTTGATTTCAGGATTTTTAGATATTCAAGATATTCTTAGGATTGATGAGATATTAGATTGGTTTTCACTTCCACAGACTATTTATATAATCGCCTACAAACGCATTTCGGATTTCATGTAATGGCCCAAAACCAAATCACGAAAAACCTCCTAATCACGTAATAACTACGTAGTATTATACTACTACTTAGACTGCCTCCCGGAATATGACCCAATTATGTAATTCATATTTTATATGTGGCAGCGGCGTAAGTATTCTAGCGCGACCCCATTCTACCCATTTTTTTAAGTTTTCAGTCACATAGTAACCTACACCGCATCAATCTTAAACGCATTCCGAACTTTTACCCAAGAAATAATAAAGTTGCGCCCAAACTGTTGGCAGATTTTTAATTTAATACCAACTTAATTGAAATTATTGATTTTTTAAAACAATTTTCGGTCGTTTTTCGCTAATTTTAGCGCGAAAATCTCATTTGTAAAACACACTCGATTGATCATAAATTATTTTTATAGATTTTATTGTTCTTGTTTGAAAAATTAATGTTATTTGATCGTTAAAATAATTTCAAGAATTTAACGACTGTTCGAGTCCTGTTTTAAAAATTTTTCATAGCATATCAAATAAACTTTTTTTGTGTTTTTAATATCTTTTAGCTATTTAGATCATTGACGAAGACTTTTTTGTTTAACGAAAGAAATTCAAGTCTGTGGTGAATGACTGTGGATGTGAAGTACTTATCAATTTGAAGTACTATTGGGTATTGGGGACAAATTTAAAATTTTATTTATTCCTTACTGAAACAAATGGGGTTGCAGGCTACATTCTGACTGAATTGGGTTCATATAGTGAACATGTAATTTATTTTCTTTTTCATATGGTAATCCATTATTAAAATGATAATGAACACGCATACACTTTTTAGCCTTACGGCGGATAGATAAATAATAACTATAGAAAAAAAGGCATTGATATAATATTTCTTAAAAGCATGCAAAGTTAAATATGGCTAATGACATCATTCGCGACTTTTAGATAATAGACGCAGAGAAAAATTAGGTTTATGAACTGTTTCGTATCGTAATAATTTGTTAAGTCGTCTTTTCATTTATCGATAAAGAAGGTGTTGATGCTTTCGTCGAGAAAGAAGTTTTATTTTTAGAAATATCGAAGATAAATCGATTTCCATGATCTTGAAATTAATTTAAGAAATTCGTATGTAATTTTATTTACAACAATTCTATTTTCAAGAACACGCTTTTGATGGAATTGCTCTTAAATAAGTAAACATTTATAGGGCTTTATGTTATATTTCTTCGGTGTTTTTGCTATTCATGATGCCCAGATCAGGTTGTGTCTCATGTGGTATTGCCTTTTTTGTGTCTTCGATTGATACCAAGCAATTCAGAGTTGACGAATACGAAATAAAATAATATTTTTTTTTGTAGAAACCACATGTAAAGTTGTATCACAAATGAAATCATTTGTGATACAACTTTACATGTGGTTTCTACAAAAAAAAATATTAATTTATTTCGTATTCGGGCCCTAGTAAAAAATCGGCCAACAGTCTGGGCGCAACTTTATTATTTTTTGGGTAGAAGTCCGAAACGTGTTTAATACTGAGATGCGGTGTAGGTTACTATGCGACTGATAACCTAAAAATTAACGTTCCATATAGCCTCCTGTTTAATCTATAGGTTATCAGTCGCATAGTGACCTACACCGCATTACTCCAGCTCTGTACATCAATAAAATTTTGAACTTTTTTTTTACTTGAATTACTCCTGTAGCACTTCTACATATACATACTAAGTTTCAACTTTCTAGCATACGCTGTTTCTGAGATATGAAAAACCACCCCCACCACCGTACCTTGCTACCCTTATCAATATTCTACAGTGACTCTATATAGTCGTCAATTTTTATCTTTCTATTCTTTGCGGTTTTCGAGAAATAAAAATCAGAATTGTTTTCCTTCCACCCCTTCCCACTGTCACCCCCTTTGCCAGCACCACCAAAATTTGTTTACCTGCTAGAAGTCTACTGAGCCTAACTCCTGTAAAACTTCTAAGATCATATCTGGTACGGTTCTTGAGATATAAAAATTAAATTTTTTGGAAAATGGTTATCCTCCTACTTTCGTACTCCACCTCCCCTCGCAAAATGTTTACATTCAGTAGACTCCACTTGTGATCTTATATACAGAAACCTAATTTCATCTTCTTGGTGTAATTGGTTCGGAAGATATTGTAATTTAAAGTTTTTCACCCCCCACCCCTACACTCCACTTCCCCTCTTAAACATTTTAGCTCTTGTCTACTCTCCTAGTATCCCTTAAGATAACTACAAAGTTTCACACTTCTGAGATCAACAACGGTTCAGGAGATATGGATTTTAGAATGCTTCACTCACAGCTTTCGAACGTTTCGGACACATTGTTTCCCCCCCCCCCCACTCCCACACCCCTCAACCATTATCACCAATTTGTTTGCAAATAGGTCCACTATCATAGTACTACATAATTTCCAAATTTCAGCCTCCTACCATAAGCAGTTCCTGAGATCTAGAAACCAAAATTTTTCGTCTAAAACGCTAAATTTTTTTGAAATTTCAGGTCGATTACAATACTTTATTATTAAAAAATAATAAAGTAATATAATATAAAAATCGAAGCACATAGCATCTCTAATATAATGAAATTTTTGGCAAAATTATTATATTCTTTTTTTTCAACTTTCAATGGTCAAAATTTGTGAAAATTTCAAAATGTCGATTGTCTCTAAAAAATCAAAATTATTATTACAATTGAAATGATAATCGTTCATAAATTCCCCTTTTAGTAATCCAAAAAGTATAATAGTTCGATTTTGACACAAGCCCAAGTTTAAGTTCAAGTTCACTTCCAATGCGACATTTAAAACTGATATGAATCAATTAACAAAATAATTAAAAAAAATCATTTTTAAGTTCAGTAAATTTATTGTCCCAAATCTAAGCGATTAATACAAAACACAGTAATACAAAATTGAGCGAAAATAAAGTCTGATAAAATTTTAATATATCTTCAAGAATAATTTGTCCAGAAAAAAAATATATAAAATGTAACCGATCAAGAATACCCCTTGTCGGAATCTTAAATAAAATTCAATTTTGACAAAAGTCCAATTTGTCAAAAAAAAAACTTCTCTCACTATTTTGTCAAAATTCATCAAGTTCGCTGTTCAAATTGACTTCCGATCCGACATGCCGAACTGGTTAGCTGGCTTTCCATCTCGTTTTCGACGTGGACATACACAGCAGATGACACTTAACACACTTTAATTTCTGAACTCAATTTAAAAATAAAAACATTTTTTCGTTCATTTTTTTTTTACTTTAAATTTTTATCAGTTTTTGGCTAACAGCGGCGACAAAAAACATTGAAAACGAAAATATACCCACACTTAGGAAGGTTGGACAGATTTGGAAAAAAGTGAATCGTCGTCGTAAGCGATCGACCAGATCGAAATTCAAACGGTGTACCGGCAATATGAATGTCCAGTTTAGAGTTTTTGTTATCACGAACTGGTTTTTTGATATTTGGACATTACCTTTTGACAACGGCCAAACTACAACGATGCGAACAAAAAAACCATTCTTCCGGGGGGGGGGGGGGGGGGGGGACAAAATTGCGTCTCTGATGAACTTCTTAATATATTTATTTCTCCCCAGGTTTCAGCTCTTCGACAGCATTTCTTAGCTGACTATTCCATTTTTTGTTGGTATTTCGTATGGGGTCTCGTTTTTTGAAAATATCTTCTTTTTTTTCTTCTGTCAAGCCTTTCAATGCTACTCGGCAGGCAGACCCAGATGAAAACGAATTAATACAAATTTCAAATTTTATGTCATAAATTTTCTGTTGGTTAGAAGCCAAAGGTATGGGACCCATGAACACCAGAAAAAACACCAAAAGCGATCTCGCCATAGTAAAAGTGAATAAAAATGCCTAAATATAAAAAAAACTAATAAGAAATGGTATTACGATTGTATGCTACCGTTTAATAGAGAGGAGAAAGAGCTAAAAAGGTGTCTTAACAGCATGCCACATCTGGTTAGTTAGTGCTCATTATTTATACTGGGTTCGGGTTTCTTTAGTATTTTTGTTGGTTTTTATTTCAGATTTTATTGGCATGCCGGTTTTTTTACTCAATTTTATTCAGATTTTTTCCTTATTTATAGCATGTTGTCGTTGTTTTATATGCTCTTTACGGTTGTCGGTTGTTTAACAAGAAAAAAATACCATTTTAACACGACAGAACAACATTTGGAACAAATAATAAGCTGTATGTGCAGAAGATCGCCATGCAGTGAGGTAGCATGACCACAAGATTGAAAAATTCCCGACAATTTGTACCTTTTGGAATTTGATTTTATGCTTCTGTCCGATTCTGTGTTATGGTTTTGAAATGTTTGGCCAAATTTTTTTTAGACTTCATTTTTTGGACGAAGTGATCGAAGCGATGAGTTTCAAATATTAAATTTTCGATATCACTCAAAATTATAAAAATTACGATCACTTGTCTTAGACTTTAGACAAAACTATTATATAAAAATCACTTATTTTCTTTCTTTCAAATCGGAAAAAAAACATCGTGCATACTATGATATTGTCATATCGAACAAAAATTCAAATAGCTGCACCGAAACGAAATCAACCTGAACCTGAACTGATCAAAATTCATATTTATTAAATGCTGGAATGCTGTTAACATTGACCGGTAATATGAATGTGGCTTCTGTTTTCTCGAGCTCGGAATAGAGAAACCCTTTTTTTTCAAACAGATATACCGAGGTCTGTGAACCTTTTTTCCCTTAATTTATCATAAATCATTTTTACAATTTACGATCATTTCGAACAGCATAAAATCAGCGGGTCAAAAACGGTTTTTTTTCCTAAGTTTTTAATTAATTTGTCGAATTTGTAATGGCTACTTAATGATTTCTAATGGTTTCGGGCGTTTGATATATAACGACGATAATATTCAAAGTGGTGTACAGAATTTTTTTTATTATGAATATTAAATTAATCAAATGTGTAGATTGCCCAATATGATTTATAGCATTGACATTTGATTAACTTCTGTTTGTGAACGATGTCGGCGTTTTCTCTACGTTTATCTTCTCGTCATATTGTGCCACTTTGATTATTTATGTTAATTATACCAGAGAAGATACTGTGATTCGACTAATTGCGATTTTACATTTAAAAAAATGTTTTTTGTTGATATTTTGCATAATATTTTTGTTGTTTTTATTGGCAGGTGAAATATATATTTAAAAACGACATTCGTCACAAAATACATAGCCACAAACTTTTTGAAATGATTGATGGCTTTTATTGCGGGTTTTGTATTTTTAGTTTTGTTTTTGTTTTTAAAATGCAGTTACAGATACTTTACGGTATAATGGAAATACTAATATGTTTGCCAGATGAGAAGAAAAGATGCCAAAGATTTATTTACGAGTAAAATATTTTTATCGATTTGTATTTGACGATATTTTTGGAGTGTTTATTATCCGCGGACATAGATATCAATAATAAAATTATAATGAGGTCTAATCTGGACAATATCATTAATCAAATAATGTGTAGTGATATCGCGGATGGTATGGTCGATTTTTATATAGTTGCTTATCGAATTACAAATTTTAATGTGTGATAAAACCAATAAATATCCAAATTTTTAGAAACAAGATAAATTGATTGTAGAAATAAATAGCATTTGTGATTATATGGAAACTATTTCGGAAAATGCTCTACTATTTAATTGAATTCAATTTCGAATAATATCATTAGTGTTTCTTTATAATAAAATTGAAAAAGTGTTAAAATTAAAAGATAATAAAAGTAAAAATATGGAAAAATGTTGAAAAAGATTTTTATCTGATTATACAAAAACACCGTAAAAGTTAAAAGTTTTTCGGTATCCCATCAGATAAAGAGATATGTAGGAATTTGTGAAAATATTTGTAGCCTGATTCCATCCCTTTCCGGGTTCAAGATTGAAAAATCCTGACTGAATCGCCGAAAGAAATTTTTAGGCCAGTTAAAGTAAAAACAAATTCGATACCCCATCAGATCTAAGAGATATGGTAATATTTGTAAAAATGGATGCAACCTTTTTATAAAATTTATCTGAAGAGCCTGTAGCAGAAAAAGTAGCTGGAAATCTCATGATTTGAGCCGTTTAGTAGATGGGTGTTTGTGGATATACGATCTGAAGGAGAAATGCTTCTGGGTTCTGAATTCTTATATTTCTAGAAATTATCTTCATAAATACTCCACAGATTAATGAGTATAGTTTGTGGCTGAGTATTTTTAAAATAAAAATTTTAATTTTACAAAGGCCGCGTCCAATAAAAGTAAAATAACGGCTGTTGATATTCAGGTCGCGATCGGTTCAAAAGTTCTAGACATAAAAAAACGTTTTTCAACTCCTATGTTTTCTAAAAAAAATATCGTCGCGAAACTTTATTATTTTCGGGTCAAAGTTCGGGAGCGGTCAAAGTCGGAGTATATCATCAGTTGTTTCAAAATTATGAGGTTTCTTGGAAAGTTAGTTTTGTTCTTAAAAAAAAAAAATATTTAAAATAGAGATTTTTAGCCGATTAAACATTGGAAAAGCCCGTGTAGACTATTCGAATTTCGGTATATTATGAACACTAAAAGCCCATTGAAGTAAAAACGAATTTGTTGCCTTATCATAATTAAGAGATATAACGAATTATTAAAATGTATACAAAGCCATTACTTCCACTTGGGGTTTGATTTTCGAAAAAATTGTGAAACAGGTTTTTAGACTATTTCATAAGAAGAAACTTGATATCTCATGAGACACGAGGGATTTTGAAAAATTTGTGAAAACGTAAGCAAATCCTTCACGTCATTACATCAAATGCCGTAATAACCAATTTTATATCTCATCAGAACTAAGTGATGGCAAAAATTGTGAAAACATATGCAAACCCTTTGGGTTTGAATAACCAAAAATTGAGAAATGAGTTTGTAGGCGATTATATAAAAAGTCTGTGGAAGTGAAAAGCGATCTAATATCTCATCAAACCTAAGAAATATGTCGATGCTTTGAATACAACCCCTTTACACCCCTTAGAATTGAATATCTAAAAATTTGAAATTGATTTATTGGCGCTTATATAGGAAACCTTAGGAAGTAAAAATGAATTCGATATATCATCAGATATGCAACCTCCTTACACCCACTTGGAGGTTGAATATCCAAAAAACCTGAAAGGAGTTAATAGATAAATATGAAGACAACACGAGAGAGTAAAATCGAAAGTTATCACTACTAAAAGATATGACGAAATTCGAGAAAACGTATTCAACCCTTTTCAAAAACAAGTTTTAGGCGATTATTACGCAAGCCCGTGATAGTGAAAAGATATTCGATATCTAATCAGACCTGAGGGATATAGTAGAATTCGTGAAAAAGTATGCAACCCCCTTTCCATCCACTTAGGGGTCGAAATTCAAAAAATCCTAAAAACTCTTTTTAGGTTTTATATGAAGAAGCCGTAGAATAAAAATGAATTCAATATTTGGGAAGAATAGATATTACGAAAACCATTTTCACTGATCATTTTCGCCCCCCTTCCGACGCCAATGGGTATTTGAAATTTTTTTTTATCGAAATTACTATTCTAGTTAATTTACATATACGTACCGAGTTTCAACTTTGTAGCATAAGCCCTTCTATAGATAGGAAAAACATCCCACACCCCCGTACCATACTACCCCTATAAAAAATTATATTTTTCCGACATGCTACTACTATAGCTCTATCTAAATACCAAGTTTCAGCTTTATATCATAATAGATTATAGAGATATAAAAATCGGAAGCTTTTCCTTTTCACCCTCCCCCTCTACATCCTCACCGCCAAAATTTTTCCTACTATGTGTCTATTAGGCCTACTTCTGGTAAAAATTTTAAGCATCTGTTTTACACTGTTCTTGAGATATGAGACGTGATTTTTTAGAAAAATTCGTATCCCCTCCACTTTCATGCTCCAAAGCCCGCTTAAAAAATGTTACTTTCAGCAAACTTCATTTGTCAACCTTTATACACAAACCAAATTTTATTTATTTAGTGCAATTAGTTCATGAGATATCGTAATTTAAAGTTTTTTACCCCCACCCCGTATGCCACTGCCCCACTCAAAAATTTATTTCCGATCTATTCTCCTAGTATACCTACAGATATTCATTAAGTTTCAATTTTGTGACGTTAACCGTTCAGGATATATGGATTTTAGAATGTGTCGATCTCGGCTTTTTTGCGTTTCGGACGCATTATTTTTCCCCCCACTCTATCACAGCTCTATATAAATTCCAAGTTTTAGCCTCCTAGCATAAGCGGTTGTTGAGATCTAGAAACCAAAATTTTCCATCTAAAACGCACGCCCTCCTCCCCATTCACACCCCCTCCTTCCTCCTCACACCCCCTCCTCCCTCCTCACACCGCCTCCTCCCCCCACACACCCCTCCTCACCCCACACACCCCCACCCGTTAGAATTTGGTCACTTCAAGGGGCCTATGCAAAATTTTAAGCACTTGAGATTTTTTTTTTTATTTAATTAATGCATAATATGTGTACAATTTCTCTTAATATATAAGGAAAAACCTTGTGATAGGGGTGAGTAGTTCAGAGAGTTAATTCCAGGATAACATATATATGATTTCCATATCGATTGTTTTATTATATGTGTGATTATTTAAGATTTCAAATTAATAATAAAAGAAAGTAATGATACGTAAATTAAAGTTAATTCAAAAACTAAATGTAATGCAAGATAACAATAGTAGAAACTTGAACATCAAAAAAAATGCTGGTTACTATCCAATATTCAATACAAAAAATAAAAACTAAAGACGAACCATTTTTTCGCTTCTTCTTCTATCTGCTCTTTCCCTTCTTATATACATATGTGTAGTTACATACATACATATAATAATTTAATAAACTTATGCACATATACTAAATATACTAAATAATTAACTTAAGTTGTAAAGGCTAAACAAACCTAATCTCTTAAACACAACTCCCAACTTATGAATAAGTCAGAAATAAAAGTTATTTATTATTATTAAAAAATGATCATTTTGAAAAGTGGTTTTTCGTTCCAACCTTTTCATATCACCTGAAATATTGATCTTGATTATATTTGAACTTAGTGGCGTAGCTAGAAGAGGTTATATCAAAATATATTCTTTTTTGAGGTAATTACTTGGTCACATCTTCGATACACAAAGTGTAGTTTTGTTAATTTTTGCAAAGTTTGGAGCGAAGCGAGTTTCATGTATTTATATATTGTTCTTTTTTTAGAAGTTTGATTTATTTTCTGATGAGACCTCTTTCTATCGGCTATCCAAACTCCCAACAGGTGAAAAGATGTGCAAAAAATGAGGTGATTCTCAAATTGTTCTGAATTTTATCATGAAATGCTTAAGAATACCAGAACTTGGACGATTCACCTATTTTCAAAATGGATTACTAGATTTTGTTGATTCCACTATATATCTAGAAACCAATTTTTAGATTTTAAGGCGTTTTTTCGGCACTTTCCATCATATCGGTAAGTAGCCCCATCCCAAAAACAATGCCAATGAGGCCTTCTACCATGTATCAAGAACTCTAGAAAACGATAAGATGATCACATGATGAATATAAATTGATTCTTCAATCCTTCTATTATAATATTGTATGTTAAATAACAAAAAGAGGTGACTCCGATAATCAAGGGTTTGGACCTCATTTTCATTTTGCTTACATGCAAAACTCTATTGTTTCGTTTTGCCAAATATGAATTTATATTTTTAACTAAAATACAAATTCATGCGTAACGTTTGCTTCGAAACCATAACAAGCAGATATTTACCACTTTCACCTCTCTCCCCTTTTCAATCATTTAAATTTATGACACAAAAATGCAAATTTAAGTTATAAACCTTTGATTGAATACGGCGATTATAATTATATTATGAGATATCCGTAAACATACGGTTTCGAAGCATGATACAAGATTTCAAATAGCAATTTCAACTGTGAACAAAATCAACAATCTACTTTTATTTATTTCAACAATTACGGAAAAAGTCTATTAATCATAATTTACAACATATACCATTTTTTTCCTGTTTCTCCCAACTTCTTGGATTCTCGAAAATTGCAAAAAAAAAAACAATTAAGATAAATCTCTAAAAGTCTACAAAGTCTGCAGAAAGCAATGTCAAGTTTATCACGTACGAGTATATAAAATTCGAACAGTTGGAAGAGCAAAAAGGCGTAAAAACAGTAGCCGAATGGTTGCACTTTAATGTTATAATCAATCATTCCACAGGTATGATGCGTAAAAAAACACAACCAACTACATACAGAACTTACTGAACCGGTGTCCGTATGTTATAAATGATCAGTAGTAAACCATCTCGGAATTAAGATTTATATGTCCATGTCATCCATATGTGTATTTACTAAACATATTTCCAGTCATTACTGGTTGTAAGTTATCTGAATTTTTAAAATATTTTTGCCTGACTCGTTTTTTTATCGTTGTTGCTTTCACTGCGTAAAAAACAACTCATAAAAATTACTCAATTCTAAAAATTAAACTTTTCAAACCCGCCTTCCCGCCTCAAATGAATTCAAGGCCTGAAATTCTCGAATTTATTCAAATAAAAATCACCGAAAATATGTTTTAATTATTTCCGTTTATAATTTTCCGTGCTTCTGTAGCGTTCTATCTAATTTGCATCATAACTTTGAACAACTATAAAAAAACTGCTTACGTCATCAATTCAACTGAATTATAATCGAAAAAATCAAATCAAATCAAACCGTTTTTATGAAAGAAAAAAAAGCTACTACTGTTTTAATAATTAATGGAAATTGGAAAATTATTATACCATCACATTTGAATGATCATAGCCAGCCAGCGGTGGGTAGATGAAATAGCCCATGAATCTGTCGTCTCGAATTATTTTTTCGGTTGTTTCTATCGAAGCGATAACTTTGTACGAAAAAGTTCGTAACAAATTTGATTTTGATTTGGTTGAATAAAATTTTAATAAATCCCCGGAAAAAAATGCACAAAACTGGACATCAATGTGTAGGTGTTCCAATTTGCCTACCGAAAATTTTACTAAGTGCTAAAAAATTGAAATTATGTAGCTAATTAGTTGTTTTTTCTTTATTTATCGTAGTGCTGCTTTGATTTCCAAATATTGGGGCAACACTTTTTTTTTTTTTGAATAATCTCAGAATTAAAAATTTTATGCAACATCTTAGATGTAGGTAGGTATTCGAGTCATTAAGCAAATTGACAGTGAAGAAAAAACAGAAAAAAACCGGTCCAAAAATTTGTCAAAATTCAAATTTAAAGTGATTTTAGGTTTTTTTTGTCTATTTCAATTCCATTTGGACCTCTACTACGAGATAGCGTTCTTATGAGTGTAGTTACCAAGAGATCATTTCCTATCAGTGTTTTAAAATTGATGTTGATAATCGAAGTAGTTTTTCCCCCCAATTCTCTACTGTGCCTGATACTAAAGAATTCAAAAGACTTTTTGTAAATTTATGCTTTTAAGTAATTTTCAAAAGTGTGAAATTATGTTTCTATTTTAAGCGAGATATTTTTGAAATTCTTGGTTTCTAGGGAATCGAATTTAATGGCTTTCTTGACCACATGTCGTGAGTATAAAAAACACATTCGCAAAAAATTAGTCATTCCTATGCGTAATACAGCGATTGATTTTCTTTCAAATTGTTGAGCAAATAGTCAAACTAATGAAATCGCAATGTGATTTTTAGATTTAGAGATTATTATTATAATTAAAAAAAAATAGTTTCATTTAACAGTACAGAAAAAACCCTGAGGCTTTTTTTTTGTAAAATACGATTTCGATTAAAATGTTGGCTATGGTATTAGGCTTTCTCTTTGAATTATTTATTTTGTAATGGTATAAAAATCAAACTCATAGCGTCTATCTCTACGGATTTTTATACCAGCGTCGACTAGAAATCATAAAAATCAATCGCGGAATAAATTAATTGAATGCAATACGACGGCTAGTGCATTACGTCGCTAAGTATGTGTGCAATGAAATTGGTTAATCAAAAATTGATCCGGAATTATTAATCGACGGCATTAAATCCGGAAATATAATTTTAGAGTTGGATTGGGCACATTTTCGTAAGGATTTTCACGTAGTAGCTATTTGAAGCCTGAAGGTTGAGTGTCGTATAGCAGATTGATGAACAAGGCGAAATTTGTTGCACCGCTAACGATGTCTGCAATAAAATTTATCTAAACAAGAGACTTAGTTTTGCTTGAATTCAAATTCCATAAGTTAATTTTCGTTTTTAGTAGAAACGTTGTCAATCACACTTCAAACTTAATCGTCATTTGTCAATAAACTGGATATATACTGGGTATTTAACCTATATAATTTATAGTGTATAAATTGTACACTTATTTTTATATTTATTATATTTTGCTTAATCTGAAACTTTTATATGTATACGATATTACCTTGAAAATATTGAAACGTTACGCTGAATGTGTAAAATTATAAAAGCACGTGATTCAATTGTTTTTTAAATATTAAACGCTACTAACTTTTGAATGGAAACTAATAGACTCTCGCTTCTCCGCTTAAATTTGTTAACGCAATTGTTACCTTATATCCTTATATTTTATTTTGATACATGATAGCTTGATGTGATTTGTTTTGACAAGTAGATATTCAGCTGTGTTTCATTAGCAAATTTATGCTTTCTAAATTGTTTGAAACCAATTGTTTGTACAGCAGTAATGAAAAAGGAATTTATTATCTATTGCAGTCGTTGCACAAGCACAAAATTGAGTTTCTGCAGCATTAAATAGTTTTTTCCAAAGTTTGCTTCGATTTCCGCGAAGGTCGCAGTACATGTTTTCGGTTAAACGCGTAGTAGCTACGTGTTTTCGTAAACGCGTCCGATTTAAACGCGTTAATCTCGTAGTCTGAACATAGTATAAGTCTTACAGAATTTATTAATTTTTTGAACTTGTGTTAGAAAGAGATTCTAACATGATTTTAATATTAATCGAACGTGAGGATAAAGTTGTCGGAATTTGTCAGTATTACGAGAAACCGATTTTTTGGCGACTGTTTAGAAAGCTAGTTGAACTAAAAACAATTCGATATCTCATCAGACCTATGACATATGTTGAACGTACACAACTACTTTTCATCCCCTTAAAGGTAGAATACCCAAAAATTATGAAATAAATTTTTAAGTGATTATCTATAAAACTCGTAGAAGTAAAACGACTTTAGTATTTCATTAAACCTAAAACATTTGTCGGAAATTAAAAAAAATTATGAAATAAATTTTTAAGTGATTATCTATAAAACTCGTAGAAGTAAAACGACTTTAGTATTTCATTAAACCTAAAACATTTGTCGGAATTCGTGAAAACTTGGGCAAACATCATAAACCACTCTGGGGGTATATGTTATTGATGTTTGATTTTTAACGATTATATTTAAAGCCCGAAAACTTCTATATCTCATTAAACCTAAGAAATATGTCAGAATTCATGAAAACGTACTAAATCCTTTTCACCCTCTCTACATGTCAAAAAATCTTGAAAACAGTTTTTA
Source organism: Beris morrisii (assembly GCA_951812415.1). NCBI lineage: Eukaryota > Metazoa > Arthropoda > Insecta > Diptera > Stratiomyidae > Beris > Beris morrisii. The sequence continues at coordinate 171,183,908 of OX638310.1, forward strand.
GGCGCTTATATAAAGAGACAGTTGAAGTAATATTAATTCGATACCTCGACAGACCCAAACGATATTCGAAATTTATTTATTTATTTATTATTCAAATTCATCAAATACTGATTACTTATAACAAAAATACAAAATATAAAATTATAATCAATAGAAAATAAGTACAAAATTATATCATTATATACATACACTCCTAAATGCATAAATATAATATTACATTATTTATTCGATAATGCCGATTTTAACTGTTGAACAGAAATGTTAAAGTCAATTTGACTGTAATTATAATTAAAAATGCGTGAAAGAGATACGATTAGTTCATGTTGGCAGTAATTTGTCCGATGGTGAGGAATATCCAGCAACACATAGTCTCTCAAGGATCGAAATGGAATATTGAAAGTAACGGCTTCCAATGCTTGAAAAGGTGACTCCACCTCCATATGCCAATGCAAATCTGAATTTATGCTTAAATTACTTCAGTTGTATTTACATATGCATACCAAGTTCTAACTTCCTAGTATGAGCCGTTCACTAGATACACAAAAGTCTTCACCCCCGTACCTTGTTTCCCTATAAACAATTCAGATATTAAACCAGAGTTTTTTCTTTCCACTCTCTGCTACTCTCATCCCCTACACTAAAGCCCCTATTATTGAAAAATAATTAACTAAAAGTGTGTATGTCTCTGCTCAAAGAAGTACCGCTTGTGGGTCGTGAGTTGGCAAATTGGATATTAATAAATTTGATTTGTTCACGTGATTAAAAACACGTCCTGAACAAGGATTTATTCTAATTATAAGCACAGTTTCGCTAAATTCTTCAAATCTATTCTAATCCAAATATACGTTTTGAGACTCTCACATTCTCCGTATCTAAATTAATTTTTTATTATCTAAAAATTGATTTAAAATTAGCTAAGTGTGAAATTTTATTGTGTTTTGTTCAAATTTTAATTTAATTCAAGGATAATAATTTTAAATTTGGTCACGATATTTAAATCGTGACTTTTTCAAATCGAATTTAAACAGTGTAGACATTTTTTATTAAAGTTTGCACGAAAGATAGTATTGAAGGCTGCTTGATTGATATTGAAGTTTTTTTTATTATTTTCGCTTTACTTATAGGTAATGGAAACTCAAAATTTCTATTTAATTTCTTCTCATTAAAATTCTCTTTTTTATTCAAATTAAAAAAAAAGACCAACAGTCAATTTAGCCGACTTTCTTTATCTCTCTTTATAATTGTTGGTAAGTAATTACGAAAATTAAGAGTTCATTCTTGAATCCAAAATTCCAATTGCCAGTCAAAAATGTGTACAACTAAAAAAATTTAATCCAGACGATAAAATGAATCCTGCACAAAATTACCAACAAAAGATTCAGAAAGTCGTCCAGCTCTTACGCACGTGACCATTTAAATAGCCAACATCGTCTTCGAAAATCTTCTCATTTCCGGACATAAAACTGTGATTTTAGGCCAAAAACCCAGAGACAATGGTCTTAACATGTTGTATTGTATTGCAGCTGGACATTTTTCATAGATTTCAAATCCTTGTCAAAAAATGCCAAAATCGTGTTCGGACAATAGTCAAAAATTTCGATTGTTCCAAACACGTTGGTTTTTTTTAAAAAAAATTTCGCCAAATATTCGTTACCAAACTGCCCTACCGGGTGTCGTACAATCGATTAAATGTAGTTCAAACAATTTGTAGTTTTTATGTTCAGATTAATTTTATAATGATCGGAATTTTATGCTGAAGCTCATAACTTTTTTTTTCTTTTTTTCTATTCACCTAACTGCCATATAACATTGAACATGAACATTAATATTTAAAAAAAATGAAGAAAAATGTTAAATTCGACAAGTTTGAGCGACTAAAGTGGTTTTCGGTCTCGTGTTTTATTAGTCAATAATGTCAAGTTTTTTTCATGCCCCCATAAATTATTCATTTTGCTCATGGGTATTCGTTTGGTTTTTTTTCGTTTGCTATTTCAATTTTGATAGGTTTTAAGAAAATATGTGCGAATATAAGTGATTTGGCCAAAAAAATTTCGTTAAATGTTGTTTTTGAGAAATTGTGTGCTGAATATGCTAAAAGATTAGATGCAGTTTTTATATTTTTTTAGATGAATACTAAAAACTGAAAACCGACAAAAAGTTTAAGGTTTTATATACGCATTTTATAAAAGAATATTTTTTAAAAGTTGAAATTAAACTTACTTGTATTATCAGAATACAATTCTGGTACTTTTTTGGGCAAGCTTAGTCCAGCTAAATTTGCAGTGAGATAGATTCATCTGTACATTAACAGCAAAAGGCTCCAAGTAATTATATATCTTAGGGTGAACATAAATATTTAATATATTTTCATAACTATCACTTTTCGTCGTAGTTGAGGTCACTTAATAAATGAAATCGGGCAGGCATGTAACGACTCAAAGAAATAATGTATAATAAATATTTCTCTTAGAGCCTCCAAACGTAAATTACAATGTAAAAACTGCCAGTACTTAGTAAATTAAAAGGAATGAACTATTCGTATTTTTCTGTTGATCTTTTTCGGTAAGTCAGGGAGACCCTGTCTGAATTCTTCACGCAATTTAGTTTGCATCAAGTAAAATGTAGCGTAACCTACGTAGTCGAGGCCACATAGGGATGTTGAAAAAATATCGATATATCGAAATTGCGATATTTTTTGAACGATATATCGATAATATCGGCCGATATTTTTTAAAGCGATATATTGATATATCGATATTGAAATCCCACTATCGGACCCGATATTTTTTGTTAAGTATAGCATATTTTAGAGCTCGAACGGCATTTTTCATTTCTGCTTATTTTTGTGTATATGTACCTACTCATGCTTTGGCCGCAAATTTAGCTATTTGTAGTTGATATTTTACGTGGCAATCTAATACCTAAGTAACTTATACCGAAGCATTCGGAAAACAGAACGTCAGAATATCTAAAATTAAGCAAACATCTGACCCTAGTGATAGTTCTGACTGGTTATATTGTTGCATGAGGAAACGTCTCCGTAGGATTAGTCTCTCTGAGAGTAAAATATGCAGAATTTGCGATTATGAAAACGAAACACCAGAGGATATTCTCAGTGAATGTGAGGGACTTGTTCATAAAAGACTTCATCATTTCGGTCAGGGTTTCTTGAAACCATCGGAATTCCTGGCTATTCCTCTTCAAAAACACTAAGCTTCATTGAAAGCGCAGGGATCGACGAGAAACCATAGATAATCCAGAGGGACGTTGCAATAGGCCCAATTGAACCTTAAATGACAGAGGTGACCAAACCAACCCCTACACGAATATCTAATACATATAATAATGTATATGAGCGATGTCAGAAAGGTTGAAACTAGAAAACTGTTTTTCGATCACGCAAAGTCTATATCTGTCGAAACAAAAAGATGCATGACGCGTGGTTTCTGTAGGTGGGGCAACCAGACAACTATCCCTGTGCACAAGGATCTATCTGCTCAGTACCTTGTTGTTATTGGTTTTTAATCTTGCTCTTTCAAGTAGAAGGTATTTAAAAAAAAACCGGAGGAAAGTAATATGTTTGTATTAAAGAGTCACAGCTTACCATAACTATCCGTTGCTGCGTCACATCTTTTTTTCGTATATTTTTATTATCACTTCGAAAGTGATTGATTGATTGATTGATTTTATTTCCAAAATATGTACATATGTTTAGCTTAATAACTTCGAAAGTGAATTTACCCTTGTTTTTTGTTGCGAAAATTTAATGAAGTGAAGAACAAATTTAAATTTCGAAATATCATTTATTTATTGGCTTTGGGTTTGTTTTAAAAGCCGCGCAACGGCGTAATCTTTATTAAGGAGAGCATATCGCTTTTGGGGTAAAAAAAAACTTTTTTTTTAAATTCTTATTTTAGACTCAATTCTGGGTAAAACTGTTTAAACCGCAAGACTCCACGAGATCAAGAAGTGCCTCTCTGCTGTCAGATAGAGTAGAAGGAAATTTAAAATTAATATTTTAATTATTTAATAATGCAATATGAGACTGACTTGAAGCTTTCTGTTCATCAAAATTAGATGTGCAATATATACAATATATAAAATTTTTCTATACTCTATTTGGTCGTTTTGCTATAAGGAATAATTGTCCAAAATTTCATTCGAGTGGTTTCTGAGAAAATGGGTCATGGAATTTACACTAAAAAGCCTTTACGATATGCTCCCCTTAACGTTAAATTTGATACGGGAAGGGAGATAAGAATATATTTTTCATTGTAAGAAATATTCGATATATCGATATATCCATATTTTTTTCGATATATCATCAACCGATATTGATATTTTTTTCAATATCGATATATCGATATTAACATCCCTAGGCCACATTCACTGTGCCTTATCCAGATCTGCATCAACAAATTTTGGAATTCTTGATCTGACTTAAACGATAAGATTTAAAGGTATTCGTTCAGAAAAGCGATACTACGCCATGCTTTAATTAATCTTGTTTCTAGTTAAATTATTTAAAACTTTTTTGTTTTTCAATTTCTCAGTTTATTATTGAACAATTAAGCTAAGTTCATTCTACTTCTGCAATTAAAAAGTCCCGAAAGACCTGCTCCGACTCAGATGTTGAAAAAAAATCTTGGCTTGAAAGGACAATATTTTTCGACAAGTTTTCCCGGTACAGGGATTATCTTCAACTGAGATTAAAATGGGAATAGAACATTTCGGGGTTTTTAATCCTCTACACTCAGACCACGCAAAGTAACAACAACGCACTTTCAATACAGTCATACTCCTCGCCAGGACCTAAGTACTCAAACTTATTCTATTTTTCTCTTTATTATTTCTTTCTTGTTGTTGTCTAGAAAATGTCTATTCTGGACGAAAGAAAATTAAAATTAGCCTGCCTACTAGAAAATTCCTTAATATTTTCCTCTGTGTCGACAATTTTGTCGAAGAAAGGAGAAAAAAATGTTTGGCATCAAGTCTGGCTCGCCACAAAAAGGATATTTAAGTGAAAATTTTTGCTCGAAAAAAAAACTGATTGCAAAAATGAGTGAATCAGCCCTAATCCAAACTCAAAGGAAACTCACCGACATTATTATTTTCTTTTCTCTCGGCTGTACGGGGACTGAATGCGAAAGGAAAGTATCCTTTTGAAAGGACAAATTTGTCACCGGGGAACAGAAACTAGAGAAAAATGCACAACATTTCAGATACGTGTGTGCATGAAAACCGCACATAATCCCGCTATAGAGTTGTACTTACCGCACCAAATTACACGATTCAGTGAACTTTTAGTTGTTACGGAGATCTCATTTATTTCGCCAGGGGAGTGTCGATAACAAAACGTACTACTCAAATTAATTTCACATCTGTCAATTATTATTATTATTTTTTTTTTTTTCAAAATTATACCGAAATGTCTTCATAGTCTGGAGGTAAGATCGGAGGCATGAACAATGGGCGTATAAAAGAAGTCCATTAAGAAAAAATCACGATTATTGCGAAGAGGACCACCCATCCGAAATCAAAATCACCTCCTGTTTATTATATTTATGAATTTGTAGAATCTGACAATAAACAAAGCGGAGCAGTTTTCTTTAGTAACTTTCCGACTGATTGATCAGATCAAACGAGCGATCAATGTGTGTGAAGTATCGAACGATCAGTGAGAGATCGATATCATAACACGATCAATTTGATAGACGTTAATGTCAGATGCTTCGAATGTTACAAATATTATTGAAGATCTTTGATCGGCAGTCCTTAAACACTAGAAGGTGTTTTTTTTTCCTTCAAAGTTTTGACTGATATTCTTTCCGATCAATTTCAATGTAATTAAAGAATATTTGGATTGTGAAGTTTGTAGGAAAAAAAAAGATGATCGGATAAACTTTGTAGCTTGGATCAGTTTCAATTATATTTTGTCGGACATGAAATTTTTAATAAAAAGCACCTTTTCTGTTTCCATTTCCAGATTTAAATATTGATTTTAATCAAATCTACTGCCGTGGCGCTCCATTCAACCGAAGCCCTTATGGCGGGCTTTTTAAAGTCTGGTGATTTAGGACCACATCCTCACAGTTATGGAGCACCACATCCACATCATACAGTACCCCATGGACCATTACCACCCGGTATGCCGATGACTTCGCTTGGACACTTTGGGCTACCACATGGGCTTGACGCTGTTGGGTTCCCCCAAGGTATGTGGGGTAAATATTCTCAATTGATTAATTATTAATAGAATTTAAGGAAAATAATATTTAACATTTTTACGAAATTTTTACTGATCTGTACAATATTGTTCCTATAAAAAGTATAAATTTCATAAAAAAAATAATTTTAGTTGCCTTCAGTATTTCTTAATTTGGGTTTGAATTAAATTTGGAATACGTAATTTTAATTTATTTCAAATTAATTTTAGAAAAAGTGGAAAACAAACACAAAAAATTTGTTTATGTTAATAATTTGTTATTTGTGGTGACTCCGAAATTGAAATTTTCCAGACAAATAATGTCAAAAATAAAGCACAACCTCTGACGTTACCGAGGTTTGGCCCGCTGAACCATGACCTCTAGTGAATGTATAATAGATTCAATAGAGAAGAGAAAAGTCCCAATTTTACAGCCTTGCGGCACGCTCGGAACTTCCTTGCGTCTGCAAAATTTCAAGGTTAGTAAATATTTGTAAAGATAAAGTAAGCCAAGCTCGAGATTTAATAACAATTAGTGCATCTGCATGTGATTGGCCAACTAAACAATTCGCCTATTATCCTACATCACACTCAAAACACCTTTTCTTCACACAAGGTTTTGGACAGCTTTTTATATGCCCAATTTGTTGATTTTGGAAATCCAAAAATTATTCGCTACGTCACTAAAAAAAACACTTTAAAGAAAAAATGAATTTATTTAAATTTGTATTGATATTTGAATTGAAATTTTTTTGAACCATGTCCGACAAATAGTGCTCGCAATAGAATTTTTACATGCATCACTTCTCTTCAGATTTTTGGAAAGTTTTGTATACTTAAAAAAATGTGTCCAATTTGGCTACTCATATGAAAAACTACAAAATTTATTTTTATCCAAAGTTTCGGAAATATTCTTTTTTTTGCTTTAGAACATTTTAATTGTCGGATTTGGTGTATCTTCTTCAAAAATGAATCGGCGAGTCGAAGACATTTTTATGATTATTACGACCCTAAAATGAAAAATGTGTCAAAAATAAATTTTCCTTGATCTTTTGGTTAGCTCAAACCCCAATTTTTATCAGTAACAAATTGGGAATTTTTGAAACACAATTATTCTTCACGGGTTATCTGGAATACATTTCATCCTAAAAAATATGAACCGAAGACTGCTAATAGGTATCATACATATATACTTCCAAACGAAACGCTTCGTCAAATTCGTGTAAATAAATTTTTGTTGGAAAATATAATCGAGTAAAAAAAATTGACATTTGTAATTTAAAATTTAATATCTATCTTCGAGCATTTTTTGTCGGCTACTGATAATTGCATATAAATAATTGGTGAATGTTTCTGAATTGCATACCACACACTCTGACCAGTAGATGGAACTCAATGATGAAACAGCTCCTTCGGGCCCGGAAGGTTTTTTTTCACTGGGAAGCCCTCAATACCAGTAGCCAAGGCAGCGATCAATCTCAGCTGGGAAGCCTATGTCAGGGTGTTCCAAGAGTTCTGACACCGAAAAGTAAACCAACGAATTTTTAAATTATTTTCAATTCATTTCATACAAGATTTTATCAACTGTGGCTATACGTTGCAGAACGAAGATAACCCAAAAATTAAAACTTTTAATTATTTTATGTGCAAAAAGTTGTAACTTATATATGGGCTGGGCTGCTGGAAATATGAACCTGATTTTTATTCGGTAATTTATCTCTATTATTTCGAAAACAAAGAATTTGTTTTTAGTTGTACAAATATTGTATGAAAAATTTTTTAAGCCTACAAATATTCTCAGTAACATTTCGGTTCAAAGATGCAATAATTCAAAAATTGAGAATATCTTTGTGGTGCATCAAAAGCCCAAAACAAACATCGATTTATTCGATATTATTCACATTAGCATCACACATGACCCGAATTAGATTAAAGTTAATTTTATAACAAACATGACTTATTACATTACCAATGGTCGTTCGTGTCATATCCTGTAAAATAGTGGAGGGATGATAACAAAATTTCGCATTATTGAATTTTCCGGATGAATCTTCGTATTATGACACTTTCACACCCGCCACTTTACCCCATCGGCAAATAAACAAAGCTACCCACTCACCGAAATAAGACGACTCTAAATCGGGGCGCAACAACAAACAAATTGTCCGCAAAGTGGCAAACACTGTACAATTACCGGGACTTTCCACATTCCCTGCTGGATATACGTACAGAAGTAGCATAGCTAGTTTGAATTGCTAAATTCAATTAGCATATGTGCTTCGAAAACGAATTACAGAAAATCGTTATAAGAAAATTTTCGTGGTCCTCTTAAGACGATAGATACATAAAACCAGGAAAATCAAAAAGTACGTGTATCTAGCTGATGGGTATATAACATCAACATTATCGCTCATGAAATACTAATTTAGGGGTGACTATACCGAAATGAAACATCAGCTCGAGCCGACCCTAAAATTGTATCAAAACCGAAACCACTCAAACAGAGAGTTCGGAAGAATAGACAAGTACTACGGATTGGGTTTTCGGTTAAGGGAGAGTTTTGTGCATCCACCCTCCCAGCCATCAGGATGTTATTTTCCATTTTAACTTGAGCATTTCCCGCACCATGGATCTGTATAAATGGGGTGGCGTTCCTTGTATAGTCGGTTTTGGTTTGGTTGGCTGCCTTTGGATGATGTTGCCAAAAACTACTCCATCCCTCAGTCTGCCGAAGCACGTATAGAATCATGCTTGCCGAATTTTCGGGTATTACATCCCTCGATGATTTTCCATTCGACTGTGATGATTTCGTAGTGTTACATCGGGCATTTTCACTCATCTATTCAGCAAGGACTTCATACGAATACCTACTCTATATTTTAGTAGTTGGTGTAGCGCGGTAGGGATGTACGATGTTTGGAAAACTAGGGTGAAAATTCGTGTGTGTAGTGAAGAAAAACCAAATCGACCAACCAAAAAACTAAGATTTGTATTGTAGGATCCGTTGCCGAATGAAAATGAGTTGACAGTGTAGAAGTTATGCAAACGTTGCATGTTTTATTGTAGTACCAGAAAGGGTAAGGGGTGGCTTTTTTATGTGAACAGTACCTTTATCTCAACAATACACGAATTTCATTTCGTTGTTACTGTTGATGCTATGAGTTCTTTTGTTCGGCAAATCGAAATATATGCTCGTACATATAAGTAAGAAGCAAACTCATACATAAATACAAAAAGGGTTCTAAATTTGATTCCGTTATAGACCGACATTTTAGTTGTATTTGAGTCTGGAAAATCGACAGATGTTTTTTTAAACAAAAGACTAGTTTCATTTACTGCTCGTAATGATATAAAAAAACGGAAAGGATTTTCTTGAATTATTCAATTTAAGAGACATTTTTTTACTGCTATTTTTTTAATTTCGAAAAATATAATGGAAACAAGAGATTAACTTTTGCAGTGTCGGATGGGAAATCAAATTATGGGGTCCGAAGAAACTATGCGTTAAATTATGAGTTTTATCGAGAGAAGTGTATGAGTTTTATCGAGAGAAGTCTGTTTTTACACACAAATACAAAAAACAAGTCAGTCAAACAAAAAAAGAAAGTTATGCTCTAATTTACTTCAAATCTATTGCGACTATTGCTATCTTTTCAATATGAATTAATCCCCCCCCCCCCTTTTTGAATATGAATTAATCCCCAATAAGACAAATTAATTCCACAAAAAATGGTTTACTTATCTGTCCATAATGCTAAATGAATTCACCATCATCAAATGGTTTTAGGTCTTCTAGTCGTAATATTTACTAATATGCGCCAACTCTATTTGACATAATACCAGAAAGGTGTGTAGTTACCATAGAGATGCACTTAGAAAATTTGGTCGACGATAATTAAAAATAATATTGGATAGAAATAAAACACCATATTATTATGGCTATCTATTCCGATCAATTAAAGTAACAGTAACTCCCTCGTTTGTTTTTTACTTTATTATTTTAATAATAAAGTATTGTTATCGATTTTTAAAAAAAAAAAATTTGCTACCCTGAAAATTTTTTTTTCCACGTTTAATGGCTAATAGACACCAAAAAGCTAAACGTTTGAAAGCTTATAGCTCTCAAACTCTTTGAGCTATGAAGATGAATTTTTTTTGTTGGTAGACTGAGCAGACCCCTTCAAGTGGCCACCTTTTGAGTTGTGGGAGTGTGAGGGGGGAGGTGGGGGGAAGCGTTATAGAAAAAAATTTGGTTTCTAGATCTCAGTAACCGCATAGGCTAGGAAGCTGAAACTTTGAATTTATATAGAGCTTTGATAGTGGACCATTTGGGAAAAAAAAATAATAATATGGGTAAAGGGGTGTGGGAGTGGGGGGAATAATAATGCGTTCGAAATGCTCAAAAGCCGAGATCGAGACATTCTAAAATCCATATCTCCTAATCGGTTAATGTCACGAAATTAGAACTTAATAAACAGCTGTGGGAATACTAGGAGAATAGATCGCAAACAAATTTTTGAGAGGGGGCAGTGTCGTACGGGGGTGGGGGTTGAAAAACTTTAGATTACGATATCTCACGAACGCATTATACTAGAGAAATAAAATTTGGTTTCTGTATAAATGTTGACAAATAAGGTTTGTTGAAAGTAAAATTTTTTAAGGGGGCTGTGGAGCATGGAAGTGGAGGGGATAAGACTTTTTTTAAAAAATCACGTCTCATATCTCAATAACGGTGTAAGATAGATGCTTAAAATTTTTACCAGAAGTAGGCCTAATAGACCCCCAGCAGAGAAAAAAATTTCAGGGATGAGGGTGTAGAGGGTAAGGGTTGGGGAGGGTGAAAAGTAAAAAGTTCCGATTTTTATATCTCGTGAACCTATAACAATATAAAACTGAAACTTGGTACTTAGATAGAGCTATAGTAGTAGCATGTTGGAAAAATATAATTTTTTATAGGGATAGTATGGTACGGGGGTGGGGGGTGTTTTTCCTAACTTTAGAACGGCTTATGCTAGAAAGTTGAAATTCGGTATGTATATGTAAATCAACTAGAAAAGTAATTCTGATTAACAAAAAATTCAAATATCCATTGGCGTTCGGAAGTGGGGCAAAAGAAATTATCAGTGAAAATGGAATTCATATATTTTTACGATTTTCGTCATATCTATTAAGTCTTTCCAAATATTGAATTACTTTTTTTTGTACGGGTTCTTCATATAAATAGCTGGAAAGTGTTTTCAGGATTTTTTGAAATTCGACCCCCAAGGTTGTGTACACATTTTCACGAATTCAGCCGTATCCCTCAGGTCTGATTAGATATCGTATAACTTTTTACTTCCGCGGGCTTATTTAATAATCACCTAAAACCCGTTTTCAAGTTTTTTCTTTTTTCAACCCCTAAGAGGGTAAAAACGGGTTGAACACGTTTTCACGAATTTCGTCACATCTCTTAGGAGTGATAAAACAGCGGATTGGTTTTTACTTCCTCAGGCTTTCTTTATATATATCTAAAAACTCATTTCAGGATTTTTGGATATTCAACCCCAAAGTGGGTGCAAGGGGTTTGCATATATTTTCACAAATTCTTACATATTTCTTAGTTCTAATGAGATATCAAATTCATTTTTACTTCCTAAGGCTTCTTAAATAATCGTCAAAAAGTTGATTTCAGGATGTTTGTTATTCAACTCCAATAGGACGTATGGCTTTCGACATATTTCTCAGGATTGATGAGACATTAGATTGGTTTGCTCTTCCACAGACTTTTTACATAATCGCCTACAAACGCATTTCCGATTTCATGTAATGGCCCAAAATCAAATCACGAAAAACCTTTTAATGGCGTAACAACTGATATTATACTACGAATTAGACCTCGTCCCTGAGTATGACCCAATTATGTAATTCATATGTTATATGTGGCAGCGGCGTAAGTATTCTAGCGCGACCCCATTCTAACCGCTTCCCGAACTTTTTTTTAGGTTTTCAGGCACATAGTAACCTACACCGCATCTCAGAATTAAACTCGTTCCAAACTTCTACCCAAAAAATAATAAAGTTGCGCCCAGACTGTTGGCAGATTTTTTTTAATTTAATTCCAATTATTTTAAAACTGCAAATACCTTGATTTTCTAACGTCTTTGCCTGTATAAGGTTTTAGTTGACGTTGAGATATTTTCGTAAAAATTTTGTAAGACTTTCACAACAGCGAAATGAAACATTTGGCCGAATACCTCATGTATGAGATGTCTCAAGCATGACCTGTGTAGTTAAAAAAAATCGATTTTTCAAAAAGGTGCTTATTCGAAAGTACTATCCTTTAAGTGTCTACCCTGAAAATTCCATAAAAAAATTCACAGTAATGATGAAGTTATAGCGTTTTGTAACCGACCTGGTCAGCAACGACTCACGGTTGGCGCGTAGGTATACGCGGTCTTTGTCATCTGTTTGACTATGAGCTTTTTTTTAATTCTGGGTATTTATGACCTTCTGTATATGTTTTGAAAAGTTGGTGAGGTTCAGGTATACGCGTTCCACAGTTGAAATTCACAGAACCTTATTTCAGTGTAAGCTGTACTCTTTACACTAACACTTTAAACGCGTTTTTCTCGGTAATATCTCCGCGACTACTGGACTGATCGGGACCTAGTTTTGCACAGTTGTGTTTCACACAATACTCAGGTGTCTATCGAGCAGTTTTTTCGATATCTTGCATAGTTTTTTTTATCATAATTACGGAACAATTTTGAGGCGAAAAATCGCATTTTTAATTCAAAAACTGCCATGATCCCACAAAATTGAATTTTGAAATTCCTGCTCGACAAACTTTAGTGTTATGTATTTACTTTCAGAAAAAAAAAATTTTTATGTTTCAATAAAAAATGGCGGAAGAAAGTCTGGTACCGAAATCGCTCTCAACAAAAACACGTCCTTTCAAAACGACTGTAACTTTTTTACCGTTTGAAATTTTCCAACCAAATTTTCACATAATATAGACAAAATGTAATACTTTAAAAGATATATAATGTTGTTCAATTAAATTCAGTTTTATGCACGAAAAAAATTCTTAAACATAGCCGTAGTTTTAGCCGTCCCAGGTGTATGTAACCTCTTAAGAAGTTCTGCCAGTATTCCGTGTATTCCTCGATCTTTATTTTTTTCCGGGTAAGGCTGCTGTTTCTACTACTTTTTCTGCCAATAGTGGGTACCTCCCATCTTATATTTGTTTATCTGCGTGATTTGAAATGCTGGAATTGTGTTCAGAAAATGCTGGTAATATTGGCCCCATCTTTTCTTGATTGTCGTCCTGAGTGCTGATGATATTGCCTTCGTTCTGTATGTAGATGCGGCTTGTGTCCTTGTTTTAAACTTCTCACAGTTTTCAATTGGTTTTCGGCAAGAGTTATAAGTTTGTCATTTTTTCATGGTTGAAATCGGAATAGTACGAAAAAATTACTATCAGTGCCATTCTACATGGTATGGCAGTATGGCAGCAGATCCCATGGAACATACAGTGAATAGCGAGGTAAATAAATAGCGCAATCCATCAACTCCTTCGGGTAGCTCTCATACAAAAGTTCTTAAAACACGTGTTCACCAATATTGAACGATAACTTTAGAACGCTTTAAGTTACGACTTTGAAATTTTGTATACGTTGATTTTATAATAGTCGCAGCTGAAGGTATTAATATGAAAAATATCCCGTAAGTCCTTCATGTAGTTGCAATACAAAGAATGATTATCTAGCGCGTATCTTCACCATAATAATGGGAGTATAGTGCCAAAAATTGCATACTCTACTATGTTATTTGCACTATTTGTAATGCAATTTGGACTATTTGCTAGTTGTTTCGGTTTACCTGCTAGGTGATTTACATTATTTGCATATGTTTTTTAAATAAACAAATGGGATTTTCTCCCTTATATACCACTCTCATTTTCTTTTATTACATAGAAATAGTAGCAAGAATTATTTTAAAAGTTGTTATTTGAACATAGCTATGTGTAATTTTAATTAATTCCCATTTTCATAGCTCTTTTTGCATTTAACGACAGTAAACATTTATATTGAAAGAAGCAATTTATGATATGTAACTATTCGTTTTGTACATGGCTAATAAAGCTATTTAAATTATGTTATTATGATAAAAAAAAGCTTTTATTGCTATAATTCATCATTAATTATGCCAACATTCGTTTGCTATTTTAATTAGCAAAGGTAGTAGCTGCCAGTTTTTTCAGTGTAACATTACATACACACTAAGCCGAAAACCCATGATTTCATTTAGGTGAGTGATGGAAATTATATAATTTCAATATAGTATCTGAACATGATCTCGAAATCATGTCGAGAAAAGCCCTTTCTTTTCAATTATGAACGAAATCACGCATTATTGTGAATACTCATGGCCAGTGATGCCAATTTAGTGTTTTCAGCGTTAAATTTGGTGCTCAAAATTTCGTCACAGCATGTTATTTGAATACTCCTGCAATTGATATCAAAAAATAAAATTTTAATGCCTTTAAGTTGAAATTAACGCTCAATATTTCATATTTTAGTGCTCGACCAAGAAAAATACTTGGCAACACTGTTCATGGCAGGAAAAAATTGTCAGCTCATTTAGCACATGAGAACTGTGCTGTTATTTACACTTGTCATTTATCTCAGAAGTGAAAACAACGTAAATATGAAATATTAGTTCATATTACATACGGTATTCGGATAAGAACAAATAAGTTTGAATGATTCCTCACTTTCCATTTTCTGTACTACTAATTTAGCTGTCAAATGAAATCTACATAATAAGAGTGTGAACAGCTTGATTTCACAGCCCTATTCTGAAATTGTGACCTATCACAGGTCACAACCTGCTGTGACTAAAATTTTGTGACTGCGCTTGTGATCGAAACGTTTTTTCGTATTCTGGCGCTGCAGTCACAAGAAAGGTCACAATAATTTCTCCACATAGTTGGAGACTTAGTAAACAGAATAGACCTGTCAGTGTGAATTGTACTTTAAGCTTCGTTTTTCGTTTTCTGTATCGCTAAATTCGTGTATATCGGTATTTTACGATTTTCTCCGCTGTCATTACATACATGCATAACTTTGGAATTTAGACCACATTGATTTCGATTAAAGACATATCCAAAGCTGCTAATAGAACTGGGTTTTCGTCACCAAAACCGACAAACCTTAGTATTGACTAATAGTCACAAAAAAATAGAAATAGCCGCCTGCCAGCTATAAACACCCCGCATATTACAATAATCCGAAATCCAGCAAACCACGCGTGTCAATGGAATGCTTTTAAGCTGACACACGAGATTTTCATCTGGCGATCGGTTCAAATGAAAACCTATCGAAGCGTGCATCGCATACCTTTTACGCACAGGTAAGACGGTGAAAAGAAAAACGTATTAGCTCGAAGAAAACAAAAACCGAGCAGCAACAGGGTCATCTCGTCCAGGTAAAGAAATTCTTCACCGCAATCGTTCACACAATCTGTCACCGCAATTCCCCAAATAAATGTCGCCGAAAATCCACCGATTTTTGAGCTTCTAGTATTTTTTTTGAATCTCAAGAAATCCTTCAGCGAACAATTAAATCGGTCGTCACATCAAAAACAGAATACCGCATTGCGTTCTACTAAACAACAAAACACAAAAAAAACATCCCAAAAGCAACTTAATGACGAATTGTTCTGTTCGTTGACCAGATTGTTGACAGAAAATCACTGGATGAAAAAAAGGTCAACATAATCAAAATAATGTATCCACACTTTAATAAAAAAAAAAAAAAATTAAAGTAATATTTGAATATTTTGACAAAATAAAAATCAAAACCTAGCGCGACATAAAGTCTTATGGCTCGAAGAAACATCGAAGGACAAAGATAATGCTAATGTACTTATGTAATTTACCGAGGTTATCTTCTTCTGGTTCTGGAGTTGTTGTTCTTTTCTTATTATATTATAAATTTTGATGGAATCGTTTGGATTTTTGATTTCTTTTTAGTTTGGGGGCAGCGTACCCTGGCCTATATGCCCGCCGATGTTCTGACCATGTCCACTAAAATAATAACGTGGTGTTTATCTGGGGCTCTTATAAAGTTGCCCCGGCCGGACACCATCGCCATCGACCTCTTCAATTACTCATTATGTCAATTTTGATAAATTTTAATCGTGTTGTTTTTGCTTTTTTGCTTTTGTTGCTTTTCGGTCGTTTTGATTTTGAAAATTTTTTCAAAATTGTTTTTTATTTCTCCAAAATGTATGTCGTTTTATGTTGTGTGTCGATTTGGCCTGTCATTCGGTTAATTGAGTTATTATTTCGAGGTTTACGTTTGTTTTACGGTATTTCCTATGCGTTTTTCGGTACTCTTTTAAGACCCCGATCGGTTTAAAATATTGTTTTAAAAAAAATATATAAGATTTGATCGCCTTTAGGCACAAAGTGTCTCCGCTAAGTTTATAATGTTGGTTGGCTCGTTGAGTACTGGAATTTATTATTTTTACTACCTAGAGATGAAAAATGATTGACAATTTTTTCGATTTTATAGAGGTTTGCTTTTACTCTAGATTTTGATTGCTGCGGATTTATTATGTTGTTGTTGGATTTTTTTTCTTTTAATTTGATTTGGGTGTTGAGGTGCGGCGGTATGCTTTTAAAATCCATAAGGTGTACTGTATTTTACGAAGGCGAAGGAGAAGACGGCATATATTTAGAGTATTTGGGACCTGTTCCACGTTGACACGTTTTGTTTTTGTCGGTTGTCGGTGAGAGGACCTTTTGGGAAGAAAGTTTTTTATTCGTCCGGTTTATGATTGAATGGCGCCAAATTTTTAGTAGTTTTCTACAGTAAAAGGCACTTGACGAATGGTAGGTACAAGTTATTTATTGTTGATAGAAAGCTTTTGAGAGTGCTTGTATGTAGTTTTTTATTTATTGTTCTATCTAGATAGGTGCCTTTGATCTTTTTTGGACTGTAAATTAAGAACGAAACAAATTCATACTTAAGATAAAACCAGAGTAGAAATCTTTTATAGGTATGTCCATTACACTATCGTTTTCTGCGGAGACAATGTTTAATTCCTTTATGGGTTTCGATTGACATAAATCCAATTTATTATTTCAATACGCACATTTAGCGGGAATGGTTTAAAGAAGAACCAAAAGCTTTTGATTGAGTTCGGCATACTGCTCTTTTAGCCAAATTGAAAGCATTTGTTCTTCCTGATTCCCGTATTGTATTAATAAAGGGTTATTACATAACAATTTTGTATTTTAATACAAACGCACCCTTAAAGTTTTTTGCTGGTCTGTTAATGTCAAAACATCAGTCAAGGTTTACGTTTTTATCATGGTGAAGTTCACGAATGAACAACGTTTGGAAATTATCACAATTATTCTGTGTTTTATTTAAATACAAAATTGTTATGTCCCTATTGAATAACCCTAGGGTTAAGTTTAAGGAAGCGGTTGCATTAAAATACAAAATTGTTATGTACCTATTGAATAAAGGGTTATATATATATATATATATATATATATACCAAATTAAGAAAAGAAAATTATATTCCCAAAACAAAGAAAACTTAAATAAATAAAAAAGAATAAGAATAAAATTAAAACTAACTGGCATATCTTTACTAATTAAACATTTCATTTAGAACGTATTCGAATTGTTTACTTGGGTGACATATAGTTATAACAATTTATGTCACCATGCATAGAAGATTGCTGTTCGAATTTAATTTTGGTTGGTGTCTTAACTTCGCTTGACTTGTTTTACAATAACTGACGAAGTCAAAGAGAGAATAGACTTGTCATATTTCACTGCATAAAGAAGGAAAATATGACGAAATCATTTTTTCTAGAAGATTTCCATACCAACTGGAATGAAATAAGTTAAAATCATGGAGACAACTATTTGAACGTGTTCGTTTAGTATTTTCTAACTCCTACTCCTTGAAACAAAAATATATATTATTCAATTTATAAATTGCGGTATTGTTATTTAAATGAATTAAGTTTTAAATATGTTATTTGACATACAAGAATTTTTCAATTATCAAGTCTGTGAGGTAATTACCTCAACTATTTAAAAAAATATGTTCAAGCCAATATTATTTATATTTTCTTATTTCTTTTAAAATTATAATTTTTTGTCTGACCCATCTTCATCTTTTCAATTTTTGTAATTTATAGATTTTCTTATAAAATTGTTCGGTATATCTCAAGGAAACTTGACATAATAGATGTTGTACAAAAAATTTCTTTTTCTTCAATTTCAAACCGAATTTTCTAGTAAAAAAAACTAAAATTTTTGAATTTATTTATTTATTCATTCATTCATCAATGATCTGATTACTTATAAACTCTTAAAAACTGTATTGTTTTGCACAAGCTAATGTGATTAAAATCAAAATATTAAAAAAATGCAAATAAAGATAGGATAAAAGATAAATAATAACAACAAACAATAACAGATAACATAATAAAGTAAATAATAACAAAAACAATAAATATTAGCATCAGCAATACATTTACGATTTATTAATTAATGCTGTCCTTATCTACTGAGATGAAAATCTATGTTTTCAAAGTTAGAGTTTAATATGCGCGACATGTTTGTGACCGGTTCATGTTGACCTTAATTTGTCCGATGGTATGGTTTATGAAGAAGTTCATAGCCTCTCAAGAATCGACTCGGAACATTGAAAGTTAGCTCACCCAGCAGATGAGGTGAATTTATATCGCCAATAAGAACCTTAACAGCAAAAGCAGCAGTAAGAAGGTATCGTCCATTCTCAAGTGACTCCAGTGAGAGTGACTGAAGGCACTCGAAGTAGGAAAGAAGGCGTAAAGGGTCTACCCATGGAAGACCATTTAGCGCAAATCTCAGAAATCTTCTCTGTACAGACTCAATCATATTGATGTGATTCCTGTAGTAAGGTGCCCAAACTGGACACGCATACTCAAGAACAGACCGAACAAAAGTACAGTACAGAGTCTTTGTAATGTGAGGGTCATTGAATTTCTTAGACCATCGTCTCACAAAACCCCAGACGGAGTTAGCTTCGTTGACGATATGATCGACGTGATTGTCGAAAATAAAAAGTTTATTAAAATGAACCCCAAGATCACGTACCTTGTCAATTTTAAGTAATGCGTTTCCGTCTAATACATACTTAGATTGAACTGGATCTTTTTTCCTGGAGAATGATAAAAAGGTGCATTTACTAATGTTTAACGGCAAGCAATTTAACTTCCACCAGTCAAAAAATTGTTGCAAATCATTTTGGAGTAAAATGATATCGTCGGCACCGCAGATTTTCCGAAAAAATTTTGCATCGTCTGCATACAGTAGAATATTTGAGAATTTGCTAGAAATAACCGAACTCACGTCATTAATATATAATATGAACAAAATGGGACCAAGGTACCTTGCGGTACACCAGATGAATTTAAAATATTTGAAGAAAGAGCTCCACGAAACAGTACCTGTTGGGTGCGAGAAGAAAGATAGGATAATCCACTTTATAAATAAAGTATGAAAACCTAAAAGTGAAAGCTTGTGAACAAGGATGTCATGGTTGATTTTGTCAAATGCTTTACTGAAATCAGTATAGATGCAATCAACCTGGCTACCATGCTCAAGCGTCTGGATCGAGAAATTTGAAAATTTCATCAAATTGGTAGTAGTAGATCTGCCCTTGATGAACCCGTGTTGATAAGGACTGAGAGTGGAGTTGCAATGGAATTACATGACGTCACACACAACAGCCTCAAATAATTTCGTGATACTAGACAGTTAAGCGATCGGCCGGTAATTGTTCACGTGGCCTCTGTTTCCCTTTTTATACAGGGGAGTTATCGTAAAGTATTTCCACAACGAAGGGACGAATTAAATAAAGAACACAGAGCAGAGATAAGAGATCTAGATCTTTTTATCACAACAGATGGTACACCATCTGGTCCACATTGAAAGCTCTCAGCAATGGTAGAGATAAACTTGAGGACAGTTGATCCATCAATAACGAGATCTTTCATTCCCAATGTAGTAGAATGAAATTTCGTCAGGTTGTCAAAATTATTAAAATTCAAGCCCTTGTTAGGGGTGACAAAAGCAGTACGAAAGAAATCAGAAAAAAGTTCACTAATAGCTACTAGATCGGCACTGGTTACATCCTCGTAGAATAAAGCGGCAGGGTAGCCATCAGTTCGTTTTTTTTGCATTGACGAAATTCCAAAACCGTTTAGGTTTAATAGCACTCCTCATATGAGTCACATAGGATGAATACGCAACTTTGGACTGGGTGATAAGCAATTCACGCAACTCTGAATGTTCTGTATAGTCCGAATTGACCCCTGATAAGCAATATTTCTTCCAGGCTTCAGTTTTTAAGTTTTTCAGATTTATTAAATCCTCATCGAACCACGGAAAACGTTTATTCATGCGGTATATACTTCGAGAAACAACCGAACAGCGTATCGTAGAAGTTGTTAACAGCGATATCAACATTTGATGCGCCAATTACGCCCGTAGACAATGCATGATCCAATGCAGAAAAGTCAGCTTTCCGAAAATTAAATGTATGGGATACTTCATTAGCAGTGCAAAGACTTTGATCTTCTTTACAATAAAACATACTGCAGTCACGATCGGCTGCAAGCCAATCGTATAATACTCTAGATGAATACTGAACTCCGATTTATATTGTAGTTGGGGATAAAGTAGAATTATGTGTGTGCATGTTGTATGTCCTTTATTAAGGACTGCCATTAGATTGCTACTCAAAACTAAAAGACAATATTCAGTGTTTAATTTCATATCTTGAACTGGGTAAGTCATCGAAAAAAAAAGTCCTTTTTGAAGGACTTTCACATGGGAGGTGCAGGAAGGACTCACTCGATTTCTTACATATTTATCCTTTTCCTTGGAACCATTTAAAAATGAACGTGTACAAAATTTCAAATTCGTAGCTTGAAGCGTTCAAAAGTTATGGAAAAATATTGTTGAACACGTGTCTTAAGGACATTTTGTACGGCAGCTACCAGAAGGAGTAAACGGATTTCGCTGATTAGTAAACTCGAACTTTGTTTTTACTCAAACTAATTTGTACAAAATTTCCAATTCATAGCTAAAAGATTACTTGAGTTATAGTGAGTTTCGTAAATGAAGTGAATACATTTTGACAGGATATTTGTATGGCAGCTACACGAAGGACTAACAGGATTTTCTTCATAATCATATATTTAGCTCCAACTATTGGAAAAATAACACATACAAAATTTCAATGTCGTAGCTTAAACCCTTCTGAAGTTATCAACCAATATTCTTGAACACGTGTTTTAAGGACATTTTGTATGGCAGCTACCCGAAGGAGTAGGACGATTTTGCCCGTTAACGAACTTAGCCTTACAAATTCAACCCAACATCCAGATTCAAAATTTCAAGATCCTAGGTGAAGGCGTTCTTGAGTTATCGTGTTCACGGACGGACGGACGGACGTCAAGCGGATTTTCATTACGTCGCACAGATGTTCGATACAGCTCCACACATATACATATACAGACCACATTGGATGATGAAGGTGGTATGTAAACAGTTATAATGTAGAGTGTCGTGTTACCGAGTGATAAAGCGACACACAAAAGCTCAACATCATTGGCCATTGGTAAATCAACTACTTCAGCCGGAAATTTACTGCGAACAGCACAAAGAACTCCATAACCAACTGGAACATTAATATGTTGTCGATGACGATCGCGACGAAAGGTGATAGGTGGAATCGAAAAGAATTTAGATATTTATTATCACTGAAAAGTGGCGATTCTTATGTATAATTTAATCAAAATTTGTCTGGTGAAATAAACACGCAAAATGACACAACTTAATAATCTTATGATTTTGTGTCATTTTGCTTTTTAATTTAGAGCAAACAGATCATATTGATTGAAAATAATATTATTAGTATTTTTAATATTATTAATTTGAATAAAATAAAAACTTTTTGGAAGTAATAGGAGTAACAGGCCTATTCTGTGTACAGTCACAAGTCACAATTTTAGCGGAGAGTCATAATTTTAGAAAATTTGTGACTTTTCATATTCTAGCATTAGTCACAATTTTGACGTTTTTAAAAAGCATCACAAAATTGTGGCAAGCCAGGCAAACAAATTTAACGTTTCGTGAAGTTTCAGTACTTAATATTGAAAAAAATTTAATGTTTGTTATAGGTATTTGCTGAGGTAATTACTGAAGAAGCTGAACAAAAGTAATTTAACGTAAATTTAGATAGCTTTTTTACATTTTGTGTGATTTAAGGGCGTCACTCCGAAACTTGAGGAACGCAAGTGATCCGTTTTTATTAATCGACAATACATTTGAGAGTTACTTCGGGTTTCCACATTTTAGATGTTTACTAACGCACACAACTTTCCAATATGCACTTGCAAAGGCCGAATTGATCACTGATACTGACACAGCATCATCATTTTAACATGTCTCAAACTATGTGGAGAAATTATTGTGACCTTTCTTGTAACTGCAGTGGCAGAATGCGAAAAAACTCTCCGATCATAAGTGCAGTCACAAAAATTTAGTTCAGAATAGGGCCGTTAGTTTCCTCTATTACTCCCTAATGTTGGAATTCATACTGTTTAAATTTAATGAATATAAAAACAAAGACCTCTATGAAGTCATACATTAGCTTTTTCTATATGATTAACTTCCACGATATTAGTGAGTTGAATTTAATTAATAAACCTATGATTTTACGTAAATAATTCATAACTAAACTTAGTAAAGGGTTATGTTAATACACAATATCATGCATAAATTAACGATATTTGTTCCAGAGTATGTCTAAAATATTCTAATAATCCCCGGTCTCAAAATGACACACTTTGTACTAGTAATTTTCTTTGTCCTTTGCTCCAAAAAAAATCCTTATCGATATATATCGTTCCTTCATCTCGAAATACCATACCTTAATCTTTAATTATATTTACACTCTTATCGATTACTTATTTAAAGAACATCCATTATCACAAAGTCCTTTTGCGAGAAAGCAACCAAACTCCATTCATTATAAGGAAAACAAAAGCCAAATAAACGTAAATAAATAAATCAGCCAAAAAGAGGGAATACCCGAATATATGCGGCCTTCATCTAAAAGCTTCATAAAAATTTGATGATGTCATTAGGGAAAGTCGTCAGTCAACAAAAGAAAGTGATTGCTTCATTTTTCCCTCGAATACTCGAGGACTTTTTCATCTTCCTACGGTATCACTATACGTTATTAAAATTCAGAAAATAATAATAAAATGTCTTGTTTTCCTTTTCTAGTTTTTTTTCGTATCTTGTGTAGATCGTGGAATATACGAGCTTTTATACATTTTCCATACCGAATGTGTCTTTTTCGTTCGTTTCATATCCTTTTTCCTTCTTGATTTTGCGAGATTGTTTTTTTGGCCGGAACTGATGCCAGAAAGAACGAAACAGTGAAAAACCACTCAAGGAAAATTCGTAATATACTACATTCATAAATAAAAAGGGAAAAACTTCTTCCGTTGTTTTCCTTTTTTCGTAATTCTGCCTATGGATTTTCTACGCTTTTCTAGTAGATTCTCTTCTATGTTGTTTTTATTTATATTTTCCATGGGTTTTCGAAGGAAAATGCACGATACGTCGAGCGAGTTAGAAGGAAATGGCGAAGAATATTTATATGAATGTATAGAGCTACTCGTTCCAGGAGTATATTCATCATCAGTCCTATATACCACACTGGAGGAAAACAAGCCTGAAAAGGGAAGATAAACCGCTTATCGGGGTGGTAAATCATAAAAATACCCTCTCGAGCAAGGACTCAGTGTCCTTCTCTTACTCTTGGGTCTTTTTTAGTAACCGTATTCGTTGGGTTAAAAGGTTTACTTCGTAAGTTTTTGAATGTGTTTGGTTTGTAGGACATGTATGCAATTTTATGTATCTACTAAAAAGGTTACGTTACGGTGAATAGGGTCTTAACTCTATATGATATATTATACATAAATATATTTTTATGTTCTTCTAAAGAAAAATCAACCATTTTGTTGGCAATTCTTTATTATGAAAACCTTTGATGACAACTTAAAATCAATAGTAAAGATCGATGTGGCAATACCGAATTTGTGTGGGTATTTTTTTAGTTCTTGTCAGACTTGTCGAGTATAGAGTAAATTTTGCCTTCTTGCAGATTCACACCACTTATCAGGCACCTGCATTTGCTCACTTCAATTTTTTATTAATCAAATTTTTGGAGAAGCTGCATTAAATTTTATACCTACAAAAAATAGCCAAGACACAAAATTTGAAAACTTCCAGTAGTACGCCATTAAATCCTACTCAAATAAAATTCTTCCTTTATCATTCGGACGGTACGAAGGTGGAATCAACTCCCAACGTCTTTCTATCTTCGATCAAACAGATAAATTCAAGGCCACTGTGAATAATTCCCTTTAAAATGCAGAAATTAATAGAAAAAAAACCGTCAACTAACTAAGGTAAGCGGCACTGAAATATTAAATTTAAATTAAATAAATTTTTCTTGTTTTATAAATAATTTTTTGATGAATTTCAATGAATAAAAAAATAGACATTCGTCCGAGAGAACCTGGGAACCATATTTCTTAAATTTCTACGTAATTCGCGATTCACTGTGATGTTTCATATACGAGCCAATGAGATGATTCACGTAAGGTTCACCAGCATAATTCACTTACTAGTAACAAAAGTTGAGAATTGTAATTCACCCGTTGCGTATACGAGGGCGGATTGATAATGACGTGCAAAAATTAAGAAGGAGTGGGCAGGTAAGGAATTCGTTATTTTTTTTTACCTGGACCATCCTTAAATAGATTACCTGCAAAGTTTAAGCCTAATACCTCGTTTAGTTTTCGAGAAGCAGCCGTCTAAGCAAGTCGACTTATAAAAATTTTTAAAAATGGATAAAAATGAATTTCGTGTGTTGATTAAACACAATTTTTTAAAAGGGAAAACAGCTAAAGTAACCAAAGAAAAATTAGGTAGGGGACTCTGCACCATCGATCCGAATGATTTACAAATGGTTTTCTGAATTCAAGTGTGGTCGTAGGAGCACACAAGCCACACCAAGTCCAGGTCGTCCAAATGAGGTCACCACGCCAGAAATGATCGATAAAATCCATGATATCGTGATAGAAGATCGTCGAGTAAAAGTGCGTGAGATAGTTAACGTAGTAAGCATCTCATTTGAACGTGTTTGGAATATTTTGAAAAACCATTTGGACATGAGAAAGCAAGATGGCTGCCGCGTTTGCTCACAATCGACTAAAAACGCAATCGTGTGACAACTTCACAGCACGGTTTGCAACTGTTTTAACGTAATACAAATGAATTTTTTCGTTGATTCGTAACTGTTGATGAAGCATGGATTCACCACTACACTCCAGAAACCAAACGCCCTCGTATATACACTTAACCTAGATGAATCGATAGTTTTCTGTGAAAAAATTAATAGTTTCCAATGCACACTAAACAAAAAATTAAATACACACAAAAATGACAGATAGAATCTCTGCAAAGACTAAACTTTCACTTGGTGGCGAGTTACATTTTTCGAATGTCTAGTGAATTATTTTTGTTCAGTGCCGTGTTTATTTTGATTTTATATATTCGAGAAAGATGAGCTGCTAGTGAACTTTTGTAATAATTTTTAAAGAAACTTAGGGAATAGTTTCGCGAAGCATTCATTTTTCGTCGTCGTATACGTCCTTCTATTTCCAAACTGAAATATAAGAAAACCAAACGATCCGCTGTAGAAAAAAAACGTTTGTTTTCAGCAATTAAATTAGTTTTTCTTCGCTTTTCTCATTTCAGTGAAGGTCTTGGAAAAAATTTGTTTCTTTCATTTTTCACAATACGTACTTTTCGTTTTTCGCGAACACTCGCTTGATATTTTGCCAGCTCATTGCTCGTTAAAGTAACTAATTTAGTTTTTAGGGTTTTTAGGTTTCTGCATAATGGCAACCCATCTACCAACCCATTGCATAACAATTTAAACACCATGGGATACTTTCAACTACTCTTCCTAATCTCTAATATAAGTAGACCGTTTTCAATCACAAAAATTATTTATAAAATTTGCTAAGTAGCACTTGAATAAAACTTTATAAAACATACCTCAACTTCTCAGTTTCATGACTACATGAATAATTTTTTTTCCATAATAAGCTCGTAACTATTCTGAAGTACATAAATTAAATTATCATAATGTTTATTTATAACTTCCACTTAAAATATTAATTGCAAATTACAGAAAAATGCAAGCAATAAAAAGGAAACATAAAGCCAAAAACATGACAAGTTTTCTTTCATGTTTTAATGTGCCATGATTAATCCGTCCAATAATTTTGAAATTTATTAAATGGGAATAATTAATAAAATTTTTGAAAAGAGAGAATGTAGAAGTGCTATGGATGGATACATTACTCGTAGGTATTACATCACTGTAATGAGGAGATGATGTTTTAATTGGAACATGACGTGATGATCATCTTAAAAACGTGACGCTCCAGTCTACAGGAAAACTTCGAATTTCAGCAATCTTAAGCAAGAACATTTTAAGCTTCTTCTAATCTGGAAAAAATATAATTTATTATTATGTATGTATAAATTCCTTTGTTTTGAGTAAAAATTAAAATCGTGATTGAAGAATTTAGTTTTGGTGAAAATTTGAAAGTTGTCAATTATTCCAAGTGAAAGGAATTTTACGGGTTTTTGATATTTCGTCAATTTTTAAAAGTTTTCATCGCAGATTTTTTTTTTATAAAAATATTGGAAATGTAAGTTAAGTATTTCTGATTTAAGCTGAAGGTTATATGTAAAGGTCCTGGTTGATGTTGTTTTTCGCTCATTGTAGAATTTAGGTCAATCCATTGAATCTGTTTGTATACATGTTTCAAATCATCGTTTAACCAAGACTCGCTGACTGGCAAACATATGCAACATAATTTTTAAAAAATGTGAACCTTTTTAGTATAGTATTCGTTATCTCGGTATTCAATTGGTTGTAGCTAAGGCTAAGAAAGTTATCTTCCTACCTTAAAGAAATTGTGTTACACGGGAGACGAATATAGAAAAGGTGCTATCACAAAAATTTACTAATCGCGCGATGTGATCTGTAACTGGTTACACTCACTAACATGCATTCTAATCAGCTATCATCGCGTCGCATCGCTTAATGCGCGCGAGTCGCATTCACTATAATTTCATCTTATGGAAAAATGTTTATTAGGAGCTATGAAACAGTCAACTATTCCTCTTTATGATAATTTTCCTTGAAGTAGTAAACTATCTATACAGTTATTTCTGCGATTCATTTTGACGCAACATCAATTTTCCGAAACAAAATAAGTCCTAATTCGACACTAAAAAAACCCAGCCAAAAACCAGCTGCACTGGTATATCGAGGACAACTGAGGACTTACATATATATTATACCTAACTATTTTGATCATCTATATATGGTATACTTACTCCATCTTCGATAATTTAAATTTCTTTTACTCACATCTTATAAAAAATGACACCTACCTCTCACTCACACTGTAGTTTAATATATCACCTAGAGTATAACAATTGGCAGCGGCCTGACAGACTGTTTTCCTATTTATAGTTAAAAACTTGCTTTGTTGAACACATTCCATTTAGCCACTTAACCATTTTCGTAGTTAGTTATTTATTTCTTGAAAGTGTTTAAGGCATCCGTGGTCCATAATCCGGCCCACGCAGGACGCAACGATTTTAGTTTTCATTTTTCATTTGGCGAAAGGGCGCGTGGCAAGGGGCTCTGACTAAGCCACTGTGTCGAGGAAATAGAAGTTTTGCCGATATAAAATTTCGGCTTTGGCTTTCATTGTCAAGCCTAGTATCCAGATCGAGTGAAATTTCGCTTACCTCTCACTGCGCTCATTCCGCGGTGAAATTAGTTCGTGAACGTTACCGAAAGATGTCGTTTGATAAAACACAAAAAAACAACAATTTATTTTAAATTTAAAATCAATTTATTTTAAATAAGAAATAATCAATATTTGCTTTGCTTATTATGTGTTCCAAATGGCAATAGGTGAAAAGGACAATGTTTTGTGGACCAAACAGGGCACAAAAAATTGTTGCTGTGTGCTGTTTTCCCCATAATTTTTTGATGTCGGAAAATGACATCGAGTATTTTCCACCGAATTATGATGAATTGGATGACGAAGGTAAAGTTATCGCGAGTGAATGGAGAAAAAGGATTTCGAACGACAGTATGATTAATTCGTCATTGGAAAACAACACTGAACGTCCATTAAAATAAAAAAATCTATAAGGGATTTCCTAATGCAGTAGGCCATGTAATAATATTTTCCATTGTCATTTGCATTTTAAAACGAGACAAAACGTTACAATTTCACCGTGAAACTACCTTAGATAAGGTAACTAAGGATAGGACAACCCGGTGTAAAAGCACGAAAAAAATAGAGACTAAAATTATTTTGACAGCACCATGTGATCGAAGGATGCCAAGGGATCTTGCTTGTCAAAAACACACGTAAAATAATTATGAAGGAATATTTTGTGGTTTGTTTTTATTGGTTGTCATGGTAACCTGAACGGCTTGGATTTTGGATCCAATGGTGTAGCAAAATAACGTTATAATTGGGGTCATCCAAAAGCGTTACAAAGGTGAACATTTCGAACATGCAACTGTACTTAGAAAAGAAATATTTATTAAAATATCCATTTCTGTACAAATGCTTTGCATCGAAAAAAATAGTATCCCTTGAGTTCACAACAATATAGCCTTCTCATTAAATTAGTAATAAAAAAATGGTCGCATTATTGTTAAAAATAGGTCTAACGAAAAATCGAAATTTGGTGTTTATCAAGAAACACATTTGAAAAAGCTACTCGTTTCTAGTATTTCGCCGAGATTTCAGTTACAGAATCGTACCAGATCATAAGTAGATATGTACATATATGATAAAATAACATGCATCTGTAAAGCATACATACATAGATTACAAAGAGATAGATAGTTTTATACTCTAGATGAAATCAGAGAGTATTATAAGTTTAATCCAGCCCAAAAGTTTGTAACGCTTGGAACGAAGCCTCGGAACACAATAAAAGTTAAATATTATTTTGTGCTTATTTGGGGCTAAAACGTCCGTCCGCTCGTCCGTCTGTCCGTTAGCATAATAACTCAAGAACGCCTTGACCTAGGATCTTGAAATTTTGATCTGGGCGAATTTGTAAGGCTAAGTTCGTTAACGGGCAAAATCGTCCTCATCTAGAGTATCATACGATTGGCTTGCAGCTGATCGTGACTGCAGTATGTTTATGCAATATATTTAATATATGCAAAAAACTTTTAAAATGCGAGCTAAAATTTTTGCCCCTAAAATAAATAAAATCAGTTTTGTACGCCCATGCAGCTTTTACTTCGACATGCACATCAAAAAAGTCGGCTCTTTTTTATGGTGGCATGTCCAATCCTTTTAGGTATATAATCTAAGGAAACTACGGTGCACGCTCATTTCGCTGCGGAATCTTTGCTCAGCGCCATCTGTTTGCAATTGGCAATTTCTCTTGAACTGGATACTAGCTAGCGAAATGAAAGCGAAAAAATTGTTAACTAGCATTTCACTCGGTTTTTTGTATGTGGTTTTTGATTTCACTCGATCTGGATACTAGGCTTCAACTATTAATAGAAAATCTCCATTTTCGTTACATCGCACTGCACAATCAACACCACGCCAAGATCAAAATCACGGACAACGCGTCACACCCAATTTATTTTAGACCCCTAATAATCGAAATGTGAAAATCATGTTCGAGGCTTAGACCCGAACAAATTCAGAATAAAACCGCCCAATGGATAAAATCGTAGAGGCGTGATTTCATGCAAACTGTCAACGTGAACAAAAGGATCGTCTGCTACTGCATTGAATGTATGTGCAGCTTTACTGCTTTACTAAGGGGTGCAAGCGTGTCATTCTCATGTTTTTTTATTATTATTATTCCAAACGGGAGATCCCCTGTAAATTCCTTTTATAATTTATATGGCTACGATTCCGTTTCCTTATTTGCTCTTTTTATATTTTTTCCATCTCACTGGTTTTGAAAAATTATTCCATAGCGTGCGAAATGGTGACCAATTGTCGGCCGTGCAGTGCGACTGCAGAAAGTAGCCCGTCGAATTTTATCATGCGGCTTATTCTTATTGGCAGCGCTGCGATCATTTAAAAGATCATAAAATGAGGATTCCAGTTTTTGTAATGGTCGTGCCCTCTCCGAAGGGGGACAAAAAAATTAATTCAGATTTATGATCGCTTCGGGAATTTTCCTTGCTCTACTACGACTTTGTGTTGGTTGATTTCAGAAATGGGTGATGAAATTTTTTTTTGTTAATGTACATTTGAATATTTTTTTTTGTTGTTGTCGCTAAAAATAAAATTAATAAAATACGAAAAAGTGTAAATCGATTTAAAAAGACGGGAAAAAATGCATAATTCTGACATGGCAGCCAGAAATATATAAATAAAATTATGCGTAAGAGATTCATAAAATTGAAAATGGCCGACAACTCGATGTGCTTCTTTAGAATTAATAAAAACCTAAAGCCGGGTGCGACATCTTGACGAAATTCTATCTGTTTTATTGTCGTCATTGTAGTCACTCTGTTTCTTTTCTTTTTTCGTTTCTCTGTTTATATTCGAAATTAATTGAATCATTTAAATTTAAAATTTCAATTTGCTATCTGCGAAGATCTTTTCTTATATCGTACTTTTTTTTATAAGGGTGAGTAGAAGAAAGAAGAAGAGAAATAAAAAGAAGAGCAAAGAAAAATGTTAATTCGTTGAGTAACGAGAAAATGAAGTGACAGAGTCGGTGCGCGTACGAAAATGAAAATGGCATACGACATTTTATTTATAAGATGAGAATTGCAGCAGATGTTTTAATATGTTTTTTCTTTTCTTTTTATTTTTTAAGTTAGAAGAAGAAAGAATTATTCAATTTTAAAATTTATATATTTTACGAAATTTTACTTAAATTAACCCTTTTTTCGTTCTTGTATCTTTTCAGGAGTTAATCCACGAAAACAACGACGTGAACGGACGACATTTACAAGGGCGCAATTAGATGTGCTGGAATCACTATTCGGCAAAACACGTTATCCTGATATATTTATGCGCGAAGAAGTTGCATTAAAAATTAATCTTCCCGAATCAAGAGTACAGGTAAGAGGGTCTTTTCTTAATACGAATTGTTATTAACTAGATGAAAGTGATGTCTTCGGTCGAAATGGGCAGTTCGGTCATACCGTTATAAATACTCCCTCTGTCCGAAAATATGGAATAAATTTTGAAAGAAAATCTTAGATTATTTAGAGTTTCGAAAGCAACTGGCAATACTTATTATATTGGTATTGTTTACATTGATGACTACATATCCGACAGGCGTTGCTTTTGAGTTAAGTTGGAATTTGAAGACCAAAAACTAGTTTTTTTTAAGAAAAATAAAATATTCACCGTTGTAATTTCGAAATGGACAATTTTAACCCAAATAACGTGAATTTACAAAGAAGAGATGCCAAATCGAAGCAATTGACTAATGAACAACGTCATGGTATCTTGCAACAGCTATGACAGTATATGAAGGACAAAGAACAATTAGAACACGGTGCTATTAATAAAGTTGAAGCTGCACTCCACGTATCGCGTATGATCGTAAGTAGAATCTGGCATACATACAGCAGAAGGTAAAATTTGTGGCGATGTTTAATAAAATGAATTTAATATTTTTTTTTTTAGTTTTATTTGATTTTTTTCGCAAATGTGTACCATATTTCCGGACAAAAAAATATTAAAATGTATACCATATTTTCGGACAGAGGGAGTAATAAATAGTGTTGTTTTAGGTATTTTCTCGGCACCTACACTTTTATATGGTGCTCTAATTTCGTTTTTTCTCGGATTATTGGCTCTAAAATCAAACACGGGATTCAATTTAACCTTTTCCTATTCTTTAATTTTACAATTCTTTATTTTATTGAAAATGTCCGTTATCTGTGTGTCAATTGGTCTATTAAAGTGAAAACGGGTGAAAAGGTATCTAGAGAATACACTTTCTTTGGAGGGAGGTACAAAAAAGTATTTTAAAATAATTTTCTTTAAGATCGTACGAAATTTTTATTTTTTTATGAATACTCTTTTTTAAGACATAAGTGGTCCATCTTTTTGGCCCTACTTTTATTGCAATAAACTCAGTTAAAATAGTAAAAAATTAAGAATCATTTCGTGAAGGTCCAGAAAACAAGAAACTTTCAATACATATTCACTTAAAAGAAATAACTTTTGCCAAGTGGAAAAGTAGCCAAGCGCTAACAAAAGGGCAACTGCTCAAATGTTGTCCTATGTCTTAATTTTTTTAAAAGCTTCTAGTATTGGAAAAACAATTATTTTATTTCTCGGATAGTTTCGATAATATTGAGCGAAGAGTAAGTTTTACTAATACTATTTATCTAGTTTGAAATTTGAAATTTTGCCCAATTTCATATTTAAATGGTTGAAGATAGAGTAGTTTCCATACAAAGTTCTTTAAAAATATGTATGTGTATCTTTTGAAACCAAATAAAATTGAAAAAATCGTTGAGATAGACAGTCGAAATTTTATAGAAATTAGTTAAAAACAAGGTCAAATTTACTTTTGAGTGAAATCCGTCGGGTAGTTCTCGTACAAAGGTCTTTTAAACACGTTTCCACTAGCATTGGCCAATACTTCACAACGCTTTAAGGAGGTCGTTCTATGTGCCGGGTCAGAAAAATCTTTTTTTTTGACTAAATTACTTCCAAATCATGCCTAGAATATGTAAGGATTTCTCCGAATTCGAAGTGGTTATAAAGTAATAGCCGTATAATGGAGCAACTGTTCGGAGCTCGCCCGGGCAACCACCGATCTTTAATTGCGTTTTTCTCAAAACTGTATTTTTCAAATTGGCAGCAACGATTCAGAAAAAACTACTGAACCGATTGCGCTGAAATTTGAATAACATGTTCAGCGAATCACTAGTTACAACTGGTAGCAGAATCTTAGCGATATCTGTCATAGTTTTTTTTAGCTGAAGCTAAATTCGTCGAAAAAAACACGAAAATTTAAAAAAAAAATTCAGAGTTATGCCAATTTTTAAATTTTTAAAATGTTGACTTAATTCTGATACCAGTCATAGCCACAGGCCTATAAATGAAGTATCAATTTAATTTTTTGATTTCAGATGAGGAGGACAGCCGGAATCATGGCAGCCATTTTACAACTTTTTTTTACAGCGGTCACTTTCAAGAGCTCTCTCTGCACACGAAAAAAAACAATATTTCTCATTAAAAAAATTTGTAAACTGCAAAAAAAAAATTTCCGAAAAAAGCGGAAAAAACTGGCCGTCACATAGGACGATCCCCTTAAGCTAAGAATTTGTTCAAGTAAAGCTATAAATATGCTGAAAATCAATCGAGTTCGTCCTCTAGGCCCCATATAAAAGTCCTTAAATAATTTTTTTCATACGGCGTTTTACCAAAAGGTTGAAGTACGGCATTGAAACGGGACTGTCCTTCTAATTCAAGTGGCATCCAAACGATAGTCCTTTAAAAAGGCAAACTATAAGTGCACTCCTTATTCTGCTTTATCTCCAACTACAATATAAGTCAGACTTCAGTATTTCATCTAGTATTATACGATTCGCTTGCTGCCCATTGTGACTGGCTCTTAATTCCTTCCTTCCTTGGTCATGTGTACCCCGTTAAGCTAGGATATGATTTTATACAGGTGAGTCTTCAAAAGTTCTCATAGAGAAGAGTAAGTCCACCAAGAAATTGCTTTCTTAATGTGGCTACGCGTCACAATCTCAGAAAATGTGTTCAGCGGTTTCAGATGTAATTTCACAGAATCGAATCGAAACCTTGACTGACGTTTTGACATTGACAGACCAGCAAAAAATTTAAGAGTGCGTTTGTATTAAAATACAAAATTGTTATGTACCTATTGAATAACCTTTTACAACAACCACATTTTTAGTAGGAGTAAACTATAAAACAGAATTTATCCGTCCATCTTCTGAGATGGAAACTTTATCTTCTTATATTTCAAGAGCTGCTTGACCCAAGAATTGGAAATTTTCAGATAATTTTTTTTATGGAAGGTGTGGTGTTAAAACGCAGTATATCGGCAATTCTGCCCCTTACACTAAAACCCTTTACCCTGTTTCCTCTTGAATTCCACTATTAGCAGTGATACAATGTACGCACTACATACATACTTACAGAAAATTCATAGCTTTGAAAATCGTTCTCGGAAATAACAGAATAATCGACATTATGTTAGTAAAAACTTCTATCGAAATTTTCAAACATTAATATTAAACTTAGGTTAACAATCGTTATTGTCGAAAAAACCAATAAAATCGTGCTGTTATCAGACCTATTATCTACTGACATCTTGAAGACTCTATTCTGCCTGTCACTTGTGTAAATAAAGCCTCAAAAATGGTCCAGCTATGACCGAAATAACACTGTTGTTTTTTCTTTCAACAACAATACTACAAACGTATCCTTGTATTATTTGCCTGACAAACAAACCCCTAAACAAATTTATTAGATATGCGATGACGCGAGACTGTGCATACATTCGACGATCGAACGCATACCCCCGAAAGTTTTGCATTGTTTACTCAATCCATCACATAACAGGGGCGAAAATGACATCAACAATATAAATCACGTTATGCGAAAATTTATCACTTGTGACATCTGTGCCAAAGAAAGCTGTGGCATTACTTTTAGGGGAGTGGGTTGCGATACAATGGCAAAGCAAGAGAAACGGAAGGATTTTAATTCGAAGAACAACAAATGTTTCGAGGACATTCAATTCTAAATGCAAGTGTTCCTTTTAAAACTGACCTACGTGCAGGTTACACTATTGATCCTGTGAGTTCTTTCATCACTCACGTTCAAAGCCACAAATTACACTCTCCATAGAAGGAACTTTTTTGTCTTGGAAAATCCATACATCGATTAATCCCTATAATTCCGTTATAAAATCGAACTGAGGGTTGTATAACAATGTCCTTGCACTCATTTTGCAGACATCCTGAAAATCCGAAGTGTAAACAAACTCGAAACATCGTCGCATCTGAGCTATTTTAAGGATGCAATCTTTCATCCCCGGTTGTCGTCGCACTATTGCCCTAAAGATACTAAGCTCTGCTTGTCCTGTCTCACCTTAAAATCTGCCTCGCATATTACACAACAGTAAATAAAAGGACTCCACAAACATTGTAAAAATTGAAATTTCATCCCCATTGTCTAGATACACAAAACACAATTGAAATGTCATATTACAGGCAAATTGTCATCAAACCCTTAGTTTTGTTGTACACTAGGTCCTTGCCCTCAGGTAATTCCAGTTGGTAAAATGAGAAATGCCAACAACAAGACGGGGTATAGTGTCACCGATTGACCTATTGTAGCTGATGATTTTGGCAAATACAGCCGTTGAAAAATTTATGAAATTCGTCAGCAAACAACGTTGCAAACAGTTTCTTTGTTTGAATTTATCATGCCTTCGAAAAATCGGACGTCGATTTTTCTATCGATAGTACGCTGATGTTTCGGGAAGAAAACCTGAAAAAATAAATTTTTTGTGTCAAGTTTCACGGTATGATATTGTTATTTTATATGTTGAAGAAAACAGTACCTACGTCACTGAGGTCGTAGAAGCGTCAGCGTGTGGAACCATGGAGAAGAAGAATAATATGCTTTACGATAAGGGAGAGAAACGGTGGAAAATTTCTTGAATATCGGGAAACCTTTTAAAAACATTCCGATATATTTGTTGTTGTTTATCGTTCAGTTCAATTGGCATTAGGTTATTGGAAATTGAAACCCCTGAAGTTTGTAGTGGTCAGTTCTAGGGTGCATCGGAATTTTCTACTTGGAAATACAAAAATTAACGAGTTTTATTATGTGACTGAGTTAGTGCAAAATTACGTTACAGAGGTGTAAGCATTTTCCGAGCAAGAAGTAGAAGTGATGTATGTGGACAAATTATCGCATCCTCGTAAAAATATTTCATACCTTCAATTTGAAGAATTTACAAAATAAAACCATTTTTTGGTTCATACACATCGACATTGTAGGTGTGTATTCTGATCGATAAAAACCAAAATGTCCACATGTTTACGGAAGAAATTAATTTTTTTAGTTCCTTCCAGTTTCTTTTTTCATCCCGTTTGAAGCATAGAGCAACTTAGTCCCTTTTCTCGGAGACAATTGATTCTTAGTTTTTCGATGATTTTTGGAAAATTGGTCGGAATTTTGAAATAAATTCTGATCTAAGGAAGATTTGAATAAGATCATTTAATTTTCACATTTTTCCAACAACTCCAAAATGTTGCTTTTCCTCCATTTTGTTTTCTTTTCTTCCAATTTCTCTTATTTCTGATTTTGTCTTTTAATTCCATTATGCTTTTATTCTTTTATTTTTACCATTTTTATTTTTACCATTTTATTTTATATTTTATTTTTATTTTATTTTAATTCTTCATTATTTATTTCTTTTATTTTCTTCATATTTATTTTTTGTGTTATGTTCATTTGTTACTTTTTGTCTTTTTCATTTCGTTTTCTATTTTTTATTTTCGTCATTTTTAGTTTTGATTTTTTCTTCATTTTCTTATCTTTTTCTCCATTTTTCCTCCTTCTATCTTTCTTTTTTTTCTTGACCGTTTTAATTTACTTTTTTTTTATTTTCCCTTTTTTTGACTTTTGTTTTTGTCATTGCTCTTTTGTTTTTTTTCGGTTTCATTTCAGTCTTTTTTTTCTTCCCTCTTCCTTTTCTTGACCGCTTTAATTTACTTTTTTTCATTTTCTCTCTTTTTTTTACTCTTGCTTTTGTTTTTGTTATTGCTCTTTTGTTCTTTTTCGGTTGAAATTTCTTTTTTTACCTTGTTTTTTTCTCAATTTTTCCATATTTTTTTCAATCTTATCTTTTTTATTTCTGTCCTTCTCTTTTCTGTTCCTCGGCCAATTTAATTTACTCGTTCTTTACTCGTTTATTTAGTTCTTTTCTTTTTCTCTGTTCCTTTGTTTTTTCATCGTTTAGTTCTTTGTTTTTTATTTTTAAGCTGAAATTTACTTTTTCTTTTCATCGTTCTTTTTATCAGTCTTTTTTCTCCTTTGTCATATCTCGATTCTTTTTCTTGGTAGGATTAATCTACTTGTTCTTTTATTTTTATTTTTATTTTTTTATCCCTTTTCTTTTACTTTATTATTTTAATAATACAGTATTGTGATCCATTTAAAAAAAAAAAATTTGCTACACTCAAAGTTTTTTTTTACGTTTCATGACTAGTAGACACGAAAAAAGCAAAAAAAAATGTCAGTCCGTCTGTCCGCCGTACGCCGTACTTCGACCACTATACGCAAAATCGTTTGAAGGCTAGTAGCTCCCAAACGCTATAAGCTATTAAATTGAAATTTTTTTTATGAATACACTGAGTACGCCTCTTGAAGTGACCACATTTTGAAGTTAGTTGGTGTTAGGAGGAAAGAGGGGGAACCGTTTTAGACGGAAAATTTTGATTTCTAGATCCCAGCAACCGCTTACGCTAGGAGGCTGAAACTTAGAATCTGTATAAAGCTTCGATAGTGGAGCCATTTGCAAAAAGATTGCTGTTATGGTTCAAGTGGGAGTGGGGGAAAAAATTATGCGTCCGAAACGCAAGAAAGCCGAGATCGACACATTCTAAAATCCATATCTCCTAAACGGTTAATGTCACAAAATTCAAATTTAATGAATATCTGTAGGTATACTTGGAGAATAGTAAACAAACTTTTGAGTGGGGTCAGTGGTGTACGTGGGGGGTGAAAAACTTTAGATTACGATATCTTACGAACCAATTGCACTAGACAAATAAAATTTAGTTTCTGTATATAGGTTGGCAAATAAAGTTTGCTGAAAGTAAAATTTTTTAAGTGGGCGGCGGAACTTGAAAGTGGAGGGTATAAAAATTTTTTGAAAAAATCACGTCTCATATCTCAAGGACAGTGTAAGATAGATACAGAATTAGGCCTAAGGGACCCCTAGCAGAAAAAAAAATGTTGGTGTAAAGGGTGAGAGTGGGGGAGGGTGATCAGGAAAAGGTTCTGATTTTTATATCTCAAGAACCTATAATGATATAAAGCTAAAAGTTGGTATTTAGATACATCTATAGTAGTAGCATGTTGGAAAAATATAATTTTCTATAGTGGTAGTATGGTACGGGGGTGTGGGGTGTTTTTCTTATCTATAGAACGGCTTATGCTACAAAGCTAAAACTTGGTACGTATATGTACATTAAAAAGAAAAGTAATTTTGATAAAAAAAATTTCAAATATTCATTGGCGTTTGGAAAGGCGGCGAAAAAAAATTATCATTGAAAATGGAATGCATATATTTTCATGACTTTCGTGATATCTATTAGGTCTTCCCAAATATTGAATTCATTTTCTACGGCTTCTTCATAAAAATACCTAGAAAGCATTTTCAGGATTTTTTTTTAAATTCTACCCCTAAGAGGGTGTAAAGGGGTTGTATACTTTTTCACGATTCTGCCATATACCCCAGGCCTGATCAGATATCGAATATCTTTTCACTTTCACGGACTTGCGTTATAATCGCCTAAAACTTGTTTTTAAGTTTTTTCCCTTTTCAGCTCCTAAAAGGGTATAAAAGGGTTGATTACGTTTTCACGAATTCCGTCATATCTTTTAGAAGTGATGAGAAATTGAATTGGTTTTTACTTTCTCGTCCTGTCTTCATATTTATCTATTAACTCCTTTCAGGAGTTTTGCATATCTGATGATATATCGAATTCATTTTTACTTCCTAAGGTTTCCTATATAAGCGCCAAAAAGTCAATTTCAGTATATTTTGATATTCAATTCTAAGGGGTGTAAGGCGGTTATATGCTTTTCAAAGCTTCGACACATTTCTTAGGTTTGATGAGATATTTTATCGCTACAAACACATATCTTCACATTTCCATATTCAACTCCCAAGAGTTTGCATATGTTTTCACAATTTTTGCCATCCCTTAGTTCTGATGAGATATAAAATTGGTTATCACGCCATTTGATGTAATGGCCTAAACAGCAATTTCGCGGTTTTTCGAATTTCAAAAACCAAGTGGGTGTGAAGGGTTTGCTTTTGTTTTCACCAAATTCAACCCTCAAGTGGATGTAATTCGTCTTAAGTCTGATAAGGCATCAAATTTGCTTTTACCTCTATGGGCTTTTAGTGTTCATAATATACCGAAATCCGAATTGTCTACACGATGTTTTTCAATGTTTAATTGGCTAAAAATTTATATTTTAAATATTTTTATTTTAAGAATAAAATTAACTTTCCAAGAAACCTCTTAATCTCGAAACAACTGATGATACTTTGACCACTCCCGAACTTTGACCCGAAAAATAATAAAGTTTCGCCCAGACCATTGGCAGATTTTTTTCTCTTTGTTTCCCTTTCCACTCTCATTTTTCCTTTTATTTTTTTTCTTCTTATTTTTCCTTATTTTTTATTAGATATGTACGTTTAACGCACCTCGACCCAATGACCAAATTTTCAATCACCGAAAACTGGAGTTGAATATACTAGTAGCTTGGAACTTCCTTGATTAACTCACCTGGATAAGTAACTGATAGAGTCGTCAAAAATTCAGGTTTCGAATAGTTTAAGGCCATGAACGTAGTGCCAAGTGTTCTGACTATGAGACGCCAAACGAACATTTAATTTTTGTCCCTAAAACAGGCTGAGGTTATTTATTAAATTACGTAACTTTAAGAAAAATGGGACAAATATCATGATGTGGAGATATGATTTCAACTAATTTATTAACTTTCCTAATTGCGTCCACTCCTCCCAAATTGTCCGAAAAGAAACTGTATCCCCAATTATCACAATTCGTGCCAAATGATATCACAAATTACCAGGCACAGAACAATCAATTTGACCCCCGCTGGTGATAAATTCAGTCCGGTCGTCCCCTCATAACTGCTATATCTCACTGGAATCCCAAAAATACCGCATTACATACCAGAACCGCGCACATCCGGAAGCCATATTCGAAACCAAGCCACGCTCTTCCACCCCTAAAACGCTTTGGGAATTCCATTTCGAACCCCTTGTGCCTTCTAACTACTAGTGATAGCCTTAAACTAACGAATGGAACGGCATGTCATAAATTACCCGTAATTACCCGAAACTAAGTAAATAGATGGCGGCAAGAAATACATATTTCGAATAGAACTTGGGATCTTGATAGGAAGGGAATGAAGGCAGACAGGGTAGGCCTAAACATCTATTAGAGATGGCCGTTTTCGTGTCATAATCACCCCCGGACGAAATCCCTTAATAAAATTCATAACTATGTGCACACATTGAATATGATTTCTGGGGGCGCTTTTTGAAAAGTGAGAGCGATAATTGTCTGAGAAAATATAAGGACGCGAAGTAGGATTTCGGTAGGTCGATAATTTGTTTTGATTTATGGCAGATTGTAGATTATAGATTGTAGATGGTGGAGGACGGTCTAAAAACCCCGATTCACTGCGGCCTTAGTGGGCCTATTGTGATTGTCCTCCCTGATTATAACTCACTCAGGACAGTTATATCAATAAATTTTAATATGCTCTTGAGTGAGTTAGACATGAGTTCCAATGGTGTTAGGAAGTAATGTCCTAGAAGTCTGAGTCTTCTGTGTGCGAGTTATATGCAAAGGCATAGAACGTGCTCTGCAGTTTCCTCGTCTTCTTCACACAATCTGCAAATATCGTCTGAATTAAGGCAATTCAGGGATGAAAGTTGTAGCAGAGCAGTTTTTGAAGATCATATAACTTTTTCTCTGACTATAGATAGAACGCCTCATATTTTGTATTATTTTAAACCCTTGGAATCACTGAATGCACCATATTTTATGCTCATGATTACGGAGCTTCAAAAATTGGAGAAATCATTTATTTTAGTATAATTTCTCCTTTTAAGTCCCAACCTATAGTGCCCAATACTATACGAGGTCTGACAATAAAGTTCGCAAACAAGATTTTTAAAAATCATTTATTAGAATTATTGAATTTTTACACATGACACCCTTCAAAATAATCCCCTTGGGCCCTAATGTACTTCTCCATTCGCCTTTTGCACGCTTCTAGACATTCCAGAAATTGTACTTCTTGAATTGCCCCAACGCCTCTCACGATGACTCTTTAATTTCCTCTAAAGTCTGAAAATGGCGCCCTTTTAATTTTTCTTTGACTTTAGGAAATAAAAAAAGTCGCAGGGAGCCAAATCCGGCGAATATGGAGGGTGCTCGAAAAATATGGTACCCCCCGTTGTGGTAAAAAACTGACGAACAAGGAAAGCCGTGTGCGCGGGTGCATTATCATGATGAAGAACCCAGGATTGATTTTCCCACAAATCAGGCCTCTTCCTGCGAACTCTTTTACGCAATCGTTTCATAATTCCCTGCGACTTTTTTTTATTTCCAAAAGTAGAAGAAAAATTAAAAGGGCACCATTTGAAAAGGAAAAGGAAAAGGCGAATGGAGAAGTGCGTTAGGGCCCAAGGGGATTAGTTTGAAGGGTGTCATGTGTAAAAATTCAATAATTCTAATAAATGATTTTTAAAAAATCTTGTCCGCGAACTTTATTGTCAGACCTCGTATTCTGGATATCATTTATCTTTTGCTTATATTACCCCAGTGGTGGTAAAACTATTAAAATCGGGGTTTTTTCTTTTTTATTATGATTAATTGCCACATTAATTGATCAAACCGCAAATTCATTCAAAGCTTCAGAAACTCAACCCTTCCCATCATATATGCATTTTCTTTAATGACAAGACTCTTTCCATTCATCTCAGCAATTTATTCATAAAGTTTACTCAAACATTGAAAAAAAACCTTAAATTCAAAATTCTTTCTTGGCTTGATTTTAATAACCGGAATTATCAATCGCTTTTTGATGATAATTCTGAAGATCTGCAGTTTTTCGAATAAACTTTTCTTCTTTTATGTTAGAGCCACCACGAAAAACGCTTCTATGATGTCCACTAAATTTTCTGCATCCCTCTTGTTTCAATTTCTCAAACTCGAGTAATCCCTATATTCTTAAAACTCTTTATATCCGCACAATCACCTCAAATTCGATTAAATTTTCCTTCAACCTTTTACCTATTATCGTAATAATTCAAATGTCCTTTGATCAATCAAAATCTCTTTAAACTTAATTTTTTTCGAAACTACTGTCACTGCAAAAATTCCCCGGTCGACCTCTTTTTCAGCATTCTCCAGATTTCACTTTTCATTGATCCAGTTGTTTGGAAACTCGCACCAAAATCTCTTTCCACATAATGAAGTTCTGCATGCCTAGTTGGTTGCTCTTTTCTTGCCGTCCCCGATTTTCAGAAATTTTCCAAATTCAATTCGGTTTTCACTTTGAACAGAAACTCGGCATTTTTGAAGTCTTCATTGCCCAATTCGCCATCCACCCTCATTTAATTTCACGTTTTTTTTTTCTTTCACGCTGTCGTTTGTTTGGTTGTTGGCACTCAACCTTTAAAATGTTTGCATCATTTTTACTACCCTATCAAACTTACCCAACCAATATACGGGAGCCAAGTCAGTCGAAAGAAATAACGAGTGTTCGCAATGGAAATGCTGTCCTTTCTGGAATTTCTTCTAAGGGTTGACGATGATAAAGACTTTGCTCTCAGACGCGATTCATACCTACCCCCGACGAAAGAATTCTTCAGACCATCGGCGAACCACCAAGAAGAGGGATCGGCAAAATTCAATTTGTTTCAAATAAAATCACTTTGTGAACTCCGGTTTCGGAAGAAGTAGAGACCGTCCCCGGAAAAACCGATAAGGAAAATGGAAAGGAGTCGAATGTATTTTAGAAGCGTGTTTGGAATGCTACTAATCGCAAGGGACTGACTGCGCTCTTGTGTATTACGGCGTCAGTCATTTGATGCCAATCCAGGCATTTGATTTGTTTGTTCAAATTAGTGGTTTCGAATTGCACCCTCGTTTTCGGGGATTTTTATTGGAATGAGAAGTTTTATGCGTATCTTGGATAATGTTTTTTTAGTGTTTTGCTATGAATTAATAATAGATCGAATTGTGTTAACCCTTCGGTTCGTCATTGAATTTGGTTACGTATACCGGGTATTTATTTTAAACTATTACTTCGTTCCTCCTTTCGTGCATTCTTCTTTCTGCAATGGCATCCCAAGCCTTTTTTTGACACCATCATCCGCACCACACAACACCAATTTCAAATTTAATTATTAATAACTTTCAATTTTTTCTTCCAGGTTTGGTTTAAAAATCGGCGTGCGAAATGCCGTCAGCAACTCCAGCACCAACAATCTAGCAATTTAAACAGCAGTTCGAAAACAAATTCTGGTTCGACATCGGGCGGTCGTCATTCGTCGAGCAACAACAATAACACTAGCAATAATAGTAGTGCAACATCGTCGTCATCAAGTGCAAATACTACACAAAAGTCCACAACATCGTCGTCCGCCGGCGGTAGCGGATCGTCAAGTCATAGTAGTAAATCAACCCTTAAATCGCATCACAATTCGCAATCACACTCGCATTCACACTCGCATTCGCACTCGCATTCGCATAGCATTCCGCAGAACCTAGGCCAAACAAATTCAACCAATTCCTTGAACAACATCGGTCACAATTCGTCACCGATCCTGCCGATCACCCCGTCAACATCGGTCAGTCCGCCGATCAATGTCATATGTAAGAAGGAAGTAGTCGGATCATATCATACCGGTGCCT
This sequence comes from Beris morrisii, assembly GCA_951812415.1. Classification (NCBI taxonomy): domain Eukaryota; kingdom Metazoa; phylum Arthropoda; class Insecta; order Diptera; family Stratiomyidae; genus Beris; species Beris morrisii. The sequence continues at coordinate 171,228,063 of OX638310.1, forward strand.
CGAATGCGGATAGTTTAAAAACCGGATCAAGTGTACCGGCCGGTTACGAGTCACTGAAAGAAAGCGATTTGGGTGGTCTGGCACACCATGCATCTTATGCCAATATCAACGCTCGTCTGGGTCAAACCGGCGGCAATCTTACCCCACTCGGTTCAAACTCCTCGATAATGACCACCCCATCGCCGCCCATAACACCGCAAGCTTCTCACAATCCCTTGTCCTACGTACCGAACCACGAATCCTACAATTTTTGGCACAATCAGTACAATCAATACCCCAATAACTACCAAACGCCCAGCTACTACTCGCAAATGGAGTACTTCAATCAAAACCAGCCCAACTACAATATGAGCCATTCCGGCTATGGTTCATCAAATTTTGGCCTGTCGTCCAGCACGGCACTGCCCGGCTCGATGACTGGTCAAACATTTTCACCAAACGGGCTCGATTATATGAGCCCGCAAGACAAATATGTGAATATGGTGTAGATTTCTGCACCATATTCACATATTTGTCTTATATTTATATAATATCATAATTTTGTCGATATGTAAAAAGAAACACAACAAAAAATAAGAAAAACAAATTTTAAATTTTAAAACTAATAATGAAAAATTATATAAAAAAAATTGGGATATAAAAGTAAAACAAACAGAAAGCAAGGGTTGACGCTAGTTAATTTGGGGGACAAAAACAAGCGTTTTAAACAAATGCAATTAATTTCATTTGAAATTGTGCGTAGAGTTTCGAGAGTGTAGAGATTTATACTAATTTTATTTATCGTCCATGCCCTTTACTAATTTTTAGTATGGCTAGTAGCTAGTTTCTGTGGATATTGTCCGTAGTATTAATTATTTTAAAAATTATTTCTTCCTTTTTTTATTATAAATACTTATTATTAGATTAGATTTTATTATTATTATACAATAGACGGTTTTTTTAGTTTAGTATACACACAAAAATGAAGAACTTAATGTGAAATATATTTTTATGTTGTAAATGTAATTTGTTTTATGATTCTTGATGTGCTCCCTAGTTCCAATGTTAGTTAATAATTTCGTAATCATAAATTCCTTCTACTCTGTCTCGCACACATCCTTTCATTTCATTTTTATTTTCGTCCACCGAATATCTGTAATAATTAAAATAGTCCAGTCAAATGGTAATTCAAACTTACATTTTGGATAGGGTGCTGGGTGGTGAGTATACAACAAAGTTTTCGGAATACAAATTTCAGGGGCCGCAATTTTAAAAAGAATTTTTCCTACATAATTTTTTTTTATAGAAAATTGAATACTTCACAAGTCTTGTTAATAACTTTTTCATGTAAAAGCTATAAGCCGGAAAAGCAATAATTTTAGGTTAAAAAATCTATAAATCCTTTACTTTTAATTTAAAAAATAATAATTAACTTTATTGAAGATGAGTTTATAATGCACCGATTAATTTATTCACTTTTCAAACTCTGTCTATTTTTTGTGTTATAGAGAGGCAAGTCAAGCGTAAGTCGTAAAAATCTGTGATCAGATGTTTTTATAGATTCGTTGTAAGTTCACTTTGTTTTGTTTTGGATTTTAAATTTTAATTTTAGAAATTTGATATTATTCTTTCGAAATTTCTAACTTTTTGAAGCTTTACATTTTGTCAATGGAATAAAGAAGTGCCGTCGTTATTGGTGTTGATGGATGGGAGAACCCTACAGTTCTCAACAGTTTTTTCACGTTCCATCCAGTACACGTGGACAGTAATTAAAATATTACGTTTTTCAAAATCACAAAAATAAAAATTATGTAATAAAATTAAAGTTTTTGTCACAACATTTTTTTTACTTGCCTCTTTTTGTGACGCAGAAAAACTCATAACAAAATCGATAATTATAACATGCTTAACAAAAAATAATAAACAAAATAGTTAAAGAGTTTTTAAATCTTACACTCTGCTTTTTCCGGTTTATAACTTTTTATTAAGTATTAAGGGTAAAATTATTAGTAAAAAATGTAGAGAATTCAATTTTCTATAAGTGAGACTCACGGTTACAGACATATAGCCCCGAACAACTGGTTTCACCATTCCTTACAGAGTGACTGCGAATTAGGAGGGTTGACAACCAAAATGCTCGCTTTGTACTCTCCATCCACCAAAATTATGACTACCCAAAATACTCGATTGCCCGTTTTACAACTATTTGGTCCAATCAAAGATATATAAGGTATGTAGTAGAATAAATTTTGAATCTAGTGTTACATTCAAGCAAATCTTGGTAACAGAATCAAAATAATCTAAAGGTAGTAGGTGTGCCGATCCATCCAGGATTTAGTTAATGCTAACTATAGTAAGAATTTCATTTTCGGAACTTGACCACTGCTTCTTTGGTTTGCCATTTTCTGATTCAATTAATCTTTTCCTGATTGAATTAATCCGGAATGATGAAAACCGTCTTCTTGAACAGAATGAGTTAATCATTGTCCGGATTAAATTCAACATTATTCGATACAATTTAATCCTTGTACGGATTCAATTTAGTCGAATTAAATTAACTCTTATATGAAGGGAGGATAATTCCCGAAAACTCGAAGGCTCCTTCGACAGCAAAAACAATTTTTTAATTAATTATATGAATTAATAAAAAAACTTTATGTTGATTTTTTTTACTGTCCGTTTTTAATGGCAGACGGAAACCTACGAGCTCAAGGGAGTGGAAAAAGGAAGTATTTTTTATTCCCGCCGACTGCATAGCGATTCACATGCGATTTTCGTTACCGGCACTTGCGAACGTCAAAATGGTTGCAAACTTCTTGCTCCTTCACGGGTGTTTAAAACCATTATTTTGGTACAAAAATTGTAATACCGAAAATGTACAAAAAGAAGTGCAACTCAACTATATCATCGCGGATTTTAAAGGTGGAATTAAGGCCGTGACACACTAAAAGAAGAAGCAGCGGCAGAACCAGAATTTTTTTAGAAAGCACAGGATCAAATGGCGCCTGTTTAAATGAAAGCAGCGGCAGAAGCAGCGACGAAAGCAGTGCTGCTTTTTCGTTCTAAATTTTAAAATTCTTCTTCTGCTTCAGTACTGCCAACGTAAATCCATTAAGAATTGAGAATGTTGTCAGCAATGGAAATGTTAAATGTGTCAAAATTGTGAATTTAATGATCATTTTAAACTGAAGGGTCAGAAAACTCAACGGAAACAGAATATTTTCGTCCGCTCAAACAAGCGACTAAAATATACTTGTGACTGTTGACAGTTAGCATGAGCACATTTTTCCCTGCTTCTACTTTCGGTGGCAGTTAGCACAGTGGCGGTCATAGGGGGGGGGCCCATGGCCTCCCCCCCTAACAAAATCCTCACCCATGATTACTTTATCACGTCTGCTTTAAAGAAAAATTATATGAGACTATTAGATTAATAGATACACTTAATAAAGTTTAATGCACTTAATAAAGTATAATGCAATGAAATCTAATTTTCCTTTATGTCTTTCTTTAATATTTCTTTTGTCTTTTGACTCCAGATTGAAAAGAAGACTGTACTAATTAAAAATATTTCAATCGAAAAGTAATAAAATTTCGAAAATAAATATATATAATCAATCTTTGGGTTGTGGTGTGTTATGTTAAGGAAGTAACTTTTAATGTTTGAAACTAATTTTGAAAAATTTGGATTTGGATTATGCTTGGACAATTTTCATTATGTGTCTCCCAATCCTAAATTAAGACGTAAATTGTGGTAAACGGAGTGAAACATAATATCATTGCTGCCCAGGTCATTTTGAGTGGATTTTGAACTATGTTTTTACAAAACCTAGTCACCAAAGCAGATATCAAACTTATTCAAATTTATGGGTAATCCAGTAGATATTAATAGTTTTGTCGAAATCAAGAGATTTCTGCAAACTCAGTTTGAAATATTGCGTTGTATATCAGCTATAAGAACTTAAGTATGAATATTTACGCCGAAATGTCGAGATTTCGATAAGATTCTATCAAATTCTAATATATTTCCCATATTTGGATGAATTTGAAATCTACTCGGGTAAAAAAGGTAGTTGTCATCGGCAACATTTCTTTTCGAGTGCTGAATGTTATGAAAAAAAGAAAAAAAGAGTCCTTCAGCAAGGACGAAAAAGATGATTTTTGACATTTAATCACTAATCCGTCATAGTTTTTGTTTCGTACTTGGTGAAGGACTTTCTGAGCCGTTTTGTCTTTCTATAATAATAATATTGAGCGTTAGAAATCAGATATTTTTGCCGAAGACACTAACTTCGTATTATTAACCATTATCAAACCGAAACCGATTAAATATGAAAAACTTCACTTTCTCATTACGACCACTAGATGGTATTTCCGATGGTACATAACCTAATATTTACAATCATCTACAGAATAATATTATTTGACCGTTTTGTCAATACATTGGGACCCATTTTTCGGAATCTCTCTTTTTTTTCTGGTCGGGGGTAAACTTAAATCATATATTTTTTACAGTAATTACAACCATTATAAGAGGTACCGCAAAAAAAATCTTTTGGAAAAAAATCCTCAATACAAATAATAGTCACTAAACAGATTTCCCTGACGCCTTCAAATTATCTGTCACCACAACTACCTGTATAAAATATTACAAAATTTCAAATTGCATGATAATGGAAGCTTTCGACTCTTGATCATTCAATTTAAATTTCCTCGTTTCCAAAAGTTAACTCTTACAAAATAAATTAAAAATTTTATCATCAGAGTCGTTGTCAAACAAATGTCTTCAGAGCGTTGTAAATGCTTTTTGAGATTTCAAAATCTACTTGCCAAAGTCTTGCGATATAAATCAGGTATAAGATACTGCTTATGAAGTTATAATAATTGAAAATAGTTTTAGAGAATTTCCGAGTTTGGTTTTTAAAATTTTTGAATTAGGAGAGTAGGTTAGGTTAGGTTATGGTGGCAGTCATCTAAACTATAAATCGACTCAATAAGGAGACTCAATGAATATGTATATATACCTAATAAATTACATTGTCATAAAATATTTCTTTCGTAGATTTTAAGTATTGTACGATAACTTAAGGAAGGGGGGGGGGGGGGGGTGTAAGGTTAATTCGGTGAAAAAAAGGCATACTTTCAAGAATTTTTTTAGACGATACAGGTAATGCCGGCATATTTGATTTCATTTTTATATAATAATACAACATCAGAACTATATTTTCCAAAATTTCCATTTCAAAATATTTATAAATAAGCAAATCAGCAAATCTTCGTAGGCGCCTCGAAAAAAAGTTTTTTTGCGGTGTACGCTACAACTCGTGACTGGATCATGTGAAACAAAAAAATCAAAATGCGTTTATTAAGTGAGATGTTTCTCGAAGTAACGCCGTCGAGTTTATTTTTATCGATTTTTTCATTTTTGGTAGCATTTGGAAGTCAAAACCGTGATTTTCGCTAAAAAATTCGGCAAATTTCTTATTGTAAAATAAAAAATAATTATAAAAAAAATCAACGGCGTTACCTGGTGATTTATGTGTAGAAATAGTGTACACAATTTCAAAAGAATCGGTGCAATAGATTTTGAGTTTTGCACACGAAGCGTACACCTCTAAACTGTTCATAACTCCGTTAATTTTGCTCCGATCGACTTGAAATTGACACAATATTCTTGAAATGTTGTACATCATACATGTAAGAGATCTTGAAGTCTGTTTGGGCTTCTAAATTTTGTAGAAATCGAGATCGACTTCGACTTCTACTGAAATCGAAAATTATGTTCACCAAGCTTTGAAACCAATTAATTTTATTTTCTAGTTCCTACCCGTGCTATTCAATTTTCCATTGTACAACACAGGTTCAAATTTTTGATATCATACAATCAGTTGATAAATTGAACGATGTTAAAGAAATCCCTTCAGAGAAATGTTAATACTTTCTAATATTCAAAAATTCCTTCATCCACGTTGTATTAATGGGTAGCTACCCCACCTATTTTCTCTACAGTAGCTACTGAACTTCAATGGACCCCCCTTGAACAGGCAATATGACCGCCACTGAGCTAGCATGGATACATTCTTCTCTGATTCTGCTTTTATTTAAATTCATTAAGCAGAGCAGAAAGCAGCACTGTCGACACTACTGTCTGCCGCTGTGTTTTTCTTTAATTGTGTCACGGCCTTTATGGTGGATTTACCCTCAACGTTTGAAGCGCGCCTCTATCCCCACCATAAAATCCACCAAACAGATTGCTCGTGGAATCGGAAGAGTCTAATGGTGCGTTTATACTCACCCTTGAGGCGAGCCTCTACCCCATCAGGCCATTGCAAACCGGTTTTCGTCGGCTGTGTTCTTTGCTGTGTTGAAAGCAATTTACACTCAACATGCCTCTGCGGCGCAACTTGCCTATAAGTGCGAAACAACAGAAATACGATGAGCTGCGAATTGTGTGATACCAAAGTTCATTGTATGTGTGTACACATATGGAAGCGTGCGTCGAAAAAAATTTGAAGAATGTTAGACTCTTGCGACTCCACAAGCCATCTGATTGGATGATTTTTTGGTGTGGCTCTCCTCAAACGTTGAGTGTAAATGCACCATCACAAGGGTGAGTGTAAACGCACCATTCAATGATGCGCGCGAAGAACCGTATCTGGAACAGTTCTGCGATTCTCAAAAAGTCATCCATTCTTTCAAATTTTTGTGTTGTTTTTCGGCGTCATAGTAGTTTTTAAAGGTCCGCATCCGAACTTTCCGACAGAGATCGAACACTTTCTCCGCAACTTGAATCTTTTGTAATATTTTATAAAAAAAATTTTCACAGTAATATTTAGCCAGTTTTTAAGGTAGGACCGGCCTTGTCAAATAGTTAAAGAAATGCCAAAAAAAGTTTGACAAACAAATATGAACGATTAAAGCAGTCCCGATTGAAAAGAATGAAAATAATAAAATATTTGACAATTTGCGTTAAGGCCGGTTTACATGTCGGTTGCAAATAATTTATTGACAGAAATATCGTCAATATTTTTTACTGGATATATCTCTGTTCGTTTCACTCCTGATCAGTTTCTCATTAGAGATTTCCTTCTCCCTCACAATCTCAGTAAAAACTACTTGCAACCGCCATGTAAACCGGCCTTAAAGCTACCTACTTAATTAAATTAATTTTTTTACATATCTAAATTAAGTTCTTTGAAGAATGACTATATTTTATACATGCGCCCTGCTGCTATTTTAATTTAATATTTTTTAATAATAAAGCATTGTGATCGACCTGAAATTTTAAAAAATTTATTCTCTGAAATTTTGTATTTTCACGTCTTAGGACTAGTAGATGCCAAAAATCAAACAAATCAGTCTTTCCGTCGTATATGCCGTACGCAATCTCCTTCGAAGGTCGTAGTTCACAAACTCGTTGATTAAGTTAAAGTGGCTGATAGATTTAGTGAACTCCTTTAATTGGTTTTTAGGTCATAGTTGGGAACGTGGTCAAAGTCGTAATGTAACACTGAATATGTCGATTGGGGCACCCTTAAAAAAATTTAACCAGGAAGCTATTTATAAAGTTAATTGGTTAGGTTGCCCGACACAACCAGCTTCCCGGACTTTGCTGTTAGTGTTTCATAATAGTATCTGATTGAAATGCATATCTCTCTTTACAAATATCGCTGTGCCACCTTCTCGTCCAGAATTACGACAGTTATGCACTGAAGAGAAACCCTTAAGGTCAAAATAATCTGTTTCAGTGTTATAATATTATTCCGTTTGGCAGCTGGATCGAAGGCGGTTTTTGCCACCAACGCATATGTACTGTAAAAATTAGTAATCACTGTCACTAATCTTAACACACTTAGTGTGGATCCACTTCTTGCAAAAATCGTCACATTGAATTGCCGAATCGCAATCTTTCACTTTTTTTGCATTTTCCGCACTTATTATTTGGCTTATCGCTCGTCTTGTCACCCATTTTGACAGTTCTTACGTATGTGGCAATCTGTGTGTATGCTATCAAAGTTCTGTTTTTTTATACGAGTCTATTGCAATAAAATTCAGGCAAAGACGCACAGTGACCAAAAGTGTAATCGTATAAAACTAAAATTGTTACACGAAAGTAATTAAATATTTTTCACCGGTTTTTAGTCCTTTTTCAATATCCTTCTAGAATGATTCCTGCTTCTGCACATATTCGAAAAACTTCACACAATAGCAAATGAAATAAAATGCGTTAAAACACTAGTCAAATCAACCCGAAAGAATCAAACATAATTCGCATAACATTTCACAAATCAACGAATTAAATTCCTAGAAAATCTTTTTTTTTCTTTTTTTGAAAAATGAAAATATCAATAAAAAATTAAAATTAAAAAAATTATTAATTTAGTGAATGGCTGTAAATATTATATGTAATAAAATAATTATATTTAAATCTTGTATTGATTACTAAATAACGAAAAAAAAAACTATAACAAATATATCTCTATGTAAGCCAAACAAAATAAATAAAAGTAAGCAAAAAAATCGACAACTTGTTCAGTATATCTATTAAATTTTTTAGTGTAAAAAAATTGTAAACATTTTCAAATTAATTACCAAAAAAAATAATAATTTTCGTATTAATATTTTATTTAATGCAAAAAAAAAATTTTTTTTTCAAATAAAACCAATAAACAGATTAAAAATTATATTAGAAATGAAAAATAGATTAAACTAAAAGGAAATGTTTTTAAATTACTACAAGGAAATAAAATTTGAATGAAATGAAAATTTATGTAGTATTTAAGAGAATGATCATGTACAAAAGAATTAACAAAAATATTGAGGGAAAGAGAAAAACAAACAAAAACAAATAAATTATTGTTAATAGTTTTATTTTGTTTACTGTCTATCGTTTTAGTTTCTCTCCAATGTTCTTTAAAACTATTTCAAGCCAACATTTTAATTTCCTCATAATTTTATTTTTCAGTTTCGAATTTCGATTATAATAAAAATCTTAAATAATCTTTACACAAAATGTTTTTTTTTCCAAAGAAAATTGTTTTGAATTTTTTCCGAATTTACCTGCAGTAACGTATTCTGGAGTTATCATGCGTTCGGGCGCATAGACAGGATAGTGATAAACTGTTCGCTTCTAGCACCAAAACATCCTTTTTTGGAGACAGTTTTTAGCCTCGGCGAACCTCCGGACGATTATTTCATTTAAGTTATTTATTTTAGTAGTATTAATCTTAGTTATTTGTGTTTGAAGCTAATAAATGACGTTTATTTGGAATATAAAGAATAATTAATTCAGATAGAAAAACTCAATATTTGTTTAAAATTCATTAGCTTTCCATTCCACTGACTCCTCTACTTAGTTACTTAACAATAAATAGTTCTATCCCCAGCCGCAAGTGGTGGAGCAGTAGGCTAACAACCTATCCCTGAAAAAAACCAGGAAAAATCTTAGCTCGGATGAAAGGAGGAACCGACCCTGATGTACCAAATTCGCGATTAAGGAAAATATTATCGAAGAGCCGGTTTGAACTAAATAATTGTATGAAATGCTTTTCCATTACAGTTTCGTACTTCCATGAACATTAATCCATGCGATTTTTTTCTATTCAAACACGTCCTTAAGTTATTATGCAATGGGAATCGACCTTGGTTTATAAGTACTTTTGTATGGGCGCTACTGGAAGGAGAGCTGATATACTAAATTGTTGTATTAATGGTAGGGTGCACCACATTCATAGTTTCTGGATCAAAGCATTCCGAAACAATCGTTCGCTTTCAGAAGAACTTATTTTTCAAGCTAAAGTTAATGGTAGCTACTTGAAGGATACACAGTAAAAAACATACTGCAGTCACGATCGGCTGCAAGCCAATCGTATAATACTCTAGATGAATACTGAACTCCGATTTATATTGTAGTTGGGGATAAAGTAGAATTACGTGTGTGCATGTTGTATGTCCTTTATTAAGGATTGTCATTAGATTGCTAATCAAACCTAAAAGACAATATTCAGTGTTTAATTTCATATCTTGAACTGGGTAAGTCATTGAAAAAAAATTTCCTTTTTGAAGGACTTTCACATGGGAGGTTCAGAAAGGACTCACTCGATTTCTTACATATTTATCCTTTTCCTTGGAACCATTTAAAAATGAACGTGTAAAAAATTTCAAATTCGTAGCTTCAAGCGTTCAAAAGTTATCGAAAAATATTGTTGAACACGTGTCTTAAGGACATTTTGTATGGCAGCTACCAGAAGCAGTAAAAGGATTTCGCTAATTAGTAAACTCGAACTTTGTTTTTACTCAAAACTAATTTGTACAAAATTTCCAATTCATAGCTAAATGATTAATTGAGTTATAGTGAGTTCCGTAAATTAAGTGAAGACGTTTTGACAGGATATTTGTATGGCAGCTACACGAAGGACTAATAGGATTTTATTCATAATCATATATTTAGCTCCAATTATTAGAAAAATAACACATACAAAATTTCAAAGTCGTAGCTTAAACCCTTCTGAAGTCATCGACCAATATTGTTGAGCACGTGTTTGAAGGACATTTTGTATGGCAGCTACCAGAAGGAGTAAAAGGATTTCGCTGACTAGTAAACCTGAACTTCGTTTTTACTCAAAACTAATTTCTACAAAATTCCGAATTCGTAGCTAAAAGATTACTTGAGTTATAGTGAGTTTCGTAAATTAAGTGAATACATTTTAACAGGATATTTGTATGGCAGCTACACGAAGGACTAATAGGATTTTCTTCATAATCATATATTTAGCTCCAACTATTGAAAAAGTAATACATACAAAATTTCAAAGTCGTAGCTTTAGGCGTTCCGAAGTTATTGATCAATATTATTGAACATGTGTTTTAAGGACATTTTGTATGGCAGCTACCCGAAGGAGTAGGACGATTTTGCCCGTTAACGAACTTAGCCTTACAAATTCAACCAAACATCCAGATTCAAAATTTCAAGATCCTAGGTGAAGGCGTTCTTGAGTTATCGTGTTCACGGACAGACGGACGGACGGACGGACGGACGGACGGACGGACGGACGGACGGACGGACGGACGTCAAGCAGATTTGAGGTTTTTGGCCACAAATAAACAAAAAATAATATATAACTTTTTTTCGTCCGAGGCTTGGTTCTATGCGTTACAAACTTTTGGGCTGGATTAAACTTATAATACTCTATATGATTTCATCTAGAGTATAAAAATCCATTGAATTTTACATCTTTTGGATAGTAGGCAAATATGCCTTACCTTTTCAAGTAAATTTACATTGGGATGTAAAAGTCAATTTGAGTGTAATTTTCAATTTTCGGTCAGTAAATTTCAATTTGTAATCAGTAAATTTCAATTTGCAATCAGTAAATTTCAATTTGCAATCAGTAAATTTCAATTTGCAATCAGTAAATTTTTAATTTGCAATCAGTAAATTTAAACTTCGAAAGCAGCAAATTCACTGGATATTCTCTTGAATTTACACTCTAAAAAAGTGTGTAATTGGCACTCTTTAAGATACACTTATTTCTAATATTATTTCTTACTTACTTACTCTTAATAAAACCCTTGGCTGTAGGTAGGAATCGAACCCTCGATCAATTCTGGTTTAGCAGCGTAGGTTTGGCGCGCGTAGCCACTGCGCCACCGAAGGCGTTTCATTTTCATGCCAGTAGAAAACAAAATCGAATGAAGCGTCCAAATTCGTGGTTTACATGAAAAAGAACGTAATTTTCAATTCATATATAAATATATTATAGTTTTAGTTATAGTTTTTACTCGAAATGTTGCGTAATTTTGTGAGACTTTTCATGTAAATTGTATGGTTCAGTTGAAAAGTACATGAATAATTTACTAATACCAGTAATTTCGAGTAAAAATGCTAGAAATGAGTACTTTTACTTGAAAAAATTAAATATACTGGAAATTTCAAGTAAAAATTGGATTGAGAATTAAATTTTTTTAAAACAGTGTAGGATGGATTTTAAATCTGAAGATAAAGAAGACATGAAATTTTCAATGAAGAACAAACGATATCTCTGGAACCTTTTGAACAAAAAAAATCCTTTTTTGTGATTAAGTAAGACAAAAAAGTCGGATCATTTGGGGGTTTTGAGTGCTTACGTTTTCTTAAGTCAACTTAAAGAATCAGAAAAAGTAGTATCCGCATTCAAGCTGAAAAAATAGAGAGCATATCGCCGTGTCGGAAGAACAGTGACGCAACTGCAAAAAATTCTAATTTTTTTCGGAGAAACAAAATCATTTTTGACAATTGCCCACAGGCCATACGAGCTTATTAATAGTTACTATAGACAGCTTAGATCAAGAGCACGTTCGTTTAAAACAACGGGGAACGATTTTATGCAAGAATAGCAAAACCACAAAACATTGAAATGTGAAAACAAAAAATTTTCAAAATTGCAGTTTCGTCACTGTTCTTCCGACACGGCGATATGTAAATTATTATTCATGGTTGCAGGGGAAAAATTCAAATTTCGTCTTTTTTATCCAATAAAAAATATTTAAATCTACTCTCTTGACTTTGTCAGGTGTTGTAAAAATAGTCAATCTAAGCCTAGATACCAACCAAAATTTTGTTGGGACAAGAATTTCCAATGTTTGTCATAAACTGTTATAACAAGACGTAGACTTAGACGAAGCTGACTATTGTAACAACTTCTCTTACAAAAAACCTACGAACTGCAGTAGAAAAAGTGTGTAAAAATCTTACAACGAATATGAATAGACTAAATAAATATATGAGGAACATTTGGCTGGAAAATATCATAACATTTTCTAATTTTGTAAATCTTACTTTTGAATTGGAAAAATACAAGTACCTCCTCTTGCACCCTTCCCCTCTAAGGGAGCCTATGACCATGCCTACAGACTACCAGATATAACTTACAGAACCGATTCACATGCCATTTCGATGATATGAGCATCATTCTTAGATAAAATTTAATAGTATTTTCTTTATAGTAATATACACAAATCTATAGCTTGCTAATTAATTGAGGCGTGCGAATATCATTTAGATTCAAAACACACGACAGAACATCCCTTGGCTAATTACCAGCTAATAGGAATCGCATAAAATTAATCCCAATCTTTCCGAATCATAAAACCAACTTCAAACAACCCTATTAGCATCACAAGATCTAATCTTCCGGAAAGTGCATCATCCCTCTGTGAAAACACTATACGTGTGTGTACCAGTTCGTCTGATCAAATGGAGATTAACTTTTTAAGGACGAAGTCCTTTGCGGTCGGGGCGATCTATCTCCCACGTATAAGAACTGCACTGGAAAAGCAACTATTTGCCATCGGTCGTCCTTCGAAGGACAACTTAATTTCGATGATTAGGTCCCAACAGTTGAGCAATGTGGTCATGAGCGGCTAACTGATAGGCAACGCGTGCTCATATTCTTATTTCAGGACAACGGGGGGAGAGATGCGAATCGCCTACGTTTACGCCACGTGCCTGTTTGGCATTCATTGCGATTTTAATTTGAAATATGATTCCTACATCCTTGAACACGGTTTGTGAATTTTGTTCACTTCTTTTTACTGAGTAGAAAAACGGACTTTTGTGTGATTCGCAAGGATTCTACTGCAGGATTCAATTAAAGAGACGTGAGTTCTTAGCCGGATTCCTTTTGTACGTTTTTCGAAATTAATTTCGTAAAGGACCTTTTTTTCGGGCTCAGATTCCACGCAAAGGTGCCATTCAAGATTCGGAACGACACGACTTCGACAAATAGTTTTTTTTTTTTTTTAAATTGTCTTCGATGTGGGTTCCACGCTTGTTCTCATCGGTCTAGTTGGAATCCGGAAGCGATTCGGTGAGGTGAACGTATTTCAACGGCAGCGCAATTGTTACGCCGTTTACGGATATTTTGATCCGCTTTAGGTCCTGATTTTTAATGTGATCAGTTGCCTTTTTTTATTATTCGGACATTAACGATATGTGAGACTGCTGTTGTTAGATGATGTAAAAAATTCGAAAGGGAAAACAGAATTGGGAACTTATGTCCAGTACTTCCGGCTTAGAAGGGATTTCCAGAGTGCTAGTGGCTCATGAACGGTTCGACTTTTTTTATTATCATCTGGTCTTAAGTTCATTTTTCAATACCTTTTGACTTCTTTGCTATAAATTCATTCATTTTTAGGAGTTTTGATTGGGATGATGCATAAATCATGTTGTGAATGGTATTTGGTTTTTTTTAACACATTTTAATTTCAATGAATTAGCAAGAAATAACATTTCACTGATTTCAAAAAGAGCTTGAAACTTGAAATTTTTTCGAATGGTCATTCTCGATGAGTAAATTATCAAAACACCGATCTATCACCTAACATTTTCAAGCATCAAATAAGTTCGCACCACCAAAGTCTTCCAAGCTCTTATATCTATAAGAGTAGCTCGAGTTCGAGATCGAAGAAGCAAAATTGAACCAAGATTGATCCCAAAGGAGATTGTCTACTTCGAGAACAGGAGTCAATTCCAAAAATGTATTCAGGAATATTACCTTGTTTGCGGAATCATAAGTGTGTACCTATGTTTTAATTACCTTCAAGATGATTTGATTCTGTAGTGTACAAGGAAAAGCTGTAGCCTTTGTGCATCTAATTTGACCCATGCTCACTCTACTCTTTGAACTTGTGCATACCAAGCGGTTAGTGCAGACGACTATACAATAATTATCCAAGGTAAGTAGAGACAATTTTCTTTCCAATCATGCGGAACCTACCCAATTTTCTGTTTCGACTATAGAACACGAGTGTAACCGAGAAACTTGAAACAAATCGACGAAAGGTATTGAATTTCATTTTTGAAGTATGTTTTTCATTCTCGACTGCAATATTGATCTTTCTCGCCTCCCGTCCCCCAAATTTTACTTCGTTTTCCCCGGGTCACCCATATGAAAGCGCTTGGAAGAAAATTGCATATACGACACCTCCGCGTCTACGGAATGGACAGAAATTTTTTTTTCGAGGAAATGAAGTCCTAGCAGTGTCTTAGGAAAGTGCATTCGTAACAAAGTGCTTCACCAACATGCCTGGAAAATTCTCTATTTTTATCGATAAAATGCCTACCACCTCGAGTGAAGCTCTAGTATACCCCGGTCGGGGGAAAATTTCCTACCTTAGCTTTTCACTTTGGAGCAGCACTTTTTTGTATGCGTTAATTGAAAATATAATAGCTGAGTAAAAAAAACAAGGAATAGAGGCGGAAAGGTGCCTGCCTACCTATGATAGTTCTTTGGCGATAGTACCTTGGGTCTAGGACTAACCATTCTCGATTGCTAGTCTAATCCAATTGTACGAGTTCCGCTGTTGGCGCTCTATCTACCTGTCAGCAGTCGGCGCAATTTAATTACCGTGGGTATACACTAGGTGTGTAGTTCTTATAGGTGGATATGGTAGGGCGGCAGGCACACCTATGCGACATCGACATGAACTAGTTTCGACCGATCAATGAATGCTTGGGGTTTCTTTACGGATGGTTGCATTTTCTGATAGGAAATGCTAAAGAATGGTGGCTAACGTAGTGCGGCGGTATTTATCTGATGGCGGACATACTTCCTAGTGCGGTAATTTCATTTCTTCTTACATGCGCCAAGAAAAATAATAAAAATTTTACTGACAGTCATAGAAGTGCTGTAGAAAATTAACTACGAAAATAACATTTTTTTGGCATATTTTTAAAAAAATATTTATTATTATAAAGTTACTCCAGCACCAAATGTTTAAAACACATAGAAACATTTTGATTAGATTAGATTCAAAATGCAAAAATCCGCTTGCTCGCAGTATGTCTGTTTATCAAAGCACGCCATAACTAAAGAATGTTTCGTCCTAAAAAGTTGAAATTGAAAAAATTTTCCGATTCGTTATTATACATCATACGAAAGTTAATACGTGCTAACGAATACTGATAACATGAGAATCTGAATTTAAAATTTTGGTAAATATCTACATTAATTTAATTTATAATAGTTGGGTCAAAAACTCACTATGAAGCAAATCAAGTTTTCAAATGTCATTGAAAAAAATTTCCTCCCATCACTCCGTCGTGCAATTCATCTTTAGAATCACTTTCATTAAAACAGTTTGGTGTAGGGAACCCAAAAATACAACTTTAGCACTATTAGCAATGTGATAATTAGCCATAAATCCGTTTTATAAGTTAGAAAAGTCTTAAATATAAAGTGGACGTGCTCTAATCAATTACTCATTATTTGTTCAAATTTTTAAAGATCAGATGTATATGCTCATATTTCAAATATACGTGCGTTTGGAATTGCTTTAAAGTGAGTGTACCAGAAACAATTCGGACTTTGAGTGTTCAGTTCAAAAAAGCATACTTTAGTTAACAGGTACTCATACAGAATTCAAACATGAGTCTCTAATAGCAAATCCTTTCAGCAATAGTGTAGAATTGAATGTGGCAACTCCGTATCGACTACAAAAATGTAGTTTCAGCGAAGGAAAAGGAAAGCAACAGTTTCTAAAAACATATTTGATTGAGTAATAGAGTAGAATTTAAATATCAATAATTCAGTGACACAAAACTGATACAAAACTGAAAATAACATTGCCAAATTACGCTATCAGAATTCGAACTCTCAGAACTACATCCGAAAGCTTCCAAGTCAGAACTAATTCTGGTTTTCACTACCGCATTTCACAATACTTATTAAAGTTTTGCTAAAAACCTACCATACTTAGTCCCACACCCCAAGAACTCTCCCATTTTTATAAAATGATATCTAAGAATCTCGTTGATGACTTCAATGGATCAAATAGTTTTTCTTTATTGAATTCGCCATTACACAGGGTAAAAATCACTATATCAGGAAATGGAGGAGGCATGGAAATTGTTGTTTCGATTGAAGCTCTGCAAATTATATTCCACGAGAAAATGTAAAAACACTATTCCACAATCCCACAGTAGGACTATTAAAGGAACTAGCATTCGAACGAACGGTGTAGTTATTATTGAACTACAGAATTCGTTCTAGAAATTTTGACAGATTGATTTTTGAGTTAGAAATGGTTCAAGATAGAAAATTAAATTAAAAATTGAAATTTTCTCCTAATGAAATTTTAGAAGCAAGTAGAGAAAAGGATTTCTAAAGTATATCCTCGTCGTTTCATACGTTATCACATCAATACTTTCCCAAACAAAATGGTAATATTCTGTTGAGGGAATATCATCACTTTTCACTTTCTAACACACACTACATATCACATGGAACAAAAATTATGAATTTTTAATAAATCGACCACACGCAGTGAATTCATCAAATATTGACCGTCAAATCAGACACTCTTTCCACAACCCCTAACTTGTACTAAGCTCTCCAGAAGCATTGTATGGATCATAGCACCCCCGATTTCAGCGAAATACCAAAGACCACAAAATCATTTCATATGCTCGTACGTATTTGATGTGTGTACCTATCGGCAGGAAATAGCTACGATCAGCTTAAAACTCCTGCCGAACAAATCTTAATTTTGACCTTCTGTTGCGGTAACCCAAGAAATCTATTTTCTATTTTACCCAAGCCTTTTGTCGACAATAGCACTCAAGCCCATGTGTACTGTAACAAAAGCATCAAATAAACTAGCACGCATGGCCGACTAAGGACATGTCCTCCGGGAAAACTACCCATCTCGTCGGAAATTCAATACTCCGCAAAGTATCCGGCGTCTAATAGGCTCTTAATTACCATTTTAGCCCAAATGTCCTGTTTCTTTCAGGGGGTGATAGGATTTTCCAATGAACGAGCTGATGAAAGGATCTGTTAAAAACTAAAGTCAAGAATACAGTGCTGGCCTGATATATTCCACAAATCCTTCGAATCAATTTTATATTTTTTTGGTAGTGCTTTCGAAGCTTAAACTGCAGATGGAGGAGTAGTCCCAGGACGAATTCCCATGGGCGAATTTTTCGCATCATCGGAAAGGGTGATGAATAACCCAAAAATTAAGGGGAGAGAAACCCCGAAATATCTCAATGAAATTTAATTTGTTTGTTCTGACATGTGTTACAGATTTTCCTCCCTTATCTACTCGTATCAAATCACTAAATCGAGAACATTTCGAATGAAGTTAACTTCAGCTAGTTGAATTATATCCTCAAATGAGTGAATAGTTGATGAATCAGATGTAGAAGAATGTTTACTTTGCAATTACTTGTGCATTGACATAGCCTTCATTGAAGCCTTCACAATTTCTGGTTGGTGGCAGTCATTTCATTTCAAATTTTTATAGTTTCCTTTGATTGCCACTAAATTTTTTTAATTAAAGTCCTTTGAAATTCAATATGAAGCAATTTATGCAAGTAAAACAGTAATTACTTCTAGATCACAACTAGCATTTTAAGACGAATACTTTATAATTAAATCGAACTTGAAATCTTTTTCGTCCATTGATTTGTAGTTTTTGATCACAGTTTTTAAATGTAATGAAACATTTTTTTTCTTAAATTGTCTTCATGAAAACGAAGATTACTGAAAACAATTTACCGAGATGAAAAGAAGTTATTTAAAGTTGAATGCCTGGTATTTTAAAAAAAAATTTAGTCAATGGTTCCATTCTGCTGTTGAAAATACTTTAAGGAAAAGGAAAGGCTTTTTCGCTATAAATGTTGCAGCTTGTTGCAATCTTATAAATTGAAGGAATGATGAAAAGAGGTATTCTGAGCAACAGAACAAAACTATTGACTGAAGAAATAGTTAAAAAATATTAGAGAATATTTAGGATGGATAAATTCACAATCCACCAACTATTGATATATAATACCTCCTTCACGTGGTAGCGTAGTGAAGTGTAGCGTATTATGAAATCCGGTTGATATATGAGTGTTCACGTGAAGTGATTTGACGTTTCGCACTCTTGATTATTAATTGACAGCTGTCACAACTGGTATTTATTTTATTAAAAAAAAATTACATTCGTTGTTTTATTTCTTAAATAACCTTTCTTCTTTTATTTTTCAGCGAAATGGAGTCATTAAAGGCACTGGTATTAGAATCGTTGAGAAAATCCAAACAAATAAAGTTGTCTATCAACACAGTTTTTTGACAATTCACTCGAAAAGTAATACTGAGCGCAACGGCAAGTGTTCTCGTGGGAAGGATTAACAAATCCACTACACTACACTACGCGGTTTTGCTACGTTGTAGAAAAACCGCTCCGTAGCAAAATTTCGTGTGTTCACGTGGTACTACGAAGTACTACGTAGCGGTACGTCGTTGACCACGTGAACGAGGTATAAGTCTTTACTGGATAAGTTATAAGCTGAGCCAGTAAACTCGTAATCTGATTATTTTAGCCTACAAATATATGTCCATAAGTTAACCCTAAGCAAAGCCAATAATACATGGCGAACGGTCACTCGAAACTCGTTTATTCAAGACTAGCTAGCTGCCAAACGATTGCCTCACATTTCTGGAATAGCACTCGTCATTTGTGTATCAAATCATCTGTGCACGGGGTAGATAGTGCAACTAAATACAATTTCTATTTCTATTTTCTATTTCCATTTTTTAGGTTTGCTACTGAAGTTGAGTATAATTTTGAAAACGAGTTTTAGGCGACTATAAGGCAAGCACCTCGAAGTGAAAGGCTATTCGATACCTAATCACACTTGAGGGATTTGGCTGAATTCGTGAAAATGTATACAACCCTTTATCACCACCTTAGGGTGGAAATTTAATAAAAAACCGCTTTCTGGGCATTTATGTGAAGAATCCGTGGAATGGAAATTAATTCAATATTTCAGAAGACCTAAGAGATATGATGAAAGTCGTGAAAATATATGCATCCCAATTTCACTGATAATGAGATGTGCCCTCCTTCCGACCGCCAATGGATATTTGAATTTTTTTATCTAAATTACTTTTCTAGAAGATCTAAATATACATACAGACTTTCAACTTTCTAGCATAAGCCGGCAAACTCCCCGCCCTTTCCTTCTATCTAAATACCAAGTTTCAACTATTCATCAATATGGGTTCTCGAGATATATCATAAAAATGTGAACTTTTTCTTTTTCACCCTTTTTATGGTCGGGTAAAGTCGCACCGCAACATGTTCGTTGTAAGTCCAGTCTTGAGTTTAAAGTAAGGTCGAATTTAGTGAACGAAATCACCACGCTTCTTTGAGTAGCTCCCATACAAAAAAATACAATATAAATTAGAGTATTTTATTTATTTCATAGTTTTAGACGTAAACCGCTAGCTAGCCACTAGACAGTTGGGCTAGACAGTGACACTTTTAACCGGTTTCCGCGCGAGCGGGCAAAGGAAGAACTCCGATAAAAGTGGATATGGATATGCCACTCAAGTGTGGGCACTAAATAAACCGCCCACGATGATTGAAAAAAACCCACCACTTGGTATTTTTAAACGAGCTTCAACTGAACTACATACGTACCTACATCTGGCTTTAAGGTCGTTTCAACTATCAAACTCCTTCTTTCTCATACCTACAACCTCACAGAATGAAAGCATGAAATCATTAGCATGTTACATTAAACAGAAACATCTGTAACAAGACGTTAGTCAAAGGCCTTGTGACCTCGAAACAAGTCAACTCACCTCTCATTCATAATACATTGGTACGTACGATCAGCGATACGTCACGGGAGATAATTAAATGTAAAACGGTGCCAAGAATATAAAGGTATGCGCTCCCAACTTCGCGCAACTGATACCGATCTCTGTATTTTTCATTAATAATTTATTTTGGCTTTCCGATCCGTTTCGTATTTCAATTCTATACTGAAAACTTACGAAACGATCGCATACCATCGAGACATTGACGATGACAATGAAGAAAAAAAATCGAACCGAATCAGCACCCACGTTTACCTTTACACACGTTTTTGGACGTACCTGTATTATCGCCACAAACGAGTATAGGCACTCGTACGATCGAAAGGAGAAAAAACTGGAAGTCATGTTGTGACACCTGAACAACTGTCCTCCTTTCCTGAATACGTTTCTCCACGATCAGTCAGGGCTGAATGCCTGCCTAACCTCATATCGCAACCAACCATCCATCCACCTCTAAGGCGAGTCGCACATATGAAAATATGACAGCATACACTAAAATGACAAATGGATTCGATCGCATTGTTCGGTCTATTGATCGCGTCATTCTACACGAGAATTTCAATTGACTTTCAATTACCGAGTGGTTTCCGTATTCCAAGTTGATCTCGAGTACCTGATGCCCGTACTTCAGGTGAGAATGATACATTAATGGCCGATGACTTTACGAAAAAATCGCTTCTCGTCGATAGTTTATTTTTCTAGAGTAAATGAAGTTTATTTATTGATTTTTTTCAATTTTTTTTATTATTATTACTTATTCCGACTATCGGCACTCTGGCATTGACTTGAAATCGAAATTCCACTCAACAGTCAACAGAGTCGTCAAGAACGCGAGACACTCGCGCACACCTTACGGCCAAAATGTAAGGTGATCGCGCAATCAAAGTCGAGTGTAGACAGTTTTTTTGCATTATTTTTTTTATTATTATTCTTATTTTATTTGTTTTATTTTTGTGGTAGCAAAACTTTCATGGTCCCAAGGAGGTCCAAACTGAACCGACGAACGGCGTGCTAGTTCAAAAGGGTGCCGATTGTACGACGTTCGTTTCAACGTCTCAAGACTGTACTAATTCCTTCACGGTCCATTGCCGGTTTCGTGCACCTTACCTCATTGATGACATTGTTCAATTAACTGACCATTGCTCGCCCGGTAGCCCAAATTTTCATTATATTCGGTAACATCGACTACTGAGGGATATTCTGTGTGCGCAATGATCTTTTGTACACTTCCGTTGGAATCGGACGGCGATGAATAAAACGGATACGATACCTGACGAAATCACCTGACCCCATAATTTATCAAATTGAAGAAATGCATCTGCAATTGGGTTTTCTTCGAAATCAAAATTCCCACACTATCGAAATAATAGAGAAGTAGCAGCGCAATTCGGAGGGGCAAAATTCGGGGAGATATCGGTCCGTAGCTATTGTTAAAGCGGGACAAAGGGTATTTTCCTGGTTAGGAACCTTTTGAACTATCGCAGGATGAAAAACTGTCTAAATGACGTAGGTTTGCGTTTGTTCCTTTATCCAACTCTTTTTGAATTTTTTTGATTTTCGACGAATGAATTCAATTAATCAACCATTAGCGTCGCAACGTTAACTACACTTTTCGCTATACAAACGGCTTGGTAAAAATGGTATACGCTATAGCTTCTACACTCCTTGAAGCTACATATGTAACTATGGATGTAAAGTTTTACAACTGACCAAATGAACAAATTTACCAGCAATGTCTAATTTTAAGTACCTATATGTATTGTGGAAATAAATGTAATTGAATTGAAAAATAGCTTCTACACTCATTCACTTAATTTAAAAATTCCGTTCCATGAAATGAAATTCATCGGTTGTATGATAAAAACAATATTAAAAAAATTATCAATTAATTTATAAATAGGACATTAATACCGTTGACAAAAGACCACCTAAATTGACAATTTACTAACACGAACACATCGGAATTTTTTCTCTCTATCCCCTTCCACCCTAACCAGAATTTTACTTTATTATTTTTTAATAATAAAATATTGTGATCGACCTGAAATATCAAAAAAATTTGCTACCCTGAAATTCTCTTTATTTAAAGTGATTTGACTTAATCTTCTGATCAAATTTACAATATTTATAGAGTACGGTTAAACTCACTTTGTGCAATTCACTACTATGATAGTAGGTAACCTATTGCCAACTATAATAGTAGTAAATTTTTCTTAGAGTGTACATATGCATACCAAGTTTTGACTTTTTAGCACTAGCCGTACCTGAGATTCCCAAAAAAAATCCTATGCTACCACCTTAACATGGTGCTCTTAGTGGCTGTATAAACAAATCAGAATTTTTTCTCTCCATCCTCTTCCACCCTAACCAGAATTTTACTTTAATATTTTTTAATAATAAAATATTGTGATCGACCTGAAATTTCAGAAAAATTTGCTACCCTGAAATTTTGTATTTTCACGTTTTAGAACTAGTAAACTTCAAAAAAGCAAAAAAAAAAATTTCCGTCTGTCCGCCGTAGACGCCGTCCGCCGTACGCAAAATCGTTGAAGGCGCGTAGCTCCCAAACCCGTTGATATATTCACATGAAATGGTGGGTAGATTGAGTGAACCTTTACGACAGGTACCTTTTGGATAGGTGGGGGTATAAGGGGAGAGGCGAGGGTAGCGTTTTAGACGAAAAATTTTGGTTTCTAGATCTCAGGAACCACTTATGCTATGAGGCTGAAACTTGGAACTCATGTAGTACTATGATAGTGGACTCATTTGCAAAAAAATTGTAGATAGGGGTTGAGGGGTATGGAAGTGGGAGGGAAAATAATGAGTTTAAAACGCATGAAAGCCGGGATTGAAACATTCTAAAATCAATACCTCCTGAACAATTGATGCCAGAAGATTGAAACTTTGTGGTTGTCCTTAGGGATACTTCAAGATTAGACAAGGGCTAACATTTTAAAGGGAGGTGCTGGGGTGTGGGTATGAGGGGTGAAAAACTTTGGATTACAATATCTTCCGAACCTATTACACCAGGAAGATAATATTTAGTTCCTGTATATGGAATCACAAGAGGAGTCTACTGAAAATAAATTTTTTGAGGGGGAGGTGGAGCACGAAAGTGGGAGGTCAGTAATTTCTCAAAAAAATTTAATTTTTATATCTCGGTATATTGAGATTTGGAATTCACTTTTACTTCTATAAGTCACATTGTAACCTACACCGCATCTCAGCATTAAACACGTTTCGGACTAATACCCATAAAATAATAAGGTTGCGCCCAGACTGTTGGCAGATTTTTTTTCCTTTACCAGAGTTCTATGGGGCCTAAGTCCTATTTAAATTTCAAGACCATATCTAAAACGCTTTTTGAAAAAAAAATTTTAATATTCGTGTTTCATCGTCCCCTTCAAAAATTTTGCAATTACTCTTAGCACACTTCAGTTATAAACGTATATGCACAAACAAAATTTGTACTTTTCGCTTTTTGTTTCGAAAGATATCTTAGTCAAAAGTTTTTTTAACCACTACCTATACATTCCAAATCTTCCTTCAAAAATTGAAGTTCTAATATACGGACCACACCTAAGGGATGTGTCAGAATTCGTGAAAATGTACCTTTACACCTCTTTAGGGATTCAATGTCAAAAACACCTGAAGGCAAATTTTTATGCGATTATAAAAAATCCCGTGGAAGTAAAAAACAATTCTATATCGGACCTTGGAGATATAGCGGAATTCGTGAAAACCTCTTTACACCCTGTTACAAGTTCAAAATCAGAAAACCTGAAAGTAAATTTGCATTCCTTTATCAGGAGAGCTCGTGGATGTAAAACTAACCCGATATATATGAAGACCTACAAAATTTGACGAAATTCCTCAAAATTTATGGACTCCGATTTCACCGTTTTTCCTGCCCACCTCCGTACGTCAATGTAAATCTGAAAATTGTTGATGCTTAAATTTCTTTTCTAGTAATTGTATATACATGAACTGAGTTTCAACTTTATAGCGTAAGCCGTACACGAGACACTGAAAAAACCTGAGCGTATTCATTTTAACGTACGAAAAAAAATTTTGGAGTTTAGAGATTCAGTGTTATACTTAAAATTAATTGTGCAGAGTTCGAGTTTTCCTTATTGGAGGATCAATTTCGTAAGATATTTCGATATTTTCAAATTTAAATTTTTCTGCACTGGAAAAAGGATTTACTTATCTGGAAAACGAAAGTTTCTAAATAGCATTGCAATTTCTTTGTCTCTGGGTAAACTCTATTTCGTCCTTCATTCAGCACGTTTACAACAATTTTCATCGGAAAAGCTTAGAGGATTACATTAACTGCGAAATATCTCGGAACGTTTCAATTATTTTAATTAAATTACCTTAACAACAGATTTTCCTGCATCCACGGTTACTTCGTCATTATTTTCAGCAAAAATCTCAAGCGAACCAACTCGATATCTTCTTATGACAACTACGTATCTATCTATCTACCTGTACAATGATAATTTTCATTTTATGGTACGACTCAACTACAATTCACCTTGACAACGCCAGCTTTAAGTAAAGGTATAGTAATTCCCTTGATAAAAAAAATTAAATTAATTTTAACGTTTTAAGTGTATTCCGTAGAGTCCTAAGTCATTCTGTTAGGTCGTTTGGGTAGTAGGATTCCGTCGAGTATTCATCTGATGAAAAAGCAGAAGGTTCTTGGGGGAAGGAGTTTCGTCTCAAGGGAATACCTTCGTATTTAAAGGTAAGGTACGAGCTGATCAGTATGATGGCAATTATCGGGTATCTATAGATTGCGGTATCAGTAACCGGTATCGAAGCAGACGGTATCGTTGGAATATTCTCATCTCTTCCCTTTTCACCTGGATAATTGTTTTGTGTAGGTGTGCTTTGCATATCTCCTATAAGATTATAAATATATTATTAAATTTTCTGTAATCTCCTTAACATTATTCTTGAAAGAGGAAGGACATCGTCCTGAAATCGAATATTAAATCAAAATCTCAGTTGAGGAAAATTAAAATAAAAAAACAAATCTGTTAATATTTATTAAATTTTACATATTACATACGCATTACCACATTTTTGTTAGCCCCTATTATTTAATTATATTTAAATTTGAAGAGTTGTGAGGTTTTACCTATTACACAAATTAAGTTAAACGTTTTTCTAGTATAAAACATACTGGAAATAAAAAACATTCTCAAATTATCGCGTACTTAATTCATCAACATTTTTAAGGGCATTTGTATGGTAGTGACGAAAGTATTTTTATACTCTAGATGAAATCATATAGAGTATTATAAGTTTAATCCAGCCCAAAAGTTTGTAACGCATAGAACCAAGCCTCGGACGAAAAAAAGTTATATATTATTTTTTGTTTATTTGTGGCCAAAAACCTCAAATCCGCCTGACGTCCGTCCGTCCGTCCGTCCGTCCGTCCGTCTGTCCGTGAACACGATAACTCAAGAACGCCTTCACCTAGGATCTTGAAATTTTGAATCTGGATGTTTGGTTGAATTTGTAAGGCTAAGTTCGTTAACGGGCAAAATCGTCCTACTCCTTCGGGTAGCTGCCATACAAAATGTCCTTAAAACACTTGTTCAAGAATATTGGTCGATAAATTAAGAAGGGTTTAAGCTACGACTTTGAAATTTTGTATGTGTTATTTTCCCAATAGTGGCAACTAAATATATGATTATGAAGAAAATCCTATTAGTCCTTCGTGTAGCTGCCATACAAATATCCTGTCAAAATGTATTCACTTAATTTACGAAACTCACTATAACTCAAGTAATCTTTTAGCTACGAATTCGGAATTTTGTACAAGTTAGTTTTGAGTGAAAAGAAAGTTTGAGTTTACTAATCAGCGAAATCCTTTTACTCCTTCTGGTAGCTGCCATACAAAATGTCCTTAAAACACGTGTTCATGAATATTGGTCGATAACTTCAGAAGGGTTTAAGCTACGGCATTGAAATTTTGTATTTATTATTTTTCCAATAGTTGGAGCTAAATATATGATTATGAAGAAAATCCTGTTAGTCCTTCGTGTAGCTGCCATACAAATATCCTGTCAACATGTATTCACTTAATTTACGAAACTCACTATAACTCAAGTAATCTTTTAGCTACGAGTACGGAATTTTGTACAAGTTAGTTTTAAATCAAAAGGAAGTTCGAGTTAACTAATCAGCGAAATTCTTTTACTCCTTCTGGTAGCTGCCATACAAAATGTCCTTAAAACACGTGTTCAAGAATATTGCCGATAACTTCAGAATGGTTTAAGCTACGTTTGAAATTTTGTATGTGTTATTTTTCCAATAGTTGGAGCTAAATGTATGATTATCAAGAAAATCCTATTAGTCCTTCGTGTATCTGCCATACAAATATCCTGTCAAAAAGTCTTCACTTAATTTACGGAACTCACTATAACTCAAGTAATCTTTTAGCTATGAACTCGGAATTTTGTACAAATTAGTTTTGAGTGAAAACGAAGTTCGAGTTTACTAGTCAGCAAAATCCTTTTACTCCTTCTGGTAGCTGCCGTACAAAATGTCCTTAAGACACGTGTTCAACAATATTTTTCGATAACTTGAACGCTTCAAGCTACGAATTTGAAATTTTGTACACGTTCATTTTTGAATGGTTCCAAGGAAAAGGATAAATATGTAAGAAATCGAGTGAGTCCTTCCTGCACCTCCCATGTGAAAGTCCTCCAAAAAGGACATTTTTTTTCGATGACTTACCCAGTTCAAGGTATGAAATTAAACACTGAATATTGTCTTTTAGTTTTGAGTAGCAATCTAATGGCAGTCCTTAATAAAGGACATACAACATGTACACACGTAATTCTACTTTATCCCCAACTACAATATAAATCGGAGTTCAGTATTCATCTAGAGTATTATACGATTGGCTTGCAGCCGATCGTGACTGCAGTATGTTTTTATTTATATTTTTCCTCACCAATAATTTCCTCTCCTTATTATTTTTTCGGGCATCTGTTGAGTTCCCCTTTCGTTTGCGCAGTCATTTGCGGAAGTTTAAAAAAAAAATCGATTTTTTTTTCTTGAAATAAGCATAAGTGGTCTTGGCAACTTTTCGACTTTTTTTTCAAAAACTCCCGATTTTGACTATCATACCTTAAATTAAAGGTGCCGAAATCTATATTCCAAATCCGAAAACAAATTAAAAAAAATCCTAAATTTGCGGCCAGGAGAGCAAAAAAAGCTGTTCGCTGTTTCTCAGCACAATTTTAGCCACCATTCTCTGATTTGTGATCGGATTTTAATTTTGTTTGGTTTTTCGGACATCTTTTGATTTTTGATTGATTATTGTAATCAGTCCACTAAATAGACTTTTGCATAGAAGCTACATAAAATAGTAGGGGTATTTTTTCCATTAACAAACCAAGCTTGTGAATTATATGAAGAGAGTATTACGGACCTGTTCCAATAGTAAGATTTGCATACGTCTATGTTAACATCATTGTTTTTACGAGTATGTCGTTTCCGAATACCTTGCTTCGTCTACATCTACGTCTATGTTGACGTCACAGCATAGCATTGCTATTATAACAATTTAGAAAAAGCTTAGCTAAACCGTCAAAATGGCTCAGCTGATGCTTATTTGACATTTCGTAACTCAAAAATTAAATTAAATTCTGTAGAAAAATTTTAATTTTTTTACTTTTGCTAAGATTGACTGATAGGTCAGCTGTCGTAAAAGTAGTCAAGACACGAACCGAAAAGGAATTGAGACACACCTTTGCTATGTCTGACTTCATGAACTGTTATAAACAGACGTAGACGTAGACGAAGCAAAGTATTCGAAAACGACCTTAAAATAGTACAAACAATTTAAATTAACCACTTCAAAGATATCGTGATTCAGACGTTACAGTGGAAATGTAATATTG
The DNA here is from genome assembly GCA_951812415.1 of Beris morrisii. Classification (NCBI taxonomy): domain Eukaryota; kingdom Metazoa; phylum Arthropoda; class Insecta; order Diptera; family Stratiomyidae; genus Beris; species Beris morrisii. The sequence goes on from OX638310.1 coordinate 171,256,597, forward strand.
TGTGACTTCACAAGGTTTTTTTGACAAATTTCATGCAAATTTGTATGCAAATCTCCTAGAAAAAAAGGTGTCTCGTACGAGTATACATAGCAGAAAAAATAAATATTTTGTCTATTTTTAGACAATAAAAAATTCTTAAGTTTACTCTCTATTTGACTTTGTCAGATGTCGTAAAATTAGACAAGATAGAGAAGTAGCACACCAACCAAAATTTAACTGGAACAGGAATTCTTAGTAGTATTTTCGAAGTTTTTTCTTGAAAACGTGGCTCACAAATTTTTAAATTCAGTTTTCACCTGTCTAGAACTTCTGGCAAGAGTTTTCGAGCAAATTTATTAAATTAAATCACGTACGGCATCCTTATAATATTAGCTTCTTAAATTTTCACCCGTCTAATTTTTTAACGTTGACTTTTCATTCATTTTCATATTCAAATCAGTTTCTTTTATAGATATTTGTTTTCAAACATTACCCTATTTTTCAGCGTAAGCATTTATGAAAAAACCCTCATGTAGATTTTTGGACGTTTGTTCCTTTAGAAATATTGAGGAGTTCGTGGAAACATATTTAAACCATCCTATAGGCATGACTAACTTTTTAGTCTATTAATTAGAAATAAATAGAGTTTTTTTCTACTTCAACTTTAGCTGAGGTTCGATACCAACTCAATAGATGTTTGAAAAAACTTTTATTATCGAAACATTTTCCCCCACTTTCCTATTGCACTATGCCACTATGTTAAGGCTTCTTCAAGAAAAAGAACTCTTTGCCATATCCAAATAAGAAAATCATTTCAAACTGAGTTTTGGGGAAACAACATCAACAAAATTCAACATACTCAGAAAGAGGAAAAAAAACTGGAACTCATAGAGACAAGTCCACCCACATTATTTCTTCCTAAAAGAAGAGTTCACTTCATTATTTGTGCCTATACGATATAATTCCGGAAAATTTTGGAGATTTTTTCTTCCAGGATATCGCCCCTGCTTGAAAAAAAATGATATCCTTACACACATAGTCATGTCTGACCTATTACAATGGAATGAATACATGGTTCGACAACCAGAATATAAAAAGGAAAACCATAAGAAAAACACGAATTTCATCTTACGCAAGGATTAGAAAATCCCTCGGGGTGCTGTCAAAACAGAATAAAGACCATACCAAGGACAATGGGGAAAATACCGAAATTAATCAACTCGGTTTCCATTGCATTGAAAGGATATTATTAAGAGCGATGAAAATGAAGCCATTTGAAATTTTATTTCGAAACAGCTTTGAGGTCTAATGATTCCTTTAGTTGGTGGGGGTTTATGGGTATGCTGTTCCTCAGCAGACCACCGTGAATAATTGGTCAAAACTTTTTAAATCCATGGAGTGGAAGACCAATTGAAGCCACTTCGCCAGAAATTGTTGAGTGGAATTAACAACAAAAAAAATTAAGTGAACATTTGGGCATGTCAAAAGTGAGCGCAAGATGGGTCCCTCGAAACCTTTCAGCAATTCTAAAAGTGTTCAGACAGCACCAATTTCCCAACCTTAAATGGGACCTCAAAAATCGTCGTTTTGAGGGTAACGAATCGCTTAAGTACGCAGTGGAGGCGCATTTTGAGGGCAGGAGGAACATTACTATAGAAGGTGCATAATGTTACTACATGAAAGAGCTACTAAGTGTATTCGACTTAAGGGTGAATAAATTGAAAAATAAAGCCTTGTTCAAATTTTACATAATTTGTTTTTATTACTCAGAAGAAGAACTTTAGGACCCCCCCTTGAAAGTCATTTATATATAAAATTCAATTATATTAAATTTGAGATATCATCGCAAGTACGGAAGAACACAAGTGCCAATTTTTTTTATAAATTTTTGGATGGCACTATTGTATAAAAAATACTACTAACTATTGTAAAATATGTTGATGTGCAAAATCTTAAATTAGATGTGCAGAATCTTTAATTAGATATACTATTTGAGGAATGGTTTGATAACTGTTTTCACAGTACATTTTTAAACTGAAAATGCAACTGTTTCGAGTAAAATACCGTTTTGTATGATATTTATTTTTTGTGGTACTTTTCGGACTCGACTGATCCAAGAAGGATCAAGTCTAGCCTATTTTGTGATTGGAGACATAAAATAGATATGATTTACGAATATACACCATAAAATCAATCAATTTTTGATTACATCAAATATATCTGATCCTCTCTCTTAACCCGGACATCCCCAGTATACCGAATTCGGTACACTAAAATAGTAAAGATGTTACTCAGAAATTTCACATTATTTTAGTAGTGCAAGTCACCAAGTATACCAAATATGGTACACTATATTAGTCACAAACCAGCAATAAAAAAATAATTTTTTTATACTCTAGATGAAATCATTATAAGTTTAATCCAGCTCAAAAGTTTGTAACGCATAGAATCAAGCCTCGGACGAAAAAAATTTATATATTATTTTTTGTTTATTTGTGGCCAAAAACCTCAAATCCGCTTGACGTCCGTCCGTCCGTCTGTCCGTGAACACGATAACTCCAGAACGCCTTCACCTAGGATCTTGAAATATTGAATCTGGATGTTTGGTTGAATTTGTAAGGCTAAATTTGTTAACGGGCAAAATCGTCCTACTCCTTCGGGTAGCTGCCATACAAAATGTCCTCAAAACACATGTTCAAGAATATTGGTCGATAACTTCAGAAGGGTTTAAGCTACGACATTGAAATGTTGTATGTGTTATTTTCCCAATAGTTGGAGCTAAATGTATGATTATGAAAAAAATCCTATTAGTCCTTCGTGTAGCTGCCATACAAATATCCTGTCAAAATGTCTTGACTTAATTTATGAAACTCACTATAACTCAAGTAATCTTTTAGCTACGAATTCAAAATTTTGTACAAATTAGTTTTGAGTGAAAAGAAAGTTTGACTTTACTAGTCAGCGAAATCCTTTTACTCCTTCTGGTAGCTCCCATACAAAATGTCCTTAAAACACGTGTTTAAGAATATTGGCCGATAACTTGAGAAGGGTTTAAGCTACGACATTGAAATTTTGTATGTGTTATTTTTCCAATGGTTAGAGCTAAATGTATGATTATGAAAAAAATCCTATTAGTCCTTCGTGTAGCTGCCATACAAATATCCTGTCAAAACGTCTTCACTTAATTTACGGAACTTACTATAACTCAAGTAATCTTTTAGCTATGAATTAGAAATTTTGTACAAATTAGTTTTGAGTAAAAACGAAGTTCGAGTTTACTAATCAGCGAAATCCGTTTACTCCTTCTGGTAGGTGCCATACAAAATGTCCTTAAGACACGTGTTCAACAATATTTTTCGATAACTTTTGAACGCTTCAATCTACGAATTTGAAATTTTGTACACGTTCATTTTTCAATGGTTCCAAGGAAAAGGATAAATATGTAAGAAATCGAGTGAGTCCTTCCTGCACCTCTCAGGTGAAAGTCCTTCAAAAAGGACTTTTTTTCGATGACTTACCCAGTTCGAGATATGAAATTAAACACTGAATATTGTCTTTCAGTTTTGAGTAGCAATCTAATGGCAGTCCTTAATAAAGGACATACAAGATGCACACACGTAATTCTACTTTATCTTCAACTACAATATAAATCGGAGTTCAGTATTCATCTAGAGTATTATACGATTGGCTTGCAGCCGATCGTGACTGCAGTATGTTTTTATATTATTTTCGTGTTTAGACTGCTCATTATTGCCCTGTTAAAATTTTCAGTCCAAAAGTAAAAAAAAAATTTCGGGCTTATCCGGGTTAAAATAATTTAATATAGGTACTTACTGAAAAGATTTGCGCAATAGATATTACAAATAGAATTCGATCGTGCGAATTGTCTATGGTTTTTTCTGGATTTTATATTTTCTGTCTTTTCTCTCTTTCTGAATTTTCGAATTTCTAGATTTCATCTTTTTGGATTTTTGAGTTTCTTGATTTCGTCTCTTGGATATTGAAATTCTGAATTTATTGTAATTTCTCTGGCTACAGCAATGAGGTACTTTCAGCTAGGACAATGGCGACATAATATTAAGTGACTTCTGTATATATCAGTGACTAGATAATATTTACATCACAATCAGAGGCAGCAGCTAGAAAGGAAATAATGAATTCAAGGCAACCACCTTCAATACTCTTTAACTAAATAACTTCTACGTAACTTCGACCATCGTACTTATTGCATATTAAATTAAAAATCTTTCCAGGAAATTGGAACTTCAAAATTCTCCAAACTTTTATTGAAATTCATATGTCGTTCGATAATGCGTGAAGTTAGTTTCAAGCCATCGGGGCATCACTCATGTTGAAGTTTTCAACAATTGAGGCACTCGTTTTATTAAATTCTCCAATAGCGAGAGCCCCGAAGCCACCACCATTACCTTACCACAGAAGACACAGATCAAGAAGACGCACCCGCAAATATTTAACTAGAAAAGAAGATGCACCAACATATAAAACAACAGCAAGAGAACGCAACAACAAACACCATATGTACCTACATTCCCAACATACTCGTATATTACGAGCAAATGGCCCCACCTTTCTTTCATCCCCCGCGGCATTCAACCAGCTCCACCCTTTCAAATTTATGTCTCCATCGAAAATTTTTCTGGTTAAGAACAAGAGGATGGCACGAAGTTGCCAATTCCAGCCACCTTTCAGGTACATACCATAACTGAGTATGTGTGTGAACTGTGAAGTGTACTCGCACCAGATGGGGCTTGTGGGGGCACATACTGAACGTAACGGAGTACATAACAAAGTGTAACTACATCGAACGAATCTCGACATCACCCAGCTATAGCAAACCGTTCCTCACCACAACTAACTCCGCCCTCGCACTGTACTAAAAAAAACTTTTAATGGATTTTGTGGTCCATTGCGCACATTCCATTCGTTGCTTGTGTGAGTTACCGCCAAGCTTCAGTTCAACTCCGGAAAGAAGTTTCCCGGTCGTGCAGCTCATCTCCCCGTTGGGGCGTTGGATCCAGGCCAGAGTACATAGCGCTCGTGAGATGACACCATAGTCAGAAACTGCGGGCATCTCTATCTGTTCTAGCGTTTTCGGATGGCCTTTGTGTTTTTTATCTCAACGTGCTGAGATCTTGCTAGAGCGTCTTCTGGTCAAAACTTGAATTGATTGTTGGTTTTTTTTTGGAATCTATCGATTTCTTGCCAGTGCCAACTGATTTCAAAGTCCATGGTACAAAACTTGAAAAATAAACAAAATATTTTTTTCCGATTTCTTAAATGTGCACAGAATTTTCAACACTTTCACTCACGAATTTTTCAAATTAATGACGAAGATAAGGGTTTGTTTTTAGATTTGGTTTTAAGGGAGCGGAATTATGTTTTGGGGTTTTTGGGTGAGTGCAATTGAATTTAAAGGTGAAATCGATATAAAAATAAGTCTCTAAATTTGTATTATACATATAGAGCAGGCTCATATCATACATTTTCCATTTGGAGGATGTAGTGGACTAAAATAGACGAAATTTTCGCAAATCCAAGAATATTAACCAAATGATTTATTGATTTCGTATTTAATTTCGTATCTATTTATAATAAAAAAAATCTGCCAATGGTCTGGGCGAATCTTTATTATTTTTTGGGTCAAAATTCGGGAGCGGTCAAAGTCGGAGTGTATCATGAGGTGCTTCGAGATTGCTAGATTTCTTGGAAAATTTATTTTGTTCTTAAAATAAAAATATTTAAAATAGCGATTTTTAGCCGATTAAACATTGGAAAAGCCCGTGTAGACTATTCGAATTTCGGTATATTATGTACACTGAAAGCCCATAGAAGTAAAAACGAATTTGTTGCCTTATCAGAATTAAGAGGTATGACGAATTTATAAAAACCTATTACTTCCACTTAGGGTTTGAATTTCGGAAAAATTGTGAAACAGGTTTTTAGACGATTTCATAAGAAGCAACTTCATATCTCATGAGACACGAGGGATTTTGAAAAATTTGTGAAAACGTAAGCAAACTCTTCATACCCCCTTGGTTCTGGAAATTCGAAAAATTGTGAATTGGTTGGCCGTAATAATGAATTTTATATCTCATCAGAACTAAGGGATGGCAAAAATTGTGAAAACATATGCAAACCCTTGGGGGTTGAATATCGAAAAATTGAGAAATAGGTTTGTAGGCGATTATATAAAAAGTCTGTGGAAGTGAAAAGCGATCTAATATCTCATCGAACCTAAGAAATATGTCGAAGCTTTGAAAAGCATACAACCCCCTTACACCCATTATGATTGAATATCTAAAATACTGAAATTGACTTTTTGGATTTTTTATATAGGAAACCTTAGGAAGTAAAAATGAATTCGATATATCATCAGATATGCAACCTCCTTACACCCACTTGGGGGTTGAACATCCAAAAATCCTGAAAGAAGTTAATAAATAAATATGAAGACAGCACGAGAAAGTAAGAACCAATTTAATTTCTTATCACTTCTAAAAGAAATGACGGGGTTCGTGAAAACGTATTCAACCCGTTTATACCCTCTTAGGGGCTGTAAAAGGAAAAAACTTAATAACAAGTTTTAGGCGATTATTACGCAAGCACGTGAAAGTGAAAAGATATTCGATATCAGATAAGACCTGGGAATATAGTAGAATTCGTGAAAAAATTTACAACCCCCTTTGCACCCTCTTAGGGGTTGAATTTTAAAAAATCCTGAAAACGCTTTCTAGATATTTATAGGAAGAAGTCGTACAATAAAAATGAATTCAATATTTGGGAAGACCTAATAGATATGACGAAAACCGTGAAAATATATGCATTCCATTTTCACTGATCATTTTTTTTGCCCCCCCCCCCCTTCTTAACACCAATGGATATTTGAATTTTTTTTTATATAAATTAGTTTTCTAGTTGATTTACATACACATACCGAGTTTCACCTCTGTAGCATAAGCCGTTCTATAGATAGGAAAAACACCTTCCACCCCCGTACCATACTACCCCTATAAAAAATTATATTTTTCCAACATGCTACTAATATAGGTCTATCTAAGTACCAAGTTTCAGTTTTATTTCATTATCGGTTCTTGAGATATAAAAGTCGGGACTTTTTCCTTTTCACCCTCCCCCGCCCTCGCCCTCTACACCCGCACTTACAAAATTTTGTTTTCTGCTAGGGCTCTATTAGGCCTACTTCTGGTAAAAATTTCAAGTATCTATCTTATACTGTGCTTGAGATATGAGACGTGATTTTTTAGAAAAATCTTATCCCCTCCACTGTCCTGCTCTATCGCCCCCTTAAAAAATTTTACTTTCAGCAGACTTAGTTTGTCAACTTTTATACACAAACCAAATTTTATTTGTCTAGTGTAATCGGTTCGTGATATATCGTAATCTAAAGTTTTTTACCTCCAACCGCCGTACGTCACTGCCCGCACTCAAAAATTTATTTCCGATCTCTTCTCCTAGTACACCTTCAGATATTCATTAAGTTTCAATTTTGCACCATTAACCGTTTAGGAGATATGGATTTTAGAATGTGTCGATCTCGCCTTTTTTGCGTTTCGGACGCATTATTTTTCCCCCCACTCCCAAACCCCTTCATCTGTATCCGCAATTTTTTTGTAAATGGGTCCACTATCAAAGCTCTATATAAATTCCAAATTTCAGCTTCCTAGCATAAGCGGTTGCTGAGATCTAGAAACTAAAAGTTTGTAACGCATAGATATTATTTTTTGTTTATTTGTGGCTAAAAACCTCAAATCCGCTTGACGTTCGTCCGTCCGTCCGTCTGTCCGTGAACACGATAACTTAAGAACGCCTTCACCTAGGATCTTGAAATTTTGAATCTGGATGTTTGGTTGAATTTGTAAGGCTAAGTTCGTTAACGGGAAAAATCGTCCTACTCCTTCGGGTAGCTGCCATACAAAATGTCCTTGAAACACGTGTTCAAGAATATTGGTCGATAACTTCAGAAGGGTTTAAGCTACGACATTGAAATTTTGTATGTGTTATTTTTCCAATAGTTGGAGCTAAATACATGATTATGAAGAAAATCCTATTAGTCCTTCACTTAATTTACGGAACTCACTATAACTCAAGTAATCTTTTAGATATGAATTAGAAATTTTGTACAAATTAGTTTTGAGTAAAAACGAAGTTTGGGTTTACTAATCAGCGAAATCCTTTTACTCCTTCTGGTAGCTGCCATACAAAATGTCCTTAAAACACGTGTTCAACAATATTTTTCGATAACTTTTGAACGCTTCAAGCTACGAATTTGAAATTTTGTACACGTTCATTTTTAAATGGTTCCAAGGAAAAGGATAAATATGTAAGAAATCGAGTGAGTCCTTCCTGCAGCTCCTATGTGAAAGTCCTTCAAAAAGGACATTTTTTTTCGATGACATACCCAGTTCAAGATGTGAAATTAAACACTGAATATTGTCTTTTAGTTTTGAGTAGCAATCTAATGGCAGTCCTTAATAAAGGACATACAACATACACACACGTAGTTCTACTTTATCCCCAAGTACATACAATATAAATCGGAGTTCATTATTCATCTAGAGTATTATACGATTGGCTTGCAGCCGATCGTGACTGCAGTATGTTTTTTTGCTTTTTTCGTCTCTACTAGTCATGAAACGTGAAAAAAAAATTTTGAGGGTAGCAAATTTTTTTTTTTAAAAATCGATAACAAAACTTTTTTATTGAAATAATAAAGTAAAATAGTTTGAAAAGAAACTCAGTCAAGTTCAAATTGACTCACAAATGAAAATGGTGGCAGTATTTTGTCCGAAAATCTTGTTTTCAATTTAAAGATGTACCTACTGTGAAAAAATTCATCGATCTTCACAATTCATTTAACTCGTTTACTTAAAATCTTCATCAATCCAAAGTGAAATTTAAATTGAATTTGACTTAGTTCTAGGTTCCAAAGATTACTTTTAATAAAAGCTTTATTAAAAGTAAAAGTTTTGCAGGAACTATAAAAAATTGTTTTTTTGCGAGCAAGGAGTTCGCCAGGATTTCAAGTAAAAAACAATTCATTTAACATCGATAAAAATAATAACGAAAAATGGATTTATAGCAAATAAGAACATATTACCAAATAAAAATAAGTGGTACTTACATTAAAAATTTAGATTTTATTTCTTAAAAAATGAAGGTATAAAATAAAATGGCAAGTGAAAAGTAATCGTAATTAAAAAGAATAAAATTTGGAAAAGTAATCGGAAAAAAGTTTTGGCAGGTTTGAAATGTGTGTATAAACGACTGGATTGTGAACATACCGCTTAATCATAGCAACATGCATAAATATGGTTTTAACTTTAAATTTATGAAATAATTCAAAATAAGCGAGACTTTAACTTTATGAGCTCTGAAATACTGTATGTGTATCGTGGGAAATGATTTCGTAAATATTATCAATAAATCTTTGTTCCAATAGAAAAATAAAAGGAAGAAATGCTCATTTTCAACTAATAAACATGGTAAATTCCTATAAAAAGTTTATAGATAAAATAGTAGTAATATGGGCACTCCTGCGAGTCAAGATAATGGTCACAACAATTTTGTACTGACTTTATTATGTGATAGTTGGAGCAGAGGTAGGTGAGGATGTACGTATCAGTGAGCATTTTAGAAAGAGTAATTACAGTTTTGCAAGATAAAAAAGTTGCTAGAAAAGACAAATCAATCATCCGATTTAAAAAAAATCCAAAAACTCAGTCAACGTCGGACATAGAAACCAGATAAATACTTTCAATAGAATTAAAATTACATTAAAAAGAATCGAAATTAAAACATACTGCTGTCACAATCAGGTGCATGCCAATCGTGTTATGTAATAATGAACTTCGCTTTATATTGTATTTGGGGATAAAGTAGAATAAGGAGTGAGTATGTATTTTGTCCTATATAGTAAGGACTTTCAATGCTACTCTAAAGTAAAAGACAACTCCTTAAATGTTCAATTTCATATCTAGAACTTGTTAAATCACTAAAAGTTAAACTTTTCTTTTTCAAGGATTTTCACGTGAAAGGTGCAAGAAGGACTCACATGACTTCTAGCATATTTATCCTTTTACCTGAAGCTATTTAAAAATTATACAAAATTTTAAATTGCTAGCCTGAAGCGTTCTAAAGTTATCGGAAAATATTCTGGAATACTTGTCTTAAGAACTTTTTGTATTTGAGCTACCCGAAGGAGTAGGAGGATTTCGCTGATAAACAAAAATATAAGATTTCCTTGCACTCAAAATTAATTTGTGCAAAATTTGGATTTCGTGGCTAAACGATTTCTTGAGTTATATTTAGTTCCGTAAATTTAGTTACGACATTTTTACAGGATTTTTGTATGGCAACTACACGAAGGACTCATGGGATTTCTTCATATTTAAACCTTTAGCTGCAACTATTATAAAATCAACGTATGCAAAATTTCACAGTCGCAGCTTATTGCGTTCTGAAGTTATCGTTCAATATTGGTAAAGACGTGTTCTAAGGACTTTTGTATGACAGCTACCCGAAGGAGTTGACGACTGTTACCGATTTTTGACTTCTGTCTTGCTTATGACTTAAAAGTAATTCTTGCAAAATTTTTAGTTCCTGCTTTAACGCGTTCTTGAGTTATAGTGGATTCTATAACTTTTGTAGGCTGCTACACGAAGGACTCATTCGATTTTATTCCGAATTTTTGCTTTAAACATTGGGAAGTTTTTGTGTGCAAAATTGCAAGTGCCTAGCTTCAAGCATTCGATCAATAATCGTGAATACGTGTTTTAAGGACTCTTGTATGGGATGTAACCGAAGGAGCGGAAGGATATCGCCCATGGACGCACTTAGCCTTACCTTTTCCATTTTGCAGATTGTGGCAAATTTTAGCTTCTTAGGTCAACGCGTTCTTGAGTTAACGGTCGGACGGACATACTGCCGGACAGCAAACGAATTCGGTATTTTTGGCCACAATAAAATAAAATTATATATGTACATATAATTTTTTTTCGCCCGGGGTTCGGCCCTATTAGTGTGTAATTTGACTTTTCAAGCATGATTTCATCTAGAGTAGAAAAAAGAATCAGACTGTTGGTAAAACCTAGAATCTTTCATCTAGAATGAAATTATGAAAGATATCCCTGTCACCTAAAATAATTAGAATTTTAAAACAAAATTCTGGAGTCATGAAAGTATGAGAGAAAATGCGAATTTTTTTGAAATATTTAATTTTTCTTGGAGTCTGACTGATTTATTCTTTAATAATTTTCAAAAAAAAACCCTAATATATTTCCTCATCGCACCTAGCTACTGTTCCAAAATTGTAGTTCAGCCCTTGATAAAAAGCCGTCACAAAATTTTCATTTATTTTATTTCGGAAACTACCACTACGCACACTCACCACTCATACAGACGAACCCGGATGTCAATACCAATTCGAACTCATATCTATGCACTCGACTATTTTCCCAACAAATAAAATGAAATTCCTGCATCCCCATAGAAAGGGATAAATAGATATTTTTCTCCAGACTCCCCCGAAAAGAAAAATCTCTGCGCATAATCGCATTTATGTAAAACACAACGAAAATGGACCAAAAAAAGGAAAACGAAAAAAAACAAATCATAATCCACTTCACGGCTAGACATCTTTCAATACAAATTTCACCCCCCGACCAACAACACAACAACAAAACCTTTTGAAAACCCAACGAGAAAGCAGCCCCGCAACGAAACCTACCGTTCGCGCATGAAAATCTCAACGAAAGCTCCCGTTACCACCCAACCCAAAAATTCGATGACTCCCAAAAACGACATCGAAATGTAAAATGGTGGATATACGTCGAGCGATCTCCAGGCAGCATCCCGAATGGAGCGCCTCGGGAAAATGTGCGGATGCAAATGGAACGAGAAAATTGCCAGGCAAATGAGAAAATCGGAAAGTTTTTAGCGAGTCCGCAACAACCCGAAACACTAAACGCGGTCTCTCCCTCTCTACCGGGGGCTCGGGAAAAAAAATCACGCGTCGTACGTCGTCCGGACAGACTCCAAATGGGCAATAATAAAACGGTGAGAACAGTTCCTACAGATGCCGACTGAAAAAAGCGTCACCACCGTAGCAAAAGGGGGGAATACCGCTCTAAACTCCATCTTTGCGCCACCCCACCGCCCCCCTACTCTTACCGCATGTGTTTCTCCTCAAAAAAAAATATTTTTATTTATTTTTCTCGTCGTCGTCGTCGTTGTAGTTTTTTTTCGTCTTCGTTCGCATTTAAATCTGTCTCCGAAGTTTTCTTAAGACTCGGTGTGCGAACCGTCAAAGGAAAGAACGCGTTTCGAAGGAATTTCACCCGGTGGGTCCTGTCTAACGATTAGCGCCCGTCATCCCGTTTATAATTGTGTTAGTGGAATTATTTTCGTGAACGTAATAGTAATAATAAATAATAATCAACAGTGAACAGGTGATTGCTTCCTAATTACCAAGGTGTGTACACGGTCGTATAATCTTTCGAGTCGAGACACCTTCTTCTCGGTGTACCCGTGAATTTTGCATTCGGTAACATTTTAAACGAATCTTTTGACTTGAAAAAAGAAGAAATTCCGATCGATTAAGAAAGGAAAATAAATTATTGCATGTGTTCTGTGATAAGAAGTGAATGCCGCCGGAAAAGAATTTTCAAAGAAAAATATAGCACACTTTTTAAAATGTTGGCATCTAAAAAATAATGTTGATTAACGCGTTCATCAAAAGGATTAGCTGTTTATATGCATTGCTACTTTGTTCATCTGCAGTTACATAAGATTACATACTTCGCACTTACATAGTTCAATTCTTAAAGCAAAATTCATCCTTCTTCAAGGTTAGTCAAATTTATTATTGTTTTAGTAACTAAATTAGTGCAAAGTCTGTCCTTAGTTTTTTCCCTACTTAGTTTCTTATTAAAAGTTAATTTCTTATTTAAATCACCTTTGAATAGTTTTACATGCCCGCTGCAGGCTGTATCCTTAATTAAAACCCCGACAAATTTTGTCTTTAGAATTTCGTTTTAAGTTAAAAAGGTTTCCCGTAAAAAATATTGTTTTAGTTTTAATTGAATCGACTCAAACGGTTTGATGAGGACCCTTGTCGCGTTCTTAAAGTCACATATATAAAAATCTATCAATAATCTGGGCGCAATTCTATAATTTTTTTTGGATAGAAGTCCGGAATGCGTTTAATGTTAAGGTCCAGATTACTTTCCGACTATCTAGGTTGTTCTCTAGCTTGTCATTCGCATGGCAACCTGCGTTAAACATATTTCAGACTTCTACACAAAAAATTACTACTTTTGACAGATTTCTTATTTATATATTTATAATTTCAATAAAAATATAAGGGTTGAAATATCGACATAACTGAACCCGCAAATGTAATTTGAAAGGAAACCCCTTTTTACTTCTTTGAACCACCCTACAAGCGGTTGAATATCAAAAAATGCTGCAAACATAGATGTAAAAACAAATTCGATATCTCTTTAGATATCTTTTAGAATATCGAAATTTGTGAAAACGGACTCAACAACTTTATATCCGGGTAAAGGTTGAATACAGAACAGAAACTGAAATTTGCTTTTGGGCGATTATATTGTAACGACCCGAATTTCCGGGGTAGGCTCAACGGGTACCGGGACCCGTTACAAAATATTTATTTCTTATTTAACTTCACTTTATTACTCCTGGTTGACATAAGTTAAAATTATTATTTGATTTCCTTTGAGTTTTCTCCTTGCCGTCTGATCGCCGACTCTGCTAAACGTGACTCGATTCGTATTTTCTGTGGGTACGACTTCACTCGCCTTTCCTTGACCCTCTCTGCTCTCTCCCTGTCTACGCCCCTCTCTGTGTGGCCTTTGCTCTCCCTGTCGTCGTCCTCCCCTGTCTGCGCGTCCTTCCTTGTCTTCGTCCTTCCCTGTCTCCGTCTCTCTGTATGGCCTCTGCTTTGTTACACTTTGTTATTCGACATAGGTCGAATCGGTCGGTCTCAGCGGTCAAAGTTGCTTCTAAGGGGAAGTACAACTCCACAACCTTATTAGCAGACTGGCCTCCCTTCTGCTTGTTCACTGATCTTTTATATGTTTCCGGGAACGTGTACCATCCACGAATTATTTCATTAATACTCGCTATGGAAGAATTATCCGCTCATGTCATAATTCGCGATCGGTTTATGAATTCGTCCTTATATAGTACTCTCGATTTTTCACTTGCTTGTGGTTCATGGTCGGTTTATGCATTCGACAATATGTAGTACATTCGGAATTTGTATGTAATTTTGTCGGTGGGTTTATCCCGGTGCATAGTGTCGCCTAAGGCATTGTTGTGGCCCCACCGACTTTTCAGACATTTCGATTCTTTGTTGCCAAAGTGCTCCCTTTCTTTCAGCTTTCTGTGCTCCCTTTCTTTCAGCTTTCTGTGCTCGTAGTTTTCTCCTTTTCAGCTTTCTTTGTTAATTTATGTCTTCGGTGTTCTATGTTGAATGTTGTTTGTTTCTTAGTTTAAAAATTCAATTCAGTGTTAAGTGTTTTAATTCAATGTTTGTGTGTGGAAATTTATCGCGGAAATTTCCGTCCTCACAATATAAAAAAGTTGAAATATATAATATTATACTAATATCATATTTTGCGCGATTACAAATAATACAGATGTAAAACAAATTCAATATATCTTTAGAAGTATATCTATACCCTCTTAGGCGTTCAACATAAAAAAACTTTAAATTAGTTGGGCGATTATATAAAAAGCCCATAGAAATAAAACTTATTCGAGAATTAACATTACCTAAGAGATATGTCGGAAACGTGAAAACGTACGCAGATTTCCGTCTTAAGGATTGACTATCAAGAAATTCTGGGAAAATGTTGTACAATTAAAATTAAAAAACCTGTAAAGTAAAATTAATTCGATTTGTCAGGCCTTACATACATGACGAAATTCGTCAAAATATATGCACCTTATTTTCACTGACAAGTTTTTCTGCCTACCTCCATGTCACCATCTACATAACCAACTTTTTAGCATAACCTGTTTCTGAGATCAGGCACGTATTTAGAGCAGGGATCAAAAGTCATGACGAGTTATCAAATTAAGTTTACCTCTACCAGCTCTTTATATCTAACCCCTAAGGTGGTGTAAAGTAGTTGTGTACATTTTCACGAATTCCGAAATATTTCTTAGGTCTAATAAGATATTGAATCCGCTTTCACTTGTAATGACTGTAGTAGAAGTGTAATCAGAAAAAAAAACTGATTTAAGCGTTTTTCGATATTCAAGCTCTTAAGAGGTGTAAAGTTTAAGTTTCCACGAATTCCGACAAATATTTTAGGTTTAGTGAGATCGGATTCGCGTTTACTTCTATGAGCTTTATGATTTCAAAATTATTTTCGGGATTTTGCTATTTTCCACCCCTAAGAGGGTGTAAAATAATTGTGTACGTTTTTACGAATTCTGAGAGATACCTTAAATATGATGAAATATCAAATTCTTTTTTACTTAAACGGCCTTTCAGTATAATCGCCTAAAAATCGGTTTCAGGATTTTTTGATATTCAACTCCTACTGGCCTTTATCGATATTTCTTTCCCCCCCTCCCCCCCTACGCTATTGAATTGTAATAGAAAATAATAAATAAATAAATGAAACATCTGCCAACTGTCTGACTTTATAATTTTTTGGGTGGAAGTCCGGTACGCGACTGACAACCTAAACAATGACCAGGCTATTTGGAACGTTATTTTTTAGGTTGTCAGTCGCATAGTAACCTACACCGCATCGCAGCATTTTTTTGAATAAGTAAATTCCACATGTTTAGGGCAGCGCATTCTCCATTTATCGTGCTATCGTTTGGACCAATGAGGACACACAGAGGAAACTGGGTCAACTAACAAAATCATCTCGATTTGATCTCGTTCATAAAAGTAGTCAACCAAATCATTGACTAAATACAAACATCCCAAATTTGCTGATGACAAAGTGTATGATGACACGACTTTTCTTTCTCAAGTGCCACATACAGGAGATTCGCACATACTACAGGTATCCTATATGCTTAATAGATCAAATTGAGGTGAAATGAATTGTCCCGTTGGCACGGATTTAACTCGGTTTAGTTGTCTTCAACTTTAATATTCTCCTTCTAATCCGAACAATTGTAAAGAGGGTCTCAGGTTCATGTTTCACCAGCACTTACTTAATTATATTTATCGTTTTTCACGTCCCTCGTTCCAACTACCCTACGACCTAGTCAGCATTACCGAAGAAACTACTCTTAGTACGACTGCAATTGGATTGGATCAATTTGCAGCACGGAGGGTGGTTTTGGCTATTCGGAAAATTTAATAATAAAACTGACGAAAGCCATAGCAACATGCCCTCCAAAACTACGAAATCCGGGCCCTAATTGAACTCATAAATACCCACTTGAAGCACTTTGGGGCACGCAAACAGATGTCATAAATTTTGGAATTTGCGGTGGTTATGATAACGGCATACTTAGGAGCACACTAAGGGCGTTTGCCGTATTAAAATAATACGACGGTATGCGCTTCGTCAAAAGATTCAAATTGCCGCGAACCATTTTAATTATCCCAGATTTGTAATGTGCACCACGTAGTAGTAAGTCAAATGGAATAGGTACCCGAATGGGTGTCGTGTGGGATAAGAGATTGGTCTGATCCTTGAGGCTTTGAGGTGTGCTAGTAGCCAGATCCTTCACATGGAGTGAACATTTTGAAGTAAAATTGGCCTAGATACACGGAACTTTTTGTTCTTCTATTCAATGTCGAATTTTGATTGGAACTTTTTTTTTCCGAAAAGAGATTCTATATTCCAGTATTTAGATCAGATTCGTTTCATCGCTTTTTGATTGAAGTATATCAAAAACATGTCAGCCTGAATAATGCAGAATTCTTTTGCAGAATTCTTTGAGTTTTCACGCGATAGAAACGATAGGGAAAATAGGAATGATCTTTCAATTTTCACAAAAGATATATTGAGTAGGTCATTGGCGGATACATGGAAGGGGAGCCACCGCTCTCTCACACCCCCAAACATGACTTACATTTTCTTACCACACGTAGTTCAAAAGTTTTGCAAAAATCCACTCTCCAAATTAAATACTTCATTAGTGTGAATTTTGACTGAGTAATAAGGCGATTAAAATAAAGGTAACACTGCCTTTGTTTGCGATAATAGTAAATCAGGGTTTTTAAATTTTCTTAGGGCCGGTTTCACAGTCGAAGTTTAAACCAAGGATTTGGTTTAAACTTAGGAACAAACGAATAAGTTCCTAAGTTTAAACCAAATTTTTGGTTTAAACTTCGACTATGAAACCGGCCCTTAGACAAGGGATTTTATTTATACTGCTCTATACTGCAATGCATGTACAGCTTCACTTTTAGATAAGGGTAGATACCGACTATGATATCTACATAGCTGCAATCTCTGGTCCATAACAAAAAATCTGAAAACAGTCTGGGCGCAACTTTATTATTTTTTGGGTAGAAGTCCGAAACGTATTTAATGCTGAGATGCGGTGTGGGGTACTATGCGAATGATAACCTAAACAATAACGTTCCAAATAGCCTCCTGCTTATTCTTTAGGTTATCAGTCGCATAGTACCCTACACCGCATCTCAGCATTAAATACGTCTCGGACTTCTACCCAAAAAATAATAAAGTTGCGCTCAGACTGTTGGAAGATTTTTTGCATAGTTCCTGGAATCGAAATTTTATTTATTTATTTATTTAATGAAAACGTTTTCAAGGTTATAGAATTCATTGGAGTTCATGATCGTGTTAATTGTGCTAGCCATACGAAGTTTCACTCTACGCACCTGAATTACGCACATAGGGATGTTTTCTTATGTAGTGTTTTCTTACATATATGCTTTACACTACAAAGCATACAATATAAAGTTTGGAATATGCAATTTTTGAGAGGCCGTGGAGTACGGAAATGGAGGAATATGTTTTTCTAAAAAATCACATTTAATATCTCAATAACCTATATACATAGCTTGGAATTTATAGTAAAAGTAGACCCAAAACAAAATGTTGTGGTCTGGCATGAAAGGTGTTAGGGTGGGTATTCGTAGTACTCAAACGCATTGAGATATTAAGTTAACAGATATTTTGACGATGGACCCTTTTAACTGGGAGGAGTTTTGTTGAGTGGAGGTGTGAATGTGAGTACTTTAACCAGAAAAAAAAATCCGTAAAGCGATTAGAATGGGGTCGTGCTAGAATACTTACGCCTTACGTCATACTCTGGGACGAGGTCTTAGTCGTAGTATAATATCAGTTGTTACGTGATTAGGAGGTTTTTCGTGATTTGGTTTTGGGCCATTACATGAAATCGGAAATGCATTTGTAGGCGACTATATAAAAAGTCTGTGGAAGTGAAAACCAATCTGATATCTTATCAATCGTAAGAAATATGTCGAAAGCCGTACGTCCTCTTGGAGTTGTATATCTAAAAATTCTGAAATCAATTTTTGACGATTATATAAAAGGCCTTAGGAAGTAAGACTGAATTCGATATCTCATCAGAACTAAGAAATATATCGGAATTTGTGAAAACATATGCAACTCCCTTGCACACTCTTTGGGGTTGAATATCCAAAAATCCTGAAATGAGTTTTTAGATAAAGAAAGCCCAAGGAAGTGAAAACCAATCCGATGTCTTATCACTCCTAAGAGATATGACGAAATTCGTGAAAACGTGCTCAACCCATTTTTCCACTCTTAGGGGTTGAAAAAGGAAAAAACTTTAAAACAAGTTTTAGGTGATTATTTAACAAGCCGGTGGAAGTGAAAAGTTATTCGATATCTAATCAGACCTAAGGGATACGGCTGAATTTGTGAAAATGTTTAAACAACCCCTTTACGCTATCTTAGGGGTCGAATTTCAAAAAATCTTGAAAACGCTTTCTAGGTATTTCTATGAAAAACCCGTACAAAATGAATTCAATATTTGGAAAAACCTAATAGATATGACAACAATCGTGAAAATATATGCATTCCATTTTCACTGATAATTTTTTTGCCCCACTTCCGAACGCCAATGGATATTTGAATTTTTTTTTTAATCAGAATTACTTTTCTAGTTGACTTACATATACATACCAAATTTCAACTTTCTAGCATAAGCTGTTCTAAAGTTAGGAAAACCACCCACCATCCCCGTACCATACTACCCTTATAAAAAATTATATTTTTCCAACATGCAACTATTATAGCTCTATACAAATCTAAGCTTCAGCTCTATATCATTATAGGTTCTCGAGATATAAAAATCAGAACTTTTTAATTTCACCCTCCCCCACCCTCACCCTCTACACCATCATCCCTGAAAATTTTTTTTCTGCTGGAGGTCTATTAGGCCTGCTTCTGGTAAATATTTAAGCTTATCTCTTACACCGTTCTTGAGATATGCGCCGTGATTTTTTTTAAAAATGCTTACCCCCTCCACTTCCATGCTCCACCATCTCCTTAAAAAAATTTACTTTCAGCAAACTTTATTTGTCAACCTTAATACAAAAACCGAATTTCGTTTTTCTAGTGCAATTGGTTCGTGAGATATCGTAATCTAAAGTTTTTTACCCCCCACCTCCGTACGCCACTGCCCTTACTCAAAAATTTCCGATCTATTCTCCTAGTATGCCCACAGATAGTTTTAATTTCGTGACATTAACCGATTAGGAGATATGGATTTTAGAATGTGTCGATCTCGGCTTTCGAGCGTTTTGGACGCATTATTATTCCCCCCACTCCCACACTCCTTTACCCATATCATCCTTTTTTTTGCAAATGGATCCATTATCGATGCTCTATATAAAATCAAAGCTTCAGCCTCCTAGTCTAAGCGGTTACTGAGATCTAGAAACCAAAATTTTCCGTCTTAAACGCTTCCCCCACCTCCCCCCCAAAAAACCCCCACCACTTAAAAGGTGGGCACTTGAAGGGGTCTACTCAGTCTACCAAAAAAAAATTGAACTTAATAGCTCAAAGAGTTTGAGAGCTATAAGCTTTCAAACGTTTTGCGGACGGCGGACGGCGGACGTCGTACGGCGGACGGCGCACAGAGGGACTGAAATTTTTTTTTTGCTTTTTTGGTCTCTATTAGTCATGAAACATGGAAAAAAAATTTTTTAAGGGTAGCAAATTTTTTTTTTTTTTAAATCGATAACAAGACTTTATGATTAAAATAATAAAGTGAAACCGACACACAAAAATATTTAAATAAAATAAAAACATCCCAAAACATGGTCTGGATCGCACCTGTGGTAGGTCCCAACAGGTGTATCATTTTTGAAGATGCGGTGCAATTGTCATGAGTTGTTTCACCACAAATCTGAGAGTTTTCATCGCAAATGGAGTTGAGTTTTTACTTGGCAAGAATTCAAGTAATCATCAGTTTTAGCAACTTTTTACATAAGTACTTTAACTCTAATGCGATCCGCACAGACACAAACTAAATCTCAAGTTTTATGGCAACACCGGACAATAAATTATTCCTAGCTGAATGACTTTATTTCTACGCGACTCTAAGAGCTTTTTTATTTTTAACTAACTCTGCAGATTCGATTTTTTAGAGAGTAAGACTCCAGCAATTTTACAAGCTGCTTTGCCATAAAAACAACGTACAAAAGCGGCAAGGCGGTAAATCACATGGAAAAGCTTAGCACATGATAAAATGCCTTTTTCAAGTCTGAAGAAAAGGACCAACAAGGCTCGACCGCATATCCTTTATTCCGAACCCATAAACGGCAGCAAAACATTGGCGTGCAACATCAACCTGCGCGACCGAACAAAAGCGACAGAGTTTAAATCCCAAACGAGATGATAGCGTTGTTGGCATACTACAGTCCATTCAAGTTCATAAATTATCGATAATTTACAATTTAATATGCAAATTTCGTGTGTGTGACCGCAGAAACAAATTATGCCTCCGGCTGGGGCTCTATACCTAGCCTTGCTTTTTTCCACCATATTTTTTTACCTTTCCAGCGTCTTTTGTGCTTCCTTTTTCAGAGCTCTCGATACGAAAAAGTCATTTACCGCATGCAGCTTTTGTTTTCATTGTACAGTAGCACCACTGTGAAGTGCACCCCCCAAATTCAAATATTGGCAAGTGTTTGACATTCACTTGTTGTAGGGATGTTTTGAAGCGTTTTCGACGGTATGCGCACAATTGTCAAGGGCTACGCTGCATGACGTATATTGGCAGGTCGAGTATTTATAGAGGCACTTGACAGTCGATTCAAAACCGCTATAAGTGGAAATTGAGGCGAAATTTGAAACGGAAAGGAATCAAATCCGTTATGGCGTTTTATTAATGAACGAATTGTTTGCAATATTTTTGTTTCTGTTAGGGGCATTATAGGTGAAGGATAAAAGACTAGTCAACAGAAATGTTAAGGACCGAAAAATCAGGTTGGGGATGTGATGATTTGGGTGGTAAAAATATGACCAGCAACCTCAGTCTTTCTCCTAATTTAACAAAACATCGCATTCACTTCAACCATCTAGATGACATACTGAGTTCCAATTTATTTTGCAGTTTGGATAACAAACCTTTTTTAAAGATACTATCTTTTGGTGGGCAGTCAAAATTTCAGAATACTTTTACATCAAGTTGTTAATTTATCATGAAAAGGATTCGTCTACCTCTAGTAGAGGTCCTCTACGTATTTCAAGGAAAACACTAAAAGAATAAACAAAAAATTTGGGTCCCGGTTTATAGTACATCCTTATGGTTTTAATAAAAATCTGCAATGCTTAAATTGTTAAAATAAATTTTTATAATGATTTCTTTACAACTAGAAAAGACTGAAATGAAAAAAAAACATTTTTCAATTATTGGTTAATGTTCCACCTTAATCTTGTTACGTAAATTCTTACATCCAGCCTTAATGCATTACGTTAAAAGTCTTCTTCTTACAGATAATACCACGGTAACTTCCAAGAAAAATTATGTGGAGCAACACGCTAACATCAGGGTAAGAAAAAAATTTATGAAATCAATTAAACCCCATTATGATTAATAAAAAAAAACCTTTTTTCTACTTTGCTGTGATCGGTTACTTGTGATAAAATATTCTTGATGACATTCTTTTACACACGTAAAAAAATTAATATCTTTCAGCCGAAGAGAATTAAATTGTCAGTCAAAGTCGTCCAAACGATTGACACATTTTGCCTAATAACAATAATGTCATCTCGAAAAAAGTCGTTCACGTTCGATCATCGAACACTAGAAACAACCTATCCAATTGTTTGTAAGATACATAGGTAAAATTTAAAAATACAGGTAATAAGATGAAGGCGAACGCGATTGATCTTCAAGTCGATTTGCGCCGTACCACGCCGCCTACCATACCCCATAGTATTCACCAGTCTTCATCACTACCTTCACCAATCTTCATACTGGACTATAATCGCGGAAAGTGAAAAACTTTATTTGAAATTCGATATGTTACCCATGAAAATCGTGAGAAAGGAAAATTACTGACATCCTTTGGTGATGGTGGTGGTGGTGGTAGGTTCAGGCAATTTTGTTCAAAAATTTAATCCTCACGCCTTTTGTATGGCTCCTTCATTTTTTATTTATTACCTGAAGAAGGTAAAGGTGCTAAGATAGGCTAGAAGGACGAAGAAATTGGGTGAATTGCATTAGGACATCTCATAGTTTCGTGGCGAAAAAACAACAACAGCAAGAACGAGGTAATACTGTCCCGTCTGAAAGGGGCTTAAGTTCTGGATGACATTTTGCCCTTATTTGATATCGTTCAGGCTTTTCTTTTCTTCATCTTTTCGTTTTTCTTTTTTTTCGACTTTATTGAGCCGTTCGAACTGAAAGTAAAATGGCCGCCTCACCATCGGATTTTTTTTCGTGTCTCCTATAATATCGATAGAGTTGAAAATGTAACACTATCAGAGGCTTATCGCGGAGATAAGACGGAAGTTGAATTGATGAAAACATGTGCATAATATTTTATGGCTGCTTGATCTACTGCTTCAAGACGCTACTGCCAGGTAATTGCATTCTTCAGTTGTCTGCATGTAGTCTTGGGTGTCATATATCACTAACGAAGGACCGACGAGCCATTTTAAAGATACCATGTACTTCGATTCTGTATCGTATAGGATTAGTTATTTTAAATGAACTTTATTATATTACAAGAAAGTGTATAGTTATTTAATCATACGAGTAGACTTGTATCAAAATTATTTGTTACAGAAACGCTCTGGAATGGTACGAGAAAAAGGTCATATCAGAAAACGGCATTTGTCCCAGATTAGATAGTAGAAATATTGAGAAGGTCAAAGCACGCTTTTGGGTTGACGCCCCAAAGGAAAAAACACTAAATAAATAAACTTTCAAAATGATCTCCTGGTCAAGTTTTTTAAGATTGTTTTTAAGTTTCTTCAAAAATAAAAGTCAGAAAATGTTTCTTTACTCTCTTCACTCTCGTACACATCCTTTTTTCAAAAATTGTAACTCGGTTTTCGATATATGCGACGTAATTTTCGTGATTAAATTTTTCTCCTTCCGTTGCATGCCATTGCAAAACCAATTTTTTAATTCAAAAATTTCAACTTTGTAGTATAAGTCCTTCCTGAGACAGGAACACACCCAATTTTTTTCCTTTGGTAGTAATTCCCTTACATATGTGCATATAAGTTCTAAGATTCAACCATCTGAGACGCGATTTTTTTTAATTTCCTATTTGATGCTCCATCCTCACCCGTATAATAATGGAGCTCTAGTTCCTAATAGAGCTCTAGAGCCTTCACAGAATATGAATATCAACGGTGTGAAGCGTCAAAGACGGGAAAGTTTTTAAATTTTGAATATAATATTATTAATGAATTCATTTATAAAATAATCACCTTAAATATATAATATAATATTATTAATGAATTCATTTATAAAATAATTGCCTTAAAGCGCGTTCGACTTATTACTAGTTTCGGCGAACTCAAGCACCAATTTTTTTAAAGAAATTTGAATGGAAGATAATGAAAGATGTGCCTCGGTTTTACTTCTTTTTATTCCTATACCTTAGTAAATAGGAAAAAAAAGGATATAACATGTTAACTTCCAAACTGAGCGAATTGTAGAAATTCTTCAATGACTTTTGGATGGTGACATGATCATGGAATCGCTTTGTTAATATTACCCTAATTCTTCTGCGGGAACACTAATTTCAAAGACTTTTTTGTACAGAGCTATACGAAAGAGTATGAAGATTTCACCCACTAAGGAAGTGAGTCTTAAAAATGGTTTTAAATGAGTGGCTACAAAATTTCCGCTTCCTAAAGCAACACAGACCGATAGACAGACAGGCGAACAGGCCCTGTATCTTTTACACAATTATCCATCCAAATTAAGCAAATAACCTCTGAAGTAGCTACCTGTACTTTAGGACGAAAATCAGATGCAACTAATCTTTTCCGATTATCTGATTGTTTGGTTCAACGACGTTATGCCTACTTTTCATACCAAAGGGACGATTAAAAATAATTCATCTAATTGAGCATATGTCAAAAATGCACCCCTTTAATATATCAGCAAATCGCCGTAACGATGTCGATAACTTAAGCTTGAAACCAACCCTTATAACTGATGCATAGAGTACAGATTACATGTTTTTTTTTATTATATATACAGGTACACGTACTCTTTAAATCTGCTCTATGCCATCAACATTTTAAAAGGACGAAACGCATCATTAAATTATTCTTCGCTCTACCTATTTATTTAAAAAAAATACTTTGTAGAGATAACAAGTAAAATTCTAATGATCAATCTACGATCTAAAAAATTTCGTTCGTCAACTGGCATGAAGAAGAATGGTGGAGGCGGTGGTGAGTATTTGAAGTGGCTCACCCCTAATCTGGACCCCATTCACCTCTTTTGTTTCGGTATGCAGAGCATATCGACAACATTATAGCCTATAGGCCTATCAAACGTACATGGTAAATTGGAGTGGCAACAATACTTCAAAGTGGAAATCCTTAAAACGTATTGTAGTCGTTGGAGATATTTCTGGAGTACGGAATCCTAATAGCTTAAGTCGCCGTTATAACGTAGTTGTTATGCCTTCATAGAGTCGTCAAAAGGGATTCAGATTAATATGACGGATGACACTTTTTTTTAAATCGTTGTTAGACGGTATACAATACTCCGCAATGAATAAATGCTAGAGATGTAACATCGACTAATGAATTGAATTATAAATCTTTGATGTTGCTTGAAAATTCATAAATCAGCTGAAATATTAGAAAATATGATTTAACGAACCGACTCTTTAATTGATTCTTGTTCTTCATTTACAATTTGAAACGCTTTTAACTTTAATTGCAAAAAAAATTGTTTAAAGGATATCCGCTGACAACGAAATGGAACCATGACGTTCAAAATGAACCCGACTTTAAACGGAATCCAGTTTGGGCGTTTAAGAACTAAAAACTACAAGGAAATAAACAAACGTGCAGAAAATTCTAGGAGTGAATAACTCTTGGAGACAAGTAGCTCCTGGGTCCCAGGATCCAATCTTGTTGAGGACCACTGAGAAAAAATCCTCCTTTTTTGGAAGTGCCCTTACAAAAGTTAGTCAATAATGTAGCCACCCGATTATTAAGTCCATCTGCAAAATTAAGCTGTTAAGGACATTCGTCACGACCTTACGCGTTGGAGTTCTCCTGGCTATGCCGAGAGTCCAACTTTGGTAAGGTCGTGACGCGACGGCAGTATTCGGTGCCGTCGTGTGTCTGGGGGTGTGGCGGTCGCTGCGTCGGCAATGTCACTGCCAACGTCTTTGCTGCGACGGCTCAAGTCGCATCCGTCGTCTTTGCGACGACGGCACTGTACGCTGCCGTCGAGCCGACAGTCACCATCGCTGGCTCGTGCCATGTATGCCGGCTGACTGCAGAGTCGTGCGATTGACCGCTGTATCGTAGCGGTTGCTGCGGCGGCATAGTTCGGTGCCGACGTCTTTCGCACCTGTGGTGTGAGCTGCAGCGGAAGGTGCAACCGCCGTGGCTACGGCTGGTTGCTACCGCTGTCCCTGCCGCGACTTTGCTGCGGCAGCGCAGCTGTATGGTATAAAAACAATTGCGACGAATTTCGCCAGCGGCGACGAAGTTCGCTGTCAAAATTTTAAAATTGTACCGCAACACACGTACTGACGCAGAATTACGACGGCGAGCGGTTGGGCGAACTTTTCGTTGCCGCTGGATTAAATGTAATTTCTAATTTTGCCGTCGCCGTCACAGTTGGCAGTGTTTTTTATTTCAGTTGACAGTGACAATTAGACACAACAACTTCTTGCGACACATATTTTGGCGAAAAGTGCATTTTGTGTGTTTTTTTTAATCTATTAGTAAGTAAAAAGCATAAAATTATAAATAAATAAGCATAAAATCATTCTCCATTAACGAAGGCGAACTTTTTCGACGAATTTCGCTCGCCGCTTGCGAAGTTCATCACAATTGTGTTTATACCAGAAGTGTGTGACTGCAGCGACGACTATCGGCATCACTGCATCACCCGCCAGTCGGCGAACGACTGGCTGCCACTTCGATTTCTCGTCCTTATATAGGAATCGAAATGACAGCCAGCGTCCTTGGATCTGTGATCGAATTTGTGAGGAGTGTTTTCGTCCTGAGTTGTTTGGCCACAAGTACGAACGAATAGAACTAATTTAGTACCAGTTGTCGAATAAAACTAATGTAATGTTTTGAATTTAACCAATGTACAAAACAGATCCTTCCACTTATGCACTGTGTGTATATGTGGGACATTACTTTGAATCTTTGAAATTTTTAATTATATTGCTTCCAGTCTGCACTATCCAGTATGCAAACCTAAACTCATATAGTTACACCGTGGGCCGTGCATCAATCCAAAATGCAACCCCCATATCTGCATCACATATGAAAGGAAAAAGCAGGAGCGAACAGTAAACAAAGACGGGATTAAGTCTCGAAGTTGATGTGCCTATGCATGAATACCCTGGAAAACGCGATATTTGAAAAGGCATATAAATCGTATGGCAACAGTGGGTGCCGAATAGTTGCATGAGTACTTACTCCCTGGCGTTTATAATCTCGCTCCGAGAATACCAACTTTAGTAATATAATAGTGCAACGAACAAAACACATCTAGCTACGTATTGTTGTATGTATGTTATAGACTTTATGAATATTATGCACTTCAGACTATTTTACTTCGACCGCATACGTTCTATGGAAACTCGGAAAATTCTGTTTGAAAAGTGCACATACAGTCTGCAATAATTATGAATGAATGTGGCATACACCACAGAAAGCATGAATTTTGTTTTTGCAGTAATAACTTTTTTTTCCCCAGTTTAAGGAAGTTAAATTACGATTGAAGGTTTCGCTCATTTACAATAATTTCGTTGGCTTTCAGATCAAAACAGCTAATTAGTGAAATTCTGAGATTATAAATGGAAAATGGTAAATAAATGCGATACCACAGCTTAGGAACTTAGAGAATTGCTAAATAGTTACGAAAGTAAAAAGTTAGTGCAGCTAAAACAAGGGATTTGAGAACGTGGAAGCCAATGATGGTAAATTTTCAGATGGATGAATCAACCTGTTTAAAATTCATGATTCTTTGACTACTAGGCTTTAGCTAGTCCTCATTGAAACCAAAAAATTAAGCCATTAAAAGTATGACATGTGAAAAACCTTTATTGCAAAGGCCTGTGTGAGGAAAGTGTTAGGCATTTTCATCGTCCGAAAATCGGTATATATTATTTTTGTTTGCTTCAGTAATATTATTAATTACGAAAAATAAAACATACAACCCTTTTCATTATTTAGGTAATTAGATATCTTCTTTTTTGTGCGCGAAAACAAATAATTTATGTTATACGAATAACGCAGAAATTATTTCGTTCTCTTGTTTATAGTAAAGGCCGTCACATTTCTCGAAAGACATCAAGTAGCTACTACTTAAATTTTTTTTAAAAAGTTAGTTTTTGTGCTCGACTGTTTCCGCGATAATTCCAGAACGTGTTGAGTTAGGAAGATATTAATAAGAGTATCGATGCCATTAAAAAGCCTATAAAATGCGTAGTGAAAAGCTTTACGAAATAACTCCAGAACACCAAAAGATTGTGATACGAAATTTTGCATTCGTTGGTTTCACGTCCTTCTCTTAGGGACTTTATCATCAAACCATTACAGAAAATTTTTTCCTGTCTAATTTATTTATTATTTTAATAATAAAGTATTTATATTCCAATACTGAACCACTAAAGTATTTCTGATTTTTGGACAAAATAACAATTATTCAAGCATTATTCATTGCATCCATCCCATTCATTCTAACTGAAATGGAATGGAGCAACTCAACTATCTATCTTTTTCCTGTAATAACTTCTGCTCTTTTCAACCATTTTTTTCATATTTCTTATGGGCTGCTTCGAGATGATTTGAGCAAACCATCAGAACAGTTGGGATATTTCGGAATGAATGTATGTCCAGTTAGTTGGAATAATTTTAGCAATGCGTAGCTATAATTAAAACTTTGGAAGCTATTGAATTTTTTATAAAAACATACTGCAGTCACGATCGGCTGCAAGCCAATCGTATGATACTCTAGATGAATACTGAACTCCGATTTATATTGTAGTTGGGGATAAATAAGAATTACGTGTGTGCATGTTATATGTCCTTTATTAAATACCCCCACTCGGTTGCTACTTAAAACTAAAAGACAATATGGTCAGTGTTAAATTTCATAACTCGAACTGGGTGAGTCACTGAAAAAAAATTTCCTTTTTCAAGGAATTTTACATGGAAGGTGCAGAAAGGACTCACTCGATTTCTTACATATTTATCCTTTTCCTTGAAACCATTTAAAAATTAATGTGTACAAAATTTCAAATTCGTAGGTTGAAGCGTTCAAAAGTTATCGGAAAATATTGTTGAACACGTATCTTAAGGATTTTTTGTATGGAAGGTACCAGAAGGAGTAAAATGATTTTGCTGACTAGTAAACTCGAACTTCGTTTTTACGGACTGACGGACGTCAAGCGGATTTGGAGTTTTTGGCCACAAATAAATAAAAAATAATATATAATTTTTTTTCGTCCGAGGTTTGGTTCTATGCGTTACAAACTTTTGGGCTAGATTAAACTTATAATACTCTAGAATATAATGACAGTGATTATACCTTCATCCTCGTTATATAAAAACGATAGTTACGCTGCGCATTTACCTCGCTTTAAGATATATTAACTATTTCGCGGAAAGGTGACCCCGATGTTGTGACTTCTATACTAATTTTACAGATATTTCTGTAATCAGTATGGAGCTTATACTGCAATAAACCTAGCTGCTACAATTTCGATGTCGTACTCATGTAATTTGTGTTCGAAAAGTATTGAAATCGACGAAACAATTTTCGATATTGTACTGCTTAACCGTCTAGCCGCTTATAGCAAATGATCAATGCAATTGTAAGACGGATAACACAGATATTTTCTATATATGTCCCTATAATCGACAAGTAATTCTATTCCCATTTGTACTAAGTGTTTCATGCAAACGGTCCTGTATTAAGTTCGTGACTATATTCGGATAAATAGGTAAGTGCTCGTATCTACTCTAATTGCTCACGAAACTCGAAAATTTACGATTCCCTGGGTTGTAGGCCACAGTGTGCACACATCGATGTGTACGAAAGGTACGGCTATTGTTAAGTGATTAGGCAGATACAACAAAGGAACGATTTCGTTGTCCAAAGATTTCAAGAGTTTGAAAGGATTAAAGGAATAATGTAGAACGGTATCCATTTTTGTTTCTGGAACAATATCTAAGATGCATATGTCCAATTCAGCTTGTTTCCATAGACTAGGTGGGTCCATATTTTGCAATGTATCTGTTGACCTTGCGAACATTTACGTCACTGCTCGTGGCATAGTTTGTAAATTCTATCTAATCCTGTTGGAATTCATACTTCTTTTAAATCATGTAAATTTTTTTAAATACTTTTTTTTTTAATACTCTGAAATACTCAACCAAATAAACCTAGGGAAGAATTAAAATTAATTAAAATTAAAAACAAAATAAAACTCACAAAAAACTAAATTAAATTAAATGTAAATCTAAGGAATAATTCTAAATATTTTTAGGATACAAGCCCAAAACACGTTTAATGCTGAAATGCGGTTCAGGTTAGGGCTGATGATGAAAATTTAGATTTTCTTAATTGTTTTCCAGTATCGTGAAACCCTATACAATTAAACTAATTTTTAGACGATTACATTTAAAGTCCTCAGAAGTAAAAGCGAATTTGGTATCTCATTAGACCTAAGAATTGTTTCGGAATTCGGGAAAACGTTCTGAACTACTATATCAGCTTAAGATTTGAATATTGAAAAATCCGAAAAACAATCTCTAGGTGCACATACAAAGAGATATGAAATTTTTGAAAATAAATACAACAAAAAAAAACCATCCCGGTACCATACTACCCATAGTATACTCGAGCATTTTTTGCTTACTACTCTCACCCCCATTCCAAAAATGTTTCTCTCTCCTAGGAGCCTACTGGAACTAATTTCTGTAAAAATTCAAGATTATATATGAAACGGTTCTTGAGATAGAAAACTTGATTTGTTTGATCACTACTCCCCTCAAAAATGTTGCATTTAGCATTACTCCATTACAAAACCCAAAATTTTTCAAATTCAATTTAATTATTGTCCGATCTCCTCCCTCATACCTCCATCTCGCAGAATGTGTTCGCTTAAAATTGTCCACCCAATTTACCCACTTAAAAAATATGGAGACTTTGGGACCTACGAGCCTTAAAACGCGTTCTTTTAAACACAATACTTTATTATAAAATCTAAAAAATTGAAACGTTTAAGCTAAATAAAAATTAAAAATAAATGAAGTTATAATTTTTTTGATCTAAAATCTATAAACTAAGAAAAATGTAGATACTATTAAATGAAAGTTTAAATTTAGTGAATCTTAAACTCTCGGATTAAAATTAAAATTATAATCTAAAAACTAAATACAACGTTAAATTAAACAACAGCTTAAACTTAAAAAAAGTAATATTTGAACTTAAGAATTAAATAGCTCTTAAAAGTAAATAAAACTAAATAAAATGTAAAATTTAAGAAAACTTAAGATCTTGAGAAAAATTATATGAAATTGGTTTAAACTAAAAACCAAAAATTAATAAAACATTAACTCGCCAAAAATTAAAATTATAACCTCAAAATCAAATAAAATTTTCAATTAAAGAAAATTAAATTTTACATTAACTTCACATAATATTTAAATAACATTTAAAATTAAATAAAATTTGAAACAGAGTTAGAATCGAAGAACTGAAAAATCTGACTACTAAATAAATAATTTATTATTAAAATAATAAAGTAAAGTTATGCATAAATTTCAACCTAACAACTACATAAATAAAACTCAAAATTTAATAAAACTTAAATCTAAGAAAAAATCTATGTTTGTTGAGATTTGAATTAGTGAACTTAATAAAAACTTAAACTAAGTAAAAATTGAAATAAAAAAAAAATCTGCCAACAGGCTGGGCGTAACTTGCTGATAACCTAAAAAATAACGTTCCAAATAGCCTCCTGGTTATACTTTAGATTATCAGTCGCATAGTACCCTACTCCGCATCTCAGCATTACATACGTTTCGGACTTATACCCAAAAAATAATAAAGTTGCGCTCAGACTGTTGGCAGATTTTTTACATACTTCCTGGAATCGGAATTTTATTTCTGAATGAAAACGTTTTGTTGTTGTTTGTTGTTAATTGTGCTAGCCATACGAAGTTTCACTCTACGCACCTGAATTACGCACATAGGGATGTTTTCTTATGTAGTGTTTTCTTACATATACATATGCTTTACATTACAAAGCATACAATATAAAGTTTGGAATATGCAATTTTTGAGAGGCCGTGGAGTACGGAAATGGAGGAATATGTTTTTCTAAAAAATCACATTTAATATCTCAATAACCTATATACATAGCTTGGAATTTATAGTAAAAGTAGACCCAAAACAAAATGTTGTGGTCTGGCATGAAAGGTGTTAGGGTGGGTGCTCGTAGTACTCAAACGCATTGAGATATTAAGCTAACAGATATTTTGACGATGGACCCTTTTAACTGGGAGGAGTTTTGTTGAGTGGAGGTGTGAATGTGAGTACTTTAACCAGAAAAAAAATCCGTAAAGCGATTAGAATGGGGTCGTGCTAGAATACTTACGCTGCTGCCAAATATAACATATGAATTACATAATTGGGTCATACTCTGGGACGTGGTCTTAGTCGTAGTATAATATCAGTTGTTACGTGATTAGGAGGTTTCTCGTGATTTGGTTTTGGGTCATTATATGAAATCGGAAATGCATTTGCAGGCGATTATATAAAAAGTCTGTGGAAGTGAAAACCAATCTGATATCTTATCAATCGTAAGAAATATGTCGATAGCCTTACGTCCTCTTGGAGTTATATATCTAAAAATTCTGAAATCAATTTTTGACGATTATATAAAAGGCCTTAGGATGTAAAACTGAATTCAATATCTCATCCAAACTAAGAAATATATAGGGATTTGTGAAAACATATGCAACTTCCTTGCACACTCTTTGGGGTTGAATATCCAAAAATCCTGAAATGAGTTTTTAGATAAAGAAAGCCCGAGGAAGTGAAAGCCAATCCGATGTCTTATCACTCCTAAGAGATATGACGAAATTCGTGAAAACGTGTTCAACCCGTTTTTCCACTCTTAGGGGTTGAAAAAGGAAAAACCTTTAAAACAAGTTTTAGGTGATTATTTAACAAGCCCGTGGAAGTGAAAAGTTATTCGATATCTAATCAGACCTAAGGGATACGGCTGAATTCGTGAAAATGTATACAGCCCCTTTACGCCACCTTCGGGGTCGAATTTCAAAAAATCTTGAAAACGCTTTCTAGGTATTTCTATGAAAAACCCGTAATTCAATATTTGGAAAAAAACCTAATAGATATGACGACAATCGTGAAAATACATATATGCATTCCATTTTCACTGATAATTTTTTTGCCCCACTTCCGAACGCCAATGGATATTTAATTTTTTTTTAATCAGAATTACTTTTCTAGTTGACTAACATATACATACATACCAAATTTCAACTTTCTAGTATAAGCTGTTCTATAGTTAGGAAAAACACTCGCCACCCCCGTACCATACTACCCTTATAAAAAATTATATTTTTCCAACATGCCACTATTATAGCTCTATACAAATACTAAGCTTCAGCTCTATATCATTATAGGTTCTCGAGATATAAAAATCAGAACTTTTTACTTTTAACCCTCCGCCACCCTCACCCTCTACACCCTCATCTCTGAAATTTTTTTTTCTGCTGGAGGTCTATTAGGCCTGCTTCTGGTAAAAATTTAAGCTTATCTCTTACACCGTTCTTGAGATATGTGCCGTGATTTTTTTTAAAAATGCTTACCCCCTCCACTTCCATGCTCCACCATCCCCTTAAATAATTTTACTTTCAGCAAACTTTATTTGTCAACCTTAATACAGAAACCGAATTTCGTTTTTCTAGTGCAATTGGTTCGTGAGATATCGTAATCTAAAGTTTTTTACCCCCCACCTCCGTACGCCACTGCCCTTACTCAAAAATTTCCGATCTATTCTTCTAGTATGCCCACAGATGTTCATTAAGTTTTAATTTCGTGACATTAACCGATTAGGAGATATGGATTTTAGAATGTGTCGATCTCGGCTTTCGAGCGTTTTGGACGCATCATTATTCCCCCCACTCCCACACTCCTTTACCCATATCATCCTTTTTTTTGCAAATGGGTCCACTGTCGATGCTCTATATAAATTCCAAGTTTCAGCCTCCTAGTCTAAGCGGTTACTGAGATCTAGAAATCAAAATTTTCCGTCTTAAACACTTCCCCCACCTCCTCACTCACACCGCATCACTCAAGAGGTGGGCACTTGAAGGGGTCTGCTCAGACTACCAACATAAAAAAAATTGAACTTAATAGCTTAAAGATCTTGAGAGCTATAAGCTTTCAAACGTTTTGCGTACGGCGGTCGACGGACGGCGTACAGCGGTCGATGGACGGCGTACGGCGGACGGCGCACAGACGGACTGAAAATTTTTTTTGGTCTCTACTCGTATTAGTCATGAAACGTGAAAAAAAAATTTTTCAGGGTAGCAAATTTTTTTTTTAAAAATCGATAACAATTATTTTAATAATAAAGTAAAAGAGCACAATTTTCAAATTAAATTATTTTCACAACGCGATTTGTAATTAATTACATCGAAAATATTTCCTTTTAGATGTCCAAGCGATACCGATCTGGGCTTCTCTCCGTTTGCAACATCAGCTCAAGGTGGTGGTCCAGGTGGAATCACAGGAATGTCCTACCTAAAAACAACACCGTACATAATGACCGTAGATTCATTGCACTCGATGGGCTATCCGCATGGAGGTATGTTTAATTATCTAAATAGCACGCACCTAGTTTTAAATTGCAATAAATCCATCATCATTCCCCGAAGGCTTTACAACCCTTAGGCCCTAGGTATGCTCTCATGATATCCGTCCCCCATCCGGATAAATCTTCTTCCCGTAATGTACACAGACCATTCACTTGGCTGTAAGATCCCGAAAAGCACAATACCACGAGAGTAATTGCCGTAATGGCAAAAGTAAACAGGCGTGCAAATGAAATTGAAATGTAAACAATGCTCCAGGATATTTGCTTAAGATTAACTTTTACCCTGCTATTCCGGAGGCACACACGTTCACACTTACGCTTTTATTTGCGTATCATTTACGTCGGTTCGCACCACCGATGGATTTGGGTTTTTGTCCAGCCCCAGGAATCGAGAGTTAGCGACACGTGCAAGGATATTTCGAATTTGAATACCGGCAGTTTGAAACGAATTTCCAAAAGCTTAAGAAACGTTGGTCCATATTCCTTATCACACACTCGAGGCCACGCAGGATGTAGCAAGTGCACGAAAAGATCGGGTTATTGGCTAATGAAGATGAAAAACGTGTTGGAAATTAATCGAGAGATGAAAAAACAAACCTCAAGTACCAATGAATTTCTCGCTTGGTCCACTAAAGGCTAATCCCATTGACTTGAACGGCCACTAAAAACTTTATATTTTCTGTAATCTGAAGAAATATTTATAAAGGCAATTTTATATAAAATCCCTCGTGTCTTTTTGTTTCGCCCCCGTATAGGTAATCCCAGGAAACAGAGGCGTGAAAGGACAACATTTACACGAGCTCAACTGGACATCTTAGAATCGCTGTTTGGCAAAACACGATATCCAGACATTTTTATGAGAGAAGAAGTAGCACTAAAAATAAATTTACCCGAGTCTAGGGTCCAGGTAAGATTAGCATAAATTTTGCAAAAATATATCGACGGTTTTTTCGTTTTTTTTTACCTTACGGCCATACTATCAAAATGATATTAAAATTCAGAATACCAATGGCGAATCGCGTGTTATCTTTCTGCAAATATTACAATATGGCAAATAAAAAAGTAGTGTAGTCTATTGATTATAATCTAAGTCCAAAAAAAATTAAATTTAAGTCGTACTTTTATGTGCGCACAACTTTGACTGAATATATCAGCGATCTTATTCTGCCATAAATTTTTATTTCAATTTTCGTTCAATAAAAAAATAAAAATAATTTGCACCGGGGAAAATCGCCGCAGTAAGTTTAGTCATCGTTTAAATTCGACAAATTACTGAAAGTATGACAATTACTAGAAAACAAAATTATTTGCAATCAAAGTCCTTGGTGCAACAAGGAGTCAACTCATTTTTGCGAGGGCTTGACTTTTCTGAGTCCTTATTGCATTCGGATGAAATTCTGCTGATGCAGTTAACTCCCTATGATTTAATAATTTCCTTAATAATTTGAATAAAATCTTAAAAAAAAACAATAAAATAATTTTAATGCAATAAGGGGTCAGAAAAGTCAAGTTTTGTCATGTTGTTGGAAAAATGAGTTACTCTTAGTACTTCAAATATTTAATAGCCAGGAAATGCATAAAATTGGGTATTTGGATATCTTATAAAACCAATCAAGATAACTCCAAATTAACGATACAAGAAAAGGTATTGCTATCATAAAAACACTTACATTCTCCTCTTTTCATCCCTACAATATTATATGCCATACGAGCTTCTAAACATATTAGAAACATAACGCAGTCACAATCGGCTGCAAGCCAATCGTATGATACTCTAAATGAAATACTGAACTCCGATTTATATTTTAGTTGGGAATATATCAAAAGAATGAGGAGTGCACATACAATTATTGCATGACCTTTTATTTACAGGTAGAAACTATTGTAGTAGCCACTATACTCGATGGATGGTTAAACGATTTCTTGAGTTATAGTGAGTTTCATAAATTAAGTTGGGAAATTTTTACAGAATTTTTGTATGGCAACTACATGAAGGACTGTGTGACTATTATAAAATTAACGTATACAAAATTTCAAAGTCGTAACTTAAAGCGTTCTAAAGTTATCGTTCAATATTGGTGAACACGTGTTTTAAGAACTTTTGTATGAGAGCTACCCGAAGGAGTTGATGGATTGCGCTAATTAATGAACTCGGTATTGCTTTTGATATAAAACTAATTCCTGTAAAATTTTGAATCCCTGCTTTAACTCGTACTAGAGTTATAGTGGATTCTGTAACTTGTATACATTTTTGAAGGACTTTTGTAGGCTGCTACACGAAGGACTCATTTGATTTGCATCATATTCGGAACTTTCGTTTCAAACATTGTAAACTTTAAGTATTCAAAATTTCAAGCTCCTAACTTGAAGCATTCGAGCAATAATTGTGAATACGTGTTTTAAGGACTCTTGTATGGGAGGTACTCGAAGGAGTGGAAGGATATCGCCCATTATCGAACTTAGCCTTACTTTTTCCATTTTGCATGTGGTGACCAAATTTCAACTTCTTAGGTCAACGCGTTCTTGAGTTATCGTGCAAACGGACGGACGGACGGACGGACAGCAAACGGGTTTGGGGTTTTTCGCCACTGAGAGTTCATAATGATTTTTTTCTATCCAAAGATCTTTTACGAGTAGCTAGTGTAACAACTCTGTACAATTGATGCGTCGTTGAAAAGCCTGGCCTAAATCCAAATTGGTAGTCCGGTATTATGGGGGATTTGCTTAGAACTTTATTAATTCGATTCAAAATTTTTTTTTCGAATATTTTGCTTAGTACTGGGAGTAAACTGATTGGTATGTAGTTGGAAAGTAGGGAAGGATCTTTACCCGGCTTAAGGATTGGAATTACGATTGCACTTTTCCATTGAGAGGGGAAATAATTCAATTTGAGACAATACGTTAAGAAATCGTTAAGATTTTTTAAATATGAACAAAGCCAGATAATTTTTTAAGAAAACGAGTCTATTATAAGACTCAAAATTAGTTGCCGTGTTCTGAACGATAAATGACAAACGAAAAAATTGCGATAACTGGCGACGTCTATGTCAAAGATTATGTAATACCCAGATGATGAATGGCCATATAAAAATGTGTATCATGTGAAAAAGCTTCGTACCTCTATATTGAACTTGATGAATTAAGCTTTTACAAGGAAATTGTATTCTTTGGATGAACGCTGGAAGATGTGAACACAGCCTTAAAACTTTTACCTATCATCTTTTTTATATTTTATGTATACAACCGTAAATGAAGCTGACATTTCTCGATGAATCTATTTTTTTTTAAATTTCGTTCCTATAATTGAAAGCCTGAAAGCTTCATTGTAGATTCAAACCATCAACCCATGACCTGTTAGCTGGCAAACATTTGCCAGCTTATTTTTAAAAATTTGTACTCGTTTTTAGTCTGACTTTCGTCATGTGGGTATTATAATATGGTATAATATCTGTAGTTGTGTTAAAGAATGAGATGTTGTTAGTTTTGACGTTGCTTACGATAGATTCTCGATAAACTTTTTCAGCTCGGCCTTGCGGTATGGTCGGTGTTCAAGAGAGCCTTAAATTGTCCCTCCTGGTTCTAATATTCTAAAAAACTACACTCCTTCAGAGAAAAACCTAGCATCGGGCCGAAACCCTTTAAAAGGTAAACTGCCTTCAAAATTTTACATTTCGCTCCTAGCCTTCCATAAAATTAGTTGTAAAAGGTGTTTTTTAAGGTGTATGAGAACTATCGATATCGATAACTGTGGTTTGACAGCTGAGAATGTCAAACTGTGTTGACATTTCTGTTAAGTAAGGTTTGGCAAGTCATCATGAATCATTTAACGCCAGAACAACGCTTCCAAATTGTGGAAATTTACTTTGAAAAAAAAATCTGGTCGTGGCTACGTCAATAAACAAAATTGCCGTATATGGAACGCAGACAATCCTCACGCCGTTAACGAATCACCATTACATCCATTAAAATTGACTGTTTGGTGCGGTTTACACGCGGCGGACATATGACGGAAATCATATTTACAAAATAAATGCCATGAAATTATCTATCAGAATATAATAAAAAAATTTCATTCCAACAATATTTCTGTCTTGTATTATAATTTTAAGTTCTCATGCACCTAAAAAAACACCCTATAGTTCCAGCATTACTAGCCTTAAACACACATGTTAAGTTAAAGAAGTTATCACTAATTTACTTATGTATTTTTTGGTCTATTGTTTCATCTTGTTTCCTAGATATGCATTTGAGTAAAGTAATTTTTGAAAATTGTTTCGCTATGTAATTTTAGCATTAAATCGTAAATGTAATTACTAAAAAAAACATTTCATAAATTATTCGACGTCACGGTCGCCGAACGTGACTTTTCATCAAAATCCAACTCACCCATTGGCTAAGGTCGCATGCGCCGCTATATTAAAAAGGGACAAATTCGGCGTATCATGCGTATCGGGGTCTTAATAAAACGAAAAATGCTCGCACACGTTCATATCGAAATTGTCCTATTCTAGAGAATAGAAATAGAAAAATGGAGGACGACCTTAATTTTTATTAAAAGTCGTATGTTAAGAGGGAGAGTTTTTGTAATTCGGCATACTGGTTGGGTTTCTGACATCACCTATGCTATAGAACCTCTGTGTTAGTAAACTATATATGAATATGGTCTGCAAGGGAAAAATTTAATTAATTGATATGTCGGATTAAATATGGAACGCTTCATTTCGCAAGCGATAAAATAAAGAAGGACAATAAAAGCTGGACAGATGTCGATTACATTAAATTTATGACTAGAGTACACGAGAGTCGTAAATTTGAAACTATTGTTATTGTTTATTTTGAATAATTTTTTTTAAGTTTTTGATTTTATAATTCAGGAAACAGTAGCCCGAAAATAAATGAGTTACACTCAGCCGAGAATAATATTTTGATAGTGGCAATTGTTCAGGTGTCATCCCGTAGGGTTCATTCCTCCAGATCGTGGGGTTATTACTCTTGGTGGGTGCGAATATAATTAAAAATACTTTATTGTTAAAATAATAAAGTAAAAAAAACACCAGAAATAGCAATAGTTGTTCGACAAAAATACTTTTATAAGGATCATACTGAACTGAAATAAAAATCGTTGATGTTAGAAACGAAATGGAAACTTTACAGGCAGAATCATCTTTTCAATTTTTATGAGGCCCCAGATGGTTAGGGAAAAAAAAGCTCTACCTGTATTCTAGCAATGTAAAAGATTTAATTTAATTTAATTTGGTCAAATTAACCTGTGAATTTCAAATAAAACCTGTGAATTTTGTGTTAATCAACACAAATGCTATAAAATAAAAACGAGTCTATATAATGGCTGTTTCTGTGGTTCGTATTCAGTTACTCTACTTGTCACAAGGTTATTGTAATGTCATAAAGAATAAAAATATTCTATGAAATTAACGTATCGAACAAAGGGTGCATACAGGGGTGGGTGAATACTGGTTAATTCTTTTTTATTCCGATTCAGATCTGATTAAACTAATTTCTTTATCAAACATCCCGGTAAACTTATGATAACTTATCATTGGGAAAACCCTACCATGCAGTACGTTTTGCGAAAACATCGACTGCGAGCCGCTACGTCGAAAAATTTCTTTGTCAATGAATTTTCAGGCGATACGAAAACGATTGATCTGACAAAAATATGACACCTCGTTGGCAAATCGTAACAGCAAATTTAAAACGATTCGCTGATGCATTTTACTAACAGTTGGCTTTTATAAACCCAACAATTTTTTGCTGCCCTGTGCACTACAAATATGTTTGTGAACTTCCCTTTTCGCATGATGTTATTTCCTTTTATCAGTCACTTTACACACAGCTTAATTCATATCTTCACCATTTTCATTCACGAGTTTTAAGTAAGTGATGCATTTCTTGTAGTTTTTTAAATTTCCTGCATTCATGTATTTTTTTTGTTTTTTCAAACATAACTCAGCAAATCATTGGTGAAACTTCTCTACAATGTTTGGTGGGATGTTTTATGAAAACATTCACCGAACTGAATGGGGTTTAATTTAGTTTTATCACTTATAGGGTGAGTTGTATTCTGAGCCCTCCCTAGAACTTGACACTTGGATAGTTGGTTACAAAAAGAAATAATGCTTGCCCTTGCTTCGTGCTAAGTGTATTACAATTCATTCATTAAACAATCAGCCAATTTATTTATGAACGTCAAATTTTTGGGAGTGATATTTCCTGCTAGACCAAAGGGACTACAGTTTTACTTTATTATTTTTTAATAATAAAGTATTGTGATCGACCTGAAATTTCAAAAAAATTTGGTACCCTGAAATTTTGTTCTGAGCTTGAGTCAGGGACCTGGTAATAGAAATGGACTACCCATATCAGATTTTCCCATACAATATCCGAGACAACGATGGGCCGAAAAACATTGCCATCTCTCTCCCGCTCAATTACACGGTGTTGTTGTTGTTCGGATTTTGAATTTTCGAAAAGTTTCGAAACTTCAAAGTGACAAAAG
Organism: Beris morrisii; assembly: GCA_951812415.1. Taxonomy (NCBI): domain Eukaryota; kingdom Metazoa; phylum Arthropoda; class Insecta; order Diptera; family Stratiomyidae; genus Beris; species Beris morrisii. The sequence goes on from OX638310.1 coordinate 171,297,690, forward strand.
GAAATTCATAGTTGAGAACTGTCACAACAAATCAGGTAAGTAAATGTTTTTATTTTTGAATTTAATATTTATGTGATAAACTTTATATTAAAGTAAAATTTTTGTATAACGAATGGTGCGGCATTATGAAAGGAAGTACACGCGCCTTTGCCATCGAGTTTTAACGATTTGCGGGCCCCGCCGGGCAGTGAAGAATTATCAACAAGAACGATCGCTGAAGTTATTGCAGGTCTAAAAGTAAGTAATTATTTTAATATTGAAAAAAAGTGGCAGTGCATTAGTTAGATACTACGGGTGTGTGTGGATTCGCGGCTAAATTCAATTTAGTGCACTAATTTAAAAAGTTTTTAGTTTAGGAAACCTTCATACGTGTATACTAAATTCGTTCATTTCCAATTTAGTTATGAAGAATTTCATTTGCAGAATAACATTTAGTTTGCCGAAGGGAATTTAATGCACTTAATTAAATTTAATCAGGAATCCACACGCTTAAAATCTTCATGAACAAAACTAATTCCTACATCTGCATCAATTATAGAAATTTACATTTTTCTCAATTGATACATACGAGTATGTATTTAGAATTGACGCAATTTCATCGTTAGTATCATTAAGCCTCCCAACCACGTCTAGCTCGCACTGTTTGGGAGGATCTGAAAATGAAATTAATATTATATATAAAAAAATAATTAAATTACAGCCTTCAATTGATTCCAGATTCCTTTCGAATTTCAACCAAAGGTAAATCATCTTGGGATTGCCAGAAGCTGTTTCATCCTTGACGCGGGTGTCTCCAGCAGACGTTCACGCATTGGGCGAATGTGATACAGACAAAATAATACGACAACGGGTAAAGCCTATTCTCTACTAATGGATATATTGTCTACTAATATTATTTCTTTATTTAGGTAAATGGAATTTTTGAAATTAGTGTGAGTAAGGAATTTTTTAAAACTATAATTTTTCATTTTTTTTAACTATACTAACTATCTATCAGTCATCTCTGCCTTACATTGATTTTGATTTTTTATTTTGAAATTTGATAAAAAGTTTAAAACCGTGAAATATTTTTTCTTTTTGTGAATTTGTACAGTTAGAAATGGGTTGTTTTACAAGCTTTTAGAGTACCTATATTTTTTGAAAAAGGGTATATATTGATAAATTTTTAATTTTAGTCGTTTGACACGTTTGCCTTCTTGTAGTTTCTTAAGAATGGCTACTTATTTCAGAAGAAATAAGCTGCTTATTTTGCAATCCTTTAAAGATAATATTTAAGGATTTGATGCTTGACTCGCGACGATTTATTAATCGAATACAATTTTTTTTAATTTTATTTTTTGCATGTAATGCATTCTGATATTTTTTTCTTGAAATTAAATTTTTATTTTGTTTTCTTTTTGATACAGGGGGAATTTTGGATATAGAGGAACAAGGGTATTTTGGAATTTGAACCTCAGGAGATTTGGAAACAACTAATTCCTCAAAGCTAACTAATTCCTCCGAGATAACTACTTCGTCATTTATCCTGTCCATATCGACATAATCGCTTAGCATTTCAAGTGATAGTTCTTCTACCTTTGTATTATATTTAATATGAAACAAAATTTTAAATATATAAATATTGTGAAAATAAATAAAAGAAAATATAAACACGTAACAATGAAATCATTTTTTTTTAAATTAAAGGTAACAAAAACAACAACTTAAGTACTTACTTCCGATAAATATTCGACCTCCATCGGAATCGCGCACTTCCGAAGGGTCGTTTTGAATGCTGAGTGCGTTATGTCCTTATCATCGAAATGAAGAGAATGACTTATCAAAAGTAGAGTATCGGGAAAATTATGTTGTTTTGGGAGAAATTGCTACTGTTACAGAAGAGGAAAAGTCAAAAGTCTAGAAGTTCAATTTCTGTTTTGCTACCAGTTCCAATTACTACAATACAAGATACTATATCGAAGGAAAAAGAGAGATATAATATCAATGTTCTCTTTCATGCCAGAAGAAGTAGTAAACTTCAATAAAGTAATTTTAAAAATATATTAATTACTACTTATTTGTAAAATATTTTATTACAGTCTCAAGATGTGATTTTTTTTAAATTTTTTTATGTTTGAATACATATTATTTTAGGTATTGACCAACTTAATAAACACTTATTTTTGTTAAATTTTCTAAGCTTTCATTTCTTTCATTAAATTTTTCTTAAGTTGAGAAATAAGCGATGAATATCTATATTAGAAAAGTAGATTTATTTTTAGTTGAAATATGCATTATATTTTTTTATTGCATATTTAACAAAACAGGTATTGAACAAGTCGATTTGTACTTAAATGTTGAATATGCAGCAAAAAGTGGTATATTGAAGAAATTTATTTATTTACTGAAAAAACAAGTGCTTCATCTCAATTAAAGAACTCTGCTAATTTTTAACAGAAATTTTCATTTTGGAGGAACTGCTATGAATTTTATCTATCCCTTTTCTACGAAAGATAACAAACCCTACACGAAAGTTTCACAAAGCAAAACCGCACTTTTTTTTTGGTTGTGAATAAAGATACTGAACTTTCAGATTAGATTTTCAAGCTGCGATATTATAAAAATTTAAATCCTGCGGTTTCACTTAACCCGGAACATACCGCTATGTAGTCCCTGGATTCACCAACCCAAAAAATATTATACGACCCCAATCTTGAAACTAGCTACCCTCTGGCGTTATGCCGATACTCCACCGCGAACTTCATTGGCATTGACAGAAATGAGCGTGAGGATACAAGGCTTAATCGACAGGACATTTAGATATTTTTCTTAGAATAATTTAATTTTAAACTAACACGGAAAAAAAAGAAAAGAAACTAGACTAAGTACTAACATTATTAGCAGCTTCCCTAGTATAAGGCATGCTGGACCGAGACATTCGCTACAGAAACTAATAGCCTTCAGCTATCAGTCCAAGTGGAGAATGGTTCGGCCTGGAATAATTATAAGAAAATATAATTTATAATTATAATCCAATTAAAACAAATACTCACGATTTCCAACATCCAACATAGTTGGAAGAACTCTGGCGGATTTCGTGGGTATTATAGACATAGGTATACATTAGAATTGTTATTGAAATAAAGATACTTTGATCCTCCCAAAAATATTCCCCGATACCATTTATATCTTAGAGTGCCCACTTGAGGCCATTAAGAACATTAGCAGATTAGATATTAAAGCACTTTTTAAAACTTAAATAATATCGCTATGTGGGTAACTACCTAAAAAACTTAACATATCTTGTTGCGCCAGCTGCGTTGCTTAAACAGTTCTCCACACTACACTTCCACTTTCCCACAGACATTATTCCACTTTCCTTAAAAGTATCTACGTACGGATGTAATTTGTTATTTCATTTTTCCAAATCGCTCTGAAATTTCCACGCACTTTCTATATTCGACAATAAGTCAGAATAAAAATTCTCAGAAACAAAAAGTTTCTCAGAATATATTCTTGCTGTACTTTGTGAACTATATTAATATCATTAAGAGACTTTACCTACAAAAATACACGCAATTTTTCTCAATACTCTTTTTGGGAATTCGTATATTTTACAGGAACTATATTACAAAAAAAAAACGATACTTGTACAACATTTTTTTATTTAACTGTATCAATAACAATTTATTTATTTGATATAGCAAGACAAAATTCTACCATCTGCCAATTTCAATTATAAAATAGAAAATTTAATATTATAAATATTTATAACGGTTTTGATTTGCGAATGCAACGGTCAAATCACAGCTGACACCAAAATTTCACTTTCCAACAGCACACTCCATCTTCTTCTAATTCCCACGATCTGAATGCATTTATCTCTGTCCAGCTCAATAAGGAAATTAAATTACCCAAATTATGTCCCTTAGCATTCGAAGTTCCATAAACGAGCTAAAATCAAGTAAAAAATGGTATTTCTGAATGAAACTACAATAAAAGTTATTATCAGAAATTATTTCATGTTCATTTACAATTTTAGAACGATACCTTGCTTATATATATAAAAAAAAAGTTCGAGAAGTACAAAACTCGACTAATCACGTACAATTTTTTCGAAACTTCAAATCAGAAAACTTGTCCCAAATGAGATAGCGAAATAGATAGTCCATCTATATTACCAGTTCCCTGGCTTGAGTAAAAAAAAATGTCCGTGAATCCACATTTTCACGAATTTCGTTAAAACTTTTAGACATGACGAGCTATCAAAGCAATTTTGCTTCTGCGGGCTATTTGTATAAGCGCCTAGGAACGTTCTTCAAAATTGTTCGATATCCAACCCCTCAGGGGGTGTAAAGTGGTTGTGTACTTATTCACGAATTCTGATATATTTCTTAGGTATATTGGGATTTGTAATTCACTTTTACTTCTATAAGCTTTAAACATAGTCGCGGAAGAAATGGATTTAAGTATTTTAATACTCTAGATGAAATCATATTTTAATACTCTAGATGAAATCATATAGAGTATTATAAGTTTAATCCAGCCCAAAAGTTTGTAACGCATAGAACCAAGCCTCGGACGGAAAAAAGTTATATATTATTTTTTGTTTATTTGTGCCCAAAAACCTCAAATCCGCTTGACGTCCGTCCGTCCGTCCGTCCGTCCGTCCGTCCGTCCGTCCGTCTGTCCGTCCGTCCGTCCGTCCGTCGGTCCGTCTGTCCGTGAACACGATAACTCAAGAACGCCTTCACCTAGGATCTTGAAATTTTGAATCTGGATGTTTGGTTGAATTTGTAAGGCTAAGTTCGTTAACGGGCAAAATCGTCCTACTCCTTCGGGTAGCTGCCATACAAAATGTCCTTAAAACACGTGTTCAAGAATATTGGTCGATAACTTCAGAAGGGTTTAAGCTACGACATTGAAATGTTGTATGTGTTATTTTTCCAATAGTTGGAGCTAAATATAAGATTATGAAGAAAATCCTGTTAGTCCTTCATGTAGCTGCCATACAAATATCCTGTCAAAATGTATTCACTTAATTTACGAAACTCACTATAACTCAAGTAATCTTTTAGCTACGTATTCAAAATTTTGAAAAGGAAGTTCGACTTTACTAGTCAGCGAAATCCTTTTACTCCTTCTGGTAGCTGCCATACAAAATGTCCTTAAAACAAGTGCTTAAGAGTATTGGCTATTGGAATAAATCCTATTAGTCCTTCGTGTAGCTGCCATACAAATACCCTGTCAAAACGTCTTCACTTAATTTACGGAACTTACTATAACTCAAGTAATCTTTTAGCTATGAATTGGAAATTTTGTACAAATTAGTTTTGAGTAAAAACGAAGTTCGAGTTTGCTAATCAGCGAAATCCTTTTACTCCTTCTGGTAGCTGCCATACAAAATATCCTTAAGACACGTGTTCAACAATATTTTTCGATAACTTTTGAACGCTTCAAGCTACGAATTTGAAATTTTGTACACGTTCATTTTTGAATGGTTCCAAGGAAAAGGATAAATATGTAAGAAATCGAGTGAGTCCTTCCTGCACCTCCCATGTGAAAGTCCTTCAAAAGGGACATTTTTTTTCGATGACTTACCCAGTTCAAGATATGACATTAAGCACTGAATATTGTCTTTTTTTATTGTCTAAGGAATAACCAGGAGGCTATTTGGAACTTTATTTTATAGGTTGTCAGTCGCAGAGTAACCTATACCGCATCTCAGCATTAAACACGTTTCGGACTCCTACCCATAAAATAATAAAGTTGCGCCCAGACTGTTGGCAGATTTTTACAATTCTCTTGACATTAAGTATAAGACTCTGACTACTCTTGCAGGTGTGGTTTAAGAATCGTCGAGCAAAATGCCGTCAAATTCAGAAGCAACAGCAACAAAACCAACCCGCAACACCTTCCACAAATAGCAGCAGCAGTAATAGTGCCAATAACGGAAATACACGAGCTGGAAATCAAACATCAGGAACGTCGACGACGACTAATGGCGAAACAGGGACATCACAAGCTGGCAAACTGCGAACAGTATCAACAACAAAACTCAAAGGAATCAACCACATCAAATCAGTAACTCCAATTCATCATACCAACAACAACATCAGGTAAACGTTTCTCCCTTTTTTCTACAATTCGAATTCAATTACAAAGTAAATGCACTTTTTTTAGTCCCTCTACAGGATCTCCAGCGACGTCCAACACAATTCTACGGGATTCCCCGAGCTTCTTCAAATCCACACAAAACCATTTTTTCCTAGGCTCAAACACAACTCCGCCTGGTGTGAGTATTGCCTTATCACGGACACTATGTCCCAAATTGAAAAAAATTAGTAGTACTTTTTGTCGAACTATTCGCCATCTGACTTTCATATCGTGCACTTACCGATATTAGTTCACCTAACAACCAAAAGTGCAGGCCAAACTTAAGCCACACTACACGACAGAATTTAGGTCGAGTTGATTTTTGACTTCAAAATTTTCCTCAACTACAGGTAACCTGTTCTTACTCCAGTAACAATTCGATATGGTCGCCGGCTGCAATCGAAAGTTCCTCAGTATTAGCAACACCCTCTTCACCTTTAGACTCTCGAACTTCGGCATGGAGTCAAGCAGCCGTGGCTGCAGCAGCCGCATCTTCACAATCCAATTGCTATCAAAACTATCCCGGCTACTATTCAAATATGGACTATATCGGATCAGCAGCGGTACAACAACAATTGGTTTTTATTTAATGCCTAAATCCTGCTCTTGTAACCCATTGAACCTTAAAAATTTCCCTTTCTTCGCAGGACAATGCAATTGAATCGGGCTGGATGAAATCGCGAGAGGAGAACTGGTTCTACAATAGTGCAGTAAACTGGGACTCACATAGATCTAATAAATAACTTTTACACACATTCCCACATATCGAATAGTTTATGAATTCTTAAAGTCATATCACAAGTTTAATATCATAAACTATTGTAAACCAAAAAAAAAAATTAAAATCCTTTATTGATTTTTGTAAATTTCCTTATCTTATCTGCATATCAACGAAACAAAGATGTTTTTCTTATTTAAGTAATGATATTGTACATTTTTCTTAGGAAAGTAGAACAAAAATTGAAAAAGTAAATATAAGCAAAATTATAAAATGCAAAAACGAAATAATGTTTATAGTACTATGGATGTAAATAAAAAGAAATTCTGATATTTAAAAATTTAATTGGTTTACTTCTTAATAGATGGCGTGAAAATGGTGGCCTGCGATTCAGGCCAAAATCGAAATTGTGACGGAATCCTATTTTCAGTATCAGTCTCGAGTTACCAAACTAGAAGACCGGTTTATTAGGGGTATACAGGGTGCGCCATCTTTTATATCGGTATGTAAACATTGAATTGAATTTCAACAGATTGACTTGATTGGACAAGTTTTGGAAACGTCAATTCAGTAAAATTTTAACCATGGATCGCTTCACACTGAAACAACGCTCCGAAATAGTGACGCTGTACATTGAGAATAGTCGTTCCGTTGTGTTAACTCAACGTGTATATCGTCGAAAATGTCGTGGCCAACAGGAACCGTCTGACAACACTATTCGTCGTTTGGTGTCGAATTTTTTTGAGCACGGGACAGTAGGAGATCGTCGACATGCCGTTCAACGACGACCAAGACGTTCCAATGAACTGGTTGAAGCGGTCAGAGAGAGAGCGTTGCCGAGAACCCAGAAATCTCATATCGTCACCGCGCTCAGCATTTTGGCGTCAGTGGAACCACTTTGTGGCGCATTTTGAGGAATGATTTGCATTTGTTTCCGTATAAAGTGCAATTAACACAAAGAATATTGCCGGCAGACCGTCCACGTTGCTCGGAATACGGCCAAGCAGTCGCTCGAATGGTTGACACTGAACCTGATTTTTGGAAGCAAATTTTGATGACCGACCAGGCCCATTTCACACTCTTTGGCGATGTTAATAAGCAAAATTGCCACATTTGGGGAACGGAGAATCCACATGAGATCCATGAAACGCCATTGCATGATCAAAAAGTGACTGTTTGGGCCGGCGCTTGCGCCAATACAATCATTGGGCAATTTTTTTTCCGACAAAACGAAACAGTCTATGGAGAACGATATCGGTGGATGTTAGCTCATTATGTCTGCCCGCAAATGCGTGAAAAAGGTCTGGATGGTTACTGGTTTCAACAAAACGGTGCGCCATGCCACATTGCAAATGAAACAATTCAGTTTCTGCAACGAAAATTGCCTGGACGTCTGATGTCGAAAAGAGGCGACATTGACTGGCCATCGAGATCTCCAGATTTGACTCCTCCGGACTTCTTTTTATGGGGTTATTTGAAAAGCAAAGTGCACGCCAGCAAGCCTCAGACCATTGACGAGCTCAAAGCAAACATTCGTGCCGAAATCATCGCTATACCGCCCGAGATGCTCGAAAAAGTAATGGAAAAAGCAGCAAAAGGTGACAATTTGCTGTGGCCAATAGAGGCAGTCACTTGATTGATGTTCTGTTCAAAAACTAATCCAAATAAATTCTAAAGGACCAAATTGAATAAAAATACCTCACATATAAAAATCAGTTGTTTTTTTTTCAAAGTTATTCAATGTTCACATACTGATATAAAAGATGGCGCACCCTGTACAAAATATAGGATTGAACTGATTTAATATATTGTTGCGAGATAGAAAATTTAATGTTTTCTTTAATTATGACTGTACATATTTTCTATTTGAATGAACACGTGAAAGATTATTTTACTTTATTATTTTTTAATAATAAAGTATTTTTTATTTACATCAATACCTTACAAATTATTTGAAAAAAAATTTGTTATTAATTAGAAAATCACCACACTTCGAATACTTTTGCCATCTTTCATCAATACGAACGCATCACCTATCTGCTCCAATGACATAGTATGCGTTATAAATTCATCAACCAAAATCTTTTTATTCATATAATCGTCGACCAACTTTGGAACTGCTTCAACACTACGCCAACCGCCAAAAATCGATCCTTTCACCGTTCGTCCGATAACAAGTTGAAGTGGTCGAAAATCTAAAGTTTTATCGTATGGCGGAATACCAATTAAAGTACATACGCCCCAGTTTCGATTAGTCGATTCCAAAGCGACTTTCATTGCATCGACATTTCCAATACATTCGAAAGTGTAATCAAAACCGCCATTGGTCATTCCAAAAAGGATATCCTGAATGTTCTTTCCGGCGAAATCTCTCGGATTAATGAAGTCCGTACAACCAAACTCTTTAGCGATTTTGAACTTTTCCGGCTTTATATCGATACCATAGATTTTCGATGCGCCAGCATTTCGACATCCCATCACTGCGGCCAATCCAATGCCACCGAGACCCCAAATAGCACAACGACTTCTCGGTTCGACCTGTAACAATTAGATGTGAGATAGTGAAAATTAATTTCAGAAAAATTAAAAAAATTTATTGAGATTTCCACTCCAAAAAAAGAGCTTGCAAAGAGCACAAGCCTTATTATCGGATGAACAAACATAATTAAAGTAAAAATCTGTGGTGTTGAGGCGTCTTTCAATTATCATCCCCCTGCTCCCCACAAAAGAAAAAAACCTTTCTGTACCATCTGCACTCCTATTAATATACTTTAATGTACCCAATTTGTCTGGAAATGTTTTTTCTTGAATTTAGTTAGTTTTAATTTAGTTTAGTACATTCCATTGATACGCAAATTAGTTTTAAATCATTTGTTCTCTATTAATCATAGCTCAAAAGCTTGTAAGTGAGGCAAATTAATAAATATTGATTTCATTTGATATCGCTACAAAGTTTCTAAGGGTCTAAGCCGGTATCTGGGGGGGGCTCCCGGCCCCCCTTGTCCCCCTCACGGCGCGCCTATGGCTGCAAGCCAATCGTATAATACTCTAGATGAAATACTGAACTCCGATTTATATTTTAGTTGGGAATATATCAAAAGAATGAGGAGTGCACATACAATTATTGCATGACCTTTTATTTACAGGTAGAAACTATTGTATAGTGGCTACTCGATGGATGGTTAAACGATTTATTGAGTCATAGTGAGTTCCATAAATTAGGTTACAGAATTTTTGTATGGCAACTACATGAAGGACTTATGGGATATTTTTCATATAGATACTTTCAGCTGCGACTATTATAAAATCAACGTATACACAATTTCCAAGTCGTAACTTAAAGTGTTCTAAGATTATCGTTCAATATTGGTGAACACTTTTGTATGACAGCTACCCGAAGAAGTCTACGGATGGCGCTAATTAATAAACTCATTCTTACTTTTGATATAAAACTAATTCCTATAAAATTTTGAATCCCTGCTTTAACTCGTCCTAGAGTTATAGTGGATTCTGTAACTTGCATAAATTTTTGAAGGACTTTTGTAGGCTGCTACACGAAGGGCTCATTCCACCAACGCGTTCTTGAGTTATCGTGCAAACGGACGGACGGACAGACGGATGGACAAAGGCTCGGTTCTATGCGTTACAAACTTTTCGGGCTGGATTAAACTTATAATACTCTATATGATTTCATCTAGAGTATAAAAATATCTTATATTAGTATTTTAGATTTTGACTCTATACTTTCTTTCTGAAGCTTATTTTATTAATTAGGACTAATTGATTAATTGCAAAAACTATTAGATTGAAGGTCACAACCAAAACCTTGTTCTTTAAGGTCCAAAAGATGTCGACACGTGTACCAAACTTAAACAAATTTTCTGAGAAAACTGGAATTCTGTAAACTGATTTCGGTTCTTCTAAATTCACGACACTAAAAATACATTTAAATCACAACAACACAACAAGAATCTGAAATTATAAAAAACAATAATAATATTTACGTTTGCAGTGTTTAAAGCAGCTCCATATCCTGTGGATATCGCACACCCAATCAAGCAAACTTTATCGAGAGCTGCTTCTTTATTAATCTGTAATAAATTGTTTTAATTTTAATATGGTTATTAATTTTACACGGTTTAATTAATTGTATACCTTGGCCAACGAAATATCACTAACGACAGTATATTCCGAAAAAGTCGAAGTTCCCATTGAGTGGAACAAAGTCTGTCCTTTACAAGAGAACCGAGTAGTTCCATCCGGCATTAGTCCCTTGAGTTGGGTCTGTCTTATCTTCTGGCATAGATTCGTCTTAGGATTTTTACATCCCGGACAATCGAAACATTGTGGAACGTACAACGGTATGACATGATCGCCCGGCATAAATTTCGTTACTCCTTCACCGACACTTTCAACAATACCGGCTCCTTCGTGTCCTAAAATTACTGGAAATACTCCAACTTGGGATACGAGACCATTTAGAACTGACAGATCACTACGACAAATTCCTGTTGCGACCATTTTAACCCGAACTTCATGCGATTTTGGTGTAGCTACTTCAATTTCTTCTATCGTAAGGGACGTTTTTGGACCCCAAGCCACTGCTGCGCGACAATTTATTACCTTTAATTTTTATTAATATCTATTCAAATTGTAAAGTCAGATTTAAATCTTACTTTTCCTATTGTATCTGCCATTTATTTTCTGATATTTTTCGATGTTTAAAAACTATGTTGGTTATTTTTTGGTAGCTCTGTCATGAAAAAATTCATTCTCGTTTAGGAAAAACTGTACAGATTTTGATTAAATTTTGTACACCTGTAGACACTCTTATTAAGGTCTTGTTCACATAGAAGCTCTACATAACCCTTCATTGTGTCAATTCACTTTCTTTATCAATCACAGATAATTCGGTATTTTCAGTGCTACCATTGTAATTCAAAATGCATTTTTTTTAAACAAACATAACAATTTTATATTTAAATAAAACACAAAATAAATGAGATAATTTCTAAACATTGCTCGTTTGTGAACTTCACCATTATAAAAATGTAAACTTTGACTGAATTTTTGACATTGACAGACCAGCAAAAAAGTTTAAGGCTGCGTTTGTATTAAAGTACAAAATTGTTATGTACCTATTGAATAACCCTTTAGATATATGTACTACAAAATTTGAGTAAAACAACGTTTAGCTTTGCATTTGAGTCCGATGGTGGCGCAAAAAAATGGGCACCGGAAATAGAGAACTTACATTTCCACGAAGTTTGATATATCTCTAAGGTCTTCTGAGATATCGAATTAATTTTAATTCTACAACCTATTCAGATAAATACATAGAAATTGTTTGCAGCATTTCTTGGTATTCAAACCCTAAGCGGTGTCAAAGAGTTGTATACATTTTCACGTATTCCGAAATATTTCTCAGATCTGATTAGTTTTTCGTCGACGTCCCGGATTATGACCCAAAAATGTTATTTGTGGTTTAAAAGTGTCAATAGCGTTGACACTTTTGCCGCACCTCGATTCTGTCAGATTTTTTTATATATTGACTAATTGGTAATTAATTAATTTCACTGAACTTATATCTTTAAAATTTTCAAACAAGTTTCCGCGATGAAAGTACGCTTGAATTTTCATTTGTAACGATTCAGAATCGTCCTGAAGAGATTTGCTTATACGTATTATTATGTATTTCTCAAAAATCTGTGAAAAATTTTATTTTGTTAAGTTTAAATGTGAATTTTTTATAAGAACCAGACAATTTATTTATTGTATTGCAAAGCTTGTATTTGACTATTTGTGGCTTGAAATTAATATAATAATATTAATATTCAAATATAGTGAAATATCATCAAGGTGATTTCAAAACATTTCAAATTTTGTTGAGATCTTACAGATTTTGGAAGATTTTTGGCGAAATAACGTCAAATCTGTGAAATCTTGCGATGTAAACCAGGTACTAGTTGAGTCCTAAAAGATTCAAATAACAACTTAACAGTACTATTTTTACTCGGAAAATTTGTTTAAATTTATTACTTTTGTAATGGGTTTAGACTGATAAAGATTTCAGTATTTATTGAACCTTTCCCTAAGCTCGAAAAACAATACCTTTACGGACACGACTCTAGAAAATTTTTTCTTCTTACTTGACCGATCTAATTTGCTTTATAAGTTTGTCCTATTGCCTTTGAGTCACTATGTTTATATAAAATTCCATTCAACATTTTTTCAATTTAGATTTGAAAACAATAAAAAAAACTGAATATAAAAGAATTATATTATTATTGAAAAATTACACAAGTTTACAAAAAAAAAACATTTATCTAGAATTGAGCATAAACGTGGTATTTCAAGAAAATAAAATCAAAAGTGTACAACACTTCGAATACTCTTACCCGTTTCCATCAATTCAAATGCATCGTTAATTTGTTCCAATTTCATTGTATGCGAAATCATTTCATCGATAATAATTTTCTTATTCAAGTAATCTTCGACAAGTTTCGGAACAGCCTCGACACTCTTCCAACTTCCAAAATAAGTTCCCTTCAATGTTCGTCCCGTAATAATATGCAAAGGGAACACACTCATATACTTATCGAAGGACGAAACTCCAATTAAAATATTAACACCCCAAGTAGGATTTGACGATTCGAATGCGGATCGCATCGTTTCGACATTCCCAATACATTCGAAAGTGTAATCGAAACCGCCCTTTGTCATGCCAAGTAAAATGTCCTGAATTTTCTGGCCAGGAAAATCTTTCGGATTAATGAAATCAGTGCATCCGAATTTTTTGGCTATCTCGAACTTATCCGGATTAATATCGATACCGTAGATTTTCGATGCACCAGCATTGCGGCATCCCATCACAGCAGCCAGGCCAATACCACCAAGACCCCAGACGGCACATGTAGTTCCTGGTTCAACCTAGAAGGATTTAATTAATATAAATGTTAAATTAGTTTAGCCTATGATTGAATTTTAACATAACTAAAACTTTTTAAATTTAGTTATGAATTAAAACTGAAATTTAAAAACAAAAAAATAAGTTACAAAAAATAATCAATAGAGTTTAATTTAATTAGCATGAAATTTTAATTATACATTTATGTTTTTGGGGATTTCAAAATTTTTGAATCATAGCCCGTAATATTTTGTAATTTGGGAATCACAATACTTTGGGTATTACCATACTTTACATAAAATTTACAAAGTAAAATAAAATTTTAATGTTTGCTAATGTTCGAACTAAAATTCGTTTAAGTAAAATAATGATGTATTTACCTTTGCAGCTTTAAGAGCAGCTCCATAGCCTGTAGCAATACCACATCCAATTAGGCAAATCTTTTCCAATGGCGCTTTATCGTTTACCTATTCAAGAAAAACAATGTGATTGATACAATAAAAGCAATTGAATTGTGATTTTCTAAAACTTTATACAAACCTTGGCTAGCGATATATCAGCCACTACAGTATATTCGGAAAAAGTAGAAGTTCCCATCGAATGATAAACAGTTTCCCCCTTGCATTTATACCGAGTTGTTCCATCGGCCAGGACGCATTGCGCTTGAGTTGCATAGAGCTTCTGACAGATATTTGTTTTCGAACTCAAACAACCGGGACACTTGAAACATTGCGCAACATACAGCGGGATTACGTGATCGCCAACTTTAAATTTCGTTACTCCTTCGCCAATACTTTCGACAATACCGGCACCTTCATGACCCAATATGATCGGGAATCTTATGCCTGTCGTAATAACTCCATTCAGGAAAGATGCATCCGAGTGGCATACTCCAGTTGCAACCATCTTAACTCGAACTTCATTGGCTTTTGGTGGCGCTACTTCGATTTCTTCGATCGAAAGTTTAGTTTTGGGTGCCCAAGCTATCGCAGCTTTGCATCTTATGATCTAGAAATTTTGAAAAAAAAAATTTTTTTACAAGGAAATACTTTACAAGATTTTTAACTTTTTGTAGAGTAGTTTTTCGTTGTAGCAGTCTAGGAAAGATTACTGCAACAATTACTTCGATTGGCGGAAAACGCTACTCGTCCAACATCAAGGCAATTTTTAGTAAATCAATAAAACAAAGGTGAATAATTTTTTATGGAAATGTTAATTAACAAATCGGCCAACAGTCTGGGCGCAACTTTATTATTTTATGGGTAGAAGTCCGAAACGTGTTTAATGCTGAGATGCGGTGTAGGTTACTATGCGACTGACAACCTAAAAAATAACGTTCCAATAACCTCCTGGTTATTGCTTAGGTTATCAGTCACATAGTCACCTACACCGCATCTCAGCATTAAACACGTTTCGGACTTCTATCCATAAAATAATAAAGTTGCGCCCAGACTGTTTGCCGATTCTTTTTAGTTTTATTTACTCTAGTAGCACATCTACATATAGGTACTAAGTTTCAACTTTCTAGCATAAGCCGTTTCTGAAGTATGAAAAACCACCCCCCTCCCCCTTCGTACCATGCTACCCCTATCAAAAATTCATTTTTCTCGGATGTCGCTATAGTAGCTCTGTACAGTTTTCAATTATTAGCTTTCTATCCTTTGCGGCTTTCGAGAAATTAAAATCAGAATTTTTTCATTTCCACCCCCTCCCAACATCACTCCCTACACCCACACCCTCAAAATTGTTTCCACCGCTAGAGGTCTATTGGTCCTAACTGCTGTAAAATTTTCAAGATCATATCTGATACGGTTCTTGAGATATAAAAATTTAATTTTTTGAAAAATGACTGTCTCTCACCGCCGCGCTTCACCTATCCACTCAAAAATTTTACTAGTAAATTCTATATACAAAAACCAAATTGTATCTTCCTGGCACAATTGAATCGGAAGATATTGTAATTCAAAGTTTTTCACCCTCTCCCCCATACCTCACCACACCCCTTAACAATGTTAATCCTTTTCTAATCGCCTAGTATCTCTTAAGACAACTACAAAGTTTCAGCCATCTGACATAAATCGTTCAGGAGATATGGATTTTAGAATGTTTCAATCCCAGCTTTCAAGCGTTTTTGACGCATTGTTTCCCCCCACCCACTCGCACACCCCTCGATCCCTATCGAGGAAATCAAACTTGTAGTTGTAAAGTGCTGCATATCAGTGAAGTGGTTCGAAATAATAAAAATTGTAATTCTTTATAGTAGCTGTGAATCATCAATTTCGGTAAAAATTATTGTCATAATAACTACATTATGATTGAGTGCACTAGTTGCGGTTTTGAAACAAGCTCGCTTTGCAAATACAACAAACATTTGTATGTCCATCGTGGAAGAAAATGCGCTGGTTTCAAATGTCGATGGATTAATTGCGATCTTTTGTTTTCCACGTATTCGACGTATCAAGTGCATTGGTTTAGAAGCCATTCCATCAAATGTATATGGTAGATGAATACGATTGCCGCTTGCAGAAGGAGTTATACAATTGTCGGATTTTTGCATGCAAATTTAAGTCTAGGAATATTAAGGAAATAATGACACATTGTGCAAATCATATAAAGTTTGAAAATCAAATTACTTGCCCTTTTAAAAATTGCGTAATGGAGATATGGATATAAATGTTATAGTTGCTATTACAACATTTTTCAACAAGAATGCGAGGTTCTTATTTGGAATACTCGATATACATATATCTTGAATTATAAAACCTATGAAATTTATAAAATTATAACTTAAACATTTATAGATCAGCAGACTTTAGAAGATGTAAATACGGCGAATCCAACGAATGCACCTTGGATTGCTATAATAGGTGAGCCCTTTAATATATGTAGGTAAATTTGGATTTACAACTTTACCTAATAATTTATTTGCAAAATCCGATAGACACCTTGATAAAGTGTATTTCTTTTTTGAAAGAAAAAATATTAAAAAATATATTAATGTAAATTTCATAGAATGTATAAAAGAATTGATAAGCTTTTATTATGTATTTAACGTAATACCTTGGATACACTGCTCGTATACAAATCATAATATCATCAATATCACCAGTGTATCACCCAATAATACGCATATAGTACGTCAACGAGCTGATATCTACATAATATCCAACGTGTTTCCTTGTATATAAATTCGATGATTTTAGCTGACATAGCCTGCTTTTAACTGCCATCAGCGCCATCTAAAACTGAGATCAACTGAAATTTCAATGAATGGCAGTTGTGGATTTTTCTATCCTTCCGTCAGGTAGAATTGTTTGAGCGTGTTTTCATTTTTCTGTGTGATGTGATGGACCGGTTTCTACAAGTATAACATGTGTGGGCTGTGTATCATGCCATCTTGTATCGCATATCATGATTTGAATAATGTGATTTGTATACAAGCAGTGTATCCATGGTATAACATATCCCAAAGAAGTCTCAAACACTAGAATTTTTTGTAAGATATATTTGGGAAATGTACCCCGAAACTTTAAGAGGAAAAAAAATCATATTAATAATATAAGTAAAATAAACAATTTAATTACTAAATTAAGAGATTTCAAATAAATGTCAAAAATACATGTTAGTACAGAGTCGAAGGAGGAACTTATTGTTCCAGAGAGATGTACCGTTTTATGGAATGTTGCCTTTAAATACTGAAACACTTAACTAAACTAAAAAAATGTTGGATTATTTAAAATTTATTTTATAGATGTATCTCATTCGAACATACGTTGTAATGATTTTCAGTAATGGCTACGGTATATTTCCGCACACTGCACTAGAACAATTTTGAATATAGTTGTCCTATCGGCACTGAATATCCTTAAGTATATAAAATGATTCAAAATGAATTAAATATTAAGGGCTCATATACCCCTGAAATTTTCAAAAAATTAATTTTTTTTTTTTACTGATTTTTATTTTTTATACTTTTAAGAATTAAAAAAAAAATTTGAATTTAGAAAATTCCACTCCATTACAAAGTTATAGCAATAAATGTCACCAAACATCGGTTTGGAAGGGCTTCCTGGCTAATTGCCGCGCCACTCTCAACAGCAGCGTTTAGCATTTATTTTTTCGTAAAAGCTGGGTTTCATAGCAAACAAGGTCATTTATGGGACCATCTGCGAAAAACACGAAGATACAAGAGGAAGAAGGTGTACAGTACGAAGCTGGAATGGGAGACTAGCCGTAAGTTCACATTGTACCTATCAAAAACTTTAAACGCATTTTTCTCGAAACTATGTTTTTAGACATGGTCGGCACGATAACTCAGTCAAATTTCAATATTTTTCAACTTTTTTTTTTTTAAATTTTGATAACTATTTTCTCTATAGTCTGTCGAGAGGCTTTTTTAATTTTTTGCTTGGAAATTTTTTTATAAATTATTAAACGCAAATTTTTTTAAAAAAAACTGATTACTAAAGTTTGAAATTCTGTAACTTATTAATTTTTGAAAAAAAAAAAAATTCCCTCCGTGAGACTATAACTACTATATTGTTTTACAAGATTCTTTTTTATTTTTGCAAATTGAATTATTTTTGGTGAAGTTATGATGCCGACCAGGAGGCGCCATGGTTTTCATAAGTAGTCCGTTTATACCCGTAAAAAACAATGTATTAACATTTATTTTTTAATATTAATTAAAAAATAAAAAAAAATTTTTTTTTTTTATAGCTGAATAGTTAATAAGATATGTGAACTCAACAAATAATTTTTTTTTTCACCATACAACCTTTGTAATAATTTTTCAAGTTTATTCGGTTTTCAGCGCATGCAGGGGTATGTGAGCCCTTAACGAAAATTTTTATGTTAAATCCACCATAGAAGCTAACTAAAGAATTTTTCGTTGTTTTTTCGGCGTCCGAGAAGTCCGTTAGGACCTCCACACAAAAATCTCGACTAGGATCTAACGTTGCAATGGCTTTTGCAATTGACGGCACGAGAAATTGAAAAAAATTGCACTATCGGACCTGGTCCAATATATTTTTACAAAAACTGGCCTTTTCAGAAGAGGGGTTTTCAATTTGTCATACAATCCATGGTAGAAGTCATGGCAATGTTAGATTGCAGTCGGAACTTCCGTGTGGGGGTCCTCACAGACTCCTCAGATGCCGAAAAAACAACACAAAAATTATTGAATTTACTACTGCATATCGAATTAAATGCCAAATGTTGTACATGAATTGAATTAAATATTTGATATTAATAAACAAAATTAAAGCTTTTACTTCCAATACAGGTTCATCATACTTAAACTGTTGAGAAAAACATTTCACCAAAATCAGAGAACTTTTTACTTTCGATCAATCCATTCCAAGATGGTGAGACCCTACTTGGTTTGTAAATTTATACATTTCGGTTGTAAAATTTTATCTTATTCGCTCCATTCCATGTGGTGTTTTGATTCTTACTATACTTGTAAATTTACCCATTTTTGTTGTCAATATATACCTTGTTCGATAGTGATACTTCGATTCTGCTTTGTGTGTAAATTTACACACAATTCAACTTTTTCAAGTTAAAAACTTTACTTCTTCGCTCTATTAAAAGTATTTTTTACTCTGCCTTATTTCTAAATTTACGAATTGTTGTATTAACATTTACCGGATTCACTCCATTTAAAGTGGCATTTCAACTCGCACTGTTTGTAAGTTTACACATTTTTTATTGCTCAAATATACCTTTTATATATCCATTTCTATACTATAAAAAGAGTTAAATTTACGTCAAAAATTGTGTAAAATAGTACACTAGCTTGTGTATTTATTCACTGATGTAATTTTACTTCAATTTTATAAGGTATGCCATTTAAAATAATGGTAAAATTGAACAAATTTTTGTTAGAGTGTAACTACAATAACAATTTCAACTTAATATCTCAAGGGGTTTTAGAGCTACGCACCTTCAAACGATTTTGAGTACGGCGGACGGCGCAGGGTACGGCGGACAGACGGACATTTTTTTTTGCTTTTTTGGAGCTTACTAGTCCTAAAACGTGAAAATACAAAATTTCAGGGTAGCAAATTCTTTTAAATTTCAGGTCGATCACAATACTTTATTTAATAATAAAGTAAAATTGCAAAAAATTGTGTGAAAGTTCCGTCGTATATATTATTTTATTTATTTCTGGGAATCGCATAACACCTATGTTGTTCGTCATTGAAATATAAATACATACATCATTCGTCTTCATCCTTGGAAATGTTCGACGAACAATTTATTTCTACAATATTTGCTTTAGCTTATGGATAAAAGTCTAAAATTGTACATAGCAAAGAAAAGCAAGTTCATTCTGTGTCTAATTTTACTAGAAGTTGACTTCAAACTATATGGAACGATTTTAAGATTGCATAATAAGATTCTTGTAAATACTAGTGTATATCACGGGGTTGTCTAAATCATTATTTATGTATGTATTATGATTTTTGAAAACTAAAATTCTATTTATATTATTTTAAATTGTGCATTAAATTTAACGACCACAATTTGCACCTGTAAAAATCGATAAGAAATAGTCAAGTCACTTGTGTACCATTAGAGACACACGTAATATTTAAAAAAATACTATTTGGGTATTAAAACTCCTCGAGCTCATTATCTAAAAACACCCTGATAGATACAACTCATCAAAGCTTTTTTGAGAAATCACGCTGATAGATACAACTCGTTACTACTCAGTAAAATACTTTTCGCGACATCGATTGTTGTTGGTAGGATTCAGCCGCAGCAGTACACAAGTATATTTGTCCGATTACTGTGATATACTTCAAAATATTGAGAAAGACTTGATAACGTGCGTTTTTGATCAAACATGACGCTAATATAATACATAATTTGAAGAATAGAAGTAGCACATTTTGCAATAAAATTTCACATGGAAAGAAAAAATTACGGGAGATTATCAGAAATGGTTTAAAAGTCTTCAAGGAATAAAGTTTGCACAAATTTTGCTGCGAATATTTTCCGCTAATAGAACAGATTAGGAGCATTTTTCGACCTTCTTTTCTTTTTTTTTTTGATAACTAACAAAGTGATCAATTTTTACTGGACCCAAAAGAGCTCAGTATATATAGAGCCTATTGTAGGGAAAAGGAAATTTATGAAAATAAATATTGAGTAAATTTTTTAATTATAAACAAGTAATTTCAATATTTTGGCGATGAGCGTAAAAAGTAACACTAAATTAATAGCGCAAAATTAGCAACATTTACAAATTTTCATGGATAATTTTATCAAAATTATGTAATATATAATTTTGAATTCGAATTATTATTTTAAATTCAATGGCACAAAATAAATACAAAATTGTATTTTCAGTTAAAATTACTGTTGCCTTAAGGTAAGTAATTGCACTTTATTGACGGATTTGAACATTAAACTGAAGCATTATAATATTTTGTACAGTACGCGCGCGGGCAAAGTACGAAACTTAGAATTTGAACAGTAGAACAAAGTTAAATATTTTTGTTGCAACAATTAACAATGTATTCAAACACTAGATACCTATATCACGATAAATATTAATACAAGTAAATGTAGATAAGTAAAAATAGCTGTTGACCGTTCTAAACACTAAGCTCACCTTTCCCTCAGTCGACATTATTTCTTCACTATTAACTTTACTTGAACGGCGTTAGCCAAAACACTGAATCCGTACTCACGATTTAGTCAGTACGAGCTGGAATTACAAACTACCCACAAATGCCTTTAAACTGCCACCACGAGCTGCGTTTTGTATTAAATTTGAAATCTTCCACACTCGATAATAAAAAAAATGTCTAGGCTTGCACACGAGCTCAATATTCTACCAAAAATTTGGAGTTAGAGTTTTTTTTTTGACAAACGAAAAGAAGTTGTTTGGTATGTTTTACTGGTTTTTATCGTATCACTTTTAGGCCCTCTAAGTCTAAGGTCCGATCTAAGGTCAATGCAACTGCAACAGTAGACACGATATTGACCGTTGTGAAGAAGACCAATTTAGGGTTGTCTGCCCATTAGTTAGATTTCAGATTAGGCAGAACATACGGTCAATGCGTTTAAATAGTTTAGTGCAGTGTTACTGATCCCAGTAGAAAACTTCTGATGAGCCCCCCCACAATAATATCAAGCTTGATGTTTTAAAAATAGCTTCAAGTCGATTGAAAAACACGTCACCCAGCTCTTCTATTGATTCGTCTGCTGAGGAATGAAGAAGAGTTATTTGAAGTCACAGTGATTTGTATCAGTTGTGCAGTATTATGAAATCATTTTCTGCAAAAAGGCGACTTTCCTTCTTCAGTATCAGATTTATCTAGTTCAAAACATTTTTATAAATAAAATTTAAAAATATTTTGTCTGTGCATCTGTTCAAACATCACGGGAAAACACCTGAACAAAATTTGATAAATTCCAGTATTTGTGTAAATTGTGGTAATGTCGGCGATTTTTTTTCTTTTTATTAGCGTCAAGGGAGGTTTAGTTGAGGAGAAAAATATTTCTTTTAATTAATTTAAAAAAATTTAATAGCAATTTTTTATAATTGCCTACAATTTCTCATGAATTTCGTCATAGCTTTTAAGTCTGTCAAGGAATCTTTATATAAGCGACTCAAAAATATTTTCCATATTTTTCATATTTAATAACCCGTTTGATCCTTCTTTCAAGTGGTAAAGCTAAGATAAACTGAAAAAGTGGAATATGTCATACGTATCCTATTAAACATATCAGAGGTACAAAAATATGGATGCAAGTATTGGGGAACCAGCGGGGTGGTGGTACACCACTGTACCACCCACCCTGTTAATTGGTAAAATAGTGTACCATCCATCCTGTAGAAATTAATATGCGAGATCTTGGGTTTCTATCATCACCCGAATACCGTCTGAGGTCAGCAATTTATCCATATTCACGAAAACAAGCAATAAGACTAACGGTGCACAATTCTATCAAATAAATAACACCTGTAGTACTAATGGCACACATACATATGTACCAGCAAAGATGTCTGGTGGTACATAGATGTACAACTATAATTATCGCAATAAAAAAAGAAATATTATATACTTGTTGTGATGCTATCAATAAAATGTAGATATCGAATTTGCTTTGACTTCTATGGGTTTTAAATATAATCGCCAAAAAACAAATTGGGTGTAAGGGGGTTGTGTAAATTTCCATGAATTTCGACAAATATTTTAGGTGCAACGTCATATTGAATTCGCTTTTAATGTTATGGGCTTTATACATAATCATCTAAAAAATAATTTTAGTGTTTTGCGATAGTCAACCCCTAAGGGGTGTAAAATAATTGAGTACGTTTTCACAAATGTTGATATTTCTCTTAGATCTGATGAGATTTTGAAATGTTTTTTATTTTAACGGGCTTTCTATATAATAGCGTAAAAATCCGTTTATGAATTTTTTTAAATTCAACACCAAAAGGATTATACCGATATCTTATTTCTATAAAATATATTTCTGTTTTTATTGAAATTGAAAATAAAATAAGTAAATAAATAAATAAAAAATTTGACAACAGTTTGATCGCAACCTTATTATTTTCTGTGTAAAAGTCCGGACTGTTGGAAGATTTTGCGCCCAGACTGCTGACATATTTCTATTCTTGTAATTTTTAAGGACAATTTCGTTTGAAAAATTACCTTTTATTGAGGAATCGTTTACTTTATTAGTTTTTATTTAATAAGTCATTTCTTTTAATATCGACTAAGTTCGATCAAATTAATTTTATTCCGGGGGCTCTTTATGTTAGCACCTAAAAGAGCTTTTCAAAATTTTTTCATATCCAACCCCTAGAGAGTGTAAAGCTGTTCTGTTTTCGCGGTTTTTCGTTTTTTTCCAAATTTTCCTAATTTTGCAAACTTTGTTTTTCGGGGTTGTGTAAAGCTATTATAAAAGAAACGGAAAAAAGAAATGGAAGACCCGAATGCCTACTCGTACTTCATATCTAATTAAAATGCCATTAAAAATTCAAACAATAGACAAATTTCTCTGCCAGTGTATAGTAAGTACGCACTCGTATGAACATAACTCAAAATTTCAAATTAATTTCGTTAATTTCAAGATGCAAGTCGGTAGTGAGTGCAGGAAACCTCTCCCGAAACCAGTTTGACCCGATTCTATTCCATGACATTCTTCAAAAATATCTAAAAGTTTTTATAACAAACATTCTACCTGTACGATAAGTGTATGCTGTTTGGTAGGAATTATACAATCTTATTGAAAAGACTAGACATGTTTTGAAATAGTGACCAACGTCAGGCGTGAACGCGGAAAATTATTTCGGGGGGGGGGGTTTTACAGACAAATTTACGCGTCGCGTATTAGTTACATTTAGTTGTGAGTATTTAATTACATCATTTGGGGGGGGGGGGGTGTTTTGAACCCCCAAACCCCCCCTGCGTTCGCGCCTGATTAACGTAAAATAAACAGTATGATTTGATAAAAGTAATTATCTGCAAAAATGTTGCATTGTCACGATTGCTAGCAGTTGTTAAGAAATAATAAGCTAAGTATTTACATGTTCTTATCACTCTTAAGCGGGAAAATTTTTTTGGCATACATTTATATTTTGATAAGCAATGAGTTACAGAACTTTTTTTTGGAATATCTGATGGTATCTGTGTATCTTTGTAAATCTTACAGTAAAAGTAGATACCAAGTTAGTTCGTAATTTCTTATGAACAATTAATCAGTTAGTCGTAACTTTATTATTTTTCGGGACAAAGTTCGGGAAGCGGTTAAAGTCAAACTGGGGCAGAAGTGCAGACGCTACTGACACCAAACTAACACCAATTAAGAATTTGGGCTATCTTCCAGTACACGGTAGAAGTCGAAATACAGCATGGATTGTTTCGAGACAAGGAAGTTATTTGGAAAATTAATTTTGTCAATTAATAGCCCCTTGTAAGATACAATTTTCATCATTCAACAGTGATTCTTCATACAAATAAAACCCCACCCCCGAAAAATAGCACTCGTAGGGGTTCACCCAATCTACCCACTTAAAAAAAATTCAACTTAATATTTCAACGGGTTTGTGAGCTACGCGCCTTCAAACTCTTTTGCGTACGGCGTCCGCGGGTGACAGACGGACATTTTTGGTTTTTGCATTTTACTAGTCCTAAAACGTGAAATAACAAAATTTCAGGGTAGCAATTTTACTTTATTATTTTCTAATAATAGAGTATTGTGATCGATTTTTTAAAAAAAAAAATTGGTACCCTGAAAATTTTTTTTTCACGTTTCATGACTAGTAGACACGAAAAAAGCAAAAAAAAATGTCAGTCCGTCTGTCCGCCGTACGCCGTACGCAAAATCGTTTGAAGGCTCGTAGCTCCCAAACGGTTTGAGATATAAAACTGAATTTTTTATTATGAATAGACTGGGTAGGCCCCTTGAAATGACCAAATTCTGAGAGGTAGGGGTGTGAGGGGGGAGGAGGGGGGTGCATTTTAGACGAACAATTTTGGTTTTTAGATCTCAGCAACCGCTTATGATAAACTTGGAATTTATATAGAGCTTTGATAGTCGACCCGTTTGCATAAAAATTGTCAATATGGGTGAAGGGGTGTGGGAGTGGGAGCGGGGCGAAAAATGATGCGTCCGAAACGCAAAAAAGCCGAGATCGACACATTCTAAAATCCATATCTCCTAAACCGTTAATTTCTCAAAATTGAAACTCAATGAATATCTGTAGGTATACTGAGAGAATAGATCAGAAATTTTTAAGTGGGGGCAGTGACGTACGGGGAAAAAATTTTAAATTACGATATCTCACGAACCAATTACACTAGATAAATAAAATTCGGTTTGTGCATAAAAGTTGACAAATAAAGTTTGCTGAAAGTAAAATTTTTTAAGGGGGCGGTGGATCATGAAAGTGGAGAGGATACGAATTTGTCTAAAAAATCACGTCTCATATCTCAAGAACAGTGTAAGGTATATGCTTAAAATTTTTACCAGAAGTAGGCCTAATAGACATCTAGCAGAAAAATTTTGGTGTTGAGGGTGGGGGAGGGTGAAAAGGAAAAAGTTTATATCTCAAAAACCTATAATGATATAAAGCTGAAACATGGTACTTAGATAGAGCTATAGCAGTAGCATCTTGGAAAAATAATAATTTTTATAGGGGTAGTATGGTACGGGGGTGGGGGATGTTTTTCCTATATATAGAACGGCTTATGCTACAAAGTGGAAACTCGGTATGTATATGTAAATCAACTAGAAAATTAATTTAGATAAAAAAACAAGTATCCATTGGCGTTCGGAAGGGGGGGGGGCCAACAAATTTATCAGTGAAAATGGAATGCATATATTTTCACAATTTTCGTCATATCTATTAGGTCTTCCTAAATATTGAATTCATTTTTATTCTACGGCTTCTTCATATAAATACCTAGAAAGCGTTTCAGGATTTTTTAAAATTCGACCCCTAAGGGGGTGTAAAGGGTTTGTATACTTTTTCACGATTTCTGCCATATCCCCCAGGTCTGATCAAATATCGAATATCTTTTCACTTTCACGGGCTTGCGTAATAATCGCCTAAAACTTGTTTTTAAGTTTTATCGTTTTTCAGCCCCCAAGAGGGTATAAAAGGGTTGAACAAGTTTTCACGAATTCCGTCATATCCTTTAGAAGTGACAAGTAATTGAATTGGTTTTTACTTTCTCGTGCTGTCTTCATATTTATCTTTTAACTCCTTCCAGGGTTTTTGGATATTCAACCGCCAAGTGTAAGGAGGTTGCATGTGTTTTCACAGATTCCCACATATTGCTTAAATCTGATTATATATCGAATTCATTTTTACTTCCTAAGGTTTCCCATATAAGAGCCAAAAAGTCAATTTCAGTATTTTCAGATATTCAATCCTAAGGGGTGTAAGGGGGTTGTATTATTTCAAAGCTTCGACATATTTCTTAGGTTCAATGAGATATTAGATTGCTTTTCACTTCCACAGACTTTTCATATAATCGCCTACAAACCCATTTCTCAATTTTTGGATATTCAACCCCCTTAGCTCTGATGAGATATGAAATTGGTTTTTACGGTATTTGATGTAATGAACTAAAAACCAATTTCGCAATTTTTCAAATTTCAAGAACCAAGGGGTTAGTGTACATAATATACCAAAATTCGAATAGTCTACACAGGCTTTTTCAATGTTTAATCGGCTAAAAATCTCTATTTTAAATATTTTTATTTTAAGAACAAAATTAACTTTCCAAGAAACTTCATAATCTCGAAACAACTGATGATATGCTCCGACTTTGACCTCTCCCGAACTTTGACCCGAAAAATAATAAAGTTTCGCCCAGACCATTGGCAGATTTTTTTTTTAACTTTCAAATTAAATTTAATTTATTATCAAAAAAAAATAATAAAGTATGATAAAATCGTACAAAATTTTATCTTAATGGTAATAAAACCCTCTTCAAATTTATATAATAGAATTTTTCAAAAATTTGCTTCTTTAATTTTCCAATTTTTCAAGGAAAACTTATGGTTTTTGCTTTGTTTATGTTTTAAACTATACTGTGTGGAAAAAAATTAAAATGCATAATACTGAAAATTTGCTCCAACTTTTTGTCCCCGAACCCCATGTGATTAAACAGAACATTCTTACACGCATGGGATGAAGGGTATGTTAAAAAAATACAAATTCAACTCGATGCCAAAATGGTGCCTAAACTCACAATAAACTTACTAATTTCCTCCTGCTCACAACAATTTTTTACCGAAAATATTAGAATCTAGCTTTAAAGGAGCAATTAATACGACGATTTCACTAGTATACACATGAGGTGTGATACGAGTGAAAAGTTTACACCAGAAAGGGAAAAAATCCATTCGAATTTCTGTAGAATGAAGGATTTTATTTTTTTTTTTTTTCAAATTTCTGTTCTTGAGTTTAAAGGAGACATTCATTCGTACAGAAAGGCCCCAGTAGCCTGGAGTGAGCGTACTAGTCTATCATCCCAGAGGTCATGAGTTCGAATCCTACTTCTAAAATTCCCCATCTTTTTATCTTATGTGACTTTAAAATGTTTCAAGAGGCTGACATATGTTATTAGCTTAAAATTTAAATTTCTGTTGTTAATAATAGCTCTTCATACCCATCACAATCCTAAATGTCACTCTTCTGAAACACAAATTACCACTGTAAAAATCATTACAAACTCAAAAAATTTTATTTTTTTAAAAAATCACAATACTACGAATACTTTTACCGTCCTTCATCAAATCAAAAGCATCATTAATCTCATCCATTTTCATTGTGTGCGTGATAAGTTCGTCGACGAAAATTTTCTTATTCATGTAGTCCTCGACCAGTTTCGGAACATCTTCGACACCATTCCATCCACCAAAATAGGTACCCTTCAACGTACGTCCTTTAGTTATATCTCTTGTAAAAATATTCAGGACCTTGTCATGTTGCCCTAGTCCAATCAAAACGTCTACTCCCCAATTCTTATTTGACGATTCAAATGCAGAACGCATTGCTTCAACATTTCCAATACATTCGAAAGTATAATCGAAGCCGCCATTGGTCATTTCCATCAGGACATTTTGAATTTTCTTACCAGGAAAATCCTTTGAGTTTATGAAATCAGTGCATCCGAATATCTTTGCTATTTTCGATGCACCGGCATCCCATTATTGCAGCCGTTCCAATTCCACCAAGACCCAAGCAGGTGCTTCCAGCTTCCACCAAAATTAGAAAAAATATCAGTAATCTTGAAAATGCCTTGGTAGCCTACAGCTAACTGATTTACCGAATCAGATAACTTGAGGTCGAATCCCTTTTCAACTGAGTTCCCAAAAAGTATTCTTTTTGGTTAAATTTCAGGTCGATCACAATACTTTATTATTAAAAAAAAATAAAGTAAAAATTTATAGCCGTAAGCCTGCTTCACATAAAACAGATCTCTCTGGGTTCGCAACATTCCTCCTTTTAATGAAAAAGGACAAGTGTTACCATAACCGAATATTGAAGCGTAAACATCTACTCTAAACTCGACTGCCTAGATAAACTTTTGCACACTATAAATCTCTCCGTTGAATGGCTTCCTATTTAAACTCAAATTACGCGCTTTTATTGAAAAAATTGTTGATGCAACAGACACTATAAAGCTTTTGATGTGAATGAAAATCTGTTTGAAAGGACAACTTGCTGCATTGGGCATAGGATTCGAACTTGCCGGGTTTGTATCTCGGATTCTCGCAGGGGTCCTAATTGTTCTGCCACTTCTGCAAATGGCAACTGGCTCAAATCCGAATTAAATAGGTTTTTTATAACATCGATTTCGACGGTTTCCCAGACAAAATTCGATAGGTGAGTGTGCACGTTCGACTGTATGCAATTCGATTTTGTTATAAAGTGCACATTTTCTTGTTTTAAATCTTCAGTTTTAAAATGTAGTTTTATCAGCTATTTCTTGGTTCTTCATACCCGCTAAGTACGAGTATAATTTTATCACACTTATAAATTATTATAAATAATTGTTATTATAAATAATTGTTGACAATTACAAATATGTTTATTATTCTTCAATTCGAATCGAATATATGCTTTTGATTTCGTTGCTGTTTCTAGTATATTTTTAATTTTTATATTTTAAGATTTTTGTTAATGCAAACATTTTTTTTCAGTCGAAAATATTGAAAATTGAGTGAGGCTCAGAACATTATCTTACTGAATTTTTAAGCCACGACCTGCAAGGTCACTGCCTCAGCCACAGTGTGAAAGTACCAAAATGTATAAACATTATTAAGATATGCTTACCTTTGCAGCATTTAAAACAGCACCATATCCAGTTGAAACTGCGCACCCAATTAAACAAACTTTCTCCAACGGCGCCTTTTCGTTGATCTAAGATAACCAAATATAATATTATTTTCAAATAAAACGTTAGAGAACTGTGATCAGGCCTCAATCTAGATGAAATACTGAATTCCGATATTTAAATTTTAGTTTGAGAGAAAGTGTTGAACTGGGTTTGACAATTTTTTTTTTTTAAATATAAGACATAGTAACCTTAAAATTTAAAAAAGAATTACAACCCTCAATTTTAGAGGAAATTTCATAAGAATCAAAAAAAAATCCATCTGTCCACCGTATACCAAATGCTTTGATGTCATGATGGCAAAATTTTCGGAGTATGTATAAGGTGGTTCCTATCTCAGATGTGAATTGTTTTAGGGTGGTAATGAGGGTGGAAGTAGCGTGGGAGGTAGGAAATTTTGGATTTAAAGTCTCAAATTAAATGGGGCATTTGAAACACGCATGGGGCAATACAAAGTGTGTTGAGCTCGAGGACTTAAAGTAGTAGATTCTGAAAAATATATCGCAGGAATCGCTTACAGGAAAATGGTTAAATTTTTAAATATTTTACACATACTTGTATATACAGGGTGTTTCATGATGGATTGTTGAGCGATATATTGATGACAAAGCTTAGTCCGGCAAAAAATGCTCCCCATTTAGTCCCACTTTTTCCATGTTTAAAATTTACTGATAAAAATAAAAAAATCTGCCAACAGTCTGGGCGCAACTTTATTATTTTATGGGTAGAAGTCCGAAACGTGTTTAATGATGAGATGCGGTGTAGGTTACTATGCGACTGTCAACCTAAGAAATAACCAGGAGGCTATTTGGAACGTTATTTTTTAGGTTGTTGTGTAGGGGGGAAAAATGGCTTTTCATATTTTTTACAAATTTCAAGGGGGGACCCTTGGGAAAAATGGCTTTTCATATTTTTAACAAACCTCGTATTTTCCCAAGGGGGGGCCCCTGGGAAAAATGGCTTTTCATATTTTTTACAAATTTCAAGGGGGAAAAATGGCTTTTCATATTTTTAACAAACCTCGTATTTCGTCCCCGTATACTATTCGAATTTCAGTATATTATGTACACTAAAAGCCCATAGAAGTAAAAACGAATTTGCTGCCTTATCAGAATTAAGAGATATGACGAATTGTTAAAACGTATACAAGCCCATTACTTCTACTTGGGGTTTGAATTTCGAAAAAATTGTGAAACAGGTTTTTAGACGATTTCATAAGAAGTAACTTGAGACAAGACGGATTTTGAAAAATTTGTGAAAACTTAAGCAAACCCTTCACACCTCCTTGGTTCTGGAAATTCGAAAAATCGTGAATTGGTTGGCCGTAATAATCAATTTTATATCTCATCAGAACTAAGGAATGGCAAAAATTGTGAAACCATGTACAATCCCTTGGGGGTTGAATATAAAAAAATTGAGAAATGGGTTTGTAGGCGATTATATAAAAAGTCTGTGGAAATGAAAAGCGATCTAATATCTCATTGAACCTAAGAAATATGTCGAAACTTTGAAAAGCATACAACCCCCTTACACCCATTAGGATTGAATATCTAAAATACTGAAATTGACTTTTTGGCTTTTTTATATAGGAAACCTTAGGAAGTAAAAATGAATTCCATATATCACCAGATATGCAACCTCCTTACACCCACTTGGGGGTTGAATATACAAAAATCATGAAAGGAGTTAATAAATAAATATGAAGACAGTACGAGAAAGTAGGAACCAATTCAATTTCTTATTACTTCTAAAAGAAATGATGGCACTTGTGAAAACGTGTTCAAACCGTTTA
The DNA here is from genome assembly GCA_951812415.1 of Beris morrisii. NCBI lineage: Eukaryota > Metazoa > Arthropoda > Insecta > Diptera > Stratiomyidae > Beris > Beris morrisii. The sequence continues at coordinate 171,329,129 of OX638310.1, forward strand.
TACCCTCTTAGGGGCTGAAAAGGGAAAAAACTTAAAAACAAGTTTTAGTCGATAATTACGCAAGCACGTGAAAGTAAAAAGATATTCGATATCTGATAAGACGTGGAGATATAGTAGAATTCGTGAAAAAGTTTACAACCCCCTTTGCACCCCCTTAGGGGTCGAATTTTAAAAAATCCTGAAAACGCTTTCTATGTAAATACATGAAGAAGCCGTAGAATAAAAATGAACTCAATATTTGGAAAGACCTAATAAAAAACCGTGAAAATATATGCATTTCATTTTCACTGATCATTTTTTTTGCCCCCCCTCCGAACGCCAAATCTTCCGAAGTTGCCTTCCCACTATTGCCGTTCAACATCAACAAAAATGTATTTGGAACCAAATTGGACATCTAAGAACCAACTTTACAAAGTTTATAGCACCTGATACCAAGAACGTGAATAAAAACATTTATCCAGTACAGTATTTTCCACAGTTTTTGAGGAGGAGAATTTGAGTATTTTCCGACCTAAAAAAGAAGAATGCGATACATGCATATCTTTCAAATCTGGCAATTTAAATCCAGAGATATATGAAATTCATCGGCAAAAGAAGCAAGAGGCCCGGAATGAAAAACAAATTGATAAGTATGTGTACACAATGGACATGCAAGCAGTACTGCTTTGTTCAAAATCAAATGTTTCGAGCGCTTACTTCAAAACGAAATTAGCTGTTCATAATTTTACTATTTATGACCTAACTTCCATGGATGGTTATTGCTTCCTCTGGAATGAAACCGAATGAATGTTAACATCTAATGATTTTTCAACGATTATATGTACTTTTATAACGAATTTACTCCCACTACAAGAACCAGAAAATAAAATTATTTTATATTCTGATGGATGTACATCTCAAAATCGTAATGCTACATTATCCAACGCATTATTAAATGTAGCGGTTTTAAATAATATTACTATTATACAAAAATATTTGGAGAAGGGTCATACCCAAATAGTGGCTGATTCTATGCATTCATGCATTGAAAGGAAACTTAGGAATCGAATAATAAATATCCCTGCGGATTACATTGAAGTTTGCAAAGAAGCAAGACAAAGTCCGAGACCATATACTCGTAATGTACAGTATTTGCACCATGAATATTTTAAGAACTTCGAGGAAATTAAATTTTATAATAATATTCGTCCAGGGAGATAACCAGGGGATCCCACAGTAACAGCTATTCGTGCCCTTAAGTACACTCCAGAAGGAAACATTCGGGCCTATTACGAAACTCGACTCGATCAAAAAACTCACATTCTGCGACTATGAAACTCGACGAGTGCCTACTTGTCGAGTTTCACTCGACTTTTAGTCGAAAAAAAAGCGTGAGTTAAGAGAACTGCGTATTATGAGAGCCGATCGAGTGAGTATTTATTTATAAGAAATGTCAAACTCACTCGACTGCTGGAAATGAAGTGACTTTCCAATTGTCGAGTTTCATAATACCAACTTTAGCTCGAGTCGAGTCCAAATGTGTGTCGAGTTACTCACTCGACTCGAGTTTCGTAATAGGCCCAATTATGTACAAATTAAGATTTTCCGACAATTGGAAAGACATTCCAGTAAGGAAAATAACAGTAAAACCAATTGCGGTGTTTAATTTACCATGTATATATAACGAGCGAGTAAAAATTAAAAAATCTAAATTTAAGCATTTACAGGAGTTGAAGCTGTTAATACCAGCAGACTATCACGACTTCTACAACAATTTAAACAATTTTATTCAAATAAAATATACTTGAAATAAAAATTCATTTAGTTTGGAAACAGTTATTTTGCTAATGTTTAATGAACGATTCGATTTAAATTATTGAAATAAATCATTAATATCTTTCTAAGTTTGTTTATCTATAAAAACACTTAACTCCCAACTTATAAGAACTTCATGCACAGTGAACCACGTAACTCCACCTAAACTACATTCTGAAACGTTTTCATCTAAAATTATACTTTTGTTTATTTTCTGAAGCTAACTTAATAGCAAATATTCAATTCAATTCAATCAATATTTATTAGTTTTTTCACTTATGTCTACCATCTTATAATTTATAATTTAGAGAACAGATAATTCAATATCTTAACAGCTAAATTAAATCTAGTTAGCACAGCAAAGCGAAGCATCTACGAGAATTTTAGTGAAATAAATTCAAGGAAAAATTTATACAAAAAACCTTGTGTAGTGAGTTTAAAACTAACTTACAAACTAACTTAAATTAAAGGAAAGCAAAAATAGTAAAAAGGTAATTAACTACCTAAAAACTAAAAACAAATTAGACACCAATACATGTCAAGTAGTAGTGTTATATGAGTGATAGTATTATCGGATTGTCGACTAGTTCCAGTCTTGTTACAAAAGATGAGTATCTGGTTGAGATTAATTCAAAAACGGTTTGCGCTTTAACTTCTGCGTGGAGACTTCTAGTGGAGAAGAAGAATGGTTTCTTCATTATTATTTTGAGGCACTTATTTTGTGAAACCTGAAGCTTTTTAATATGTGACTTTGCACAATGACCCCAAACAGGAGAGCTGTATGCGATAATGGTTGGATTACCATTTTGAACAATAAGATCTTGTTCTCCTCAGAAAGTTGGGATTTTCTATTTATAAGAGGATACAGGGCATACATAGCCTTGCTGACTTTGAAACATATGTTATCTATGTGACAACGAAAGGAGAGTTTTTTATCAAGTAGAACACCAAGGTAATTTAGGTTATCAGACCACGGAATTTTTTGACCAATAAAATTGATTTTGCGACTGGGAAGGTTTGAGCGTTTCCTCTTTTTGGTGAAAAATATAGCTTGTGTTTTTGCTGTATTAATTTTAATTTTCCACCGGTGGTAAAATTGGTAAAGTCTTTGAGTATAAAGTTCGAGTACTGCTAATATCGTGTCTGGATCAATTGAGCTGGTATAGACGCATGTTTCATCTGCGAAGGTTGCTAGTTCGCAATTTGGATGTGTTGGGATATCTGCCGTGTAGACGTTGAACAGCGTTGGGCTTAGGCATGATCCTTGTGGGACTCCCGCAGAGATTTGGCGACTATCAGAGTAGGAAGAGTTAATTTTAACTGTAAATGATCTGTTTGATAGAAAAGACTGAACAATTTTTACTAGATACATCGGGAGTGATAGTTTAATTAATTTAAATATTAACCCTTCGTGCCAGACTGTATCAAAAGCTTTTTCTATGTCAAGCGTTATCATTCCCACAGATTTTCTTTCATAGAGTCTTTCCTTAACGAATTTCGTGACTCGAAATAGTTGGTGACAGGTTGTGTGACCTTTTCTAAATCCGAATTGAAAATCTGGGATAGTTTTGGTTGAGTCCAGAAAGTCTTGTATTCGCTGGAGTATAATCTTTTCGAATATTTTGCTAATAACTGGCAGTAAGCTTATTGGTCTAAAGTTTTGGGGGTAGCTATGATCTTTACCCGGTTTCGGAATGGGGATAGCTATGGCTTGTTTCCAAGTAGGAGGAAAGTAGAGAAGTTTTAGGCAAGCATTGTATATAAAGTTAAGAGTTATCACCCCCTTGCGAGGGAGTCGTTTTAACACGCAGTTGGGAATTTCGTCCAGACCTGGTCCTTTTTTGATTTTGAGCCTTTTGATTATCCTAACTATTTCCTTGGGCTTGCAAAGGGAAATTTCTTGTAACTCGACGCAGTCTGGGATGTTATTTACGGTATTGTGTACCGAAAAGTTATTGATAGTATTACCCATATTTTCTGAGATGTGATGTACCGCTTCGAAGTGGTCGGCAATAATTTTCACTTTATTTGGGTCGTCGTATGTCAGAGCGTTGTTTTTGTTCCAAAGAGGCGGAATTTGATTTGCCCGTCCACGTTTAAAACATTTGTTTAAACGCCAGACTTTACCATCGCTTTTCCCTAGATCGGCTAGCATGGAGTTCCAGTTGGAATTTCGCAGTTTTATTAGTCGGACCTGTATTGACTTGGTGAGGAAGTTAATACGGTATTTTATGCTCGGGTTTCTATTTCTCTGCCATTGACGTCGAAGGTTATTCATTTCTCTAATGATTTCTTTAATGTCTTCACCTATTGATAATTGTTAGGGGGAATTAACGGGTTTCTTTGGCGTGGTTGACTCGATCGCTTCCCAAAGGTTTTTCGAGAAAGTATCCAGTAGTTCATCGACTTGCTGGTTGTGAGTGATGTGGAGAAGATTTAAGGACGCGGTAGACATTTTCCTGTTAAGGATTGCTTGGAACTTAGACCAGTTAGTTTCTTTATAGCGTAGAGTTTCCCTGCAAGGTTTAAGAGTAATAACTTTATGACATGAGCAGCATACATGCAGTACGAACAGCAATTAGTTTTTTCTGTCTCCTGTAAAGTTCTACTTTTGTAAGTTCCGAGGTTTTAGCATTAGGACGATGATATGCTAATTCGTAGCTAGAGTTAGATTGAAAAAACTATCTAGAACACAAGACTGATATTTATGGATTTTTCCCATGGATCAGACTCGCGGGGTACATGTCTCCCACAGATCGCCTATTGTAGACCACTGGAATGGCGAATGCTAAGGTTTCTCAATACTAGAAATAAATGCTATGGAATGACTGTGCTAACATTCACAAGAAAAAACTGCAAACTATGCAAAGTAAATGTTTAAAGCTAATCCGGAACAAGCCCTTTTATTACTCTACAGTACGTCTACACCAAATTGCGGAAGTTTCAATGATTGAAGTAATGGCGAATAGAGCCAAATCTAGATTTATCAGCAAATGCCAATATATCCCAAATCCACTGGTTGCATGCCTCACATAGTTTCTGTTTGTCGTTTATTTTTATTGTTTTTTTTATTATTATTATTATTATTTATTTTTTTTATTATTTTACCTTTTCTTATGATTTAGTTAGTTTTATGATAGGTTAAGTCAGGTTAATTATATTCATAAGATTTTTCACATTCATTTTTCCTTAATTCAAAAATAATCAGTTAGTCAAACATCTTTCTGCCAAGTGCACCAATCAAAATAAACCATAGTTGTAAAGGCTTTAGATCAGCCTTATCTCTAAACTATGAATATGTATTTACATATCAGCAATGTGTCCATAATAAGAATAAAACTATGAACTATGAACAAATGCTATTGGCCCGGCCCAGTCTTAGAAATCTAAATTTCAAAATAATGCAATTTTCTTACAACATTCTTGTATCGTAGGAATCTTTAGAATTTGATTTTCTGGGTTTTACATTATTTTTCTTAAAAAATATCAAGGAAAAGAACACTATCGTATCGACCTGATATTTTATCTAGAATGAAATATTTTAATTTCGTAAAAATACAGATTAAAAACAATCTCAAAATAGTAATTTTTCAGCAACATTTTCAATAATGAATAACACTTCGAATACTCTTTCCGGTCGCCATTAATTCTAAAGCATCGTTGATTTGCTCGAGTTTCATAGTATGCGAAATCATTTCATCGACTAAAATCTTCTTATTCATATAATCGTCAACAAGTTTCGGCACAGATTCCACACTTTTCCAGCTTCCAAAGTAGGTTCCCTTCAACGATCGGCCACAACAAACTTCTAACGGAAAGACGCTCAAATCTTTATCAAACGAAGCAATTCCGATTAAAATGTTAAGTCCCCAACTGCGATGTGACGACTCAAATGCCGCTCTCATAGTTTCAACATTGCCAATACATTCGAATGTATAGTCGAAGCCACCTTTCGTTATTTCCATTAGGACGTCTTGGATCTTCTTTCCGGGAAAGTCCTTCGGATTAACGAAGTTGGTACATCCGAATTTTTTGGCCATTTCGAATTTATCGGGATTAATATCAATTCCGTAGATTTTCGATGCTCCGGCATTTCGGCAACCCATCACTGCAGCCAATCCAATACCACCTAGACCCCAAACTGCACATGTACTGCCCGGTTCAACCTGTAAAAAAATTAAGTTATTGCTATTAATAATGTAAGCGATTAATCAAATAAATCATAAAACTTTTTTCCCCACAAATAAACTGGATAATGTAAGAAGTCCCCACAGACAGTCAGTATAAAAGTCTTAACAATTATTTAGATTGCCCCAAAACATATTTTTAAATAAAAAATTTGCGTTTTTTAATTTTCTTTAAAAAATGCAGACATTACAAACTGGATCAACATTTTTACGTGATCTTGTAACATATTAAGGGCAATCTAACGTAAATCAAAAAAAATGTGTACTTATCTAATCCACCAATTATCTTATCTCATTTATTATCACACCCTTAAAATTTGTCTATCCCATATCAAACCTAATAAGCAAATTTTCAGAAATTTGTCGCGGAAAAAAATCCATACTGGTATTTTATGCCATCTTCCAAAATGGTTACTCCAAATTAAATTAGTACCAACTTTATACAAAAATGAAAAGTCCCAAAAAATAAATAGAAATGCATTACTAAAGATTGAACCATTCTTTCCGATTTTCCATGTTAGGGTTGAAAGTATTACAGTTTGGGAACCCCTTTACAGTTTTGTATTTCGAACAATTTTATTTACAAAAGTGTATCATAAATTTTAAAGTTTTAGTATTTTCAGTTCAATAATGCTTAAAACTAATGTTTGGATTTCTTAACAGTTTTTAGAATGCAACTTAAAAACTTTTAGAATACTCGTAGAATAAATCTAAAATTGTAAGTTATATTACACTAAAAAAGCTGGGCGTATTTTCGTAAATTAATGGAAGAAAAGTTAATTTTTTTTACATTTTTTTTTTTAATAGAAAATCCCGAAAAAGTCGGGGAGCTACTTCTCCATTTTTACATAAAAATATTTGAATACCATTATGCTTTTTATTTTAATAATTTTAATAAAAAATTTAAAATAAAATTTTGATTTATTTTTTAGTTTTCTAACCAAAAGCCGAACTCACTACTATTTCACCGCTCTGTGTGCCACCTGCTCCCTAATGTTTTGCAACAGGGCTCCAGTGGCGGCTCACCACATGAGGCTAGTGAGGCTGAGCCTCACCATTTTACAGAGGAAAAAGGCATCAAGTTACTAGGATTTTTTGTTTTGAAAATGTTACTTAATGACTTTCCGCAGTAAACCGACGCCCTTACTCATATAGTTTTAGTCCGACAAAGTCGTGTTTTAATATTCCAATTCAGCCTCACCTGCTAAGAAAGGCACGAGCCGCCACTGCAGGGCTCACTAGTATAGCTATATGTAGCAATCCTACTCCTCCTATATAATACTTTATAGGAGGAGTAGGATTTGGTTGAATTCGATTTTACTTTATTATTCTAATAATAAAAAAAATGTTCAGAACTTAATTCATATGCAATTCAACTTTTCAGTACAGCAAAACCTGAACATGAAAATGTTATTCGCGGTATCACATGAATCATTCGTAGGGTGTGCTCTACAAAATCTACTATCGTTAAATTTCAGGGCATTACTTGGTTACTCTTGGAATTTATCGAGCGATATTTTAATTCTGAATGAAGACTAATTTTTTTGTGAATATATTCAAACGATCCACTGCGTTAACTCCGATATGACTGGTTGAAAATATTCTACATTGGTTTTAGAGTGTTTTGCATTTAAGTGACGAAATCAATACTCTACAGGAGCCTACGCTTTTAGATTAATTGATTTCAATAATTTTGGATTGCTATTTTTATTGGGGAGTAACGACACATTTCCGGACAGCTCACTGCAATCATTTGCTGTATAAATTTATCCTACCGACACTGAATCACCCTGTATATCTACTAGATGGACCTAATCATTTAATAACAAATTATTACCACATAAAGTTATAATTGCTTATCATCTTGTTTTCTTTTTTCTTATAACTTTTTTAAGACAAATTTGTTTCTTAATTTTTTGGATAAGACTTTCAAGAATAATAACATTTTACTTCTTATCGCGCTTAGTTGAAGCATTTAAATTTTTTTTTGTTAACATTGACAGTAAAAATTATCAGTTTAAAAATAACCTTTAACCCAGCAAAATGATACGTATGAAAAGGAAATTTAAGCGATAATTTCACTCTCTTTTATTCAAATTTATTTATGTACTCGTATTGTATTTAAGTCAATATTAAAACTTGTTTTGTTGTGAATATGTAAGTTAACATTTTCATACATTCGTCGTTCAGTATCTAACTGTTTGAATTTAATCAAGTGTTACGATTATAACGCTTGTCTGTTCGAGTTGAGAGCTGTGTTGTGTTCTGTATTCATTATTTTTATACTCTAGATGAAATCATATAGAGTATTATAAGTTTAATTATACTCTAGATGAAATCATATAGAGTATTATAAGTTTAATCCAGCCCAAAAGTTTGTAACGCATAGAACCAAGCCTCGGACGAAAAAAAGTTATATATTATTTTTTGCTTATTTGTCGCCAAAAACCTCAAATCCGCTTGACGTCCGTCCGTCCGTCCGTCTGTCCGTTAGCACGATAACTCAAGAACGCCTTCACCTAGGATCTTGAAATTTTGAATCTGGGTGTTTGGTTGAATTTGTAAGGCTAAGTTCGCTAACGGGCAAAATCGTCCTACTCCTTCGGGTAGCTGCCATACAAAATGTCCTTAAAACACGTGTTCAAGAATATTGATCAATAACTTCAGAAGGGTTTAAGCTACGACTTTGAAATTTTGTATGTGTTATTTTGCCAATAGTTGGAGCTAAATATATGATTATGAAGAAAATCCTGTTAGTCCTTCGTGTAGCTGCCATACAAATATCCTGTCAAAATGTCACTTAATTTACGAAACTCACTATAACTCAAGTACTCTTTTAGCTACGAATCTGGAATTTTGTACAAATTAGTTTTGAGTGAAAGGAAAGTTCGACTTTACTAGTCAGCGAAATCCTTTTACTCCTTCTGCTAGCTGCCATACAAAATGTCCTTAAAACAAGTGTTTAAGAATATTGGCCGATAACTTCAGAAGGGTTTAAGCTACGGCTTTGAAATTTTGTATGTGTTATTTTTCCAATAGTTGGAGCTAAATGTATGATTATGAAGAAAATCCTATTAGTCCTTCGTGTAGGTGCCATACAAATATCCTGTCAAAACGTCTTCACTTAATTTACGGAACTTACTATAACTCAAGTAATCTTTTAGCTATGAGTTGGAAATTTTGTATAAATTAGTTTTGAGTAAAAACAAAGTTGGAGTTTACTAATCAGCGAAATCCTCTTACTCCTTCTGGTAGCTGCCATACAAAATATCCTTAATACACGTGTTCAACAATATTTTTCGATAACTTTTGAACGCTTCAAGCTACGAATTTGAAATTTTGTACACGTTCATTTTTGAATGGTTTCAAGAAAAAGGATAAATATGTAAGAATCCGAGTGAGTCCTTTCTGCACCTCCCATGTGAAAGTCCTTCAAAAAGGTTATTTTTTTTCGATGACTTACCCAGTTCAAAATATGAAATTAAACACTGAATATTGTCTTTTAGGTTTGAGTAGCAATCTAATGGCAGTCCTTAATAAAGGACATACAACATGCACACACGTAATTCTACTTTATCCCCAACTACAATATAAATCGGAGTGCAGTATTCATCTAGAGTATTATACGATTGGCTTGCAGCCGATCGTGACTGCAGTATGTTTATTAAATAATTTGATTAAAATTTAAAGTTTAGACAATTTTAAACTTGGCGGTTGAAGTAAAATATATATATGTGGATCAATCTGCTTACAATTCGTAAATAAAGATGTTTAAGGTTGCCTCCTCCCATCTCTTTTTACAGACCCATTAGAATTAAACTGAATTTAAATTCCGTTTATGCGTAACTCTTTTTTGTACGTCTTTTAATATAAATTAATTTATAAATTTATTTCTTTCACTTTAATAATTTCACGCTCCTTGAGTCCGATTTTCCATATTTATCCACACTATGATTCTTTAAGTCGAACTCTCCATAACTCAAACACTTAATGGGAAAACCGTGACAATTCAAATTATAGAAGTTCAACTATATTTACCTTGGCTGCATTCAAGGCCGCTCCGTATCCTGTAGAAATTCCACATCCAATCAAACAAATCTTCTCCAAAGGAGCCTTTTCGTTGACCTAGAAATGAATGGTATTTGAAATTAATGACTCTTTAATTTTCACTTATACCCACCTTAGCCAAGGATATTTCAGCAACTACCGTATATTCCGAGAATGTTGAAGTGCCCATCGAATGATAGACGGGCTTTCCTTTGCATGTAAAACGCGGCGTTCCATCTAACATAACGCAATCGGTTTGCGTTTTCAAAATCTTTTGGCACATATTCGATTTTGTACTATTACAAACTGAACAATCGAAACATTGCGGAACATACAGCGGAATCACATGATCACCAGCTTTGAACTTAGTCACGCCTTCGCCAATACTTTCAACAATACCTGCACCTTCATGTCCTAATATTGTTGGGAATTGTACGCCTTGTGTGATAATACCATTCAGAAAGGACGCATCTGTATGACATACTCCGGTTGCGATCATCTTCACTCGAACTTCGAGGGCTTTTGGTGGCGCGACTTCGACTTCTTCGATCGAAAGAAGTGTCTTGGGAGCCCATGCTACAGCAGCCTTACATTTTATAACCTGCAATTAAAACCATATTAAATTATTTCAACCCCTCCTGTGACAAAAGGCAGTAATTCTTTCGCAGATTTGCTATAATTTTTCCGTACTATTCTTTTAATCCGTGGATGATAAGCCCATATAATCTGTGCGGGGCTCGAAATCACGACCTCTGACTTGCCACTAGATATGTCGCTAGACCTAAGCCAAATATGTTATAAAACAAGTACTCGGATATCGCTAAAATTTTAGTTTCAGTACAAATAAAGAAAATGCCTTTTACTAATCTTTACCTACCGGGGTACGTACACTCCCACCAACCATAGGAAAACAATTCTGATGTAATAATATGGTGTTATATAAGTTACCAGAATAACACGCGCAGATAAGATAATAATTTGTAAATAAATAATTTCACTTTCTATTATTACTAGTATTTTTTTTGCTCTTTACGACTATTTATATTGTTCATATTTGGTTTAAAGAAAGTTGCACCTAGTAAGAGTATTCATTGCAAGAAAACTTAGTTTAGATGATGAAACATTTGTTTCATTATTTTATTTAAGTAAGGTATTGCAAAAGGGATAGAAATTCTCCATAAAATAATTTTTTCTCAAAGCATTTAGTCAAAACTCAAAATCAACACGTATTAAAAACACATTTAAAAAAAAAACGATTTTAAAAACCAAAATTGTTGCACGTTACGCACAAAATATTTACAAGTAAGTTCAGTTCTAACTTACCTTTCCTGCTGTTGAAGACATGATTTACCAAAAAATGTTAACTAAGAACAAAGCTCAACTACAAAAAGCTAAAATTACTTAAATGCGGCGAAATTCAGAAGAAACGCGCTTTTTGTAACAATTTTCGCAAACGTAAAAAAATTTGAAATTTGCGGCACGGGCGCAATATTTCACATTATTCAAATTTTCACACACCAACAAAAAAATATTATTATTTATGTTTTGGTTAGTTTCTATTTGATTACTGACTTAATGACTTAAGTTTAGAATATAATCAATGCACATTTAGTTGTGAATCTTTAAAGGCCATAACACAGTCTGTGCGAAGTTTTACTATTCTGATAGTCAATTTTTTTGAATCTGATGTGGCCTTCAACGTTATAAATAAAACTTAATTTAATTTAAGATGTAATGCTAAGTGCTTGAATAGATTTTAAGTTCTAGTCCAGTAAAAAAAAGTATTGGCTGTGAAACGAAATCGCCCCGATTTGTGGCCTAGCTAATTCAGGTGGCCAGTAATTATAAAAGCAATACCATCACCCGGGGTGATCCCCTATTCTAGAAGTTCGAGAAAAACCTCGGATCAAACCCGTTGGACTATGAGTTTGATCCGAGGTTTTTCTCGCCATCACACCCATTGGTGTAGAAGTGTACAATGGTAGTTTTTTCAACAATCCCATGGGTGTACACTCATCAACCGAGTCTTCACATCGTTTGCGTGGTTTACCTACTGGCCTGTAACCATTCGCTTTGCCTTTAAGAGAACATTTGAGGATTCTTCTGCTTAATACTTAGCTTTCTGAATGTCATGTAAAGTTCTCTTGATGGGGATGTGTTCTCAGGTTTGACTCCATATTATAAGATCGTATGTTTTGTTTGATAATATCGCACCCCGGCAAGAAAAGTGACATATCTCAAAAAATGCTTTTTTTGAGATTATGTCTGTGATAAATAGATATTGTGTTCCTTAACTTGCACGAAAAACGGCACATCTCTAACTCGCAAATTAATCGCCAAAGAGCAGTTGTGTCAGTTTTACTTTTAGGCTACTTCACATTCATCACGGCAAGAACAACGTCACTTTAGCTTTGGTACCAGAAGGTGAGCATTTTTTCGGTCAAGAAAAACGACACATTTCGAGTTGTGATACTATTCGTGTAGAAAGGTAAGTGAAATAAATATTTTAATGCCGCCATGAACAAAAAAGTGTCACTTTTCTTGAATCAATTATCTCTAAACATCCTTATTTGTTCTGTTTTATTTTGACTTGTGCCAATTTTCCTGAATGAGAGTGTCAGTATTTTGGGTTGTTTCGTTAACAGTATTTTATGTAATTTGTTTGTTGTAGATTTATTATGGACCCGGAACATGAGGTACTGGTCTCCAAGGAAACATTACAGGAAAATTCTAGTTGGCAGTGTACTGGAAAACCGCAACTTCATATGAACAAAAAGAATATGCGCAGATTAATGTCATTAATACCAGGAAAAGGCAAGAGAGTATCTCTACACTAAAATGCGTTCAGGCTTACAACAAAAAAAAAATTGACATCTCTAATATAAAGAAAGCACATATTGGATCCCTTATCTCAGCGAAAAGTATTCCCACATTGTACAAGCCAATTTACGAATCTATGTTTATGTAAATTATATAGGTAGTTCTTACTTTATTTTCATTCAATATTTTGTAATTAAAATAAGATAATAAAATACTTACCTAATTCAAACTTTTTTTTTTCATTTTTATTCTAGATAATGACCTTAACTGAAGTCCAAAGTCTGGCTAAAAATATATAATTTAGGCCTAAAAAATTACTTAAGTATTACTTGAGCGGTCACAACACAAAAAAAATTATAATAAAGAAGCAAGAGAAGTGACATAACTAGGAGACCTCACCTATTTTTACCTGGTAGCGCCAAATATTCTAGAAGAACTAATTTGCAGATCCATAGTATTATTCTACAGAATATGATAAAATTTATTGTACAAAAAACTTATCTGAAATTTAAAAGGATGTTGTACTATTTCCATATAAGTTTTATTGAATTCTTTAATTCGTTATTTCTCAATTACACCAATTTCGAGTTATGTCACTTTTCTTGCGGGGGTGCGATATGTAGGCATTGTACAGAGTCTCCTTTATGGCAGAATTCAGATAGTTGTTACACCTTAAGACTCCCATTTATGGGTGCAATCATTTTCCGAATATTAGATAACCTTGCAACAATTAAGCAGAAATTATGATCGGTCTGTCTCAACAACGTGCAAACTTTTAATTTCGAAGAAAACAGAAAAAATAACCGCAACATGAACACTTCAACATTTTTCCGATGACACATTTCCGGTTCTGTCAAAATATTTGACCATTCAAAAATCATATTCAAACCAAGCCAATCGAATATTCGCACCATCATCTCGAAAGCTATAATTCCCGGAAAGCTTGCAAATCAGCTGTTCGTTGTTTTCGCTAGATTCCCCTCCGTTGTTCCGAACTGTCAATTCAAAACGTAGAACGCAGCCGAGAAAGTCTCAACTGGAAAACGACAACAAAAAACTTTGTTGAGGGTTTGACGGCTGGACCCGTCTGACCTTTGGCAGCGCACTTGTGATTATTTTTATCGGGCCGCATTTTGATTACGAGCGGCCTTTAAAGATGTGCGGTTCCTGGTCTTAAAAAATGACCGAGTCGAATGATTCTCCAGTTGATAATTTCCGTACAAGAAGAATCGATCGCGTTCTCTAGAACGTCCGGACAGTTTTCTATTTGTTTTTCTACTCGTTGATTGTTCTGTACGTTTTTTCAAAATGGGACTTGTACAACTCGCCGCCAATATAATCGATCCCTTCGGGATATTGCGGAATCGCCTGCTCAAACCGACCACTGAATTCGGCTTCGCACTCTACGACCATTACCGGAATAAAACCAAGGAAGGCGTAATGTCCGTCCGCGATCTCATACTTCGTATTGCAATTGTTGTGTTGGCGCTGGGAATTATCCTGTGGACGGCCGTCTTCATGTACGTTGCATTTTACTACACCTACATGCCAGCTATTTCACACATTCGTCCTGTTTTCATGCAATTCGAGTAAGTATAAACAAATGTTCAGTTCATGAATTATTCGCTCTTAATTTGCGTCGCATTTGCAAAGTAAATCATTGGCTAAAATTCAGATACTCGACCTAACAAATCTTTTTTTTATCGATTAGGACACAGTCCAGACTTTTAGCAAAATTATTTCAATCAGAAATGAATCACCTCCCATCAGTTAACATAAATTTGCAGCGTGAACTTTCATATGCGCCTTTTTTCAATTTTATTAAGCAAAAAATACTTGCTCTACTTCGTACAATTTGTTTTTAACACTTCCACGAAAACGATACCATCAGGTTAAAACTGGGATGATCACGAAATCAATAAGTCAATGGTAGGCCTTCATTCGATACCTCCATCGAGCAACCTTCAATTTTAAAATTAAATTTGTTTCTTGTCAAGTCAGATATAACCGAGTAAAGGATAGGCTGATTGTTTCGCGTGATAGAGTGAGCCTTTCCATTGGATTGTCTTCTCCTCTGTAGTGCGTGCTCGTCAGGACCAGTTCCAATCTGTTTTATTCATTATTAAGCATCCGCACAAGTTCTCCATGATTCGATGGAAGCAGTCCAGATCGTGCAGTCGAAAGCAGTGCCTCGATCTAAATCCTTTTACTTGTGGCATTAAATACACAATCATGACTCCTTAAGAGCACAAAGCAAACTTAGCGCAGTCCTACTTGGCCCGACTCCTCAACCATCTCATCTCAAAACCTCACAGGACTACATTATTGCATTAAACGGATCATTACTAAGGAACAAAGTGAAAAGGGGCCCTGGGATTTCGTCAACTCAAAAAGGAATTCCGACGGATACCCTGCTTCTATGTCTTTTGATGATGTGGTCAGCGATGACCCTTTAGTCATTAGCAACTTCTTCGGGAACTACTTTCGTACTGCCTTCACTTCTTCTAACTGTGATAATAGTTTTAATGATCATAAACACTTGACAGAGTTTCCTTCTACTTCATTGGAGATGAAGGATCTGTATATAGACGAAGCCACTGTTTTGAAATTTATCTCAAATATTGCAGATAGTTTTTCTGTTGGTCCAGACGGCATTCCTCCAAGCGTTCTAGAACGATGAAGCTCTTCCCTAGTAGCACCCTTGTACTATTTATTCAATTCTTCTCTTCGTTCAGGGGTATTTCCCAGTTCATGGAAATATTCTACTATTAAGCCGTTATATAAGAAAGGTAAGAGAATGGATGTACGAAATTATCGACCTGTCGCCAACCTTTCTTGTATTTCGAAGCTTTTCGAGGCTATTGTTTGTGATGTAATGAATTTTCATTGCAAATCAATCATAAGTCCATCCCAACATGGATCAATCTCGCCCTAGAATATGTCATCAGAAAGGTACCCGTTGATACCAGAAGTACCTACTAATCAAGTCCACTCAACTAGTGGTGTACGCGGATGACATAAACATCATGGCCAGGTCTGTTCCAGACGCGAAAGAAGTCTTCCATTGTCTAGACTCAGCGGCAAAGGATGTCGGGTTAAGGGTCAATGAGAATAAGACCAAGTTCATGACCCAAACAAGAAGAAACGTGCCAACTAGACAAAATATGACCGTGGGGGACTACAACCTGGAGAATGTGGATCATTTCTCATACTTGGGATCACACCTGGTAATAGACGGCAACAAACGGGACGAAGTAAAACAACGGATCACACTAGCAAATAAGGCGTATTTCACGGTCCTCCCGATCTTAAAATCGAAAAAAGTGCACAGGCTGAGCAAACTTCGCATATATAAGACCATAGTAAGACCTGTGCTACTATATGCAAGCGAAACGTGGACTCTCACCCAAGCGTCTGAAAAATCAATAGACGCTTTTGAACGACGAATTCTTCGAAGAATTTTGGGACCAGTAAGAGAAGGTACTGAATGGCGTATCCGGTACAACAACGAGTTGTATAACATCTACGACGAATTTCGTAAGCTACAATGGGCAGGCCATGTGGAGCGAATGGACGACGGAAGAATTCCCAAACGCACACTGAAAGGTAGAGCTCATGGCAAACGACCGGTGGGAAAACCGCGGAAAAGATACGAGGACTCAATTGACGCAGATTGCAGATCGCTTCTTAGATGCACAAATTGGAGGACGCGGGCGCTGAACCGAGATGACTTCAGACAATGTATCCTGCAGGCCCTGGCCCGATTTGGGCTGTCGCGCCATTGATGATGATGATGAAGGCTAACTCCGTCTTGGGCTTTGTGCGAAGATTGTGCAAGGATTTCAATGATCCGCATATTACAACAATGTTGTACTGCACTTTCGTCCGTTCTATTTTGGAATATGCCTGCCCGGTATGGCCCCATACTTTGACGATCATAAAAATAGAATTGAATCGGTTCAGAGAAGATTTTTGACTTGATTCGCACTTAAAGGTCTTGCTTGGCATGATCGACTGCATCTGCCTCCTTACCATGAGATGTCCTTAGAGCTGTTTTTGCTTTCAAGGTAATTTATGGTGATATTAACTCCCCGTCATTGCTGGAAGCCGTTACTTTCAAAGTTCCATTTCGATCCTTGAGAGACTATGTGTTGCTGGATACTCCTCACCATCGAACAAATTACGGCCAACATGAACCAATCACATCTTTTTTCATGCATTTTTAATTATAATTACAGTCAAATTGACTTTAACATTTCTGTTCAACAGTTAAAATCGGCTTTATCAAATTAATAATGTAATATAATCTTTAAGCATTTATGAGTGTACGGATATAATGATGTATTTTTGTACTTATTTTTTATTTTTTCTTATTATTTTATATTTTTGTTATAAGTAATCAGTATTTGATGAATTTGAATATAAAAATAAAATAAAAAAAAACCGTTAATTTATTTATGTTTTACGTAATAATTCTTTCATTGATTTCATTGGTCAAAAAAAATTAATAATTCTCTCAGGTCATGCCTTGGACAGAACGGTCCGTGCACGTTTCCACATGCTCATGTTTCGCTGACAAAAAAACAACAACTGCTAATGGTCGGCCAATCGTACCGCGTTCTTGTAAACATCGATATGCCTGAATCGCCACAAAATCAAAATTTAGGTAAGAATACGCACAGTTAAACAAGCTGTAGCGAAAATCACTAAAAACATTCGAATTAATACGTAGGAATGTTTATGGTCTGTGCCGATTTACGAGACGGTACTTCCAAACTTCGCGGTCATTCCTGCCGATCGGCCATGCTACGCTATCGATCGCCGCTACTTCAGACAATTTCGACATGGATATTAAGTCCGCTCTTTATTCTCGGCGTACGCGAAGAACGGCAAATAATTCCCGTCGAACTATATGCCAGCTACAACGAAGAACAATTACATCCTGTAACCGATGTCTACGTCGAAATACAATCGCAAATAATTCAGTTCTATTCCGTTTCATTGCATATCACGGCCGACTTTACCGGGCTTCGTTACATAATGTTTCATTGGCCGCTATTGTCTGCTGCATTGGGCAAGTTTCATTTTATGTTCAAATTCGTATTAAAAACGTTGCTAAATTTTTTTTTCTCTTTTTTTTTTATACAGGAGTTAGCACTAACCTCTTCTTCATAATGCTAATATTCTTGCTGAGCTGGTATCACTGGTCCGATACAACTTGGATATCGGACGCACGAGAACAATATCGGAAATTTCGCAAGACCAAATCCGATTTGTCGACTACTTCAATCGATGATACCAACAACATTTTGGACGATGATGATTTGAGTATTTTGGAGGAGAAGTCGTCAAATAAATCGGACGATATCGAAGAGTTGAGCGGCGCAAGCGGAATTGATGGTGACGGCGAGGACGAGGGTGTCGTACTCAAACAAAGAAAGTTAACACAGACTGAGTATAGTTATTAGATTGAACCAAAAGTAGAAGATATCATAGTATTTAGGGAGCTTGTATTTTTCTAGGTCTTTGTCTCTTTTTTTTGTATAATTCTAATTTTTGTATTTCTTACAACGTTTGCTTATTGTTGTTCAAAAGTGGGGCTATTTTGTGAAAACTGATCTGAGTAGGATCGGAAAATGCCATTCCCTGAGACCGCACAGAACACTTTATAATTGCTTAATTTAAGTAAACAGTTTTTTTTAAACATTTCTACTATATACTTAGGTCGCCCGTACATATATCATCCGTGATATGAAATTCATCTAGACTTTTAGCACAGTTGATATTTGTATTTGCTGTCCAATGTTCTTTCCTTGAAATTATTGTGATTGCAGAGCATAGTTTAAGCAGATTTTTAATTAACTTATTCGGTTATCAAGTATTTTTGATAGCAACTTTTATTATTATCGTTTGAATCCAAAGAATAAATATGTAATAAAATTAGCTTGGAAAGTAATCGTAGTTTATTTTTCCAACTCATAGACATTTCCCGAAATCAATCTTCGCTACCGCTGTGCTGTGAACTGAAACCGATCGAAACTTCACGGAAAACAAAGATTTTTTGTAAAAATATTTAATCTCACAAAAATCTACAAAATGCGTAATTTTTTATTTTATAATTTCGCAAAGTTTCACCAACTACCAAGCCAGTTAAAGTTCAACAATACTTCGGATACTCTCCCCCTTATGCATAAGTTCAAATGCTTCGTTGATCTTTTCCAATTTCATTGTGTGTGTAACAAATTCATCGACCATTAATTTCTTATTTAAATATTCCTCGACCAATTTCGGAACTGATTCGACACTCTTCCATCCACCAAAAGCTGTTCCCTTCCATGTTCTACCGGTAACCAGTTGAAATGGACGCGTACTAATCTCCTGACCGGCAGCTGCTACTCCAATAATTACCGATGTTCCCCAACCTTTATGGCACGATTCCAAAGCAGCACGCATCGTATGAACATTTCCGACACATTCGAATGTAAAATCAAAACCGCCATCGGTCATTTCAACTAGAACATCTTGGATTGGTTTACCGTCGTGATCTTTCGGATTAACGAAATCGGTACAGCCGAATTTCTTAGCCGTTTCGAATTTAGCCGGATTCAAATCGATTCCGTAGATTTTCGAAGCTCCGGCATTACGACAGCCCATTGCAACTGCTAAACCGACAGCTCCTAGGCCCCAAATAGCGCATACACTGCCTGGTTCGACCTGTTAATTAAAGAAAAATTGGTAAATTATAAAGTACGCTTCGAATATGAAAAAATGGAACTCAATAATCCGATTATAAATAGAATACAATTTTTATTTAGGATTGTTTCAACGTCTTCATTTTATTTTTAGAAGTTTCAAAAGAGCAGATTAGCTCTCACTTTTGTTACGAGATAAAAATCTAGTAAAATTTATGTGAAATTGAAGAAGGCAAATTTCTACCCCACACAAGTTCTCAAAACAATAATTTCTGTAATAAATTTTCTTCAAGAACCCTTGGCCTGGGCCTGGACAACAAATAATTAGTCGCGCCGACTTACCCTGGGAATGAAAAAGTCTGATATCTTTTCCTATAGGTCATGAGAGACCAAGAAGCAAAAGTTTTGAGCGACACCGTGACTTGTCAGGGCGCTCTGATGTTTTGGCGCCCTGTCTGCCCACGTCGTGGCCCCCCACATAGAGGTTTACGTTCAATTTTTCCCTGATTGCTTCCTTTTTTTGCTGATAGTATCGAATTTACGATATTTTCAATGGTTTTCTTGAGAACTTCGAATATTTAAGTCAATAATAGCTCGAACGAAACTTCAATTTTATTTCGGATAGATTCGCCTATAACATTTCCATATTCGGTTTTAGTTGTACTTTATCTATGGGTATTTTTAATAGTTCTTGCGTATTTCGGACAGTCTGCACTGCACACTTGCAGATAAACAATTTCTTCAATTTTCATTGTGACTCCGGTTAATCCGAGTCTTCCCTTACTGGTTCACTGTTCAGAACATTTTTGCGGGAATAGATTGTTACCTCATTTATTTTATTGTAAGTTTCGGCTGCTATATCCAACTGTTAATTTAATTCGAAATAATGAAGCCTACGTAATTTCGGAATCGCAAACATTACAGCAACATCAGCCTTGGGAGATCTAAATCGACTTCGACGTGCTTCATCAACAACGATAACACACTTTTCTGATTAAAAATGACCACGCATTTTTTTAAATCGCTTCTTCGACTGACTTAACACAGTGATCGTTCGATAGACATAAACTTACTTTGGCAGTATTAAGAGCTGCACCGTAGCCGGTTGGAATACCGCAGCCAAGCAGACAAACTTTATCGAGTGGCGCCTTCTCGTTTACCTGCAAATTTCCACATGAAAGAATCTGCTAATTGAAATCTAAATGAAAACCGTACCTTAGCCAGTGATATCGCGCAAACCACAGTATATTCGGCGAAAGTCGAAGTTCCCATAAAGTGAAAGACCTGCTTTCCATTGCACGTAAAACGGGTAGTGCCGTCGGGCATAACACCACGTCCTTGCGTCGTCCTCACCTTCTGGCACAGATTCGTTTTGGGGCTCTTGCAGAACTTGCACTCGTTGCATTGCGGAATGTACAACGGAATTACGTGATCACCTGCTTTAAAATTCTCAACAGACTCGCCGACACTTTCGACAATTCCAGCTCCTTCGTGGCCCAAAATTACCGGAAACACCCCTTCCGAATCGAATCCGCACAGGGTATAGGCGTCGGTATGACAAACACCAGTTGCCGTAAGCCGGATCCGAACTTCGCCAGCTCGGGGTGGTGCTACTTCGACGTCTTCGATGGACAGGGGCTCCTTGGGAGCCCAGGCAACAGCAGCGCGACAGGTGATCGTCTAAAAATTCCGAGTATTTTTTATTCAATTAACAGCAGACCAACCAATGAAGCTTACCTTTCCTTCAGTCGACATTATGCAGAATTTTCAATAAATTTAATTTAAATGCACGAATTTTTAATCAAATAAGTGGATCTTGGACTTTTCAGTTTTAACACCGGCCCGGCGAAAAAAAACTTTAAAAGTTCCCACCACTCCTCCGTAACAGTAGTGCACAAAACTTACGTGTTTCTTCGTTTCATGTGGGTCGTGTGCAACAAGAATAGTAAATCGACCAAATTTCGAACGCACCCTAAAATTTATAAAATTCAAGCGGTGGTGATACGCGTAAGATCCGTGTACATGAGTGTAATTTTTCATGAGAAGGAGAAAGATTGATGCTGTTATGACACTGGCTATTTCCTCGCTAGTTTCAAGCGCAATAAAATTCAATCGTGCGACAAGGCGACCAATATAGAGAGAAAGAGATTACCGCTAAAAAATACCCTTGCTGATGCTACCGGCATCTAGTAGACGAAATTAACAACTGATTTGTTATAAAAAATACTGATCTTAGCGCGTTTCATAACATAACATGTCTTTAAATTGGGTATAGCTATATGTCGGCTCCACAACATGAACTAATACTTTATTTTGGTGGTACTGTTCCTATAAGAGGAATATGTACCCCAGGAGGTGAGCCACTCAGTCACCTGTATGCACATCACTGGGATGATGGAACCAGGATTTTATAATAAAATTTCCCTATTTTAATACACTGTCATAACCTTTTCTATTGCTTATAATTTTTTTGTTTTCCTTTTAATTATGTTAGTAAACTATCATCTCTTACTAGAGTCTTATATTAGTTTTGTTTTTCTTAAGAGCAGTTGTTTTTTAATTGGGTATAGCTATATGTCGGCTCCACAACATGAACTAATACTTTATTTTGGTGGTACTGTTCCTATAAGAGGAATATGTACCACAGGAGGTGAGCCACTCAGTCACCTGTATGCACATCACTGGGATGATGGAACCAGGATTTTTTAATAAAATTTTTATTATTTCTAATTTGATTTCTGTTTTTAGTATATTATTATAAATTCAATTTGTAAACTAGTAGATCAAGGTTTTATCTATCTAAATTGTCGATTATTAAATTAATAGGTTAATCTATGGGACATGACGCGTTTCATGTTTAGTTATAAGCTGATTGCGAGACTTATAATTGGGTATAGCTATATGTCGGCTCCACAACATGAACTAATACTTTATTTTGGTGGTACTGTTCCTATAAGAGGAATATGCACCACAGGAGGTGAGACACTCAGTCACCTGTATGCACATCACTGGGATGATGGAACCAGGATTTTTTAATAAAATTTCCCTATTTCAATACACTGTCATAACCTTTTCTATTGCTTATAATTTTTTGTTTTCCTTTTAATTATGTTAGTAAACTATCATCTCTTACTAAAGTCTTATATTAGTTTTGTTTTTCTTAAGAGCAGTTGAGTACTGGTAGACTATGCACTAGTAGTCACTCTGACATTTTTGGCCATGGAAATGTTCAGAAGTGGCTAATCCTAATGTGATATTTATTCCTTAAATTAGGAATATGTTTTTAAATTGGGTATAGCTATATGTCGGCTCCACAACATGAACTAATACTTTATTTTGGTGGTATTGTTCCTATAAGAGGAATATGTACCCCAGGAGGTGAGCCACTCAGTCACCTGTATGCACATCACTGGGATGATGGAACCAGGATTTTTTAATAAAATTTCCCTATTTTAATACACTGTCATAACCTTTTCTATTGCTTATAATTTTTTGTTTATGTTAGTAAACTATCATCTCTTACTAGAGTCTTATATTAGTTTTGTTTTTCTTAAGAGCAGTTGAGTACTGGTAGACTATGCACTAGTAGTCACTCTGACATTTTTGGCCATGGAAATGTTCAGAAGTGGCTAATCCTAATGTGATATTTATTCCTTAAATTAGGAATATGAAACTAACAGATATTATGGGTGAAGGCAATTATCCTAGACGCGTTTCGACCTAAAGGTCTCATCAGTAGGTATTCTTACTGAGTTAAGTTTTAATTGGGTATAGCTATATGTCGGCTCCACAACATGAACTAATACTTTATTTTGGTGGTACTGTTCCTATAAGAGGAATATGTACCACAGGAAGTGAGCCAATCAGTCACCTGTATGCACATCACTGGGATGATGGAACCAGGATTTTTTAATAAAATTTTTCTAATATTTTATATTATTTCTAATTTGATTTTTGTTCTTAGTATATTATTTTATTTTAAATTCAATTTTTAAACTAGTAGATGAAGGTTTTACCTATCTTAATTGTCAATTGTTAAATTAATAAGTTAATATATGGGACATGACGTGTATCATATTTACTTATATACCGGTATCGAGGGGAATGATTCACATAACACCTTGAAATCAAACAAAACGAATGCGCAATTTTCACAATACAAATGTGTGAGCTCTGATTAATTCTTTTAGGAATCCTAGCGCCCTCCAAATAGCTACAGCCATCCTAACTAGTTTCGACTTCGTCACGAAGTCTCATCCGAAGGTTTCTATCAAATTTTAATTAAATTACATTGTGATATTCATATACCTTTAATTTACTGTGTTTAAACTGCAATTTTTGTCAACCAGTATGCCCACTTGTTAATATCGCAGTGACTTGTAATTACCCCTCATCTCAAACTAGTCTCCATCTGAACCACTCTTTTCCGCAATCTTGTTCACAGAATCTTAAACAACCTACATCCTCAAAAACTCCCACTTACCATTCGCATGGTTCTTCAAGGAAGAAGAAGAGGATAGAATTTCAACAATAATGAAAATGAAAAATTCCTTAAAAAATGAGAAGTTTGGTGTAGTTTTCATAAACATATGATCACTGGTTCTGTGCTACAATGTCCAACATCATAAATCCATCTCCAAATCATCTTGTTTCTTCCACCAGATCTATGTTATTCCTTCCTTGACTGCAGGTCCAATTTCAGGGTTCACAACACTGATGCAAACGAAGAAGAAGATGTCAAGGTCAAAGTCGGGTTTACTAGTCCGACATCAGAACACCCTCACAAATCATAGGGGAACATGGTCTAATACCATATGAAGTTTTTATTTGAAACTATTGGAAAACAGAATAAGGTCATGAGGTGGCCAAATTCACACCGACTAAAATCATGAATTTCTCATGAACAGAGGATATATTCAAAATCAAAGATTCAGTTATGTGTAATTTTCTAAACATATGATCAACGGTTGAGTACTACAATATCTAACATCATAAATCCATCTCCAAAACATTTCGTTTCTTCCACCGGATCTATGCTATTCCTTCCTTGACTGCAGGTCCAATTTCAAAATTCACAACACCGATGCAAACGAAGAATACGATGTAAAGGGTAAACTTGGGTTTACTAGTCCGACATCCCAGCATCCCCACAGACCACAGGGGAACATAGTGAAATACCATGCGAAGTTATCTTTGAAATTATTGGAAAACAGGATAAGGTCATGGAATGACCAAGCTCTCACCAACTAAATCATGAATATCTCTTGAATGGAGCACATATTGAAAAGTTTTATATTGTAATTCAACAATTTGAAATTTATATTTCTATTTCAGTTTTATATTGTAATTCAACAATTTGAAAATTATATTTCAGTAACTTAATTCTGAACCATTATTGGGTGTTTTTTGATTGAGATCTTTAATCAGCATAAGATGAGTATAATTTTATTTCCGTTTCCAGTTAATATCTACTTTTCCCTGTCAAAATCCCTCCAAGGCCATTGTGACGATCTCCAGCCAAACAACAACTGGAGCTCCAACTGGAAGTTTCATATAAAAGCTTGTCAGTTAAAGTTGCAGCAAGTGCGTAACCAAAACATCTCAGGAACGAGCCAAAGTAATGTAATTTTAAATCAGATAAAAAATGCGATAAACCAATTCAGATTTCAAATCACTCAAGTAAGCCAATCCAAATCTAAATCCACGACCCGCGAAAAATTATTGAAGGAATGTTTTTTCTTTATTTAGTGCAGTTAAGTACTGGTAGACTATGTACTAGTAGTCACTCTGACATTTTTGGCCATGGGAATGTTCAGTAGTGGCTAATCCTAATGTGAAATTTATTCCATATAGTAGGAATATGAAACTAACCAGGTATTGTGGGTGAAGGTGATTAACCTAGACGCGTTTCGACCTAAAGGTCTCATCAGTAGGTATTTTTACTGAGTTAGGGCTGTGTTTTTTATTGTATGCTTAAGGTATACAATCATTTGGGGTTTATTTCTCGGCTATAATTTATTTCATTCATCAATTCTCAACTACTTATGTGCAATTGAAAAATTGATAAATTTAACTGTCTTTGGTGGTCTCATGTGGTATCTCTGGAGGGATGAAACGATGTTATCATCTCTTCAAAGTCGTCGCATGTATATATTTCCACGGTGACTCTCAATCCGATTTTAATAAAAGTTTTTTTGGAAAATTTTCTTGGAAAATTTCTCTTTTGGATCTCACTGTTATATTGATATTTCTATATACAGGAAATTTAAGTAGTTGGGTGTAATTCTGTAATTTATGCTGTATTTCAAGGTGGACTTACCCCATGATTTTCTCCTTCACTTAATTTTTTCACTTAATTTTGCTCCCTTTCCATAAACCACTTAATTTTGCTCCCTTTCCATAAACCACTTATCACCGGGATTTTTGATTTTCGATGTGCACAAAACATTTTTCTCACTCTTGCGAGTGTATCGATGCAACCATATGATTACATGAACAAGAAACACCAGTCAACAAAACTTTTTAAAAAAGGAAAAACGATTTATTTCAATTTCAAGATCCTGTTAGAATCCAGGAGCACGTTAGAATTGAGGAGAGCACTATAATATATGCCAAATGACACGAAAACTTGATCACATCTTTAAAATTAACGAAATCACTTCAAGCGCATTCGCGAATGTTTCACTGAAACATATCGGATTGTATGTTAAATGATAATGCACGTAAATCACATCTTCTAAGATGGAATAATGTTCGGGAGGTCCTTCTCTTAACTTCGAAAAATGTCTACTAATGCTCAAATTTAATTTCTTGTGTTGGGTCCACACAAGTGTTATTCCTATTGTATTCTATCCTTAGGGTTCGTTTTCGGTTTTTTTGGTAGAGGGTATTTTGTTGACTTTTTCTTTGTGGGTCCACAGTGTTATATTATAAAGTCCATATGTTGTGATCATAACATTATCCGAATTTCAGAACCGAATGGGTTCATATATTTGTTAAAACAGGGTAATGTTCGGGATCTTGTGTTATTTTTCTTGTATAGTTCACAATATTTATTGGATTTTAGTATTTCTAATTTTCTGTTTATGATTTAGAAACTATTTTGTTTGATTAGGTGCTAGGCTTTATGATGTTATAGGAAGATTTTGGTGGTTACTATAAGTATTCTTATGGGTCGGTTTTTATTTTATTTTCGTCTTCCTAGATTCTTGTTTATCTTTTGTTTATCTTTTTTCACCATCACATGGTGCGAAAGATTTTTTCAATAAGTTCTCACGTAATAAAATGAAAATCTAATTTGCTGGATCAATAAATATTAATTTGTATGAATTTGTAATGCTTTTGATTTTACGAGATACATTCAGGTGGGGGGCATATTGTGTATATATATATATTCTTTAATTTTTAATTTTATATATGATATTATTTTGTTTTCGTATCGTAACTTAACCGGGTTGCAAATTGATATTTAATGCGCGTAAGTACCTGGATTAACGTTATTGAGTCAGTGAGAACTTTCTCAAATGTGATTAGATCTTTAGACCTTTGGGTAAGTCGGTCTTCCTTATGTGGCAAAGGGACAAGATTAATAAATACTTATCTTTACGGTTTTTTCACTGCCGATGGAATAGAGGCCTTCCATAAGTAATAATATACATTTTGAAACAGCAAGTAAATTGACCATATATTCCAGCTAAGCGACATACGGTTTTTTATGGGGCTCTCAAGTCATATTGAACATGAAAGTGTAAGCTCGATAATCACTTTTCCAGGATTTTTCCTCTTAGTTATGCCGGGTATGTCTACACTGTAAACTTACCTAGTGGATAAAATACAGTGTGACAAATTGGTTAGTAGGTACGAAGTTAACCGTGCACGTCGGAACTTAAAACTTTTTTAATTTTTTATATTACTTTACTTTACTTTACTTTTACTATGTTTAACAAATTTATTAACTAAGACGTGTCTTGAATTGACTGATTTCGTTGTAACTTAGTGTTTTACTTCGTTATGGCGTCTTCCATGTTTGGTCATGTAGGCAAAAATTTTGACTAGACTACGGGTGTCTACGTTCTGGCTTATCCCAGACAGAGGCCAGTTGATTCGTCCTATTAATGCCCACTTTCCCACTTCCGGTAGTAGGAAAGGCCACAAACATCAAATTTTAATTGGGTATAGCTATATGTCGGCTCCACAACATGAACTAATACTTTATTTTGGTGGTACTGTTCCTATAAGAGGAATATGTACCACAGGAAGTGAGCCAATCAGTCACCTGTATGCACATCACTGGGATGATGGAACCAGGATTTTTTAATAAAATTTTTCTAATATTTTATATTATTTCTAATTTGATTTTTGTTCTTAGTATATTATTTTATTTTAAATTCAATTTTTAAACTAGTAGATGAAGGTTTTACCTATCTTAATTGTCAATTGTTAAATTAATAAGTTAATATATGGGACATGACGTGTATCATATTTACTTATATACCGGTATCGAGGGGAATGATTCACATAACACCTTGAAATCAAACAAAACGAATGCGCAATTTTCACAATACAAATGTGTGAGCTCTGATTAATTCTTTTAGGAATCCTAGCGCCCTCCAAATAGCTACAGCCATCCTAACTAGTTTCGACTTCGTCACGAAGTCTCATCCGAAGGTTTCTATCAAATTTTAATTAAATTACATTGTGATATTCATATACCTTTAATTTACTGTGTTTAAACTGCAATTTTTGTCAACCAGTATGCCCACTTGTTAATATCGCAGTGACTTGTAATTACCCCTCATCTCAAACTAGTCTCCATCTGAACCACTCTTTTCCGCAATCTTGTTCACAGAATCTTAAACAACCTACATCCTCAAAAACTCCCACTTACCATTCGCATGGTTCTTCAAGGAAGAAGAAGAGGATAGAATTTCAACAATAATGAAAATGAAAAATTCCTTAAAAAATGAGAAGTTTGGTGTAGTTTTCATAAACATATGATCACTGGTTCTGTGCTACAATGTCCAACATCATAAATCCATCTCCAAATCATCTTGTTTCTTCCACCAGATCTATGTTATTCCTTCCTTGACTGCAGGTCCAATTTCAGGGTTCACAACACTGATGCAAACGAAGAAGAAGATGTCAAGGTCAAAGTCGGGTTTACTAGTCCGACATCAGAACACCCTCACAAATCATAGGGGAACATGGTCTAATACCATATGAAGTTTTTATTTGAAACTATTGGAAAACAGAATAAGGTCATGAGGTGGCCAAATTCACACCGACTAAAATCATGAATTTCTCATGAACAGAGGATATATTCAAAATCAAAGATTCAGTTATGTGTAATTTTCTAAACATATGATCAACGGTTGAGTACTACAATATCTAACATCATAAATCCATCTCCAAAACATTTCGTTTCTTCCACCGGATCTATGCTATTCCTTCCTTGACTGCAGGTCCAATTTCAAAATTCACAACACCGATGCAAACGAAGAATACGATGTAAAGGGTAAACTTGGGTTTACTAGTCCGACATCCCAGCATCCCCACAGACCACAGGGGAACATAGTGAAATACCATGCGAAGTTATCTTTGAAATTATTGGAAAACAGGATAAGGTCATGGAATGACCAAGCTCTCACCAACTAAATCATGAATATCTCTTGAATGGAGCACATATTGAAAAGTTTTATATTGTAATTCAACAATTTGAAATTTATATTTCTATTTCAGTTTTATATTGTAATTCAACAATTTGAAAATTATATTTCAGTAACTTAATTCTGAACCATTATTGGGTGTTTTTTGATTGAGATCTTTAATCAGCATAAGATGAGTATAATTTTATTTCCGTTTCCAGTTAATATCTACTTTTCCCTGTCAAAATCCCTCCAAGGCCATTGTGACGATCTCCAGCCAAACAACAACTGGAGCTCCAACTGGAAGTTTCATATAAAAGCTTGTCAGTTAAAGTTGCAGCAAGTGCGTAACCAAAACATCTCAGGAACGAGCCAAAGTAATGTAATTTTAAATCAGATAAAAAATGCGATAAACCAATTCAGATTTCAAATCACTCAAGTAAGCCAATCCAAATCTAAATCCACGACCCGCGAAAAATTATTGAAGGAATGTTTTTTCTTTATTTAGTGCAGTTAAGTACTGGTAGACTATGTACTAGTAGTCACTCTGACATTTTTGGCCATGGGAATGTTCAGTAGTGGCTAATCCTAATGTGAAATTTATTCCATATAGTAGGAATATGAAACTAACCAGGTATTGTGGGTGAAGGTGATTAACCTAGACGCGTTTCGACCTAAAGGTCTCATCAGTAGGTATTTTTACTGAGTTAGGGCTGTGTTTTTTATTGTATGCTTAAGGTATACAATCATTTGGGGTTTATTTCTCGGCTATAATTTATTTCATTCATCAATTCTCAACTACTTATGTGCAATTGAAAAATTGATAAATTTAACTGTCTTTGGTGGTCTCATGTGGTATCTCTGGAGGGATGAAACGATGTTATCATCTCTTCAAAGTCGTCGCATGTATATATTTCCACGGTGACTCTCAATCCGATTTTAATAAAAGTTTTTTTGGAAAATTTTCTTGGAAAATTTCTCTTTTGGATCTCACTGTTATATTGATATTTCTATATACAGGAAATTTAAGTAGTTGGGTGTAATTCTGTAATTTATGCTGTATTTCAAGGTGGACTTACCCCATGATTTTCTCCTTCACTTAATTTTTTCACTTAATTTTGCTCCCTTTCCATAAACCACTTAATTTTGCTCCCTTTCCATAAACCACTTATCACCGGGATTTTTGATTTTCGATGTGCACAAAACATTTTTCTCACTCTTGCGAGTGTATCGATGCAACCATATGATTACATGAACAAGAAACACCAGTCAACAAAACTTTTTAAAAAAGGAAAAACGATTTATTTCAATTTCAAGATCCTGTTAGAATCCAGGAGCACGTTAGAATTGAGGAGAGCACTATAATATATGCCAAATGACACGAAAACTTGATCACATCTTTAAAATTAACGAAATCACTTCAAGCGCATTCGCGAATGTTTCACTGAAACATATCGGATTGTATGTTAAATGATAATGCACGTAAATCACATCTTCTAAGATGGAATAATGTTCGGGAGGTCCTTCTCTTAACTTCGAAAAATGTCTACTAATGCTCAAATTTAATTTCTTGTGTTGGGTCCACACAAGTGTTATTCCTATTGTATTCTATCCTTAGGGTTCGTTTTCGGTTTTTTTGGTAGAGGGTATTTTGTTGACTTTTTCTTTGTGGGTCCACAGTGTTATATTATAAAGTCCATATGTTGTGATCATAACATTATCCGAATTTCAGAACCGAATGGGTTCATATATTTGTTAAAACAGGGTAATGTTCGGGATCTTGTGTTATTTTTCTTGTATAGTTCACAATATTTATTGGATTTTAGTATTTCTAATTTTCTGTTTATGATTTAGAAACTATTTTGTTTGATTAGGTGCTAGGCTTTATGATGTTATAGGAAGATTTTGGTGGTTACTATAAGTATTCTTATGGGTCGGTTTTTATTTTATTTTCGTCTTCCTAGATTCTTGTTTATCTTTTGTTTATCTTTTTTCACCATCACATGGTGCGAAAGATTTTTTCAATAAGTTCTCACGTAATAAAATGAAAATCTAATTTGCTGGATCAATAAATATTAATTTGTATGAATTTGTAATGCTTTTGATTTTACGAGATACATTCAGGTGGGGGGCATATTGTGTATATATATATATTCTTTAATTTTTAATTTTATATATGATATTATTTTGTTTTCGTATCGTAACTTAACCGGGTTGCAAATTGATATTTAATGCGCGTAAGTACCTGGATTAACGTTATTGAGTCAGTGAGGACTTTCTCAAATGTGATTAGATCTTTAGACCTTTGGGTAAGTCGGTCTTCCTTATGTGGCAAAGGGACAAGATTAATAAATACTTATCTTTACGGTTTTTTCACTGCCGATGGAATAGAGGCCTTCCATAAGTAATAATATACATTTTGAAACAGCAAGTAAATTGACCATATATTCCAGCTAAGCGACATACGGTTTTTTATGGGGCTCTCAAGTCATATTGAACATGAAAGTGTAAGCTCGATAATCACTTTTCCAGGATTTTTCCTCTTAGTTATGCCGGGTATGTCTACACTGTAAACTTACCTAGTGGATAAAATACAGTGTGACAAATTGGTTAGTAGGTACGAAGTTAACCGTGCACGTCGGAACTTAAAACTTTTTTAATTTTTTATATTACTTTACTTTACTTTACTTTTACTATGTTTAACAAATTTATTAACTAAGACGTGTCTTGAATTGACTGATTTCGTTGTAACTTAGTGTTTTACTTCGTTATGGCGTCTTCCATGTTTGGTCATGTAGGCAAAAATTTTGACTAGACTACGGGTGTCTACGTTCTGGCTTATCCCAGACAGAGGCCAGTTGATTCGTCCTATTAATGCCCACTTTCCCACTTCCGGTAGTAGGAAAGGCCACAAACATCAAATTTTAATTGGGTATAGCTATATGTCGGCTCCACAACATGAACTAATACTTTATTTTGGTGGTACTGTTCCTATAAGAGGAATATGTACCACAGGAAGTGAGCCAATCAGTCACCTGTATGCACATCACTGGGATGATGGAACCAGGATTTTTTAATAAAATTTTTCTAATATTTTATATTATTTCTAATTTGATTTTTGTTCTTAGTATATTATTTTATTTTAAATTCAATTTTTAAACTAGTAGATGAAGGTTTTACCTATCTTAATTGTCAATTGTTAAATTAATAAGTTAATATATGGGACATGACGTGTATCATATTTACTTATATACCGGTATCGAGGGGAATGATTCACATAACACCTTGAAATCAAACAAAACGAATGCGCAATTTTCACAATACAAATGTGTGAGCTCTGATTAATTCTTTTAGGAATCCTAGCGCCCTCCAAATAGCTACAGCCATCCTAACTAGTTTCGACTTCGTCACGAAGTCTCATCCGAAGGTTTCTATCAAATTTTAATTAAATTACATTGTGATATTCATATACCTTTAATTTACTGTGTTTAAACTGCAATTTTTGTCAACCAGTATGCCCACTTGTTAATATCGCAGTGACTTGTAATTACCCCTCATCTCAAACTAGTCTCCATCTGAACCACTCTTTTCCGCAATCTTGTTCACAGAATCTTAAACAACCTACATCCTCAAAAACTCCCACTTACCATTCGCATGGTTCTTCAAGGAAGAAGAAGAGGATAGAATTTCAACAATAATGAAAATGAAAAATTCCTTAAAAAATGAGAAGTTTGGTGTAGTTTTCATAAACATATGATCACTGGTTCTGTGCTACAATGTCCAACATCATAAATCCATCTCCAAATCATCTTGTTTCTTCCACCAGATCTATGTTATTCCTTCCTTGACTGCAGGTCCAATTTCAGGGTTCACAACACTGATGCAAACGAAGAAGAAGATGTCAAGGTCAAAGTCGGGTTTACTAGTCCGACATCAGAACACCCTCACAAATCATAGGGGAACATGGTCTAATACCATATGAAGTTTTTATTTGAAACTATTGGAAAACAGAATAAGGTCATGAGGTGGCCAAATTCACACCGACTAAAATCATGAATTTCTCATGAACAGAGGATATATTCAAAATCAAAGATTCAGTTATGTGTAATTTTCTAAACATATGATCAACGGTTGAGTACTACAATATCTAACATCATAAATCCATCTCCAAAACATTTCGTTTCTTCCACCGGATCTATGCTATTCCTTCCTTGACTGCAGGTCCAATTTCAAAATTCACAACACCGATGCAAACGAAGAATACGATGTAAAGGGTAAACTTGGGTTTACTAGTCCGACATCCCAGCATCCCCACAGACCACAGGGGAACATAGTGAAATACCATGCGAAGTTATCTTTGAAATTATTGGAAAACAGGATAAGGTCATGGAATGACCAAGCTCTCACCAACTAAATCATGAATATCTCTTGAATGGAGCACATATTGAAAAGTTTTATATTGTAATTCAACAATTTGAAATTTATATTTCTATTTCAGTTTTATATTGTAATTCAACAATTTGAAAATTATATTTCAGTAACTTAATTCTGAACCATTATTGGGTGTTTTTTGATTGAGATCTTTAATCAGCATAAGATGAGTATAATTTTATTTCCGTTTCCAGTTAATATCTACTTTTCCCTGTCAAAATCCCTCCAAGGCCATTGTGACGATCTCCAGCCAAACAACAACTTTTTTTTTTTATTTTTTTTTTTTTTTAATTGGGTATAGCTATATGTCGGCTCCACAACATGAACTAATACTTTATTTTGGTGGTACTGTTCCTATAAGAGGAATATGTACCACAGGAAGTGAGCCAATCAGTCACCTGTATGCACATCACTGGGATGATGGAACCAGGATTTTTTAATAAAATTTTTCTAATATTTTATATTATTTCTAATTTGATTTTTGTTCTTAGTATATTATTTTATTTTAAATTCAATTTTTAAACTAGTAGATGAAGGTTTTACCTATCTTAATTGTCGATTGTTAAATTAATAAGTTAATATATGGGACATGACGTGTATCATATTTACTTATATACCGGTATCGAGGGGAATGATTCACATAACACCTTGAAATCAAACAAAACGAATGCGCAATTTTCACAATACAAATGTGTGAGCTCTGATTAATTCTTTTAGGAATCCTAGCGCCCTCCAAATAGCTACAGCCATCCTAACTAGTTTCGACTTCGTCACGAAGTCTCATCCGAAGGTTTCTATCAAATTTTAATTAAATTACATTGTGATATTCATATACTTTTAATTTACTGTGTTTTAACTGCAATTTTTGTCAACCAGTATGCCCACTTGTTAATATCGCAGTGACTTGTAATTACCCCTCATCTCAAACTAGTCTCCATCTGAACCACTCTTTTCCGCAATCTTGTTCACAGAATCTTAAACAACCTACATCCTCAAAAACTCCCACTTACCATTCGCATGGTTCTTCAAGGAAGAAGAAGAGGATAGAATTTCAACAATAATGAAAATGAAAAATTCCTTAAAAAATGAGAAGTTTGGTGTAGTTTTCATAAACATATGATCACTGGTTCTGTGCTACAATGTCCAACATCATAAATCCATCTCCAAATCATCTTGTTTCTTCCACCAGATCTATGTTATTCCTTCCTTGACTGCAGGTCCAATTTCAGGGTTCACAACACTGATGCAAACGAAGAAGAAGATGTCAAGGTCAAAGTCGGGTTTACTAGTCCGACATCAGAACACCCTCACAAATCATAGGGGAACATGGTCTAATACCATATGAAGTTTTTATTTGAAACTATTGGAAAACATTTTATTTTTTTAATTGGGTATAGCTATATGTCGGCTCCACAACATGAACTAATACTTTATTTTGGTGGTACTGTTCCTATAAGAGGAATATGTACCACAGGAAGTAAGCCAATCAGTCACCTGTATGCACATCACTGGGATGATGGAACCAGGATTTTTTAATAAAATTTTTCTAATATTTTATATTATTTCTAATTTGATTTTTGTTCTTAGTATATTATTTTATTTTAAATTCAATTTTTAAACTAGTAGATGAAGGTTTTACCTATCTTAATTGTCGATTGTTAAATTAATAAGTTAATATATGGGACATGACGTGTATCATATTTACTTATATACCGGTATCGAGGGGAATGATTCACATAACACCTTGAAATCAAACAAAACGAATGCGCAATTTTCACAATACAAATGTGTGAGCTCTGATTAATTCTTTTAGGAATCCTAGCGCCCTCCAAATAGCTACAGCCATCCTAACTAGTTTCGACTTCGTCACGAAGTCTCATCCGAAGGTTTCTATCAAATTTTAATTAAATTACATTGTGATATTCATATACTTTTAATTTACTGTGTTTTAACTGCAATTTTTGTCAACCAGTATGCCCACTTGTTAATATCGCAGTGACTTGTAATTACCCCTCATCTCAAACTAGTCTCCATCTGAACCACTCTTTTCCGCAATCTTGTTCACAGAATCTTAAACAACCTACATCCTCAAAAACTCCCACTTACCATTCGCATGGTTCTTCAAGGAAGAAGAAGAGGATAGAATTTCAACAATAATGAAAATGAAAAATTCCTTAAAAAATGAGAAGTTTGGTGTAGTTTTCATAAACATATGATCACTGGTTCTGTGCTACAATGTCCAACATCATAAATCCATCTCCAAATCATCTTGTTTCTTCCACCAGATCTATGTTATTCCTTCCTTGACTGCAGGTCCAATTTCAGGGTTCACAACACTGATGCAAACGAAGAAGAAGATGTCAAGGTCAAAGTCGGGTTTACTAGTCCGACATCAGAACACCCTCACAAATCATAGGGGAACATGGTCTAATACCATATGAAGTTTTTATTTGAAACTATTGGAAAACAGAATAAGGTCATGAGGTGACCAAATTCACACCGACTAAAATCATGAATTTCTCATGAACAGAGGATATATTCAAAATCAAAGATTCAGTTATGTGTAATTTTCTAAACATATGATCAACGGTTGAGTACTACAATATCTAACATCATAAATCCATCTCCAAAACATTTCGTTTCTTCCACCGGATCTATGCTATTCCTTCCTTGACTGCAGGTCCAATTTCAAAATTCACAACACCGATGCAAACGAAGAATACGATGTAAAGGGTAAACTTGGGTTTACTAGTCCGACATCCCAGCATCCCCACAGACCACAGGGGAACATAGTGAAATACCATGCGAAGTTATCTTTGAAATTATTGGAAAACAGGATAAGGTCATGGAATGACCAAGCTCTCACCAACTAAATCATGAATATCTCTTGAATGGAGCACATATTGAAAAGTTTTATATTGTAATTCAACAATTTGAAATTTATATTTCTATTTCAGTTTTATATTGTAATTCAACAATTTGAAAATTATATTTCAGTAACTTAATTCTGAACCATTATTGGGTGTTTTTTGATTGAGATCTTTAATCAGCATAAGATGAGTATAATTTTATTTCCGTTTCCAGTTAATATCTACTTTTCCCTGTCAAAATCCCTCCAAGGCCATTGTGACGATCTCCAGCCAAACAACAACTGGAGCTCCAACTGGAAGTTTCATATAAAAGCTTGTCAGTTAAAGTTGCAGCAAGTGCGTAACCAAAACATCTCAGGAACGAGCCAAAGTAATGTAATTTTAAATCAGATAAAAAATGCGATAAACCAATTCAGATTTCAAATCACTCAAGTAAGCCAATCCAAATCTAAATCCACGACCCGCGAAAATTTATTGAAGGAATGTTTTTTCTTTATTTAGTGCAGTTAAGTACTGGTAGACTATGTACTAGTAGTCACTCTGACATTTTTGGCCATGGGAATGTTCAGTAGTGGCTAATCCTAATGTGAAATTTATTCCATATAGTAGGAATATGAAACTAACCAGGTATTGTGGGTGAAGGTGATTAACCTAGACGCGTTTCGACCTAAAGGTCTCATCAGTAGGTATTCTTACTGAGTTAGGGCTGTGTTTTTTATTGTATGCTTAAGGTATACAATCATTTGGGGTTTATTTCTCGGCTATAATTTATTTCATTCATCAATTCTCAACTACTTATGTGCAATTGAAAAATTGATAAATTTAACTGTCTTTGGTGGTCTCATGTGGTGTCTCTGGAGGGATGAAACGATGTTATCATCTCTTCAAAGTCGTCGCATGTACATATTTCCACGGTGACTCTCAATCCGATTTTAATAAAAGTTTTTTTGGAAAATTTTCTTGGAAAATTTCTCTTTTGGATCTCACTGTTATATTGATATTTCTATATACAGGAAATTTAAGTAGTTGGGTGTAATTCTGTAATTTATGCTGTATTTCAAGGTGGACTTACCCCATGATTTTCTCCTTCACTTAATTTTTTCACTTAATTTTGCTCCCTTTCCATAAACCACTTAATTTTGCTCCCTTTCCATAAACCACTTATCACCGGGATTTTTGATTTTCGATGTGCACAAAACATTTTTCTCACTCTTGCGAGTGTATCGATGCAACCATATGATTACATGAACAAGAAACACCAGTCAACAAAACTTTTTAAAAAAGGAAAAACGATTTATTTCAATTTCAAGATCCTGTTAGAATCCAGGAGCACGTTAGAATTGAGGAGAGCACTATAATATATGCCAAATGACACGAAAACTTGATCACATCTTTAAAATTAACGAAATCACTTCAAGCGCATTCGCGAATGTTTCACTGAAACATATCGGATTGTATGTTAAATGATAATGCACGTAAATCACATCTTCTAAGATGGAATAATGGTCGGGAGGTCCTTCTCTTAACTTCGAAAAATGTCTACTAATGCTCAAATTTAATTTCTTGTGTTGGGTCCACACAAGTGTTATTCCTATTGTATTCTATCCTTAGGGTTCGTTTTCGGTTTTTTTGGTAGAGGGTATTTTGTTGACTTTTTCTTTGTGGGTCCACAGTGTTATATTATAAATTCCATATGTTGTGATCATAACATTATCCGAATTTCAGAACCGAATGGGTTCATATATTTGTTAAAACAGGGTAATGTTCGGGATCTTGTGTTATTTTTCTTGTATAGTTCACAATATTTATTGGATTTTAGTATTTCTAATTTTCTGTTTATGATTTAGAAACTATTTTGTTTGATTAGGTGCTAGGCTTTATGATGTTATAGGAAGATTTTGGTGGTTACTATAAGTATTCTTATGGGTCGGTTTTTATTTTATTTTCGTCTTCCTAGATTCTTGTTTATCTTTTGTTTATCTTTTTTCACCATCACATGGTGCGAAAGATTTTTTCAATAAGTTCTCACGTAATAAAATGAAAATCTAATTTGCTGGATCACTAAATATTAATTTGTATGAATTTGTAATGCTTTTGATTTTACGAGATACATTCAGGTGGGGGGCATATTGTGTATATATATATATTCTTTAATTTTTAATTTTATATATGATATTATTTTGTTTTCGTATCGTAACTTAACCGGGTTGCAAATTGATATTTAATGCGCGTAAGTACCTGGATTAACGTTATTGAGTCAGTGAGGACTTTCTCAAATGTGATTAGATCTTTAGACCTTTGGGTAAGTCGGTCTTCCTTATGTGGCAAAGGGACAAGATTAATAAATACTTATCTTTACGGTTTTTTCACTGCCGATGGAATAGAGGCCTTCCATAAGTAATAATATACATTTTGAAACAGCAAGTAAATTGACCATATATTCCAGCTAAGCGACATACGGTTTTATATGGGGCTCTCAAGTCATATTGAACATGAAAGTGTAAGCTCGATAATCACTTTTCCAGGATTTTTCCTCTTAGTTATGCCGGGTATGTCTACACTGTAAACTTACCTAGTGGATAAAATACAGTGTGACAAATTGGTTAGTAGGTACGAAGTTAACCGTGCACGTCGGAACTTAAAACTTTTTTAATTTTTTATATTACTTTACTTTACTTTACTTTACTTTTACTATGTTTAACAAATTTATTAACTAAGACGTGTCTTGAATTGACTGATTTCGTTGTAACTTAGTGTTTTACTTCGTTATGGCGTCTTCCATGTTTGGTCATGTAGGCAAAAATTTTGACTAGACTACGGGTGTCTACGTTCTGGCTTATCCCAGACAGAGGCCAGTTGATTCGTCCTATTAATGCCCACTTTCCCACTTCCGGTAGTAGGAAAGGCCACAAACATCAAATTTTAATTGGGTATAGCTATATGTCGGCTCCACAACATGAACTAATACTTTATTTTGGTGGTACTGTTCCTATAAGAGGAATATGTACCACAGGAAGTGAGCCAATCAGTCACCTGTATGCACATCACTGGGATGATGGAACCAGGATTTTTTAATAAAATTTTTCTAATATTTTATATTATTTCTAATTTGATTTTTGTTCTTAGTATATTATTTTATTTTAAATTCAATTTTTAAACTAGTAGATGAAGGTTTTACCTATCTTAATTGTCGATTGTTAAATTAATAAGTTAATATATGGGACATGACGTGTATCATATTTACTTATATACCGGTATCGAGGGGAATGATTCACATAACACCTTGAAATCAAACAAAACGAATGCGCAATTTTCACAATACAAATGTGTGAGCTCTGATTAATTCTTTTAGGAATCCTAGCGCCCTCCAAATAGCTACAGCCATCCTAACTAGTTTCGACTTCGTCACGAAGTCTCATCCGAAGGTTTCTATCAAATTTTAATTAAATTACATTGTGATATTCATATACTTTTAATTTACTGTGTTTTAACTGCAATTTTTGTCAACCAGTATGCCCACTTGTTAATATCGCAGTGACTTGTAATTACCCCTCATCTCAAACTAGTCTCCATCTGAACCACTCTTTTCCGCAATCTTGTTCACAGAATCTTAAACAACCTACATCCTCAAAAACTCCCACTTACCATTCGCATGGTTCTTCAAGGAAGAAGAAGAGGATAGAATTTCAACAATAATGAAAATGAAAAATTCCTTAAAAAATGAGAAGTTTGGTGTAGTTTTCATAAACATATGATCACTGGTTCTGTGCTACAATGTCCAACATCATAAATCCATCTCCAAATCATCTTGTTTCTTCCACCAGATCTATGTTATTCCTTCCTTGACTGCAGGTCCAATTTCAGGGTTCACAACACTGATGCAAACGAAGAAGAAGATGTCAAGGTCAAAGTCGGGTTTACTAGTCCGACATCAGAACACCCTCACAAATCATAGGGGAACATGGTCTAATACCATATGAAGTTTTTATTTGAAACTATTGGAAAACATTTTATTTTTTTAATTGGGTATAGCTATATGTCGGCTCCACAACATGAACTAATACTTTATTTTGGTGGTACTGTTCCTATAAGAGGAATATGTACCACAGGAAGTGAGCCAATCAGTCACCTGTATGCACATCACTGGGATGATGGAACCAGGATTTTTTAATAAAATTTTTCTAATATTTTATATTATTTCTAATTTGATTTTTGTTCTTAGTATATTATTTTATTTTAAATTCAATTTTTAAACTAGTAGATGAAGGTTTTACCTATCTTAATTGTCGATTGTTAAATTAATAAGTTAATATATGGGACATGACGTGTATCATATTTACTTATATACCGGTATCGAGGGGAATGATTCACATAACACCTTGAAATCAAACAAAACGAATGCGCAATTTTCACAATACAAATGTGTGAGCTCTGATTAATTCTTTTAGGAATCCTAGCGCCCTCCAAATAGCTACAGCCATCCTAACTAGTTTCGACTTCGTCACGAAGTCTCATCCGAAGGTTTCTATCAAATTTTAATTAAATTACATTGTGATATTCATATACTTTTAATTTACTGTGTTTTAACTGCAATTTTTGTCAACCAGTATGCCCACTTGTTAATATCGCAGTGACTTGTAATTACC
The DNA here is from genome assembly GCA_951812415.1 of Beris morrisii. Classification (NCBI taxonomy): domain Eukaryota; kingdom Metazoa; phylum Arthropoda; class Insecta; order Diptera; family Stratiomyidae; genus Beris; species Beris morrisii. The sequence continues at coordinate 171,370,260 of OX638310.1, forward strand.
CCTCATCTCAAACTAGTCTCCATCTGAACCACTCTTTTCCGCAATCTTGTTCACAGAATCTTAAACAACCTACATCCTCAAAAACTCCCACTTACCATTCGCATGGTTCTTCAAGGAAGAAGAAGAGGATAGAATTTCAACAATAATGAAAATGAAAAATTCCTTAAAAAATGAGAAGTTTGGTGTAGTTTTCATAAACATATGATCACTGGTTCTGTGCTACAATGTCCAACATCATAAATCCATCTCCAAATCATCTTGTTTCTTCCACCAGATCTATGTTATTCCTTCCTTGACTGCAGGTCCAATTTCAGGGTTCACAACACTGATGCAAACGAAGAAGAAGATGTCAAGGTCAAAGTCGGGTTTACTAGTCCGACATCAGAACACCCTCACAAATCATAGGGGAACATGGTCTAATACCATATGAAGTTTTTATTTGAAACTATTGGAAAACAGAATAAGGTCATGAGGTGACCAAATTCACACCGACTAAAATCATGAATTTCTCATGAACAGAGGATATATTCAAAATCAAAGATTCAGTTATGTGTAATTTTCTAAACATATGATCAACGGTTGAGTACTACAATATCTAACATCATAAATCCATCTCCAAAACATTTCGTTTCTTCCACCGGATCTATGCTATTCCTTCCTTGACTGCAGGTCCAATTTCAAAATTCACAACACCGATGCAAACGAAGAATACGATGTAAAGGGTAAACTTGGGTTTACTAGTCCGACATCCCAGCATCCCCACAGACCACAGGGGAACATAGTGAAATACCATGCGAAGTTATCTTTGAAATTATTGGAAAACAGGATAAGGTCATGGAATGACCAAGCTCTCACCAACTAAATCATGAATATCTCTTGAATGGAGCACATATTGAAAAGTTTTATATTGTAATTCAACAATTTGAAATTTATATTTCTATTTCAGTTTTATATTGTAATTCAACAATTTGAAAATTATATTTCAGTAACTTAATTCTGAACCATTATTGGGTGTTTTTTGATTGAGATCTTTAATCAGCATAAGATGAGTATAATTTTATTTCCGTTTCCAGTTAATATCTACTTTTCCCTGTCAAAATCCCTCCAAGGCCATTGTGACGATCTCCAGCCAAACAACAACTGGAGCTCCAACTGGAAGTTTCATATAAAAGCTTGTCAGTTAAAGTTGCAGCAAGTGCGTAACCAAAACATCTCAGGAACGAGCCAAAGTAATGTAATTTTAAATCAGATAAAAAATGCGATAAACCAATTCAGATTTCAAATCACTCAAGTAAGCCAATCCAAATCTAAATCCACGACCCGCGAAAATTTATTGAAGGAATGTTTTTTCTTTATTTAGTGCAGTTAAGTACTGGTAGACTATGTACTAGTAGTCACTCTGACATTTTTGGCCATGGGAATGTTCAGTAGTGGCTAATCCTAATGTGAAATTTATTCCATATAGTAGGAATATGAAACTAACCAGGTATTGTGGGTGAAGGTGATTAACCTAGACGCGTTTCGACCTAAAGGTCTCATCAGTAGGTATTCTTACTGAGTTAGGGCTGTGTTTTTTATTGTATGCTTAAGGTATACAATCATTTGGGGTTTATTTCTCGGCTATAATTTATTTCATTCATCAATTCTCAACTACTTATGTGCAATTGAAAAATTGATAAATTTAACTGTCTTTGGTGGTCTCATGTGGTGTCTCTGGAGGGATGAAACGATGTTATCATCTCTTCAAAGTCGTCGCATGTACATATTTCCACGGTGACTCTCAATCCGATTTTAATAAAAGTTTTTTTGGAAAATTTTCTTGGAAAATTTCTCTTTTGGATCTCACTGTTATATTGATATTTCTATATACAGGAAATTTAAGTAGTTGGGTGTAATTCTGTAATTTATGCTGTATTTCAAGGTGGACTTACCCCATGATTTTCTCCTTCACTTAATTTTTTCACTTAATTTTGCTCCCTTTCCATAAACCACTTAATTTTGCTCCCTTTCCATAAACCACTTATCACCGGGATTTTTGATTTTCGATGTGCACAAAACATTTTTCTCACTCTTGCGAGTGTATCGATGCAACCATATGATTACATGAACAAGAAACACCAGTCAACAAAACTTTTTAAAAAAGGAAAAACGATTTATTTCAATTTCAAGATCCTGTTAGAATCCAGGAGCACGTTAGAATTGAGGAGAGCACTATAATATATGCCAAATGACACGAAAACTTGATCACATCTTTAAAATTAACGAAATCACTTCAAGCGCATTCGCGAATGTTTCACTGAAACATATCGGATTGTATGTTAAATGATAATGCACGTAAATCACATCTTCTAAGATGGAATAATGGTCGGGAGGTCCTTCTCTTAACTTCGAAAAATGTCTACTAATGCTCAAATTTAATTTCTTGTGTTGGGTCCACACAAGTGTTATTCCTATTGTATTCTATCCTTAGGGTTCGTTTTCGGTTTTTTTGGTAGAGGGTATTTTGTTGACTTTTTCTTTGTGGGTCCACAGTGTTATATTATAAATTCCATATGTTGTGATCATAACATTATCCGAATTTCAGAACCGAATGGGTTCATATATTTGTTAAAACAGGGTAATGTTCGGGATCTTGTGTTATTTTTCTTGTATAGTTCACAATATTTATTGGATTTTAGTATTTCTAATTTTCTGTTTATGATTTAGAAACTATTTTGTTTGATTAGGTGCTAGGCTTTATGATGTTATAGGAAGATTTTGGTGGTTACTATAAGTATTCTTATGGGTCGGTTTTTATTTTATTTTCGTCTTCCTAGATTCTTGTTTATCTTTTGTTTATCTTTTTTCACCATCACATGGTGCGAAAGATTTTTTCAATAAGTTCTCACGTAATAAAATGAAAATCTAATTTGCTGGATCACTAAATATTAATTTGTATGAATTTGTAATGCTTTTGATTTTACGAGATACATTCAGGTGGGGGGCATATTGTGTATATATATATATTCTTTAATTTTTAATTTTATATATGATATTATTTTGTTTTCGTATCGTAACTTAACCGGGTTGCAAATTGATATTTAATGCGCGTAAGTACCTGGATTAACGTTATTGAGTCAGTGAGGACTTTCTCAAATGTGATTAGATCTTTAGACCTTTGGGTAAGTCGGTCTTCCTTATGTGGCAAAGGGACAAGATTAATAAATACTTATCTTTACGGTTTTTTCACTGCCGATGGAATAGAGGCCTTCCATAAGTAATAATATACATTTTGAAACAGCAAGTAAATTGACCATATATTCCAGCTAAGCGACATACGGTTTTATATGGGGCTCTCAAGTCATATTGAACATGAAAGTGTAAGCTCGATAATCACTTTTCCAGGATTTTTCCTCTTAGTTATGCCGGGTATGTCTACACTGTAAACTTACCTAGTGGATAAAATACAGTGTGACAAATTGGTTAGTAGGTACGAAGTTAACCGTGCACGTCGGAACTTAAAACTTTTTTAATTTTTTATATTACTTTACTTTACTTTACTTTACTTTTACTATGTTTAACAAATTTATTAACTAAGACGTGTCTTGAATTGACTGATTTCGTTGTAACTTAGTGTTTTACTTCGTTATGGCGTCTTCCATGTTTGGTCATGTAGGCAAAAATTTTGACTAGACTACGGGTGTCTACGTTCTGGCTTATCCCAGACAGAGGCCAGTTGATTCGTCCTATTAATGCCCACTTTCCCACTTCCGGTAGTAGGAAAGGCCACAAACATCAAATTTTAATTGGGTATAGCTATATGTCGGCTCCACAACATGAACTAATACTTTATTTTGGTGGTACTGTTCCTATAAGAGGAATATGTACCACAGGAAGTGAGCCAATCAGTCACCTGTATGCACATCACTGGGATGATGGAACCAGGATTTTTTAATAAAATTTTTCTAATATTTTATATTATTTCTAATTTGATTTTTGTTCTTAGTATATTATTTTATTTTAAATTCAATTTTTAAACTAGTAGATGAAGGTTTTACCTATCTTAATTGTCGATTGTTAAATTAATAAGTTAATATATGGGACATGACGTGTATCATATTTACTTATATACCGGTATCGAGGGGAATGATTCACATAACACCTTGAAATCAAACAAAACGAATGCGCAATTTTCACAATACAAATGTGTGAGCTCTGATTAATTCTTTTAGGAATCCTAGCGCCCTCCAAATAGCTACAGCCATCCTAACTAGTTTCGACTTCGTCACGAAGTCTCATCCGAAGGTTTCTATCAAATTTTAATTAAATTACATTGTGATATTCATATACTTTTAATTTACTGTGTTTTAACTGCAATTTTTGTCAACCAGTATGCCCACTTGTTAATATCGCAGTGACTTGTAATTACCCCTCATCTCAAACTAGTCTCCATCTGAACCACTCTTTTCCGCAATCTTGTTCACAGAATCTTAAACAACCTACATCCTCAAAAACTCCCACTTACCATTCGCATGGTTCTTCAAGGAAGAAGAAGAGGATAGAATTTCAACAATAATGAAAATGAAAAATTCCTTAAAAAATGAGAAGTTTGGTGTAGTTTTCATAAACATATGATCACTGGTTCTGTGCTACAATGTCCAACATCATAAATCCATCTCCAAATCATCTTGTTTCTTCCACCAGATCTATGTTATTCCTTCCTTGACTGCAGGTCCAATTTCAGGGTTCACAACACTGATGCAAACGAAGAAGAAGATGTCAAGGTCAAAGTCGGGTTTACTAGTCCGACATCAGAACACCCTCACAAATCATAGGGGAACATGGTCTAATACCATATGAAGTTTTTATTTGAAACTATTGGAAAACATTTTATTTTTTTAATTGGGTATAGCTATATGTCGGCTCCACAACATGAACTAATACTTTATTTTGGTGGTACTGTTCCTATAAGAGGAATATGTACCACAGGAAGTGAGCCAATCAGTCACCTGTATGCACATCACTGGGATGATGGAACCAGGATTTTTTAATAAAATTTTTCTAATATTTTATATTATTTCTAATTTGATTTTTGTTCTTAGTATATTATTTTATTTTAAATTCAATTTTTAAACTAGTAGATGAAGGTTTTACCTATCTTAATTGTCGATTGTTAAATTAATAAGTTAATATATGGGACATGACGTGTATCATATTTACTTATATACCGGTATCGAGGGGAATGATTCACATAACACCTTGAAATCAAACAAAACGAATGCGCAATTTTCACAATACAAATGTGTGAGCTCTGATTAATTCTTTTAGGAATCCTAGCGCCCTCCAAATAGCTACAGCCATCCTAACTAGTTTCGACTTCGTCACGAAGTCTCATCCGAAGGTTTCTATCAAATTTTAATTAAATTACATTGTGATATTCATATACTTTTAATTTACTGTGTTTTAACTGCAATTTTTGTCAACCAGTATGCCCACTTGTTAATATCGCAGTGACTTGTAATTACCCCTCATCTCAAACTAGTCTCCATCTGAACCACTCTTTTCCGCAATCTTGTTCACAGAATCTTAAACAACCTACATCCTCAAAAACTCCCACTTACCATTCGCATGGTTCTTCAAGGAAGAAGAAGAGGATAGAATTTCAACAATAATGAAAATGAAAAATTCCTTAAAAAATGAGAAGTTTGGTGTAGTTTTCATAAACATATGATCACTGGTTCTGTGCTACAATGTCCAACATCATAAATCCATCTCCAAATCATCTTGTTTCTTCCACCAGATCTATGTTATTCCTTCCTTGACTGCAGGTCCAATTTCAGGGTTCACAACACTGATGCAAACGAAGAAGAAGATGTCAAGGTCAAAGTCGGGTTTACTAGTCCGACATCAGAACACCCTCACAAATCATAGGGGAACATGGTCTAATACCATATGAAGTTTTTATTTGAAACTATTGGAAAACAGAATAAGGTCATGAGGTGACCAAATTCACACCGACTAAAATCATGAATTTCTCATGAACAGAGGATATATTCAAAATCAAAGATTCAGTTATGTGTAATTTTCTAAACATATGATCAACGGTTGAGTACTACAATATCTAACATCATAAATCCATCTCCAAAACATTTCGTTTCTTCCACCGGATCTATGCTATTCCTTCCTTGACTGCAGGTCCAATTTCAAAATTCACAACACCGATGCAAACGAAGAATACGATGTAAAGGGTAAACTTGGGTTTACTAGTCCGACATCCCAGCATCCCCACAGACCACAGGGGAACATAGTGAAATACCATGCGAAGTTATCTTTGAAATTATTGGAAAACAGGATAAGGTCATGGAATGACCAAGCTCTCACCAACTAAATCATGAATATCTCTTGAATGGAGCACATATTGAAAAGTTTTATATTGTAATTCAACAATTTGAAATTTATATTTCTATTTCAGTTTTATATTGTAATTCAACAATTTGAAAATTATATTTCAGTAACTTAATTCTGAACCATTATTGGGTGTTTTTTGATTGAGATCTTTAATCAGCATAAGATGAGTATAATTTTATTTCCGTTTCCAGTTAATATCTACTTTTCCCTGTCAAAATCCCTCCAAGGCCATTGTGACGATCTCCAGCCAAACAACAACTGGAGCTCCAACTGGAAGTTTCATATAAAAGCTTGTCAGTTAAAGTTGCAGCAAGTGCGTAACCAAAACATCTCAGGAACGAGCCAAAGTAATGTAATTTTAAATCAGATAAAAAATGCGATAAACCAATTCAGATTTCAAATCACTCAAGTAAGCCAATCCAAATCTAAATCCACGACCCGCGAAAATTTATTGAAGGAATGTTTTTTCTTTATTTAGTGCAGTTAAGTACTGGTAGACTATGTACTAGTAGTCACTCTGACATTTTTGGCCATGGGAATGTTCAGTAGTGGCTAATCCTAATGTGAAATTTATTCCATATAGTAGGAATATGAAACTAACCAGGTATTGTGGGTGAAGGTGATTAACCTAGACGCGTTTCGACCTAAAGGTCTCATCAGTAGGTATTCTTACTGAGTTAGGGCTGTGTTTTTTATTGTATGCTTAAGGTATACAATCATTTGGGGTTTATTTCTCGGCTATAATTTATTTCATTCATCAATTCTCAACTACTTATGTGCAATTGAAAAATTGATAAATTTAACTGTCTTTGGTGGTCTCATGTGGTGTCTCTGGAGGGATGAAACGATGTTATCATCTCTTCAAAGTCGTCGCATGTACATATTTCCACGGTGACTCTCAATCCGATTTTAATAAAAGTTTTTTTGGAAAATTTTCTTGGAAAATTTCTCTTTTGGATCTCACTGTTATATTGATATTTCTATATACAGGAAATTTAAGTAGTTGGGTGTAATTCTGTAATTTATGCTGTATTTCAAGGTGGACTTACCCCATGATTTTCTCCTTCACTTAATTTTTTCACTTAATTTTGCTCCCTTTCCATAAACCACTTAATTTTGCTCCCTTTCCATAAACCACTTATCACCGGGATTTTTGATTTTCGATGTGCACAAAACATTTTTCTCACTCTTGCGAGTGTATCGATGCAACCATATGATTACATGAACAAGAAACACCAGTCAACAAAACTTTTTAAAAAAGGAAAAACGATTTATTTCAATTTCAAGATCCTGTTAGAATCCAGGAGCACGTTAGAATTGAGGAGAGCACTATAATATATGCCAAATGACACGAAAACTTGATCACATCTTTAAAATTAACGAAATCACTTCAAGCGCATTCGCGAATGTTTCACTGAAACATATCGGATTGTATGTTAAATGATAATGCACGTAAATCACATCTTCTAAGATGGAATAATGGTCGGGAGGTCCTTCTCTTAACTTCGAAAAATGTCTACTAATGCTCAAATTTAATTTCTTGTGTTGGGTCCACACAAGTGTTATTCCTATTGTATTCTATCCTTAGGGTTCGTTTTCGGTTTTTTTGGTAGAGGGTATTTTGTTGACTTTTTCTTTGTGGGTCCACAGTGTTATATTATAAATTCCATATGTTGTGATCATAACATTATCCGAATTTCAGAACCGAATGGGTTCATATATTTGTTAAAACAGGGTAATGTTCGGGATCTTGTGTTATTTTTCTTGTATAGTTCACAATATTTATTGGATTTTAGTATTTCTAATTTTCTGTTTATGATTTAGAAACTATTTTGTTTGATTAGGTGCTAGGCTTTATGATGTTATAGGAAGATTTTGGTGGTTACTATAAGTATTCTTATGGGTCGGTTTTTATTTTATTTTCGTCTTCCTAGATTCTTGTTTATCTTTTGTTTATCTTTTTTCACCATCACATGGTGCGAAAGATTTTTTCAATAAGTTCTCACGTAATAAAATGAAAATCTAATTTGCTGGATCACTAAATATTAATTTGTATGAATTTGTAATGCTTTTGATTTTACGAGATACATTCAGGTGGGGGGCATATTGTGTATATATATATATTCTTTAATTTTTAATTTTATATATGATATTATTTTGTTTTCGTATCGTAACTTAACCGGGTTGCAAATTGATATTTAATGCGCGTAAGTACCTGGATTAACGTTATTGAGTCAGTGAGGACTTTCTCAAATGTGATTAGATCTTTAGACCTTTGGGTAAGTCGGTCTTCCTTATGTGGCAAAGGGACAAGATTAATAAATACTTATCTTTACGGTTTTTTCACTGCCGATGGAATAGAGGCCTTCCATAAGTAATAATATACATTTTGAAACAGCAAGTAAATTGACCATATATTCCAGCTAAGCGACATACGGTTTTATATGGGGCTCTCAAGTCATATTGAACATGAAAGTGTAAGCTCGATAATCACTTTTCCAGGATTTTTCCTCTTAGTTATGCCGGGTATGTCTACACTGTAAACTTACCTAGTGGATAAAATACAGTGTGACAAATTGGTTAGTAGGTACGAAGTTAACCGTGCACGTCGGAACTTAAAACTTTTTTAATTTTTTATATTACTTTACTTTACTTTACTTTACTTTTACTATGTTTAACAAATTTATTAACTAAGACGTGTCTTGAATTGACTGATTTCGTTGTAACTTAGTGTTTTACTTCGTTATGGCGTCTTCCATGTTTGGTCATGTAGGCAAAAATTTTGACTAGACTACGGGTGTCTACGTTCTGGCTTATCCCAGACAGAGGCCAGTTGATTCGTCCTATTAATGCCCACTTTCCCACTTCCGGTAGTAGGAAAGGCCACAAACATCAAATTTTAATTGGGTATAGCTATATGTCGGCTCCACAACATGAACTAATACTTTATTTTGGTGGTACTGTTCCTATAAGAGGAATATGTACCACAGGAAGTGAGCCAATCAGTCACCTGTATGCACATCACTGGGATGATGGAACCAGGATTTTTTAATAAAATTTTTCTAATATTTTATATTATTTCTAATTTGATTTTTGTTCTTAGTATATTATTTTATTTTAAATTCAATTTTTAAACTAGTAGATGAAGGTTTTACCTATCTTAATTGTCGATTGTTAAATTAATAAGTTAATATATGGGACATGACGTGTATCATATTTACTTATATACCGGTATCGAGGGGAATGATTCACATAACACCTTGAAATCAAACAAAACGAATGCGCAATTTTCACAATACAAATGTGTGAGCTCTGATTAATTCTTTTAGGAATCCTAGCGCCCTCCAAATAGCTACAGCCATCCTAACTAGTTTCGACTTCGTCACGAAGTCTCATCCGAAGGTTTCTATCAAATTTTAATTAAATTACATTGTGATATTCATATACTTTTAATTTACTGTGTTTTAACTGCAATTTTTGTCAACCAGTATGCCCACTTGTTAATATCGCAGTGACTTGTAATTACCCCTCATCTCAAACTAGTCTCCATCTGAACCACTCTTTTCCGCAATCTTGTTCACAGAATCTTAAACAACCTACATCCTCAAAAACTCCCACTTACCATTCGCATGGTTCTTCAAGGAAGAAGAAGAGGATAGAATTTCAACAATAATGAAAATGAAAAATTCCTTAAAAAATGAGAAGTTTGGTGTAGTTTTCATAAACATATGATCACTGGTTCTGTGCTACAATGTCCAACATCATAAATCCATCTCCAAATCATCTTGTTTCTTCCACCAGATCTATGTTATTCCTTCCTTGACTGCAGGTCCAATTTCAGGGTTCACAACACTGATGCAAACGAAGAAGAAGATGTCAAGGTCAAAGTCGGGTTTACTAGTCCGACATCAGAACACCCTCACAAATCATAGGGGAACATGGTCTAATACCATATGAAGTTTTTATTTGAAACTATTGGAAAACATTTTATTTTTTTAATTGGGTATAGCTATATGTCGGCTCCACAACATGAACTAATACTTTATTTTGGTGGTACTGTTCCTATAAGAGGAATATGTACCACAGGAAGTGAGCCAATCAGTCACCTGTATGCACATCACTGGGATGATGGAACCAGGATTTTTTAATAAAATT